>JAECWU010000127.1:4278000-5704000 GCA_018150985.1 Chymomyza costata | reverse complement strand
CCTTGCCAAGATCATGTATGAGCGCTGTAAGATGCAGCCAGTCGTGCTGTGGAAATTCAGCACGTGCACGTTCTGCAGCCTGAAAGGCGTGTATGATGTTGGGCAGATCCAGATCCGGATCGGATTCGTCAACCAGATTGTTAAGCTTCTCAAGCGCCTCACGCACGGTCATTTTCATCGTATCAAACCTTAACCAGCGCTCACGACGTCCTGTGAAGATGTAGTTTATAGAGCATTAAAAAAAAAGTATTTTCGATTGTTCTAGCCTAGTTCTTTTTGCTGCAAACAAGACGCCCTAATCTAAAGTCTGCATCAAAATCTTATTTTCGGTTTCGAATGATCTTGAAAAAAGAAATAACAAATTGTTATTTCTAAAATTGCTTTTGTAGAACTATTAAGATTAAAATCGAATTTTTAGAATTTTGGGTCTTATTGTTGGCCTTATTAAAAATATGAAAATTGCAATTTGAGTTATCTTTTTTTATTAATGATTTTTAAACTTATTTTTGTAAATTGTGAAATCTTAATTTGATAATTTCTGCTAAATTTAAGAATTTGAATCTTTAAAAGTTGTATATAATTATTTCACAAAGAATCAAATCTTAAAATTTGAACTTTAAACTTAAAATAATCTAATATCGTGAACAAAATTATAATTGTAGATTTGTAATAATCTTGAAATTTGATTTTGAAGTAGAAACTGTTTTCACTTCTAGCATAAAAGAAAGCTTATAAGAACAAAAAATTCTAGAGATAGGAATTTTGATGATTAAAATCTATTTTCAAGACTTTTTGGACTTATTTATAATATGAAATTTGGCAATTAAAAATTTGTTTATTAATGACTTGTTTAAGTTTGTTAAAATTTGAGAATTTTTGAAAATTTTTTATTTCATTTTGGAACAGTTTTGAATGTCATAATTATTTTTTTCTATTAAGAACTATAATATTATTGAAAGATTTCTTGGTCTAATTTGATGAATTTTTTGATTTTTGAAAGGCCTATACGCAGTTCGAATTATTTCGCGCGGAATGACAAAACTTGGGAAATTTTTCGAACTGCGTATACCCCTTAAATTTTCTTATTTAAGATTTTGTTTAATTTATCGTATTAAACACAAAAACTAGTTAATTTATAAAAGAACTTTCCATTTTGTAATGTTTATTTTTGGTTTTTGTATTAAATTATTATTTTTTAAATAATATTTATATGCGGAAAATTTTTTTAGGTGTAGGCACATTTTTATTAAGAGGCCCTTTGCTCCAACTAGAAACCTAATCTAGGACTAGGATTTTTTTTTTTTAATATTTAAATTTTACTTAGAAAATTAACTTATTTATAAGATTTCCGTTGAGGTGCTAAATTTTGCAATTCAAATTTCAGAATTTGGTTTTTTAAATCAGCAAAATTTTAGCTTTCATAATTAAATTTGCAAAAGCAAAAAATTGATAAATGGATCCACCAAAATTTTTAATTGTAAACTTAAAGTTTATGCAAATGTTTTTTTTTATAAATTTTTCATTTTTTTCGACTTTACGAGTCATGAAAAACTCTGTGTGAAAAATTTTTTTTAAATTTTTAAATTTATGTTCGAAATAGAATTTTTTCAAAAATTTGCTAAATATTACGAAAAATTTCATATGAATGCATAAATAGCTTCCAAACCGTAATTCAATTATCTACAGTTTAGTAAAAATATTTTTTAAGACACTTTTTTTTTAATTTGGAAAAGTGTTTTTTTCGAAATATCTCGAGAGCCGTTCCAAGAGAAAATTTTTGGACTTCATTTTAGGATTTTGGGTGCCATTTTATTACGGAAATGATTAAAACATGTTGAGGATACCAAAATTTTTTAAAATTTGTAAACTAGTGTAATTTATGTTGATTTAAGACTTAAGAATATTATTGTTATTTATTTATAACATATTTTCGAACCCGCTTAAAAACCTCAATGGATATAATAATTATAAATATATATTTAAAAAAAAAAAAAGTTTTTCAAATAAGCAAGAATCAAATAAAAATTGACCCACTTAATTTTGTTAAAACTTCAGCTTTTATATAACTAATCTTTTTTAATTAAAAAAAAATGCTGTTAAAATCATAATAATTATTTATATTCTACAATTTTTTTTTCGTATAAGCAAAAAGCCAGTTTTAAAGTCAGCTTTCTTCATTAAACTAAAAAAAATGTACCCACTTAATTTTTTAATTTCAAGCTAAAATTTTTAAAAATTAAAAAAAAAATTATTGTTATTTATTTATGATATAATTTCGAGCTCGCCCTAAGGTAATAATTATTTCGTTGAGACTATTGTGTTTTGAAATTAAAAAAAAAAATTTTAATTAAATAAAAAAAATTAAGCTTTCTTAATTAAAGCAATTATTTTTTATTTGTCTTAACAAAATTTACAGCCACAAAACTTAAAATTTCTTTTGCAATTTGAAATTAAAAAAAAAAAATAAAAGAAATCCAGCTTCTTTAATTAAAACAAATATTTTTTATTTGCCTTAAAAAATTTGCAGTCACTAAACTTAAATTTTCTTTTGCCTTAAAAACATTTTTTTTTCGAATAAGGCCCTATACGCAGTTCGAAAAATTTCGCGCGGAATGACAAAACTTCATATGAAAAAAAAAATCCCAAAAAAAGGGATATCCCAAATGGGATTTTTTTTATATGAAGTTTTGTCATTCCGCGCGAAATTTTTCGAACTGCGTATAGGGCCTTATTCGAAAAAAAATGTTTTTAAGGCAAAAGAAAATTTAACTTTAGTGACTGCAAATTTTTTAAGGCAAATAAAAAATATTTGTTTTAATTAAAGAAGAAGCTGGATTTCTTTTATTCTTTTTTTTTTTAATTTCAAATTGCAATTAAGCAAAAGGCAAGCTTTTATGTCAACTTTCTACGTTAAACTCAAAAAATTTGAAGCAGCTAATTTTTTAGTTTTAAGCTTAATTTTTTAAATATTTAAAAGAAATATTGTACTTGATTTATGCTATTTTTTCGAGCAAAGCAAATATTTTTTATTTGCCTTAAAAAATTGTCAGTCACAAAACTTAAATTTTCTTTTTTTTTTGCCTTTTCAGCTTTTATAAAATCGTTTTTTGAATTATTTTTAATTAGAGCAAATATTTTTTATTTGCCTTAAAAAATTGTCAGTCACAAAACTTAAATTTTCTTTTTTTTTTTGCCTTTTTAGCTTTTATAAAATCGTTTTTTGAATTATTTTTAATCAGAGCAAATATTTTTTATTTGCCTTAAAAAATTGTCAGTCACAAAACTTAAATTTTCTTTTTTTTTTGCCTTTTCAGCTTTTATAAAATCGTTTTTTAAATTATTTTTAATTAGCGCAAATATTTTTTATTTGCCTTAAAAATTTGTTAGCCACTCACCCATAACAAAATCCACGGTTTGGTTAAGATGCATTTGGCGATAGGTTTGACGCACGCGTTCCTTAAGCGGATCCGTAGTATCCACGCTGTAGTCACGAAATTTCGAGGGATTCTTATCCGCAAAAGTGGGTTCGGGACGCAAAAGCTCCGATGGATCGAGAAATTCGATTTGATGCTTTAAAGGCATAATATAGAAACAAGATTAAATTGTTACACTCCCACACACACACAAACAAAGAACACACCTCCGCCAAGATTCTCATTTTGTTGCAGGATTATAAAAAAAACAAAATTGAAAAACAATTAAAAAAGAAATTTGACTTTGTCTGCGCTACCGAACGCTAGAGGTTTTGAGACGCTATTGAAGCTCTGGCCTGCCAAGCGTCACATTTTTATAGAGAGCGCAATAGATCGGCGGCCGGGGGTGCTCACAATCAAATCATTGCTATATAATATAGTTAATATATATATAAATGTATACCACATATGATTAATAGTACTTTTGTTGTTTTTCAAGACACATGGACAGACGGAGAGAGAGAGAGAGAGAGCGAGCGAGAGAGCAGCATCGTCGACGATCTGCGGCCTAATCAGTTATCAATATAGTCCGGCAAAGGAAATGTGTGCAATGAATCTTCAAGATATTTCGCGCGGTTTCATATTACACATGCCTAAGTTTTTTTTATCAGACGAGCAAGCTAGCTTGGCTTGGAACTTGGAAGCAGTCACATGTAGTTTGCTATGATGTAGCAAGTGGCACGTGCTTATCTAGCGGCATGTGCAACATTTTGACCGATAACGCTCGGCCAGAGTACGCTCAATGTGGACCAAGTGCAAGGGTACTAATGCCCGAGTTGCTGTTGGCCTTAGTCAAGGTCGTATTACATACATCTACGGATAACAGCTGCAATCAAATGCGTAGTTTCATAATAAAACAAAAAAACATTTATAGTACTCGGACTGTCACCTTGAACATGCGCCAACGCCTTAGATCCGTGCCAAGTGCCCCAAAAAAAGAGCATTAAATTCCGAATGCCGCCTAATCTGGGTACACAGTCACCAAACGCAGAAATAATGTGCCATCGAGGGGGGGATAACTCGTAGAAAAGTTATCAGCCAACGTCTGTCTGTCTGGCAACATGACGTCGTCGCAGATTCTACCAAAGCAAACTACTCTACAATGCTAGAGATTTCATAAGCTGAGAGAAGCTGCTGCCGCGGAACTATTATTATTATTATTATGATTCCCAACTACTGCAAATCCGAAGACGCAATTACAGCAACCCCAAGTCCAGCTGCCTTAGGCGTATCTTCGTCATCAGCATTGTGTGTGTGTTGTTGATGTCAATCCCAAATACTTTTAAAGTCTTATCAATCATAAAGCGATTAGTCAAGTAACACACAATCTTGGCTAGAATCAGAGTGTTACAAGTCAATGGAATATTTGCTATGACAACAATTGTGTATATTACATAGGTGTAACCATATTGTATACTATGTTGTATAGGGTGGGCCATCTATTGCTTTGGTTGTTACTACTTACTTACTTACTGTAGTCCTCTTCTTACTCTATTGGTAGCAACACGACAAATTTTATTCCAGGAGTAGTTAAGCTCAGCGTCAATCGTTCTGCGCCACGTTTGGGCCGGAGGCGCCGCACGTCGAGACCCCTGAGGGTTCCAGCGAAGTGCTTGTTTCGCTAGGTAGGTCGCAGGCTTTCGTTTACGGCGCTTAATCTCAATCAGCGCCATTTGCTGATTTGTCCGGCTACCGACATTCGCTCGGGCCATCTAATCTTAAGTATTCTCCGCAAGCATTTATTTATTAAGTTTGTTACTACTACTATTTTTGTTCTTGACTCCTAAGTGGAGCATAGAGCCTCTTGGCTACATTCATCATGTCTTCGTTATAACGTGAATATAGCACCTCCAAATCCTCTATGCTGGCTGCCGTACCAGGGGATTGAGCGGATATGTTTCTATTTTTGTTTTGTTCCATGTTATTCTGACATCTTTTATGAGAATAAATGAGTGATGGATTCAAAGATCTTTAGTTAGAAGCTGCTCCTGACATTGGGAAACAGACGCTTAGCTTCAGGACTCTTCCTCGTACTTACCGGCATGGGTGGCCCTACCGATAGCTATGCTACCGCCGGTATCGCTCTTGGATTCATCGCCCCTAATGAGCCTTCTCACCACGACAAGATGGCAATCGCCGAGGATTGTTAAACACTCATTATTCGGAACTTACTCGCCCAAAGTGCATGCTCTTCGACAAAACTTCTCAATTTTAGTCATGGATTGTTTAACAAGCGCACAACGCGTAAAGGTGGTACAGGGTGGGTCATCTGTTGGTTTGCTTGTTAAACACGCATAATTCGGAGCATACTCGCCCAAAGTGAATGCTCTTCGGCATATGTCAAGTTCAGAGCTACTCAACTTTAGTCATGGATTGCTTAACAAGCGCACAACGCGTAAAGGTGGTACAGGGTGGGTCATCTGTTGGTTTGCTTGTTAAACACGCATAATTCGGAGCATACTCGCCCAAAGTGAATGCTCTTCGGCATATGTCAAGTTCAGAACTACTCAACTTTAATCATGAATCGTTGAACAACCGCACAATGCGTAAAAGTGTTGCAGGGTGGGCCATCTGTTGCTTTGGTTGTTAAACAATTTCGAAATTACTTACTTACTTAAAGTGGCACAGGCGTACTAGGAAAATGGGCGTTCTCTGAAAAAAATAACATAATTGTGGCCAGTGTCGTTGAGTCGCCGGGAACATCTTCGTTTGCGTCAAATTTTCTGACGTACCAGCGTCGCTTATTCGTTGTGACTTAACAAATTTTGTAGACGGTGCTCTAAACAAACCTTATACCTTGTAAAATATTATTTTTTTTTAAATATGTATGTATGTATGTATAGTACAACGACAGTACACTTACAATTTTAATTGATAACAAATATTTCTGTCTCAGCAGTGAAGATTTTTACATTTTATATTTAGCAAATTATTAAAAATTAACAGACAAACAGGCCCACCCTATATAATAATAGCACGTTACGTATAAATAGAACACTTGCTATTTATATGATCATGAATTTAATAAAACTTGTGCAATGGGGAAATGCTCCTCACTCCAATTTATTGTTTGTTACGATAGCTGAAGGTTGTCTCAATCTTTGTCAGAAAATAAATTTGAATTAAGCGGCCAGAGACTGAGGAAGAGAGAGCTGCGTAGAAACGTTGCTCTTGGCTGCACAATTTTTTCAATAAAAATGCCATTTGTTAAAAATATTTAAAGTCCAGAAACGTGTCCTAGGCAACATGCAGAAGAATCAGCTTTTTATAGATTCTTGTGACTCAATAGTACTCCGGCTGCTTATGTTGGGATTCCCCCCAGCTACCAAAGTTTGCATTTAAATTCAATCATTAAATTATATTTATAAACAAGTTTTATTCAAAAAGTTGTATCCGCTGTAATCCTTAACTAATTGCTGGCAAACATTTCAAACTCTGAGTTCCCGTGGAAAAGCTAAAATTGTGTTCTATTGTCCAACTCGCATAGTTCTACACGCCTTCACCCTAGCAGGGCCTTCTAAGTCCACTTTGCAAGCCTCTGCGTAGTTTCTCATTTAAAAGTCGCGCAAAAGCCGCCTTCGATATGCCGCTCTCAAGTTAATCTCAATGCTGTCCATCAACGTCTTGGGATTGAGCGCATTAATCAGTCGTGCTCCGACGAGCAAATCCGTACATTGTCTTCGGATTCGTTTTGAAACCGAATGTTTGCTGCTTACAATTTGACCAAAACGAATTTTTTATGTGGTTTGAAACCGAATATTTTGTTGCAAGAGGACTTCAAACGATTCAACAAAATAGTTTTAAAAAAGTACGCATTTTATGCTAAAATAATTAGTTAAATAATCTTTGGTTGGGAAATGGAACAAAAGCAATTGCGCCATCTATGGCTAGCGTTACATTGCAAGTAACACATGCGCCATCTATGTCTTAGCTGACGGCAGTGCAAGAAGCATAAAGGCCATCTATATTTTTCAAAAGCAAACCAGCAATCATTATTACAAAGCAGTTGAAAATATTACATATTATTACAAGCAACACTTACGCCATCTATGGGCTTTCGAAATTTCGTTTTAAGCACGGTTACAATTTTAAAAAATTGGTGTAAAATGATATTTTAATTAATAATTTATTTATGGACTGTTCAGGCATGAACATATTACCTACTACATGCTAACATGGAAATTATGAAGAAACTAAAAATTGAAAACACGTAAAGATAAGATAGATATTATCAGTATCACATAATTTATGACTATAGTAAAAAACAAACAGAAACGTGCTTGTGACCCTAAACGATGGTGTCAGGTAGCGATTCCTTCCGGGTTGCATTACCTTCAGCTGCAAATAACAAACAAATGCAGCAACTAAGATAAGCTAGGCTAAGAAATTTTGTGCTATATAAGCTAGGATTTTAAGAAATAAAAATCAGTTCTGAAAAGGAGCTCAAGAGTGCGTTTTGTATTTTCTAGCGCGGGTAGCACCATTATAATACAAAACAGGACAATAACAATTGTATTCCACAACTTTTGTACTTTTCGCCTCTTGTAACAAAAAATTCGCTTTTAAATCACATGAAAACTCGGTTTGGTGAAATTGGGAGCACCAAACACTTGGTTTCAAAACGAATCCGAATAAAATGTACGGATTCGTTTGTCGGAGCACGACTGATTAATATGCTGTAAAATGCGAAGTCTTGAAGACGTCTTCCTTTTTGGCCTGATGCGTCTGGGCTGAAATGAAACTTATTGAGCACATCCTTCTTCAACATTTAGTACACATTTTTGGGCATTAGAGCCCATACGGTCCACTATAGTGCTTACTGCAGCAAGAATCCTAGGCGTAAAACATCTGCTTACACGGTCTACACAAAGCCTTAACCTTGCAGAACAAAAGTACTTTACTTTCAAAACTCAAGTTACATGACCAACAAAAAAATATTATCCAGGGGTACCTTGTACATTTTGATTTCTTTTCAAAAATTGGCCGCAGTGTATCGCTACAAAAAAAATTTTCGTTGCAAACGTGGAAGAATGGTATTCATAATTCATAAATAAATTTCATAAAGTTTTTGTTCTTTTTTTTTGGCAGAATAGTATCACTTAAAACTTTTAAAGAGTCATCGTTAGATTGGTAATCTAATTGTTTGTTTCTTAAATACCACTCCTTGACATAATTATATGTAATTAATAAGCTATAAATATTATTTAAGAAACAAAAACAAAAAAATCGACAAAAACAAAGCCGCCGGGTAAAGTACTTATGAATTAGTTTCTTGGCTAAGTATATCTTAGTACATTCAACTAAGTGTACTACAGTGAAGCCTAACGATTAACGAGACTCTAAGCAACATATGTTATCAATGCTTGTACGGTTACTGCTTATGCAGGCTTCACTGTACTAAAGCATAATGAATTTATTAATTAATTAATCACATGCGCTAAACGAACTGTTCGAATTTTATTTATTTTTTATATATTTTTATAGATTTTTGCACATGTTTGCCATAATTCATTGTGCAGACTTGACAGCTCAGGTCAGCCAAGGTGGCCAGTTTGCCAAATTCCGAGGCTTTGTCAACTGGCGGCGGCTGGCTGATAAATAAAAGCTACGCAAATAGGAACCCCAAGCAATGAGTGCTGCACACTGTAATGCTTAGTTAATGCTGGAGCACAGCGTGACATATCAATGAACTCAACTACTCCAAATGTAAGTAGTTGTGGGCATGGTTGGTAAATGGAACAAAAGCTAGCGTTACACTGTTAGTAGCACTTGCGCCATCTATGGGCGTCATACGTGTGCATGATTTGGCTACAAGCAGTGCAAGAAGCATAAGCGCCATCTATATTTTTGAAAACAAGCAAACGAGCAGGCGTTCATTACAAAGCAGTGTAAAATTTTACATTTTATTACAAGCAACACTTACGCCATCTATGGGTTTTAGAAATATTATTGTTTGAAAGCACGGTTACAATTTCAAAAAACTAGTCTAACATGATGTTTTGATTAACAATTATAGACAATTACAATTGTATTCCACAACTAAAATAATATTTTATGTATTACTTTTAAAATGCATACCTTTACCAAACGAGATTCCATAGCAGAGCGTATGTAGCGAGTATTATTCTTAGACCCTCCTTTTATATTAGTCTAAATTAATCGCCTAGAGAGCTTTTTTTGTAAAAGCATATTTGATGGATTCATTTATTTAAAAAACGTGCAGTATGTAAGTGCCGATATTTGATCGATAATAATCACTTAAACTTCTCCAGTTGCAGTTTCAGATCTCTAAGAGAGTTTTCCACCACTGCTGATATGGTGCAACCAGCGTAAGTCTCGGTTTTATCATGTTTTAACTTAAATATGTCGCATATTTTGCTTTTCTGAAGACTTTTGCTCGGCTCGTACACGTAGGCATTTACCACCGCTTACCACAATTATCCTTGCACGTGCTTACAATGATCATTACATCCGTTTACACTTAGTACTTCGCTTTGCTAAGTACTTTTCGACACACTAAACTGGTGCTGTACTTACTAATTATCTGATTGACTGATCAAGACCTACTCCAAACAAAACTGACCCAGAATTGACTGCAGATCTGCCTTTCATAAGCCTGATTATTGCCAAATCCTGCAATACCCGCCAAAAATCAAAGTTTTAATACCTAAATGGCACTCTGCTTATTTACTTATCTTTTCTAATAAATAAGACAAATTTCGGCGTACACTCACACCTAAACAGGCGCTCTACTCTTGTCAAGCAGTCCAAGCAGTGTCTCCATTGCCCCATTGCCAAAACGTGAACAGTGCTGTGAGGCGACAATTTGCCTCATTTGAAAATTGGTTTCATAGTCAAATGTCAACTCAGGAATTGGTTAGGATGCGTTTCCGGGTTCACCCCACTTTTGAATTTACCCGGAATTCTCATTTATAATTTTCTTTCCAAATATTTTATTTCATTTAAATTGCTCCATCGGTTTATTAGAGATGTAATAGAGCGCATTAACTCTCAAAAATATTATAAAATAAAAAAATATAATAAGTTTTTTTTTTTAGTCAAGCTCAAGAATATAAAAGCTAACGCTCTTAAAAGACTTTTTACTGATTGGGGCGGTTCAGATCTTACAAGCAGTGCAGTTTGAACTGCATTTGGAGTATATTTTTTTTTTTCAGAAAAAGTGGTTTAAGTTGTGCAGCGACTCGGCTGTAATAATTTTTCATTAGTTACGCCAGAAAATCTTATTTATAACATTTAGGGGTCATTCAATTGTCATAAAAACAAAAAGGACAAATTAACTAAGCACGTTGTCTGTAAACGCTCTAAGATCCCCCAGGCCCCAAGCAGTGTGAGAAGTCCTTTGCCCGCAAAGTGTTAAGTTGTCCGTTGCATGTGTTGCCAGAAAACTTTTTTGGCTTGCAAACAATCAGTTCCAGCACCTACACACACACAGGAATACACAACCACACACCCACACAACTAAAGAAAATTTGCAAATTTTTGGCATTTGAAAAGTTGGCATTTGGACTGTGAGTTGGGCAGGAGGCTCTAAAGAAACTGCAGCAATAAATCCTTTGTAATAAATGTTAAATATTTTGAATTTAAATTTTAATTTGAAGCATCTCTCTCTTCAGTATTAGTTGTTGCACTTTGTTGCTACTTTTAAACAGGATTGCAAAATTATTGCGCAAACTCTGAATAAATGTTTTTTCTAAATTGTACTCACTTTAATTCTTATATCATATTTTTGGTTTAAAACATTTTTTTTTTTTAACTATTAATAGCTGAATAGCAAGAAGACTGTTTGAATTTTAAAGCAGTAACGATAAAGTGAGCACGCAGCTGTGACGTCACAAGCCATAAGCTTTAACTTTCTGGCTTTGTTCGCTTTAAAAATGAGAGTTGCCCTCTATATTATCACAACTATATCTATTGCCTTTCATATTTTAATCTAAAGCTTTCACTCTTCATGTGAAGCATTCTTTCGATTCACTCCTTAGCTGATATTTTCAGCCCATAACAAAATTGGTGATTGTTCTTGGCTTTTTGAAAACGGAGCCTAAAGTGTCTCCTCCGTCACAACAGAACATTTTTTGGTTTAGTTACTTAGCCATACAGCTTGTTTGATTAAAGAGTATAAAGATAGAAAGAGATTCATTAATTTATTGCAACACCTCATGCAACCATTGATCATGTGTACTGATCTTCAGTTAGTCTGCTTTCTGCTTAATCGTCAAAGCGGTTTAAACAGGTAACCCTGTTTTTTGTATATGTATGATAACAGAGCTCATAAAGTCGATGTGAACTAAAAGCTAGTGATCCAGACATACTACCTAGTATATCTACTGTGCCTCAGCTCGAAAAATTGCACACTAAAATTTCCTTGCTTAATGTTTTCAGGATCATCCAAACGCTCTAAAACCTAAAAGGTAACCTCCCTCTCCCGTACACTTAGTTGGATAAATGTTTATGACCATTTAACTCGAATTCCGACAGTCGTAGAAAAAGACTTTTAACACACTAAATGTTTAAAATTGAATTTAGCGTTTTTTTTTGTTTTGTTATAGAGGTTATGCTCAGAAGTGCATATTTTGAGCGGTAGATGGCGCCAAAGGCACTTAAAAGCAGTTTGTTTCGTATTTCTAAGCACCCCCTAGCGGCCAAAATTTGAACTTCTGAGTAGACCATTTTGTGTTCTAAAACTGGAATTCGAGATATATATATATATATGTATTCCTAGACTACTGTAGAGCTAAGTGTTGCATTTACGAGTAGTTGCCCCTAGGAGGAGCATAGGGCGGAAATGATGGGGGTGTGTAAGGTAAAGTGGTCAAGCAATCCTTAGTAAGTCATATTCACTACGAATAAGCATAAGGCAACGCGTTTTTTTTTCCACGATCCTTAATAATTCATCTCAAGCCGACTCGAAGGTCTTGCGGATCCACTTGCTAGCAAGGGCCTTCCCGTGGTGTTCCCTGGGTACTCTTCGTGTAAACGAAGTGGTAGCGAATTCGAGCGACGCTTTCAAAGTTCTTACCTCAGACCATAAAAAGGTTGCGTTGGGCTAGTAACCCGGCCGTAAAACAACACATACTCAAGAAACGGAAACAAGCCTCGGAATTCGAGATAAATGGTCTTAAACATTTATCTCAATAACGTTAAACCCTACGGGAGGAGAAGATAATCTTTTTGGTTTTAGACTTTTTGGGTGGTCCTTAAAATTTTAAGCTAGAGAAATTCCAGTGTGCAATTTTTTCCAAAAAAGTATAAACTGATAAATAAAGACGTTAGCGGCCTGATTTTAAATAAAGATGTGGAAAAAGACTTAACAGATTATTTCTCATAACATACGGACAGACGGACAGCCGGTCAGACGGACAGACGGACATGGGTATATCGACTTCTCGAGTCACACTGATCATACTTTCGGTAACTTTGGGGGGTCTCCGACGTCTCCTTCTGTACGTTACATACATTTTCGGCTTGCACAAACACAATACATATAGCCTTTGTATATTAACATTATTTATACCCTGTACCTATGGGTATAATGGGTATACTAGATTTGTGCAATGTATGTAACGGCAAGAAGGAGGCGTGGCAGACCCCAAGTCCTTTATACCAAAATGCTTATCATAACCTCGGGTAGCGATTGAGCCATGTCCGTATGTCCGTACGTCTGTCCGTCTGTATGAACACCTAGATCTCGGAGACTATAAGAGCTAGAGATACGAAACTTTACCAGCTGATGCGCATATTTCCTGAGAAGATCAAGTTTGTTGAATCATGACAATATCTTTCCCCGTTCCCCCGTAGCAGAGTTTTTAGCTAAACCGTTTAATATTTTAATCTGAAACTTTACAGAGCGATGCGTTGTGGTTACATGCATCTGTGTGTCAAAAATAAAGAAAATCGGACAATTACAAAAAAAGTTATAGTCTAAAATGTACAAATTTCACCTCCCCTTGCCTATAAACTGCGTCAATATTTGACTCTACGTAATAATAGTAACAAATGACCCAAACTCATCAATTTTGGTAAGCTGATTCATGTGCCTCTAATGAAAAAATCCACATCCAAATTTTATCAATGCAGCCCCGCCACCCCCCGCAATCGATTTACCGTGTTTTCTCCCACACCCTTCAACATATCCCCTTGAAACCCCATATACTTTTAATAACTCCTTTGATGTAAATTTCGATTTTCATCAAAATCGGTTAAAATTTGCGGAACTTATAGGTATAAATATTGTTTTGCACCAACAAAAAAAATGTTCCAATTGGAAAGTTCTTAGTAAGAATATGTAGGAATAAAACTTTTTTTTGAGAAAAAAGGTACAGGGTATTACACTGTCGGGCACCGCCTCGACTGTATTACATTTTTTTATTATATAGTTAGGTTCTCTCACAGCAGAGAGTGGGCACTGCGATCTGCAGATCTATTGTACCTTACCCGTTCTTTTAGGACAAAAGACCATCTGCCTTCCTTATGAAGAGCAGTAAGTCTTACGTTGGGACTTGGCGTAGCTGAAACGGGGTGATCCGTTCAGCTCCCACAGAATAAAATGTATAAATGAAAATTTTTACCCTGACTGTTACTTTCTTTGTATAATCATAGACAATATAGTTATGAGGTTATGTTTTTTATTCAAAGATATGTCACAATTCTAAGGGGATACATCATATATAAATATATTTTTATTATTTCCATTATTTATTATTATTATCAATTTCGTTTCGCTAAACGCATGAAGCTGCTGTGCTTACGTGAATATTAATACAAAAACTAATTTTAGTGCGGCAGCTTAAGCTGACTCAAAGCTGAGCGTTGCTAAAAGCTCAGAGTGTCAAGCTTTCCACCAAAGCTTCGCATGATCTAACAATTAGTAGATCACGCAACGTTAGTCATGTCTCTCTGAAAAAGTGAGTACTGGTTCATTATTTGTATGGTAGCTATATGAACTGCAGTATCAATTTTAATCAAACTTCACACAAATGACAATACTTATATGAAATACAATAGAACAAAAAAATATATGTGTTAACAATTTTTATTTTATTTTAAAATTTTGTAAGCAGATGCCAGTTATATTTGTGTGAAGTTTGATCAAAATTGGTTCACTATTTCACACAGCTGCCATACAAAAATTGAACCAGTTTTTTGTCAAGCCAAACACGCGCACTTCTTTGCGACATCTTGTAAAATGCTTTGCTTTGGTTGGGTTGGCAGCAGCTTGAGAGTTCTGGGCAAAGTTTGTCGCGCAGCTTGGTTAAGCCCACACGTGTTAAGTTGAGCATTCTTCTTGGCTTGGAACGTTTTTTTCATACTGTTCTTCACAATGCGTATCTTCGTTCTATAACTGGGTATATTTTATAGTGTAGTACAATGGGCTAAATTGTCAGATTTTTGAAATAAGCTCGCCATATATAATTATTATACTATTCTCAGTCTTTTAAAGAATAAACTGATAAATATTCTCTATGTTCTTGTTTAAGGGGCAACACCAGTCTACACTGGTGTAGAATACTAATTAAATTTCTGCGAAGAAGTTACATTTGAACTCAAGTAGACTTCATCTGTTTTTGCACGGTTTTGATCTAGAAACAATTTTCGTTAAGACAATTTCATTCGATATAGCACTATCAAAAAAAATATATTTGATTAAAATTTTCAAGAAAAATATATTTATTAGCCTAATGTTTTATAAATTTAGTTATAGTACAGTAAAGGCCTATACGCAGTTCGAAAAATTTCGCGCGGAATGACAAAACTTCATATAACAAAAAAAAAATCCCATTTGGGACATGCCATTTTTTGTCATTCCGCGCGAAATTTTTCGAACTGCCTATACCCCTTAAACAAAAAGCTGCAGCTGGAAACAAATACTTAGTGGATAAAACTTTCAAGGATCGTTAGGGACCTTGTTCTTAGTCTAAAACCGAGTTTTCGCATTTGTGAGTAGAGTGCGTCGGTTTTTGCATGATATTTTTGTTCTATCAAACTTAGAGTCATGACTTATACGAAATTGTTGCCAATAAAATTATTTATCAAACAAGACTTAAATTAAGGTTTTAGGTTTATTTGTTCAAGCACAATGCCTGTTTAAAGCTAAAAGTTGTAAATCATGTTTGGGTGTTTTACGAGTAATTTGCAAATATCTCAAAAAAGGTAGGTTTTTTCGGAAATTTTACCCATATATTTTGTTAAAGTAATTCAAATTATCTACAAAATGAGTCCTCTATCGCTTTCCTAGGATAAATAGATTGCGAGCAATTGAACAAAAAAGTTGCTCATAAGCGCCACTTTTATACTACGCTGCCTACAGGCGCGACATCAAAGCAAGCAGTCCAAAAAGCAAGCAGTCCCCTGCTTTACGCTTAGCTGCATTTACTATGTAAAAATGATGAAAATCGGCGTGTATAAAAATTCTTGTCACTTTTTGAGGATACATTTTAAGGTGTTCTATTAAAGAAACATTCATTGTCATCCGTGTGGTCTTAACTAGATCAAAGTTACTAGTCTTTCGATATTGAGCAGCGTTGGTTTAGGGATTTTTTAGTTTCGGGAAGGCTTGACTGTAGCATTATTCAGCGGGGAAAACTATATACGGAAGGTTTTGATATCAATGTAGCACGCTATATATGAAAAATATTTTTTGAAGCAAGGAATCCAGGCGTATAGAATTTAAAAATTATCGTTGCATGACAGTTTTTTTGAGTTCTTTTGTAACTTTTGGCGTTGCATCACTTATTCTAGTTGACAACTTGGACAAAAACACCAAAAACCTTCCCAACAATTATGTTGCTATGGAACTGATAATAAACTTCGCAGTTTTAAACTATTTTTTGACTACATCTAGATTCATCTCGAAAAATACGCATCTTTTGGGCTCTCTAGCTTTAATCTTTACAGAGATCTTTATATAGGTATATAATGCATGTAATTGTTACAACGTCATCTTCTGTACCCTCAAACCTTGTTGACCCTTAATGATAACGCAAAAATCTTTTTATAAACCAAAGCTCTCAAACGTTGTTTTCGCCCAGTGTGCAGCATTGTGTGCTTCCCCAGCGGGGCCTCCAGGTAGCTTTTAGCTGTACCATTGTCAATAATATAAAAGCGTGCGCATCATTTGAGCCAGTTTAGTTTTCTGCTGCTACTGCGCGTAGCAACATCGTGCTTATCACTAGAACCGGCAAGTCTTGAAGAATTCCCAACCAGAATATTATCACGCAACATGTCTACAGCTATCAAAGTGTGTCTACTACTAAGCTGTCTTTTGGCATTGGCCAATGCTCAGAAGTACTTGAGTAAGTCAAAATCCAGGTTAAAACTAAATATTCGGTTTTAGTATAAACGAATTTTGGGAAAAACTATTTTAGGGCCGCGTGACTGCCCCACCAATGAGAATTATCTGTCGTGCGGTCCCAGCTGTCAGATCGAGTGCGCCACCTTGGGCAAACCCTGTCTGATACGTCACATACGCTGTCCGGATGGCTGCTACTGTGTGGATGGTTATGCCCGGAATGCTGAGGGAACATGTATACCCAAGAATAATTGCGGCAGCGCATACTAACAAGTACCAGTCCCAGTACCAGTCCCAACGATCTGTTTGATATTCTCTGACGTAACATTAATTATGTGAATTAAATTCTGACTCATTTATTGAAGCATTGTTTATAGATAAAGCTTGTTATTTTTTCCATTCGTTTTTGTTTCGGTTTATTTACATTTTGTTTTCTAAATAGTTTTGTTTTTTGTTAATAAAAACATCCAATTTAAACAAGTGCAGCTGTTTCCAACTAAATATTAATTATAAAACAATAACAATACTATAATTAATAGAACATTAGTGCAACGAGTAACTAGAGCTTGGACTCAAACTAAATTATTTTACCAGCTTGTTCTATAATAGGTTCCGCGTCATACGGCTATATAATCCCAAATAATTTCCTTAATTTCCCTACAGTGCTTTTTGCATTGAGAATTAAATTTGATGGAACTGAGCCTGTCCGATACTGAGCTATACTTTACCTTTGGTTTAAGCAAGCTCTAATTGGTATAGAGGAGAGACCAAGCAGTTGAAATGTTCCCAGGTTGCTTTAATAGAACACGCTTAGACAGCTACATGTTCCGTTAGTATTCCCAGAAAGCATTTAGGAATTTTTTATTTGAGTCTTCATACTGACTTTAGCGACTTAGCTTAGCTACAGGCAAAGCGGTTTAAATTTGATCACTTCTGACTATAACTTGTCAAGTTCCCATAGGATTTTTACCAAATTTCCATATAATGTGCAGAGTAATTTATGTGGAGAGTGCATTACGAATATAAACCGTGAAATTCTTCAACGTGGAATTGGAACAAGATATCGGCATGAGGCGAAAAACTTGATCAGCCTGCAAATAACGCAAACCTTTTGGTAAAGTTTGGGTACTCTAGTTCTTGTGGTCTTCCAGATCATTTTACTCTTAAGGCCCATACGCAGCATGCAAAAATTCCGCACGAAATGTCAAAACTTCATATAAAAAAAAATATCCCAAAAAAGGAAATTTTTTTTATATGAAGTTTTGACATTTCGTGCGGAATTTTTGCATGCTGCGTATGGGCCTTTACAATACACAGGCAAAAACCTTCTATACCTTTGTACAGGGCTTACAAATTTTAAAGGAATAGATTTAAATTTCAAAAGGCTAAAAAATAAATTTATTTATTTGTATGATTATAAGCCAAAGTAGTCAAAGGTAGCTAAAGTGCATACTTTTGGGCAGCATATAAATTTTCTATTTTGCGACAAGCAGTGCAAGCAGTTGAAATGCATTTTAATTATACCCTGTAACTTAAGTTAATGCATATATTAAGTGTGTGCAAATATATGTAACATAGAGAAGGAGACGCGCGACCCAACAAACTGTACTTCAATATGGTCTGGATGGCAACAAAAAAAAAAAGATAAGATATGATATCTTAAATTCTGCTAGATCTGAACTTGAGATTTGAACTTTTTACATTCCTGCAAGCAGTTTTTAGTTGATTATTTTTTCAACCGGCGCTCTTTTAGTGAGCTATATTTTCTATAATTTGATAGTTAAGGGGTAGGTTAGGTTAGGTTAAAGTGGTTACCTGTCTTGGAACAGCCCAGACGCACTTAGGCACAATGAGGCCCTTTGTGATGCCACAGGTAACGCTGTTCGAGAGCTGACTAGGGATGTCTTTATAACTGCGTATACAGGCATTCATGGTCAGCACACGGTTAGCTCTGAAGAGGAGCAGGCACGACTATTCAACTGTAACCAAACTATTGCTGAATCAGCCTGAAAGTTCAATGAACTATGTCCCTGGGACAGAGATTGGAGAGGTCAGTAAGGCCGTTCAGAAAAGGGGACCCTAGGGTCCTTAATCTTCTTCTTGATAGGAAGGGTCACTGACACATAAGGTGTAAAACGGTTTCCTCCTCCTCTTCGGACCCGCAGCCACGGCAGAAGTCGTTGAAGGGGGCGCACATTCTTTTGGCATGCCTGTCCATAAGGCAGTGTCCTGTTCGAATGGACACAGTGGTCGATAGGGTTTTGCGGTTTAATGTGAGCAAGTTTCGGGTTTTGTTGCCGTCCATGTTTGGCCAGGTAAGTCTTGAGGTGCGACAGGAATCCTCATTGGACCAAGCCGTGCGGGCACTTGCCAAAAATTTCTGTTTGATGGCCAGTTTGACTGTGGCGAGGGGTGTGTCGATGTCTATGCAGTTATAGACGACGGACAGAGGGGTGCCTTGTTTGGCTAGTTAAGGCGTAACACCTGTGTAGAATCTTCAGAAGATCGAACTTTTTTTTTAGTTAAATTGGTAGACAATTATGTTTGAGATGATCCGCCGAAGTGATTTTTAAAAATTTTTCCCCCGTGCGGTCGGCGTAGTTTTAAAACTTTAAACGCGTTTTTCACTTTTTTTCGAATGACTTCACGAATAACTCAGTCAGTTTTTATTCGATCCATTTGAAACTTTGACACAATCTTTATAACATAATTTTCTAGTGAACCACGTAGGAATCAGTCAAAATATTATAATACAAACGAAAACTAATTTTTTATGATTTTTTTTGACGAACAATTTTTTTTTTTAAAAACTTATGGCATTTTTTTTAAATTGATATTTTTAAAACCTCAACGTGGTTTACTTGCTTGCCCTAGATCAAAGGTGACGTCAAAAAGATGCAGCTGTGAAGGCCTCTCCGAAAATTAGTCATGTATTAGTAGCTCTCTACAGGCGCCATTTTGTTTTTTATTACTTTGGCAAAACTAATTTTTTAGCTCAAAATACGTATAAAATCGTCAACTGCTTGAATTTAGAATATAAATACAAAATAAATACTGAAGCGGCCAGCATGCTCTCTAAAGTTTTTGAATTTTTTTTTGAAGAGTGTTGGATACCTTTTCTCGTCAGTTGAGCAAAAAATTGGAAAAACGCCAAAACCTCTATGTTGAGTGATTCGCTTTTGTCTTCACTCCAAACTTTATAGATATTATTCCAAAATACGCGTTTTAACAGTCTGTGCATGATACAAAGCTGAAGCATCATCCAATCCGCTGCTTGTGAACCAAGCCGAACCCAAGCTACAGGTTCCAAAAACAGCTGCTGCCAAGCTCTAAATCATAATTGTGCGTCGATTTTACAGTGACTAGACATATACTAAAGAAACTCGTATTTATGACTATATAAAAGTATATACATACTCTATATACATAGATTTGGCAGCTTTAGAATTTGTTTGGCTTTGGTGTGAGTGTTGCCTAAAAACTTAGCGCTTGACTTGGCCATAAATAAATATTAACTAGATAAACCGGCAAGCATAAAAACTTGGCCTACCATCAAAAATAAACCTAGAAGACTTATCAATGACAGGCGTACCCAAAAACAACAACAACAACAACCAACAAACAAACAAAAACATGAGTTACAACAAAAAGAGTGGGCAAAGAGTAAGAAAAAACCTTGGCAAGCCGAAAGCACCAACAAATCCCGGTGCCTAAGCCGCGTAACGTGCAAAAGCAAACCCAAACCTCCCAAGCCCATCCCAAGCCCAGCACCAAATCCAAACCCAAACCGACAAGCGTCGATTCCGTTGACAACAGTGAAAATGTAAATGTTTGCTGTCATTGAGTCAAAAATGTTGGCTCTGCCAATGGGCGCGCACTCTCTCGTTCCTCTCTTTGGCAACATGCTCTCTTTCCACAAACGCACGGCCGCCATGTTAATAAACTAACGGCGCGGAGTGCGGACCGCGTTCGATTTACATGAGCAAACATGGCGGCGCTATGTATTACGTGTGCGTGTGTGTGAGTGTCTGTGCGTGTGTGTGTGCGTGCGGGTGTCTGTATTTTGCCTAGGCCCCACAGTGTGTGTTTCACAATTTTTTTTTCGTCCTCGCTAGGTTATATTAAGTTCCTGCAAAGGTATGTAACATATTGAGCATTAAGAATTTAAGTCAATTAAAACGATTTTTCTTAGCTAAATTGGTAGATAATTATGTTAGAAATATGTCCCGAACTACGATAAACAGATTTCGAGCAATCGAACAAAAAAGTTGTTCATAATGTGCGCGACACCAAAGCAAGCAGTCCTCTGCTTTGTCCACTGCTTTACGCTTAGCTGCATTTTCTATGTAGAAATGATGAAGCGTTTGTGAGCGTCTTATTTTTTCGATTGCTGGAAAAGTATTATTCGTAGAAAAGTGATAGAGTATACATTTTGTAGATAATTTCAATTACTTTAACAAAACATATGCGTAAAATTTCCGAAAAAAAACTACCTGTTTTGAGATATTTGCAAATTATTCGAAAAAGACCAAACACCATTTGCAACTTTTATTTTTAAACAGGCATTGTGCTTTAAATAATAAACTTTTAATACAAACTTGATTTAAGTCTTTATAGATAGATAATTTTATTGGCAACAATTTCGATCTGTAAATCATGACTCTTAATTTGATAGAAACAAAAATATCGTGCAAAAACCGTGCCAACATATATTGCCAGAAGGCAGTGCCATGTCCCGTAACTATAATTACGATAACTCGGTTTTAGACTCAGTTCAAGTTCCCTAACGATTCCTGAAAGTTTCATCCATTAACTCTTCATTTACTGTGCTAAACTCATTTTTCGTGATTTTTTTTTGACGAAATTTTTAAAATTGATATTTTTGAAAACCCCTACGTGGTTCACTGGCCTTGGGTTCTTAAATTAAATGAAAACCACTTCTTTATGTTTCAGATCAATGCTGACGTCAAAAAGCTGCAGTTGTAAAGGCCTCTCCGAAAATTAGTCTTGTATTCGTTGCTCTCTACAGGCGCCATTTTGTTTTTTATCACTTTGGAAAAATTAACTTTTGTAGCTCAAAATATATATAATATCGTCAACTATTTGGATTTTGAATATAAAATAAAGTTTCTTTGAAAAAAAAAAAAATCGAAAAATCACCTTAAAAAACCATGCTGCTCCCTGGTAGGTGTAAATATAATAATATTAAATTAACAGAAAATAAAATTCAAAAAGTTCTGGTATATACTAAAATTGGTACCCTTCACAAGCAAACCAATTTGCCTTCTTTTGTGAAATATGTCTGCAGGGTATCCCAAAGTCAGGCTTCGCTCCAACTATAGCAAGTCGCAGGATTTGCAATTCAAAAATCTGTGTAATATAGAGAAGGAGGCGTCGGACAGCCCGCAAATTTACCTAGAGTATGATCAGGGTGACGCGAGAAGTCCATATAGACAAGACCGTATGTATGAACGCCTTTATCTCAGAGATAATAAGAGCTAGAGCAACCAAACTTTGGATTTAGATTACTTATTACTTCACGGCAAACTAGCTTAATTTATTTTTTCGTTATCGGCATTATATTATTTAGGGGTATTATATATGTAGCAACTCAACTTTTTTAGGATATATTGTAGCTAAAGTTTTTTTAAGTATTCAAGCAGTCAAATCAAATTGCAAAATCGGTTAAGCCCTGTCGAAATAAGCTCTTAAGAGCAAAATTCGTTTACTTATAAGGCTATCTTTTTAAACTATTCTTAAATTAGATTTTCCTGGCTCATTTGATATTTTAAAGTAAATTCTTTTTTCTTAATTTTTTTTTTTTTTCCTCTTAGTACTCGTCAAGGGAGCTTAGGGCTTCTACAAGAACTTTCCACCGGACTCTGTTAGGTGCAGTTTGCTTTGCTGTGTCCCAGCTGATGTTGTGAAGGGACAATTCGTTAAGTATTGTACGTCGCCAGGTTGCCTTTGGTCTTCCCACTCGTCTGCTTCCTTGAGGGTTCCATTCCAGGGACATCCTGACAATGCTGCTTCGATGTTTCCTGAGAGCATGGCCAATCCAACGCCACTTGCGTGTTCTTATCTCGGTGCCGATAGGAAGGCCAGAAAATGCCGCATATAATTCTTAGGCACTTGTTGACAAATGACTGCAGTTTCGACATCATTCTTGGCGGGGTCAGCCACGTCTCGCTGCCGAACAATAGGATGGATTTGACGCACGCATTGAAGATACGCAGCTTTGTTCTTCTGCTTATTTGCTGGTTTCTCCATATGCGGAACAAGCGTCCAAATGCTGATCGCGCTTTGTTGAGACGATTCTCTATATCCTCATCCACCCCACCACTGGTGGATATTGTGGTACCAAGGTATGAGAAGCTATCGACAAAGTCGATAGTGTTCCCGCAGATGATTATGCTACCTTGGCTGGTGTGATTGAGGCATATCGCTTTGGTTTTGGATGCGTTTATTGAGAGCCCAACTTTGCTGGCAAGGATCTCGAGGTCATTCGCTTTGGCTTGGATATCACTAAGTTTATGAGAGATGTGGCATATGTCATCCGCGTAGTCCAGGTCTTCCAAGTGACGAGTGAGACTCCACGTAATCCCACGCCTAGACCTGCATACATCTCTCATAACCTCGTCAACTACTATATTGAATAGTAGTGGTGATAGGGGGCATCCTTGCCTAACACCAGTGTTTGTTTGGAAAGGTGCACTAATTTTCCCATTGTGTAGTACTGCCAAGTCAGCATCATCATACATTGCTTTTATTATTGATACGATGTTGACTGGCACTCCTTTCCTCGCCAATGCCCGCCATATCGCCGCTCTGTCTACTGAATCGAAGGCCTTCTTGAAGTCAATGAACAGTAGGTACAGCAGTGAGCGCCACTCCACAGCTTGTTCGGCTATTATGCGTAGTGTGTTAGCTTGGTCTACGCAGCTCCTGTGTGGTCTGAAACCTGCCTGTTCATCGCGTATTGTTGGCTCGATTTTATCTTGAAAGCGGTCATTCAGTAGGGTTGCTAGTATCTTGTAACTAGTGTTTAGCAATGTTATTCCTCGCCAGTTGTTGCTGTCGCTAAGGTCTCCTTTCTTCGGTAGCTTGACGATGATTGCGCTTTTCCAAGATGAGGGCACACACTCAGTCTCCGCAATACGAGTGAAATGTGGGTGCAATGTTTCGGCAACTAGCTGCGTCTCCACCTGGAGCAGTTCGGCAGGTATTCCGTCGATTCCAGCTGCTTTGTTGCGTTTTAGTTTCCTAATTGCGTTACCAATTTCTCTCACTGTCGGGGGTTTGGGTGGTATCCTGAGATTGTTGGTTGGTGCGATGTCTCTGTAATCCTCATGGTTGCTGCTTCGTGGTTCATTACAGCTTATCTCCATGAAGTGTTGTCGCCATCTCTGGATTTGCGCATCATCGTTCGTTAGGAGGTTATCATTTGAATCCCTGATCGGTTGGGTTTGCCTTCGGTAGCTTCCAGTTAGCTGATTTATTATCTGGTATAGTGAGCGCATGTTATTTTCGCTGGCTGCGCTTACTGCATTGGCTGCAAGGCTATCCAGTAGAGCTCTTTTGTCGCGTCTGGCGGCCCTTTTTACCTGTCTGCAAAGAACTCGGTATTCATTGCGGACTTGGAAATCACGATCCGCCAATTGCTTGATATTGTTCCTTCTGCTAATCAGGTCCCATGTCCGTTCCGAGATCCAGTTGGCGCGTTTTTGTTGGCGAGTGCCGATAATCTCCTCCGCGGTATTCCTTATTAACCTGCATGCTTGTTCCCATGAGTGTTCCTGGTGTGGTACCAGTTGAGCACGCAAATTTGTTGCCATTCTGCCAGAGACATTAGTGTCAGCGAGACGATGTAAGTTGAGGGGGGGCGGTCTAAACGTGTTTCTATTGGTAGTGGAGAAGTTTCTCATCAGATTGACTGACAGCTCTCCGATTATCAACTCGTGGTCACTGTCTATCGATGCTCCTCTCTTGTTTCGTACCTTCGTCAATGATCGCCTCCATGTTTTTCTTTTTTCTTAATACACACCAAAAAATGTAATAAAAATAAGTTTTTTAGATTACAATAAAAAATTCTTAATTCCTAAAAGTTTCGATTTTGAAAATATGTAATATGCTAAAATTTTAATTTTAGTTATTTAAAAATTAATTTTCGATTTGGTAAAACAATAATAGTTTATTTTTATCTGAATTCTTATTATTAAGCTATAAATAAAATTTTTTAATTAATTTAAGATTTTTTTTTTTAATTTTAAGAACTTAAGAATTTTTAGCATGTTTCAAAATATTTATGAAATTTGCCATATTTTGACAAAAAAAAAAAAAAACATTTTTTAAAATTTTTTTAAAAAAACATTAAAAAATTGTTGTTTTATTTTTTTTTAACATTGTTCTACGAAATTTTTTTTTTTTGCCTTATGCATCGAACTGCATCTTTACTTTTTGAAAATCGCTGGTTGCAGTTTCCAGTACCTTATCCAGCTGGACTCGTTAAAAACTATCATTAATTTTAAAAGAAATATGAAAAAGTAAAAAAAAAAAACAGTTTGGAAAATAATATATTCCAAACCTTGAATATATTCTGCACTAATTAAGTGCTTTTCCTAAGTAGTAAGATCGTTATGCTCACAACCTAACCATCTTGACGAAAAGACTTTTGATAAGATAAAGATTATGGATCTAGCAATATTTTTTCCCAGCAGTTTTTGTTTGGAAAAAGGGGAAACCTTTTCTTTGAAATATCTTTTCTTAATATTGAGTTCGCAAAATATTTCAAGAACTTTCTAATGGTTAAATGGCTTTTAAAACAAGTGTACATAAAATTCCAGTTTGCGAAAAAAGTTTTACAAATTCTGAACTTTGATTTTTTTTATTTATTAATGATGTTGCAGTGTATCTCAAAGTCGGCCATGTCGGATTTTAAAGTGCGCCATATATTTTTTTTTTTGAATGAATAGAACTCGCGTTTGGATTTGAAATGCAAACATATTTGCTTGACTGTGTGTCGGTCTATTTATCTGTCGATGGGTTTGTTGGTTCCACGGTCTCTCCGTCTCTCCGTCTTGCCATCTTTTGGTGCTTCGGTCTTTCAGTCTCACTGTTTGTTTGTTTATTTTGTTGGGTTTGCTTGGCTTTGAAAAATATTCCTCAAATTCATTGAATTTCAAAAAAAAATAAATAAAAAATAAAACCTTGGCTCAGCATGTGTGTGCGTGTGTTTAGAGGTGTGCATGTGTGTGTGAGTAGTAGAGAGTGAGAGAGAGAGGGAGGCGGAATAACCTGAACGAAGCGGAAATTCAAACGCAATCAAAGTGAAAAGTTAAAGTGAAAAAATAAATGCAAACGAGAAAAGCCGGAAAGAATTGACTGCATATATGAATATCTGGCACACACACTCACTCACTCATCCACACTCACACACATGCCAAGACCAATACAAATGCAAACACACAGCAGGCGCATATCGGCAGGATATCAGCAACAGCATCAAAATCGCCTGTCAATCTTCAAGTGTTTGCGATTCCTGACAAAAAAGGACGTACGTGTGTGTGTGTTTGTTTGCGTGTGTGTGGGTCTGGTGTTTTTTTTTTTTTTTTGGCATGGCTGCCTTTTTGGGCTTATGGCTGATCAAGCTTCATCTGCTTTTGGGCGACTTAGTACTTTAGTTAAGGTGTTTTAAGAGCCTTCAGTATAATGCACATATTATTTGAGTTTTTATCAGCTGACAGCAGTCAAACGTTTGCCCAAAAATAAACCCCAAATACATAAACTTTTAATATAAGCACAGATATCACATAGATATCAAAACAGACACATAAATAAAGCCCAAGGTTCTTCGTATACGCATTGTCCCATTGTTTTCAGAGTTGTTTACTGCGTCGGCCTTGCAAAATGGCGTCCGTCGTGAGTGAGAAACCCGTAGAGCTTTGCATACTTTTGAGCTGCTCTTAAATATGTATTAAAGTCGTTGGTTGGTAAGAGCGTGTCAAAATGCTTAAGGTCCTTATAGTCTTACCTGCGAACTTTTGAACATGCTACTCTGCCATATAGCAATGTCTTTTGGAAGCGTTTGCGAGGGTGAGCTGAATAGTTAGCAGTTGTTAGTTATTATTAGTTAGTCACAGAAGCGGTTGGGCCAAGACCAAGTAATTAAACTAAGTAAACTAATTCGTCTTGGAGCGGATTAAAGACTGCCTAAAGCAACTTCTCTACAGTTTTCTTATTGGGCTTATTCCCAAGAAGATCTATCTGCTACTCAGTTTGAAGGCCTGATGCAAGCTGAGTGTACCATTCACATCGTTAAACAAGGCGAAGTACCTTATTCTGTGTGCAATCGAATATCGAATATCGAATACGTGCAGGATTTCATGGCAAACTTGGTCGGTATACTGCAGGAAAAGAACCAAGGAACTTTGCTGTCTAAACAGAGCTCAATGCTCAAACGTAATCCGTGTAATTACCGGACACTGGCTTCATGCATTAAGGCTTAATGCTCCCCATTAAGACTTTTGCAGAAGTTGTGGCGATGAGAAGCAGCTGGAGACGGTGGAGCACCCCTACTGTCACTGCCTTGGACTGTGCAGGACAAGGTTTCGCTTTCTCAAGTCATACTTTCTAAATGACTTATCGCAGCTCTCAGAACAGAGTCCAAAATGCCTATCGAGGTTTATTCAGTCCATCGGATGGCTGTGACTTTAGTACATATAGAGGACCTCTTGAGTGGGGAAGGGTGGAGAAAGGTCCACCACTGCACGGTATCACAACGGGCCTATTTTATTCTGTTTGATTTGGAACCTATAGCCGTTTGACTTAGCTGCGCTAGGTCAGCTCTGTATTCCATATGTCCAGATAGCAGCTATTACTTACACTTACTGCAGCGGTTTTGATAAAGTGCTCGTGGTTCAGAATAATGCCAACTTATGTGGCTGACTTCGTCTGCTGTATTAGCTCATAGTTAATATCGCGTGATATATCTGCCTATATTGATGAAAACATTCCGACATCTGGTGGACATGCTTCTGAAGTCCATACGCGGCTGGTAACTCGAACAATTTAAAGCAGTGTCCCCATCCCATGGGCCTATAATTTGGGCTCCGCGTTCGTGGTTTTCGTACTGATATATTCACTACCGCAGCGACGCGTTGCTAAGCAACAGGCACGAAGTTGATGGTGCATGACTTCGGCTCTTGTTGAGTAAGTCTGGCATGAGCCGAAGTCAAGCAACATCAACTTCGTGCCTGTTGCTTAGCGACGACGTCACAACGCGTCGCTGCAGCAGAGAATATTTCAATACAAGCGCAAAAAAAAATTCATATGGGTCATTGTCTGTCAAATCAGCCAATCCCCCTCACACTTCAATTTTTAAGATAAATGAAAGTTTTGGGGCTTAAAAATTTCGCCTTCTCTTCTTTTTAAAGTGATTTTTGATATTTCAAAATGGAGGAGCTACAATGGCCGCCAAAGCAAAGTAACTCCACTATTTTTAATATTTTTTTTTCAGGAAATTATTATTGCAACCACTATTATATGCTATTCAAATACTTTTGAAGTAGCTGATTATAAGTACTTTATTAGTTTTTGAAAAAAAACGAAGCCAAGATGGCTGCCGAAAATATAAAAATAATTTTTGTGATTATAACGCAAGTTGGGTATGCAAATATGGGTTTTTGAGATCGCTGTTCAAAAATCTGGGGCTACAATTTGTTAGGGGCGGGGGGTTTGATTTAACAGAGAATGACCCAAATGTATTTTTTTGCCAATCACCGATCTAAATATATCTACATATTTATCGTCAGTCTAAGCAACAAGAAGCATTTCTCCGTGGAGTTGCCCATATTGTGTCTGGGCACAGGAATGTCGTCCGCAAATATACCTTTCCAGATTGGACAAAGAGTTTTCTAACTTTCACGTAGGTGCGCCGTAGACTGTAAATGTTGCAAGTAGTGCGGGAAGGACTACTACTGAAGTTAGGACTATGATTGTTGGTTACGACTGTCCGTTTTTCAGGATCTCTTTTAGAGCAATACATACAGACTACTTTTGCAGTATAACTGCCTGAATAAGCAGATGCAAAAGGACCAACCCATTGAATCTGCCAATACTCTGCCTAAATCTTGCTGCTCAGATGTCATGAAATCCCTTACCATTCTGCCATTGCATAATATATATATGTTCCTTTAACTCCTATTTGGAGCATAGCGCGTCTTGACGATTCGGTAACAAGAAATGTTTCAGGTAGGTTGGTTGCTAGCCCTCCTACCCTAGCTTGGTGATAGAATCCCTATCTGCACCTCCAAGCAGGTGTTTTGTCTGTTTTGGTCTGCGAGTGGTATTTTATTTTCCACTGATACTGCATAGTGCCGAGCATTCCCCTATCCGTCACCTGGGGACTTGTCCGATGGGAGACAGACAACTCCACACGCCATTTCATAAGCTTTCTTAAATGTATGATTTGTAGAGCTTTTCAAAAAAAGCGTTCGGTTCAGATATCACATATATCATTTCATATTATCTCCTCTTAAGCTGGTTCAACCCTCCCTCGTCTGATGCAATCAAAAGTCCCAATAACGAAACTTGGTTTGTCGTAAGCTGTTTTTATTTTGAAATCCGGTTCTTCCGGTTGAACAGAGTATCGACTTGTGATGTCTGTTACCACCTTAGCCAAGTTGACGCACAGCCTCTAAGTGGTGCACTCTGGAAAGTTGATCTAAGGAAGCTTGCCTTGGCACAGAGTCTGGGTAAACTTCACCCCGACAATTGTCATAGTTTTTAGGTAACCCGAGATCACTGTCAAAAATTGACTGACCATACCTCTCTCCCAAACTGTAATAATTATTCTAATGGAAAATCTCTGATTACTGTCCAGCACCAAGGTTCACTTGACTTTGAACACCACTCTGTACAAACCTCGATAGGCTCTGCTGAATTGGTCTGAAAAGGGGTAGAGGAAGGATAAAATATTCTGTGCCAACAAGGAGTGTGAAGCGGCTAAAAACGCTTGACGGACTCGCGCTCTCCCACAGCTTTTCGTTGTGGTTAAGCCAGACTGTAAATATATTTTATATAGTATAGCATACATAGAGTATACCAAATAAACCTTGTCAGCATTGGCGTTTCTAGACAGCGCGTTGTCTGGCCATAAACGTGACAATCCGAAGAGGCGCCTATCGTCACGTAGAGCATAGACCATATAAAGGAAAAATTTTGTAAACATTTTGTAAGCCATGTAAGCGGCGGCAATAACAAAATCTATGTGTTCCCGATCAACAGTAGCGACAATTCCTGCAGCAACAATAAGAACAATGTCAATGATGGCGACATCAAATGGGGGCAAGGGATTGGGATTGGGATTGGCAGCGTCGTTTTAATGATTGCCTTTGACTTGAACTGCGTCGTTGATGCTGTTGTTGTTGTTGTTAAAAGCACACTTCAAAAAGTTTATTCGGAAAATCCATGCAATTTGACAGATGTCAAGTTGTATGGCAATTGACACGCTGACATGTTGACATTTGTGCAGTTATGATACGTACACTAACACAGATGCAGATATACACAGATACGAATGCAATGCCGGAGCATTGCGGCCAGGCAATGGCGGCCATTCGAACAGGCCATTAGCTCTGTCGGTCATTCGGGCTTACCCCCATCTCCAGTGGCATATCCAAAAACGAACGAACCACTTCTACTTCGAACCTACTCATGAAACATTTGAAGTTGCCATTGAGCTGCAGTAAAATGCTATTGTTGTTGTTTTGTTCGCGTTGTTGCTGTTGTTGTTGTTGTAGCCGGCAGGCTTTTTATGGTCAACAAACAAATGCAGCACCAAAAAAAAAAAATATATATATATACATCAATCGGTTCCCGTGACCGAAAGTGGAATACACTGCACAAATCTTGATAAAGCCGAGGGAAACAACATAGGTGAGTACGCCTACAATCTTTAACGCCTTCTTTTTATTCTTCTTCTTCGAAGTAAAACGCGTCTCCAGGCATCTCTGCTTCGATGAAAATTATCAGCTAGCTTTTGAGCCCACTGCTTGTTCCTTCCAAAGCAGGCACAATCTATCCTTTCTTTCTTTAGCGCCTTTTTAGCTTGCCATAAGAACTTATTACCTGATTACGGATTGAAGTTCGCGCACGCATTCTCCTTTTTGGGACACCAAACGACTAGCTAGCTTTTGAGCCCACTGCCTGTTCCTTCCAACGCTAGCCTTTCTCCGGGTACCCTTAGCATTCGCATTGAAAACCTTATGTATGATGTGAATAGGGTGTAAGGTATTGACTTCCTTCAGCACTGCGACCAGCATGTAGGTCTTTTGTGCACCCGTATATGACTAATCACAGTTTATTGATTTGGCAAAGGCAGTTATTCCCTTTAGTGATAGGATTTTGTAGTCCTCTTCATCCAATGTATAGCTGTTTAAGAATTCAGCTCTGCGTCTGGTTAGCGCTGGGCAGTTGGCTAAAAGGTGCTCCATGGTTTCCTCCTCTTCATTGCAATATCTGCAAGTTACAGTATCCGATAGTCCTAGCTTGGCCATGAAAATGAAATGAAAAACTTACTCGCTCGTGATACTTTCTCAATACGCACAATATGATCGAGATGGTGAAGATCATTCAATGCGATTAGTTACTGTCCTAGATAAGTTTCCTACTTGGAGTTAGTTCTTCTGTTTTCTCTGTTTTTCGCAATCGCTTTTATTTCCCTCCAGCTTTTACCAGATGCTTTAATTTCTCCTTCCAGCGTCCGGCGCCATGTTGTGCTTGGCGGCCCGCACTATCTGTTACCTTGCGCGTTCTAGTCCAACGTTTCCGCCGAATTTTTATCGACACCGACTCCTCAACGCGCCAGCTCAAACGCTCTGCATTCGAGATAGTCCTTGGCCACCATATCCTCAGTATTTCTTTCAGGCAGCGTTTAATAAACACCTGAAGTTAACCTGCCATTCAGTAATAAGGACGTAACGTTTGATTTGAATATACATTGTTTGTAGTCCGTGCATAACTTGATTTAGTTGACCAAAAGCTGCTTTCAGGAGCTCCCCCTTCGGCCTTGATTACGCTATCCAAGTAACAAAAAGTGCTCGTGTGTCCTATAGTTTAATTTTCAATCTTGAACCGATCCACCGTCCTGGACATGCTTTTGGTTTTGCTACATCGTTATACCCATATTCTTGGACGTACGAGTCATATCATTAATTTTTTCTTGCATATCAGCGTTCCGAGACGTGCTCACATACAGGTCGTTGGTGTAGTCGAGATCTTCAAGATGTGCACTGAGGTTCCATTGGATGCCGGATGGATTCAATGCGGTATTCTTCAACAACTTGTAAAGAGCCAAATATCTGACAGAGTACATTCTTCTCAAACACTCCAAGAATATTTGCATCATGCGTCGTAAAGCAAAACAGGTAGGTTGAGCATCTTGCGACTCGGTCCGGCGAGCGTGTTCTCTTCGTCTCCAACAAGCATCGATAGGCTGGAGCAGTAAGTTTTCAGGTTGATCTCCATACCGACAACTTTGTTCGTTATGTTGGTGGTACCAAGCTTAAAGTCTTTGATTACATCAAGAGCATAGTCTTCGCAATCTGATCGTCTTGTAAAAAACTTATGCTTCATCTTAATTTCGCTAGACTCCACCTTGTCAAGCTTTGCTTAAAAATCGCTAACACTCAGGTATCATCTTACTTGATACGACTAATGATCGGAATACGTGAATTTGGCGTTGGAAGAAAAGTACAGTACTCACTGCGCACAAAAGCTCATTGATCTCTAACAGAATGTGATTAGAGAAGACAACCAGGAGACAGCATATGGAAATAGGACGTCAACGTGATTACAGCATAGTGAGTTATCACACAGCTGACGTTACTTAAAGCTAATGCGGGACAGCTCAATCTTCTACACACAAACCTTCCTTAGCTACAAAATTCATAATTACCAAAAGTCTAAAAAGAACTCCTTAAATTCGTCTTTGATCATTATTATAACTTAATGGCCAAACTTTATCCGATAGTCAATATACTCTTTAAAATATCGCGCAAAGTGTATTAACTGCAATGAGAGTCAACTTTTTGACACCGTTTGTTCGATTATTGATTTCGTTTCATGTCACGCGCACTCATCATTTCTGAGCCTGGTTTTATTTTTGTGGTTGTTGTTATTGACGTTCTTGCTTTTGTTGTTATCCCTTTTGGCCAAAATATATGTAAATACATGTGTGTGTGTGTGTGTTTGGGTGTAGGATAGGCGGCAATATTATTTGCTTTTTGTGGTTAAAGTTTGATGCGGTTTGTTTTTGCATTTGTTTTTACCTTTGCGGTTAACACACCATTTACATGTCATTAGTAAGTTGTACTCAAGGGTCACCTTATACATAGTAACATAATGGCATATATATGGTACAAAAACTCTTACACACACACACACACACACACAGACAGGCTTAGTTGTGCAGGCAAGCATACTAGTTCAGAACTGGTTGCCAGCCATAACTAGTATGCCTACTTGGTAAAAGTTTGTGTGGAAAAAGTTGGGAGCTATGCAGAGTTGTGCAAAAATCAATTTTATAAGCCTATATTTTTTACTTTTTTGATAGCTAATAGATAGCCAGATTTTTTGGGGAACATGTCGTTGCAAAGCGAGAGAAGTTTGGCACGGGGAGATTACTAAAAGTAAAAGAATTTAGCTGTTGAAAATTATGTGTTTACTCATATAATTGATAGAAAAATGTAAATTAAATGTAAACTGTTTGATTACATGTGTCTAAAGGATTTATTTTAGCCGATTTACATATTTTCAGAGTTTCTTGAAAATTTCATAATTTGCTGACGTACCAGGTTGCCTCTTTGCAAGATTTGGATATTTCGTTTACCTTTCGTGCGTAAGTTTAGATCGGCTTTAAAATTTCTTTTCTTATCTTGATGTGATATGTTTCTGAAGATGTGTTTTTATCGCGCTCCACGAAGACAACACGCCTAGAAATTTAAGCTTCCCTTCTCCGGCATCGGTATGTACGGTACGTTCTTACCAAACGAATGTGATATAAGTAAACTTTTATGGAGAAAATGCTTAAACAATATGCAGATATGATTAAGATAAATACTATAAGAGGTATAGCTCAAAATAGTGCTGGCGAAAACATCAATCTCTATTTATCGATGTTGGCCAACAGAGATGTTTCTCCAGCACTTCTGCACTCATCAAATGGGTGGTTAGTAGTGCTGGAGAAATATCTCTGTTGGCCAACATCGATATATAGAGATTTAAAACTTCGATTATCGATGTTTTCTCCAGCACTAGCTCAAAATATTTAAAAATTATAAATAAATGAAACGAACGCTCGGCAAAATACTCTACCCAAAACAAAAATAATTGAATCGGCTAAGAATTAAAAAAATTGGGCTCTAAAGAAAACTTTATTCATATCAAAAACCAAAGTTCAAATAATGAATTTAAAAAGCATTCAAAATGCTTTACAAAAACAAATGTCAACATTTTCCTATGCTGCAACTACACTTTTTTGCACCAGTTCGCAACTACTTGCGTACGATGTAGTACACACATTTCCTACTGGGTTCCTATGCAGTTAGTTGGCCATTTGCGTTTAGTGGCTTGTGTGTTTAATAGTTAATTGTAAATTTTGAATAGTAACTTAATAGATTCCACAGCAAGACCGTTGACATTAAGTGGCCACAAATATTGGTAATTACAGACCAAAATTATTGGTCACGACTGTAAGCGGCTCAAAATTTTGCGCATTTTAAAGTTAAGACTTTTGATATAATATCAATATGATTCAAGTAACATTACATAGTATTACGTTCCTTTACATAAATTAACTTTACGTTGCGTTTCGTTACGTTACGTTGACAAGTTTTTATATACTAAATCGCACGCATGCTCATAGAATCTCAAAGCCCTTTCCTGCGGCAGATCCATTTAGTGGCAAAGATGACAACTGCATGCGTTCGAGAATCCTAAGAGATACCTCCGAAATATTACATAGCAATAATATTAGACCCCACAGTGGGAAATCCTTTTAGAGATTAAATTGCAATACGTTTTAAAATCTTAAGAGTTCACTACGAAATGCACTCCAAATATACAGTTCCAAGAACTCCCACAACAACCAAAGATTTTGAGAGAGCATCCAAAAGTGACGATACAAATTTTTTCGTTCCATGGTTTGTTGGTAATGCTGAGACTGAATCCGAGGAAAAAAAAACCCAGCAAGTCGGGTTTCTAAAATAGCTTCCAAAATACTTCGTTTCATGGGGTTTTTCAGAGCCCTTGTTGTGGTTGTTTCTTTAAATAACTTCCTTGATATAAGTTTCCATTTTAAAAAATCTCAAACTGCAGCAAAAACAAGTTTTCCAATTGAACATTCCTTAAAAAGAATATGAAGAAGTATACATTTTCGAGAAAAAAGGAACAGGCTTTCAAATACATCCTGTCCGGCAACGCATCGACTGTATCAAACATTTGTTTTTTTTTTTAAATTAATTTGTTACAATATTCCGCAGGGCACGGTATTTGTGCTGTATTGTTTGAATTCTGTATTAGGGTTTACCCCCCCTCACACACACATCGATATGGGACTATTACTATAAAAACAATGTTTGTAAGTCCTGAGCATTTTTTTCTATTATCTTATCCTTGATTTTTTGGCATTTGTTGTTTCTATTGATTTTCTTAATGTATTTCATTTAAGTTCAAAAGATTCATAAGTAACACTTCAATTACAATATTCATCAATTGTTTTAAAAGTCTATAAAATATCATTTATATTAAGTTAGATTCTTGGAACAACTAGTAGAACCGGAAACTAACATTTTGTTGTCGTTGTTTAAATTAATTGCATCGTTTCACGTTTTTAATAAAACTTTTTTAATATATGTTAGTTAATGATCTATTTATTGAAGACCTAAATAGCATATTATGTTTAGCTGCAAACTAAGATCTTCAACAAGCAACAGATGGCGAATTGGAATCCGACTTATTTTACAATTGGAAATGTCTGTACAAGATTCGATTATGAAGCACAATATCAAAAAGAAATACGTAGAAATAAATACGCGTTTACTTTAATCCTGTGGCAGATTGTTGGCATGGTTTTAGTCCCAAAATCCCTTTTCACTACTCAGTCTATAAGATATTTTTTACGATATTGTTTACGTATCCGATGATAATTAAAAATTAAAAGCCTGCGTTTGTGCATCAGTACAATTTATAACGCCCAATGCTTTAAACAGATTTCCCATTATTTCCATCAAACCAATGCAGTAAGATTGTCCTTCTCTACTCTTCCAAAACGCCAGCGGAGCCACAGATTCAGCCTAGTCACAAATAAAATTTAGAATTATTAACAAAAACTATAAATTTATTGTCGATATACTCAAATATTTTAATTCTTATTCAAACATTTTGTGATAAAAATAAGAGGAAGGATATTTTCACAATCGTGGCTTTTTTGGATTTGCTGTTGGCTTAATGACATCATTGGGTATAACGAAAAGGAAACAGTAACTCATGCGATTGTTAAACGATGCAAGTTTGTTCCAAACATCGTGCATTGGATCGTATTCTTCAACGTCATTTAAAATATTATCAGCAACACCATAGCCGCCAGCTACAATAATACGATTAGCAAACAGAGCACAGCCATGTCGCCACCTTCTGACTGCCATCGAGCAAACCTTTGTCCATTTATTAATAGTTGGATTGTAACACTCAACAGAATTTAAATATTCACCTTCGCCCCAACCGCCTACTGCGTAAAGAAGCCCATTTGCTTGTGTCACTCCAAAATTTTCACGAGCTTCGTTCATGGGCGATAAGCTACTCCACTCGTTTGTGCATGGATCATACCTTTCCACGCAGCTCAAATTCGGACGTTCATTACTTCCACCAATAACATATAAGCAATCGTTGAGAACTGCCACACCGACAGAATATCTTGCGGTGGGCATGGGTGCCACATTGTGCCAAGTATCTGTTAAAGGATTCCATCGCTCTACTGTATTCAAAGGTGAAATATTATCGAGACCGCCTACAGCATAGAGTAATCCCTTTAGCACTGCCACGCCCACATTTTGCCTTGGTGTACTCATTGGTTGGAGTTGGGTCCAGGTCATGCTCTTTAAATCCAAGCTATACATGGTTTTTACGCAACGACCTCTCTCATATCCCCCAACCAATATCAGCTTATTCTCAATAACAGCCACACCAAAACCATAACGTTGCAATTCTAGATTCCTTAGAAGCGTCCATTGCTTCTGAATAGGGCAGTAGCTCTCAAGGACAAAATCAACGTCACTTCTACCAATTACCAGCAAGCAATCATTGCTTGCCGTTGTCTTTCTCTTAGCAATCGATAACAGTCGCTCGGGCATGGCATGACACTTATATGCTTCCAGAAGCAGATTCTGGCACTCACTGGCACTGCACACGCTCTCCACATGATCCTCAATAAAAGACGGCTTCAGTAGTGGCAGTCTCACCTGGGTCATGAGTTTCGGTACGTGCTGTTTGCGGGCGGACTCATCATTGCGCACCCAAGCCATTAGACTCTTAAACACAATCTCCTCGGATGGCACGTGAAGATCATCACTAGACAGTAGCTTACCCAGCTGATCAGCACTCAATTGTAAGAACTCTTGACTCTGGCTTACATCCACAAAATGTTTGCCGATATAGTCCACAGCAAGTTCCATCAAATTGGTGCAGTTGTGTTGCTCTGCAATGAAGCTTATGCCGAGACAGTTCGATGAATCCAACTTGCGTGCCATAAAATTTCCACAGGCTGTGACTGCAGCGTCCACTTGCCATCTATGGGCGGTAGTAAGCAGCATTTCAACATTCTCGTCATGCACTTCCAGGTTTCCCGTGTAGCAGTAGTTGACCAGAATTCGGAGCACATCGTTGTTTACTTCGCCAAGAGTCACCTCATAGTCGTTGGCCTCACGCATTGCATTAGAGAACATGGCCGAAAAGAATTCACTATTGGCAGACAACACCAAACGATGGGCCGGCACACGTTTTCCATCGATGCCCGATATGAGAACTACATCGCACAATTGTTCTTTATCCAGATGCGATTTCATAAGTTTGAGAACCTTGTCGGCATGGTTATTATTAATATTATTATTTTGCGTAGACATTTCGGATTTAATATATTTGTACACTGACTGATAAGGTTTATGAGTCAACAAATTCTTTATATAGCAAACAGCTGATAGTGTGACCATATCACAATAAATATTTAATTTAATATACACATTTGATTTCCCTGCCCAAAATTATGCAACAGCGATTTAGCTAATTTGATTTTAGTTTTTGTAACTGCAATCGAAAGTTTTTTATAGGTCCCAAGCACTGTACCTGATTTGATCAAAATCGGTTGACTATATCGTATAGTCCCAATAGGACCGATCGGTCAAAAAAACGTGTTTAGTGCAAAATTCGTTTTGTTTGGTGTGTTTAGGAAGATATCGTAACCGAATTTGGCAAATAAATATCAAATACCGGATTTGATTGCAATGTGGTGGTACAGGGTATCCCAAAGTCGTCGGCACCCGACTTTAACGTACACCATTTTTTTTTCTTAAGAGCCTCTAAAAAAAAAACCACACGTCAAACTTTAAACTTAAGCGTCAAAATACGATACTTACCAATCTTATTTCGAATATTAAGCAACGCCAGTATGATGCGTCGGCTATTATTGCAACGGCCCTCGCAGACCTTGCTTAGCACTTGTGCACTTTTGCGACCAAGTGAACACCCTAACATTTGTAAATATCAACTTTTTTCGTATTTTTAATAGTTTATAATGCTTTTTTTATGACCAATAAATAAATCAATAAATTCTAGGGTCTTTCAGTAAAATTGTTTACTGAACATTTTTAATAGCTTTTCAACATTGAGCCAAAAAGCTTACGTTTTCAAATAGAGATTGAACAAATTTTAATAATATTAAGCTGCTTCTAATTTTTCGCATTTCTTTTGTACCCAATACATTTTCCGAGCGTTATGAGCACTTTTGATAGCACGTGCCGCAAAAAATTCTACGCTCTAAATATTTTGTTTTACGGCCCAAAAGTATGCCCTAAAAGTTTTGTAGCATAGTTTATTTTAAGTATTAGCTGGTTAGTTGTTAACTGGATGCCGCTGTAACATGAAAGTCTAATGTTGACAAATCTTCGAGTGTTCTATTTGCCTTAAGTAAACACCCAAGTCCCAAGTATATTACTTAGAAAAAAACAATTCTCAACAAAACTTTAATCAAAGGAATAATGCTACAAAAACGTTTTTTTTTGTTCGATCGGTCTTTACGGGTTCTATTTGAAATAGTCAAGCGATTTTGATAAAATTTAGTATAGCGCTTAGGAACTCTAAAACGTTTCCAAACTAAAAAAAAAAAAGTGTGTATTTCATATTTTTTTGATTTTTTCGAGGTGCTCTATAATACGCCCATGGAAGCTATAGGTATAGTATCACTTCTATACCGAAATAATAGAATAAACTTGTTTCCCGTGAATGTGGATCTAATTCGAAAGTTTCTATGTTATAGGCGTTCAGTCATATTGGCCGATATGTCTAGATCAAATTATTACGTCCTCTTGAACATATAGGAAATAACTTTGGGGGTTCTCAAATCTCCATAATACAACTCGTATATAAACTTTTGTTAACAGCGGAAATTTCGGCATCATGAAAAAGTTTCACAAAGCTGATTTTTTTGCTGTAACTGCGTGATTCACGTTTTACTTCCATCTCTAAGTTTTTCATGTCGTGAGTTTTTTGCAAATATTTTTAAAAGCTCTTTAGAGCAAGTTGTACCGTGCTGTAATATAATTATTTAACTGAATAAATCAAAATAAAGGCGTAACAAGGGCGTGGCGTGGGGCTGAACTGAGAGCTATGACAAAGCAATTTAAAAGGCAAGGTAACTGACATATTTTTTTTAAAGCAATAAATAAGTGGGGCGCAGCAATTCAGAACAACGTCACATTGGTAATTAGCGTAGTTAGATAGTTAGATAGAATTTATATGCACATAGATAGGGGCACATTTAGGTGCACGCATACACCCACATACAGATACACTTTCACTCACTTATATACAGGGTCTGTCGATAGCCGTGACGGAACTTTGTTACTGCTTTCATTGGAGTTACGATTTTACTACCAAAACAATCATGATTAATTTGATGTACATATATGATCAAAGCAGCTTCATTTTCCAAAAATAGCACTATAACCCAGTGCCCAATTTGCACATTGATAGTACCCAGTGTTAACTTCTACAAGAGCCTTCCATCTGAATGAAGCTCCATTTCATTCTCTGGTATTGGTTTTCGTTCCATCCGCTGACTGGCCAGATGCGGCTTAACCCAGGGGCTTTTCTTGGCATCCCTTGGTGATGGGACTACCAACAAAGCTCCCAGGGGAAAAAGCTTATCCTACTGGGTTAGCACCAAGATAACAACCGTTTGTGTCCTTGCTGATCGCATTGAGCTTGATCAAGCTTTGCGAGCTTTTTCCAGCATCACTTGTTGTGTTTTTTCTTGCAGAGTTGTGTGCTGAAGTAATTCTTGCTGGTGGAATAGCGGCTTTGAGGTGGGTTGTGTCAAGTGTAGGAAATATTGGAAAAACAGGAATAATGTGGTTATGGAGATTTTGGCGCTGTATGGTTCGCGGGTTCGAACCAGATACCTCTGGAATGGAAGTGCAGCACGCCAAACAATGCAACAAAGTGGCCTCCTATATATAGGGTTTTCCAACAAGAGGTGTTATTTTGAATCACCCGGTATTTCGGTAGCTGTCACTTTTGAAGCTTTTATTCTTTGACATTTGACAAGATTTGACTACGCCATTACTAAAAATGGAACGATACACGCTTCAACAACGCATTGAAATTATTAAAATTCACTTGCAGTCACAGTTCGCAAAACTAAAGCATTTTTGGGTCGTCGTGAAGCACCTTGTCGCAACGCAATACAGAAATTGGTGGAAAAATTCGAGCTGTTGAGACAAGTTAGTGATGTGAAGAATAAAACCGGTGCACGTCGCTCAAGAACAACTGAGAATATTGCTGCTGTAGCCCAAAGTGTTGAAGAAAACCCAGGTTTGTCCATTCCTCGTCGTTCTTTGGAATTGGGCATTCCACAAACGTCATTACACCGTATTTTGCATTAAGACTTGGGTCTTTAGGCTTATAAAGTTCATCAATAACGTCGTGTCTTTGCTGATTGGGTCCTTGAAATGCATGAAAATGATCCGGAATTCCATCGAAAAATCATGTTGACTGATAAGGCCCATTTCCACCTCGCTGGCTACATCAACAAGCAAAATTGTCGCATCTGGGGCTCGGAAAACCCAAGAGTTATTGTTGAGACACCTCTTCATCCTCAACGTGTGACTGTGGATTGCGCTTTCGAGAGATGATTAATGATTTTTTATGGTCGTTTCAACAAGACGACGCTACGTGCCACACAAGCAACGAAACCATTGTTCTTTACGGGATAATTTCCGGACTGTGTTATCTCTCGAGGTGGTGATCACAATTGGCCACCGAGATCTTGTGATTTAACACCTTGCGACTTCTTCCTTTGGGGGCAAGTGAAAGATAAGGTCTACGCCAACAGCCCAGCGTCGATTCAAGACCTCAAAGATAGAATTCGTGAGGCTATCGAGGACATAGGGCTGCCACTTTGCGATTTGGTTATGGAAAATTTCATAAAAAGGATATGGTCCTGATATGGTCGTGGTGGCCTTTAAGCTGATGTTGTTTTTCATTATTAACGGCATACCTTTCTCTTTATTATGAAATAAACATCCGATCATTTATCTCAAAAATTGGAATTTTTCTTTGAAGACCAAAATAAAACCTCTTATTGCAAAACCCTTTACTATACCTTTTAGAGTGGCTCAAATTTTATGCATCGAAAGTGCATCGTGATAAGGGGATATGTAGCTTGCTATCCCCAAAAAAGAAAATCTGAAGTCCAAAATATGCACGAAAACGCCCTCTGCCGACTCAACAAAAAACATTAATGTATAAAATGGATTTTTTCGATTTAATTTGGACAAAGAAAAAAATTGTTTGTAGCTTTTCAATGCAATGTTAAAAAAAGCTAGGGTGGCTCGAAATTCATAATTTTAACGGAGACGTTTTTTGTGCCCTGATCCAGTACTTAAGCATAAATTAAAGTTCATACTATTTGTTCTTTTTTTTTTGCATATCGGTTTGGCCTGCTTTTATGGCGAATAGTTGGCAACAACTGCTCATAGTGAGACATCCTGTATTTAGGATGCACATATATGAATAGATCTATTGTTCGCACAGATGACAGAAGAGCAGCATATAACCTCGAGCTAGGTAATTAATTATGCAGTCAGTGCGTTTGTTATTAAGCCATAGACCTTTTGCATCAATATATGTGTGTGTGTGAGTTGGACAGAGACAGAGGTAAAGATAGAACGATTCATAATACATATAGACATACATGTACCTATTTATATATATATATATATATATAATAGGATTGAAGCACATATGCTTTGAATTGGCGCACATGCAGCAGCTCTTGATTATGAAAATGAAATATTTGCACACACACACACGCATACAGCTGCACTAATGCCAACATAGATACGTGGTGAGTGTGTGTGTGTGTGTGTGGGTACGTGTATAAGAATAACAACATCATCAGCTAAACGCATCACACGCATTGCAAACACGGAAACGGAAACGTTGAAAAAGCAATTGGCAAATGGCGTCGTCATCGACTTCCTCTTCCTCTTACCCCATAGCTTCTACTTACTGTTGTTGTTGTTGCTCTTGTCAGGCAAACAGTTGCAAATTATTGACAGCTGCAATTAGTTGGAAACATGCCACTGTTCGTGTTCGACTGTGTGTGTGTGTGTGTGTGTGTGAGCTGGAGCCATGTGCTTATCTTGAAATCAGTTTTGAATAATTACTCTTGAACGTAAAGTTTTGATTAGATATTAAGGCAGCAAATTGTAAGATCCTTCAATTTCGTTTCTTCAATCAAAAAATAAATCAGGTGAATGGGGGTTTCGTCACAGGCGCAATGCAGTGTGTTTTCATATTTTTCGAAAAATTCGGTTTTTTCGACACCAATCGAGATTTGACGCGTTTGAGGCCTGAAACGTCTTTTAAAATGGAATTTAGGAATCCTTCTTAAATTTAAACATCATACCCAAGGTCTCTTACCAACCTTGTCAAATGGTGTCCTGTCAAGAAAAAATTATTGCTGCATGAAACTACAATTGGCATGGCTGGCCAAATCCTACTTGGCGAGGTCAGGAATCGCCTAACGGCGCCACTAGGGGCAGCCCGAAGACTTTATCACAGACTTTACGTCTTTCTCCTTAGCAGCAGTCCTGTTCAGAATCCAGAAGGCTAACCCAAGATGAAAAATAAATATAGCATTTAATAGCAGCTCACGACCTCCCTGAAACGGTCATTGGGGGAACCAGGTAAAGCGGTAGACCCTACTTTTCTTTAGAGGATTAGGTAATAAGCTTACTAGTTAGCTGCGTGGCTGGTCAAACCCTACTCGGCGAGGTCAGGAATCGCCTAGCCGCGACACTGGAAGCAGCTCGGTACAAGATAAAAATATATATAGCATTCAATAGCATCTCGCAACTTTTTTGAAACTCCAGCGAGTTAGATTTTCAATGCGGTTATTGGAGGAACCCGGCAAAGGGGTAGACCGTGGATTGAGAAATGAGCTTACTAGCCTTCAGTTGTTGGGAATGTAAAAGGCGTGAGAAATATATGTATAATAAATTATCATTATCATTTTCCAGACTTTAAGGTTTGGCTTGATCGGAAGAGATTTCCTTTAAAAGATATTGTTTTTTTTTTGGTAAGTTGAAAGTTTATATTCCCCAACAACCTCAAACCAATTCGACTTATTTACTTAACTCTTCTCCAACTTTACGCATAATACATATCTCCATATTTACTTTCTTTCTTGTATATTCCCAAGAAGCAACACCTTTGATTATTACCCAGCACAAATCTTTTACAGTCAGAATTCAAACCTCTTTGCCCAAAGCTTTAAGTTGCACCAAAACTAATGCTAGCTATGACATCCATCAGCTGTCTTCAAAAACAATTGACTAAAATTCATTACCTCAATATTTCCATGGCAGCTTCATTCTAATGTTTCACTCACACTTTGATCCACATTCCACACTAGCTTTTCAGCAAAATAGTTGTGTTGTTTATTATAGTTAACCCCAAATTCTTTGTTTCCAAACCCTTTTTGGGTATTTTTCCAGTACGAATACTTTGGGCACGCTTTTCTGCTTCTCTACGTGTTGTTTATTGTACTGAAACTTTCGTTTCAAACGAAGATAAATGGTTTGTTGTTCTTGCTGCAAGTTGGTGTTGCAATTTGGTGGGTTTTGGTTTGAGTATTTTCCTAGCAGATGTTGCCAGTGAAAGTTTTCTGAGATAGGCTACACTGGGGATATGGGAGTCATAGTATATACAATGCGTTAGAGCCAAAATTAAGAATATGTGTTCATAAAAAGAGCTTTTTTTTCAATTGAATTTAAAGGCAGATTGTTGAATATGATTTTTAAAGCATATAACTTGATTGCAATGCGTATATGGTATATATTGTAGAAAAAATCTCTAAAAACGAAAGTCTAGAAAACAATATTAATACTGCGGCAAAAATATTGCAAGGCAGCTGTTACCGATCGAAGTAAGCAGGGGCGGAGCCCTCTAGTGTCAAAAGAATTAATAATTAGCTTTTAATGGATTTTTAATCTTTCCATTCAGTGACGTGAGTTCCATGAGCCATATCCATCTATTCATGCGTCGGTGAGGATACCTAGAATTTGGAAACGTCTCGCTACCCGAGCTCGTGATAAGCATTTTGGCAAAGGGAAGCTACTATATACTCTTGACAAAAAGCTATTCGAATAGATGTTCCTTGTGGTCCGATACTCGCACGAATATAACAACTTCAATATTAGATTCGGTCAGAAACCAACTGAGAGTGTAATTGAAACCCTCAACTATTTTTTCTAGAGACGCTCCTGACGTACACACACACACACAGACATTCATTAATAACCCGCCACATAGACTTAAATAAATAAACAATAATACATAGATTTATTTATTGTTTCAACATTGTTATTGCTCGTTTTTATACTCTATACTTTGAGTACATCTAGAGCAACACGAGCAAGACCTTACAACCTCTTTATCAAAATGATCGGAACTACAGAAGAAATTGATTTAGCCAAGTCTGTTGGATCCTTGAAGCAACTCTAACTCAGGCACCAGTGGGCATCTTTCCGAAGTAGCAAAACTCCCGACACTGAACTGAGTTCCACTAGAGATAGGCATACACGCTGAGACTTATTAAACTGACAGCTTAGATATGGTACGATAATTTCGTTAAGGTCTTCTCAGAGAGAGAGAGGATTGAGACCAGACACGCTAACGAACTGCACTAAGACGAAGAAGCCACAGAGCGTGCTCTTTCTAGGTTGACCTTACGATGTATCTTTCCTCCCGTCTAGGCGTTTTAACAGGGCACTGCACTGTAGGCTTAATGTCCGACATTGTAAACATTCTCTATCACGATTTCTTAAGCAGCAAGACACTGAACCTTCTTACGCCATCTTTCTTGGGCCAAAACTGAGTTCCACTAGCGATTGGCATACAGGCTGAGACTAAGGAAACTGACAGCTGCTTCACAGATTAGAAATGATACGATAACTTTGCTAAGGTCTTCATGTAGAGAGAAGATCAGACACTTCCATTAGGGATGGCACGCTAACGAACTACGTTAAGACAAAATAAGCCACAGAGCGTGCGCTTTCTCGAATGACCTTTTGGATGCACTTTTCCTCCCGTCCAGGATTTGTTTGGACTTCGATCACGACTTTTTTAGCTCCTCAGATGAGCAGAAAAGAATCAGTGACTGCTCTGTACTTCACGACTTTCTTTGAAGATCTGGGTTATCTGGTAAATGGAAAAATAGTTAAGCAAGTAGAGCGTCCACCAGTTATCCCAACAATCACAGTACCCTATCCCTTTCTTTTTTCTTTGGGCATCATAGTGGGTCAACCGGTCGCTGGGTGATCTGAGTCTGAGAAGTGCAGCCTTACAAAACTGACTAGTCAAATCTGATAGTTCGTCCATCTGTTTGTCTATATTGCTGGTAACGCCAAGAGCAAAGCAAAGAGGAGCAAAAAAAGTTTTCAAAGAAAGCGTTTTAGGTGAATCCTCCTACTACCAATAGAATTTTACGTGAGCTAAAGGCAAAATTGATCACAAAACCCCTTAAGCCTAGAAGTTCGACTAAAATCAATCTGCTAGAGAAACTTGACTACATATAGAAATTCTTTTTGCATTTCCCAGTTGGCACCCTCAGTTTCTCGCTATTTACCTTAATACCTTTTCTTGCTGAAAATAATTCCTTTCCGTAAAGTACAGAGTATATCAAAGTAACTATGTGCCGACCTTAAGCGACCCACTTTTAACGTTTGTGTTATGTTTTCGTTTTTCTTTTTGGTTTCATTTTTATTTGGGTTCCGTGGTGCGTGCGACTTAATCACAGACATTGACCGGACCGCTCTAATCTGCAGCCAGCGAGCCAAAAATGTGTCCGGAGCGTCGGCTTAAGATAAGATAAGCCTTTTTGTGGGCGATAAGCGTGTTGGGAGTGGAGTCATCAGTTTCAAGTCCCAATCAGCGTTCAATGTGCAGTTTTCCAGCAGCTGTCCAGCAATGCCAACGCGTACATTGCGGCTGCTGCTCTGCGGCTTGACGCTGGGCTACGCTGCTCAGCTGAATATAACGACGGATAATCTTGGCCAGCACGCAGCTCAGTATTTGCCTGAAGCCTATGCTAAGGCCAACTTTACGCTGGCGGATGCACAGCGTCTGCTGCGTCAAAAGTGTGAGCGTGCTAATGTTAAGTCCCGATTAGTCGTAAATGTCACCGTCTTGAGCACAAACATAGAAGCAGCGGCCCAGCGGCTGTTGCAGTGTGGCAACAGTCTGGTGAATCTGACACAAATTCTGGAGGAAATGGAACAGGCGCGTCCAAACGGTGATCTGGATGTGGTTTTTGAAAAATATTGTAGCCGTTTGCCGCAGGCCGAAAGCTGTTTGCTGGATTTCAATAGCGCCTTGTTGCCGTGTCTGACGCAGGAGGAGCGTGTACAGAACGGCGTGCTGTTGAAGATTATAAAGCAGCTAATGGCTTTTGTCTGCTATAAGAATGGTGATCAGATAGCGCTCTTTATAGCCGAGGAGGGGCCCGAGTGTTTGGAGCAGAGTAGAGAGCATATTGCCAGCTGCTTGAATACCAGCTTTGCTGGCTATTTGCCGGCGCAGCTTGAGCATATGGAGCTGCCTGACCTGCTGTTGGGCCCCAAGCAGTGCCTGGATCTGCATGACTTTGAGAAATGTGTGCTGACCAAGCTGGAGCAGTGTAATACCATAACACCTTCCAATATTGTCGAGTCGCTGTTTCGCTTTGTGCGCAGGGAATCGCAGTGTCAGGCGGAGATTGAGCTACAGTTGCGGCAACTCGCAGCGGCACTGGCAAGCAATGAGACAATCTCGGCCAGAGATGCAGCCGTTTGCTTACAGCCCGGCGGCATTGTCTCGCTACTCCTCTATCTGGTGCTTGCATTCTGGCTTGGGCACGACTTATAAGTACTCAAATTAGTGGCAACTGGTTTTTTTTTTTTTGTTTGCAGTGTAGCTGTATGTCTGTGTTTGTGTTTGTGTGCGTCTTGCCGTTGTTGTTGTTGTGTCTCATAATTATGCTTAATAAATAGAAGCTGCCTTGGCAATACACGGCGTATGCGCAATGCTACCAAGTAAGCCGCTAAGCGGATTCATTTTAAATGCTGAAAGTGTTAAGCTGTAAAAACAAAAGTCCTTAAAAAAAGTGAGAACAGAACAAATCTACAAAAAATAAGGAAAAAAAAAACTAAAAGGCTAAAATAGAAATCCAAAAAAATGACCATGACAAAACGCTTAAGGCTAAAAAGCGTGAAATATGAAAATACACAAATAAAAAAAAAAAAAATTGATTTAAGCTGCAACGAATTGGGCATACCCTTAAATACAAAATATGTATGACTTAAGAACAGGTGCGAGTTATGAATTAGGTCTTGGGAGGGGGTTTCTTATTTCAAAGTGTAAATATATAAGAGCTCGCCAAAGACTGTCAACCCATTTTCCCAATTTTTGTGGCGTGTCCGGACCCGAAAACCCCCGCTGATTATGACAAAGCGCTACAGTGTATATGTGCGGACATAACATACAAAAATAGGAAGTTTGTAGCTTAGAAGTTGGAACTCTGACGTGCTAGAGGTTTTCGGTCCTCAGATTCGGATTCAGAACGCCAATCTTGGCTCATTTGCAAATCCAAGGCAAAGTTACGCAATGAGGCTTTAATACTATGCCAACATCTTATCCTCTATAAACAAATTAGGAAATCTTACCCTCTTCCAAAACATGCACTTTAAAAAACAGAGCATATAAAGATAAATTATCGAAACCCTCTTTCGTTGCGCTCACCAGCCCTCACAACAAAAAACTTTTTTATATTTATTATAGAGAGAAATATGTATCCTTTGAATACTAGGTCGATCCATTTTCGTCCGGAAATCTTATACCCACAACAAAGAACTTTGCCTTACCTTAATGCCTAGGAAAGAACTTTGCCTTACCTTAATGCCTAGGGCACTGTTTTTTAACATAGAGCACATGAGAATAAGAAATGTATTCAAGCCTAGGGGGCTTCGCTTCCTGCTCGCTTTGCACACCAACCCTCACCCTAACCGAATATAAACTTTTTTTTTTTTATATTATACATTATATACTGCTATATATAAGCTCTTTCATACACTCTTAGTACATAGACCTTTACCTAATCATAATGCTTTAGAAATAGTTTTTAAACACAAATATATATCAGCCCTCCACGACAGTAATTTTTTTATATAATAATATATATAATATTATATAATATATAATCTATATTTACTGCACTACGATTAGTATGTCGTTAATTCTGTGCAGAAAAATAAATGTTGACGATGAGCACGATGACGACAAAAAAATTTCTTCGATTGCTGGAATTCTATTAATCGTAGATAAGTGATGGAGTGATAGACTTAAAATAAATTAGAAATATACAAAGAACTAGAGAGCTTTGACCCAACGAGCTAAGACTACCATGTCTTAAAATTTAAACAAAAAATATAAATGCTGATAGCAAACAACTTTTTTATACAACACAGCGTTAAGTAGACTTTTTCTATCTTGGAACCCTCAGTAACCTATCGTTTAACTCTCTGTTGCAAACAACTTGGCAAAACCAACGCACTCGCTATGGCAGTGTACAAAAGAGCATTCCGAACTAAAGCAGAGTAAGAAACAGCAAAAACAAAAAAATAAAAAAAGCGAAAAATTAAACCCGTATAGCAACGAGAATTCTGCGTAGTATTTGGTTGGGACCAAGGCCATATTGTGCGCCCAGCTCAGAGCGCGCTTATCGCCCAGCTGGCAGGCGGCGTTCGTCCAAGCTCTCTGGGGTCGGGGTTAGATGGGTTGCCGGTGTGCCGGGGTGGGTGGGTCGCTGTAGTTCGTGGGTGTGCGTTATCAGTCGAGAGTTCCATGCGACTGTTTGTCTGTCTCTCAGCGATACCAGTCAACTCTTCACGGATGCCTAAAAAACAATGGATTCAGTGAGCAACTGCAGCTGCTCCAAAGTGCACACACTGGTAGCTAGTCCATTGTCGGGCCATGAAATTACAATGGCTTACAATTATTGTGCGCATTATGCGACACTGTGCGCGCTGCTTAGCAGCCAAATTGATTTGGCCTTAACGATATGGCCAACAAAAGTTACCTAAATGCCGGCTCGTAAATCATAAAAAATGCCGTATAAATCTAAGGCGGACAGCAACTGGAATAAAATAGCAAAAAAAAAGCCAAACAACAAAAAAAAAAAAAATACAAAACCGCAACTGTCATCATTTCACAGACGAGTGCGGCCAAAAGCGAATCGGGTCAATAATTTTCTTTGGCCAGGACAGCATTTCATACTAACCGAAGCATGAAATGAACGAAGGAGTTTTGGCACTGCGCTAAGCTTGGTACTACTTGGTGGTGGGGATACACTTGAAAAAAAAAGCTAAGAATCCTCATTAAAGCGCTCACAGATGTCTCTTTTCGAGCCTGCTGCTGAATTCCTGTCTGATTCGAATCCAATTCTCGAGTTTTTTTTAAGGCTCTCTTCAAAAGTGTTTTCGACAATACTTTGAAACTGATAAAATAGAGCAGCTGGAAAATGAACCAACTTTTATTAAAAATGCATAAAATATAATAAAAAAACTCCAGATTAAAGCAACATTGCTTAGAATGGCAGCCGAAGGAATCGGCAAAGGGCACATAATTAGTGCTAGAGACGCTGACGAACTTGGAGTTGACCACGGAGTACAACTTCAAAAAGAACTTTAGCACTAATATGAGTCGCAAAAACAAATGGACCACCTTAGAGGAGATACATGCTATGAAAAGACACACCATTGTATGGTATACGGACGGGTCTTTAACATAAGAAGGCACGCGACTGTCAGAATCACTGGGAAAGTACACCAGCATATTTCAGGCAGAAGTGTTTATATATTAGAGCTCGCAAAAAACTGTCAGCCCATTTTTCCAACTTTTGGGGGAAGGGGTCCGGACCCGTTAACCCTCCGTAGATCCGCCACTGCTTATGACTATAAAATGTGAAGGATTGATTATGATGGATAATACCAAAATTATTGTCAGATCACAAAAGTATACCACCCACACCCCCCCGAGACCAAATCCTAGATCCGCACCTGCCTACCCATGGGCTCAAGGGTATACTAGGATTGTGTAATGTATGCTCTCCAGAGGCACAAGAGGACGTGACAGATCAAAAGCTCTTTAGCATAGTCTCGGAGTATAAATCCAATGATAAGAAGAGCTAGAGACACAAGACTTTACCAACAAAGGCGCATAGTCCCTCTTCTGGAAAAGTTTGTTGAATTATGCCGATATCTTACCCTGTTCCCTCTAGTAGAAGCTGGACAGTGCCATGCTGCGTACGTAATGCCCAGAACATGGCAACTTTTTTTTCTTCATTTGATTTACTGGATGTGCTTTTTAGTGATTTAGCGAGATTACGTTTACCAGGTGCAAGCGCCATTAAGATCGCTTAGAGTTCTTGGTCAAAAGGCGTTGATGAAAGCTAAAAATTGTAAAGAAAAGTTTTACAAGTGTACAAAAGTGCAGGTCAAAGTTGTGTTTGTTGTTGTTGGTGGTCAGTTCATTCCGTCATTTGGTGCTTTAGTCATTCAGTCATTCAGCCATATTGAGTCAGCTACTAACTAGCCAGCAGCTAACAAGTCATAAATGTTACAAACTTAATTAAGGCTTTCAGTTGGCTTTGTTCGTTGTGCTTGAAAAGCAATTCCATGTTGGCTTTGGAACTTTTAAACAAACTCTCTGCCCAGCCCAGCACAGCACAGTCCAATTCAGCTAGCAATCCAGCCAGCCAGCCAGCCAGCCAAGCAGTCAGCCCATACTTGGCCGGGCACTTTATTATTGATGTGAAAAATGCGGAAAATGAATGCGTTTCCGGTACTTTTCGCGAGTTGGCAGCTAAATTGCAGCCACCATGAATCATTCGCATTCGCATTCTCAGTGTAGACAAACTTTGTACGTGCCAGGCGAGAAATTTTCAAAGTGTTGGCTCATGCAATCTCGGGGAATTGGAAGCGGTTTGGGGACAAAAGTTGCCTGGCAAATAATTGCACGTCATTGGCCAAATTATTGGCTCTCAGCGAGATAACAAAGTGGCCCAACAAAATCAACTTGAAATTCAACAAGATCTAGGAGCACAACAAGCAAATGCGGCGGGCTGAACTGACAAATGAGTCTAGCGTTACTCCGGGCTGTGGGTGATGGCTCTTTGTTTTTTTGCTGGTGGAAGGTGTGGTTTGTACCATCGGGACTCACTCAAATTAAATGAAATATTTCAATTTTGTGCAAAAGCTCTAAAACAGCAGCAACAACTCTAATCACTAATTGTGCACGCACTGCGCTCTCTGTGAGAGAGCCCACTCCACTCCCCGGCAGTCTGTCTCTGTGGTCTCTGCGGCCCTGGTCTGCCACGCTTCAACGCTCATTTGCAAATGTTTGTCTACGTGTGCGGTGTGAAAAGCGCGTCGCATTGCTCGGGAAATTCCTACTTGCTGCTTACACGGTAGTTATTGTATCCAAAATTGTAAAATGCCCGCTAGAAAATTCTGAGTATTTGCCAAGTGAATTTTGCAAACGATAAAAACGATTATTGGAGGGATTGGTATTATCGAAAGTCAAAAGCGTTTCAATTTTGAAGTCCAAAGCGACTGCTTGCCGTATTAAGAGACATCAGGTTTTGTGGAAAGCTTTTCGAGTCTCAGAGGTTATTGGATTAAAGTAGAAGCGACGTTACCAAATTATTGGTACCACAGTCATGAGATTACAAAGTTTCACTTCTTCAAGTTTGCTTACTTTACTGTCATGGAATCCAAATACATTTCAGTGGAATAAAGACTTATCGATAAATAAAAGATCAAATTGCATTGAGCAAGTTTTGGCTAAAACACTTACTCTAGACTAGAACTTAGGATAAGCGCTTCTTTTGCGATTTTTTCAAGCGTGCTAAGACTCAGATATATATATTGTAATGCCAACGAGGTCAAATGTTCCCACTAAAGTCTCTACTTGGCGCACGCCGTCTCCCTAATACCATAGATAGCGGCTTAGCTCACTGCCAGGTCCATCCAACGAAGGCACCCTTACGCCGGTTTCCCACAAGAGCCGCATTGAGAACCGTACTTTCTGAAGCTACTTTATCCAAACCAACAATCATAACCAAGCTTACCTATGTCAGTTGGTTGTTCCTTTAAACGCGGCAGCCTTCAGCAACGCATAAGGTCATAACCTATGCTTGAGCGCCATGAAGCCAAGCGGGTGAAATGAGCGTCTTATACAGTGAGAGAAACCTACTTCTCAATTGCCTAATGGAGAGCAAATCGTTTGGCAAGAGTGATTCTCCGCTTGATCTCCTGACATCCTTGTTTGTTGTGATTGTTGAGGTAGATGAAATCCTGGACCGTGTAACGTCCATCACTTATGCGTGAGCGCCATGAAGCCAAGCGGGTGGGATGAGCGTCTTATACAGTGAAAGAAAGCTACTTCTCAATTGCCTAATGGAGAGCAAATCGTTTGGCAAGAGTGATTCTCCGCTTGATCTCCTGACATCCTTGTTTGTTGAGATTGTCGAGGTAGATGAAATCCTGGACCGTGTTAGGTCCATCACCTATGCTTGAGCGCCATAAAGCCAAACGGATGGGATGAGCGTCTTATACAGCGAGAGAAACCTACTTCTCAATTGCCTAATGGAGAGCAAATCGTTTGGCAAGAGTGATTCTCCGTTTGATCTCCTGAAATCCTTGACCACATCAAAAGTATAGTTTCCAATCGCAATCCGATTGTCTGATCAACGCGTCTCCCTACTTGCAGAAAACTTATAATTCGTCCTGCTCTCATTTATCAACTGACCGACCCTGGCAGATTTTTTTTTTTTACATGTTGCTTAATACGGTCCATGATGTCCATAACATCCGCATATGCAGGCAACTGGAGTTTAAGAGTGGCCCGGCTCTTCGTAAGGCACTCTCCATTACAAAGTTCAAAGGGTTGCAAAAGAGCCTCAAATGGGTAACACAAGGTATGTAGAGGTCCTTCCTCTTACTCAACGTCATTCTTCTCAATCGCAAACGGATCGCAGACAATGCGGCATATATGTGAACTTCGAAAGAATTATCAAATGCTGTTTTATAATCAGATAGATTGCAGGTATTCGTAGGTCTTTTCCAAGAATTGGCGTAGTGTAAGTATTTGATCGATGTTGGACTTACCAGGCCCAGAGCCGAACTGATAGAACCCGATCAGTGACACAGCTAGTGGCTTTAGTCTCTCAGACAGTGCGCTCGAGAGGACCCTGTGTGCGATGGAAAGCACACTGATATCGCACATACCGTGGGATCACCTTTGCGGATATGATCGAGCACACCAAGATTTTCATCAGCGAGCATGTTCTCCTCTAGCCATGTTATCGATTATCCAATGCACAATATTAGTCGCTGGATGAAGATGAATTACAGTGAATTGTTTTGTTCTCCATACAGGGGAGTTCAAAACTGAGTGCATCTTATTCCAGATAACCTGCATGCAGAGTATTCCACTGCAACCCCGACTAACTCAATTTTATTAAAATGCATAACTTATTCCTCATCATCATCATTTATAGCATTACAACCCTAGGTGGGTCAAAGTTTCCTTCAAGGTATTATGACTTATGTATTTGAATATAGGGGCGTCAACCCTATGACCAAATGAGGCATATTCAATATAATTATGTGGAGGACTACAGCTGCGCTCTGGACATCTTTAATAAGGCAATGCTTAAGACGGTGGACTATCAGAAAGTTTACTGCCTTTCGAAATTAGACAGTTGGGATGTTCCCATAAAACTTTGTGTGTGAAAACTTTATGTGGGCCATTAGTTGGATACCATAGAACAAGGTAATTATGCATATGCCATAATTTGTCAAACGATGGAGCGTCAAGACTGCTTTGAAAAGCTAGTTTAATCAAATTTTACTCATAAACTATGCAATGGTTAATTTAAAATGGTGAGAGCTGGACTTCTTTCCATAGCCGCCGTAGGCTCAGGCAGGAAAAGCGGAGAGAAGTCAAGTTCTGTAAATTGGCTTAATTAAAAGTTGACTATCGATAGTTCAGATTCGGATTCAATATAAAAAAACATCGCCGAACAACAAAAACGAAAAAAATGTTGTAGGATTTTTTGTAGGTTATGTTTATAACAAAGCCACAGTCACACAAAAAAAAGTGATTTTAAGTTCCGTTTTTTTTTGATATTTTTTTTAATAGTTATTTAATTAATTTTTTTAATATAGTACCTACATTATTTCGCTGACTTTTTGCGATGTGAAAAAATTTTGAATTTGGAAATGCTTAGAATGTTTTAACAAAGAAGTGCTCTCAAAGAACATTTTGTACTTACTGTAAGAATGTTTCGTCTTAATGCTAAAAATTGAGAGTAAAAAATTTTTGTTTAATTTCTAGAGTGAAAATGCGAACTTAAATGAAATAGACTTTCTTCTTAGTGTATGTAGAGCAAAATGGGGTGAATTTTTTTTTTCAAAATTGAAAGTTGTTACCTTCAGGATATTGAATAAGCTACATAGTGTCAAAATTTTAGATCGATACGAAAATTTTGTGTTAGGTAGATTGACCTTTGAGCAAAAAATGCCAAATTCGCGATTTTCGATTTTTTTGGGTTGAATCCGAAAGTGTTCAAAGATCATCGCCAACATTTAACATCTTTATTTTTGTTAAAAAAAAAAGTTTGAATCATATATTGCAATAACACTAGTTTACAAATTTGAAAAAATTTTGGTATCCTCAACATGTTTAAGTCATTTTGATTTTGATAAACAACTACTCATTTTCTTCGTAATCGATCAAACTTTACGAGCCATCAAAAAAAATGTATGAACAATTTTTTTAAAATTTTTAAATTTACGTTCGAAATAGAATTTTTTCAAAAATTTGCTGAAAATTACGAAAAATTTCGTGTGAATGGATAAATAACGATCAAACCGTAAATTTGACAAAAAAATTATCTTTTTTTAGTTTCGAAAAGTGGTTTTTTCGTAATATCTCGAAATCCGTTCCACGAAAAAATTTTTGGACTTCGTTTTCGGATTTCGCGTGCCATTTTACTACGGAGACGAGGAAAACATGTTGAGGATACATGTTGCTGTAAACTAGTGTAATTACAGAAAAATAATAATTGTTGCCTAGTGAAATGGCCTGAACAAATTTTTGTCGATTTTCACTACCTTCAGCATTTCCAACAAATCATCAGAACTTGGAACCGGTTTACGCGTATTTGTTTCGCTTTTTTTGCAAGTTCTAGGCATTTTGTGTTGAAATTATGTTGAAAATAATTATTTGGCTCTTTTCAAAACTTCCGGATTCAACCCAAATCGAGCTTCCGGATTCGCCCCAAAACACTTTTTCGAAACGGATTGCATTTTTGAAGTATAGAGTCTAAATAATACTATGGATATCCTAACATCTCATTTTACTCGAGAAAATGTTGAAATTTAAGCGACACAAAAACTTAAAATACAACTTTCAAGGTAGCAATATTTTGTAGCAAAAAGATGGCGTACGTTAAAGTCGGGCGCAGACGACTTTGGAATACCCTGTACCACCACATTGCAATTAAGTCCGACATATTGCATAAGACCTCCAAAAGTTATGTTATTTGGCAACGATATTTTCATAAACAAACAGAAAACAATCGAAAAACGTTTTTTTGACTGATTGCTCCTATGGGAGCTACATGATAAAGTCAACCGATTTTTATCAAATTTGGTACAGTGCTTGGGAACTCTAAAAAACTTCCGAGTGCCAAACTTGGTTATGATATCTTCATTAACCAACGAATTATCCATCTAAAACTTTTGGTTGAAACACCCCTATGGGAGCTATATAATATAACCCCGATATCCAAAAACTAAAATAAACTTGTCTCCCTCTGACAAAATAACGCATCTAATCTGAAAATTTGGTCGCTCTAGCTCTTACCATCTTTGAGATCTAGGCGTTCAAACAGACGGACAGACAGACAGACAGACGGACGGATGGACATGGGTATATCGACTTTTTGTCACCCTGATCATACTTTAGGTAACTTTGGGGGGTCTCCGACGTCTGCTTCTGTATGTTATATACATTTTCGGCTTGCACAAACTTAATATACTCTTTGTACCATACGGTAATAATTATGCTAAACAGAAAAAAATTCGTGTACTCAAGTCGGAGTACTATCAAAAACCATCGACGCGTCGGTCATGACGTCATACTCAAATGTTAGCTCAGAAATCCGTTAGGGTGCGTTTCCGGATTCATCCCACTTTCGAATTCAAACCACTTTCCTCTATATGAAGTTTGTTATGTTACAGCTATCTAAAAAAAAGGTTAAAATCTGAATCCAAATTTTTTTCCGGGATTTACTAACACTATCATTTATCCAAAACTGAAGATTTGTTTCTATAATTCCTACAGGTAATGCTGCTGTTTCGATGCGTCACAAGCGGCACACACACTTCAACATTGTAACACACACACAGAGTTGCACACACACACATACACATGCTGCATGTCTCTGCCAGTGTCGCTCTGCTTTCTCACTCTTTTACTGAATTTAAGTAAGTCTGTGTGTAAGTTTAGCTGTGTGTGATATTGTTGCTGTGTGTGTGTGTCGTCGTGCGTGCATGTTGGTTTTACGTATGAATGTCTGTATGCCTGCTTGTTGGTGACTGTGTGAGTATGTACATATGTATGTGTATCTATGTGTATTACGTATCCACAAAGTACGTATACTTTGGGGTCTAATTTGCGGTGGCTGGCGCAGCTCAATTTACAAGTGAGAAATTAAGATGTCGACAAAACTTTCGCCAAACACCTTAACAGCGTGAAACACACACACACACACGCGCATACAGAAATACATATATAGCTGTGTGTGTGTGTGTGTGTGTATGTATGCACTCACACATGGCTGCTTCTTGGCATTTTACGAGTCGGCAATAAACCGCAAAGTCTCAGTGCGCCACAAAGTCTGAGTGTTACTGCCGCCATAACCAATGCACTTTGTACTAGTTCCACTTGTTTCAGTTGTTCCATTTGTTCTTCTTGTTCTGCTAGTTCTTTCTTATCCTGTTCTTCTTGTTCTCTTCTTGTGCATATTGTTCTTCGTGTACGTGCAAAGCAGCTGCAACAAAGATGGACGCGGCATTGATATGATTTTAATTGCATAAACTTGGTTTTACATACACTGCATCAAAAAAGTCTTGGCACAGCACTAATTTTTAAGTTTATCTATATGAAACTTCTTCTTTCGCCCTCAAATTTTTGCCTAAAACAATCATATTTCTATATAAATTGTTAGAGCTGTTGTATGGTAGAGTTTTTCCCAGGTGGTCATATGCTGAAATAGTTTCCGCTGTATGCTGCTGCAAACACCATAACAAAAAAAAATGAGTTCAAAACACCTCATTTTTTATGTTCCTTCAATAGTATAAAGTAGAATTTCTTTAAGCACCCAGCTTCCGTTCCTGTGGAATCGCAGTAGTTCGGATTTTAACTTGGGCCGAGATTTTGGTAGATGTGGGAACCGGACGCAGCGTCCCATTCACATTCTGCCTTAGTTCTGGCTATAGATGACATTTATATGTAACCACAAAAGCCGCTGAACCAATTCTGGCACACTAGTTCAGTGACCAGGCTTCCAGAAGAGCATTATTAGCCGATTCAGTTAATCCAAGTAGTTTTTCCATATTTGGTATACATACATGGTTCGGCCACCCCAACCAGTTTTTTGGCATATTCCAGGATGCAATATAAATATAGGCTCTTAAGCTTATTTAGTTGTGAACTGTGTGAGTAAGCTGTGACGTCACATGTTAGTGCTATTTACAAATTCCAACTATCACAATTTTGGGATTTAATATTTTAACAGAAAAAACCAAGGGCTTCAAAAGGGCATGTACATTACTTTTGGTAAAACTATTTTTTTTAACAAAATCTTCTGTACTAACCTTAGCATTAATGATCACTCATGTAAAGGTTGTTTTTTTAACAGCGTCCGGATTTCAAACTTGAATAAAACATAGACCACCACGACTACGAGTTACAAAGCGCATCCTGTGGGTCCAATTTTTAAACACACTATCGAGCATTTGGGGCCGTATTTCAATAATGACACATTTAATGTTGGTTTCCAAGTCGTCAATTGTTGCTGGCTTGCTTACCTAAACCAACGATTTGACGTGTTCCCAAAGAAAATAATCTAAAGGGGCGGCCAGTTTGTGGGCGCATTTCTTGAAATAACTTTCTCACCGAATTGAGTTTTCAGTAAATCAATAGTTGCGGCACGTAGCGCCATCCTGTTGAAACCAGAACTCTTCGACATCGATGTCACGAAAATTTGGAAACAAATATTCATTGATCATCGCTCTGTATCGATCACCATTGACGATAACACGCTGCGAATCGATAAATTTGGATTTTCCTCTACACTGGACTCTACAACAGCGATATTTTCTTCGGACTGTGCTGCTCTCATGGTCAGACATTGTGGAATGTCAAATAAGTTCAAGAACACGACGAATAGCACGTTCTGATGGACGATTATTCGGTCCATAAATTGTACGAAGAGCTCTATAAGTTTTTACAACAGAACATGATTTTGATGGTAAGTCTCGAAGATTTGAAGACGTTGTTGTGGTGTAAATCTTACCATGATGAATTGTTAGTCCTTACTGAATAAAATGAAATTTAAATTTGTCAAAAGTAACAACTGGTTTCAGCGATATTCCTTTCGGAAATCCGGATGCTGTTAAAAAAACACCCTTTATATATGTTACTGTAAAATATAGGCACATATAATCGTACAATCTAATTTACGGGTGTGATTGAGTGAAATTGTGAACTTTTGTAATGAATGTTATTTTCGTGTTTCTCGACCCAAAATTACCCTAAAAACTCTTTATTTTCAAGGTTCACTCGATGACCCTAAAATTTGTAAACTAGTGCAAACAGCCTTGCTCTGCAAAACGATAAAAACAAACCGAACAATTTTATACGGATTCGTTTTTGCGTGCTCCGAAAAACGTATATTTTTGTCGATATTTCCCTATTTATATATATATATTCCCCATAAATTCACATTTTATGTTGGCGCAAAATTATTTTTGTTTGATAGCAAACAGCTGACATGGTTGCCGCAGCTCTGCAGCTTTCTGTTTCTATATGTTGTTTACACTTGAATTTCATTAAAACACTGCTCGTGTTCTTTATTATTGTAGCTTTTAAATAAAATACACAAAAATATAACTTTAGTAAGCATATTTATTGAAATTAAATACGACTTGGTTTTTTTTGTTGCAACGAAAATTTTCTTTGTGTAACGCGGCAACTCTGTCGCACCTATCGGTCATGTGTTCGTGTACACAAACAAAATTCGTTTTGGCTGTAATTGCTTTAAATAATTGTCAATAAATACCAGACTTGAACTAGGCATAAACATAATCTAAGAATATCGAAGAATATTTAAAAAATTATTTTAGTATAAAATTCGTATTAATTTGAACCTAATTTGCCGATTCGTTTTAATTGCTCTTGCAACAGAACATACGTTTTGAAATCACATAAAAAATTCGTTTTGGTAAAATTGGGCACAGCAAACATACGATTTCAAAACGAATCCGAATAAAATGCTCGGATTCATTTTTCGCAGCACGGCTAAATAAAATAAAAAATTACGACACTCTCTAAAACCGTCAAAGCCTCAAAGCCGCTCATTAGATAGTGCTGGTATTTGCAGTTTTAGTAAATTTTATCGACATATTGTTGCAACCGCTTTAGCTAGAAAACTGTTTTATTTAACAACTTTGCCAATTAGTATATGCTTGTGTAATCCTACAAGGCGATATCTTTACATACAAGTAGATTATTTACTGCTCTCCATGGATTTTTTGAATGGATAAAAACGCCAATTTTGTACTTGCCGCGTAAATAATTAGAAAAGTTTGCTGACAGCAACAACCCACACCAAGCACAAAGCAAAGCGTAAAAAAGCGTGTTATGGCAAAAAAAAACAAAGTGCTAACTCCATATGGGAAATTCAATTAAATATGCAAAAAATAAATCAAATATTTTATCGTATGCATAAAAAACTCAACAGCAACATAAGCTAGCAGCGCATTTTAATAGTTGCCGAACCAAAAAAAAAAAAAAACAACAAAATTCCCGCCAAGCCGAACTCGAACTTTTGGCAGCTCCGAGTTCGGTTCGGTATGCGGGCTAGTTGTCTGGCTCACGCCGGGTTCGTTGGGGATTGGCTGCCGGGTTGTGGTTACAAACTTTACTGTCGCAATTAATAAAGTTTGCGTCGAACAAAAAACCCGCGAAAAAAAAAAGAAAATACGCCCAGCTTGGAGTGGCAACAACAACAGCAACAACAACGAGGCGACAGTTTAAATTTTTGCAATTTGGCTGACGTTGCGTATACGCAGCGTGTGACAGCTGCTGCCAGAGCACGCTCCATGTGCGCCATGAGCTACCTACTCCGCTCCGAGTGACGTCAAGTGTCTTTGCATAATTTTTAGACAACCACATAACGGTGACTTTAATGTCATCAGCGGTTTTTTATTTTGTCCTTCCAGCTTCTGTGTGTGGTGTGTGTGTGTGTTTGTGGAGGAGTCAGGATGACAGCGGCAAGGACTGCGCAGCAGCATGGCTTTGCTGCTGTCAACAAATCAAATGCTTGGTTTTAATCAAATTTATAGCTTTAGTTGGTTTTCATTTTGTTGCATTTTGGTGAATTTTCAGGAATCAAGATTCCCTTGCGGTCGCGGACTGAAAAGTACAGACCTAGACAGCAGTTGAGAAATCAGCTTAGCAGCGATTTTGATTTATTTTTTATAGAATTTTCTAACAACAAAACTTTTATTCGATTACTATTTTTCTAAACCATACCAAAAAATAAAAAAAAACTGCTCGCCACTTGCATAGGACACCCTTGTTTTCTATTGCTCACTGCTCGCTAAGTATGCCGGCTAGAGTTCTAATTTTTTTTTTTTAAATTAAAGTTAATTTTAAATATTTGACTTAAATGAATAAGGAAATACTTTTAGCCAAAAATCCTGATGTAATGCATTTTTTGTTGCGCTGCACTGAAAACTGGTTCAATTTTTGTATGGCAGCTATATGAAATAGTTAACCAATTTTGAAAAAATTGCACACAAGTGTTTAGTCTAAAGTTAAACAAAACTGACATAAATTTTATCAAAATCGGTACACTATTTTATATAGCTAGCATAGAAAAATTGAACCAGCGCACTCTTTCTTAGAGTGACATGAATAAGGTTGTTGGATCATAGCTGGGGTCCTAATTTAGCGCCACATTAATGTAAAAACATTTAGACACATTTAAGATATGGTAACTCTTCCAAGTCCATGGCGATAGAAGAATATCGCACGGCAGCAGCTAGCGTGAAGCATTGGGTGCGGACCGACCGCAGCCGTTACTATGATGGCATCGCGGAAGAGGCATAACTAGCCAATTCACGAGGTGACATCAAAGGAGTATACGATGCGATCAAGAAGCTAACTGGCAAAAAAGGGCGCAGTACTGACGTCATTAAGGACTCCAATGAAGCAGTTATCATTGACACTTAGGGGCAACTCTGCAGATGGAGGGAGTTGTTCAACTCCTCCCATTCCGGGGAAAATGCATTTAACATCTCTAACTGCCCGTGGCTCCTGAGAAGACGTTTAGGAGGGATGTCTCAACCGTGCCTTGATGAGATCGCTTAGCAAAACTTAAGAATGGCAAATCCGCTGGCCCAGACAACATGCCAGCAGAGCTGAACACCTAGCACGCGCGCTTCACCCGATTATGAGAAAGTGTTGGCTCGAGGAAATGATCCCTGAGGCTTGGAAGGACGGACTCATAGTGACGATGCCAAAAAATGGTGATCTAAAATAATGCAAAAACTGGAGTGGAATAACATTGCTAAACTCAATTAACAAACTACTATCCTCGATTATCCTCTTTCGAATATCGCCTGTGTTTGAGTCCATTTTGCGTAAGGAACAGGCGGGTTTTCGGCCCAGTAAATCATGTGCAGATCACACTAATACGCTTCGGATCATTATTGAACAGTCAATTGAATGTGACAGCCCAGTATACCTGCTTTTTTATGACTTCGAGCGTGCTTTCGACACAGTTCACCGTCCAGCTCTGTGGGAAACCCTCAGCAGTAAAGGCATCCCCGACAAAATTGTGTCAATGATCCGCGAGCTTTACAATGATGCCCATTGCAAGGTTCGCTTTAAAAGCGATTCGAGCCTGGTACTGGGGTGAAACCAGCATGTGTCCTTTCGCCTACGCTGTTTTTGATCCTGCTGGATGGTGTAATAGATCAGACAAACCGAGACCTACCCTGCGGCTTAAGGTGGAAACTCAATGAGGTATTAACTGACTTGGACTATGTATATGATATCTGCCTGCTAGCGCAGCGGTTTGACGACATACAAAGGAAACTTTACTGCCTAGCTGAAAATGCCTGTAAAATTGGCTTAAGGTCCCATAGAAGACGTTGACTCCTTTACGTATCTTGGCAGCATAGTCTGTAAGGACGGTGGATACACGTCAGATATAACCGAACGCATCAACAAAGCGCGAACTGCCTTCCCATCGATGGCCAGAATTTGGCGAGCGCACAATATAAACACCAAAACAAAGCTCCGCATTTTTAAATGCAGCGTACTGTCGGTGCTTCTCTACGGCTGCACCACATGGAGCACAACACAAACAACACGCAGAAAACTACAAGCGTTCGTCAATAGATGCCTCAAGCGGATCTTGAGAATTTTCTGGCCCACTTGGGTTACAAACGAGCAGCTACTTGATCTAGCTGAAATCCACCCGATTGAGCTAGAAATCCGAAAAAGGAAATGGTCAAGGATTGGCCACACTCTAAGACGGCCAGCCAAAGACATTGCGAGAGCAGCACTCGAGTGGAATCCGCAGGGCCATCGACGCCCCGGAAGACCACGAATCACCTGGATAAGAATGGTCCGAAATGAAGGAGCTGGTCAACATATGACATGGAACCAGCTCAAACTATTGGCAAAAGATGGAGAGAATTTGTTGACGCCCTATGCTCTTGTTGAACTTTCATATAGCATAATCAAGTCTCGTATCTTCAACTCAATTCTCCACGAATAACATTCGATATATTTTATGATGCATCAAAGTTGAACTTACTGCTGTTTAGCTTTACTAGAAATGCATTTAAGCAATTTAGTTTTTGTTTTCTATTCGATAACTTTAGCTCGATAAATCAGTTTTTTTGCAGCTTAGTAGTTTACATAATTTATCGAATAACCGCATATCAAAGTAAGTAATTGAAAAACTAAGCCCTTAGGATAAACTTTTGCCATGTACATTAAACGTGTATATATGTATGTATGCATGTTGTATATAAGCCAAACTTACCTTAAAACACACACACACACACACTCACAAACAACCTAACCTCAAAATGTTGCACTTAATTGCAACTATTAGAAACTTTGTTCAACCACGCCCACATGCGCTGCTGCCGCCCACATTTAGCTGCTACTTTAATAGAAGTTCGCCCGTTTCTATGGCTCCTTAAACTGCTTTGGCTGCTGCAGCTCCAGGAGCAACTGCTGCTCCATCATACAAAAACCAAATTGGTTTATTTTCTTAGTAAATTCTTTTGGCACGTTTCAGCATTTCGCTCGACATGTTCTCGACATACAACATATACATATATACATGTAGTAGATAGTGCTATATCTAAGCCAAGAGCAAATACAAATTGAAAATTAGAAAAAAAAAAAAATGGAGTACATATAACACTATACAACATGGTATCTGTATGCTGCCGGAACATCATCTCCAGCTCTCCAAACGATTTTTGTCAATTTATGCAGAGCATGCAGCAGCATTTTCCTTTCCCTTTTTTTCTCTTGCTCTCTCTCTCTATTTCGCCATCTTCCTTGTACTCTATCACCCGTTAAGCTTTTTTGAATTTAAGTTTGTTTTGATTTTCCCCTTAATACTTCTCTACCCTATAACCTATAGCTACGAGGCATATTATGTTTGTGCAAGCATACAGCATGTGCGAAATATACAGACATATGTACATACTACTATGTGTTACTTTCCACATAAAGAGTATAACTGTGGCTTTTTGGCATAGCCAGTTGGGTAAAATTTTTTTTACTTTTCAAGATATAATACATAGGTATTCCATTATGTATGAAATTTTTATTTGAGGTTATAAATCAATCTGTGCCTTTTACTTTTTAAAGATGACTTCATATAAATGTTGACCGCGACTACGTCCGATCCGGAAGGTCCGATTTTGGCTGGTAACTCACGAATAACAACAGTTATGTTTTCTTCCATAAAGACAAGTGAATTTACATATCCCCACAAAAAATAATCCAGCGGTATCAAATCGCACGATCTAGGCGACCAACTCACAGGCCCAAAACGTGAGATGAACTGCTCTCCAAATTCATCTCGCACAGCACATCTCAAAACCATACATCGACCAGGTGTAGCTCTTCCGTTCTGGTCAAAAAAAGTTGGCAATCATCGAACGGTAGCGAGCTCCATTGACCGTAACGTTGTTGCCATCATCGTCTTTGAAGATGGGACCTTACTTCTGATGCCATTTTTGTGGATGTTTTGGCAGCTCTTGCAATGCTTTTGGATGCTCTTCACTCCAAATAAGGTAATTTTCTTATTAACGTAGCCATTCAATCAGAAATGCGTTCCATCGCTGAAGACAATTCTTCCATAAAAAGGAGGATTTTCATCGAGCATTTCCAAAGCCCATGCACCGAACACGCGACGTTGTGGCAGGTCGTCCGGCTTCAGTTCTTGAGCCAGTTGTGTTTTGTATGGTTCCAAGCCAAGATCCTTGCGTAAAATGTTCCATATGGTCGAATAACTTATCCCCTGCTGCTGCTGCTAACGACGCCGAATAGACATTTCACAGTCTTAATTTTAAACATTTTATTTATTTCCATCAAAATTTATTCCTTCAAACCAAGGCAGTAAGATTGTCCTTCTCTACTCTTCTGCCAAAACGCCAGCGAAGCCACGGATACAAATTTTGAGTTATAACAAAAGCAATATACATATTTGTGAGTTTATAAATAATTTTATTGCCGATATATTTCAAGGAATTAATTCTTTTCAACATTTGTGATAAAAATAAGAGGAAGGATATTTTCGCAACCGTGGCTTTTATGCATTTGCTGTTGGCTTAATGACATCATTTGGTATGACGAAAAGGGAACAGTAATCCATGCGATTGTTTAACGATGCAAGTTTGTTCCAAACATCGTGCACTGGATCGTATTCCTCAACGTCATTTAAACTAATATCATTAGAGTCATAGCCGCCAGCTACAATAATACGATTAGCAAACAGAGCACAGCCATGTCGCCACCTGCTGACTGTCAGCGAGCAAACCTTTGTCCATTTATAAATAGTTGGATTGTAACACTCAACAGAATTTAAAGATCCACTTTCGCCGAAACCGCCTATTGCGTAAAGAAGCCCATTCGCTTGTGTCTTTAATGGGCGATAAACGACTTCACTCATTTGTGCATGGATCATACCTTTCCACGCAGCTGAAATACGTAGGTACATCCTGTCCACCAATAACATATAAGCAATCGTTTAGAACTGCCACACCGACACCACCTCTTGCGGTGGGCAAAGGTGTCACACTGTGCCAAGTATCTGTTCCAGGATTCCATCGCAAGCTGAATCATCATCGCAACCGCCTACAGCATAGAGTAATCCCTTTAGCACTGCCATACCCATAGAATACCTTGTTGTTCTCATTGGTTGAAGTTGCGTCCAGGTCATGCTCTTTAAATTCAAGCTATACATGGCGTATTGCCAATTAAATATACCTTCCCCAACCAACATCAGCTTATTCTCAATAACAGCTGCACCAAAACTCCTACGTTCTAGTTTTAGTTTCCATATAAGCGTCCATTGCTTCTGAATAGGACAGTAGCTCTCAAGGATAAGATCATCCCAACATTGACCAATTGCCAGCAAACAATCAGTCTTCCTCCTGCCAATCGATAATAGTCGCTCGGGCATCAATTGACTCCTGTAGGCTTCTATAAATTAATGCTGACAATCATTGGCACTGCACACGTTCTCCACATGATGCTTAATAAAAGATCGCTTCAGTAGTGGCAGTCTCACCTTGGTCATGAGTTTTGGTATGTGCTGTTTGCGGGCGGGCTCATCATTGCACACCCAAGCCATAAGACTCTGAAACACGTTCGCCTCGGATGGCACGTGAAGATCATCACCAGACAGTAGCTTATCCAACTGATCCGCACTCAATTGTAAGAACTCTTGACTCTGGCTTACATCCACAAAATGTCTGCAGATATGGTCCACAGCGAGTTCCATCAAAGTGGTGCAGTTGTGTTGCTCTGCAATGAAGCTTATGCCCAGACAGTTTGATGAATCCAACTTGCGTGCCATAAAATTCCCACAGGCTGTGACTACAGAGTCCACTTGCCATCTATGGGCGGTAGTAAACAGCATTTCAACATTCTCGTCATGCACTTCCAGGTTTCCCGTGTACTTACTTATTTCCTCAGGTAAGTAGCTCAACATATGCCAAATGGATACAGAATGGTGATTATTTAAGAAAATATACCTCGTTGGTATAGAATTGAGCCAAAACATAAGGTAAATTCCCATATAAATATATGTAAATCCATAGGGGTCCAGCCAGGTATCATGTGTACGTCCGAAGAGTTAAAAATATGTGTCCGACGAAGGGTTAAGTGTTTTTGGGAGATATGCCTTTGGAGAATACGCATATTTAGCGAGTTTTTTAGAGTTGATATCCATAAAATCCAAATACATAAAAGTTTATCGAATATTGATGGATTTTAAAATAGGGTTATACAAAAATTTCAAATGCAACCGTTTGCATACTGTCCCATTTACTTTTTTAAGAAAAATAACTCTTTATTTTGTTTTGTGCAAAAAGTTTTTTTCTGCAGAACTAGAACTAGTTCTATATTATTTGGTACCCAGCCATACCCCATTTTCTGCAAATCTAAAGTGTTATTTTTGCAGATGGGATAAATCGTTCTGGAACATAAAATCCAAAGACTCCTCCTCTAGGTTCCATAGGGTGCTCAAACAATCTAATCAAAGCTTAAAATTTGGGATTATCAGAACGTCATATGAACATTTTTATAATTTATCCGTCAGCATTTTCATAAAAATGAATGAATTTCATAGAATAATGAAGGATGTAAAATGCTAAAATACCAAAATACCGAAACTAAAAGAATACCAGAAAAAATACAAGAAAGCCAAGATAATACCATATTGCATTGATAGGCAGCTAGAGGCCTTCTAGGCTCTCATTTTGTGAGGCAGGCTGGCTTTACTGATTGAAACTTTTTAAGTTATATCTGGATTTATTTATTTAATATAACTATAAGCAGGTACTATTTTCAACAAAATTCACTTGAAAAACTGGAAAACTTGTGTTTCCCATTCCATCAAAACAATATCACGCTTTACACGGTCTGTACTTGATATTTTTGATGTAGGCACAAATGGATCCCCGAAAACCTTACACTTTTGCTGCATAAGTCCGAAATTAAAGATGCATAATTATTAGAACCCAAAATTATAGTCGGGGAATTTCGACTCTAATAAAAACTGCACTTTCCTTAACTACCAACGTGTATATAAGCAGATCTAAGCCAGCTGTTGGGGTTGGTTAGGCAGATAACGATTAAGACCCTTTAATCCAGAGTTATCGAGTATTTGTCGGGCTTTTGCCATCTGCGCAAAAAGTACCTGCATTCCGGTGCTATGTCGTTTTTCTACCTGATTGGGAAACATAAACCTTTAAAAATATTCCCAAAGTAACTGAATTTAGTTTTCAACTGAAATAAGATCAAACATAGACAGTCATTTCTCGAGAATTCGAATTCACGATGACATAGACATCACTTTGGAAAAACAGGAAGCTGTTTATAAATTTTATATAATATGCCTGGATGCCAGACTCGGTCACATGCCTGTTGAACATCAAGAAATACTGCTGCAGAATAGAGTTTTTTCCGAATCCACTTGTTCACTATTATATTCACTATGCAATGGTACTGCTCTGGAGTTGCAAGACCTTTCCTTGACCAAGCTGATGCTCGGGTGTTATATTGTTTTCCGCAAGCTAAGACCATATTTTCAGGCTTGTTTGGTTTGGGAATCTTTGTAACCTCTGCCCATCTCCGTTGTGTAGGATTGCAAGTTGGAGCTTAAAATTGAATACATTTTTGAGAGAGACTCATCCGTCAATTTTGTGCCAGCCTGGTGACTTTTTTGGATTCAGTGTTGTGAATTCTTTTTCAATTTCTGATAAAGTGATTCGGCTAATTGGCAGCCACCTCTGACAAGGCACATCTTAAAACTCTAATATGTCAGTGTCTTCAGGCGTAGGACGTGAGTTAGGTTGAAATATTGTGTGGGATCGAGTTGCTTCATTTCGTATTTCGTAGACTGAACTTTTACTGATTTGCAATTGAAGCTGTTTATGCTTTTATAAAGCCCCTTTCCTTGTTGTTCGGTACCAAATCAATGAAAAATAAGTTCAATGGATGGACTAATAATGTTGCTAATATTTCTTCAGTTGCATTTTTTATTGTCTGTCTACTGGAGTAGAAAAATGCAAATTTTAGACAACGACTCTAAAAGAACTTTATTGTTTTAACTGGTAAGTGTGAAACAAAACCTGATCCATCTTAAGTGTTGCTTCAAGCCGAGTTGACCGACCGACTCATTGGGTCTTGTAAATAAAATCGTCTTTCGAAGAGTTTTTTTTATATACGTTAGCATATCCTTAAGTCGTTGATTGTTCTTTGTCTTCTCCGGTTTTCACTCTAGCATATCCAGCTTCTTCTGTCTCCAGACTTTCATCAAGAAACTCGAGCACTGCAAATCGGTTGGTGTTCCTAGATGTTTCAGGTGTTGTGTCCAACATGGACTTCAATTTTTTAACAAAGTTGGCGAGTTGTAGTTGGTTGTTTTTGTTGTCTCAACTTTTTGCCAATCCACTGATAGCTGATAACATAATATTGTATATATATAAATATGCAATATTTTTCCAAATAATGTTTGTCCTATGTGTGCATTATTTTGGAAAATGCATAAAAGTGTTACAAATAGATGGTTACCCCAAATGGAATACAAAAATTTAATATTTCGAGTTTTGTGGCAACCCTGGCGGATACTTGTTGCTGACTTTCGATTGAAGTCAAAATTGTTGCAACTAAAAACAGGAATTAGTATGAAAAATTTTAAAGTTTGTCAAAAAATTTCGATTTTATAGGGTGGGTCATCTGTTGGTTTGTTTGTTAATTGCATTTTATTCGTATATTTTCCAACAAAATTGGACAAATACACATATACATATTTACTAAATGCAAGTTTGAAACTACTCATTTATGTATGAAAAGTAATATCGTATGCAAATATTGTAATTTTTGATGACCTTTTATTGATGAATACTCTTCTGGCTGTTCTCCCATCCATTGAACGAGTAAGCGACGCTGATAATGGTCCGTAGGCTTCAAATGTTGCGTCACTTGGATCTAGTAATCATGGTAAAGAGTGACCTAAGAATATTTATGTGGCTCTAACAAACAAAGCCACATCGAAATTTTATCATCGCGAACCCCGCACCCCCGCAATAGATAACTTAAACCATATACATAGGTACTTTAAATAACTTCTTTGATATAATTTTCATAAATATCGAACTGCAGCAAAAACAAGTTTTCCAATTGAACATTCCTTATAAAGAATATGCAGAAGTATAATTCTTTTCGAGAAAAAAGGAGCAGAGTATTACATCCTGTCGGGCAACTGTATCAAATATTTTTGTATTAATAAGTTACAATATTCCGCAGGGCACGTTCTTTGTGCTGTATTGTTTGAATTCTATATAAGGGTTTTCCGCTACACTCATCGATATGGGACTATTATTTTAAAAACAATGTTAGTAAGTCCTGAGCATTTTTTTTTCTACTATCTTATCCAAATTTCGGAATACGCAAAACCATTATTATATGAATTTGATTTTTTTGAATTTGTTGTGATTATATCTCTTAATTTTAGATTTCGTTTTTAGGTGAAAAAATATTTAAACATATTTTGTTGTCACTAAGAGCAAAAAGAGGGCGGCAAAATCTCTCCCCGAGGGTGCTGCCTGGTAATAGGTGCCACAGCTTTCAGTCTACTTTGTAGACAGAAGGCACCTAGCTTAGGTGGAAATGCAAAATGGTGTGTTCGCTACTCTTCAATAGTACAGCATACCATTTTTGTGTTTTTATCATGGTGGTGAGTAAAGGGGCTGGATCAAGGTGTTATGCGACCCGTGCCGATGATCAGCCTGGCTGGGGGCCCCTAAATAGCCCAGTCGTGAACGTGAGCTTACGGATACCTGGCGCCCTCCGTAATATTTAGCCTTACCTGCGTACCGGGAGCTATGCGCAGGCGGACATCCTCTCTCCTACACTCGTGGGACCAAAAATGAGCAACATAGATTCCAAAAGAAAATACTTTAAGGAGACCAGCACCTCCTTAATGCAGCTGGAAAAATCAACAACAGAGACGACATCTGCCTCCACAATGACTTCTGCGAGTCAAAGTGGTGCGGCACTTAGTAGTGCCTCTGCTAAACATACGGCCAAGCCGATGTCTAGCACAACTGCAATCTCCAAAGCAACCGAAGCCAGTGGTGCTAGTAGTCAGCGTACTGCGACTACTCAGCGTAGTGGGGACGGTACTGCCAAAGAGGTTGCCGTGGGCGTTACTCGTGCACGCAAATGGCCCATTATTAAAATAACTGACCCAGCTAAAGCGGGTCATGCTAAAAAGCGCATTGCCTGTAGACTCCTAAAGCAAGTGCACTTAGAACCGCCAACAGAGGAGGAGAAGACAAATGAACTGGTGGCAGCCATCGAATGGGCAAATGCCGCAATACCAGATTTCTCTCTTTAGCATCTACAAACAGCAGCGTCAAAACAGGTGCAAGTGAGAACTGCATCAAAGCGTCAGAGGTCTATTGAAGAGACTAAAACAACTGCCAAACCCGTACAGGTCCTTTGCAGACGCTGCGCGCGACCGAATCTTAATAGGCGTGCTTGACCAAAATGACCCGGAGGGTAAAATTCCCAAGGCCCAGTGGAAATGGGTACAGAGGGCCCTATCGGGTGTTGCCATGGAGGTTATCTGTAGCAACCCGGGCCCACCGCCATCGTGCGTAGATGCGGGATGGTACCAGGGTCAAGTTAAGGTAATCGCATGTGACGATGAGAGATCGGTGTCACTGTACAAGGACGCCATCTCAAGAGTCGGTGAGGTCTATCCTGGAGCGAAACTGGTAGCTGTGGATAAGAAAGATATCCCCTCCAGGCCCAGAGCAAGAGTTTGGATACCAACCGCCCCGTCGGAGCCGGAGAAGATCATGCAACTGTTCAAGGCATGTAACCCGAATCTTCCGATGGATAAATGGGTCTTTGTCAAAATTGAAAGCGGTAGTGAAAACGCCGACATTGAAGCAGTCAAGCAAAGAGCAACGATGCAAGTGCTCCTGCTGCTATCAGACGATACCATAGAGCCGCTAGCAAAATGCGACGGCGTTGTAAACTATGGTTTTGGTAAGGTCCAAATCAAGACCTATTAGACGGATGCAGATGCAGTTGAGCAGTTAGCAACGCCCAACGAGCCTGCACCCAGTGAGCCTGATGTCGATATGATGAGCGATGTGGAGAGCATTGGTTCCACGGGATCAAATCTCGCATCGATCTTCGACGGCATGTACGCAGAGGGAGAGCTTCTAAGCGATAGAGAGCAAGAAGAGGCAGACGTCACTTTAACTAATGACGCGCTTCCTTCAAATAAACCTCCACCACCTCGGCTGCTCTCCTGAATCGTCTGGCAGAGACATCGCCAGATTTCGTTCTCATTCAGGAGCCTTGGGTGTGTGGAGGTCGTATCTGCGGCTTGAGAACGGCGAACTACAAATTATACTATGCTAACTGTACAGGTAAAATCAGGACATGTATAATGGGTTAGTCAAATTTAAATATTTTCTTGATTCACAACTACAGCAATGAAGACGTGACGACAGTTAGTTGGGAGATAGGCAAAAGAATTTATCGGCTTGTCTCCTTCTACCTACCTTATGACGACCCGGGACCACTACCACCGCAACTGATTAGAGAGCTGGTACTGGATAGTGAAAAGAGCAAATGTGAGCTCATTCTTGGAGGTGATGCAAATGCACACCATACTATATGGGGTAGCTCAGACACCAACGAAAGGGGTGAGTCTCTCTTTAATTATATTATCAATAAGAATCTCCTGTTGTGCAATCGAGGTAGGGAGCCCACATTCGTAATACGCAATCGTCAAGAGGTCTTAGATATAACCTTGGTCTCATACACAGATCAAAAAATAGATCACTGGATGGTATCGAAAGAACATTCATTCTCTGATCATCGCTATATAGAATTCGATTTCCTAGAAATAGCGCAGAACACGGTCAAAAATAGAAACCTGAAAAGGACTAATTGGCAAGTGTATCTGCGTGAGTTAAGGGGGCATATTCCTGAAACTCCCCCCTTTTACCCTAGTAACAACGAGACACTAAACTGTCTTGTGGAATCATTCACTAGAGCGTGCCAGCAAGCGCTGAACAAAGCCTGCCCCTGGAGAACAAACAGAGGGAAAAAGAAGCCACCTTGGTGGTCGGAAAGTCTCAATCAGTTGCGACTACAGTGCAGAAGGCAGTTTAATAGAGCGAAATTCTCTAATGAGGACTGCGATTAGACCTGCTACTATGAAAATCTAAAGGTATATAAGAAAAAGCTGAGGAAAGCTAAAAGGATCTCATGGAAGTCCTTTTGTGGTGACATTGAAAACGTTACCGAGGCATCTCGGCTAAGAAAAATCCTTTCAAACTCTAATCAGACTATTGGATACCTCCAGAAGCCTGATATAAACTGGACAGAATCTAGTGAGGAATCATTAAACTTACTATAATACTAGATACGCATTTCCCGGGTTCGACCAGTGAGCCCACGGTCGATGCGGAGATTAACAGCAACAGAATAGAGCCAGTACTGGAGTTAGACAAAGGCTTGCTAGACCTTATTACTGAACCCAATATAGCATGGGCAGTACAGACGTTCAAACCATACAAATCCCCAGGACCCGATGGAATCTTCCCGGGACAACTTCAATTTTCGCTAGGTTATATTGTCAAATGGCTTAGAACTATCTTTAAGTGTGTTATAACTCTAAAATACATTCCAACCTTATGGAAGGAAGTCAAAGTCGTTTTTATACCCAAAGCGGGTAAGATATCTCATGTTAGTCCTAAAGACTTCAGGCCTATCAGCTTATCGTCATTTCTTCTAAAAACGCTTGAGCGAATCATAGAGTTAGGCATTAGAAATACTATTCCACCATCGCAACTAGCGAGTTCGCAGCATGCGTACTGTAAAGGCAAATCCACTGAAAAAGCATTAAATACGCTGGTATCAGAAATTTAAAAATCATTAGAAAGCAAGGAATTTACCTTGGTAGCATTTCTAGACATCGAGGGTGCTTTCAATAACATCCAGCCGAGGGCAATAACTACTGCGCTGGCAGACCTGGGCATCTCCGAGTATCTGGTGAATTTTATAGAACACATGCTGGTAAGCAGGTTCGTAAATTCAACGTTAGCAGATTCGGAGGTGCGGAGATCTGTCACAAGGGGTACCCCTCAAGGAGGGGTCCTATCTCCTCTCTTGTGGGTTCTAGCGATGAACAAGGTCCTGCGGAATCTGGAAGAGAGTAGACATAAAGTTGTTGCTTATGCGGATGATGTTGCTATCATCGTAAGGGGGAAATTTCCGAATACCATCTGTGAAATCATGCAAAGGCTACTGAATGAGGTTGATCGGTGGTCTAAGTCATGTGGGCTAGGCGTTAACGCCAGCAAAACGGAACTTATTATGTTCACAAGGAAGCACAATCTACCGGAGGTTAGACCTTCGCTTTTAAATGGTATCGCTTTAACATTTAGTGATAAAGCTCGCTACCTAGGACTGATTCTAGACAGGAAGCTGCTTTGGAACCTAAATGTTGAGGACAGTGTGAGGAAAGCGGCGATAGCCCTTTACTCATGCAAAAGAGCAATAGGAGCAAAATGGGGTCTTAAGCCCTATGTTGTTCACTGGATATACACAGCGATAGTGAGGCCAATCCTAACTTACGGAGTTCTAGTATGGTGGCCGGTGCCTAACAAAATAGTGTATTGAAATGCATGAACTCTATTCAGAGGGCGGCCAGCTTGAGTATCAGCGGGGCCCTCAGAACGACCCCAACAGCGGCATTAAACGTAATGCTGCATCTTTTGCCGTTAGATTTATACTGTAAACAGCTAGCAGCGAAATCGGCCTTAAGGCTAAGAGAATCATCGAACCTAGCCATTAGTTCTAGAGGACATTCGGCTATTCTGAGTCATTTTCCGCAGATTCCTAGAACCACGGACTTTTCTAACTCTACTGAGTTAATATTAGACAAACCATTCAGTGTAAGATTCCCATCTCGTGAGGATTGGGACAATGGTATGCTAGACTGTAACAGCAGAATCACCATTTTTACGGATGGATCTAAACTCAGTGATCAGGTGGGAGGGGGTGTCTATTCGAAACCGTTGGGCATTAACGAATCCTTCCGTTTACCAGATCATTGCAGTGTTTTTCAAGCAGAAGTCATAGCTATAATGGAAAGTATTAACATCATTAAAAAGCGCGTGCTATCCGACAGAGAGATTCATATATACTCTGACAGTCAGGCCGCTCTTAAAGCTTTACAATCGGAGAGGCTCACATCCAAAAACAGTGATGGAATGTAATGAGCTTCTACTAGATGCTGCAAAATTCTTTACCATTAATCTGCTCTGGGTACCCGGGCATAGAGATATCGTGGGCAATTGCAGGGCAGATGAGTTAGCCAGGCGAGGCACTGCGCTACCACTTCAGCCAAGCAAGGCGATGGTACCAATGCCACTAGCAAGTTGCAAACTATTAATCGATAGGTATATCACTTATGATGCGAATCATAGATGGGTTCAAACTGGAACCTGTTTGACTAGCAGGAAAACTTGGCCACAATGGAGCCTAAATAGAACAAAGCAGCTTTTAAAACTGAGAAGACAGGACGTAAGAGCAACGATAGGGGTTCTTACTGGACACTGTCTTATTGGTAGACACGCTAACAGATTGGGGGTGTCTCATTTTGACTACTGCAGAAGCTGTCAGGAAGAAGAAGAGGAGGAAACAGTGGAGCATCTCCTGTGTGGATGCATGGCACTATGCAGGAGATGACTGAACACACTGGGTTCCGAACTTTTTGGGAATGTTATTGAATTTGCAGGAATCAGAATAAATAAGATTAATTCGTTTATTAAATCGACAGGTTGGTTCTGAGAGGATCCAGGAGAGTAGAGAGACTATCCCTAGTGGGATCACAACGGGCCTTTTACAGGCCTAGGTGTGTCGTAAGACAACCACTTGTACCTACCTACCTACCTAAGAGCAAAAAGAGCACTGTATGTCCAGTAAGCCGCCCCGATCTGGCTCTATGGGCTGCAAAGACAGAGTAGTCAGGTACTGCAAAACCGAATTTTAAGGCAAATAACAAATTGGCCCCATCGTGACCTTAATCTGCATACGATAGACGAGCAGATAGGAAGGCACACGAGTAGATATAGTGACAGGCTCAGGTGTCACAGCAGTGCACTCGCCTTGTTCTGCTGCAAACTAAGATCTTCAACAAGCAACAGATGGCGAATTGGAATCCGACTTGGTTTACAATTATAAATGTCTGTACAAGATTCGATTATATAGCACAATATCCACAAGAAATACGAAGAAATCAATACGCGTTTACTTTAATCCTGGGGCAGATTGTTGGCGTGGTTTTAGTCCCAAAATCGCTTTTCACTACTCAGTCCATAAGATATTGTTTACGATATTGCTTACACTGATAAAAAAAAACGGTCTGATTTTAGGATTTTTGGTCAAAAAATCGTGACCAAATGGTCAAAATTTCGTGAAAATTTTGATTTTATAGTTAAATATGATTGTTTTAAGCCTAAAAAAGTCTTTATTCCTAAAAGGAAAAAATCTAAAATCGTGAGCAAAATCTTAATTTCGGATTGTGAACAATCTTGAAACAAGAATTTTCAGGCTCATTTTAAGAACAAATTGTTGCCATTCCTAGAAACTGGGTAAACTTCTTTTGAGAGCGAATAATCTTAAAGCTAAGAATGTTTAAGATTGAAGTAAGCCGAGAAAAAATCTAAAATCGTGACCAAAATCTTAATTTCGGATATCGACCAATCTTGCAATAAGATTGTTAAAATTTGTTAAAAATTGTTAAAATTCTCATTACAAATAAAGGAAAATACTCTTAAAATGTATTTTAAAATTTTTATTTTTTTTGTTTTTTAATTTAACAAACTTTTATAACTACAAACTTGTACAAACTTATTACTGCGTTTTATTTAAATTTAAAATTTATTTAAGAACTCTGCCTTAATTTAAAAATTTTCGTCATGATTTTAGAAATATTGGTCTTTATTTTAGTTCAATATTTTAGTTTCTTAATTCAAGAATTTTAATCTCAGTTCAAGATTTTTTGGCCTTGGTCTCATTTTAAGAATTAAAAACAAGAATGCAAAAATCTTGTTTTAAGATTTTATTTTTTTATCAGTGTACGTATCCGATGATAATTAAAACTTAAAGGCCTGCGTTTGTGCATCAGTACAATTTACTACGTCCAATGCTATAAGATGATTTCCCATTTTTATATAGGTATAACCATGGTATATGTTGTATTTCATTATTTCCATCAAACCAAGGCAGTAAGATTGTCCTTCTCTACTCTTCTTCCAAAACGCCAGCGGAGGAACAGATTCAGCCTAGTCACAAATAAAATTTAGAATTATAAATAAAACAATACATTCATGTTTTTCAATTAATTTATTGTCGATATACTCAAATATTTTAATTCTTATTTAAACATAAAAATAAGGGGAAGGACATTTTCGCAATCGTGGCTTTTATGGATTTGCTTTTGGTTTAATGACATGATTGGGTATGACGAAAAGCCAACAGGAACTCATGCGATTGTTTAACGATGCAAGTTTGTTCCAAACATCGTGCACTGGATCGTATTCCTCGACAGTACCATAGCCGCCAGCTACAATAATACGATTAGCAAACAGAGCACAGCCATGTCGCCACCTGCTGACTGTCAGCGAGCAAACCTTTGTCCATTTATTAATAGTTGGATTGTAACACTCAACAGAATTTAAAGATCCACTTTCGTCCCGACCGCCTACTGCGTAAAGAAGCCCATTTGCTAGTGCCACTCCACAAAATGCACGAGCTTCATTCATGGGCGATAAACAACTCCACTCGTTTGTGCATGGATCATACCTTTCCACGCAGCTCAAATACGTACGTTCATTCTGTCCACCAATAACATAAAAGCAATCGTTGAGAACTGCCACACCGACGTCGGCTCTTGCGGTGGGCATGGGTGCCACACTGTTCCAAGCACCTGTTCCTGGATTCCATCGCTCTACTGTATTCAAAGGTGAACTATTATAACCGCCTACAGCATAGAGTAATCCCTTTAGCACTGCCACGCTCACATCATCCCTTGGTGTACTCATTGGTTGGAGTTGGGTCCAGGTCTTTCTCTTTAAATCCAAGCTACACATGGTTTTGAGGGAATCGCCTCCCTTACTTCCCCCAACCAATATCAGCTTATTCTCAATAACAGCCGCACCAAAATTATCACGTTTTAATTGTTGTTTGCTAACAAACATCCATTGCTTCTGAATAGGACAGTAGCTCTCAAGATAAAGACGATGTTTATATTCACCAATTGCCAGCAAACAATCATTGCTTGCCGTTGTCTTCCTCCTGCCAATCGATAACAGTCGCTCGGGCATTAATTGACACTTGTAGGCTTCTATAATTAAATGCTGACAATCATTGGCACTGCACACGCTCTCCACATGATCCTCAATAAAAGACGGCTTCAGTAGGGGCAACCTCGCCTTTTCCATTAGTTTTGGTATGTGCTGTTTGCGGGCGGGCTCATCGTTGCGCACCCAAGCCATTAGACTCTGAAACACATTCTCCTCGGATGGCACTTGGAGATCATCACTAGACAGCACCTTGTCCAGCTGATCAGCACTCAATTGTAAGAACTCTTGACTCTGGCTTACATCCACAAAATGTCTGCAAATATGGTCCACAGCTTGTTCCATCAAAGTGGTGCAGTTGTGCTGCTCTGCAATGAAGCTTATGCCCAGACAGTTCGATGAATCTAACTTGTGTGCCATAAAATTCCCACAGGCTGTGACTACAGAGTCCATCTGCCATTTATGGGCGGTAGTAAACAGCATTTTAACATTCTCGTCATGCATTTCCAGGTTTCCCGTGTAGCAGTAGTTGACCAGAATTTGGAGCACATCGTTGTTTACATCGCCAAGAGTCACCTCATTGTCGTTGGGTTCAAGCATTGGATTGGTGAATATGGCCGAAAAGAACTCACTATTGGCAGACAACACCAAACGATGGGCCGGCACTCGTTTTCGGTCCATGCCCGAGATGAGAACAACATCGCACAATTGTTCTTTATCCAGATGCAATTTCATACGTTTTAGAACCATGTCGGCATGGTTATGATTATTGCAATTGTTGGAGTTTTCTTGATTTTGCGTAGACATTGCGAATTGAATATATTCGTACACTGATGATGATGTTAGCGAGTCAACACATGCTTTTATACAGCAAATCAAAGAGTATTTATTGGTTTTATCTCCGAGCTTTTTTTTCTTGGAAAGATTATGCACGGACTTTGGTTCGGGTAGTGCCACTGCAGCAGAGAAAACAATATCAGAGCAACAAGAGCCGAAGCCACGCCCATCAACTTCGTGTTTGTTGCTTTGCAACGTCGCGTCGAGCAACGTCAGCGTCGAAATTCGTCACTGCGGCAGAGAAAATTTCAGCATATTGTGAAATTATTTAAGCTTAACCACGAAAGACAAATACATACTTATAAGTACATAAGTGCATTGCTAACTTAGTTTTTTTCTTAGAAAGCTAAATTTTTGAATGTTATACTTTTTTTTTAATTTATTTATTTATTTATTGCGAAAACTCAAAATTTCATATATTTTTATATTTTGTATTTATCTCATGTTGGGTAGTCGCCAATCCAGGGTTGAGCTGGAGTCATCATTGGTAATGCCATAAGGCCACATCAGGCCGTTATATAAAGGATTAGTTAAATTTTTTAGTGATCGTCTTTTAAGTCTTTTAATAGGGTTTTCATTTAGCAAGTTTTTTGCCAGCCTGTTTTTGTGTCTGGCTAGACGCTCATTATATCTGCTAACGTGTTTGTTAATTTGAAGGTCCACGGTATCCAGATTGAGGTCGTGGTGCAAGGTCGAATTCCTTACATACCAATCGCAACCAGTGATAAGGCGCAATGCCTTATTTTGGAACGTCTGAATACGTAAACGATTTGAGCGAGCCGCCATACCCCAGATCTGGATAGCGTACCTCCAAGTAGGTGCCACTATTGTGTTATAAAGCGCCCTTTTACACCGTAGAGGAAGAGGACTTTTTTTATTTAACAGCCAATACATTTTGGTCATTTTAAAGCGACAACTTTTGATCGTTTGGTTAATGTGTGATCGAAATGTTAGCCGCTTGTCAAGTATCACCCCAAGATATTTCGCTTCACTTTGTATGATGATCTAGCTATACTGCGGGTGGAGTCTTCCTCTTTAAAGTATATAAAACCGACTGACATTTGGCCGGATTTAAGGTAACATTCCCGTCAGCTGCTTCATACTCACAGGGTGATGTGTAAAATACTGCCAGGTCATCAGCGTATGAATCGATTAGCATTTTTTCGTTCACTACAGCCTGCATTAAATCCATTGGTGTAGGGATGTCGGCAGTGTACAGGTTGTAGAGAAGCGGCGCAAGAACGCTTCCTTGAGGTACTCCAGCTCTCATCAGCCTGGCAGTGGAAAGTGTGCTTTTAATTTTGACTTGGTATTTTCTGTCCTCGAGGTATGACCGCAATATGCCAAAGTAAGGAGCAGGAAGCAAGGTCTTTATTTTAGCCAGAAGACCGATCAGCCAAACTCTGTCAAACGCCTGTTTGACATCAAAATATACCCCAAAACAGTATTCTTGGTCTACATTTCCCAGTTGTGGACACTTAATTTTTTTCACCTAAATCGTTTTAGTTTTATATATTTTTAGGAATGTCAAGTCCAAAAATGAATTTTGATGCGTACATTGCCTACATCTTTAACACATTAGTGTCCTGCTTGGTTAAAAAAATTCATCATATTCGTAAGGGAAAGGCTTGTAAGTTGAGAGACCATATCTTTTTTAGCTATATGTATCTCGACATTCAATACACCGTTGGAAAGAGAAAAGAAAGAACTATAATCCACAATAAGCAAATCATTTGAAATTGATAAAAATAAGCATTTTAAAATTAAGAAAAATGAAATAAAAACGCATGATGGCTAAAAGTTGTGAAAATTTATTGATTTTAAATTTAAGTGAGCATTAAATTGAATTTAAAAAAACAAAAAATTTAACATTCCAGAGAAGTCACAATTGTGGTTTTTGTGATCGGTCAACGTGCAGCCATACTAAAAATGAATTGTTATGGAAAATATTGAAAAAATATATCCGAAAATTGCAGAAAAATTCATTAAAAACAGTTCAAATTAGTTTCAATGACAATTTTACACAATAAAAAAGTCATATAAATAAAATAGCAATGAAAAATATAATACAGTCGAGGCAGTGCCCGACAGTGTAATACCCTGTACCTTTTTTGTCAAAAAAAGATTTATTCCTGCATATTCTTACTAAGAATTTCCAATTGGAACATTTTTTTGTTGGTGCAAAACTATATTGATACCTATAAGTTCCGCAAATTTTAACCGATTTTGATGAAAATCGAAATTTACTTTAAAGAAGTTATTTAAAGTATATGGGGTAAGTTTCAAGGAGATATGTTGAGGGGTGTGGGAGAAAACACGGTAAATCGATTGCGGGGGGTGGGGGGCCTGCATTGATAAAATTTGGATGTGGATTTGTTCATTAGAGGCACATGAATCAGCTTACCAAAATTGGTGGTTCTAGGTCATTTGTTACTATTATTACGTAGAGTGAAATATTGAAGCAGTTTATAGGCAAGGGGAGGTGAAATTTTTACATTTTAGACTATAACTTTTGTTGTAATTGTCCGATTTTGTTTATTTTTGACACACAGATGCATGTAACCACAACGCATCGCTCTGTTAAGTTTCAGATTAAAATATTAAACGGTTTAGCTAAAAACCGCGAAACTCTGCTACGGGGGAACGGGGAAAGATATTGACATGATTCAACTTGATCTTCTGAGGAAATATGATGTTTTACTCCATATTTTTCTATTTTAAGGGCACTTTCCAGCAGTGTCCACAACCGGTTAAATTTTTTTTTTTTTCGTAAAAATTGACTACTCTAGAAAAAGTTTAATAATTTTTTTCTTTTTCATTAAATCAAGTCAATTCAATTTTTTCAGTAGTTAGCTAATGTCTGTAGCTTTCCATTGATATGCATATGTCTGCAAAATATTGACTTGGTCAAAAGTTATGGCTGAAATAGCAAACTATGTCCACAACCGGACTACTTCCCTTACATATAACATATTTTGTACATAGGCGGCCTAACCCAAATTTTATTTTATTTTTTTAATTTTTGACTCATCCACCATCCACCACGTAATTTGGGTATAACCCCCAATTACTCGTGCTGAACATAAGTAACAGACGATAAGAACAGTTCTTAAAGCTCGCTCACTAACGGTGCTATCAAAGCGCTTTTTTCGCTTATCTGAGCGCATTATCGCTTATCATAAGCACGATCCATGGTGGAATAATAAGGTGATGTCGTGTGAACGCTCACTCTCTCGTTTATAGCCCTTATCGTCAGAGCAAAACTTGCTGTGAACGAGTAAGGATGGTCGCGGACGAAATTTTTAGCTGCATATGTTTATACCCTGTACCTATAGGTACAAAGGGTATACTAGATTTGTGCAATGTATGTAACGGCAAGAAGGAGGCGTGGCAGACCCCAAGTCCTTTATACCAAAATGCTTATCATAACCTCGGGTAGCGATTGAGCCATGTCCGTCTGTCCGTCTGGCCGTCTGTATGAACACCTAGATCTCGGAGACTATAAGAGCTAGAGATACGAACCTTTACCAGCTGATGCGCATATTTCCTGAGAAGATCAAGTTTGTTGAATCATGTCCATATCTTTCCCCGTTTCCCCGTAGCAGAGTTTCGCGTTTTTGACTACACCGTTTAATATTTTAGTCTGAAATTTAACAGAGCGATGCATTGTGGTTGCATGCATCTGTGTGTCAAAAATAAACAAAATCGGACAAATACAACAAAAGTTATAGCCTAAAATGTACAAATTTCACTACCTCTTCCCTATAAATTGCGTCAATATTTGACTCTACGTAATAATAGTAATAAATGACCTAGAACCACCAATTTTGGTAAGCTGATTCATGTGGCTCTAATGAACCAATCTACATCAAAATTTTATCAATGCAGGCCCCCCACCCCCCGCAATCGATTTATCGTGTTTTCTCCCACACCCCTCAACACATCCCCTTAAAACTTTCCTAATATACTTTAAATAACTTCTTTGACGTAAATTTTGATTTTCATCAAAATCGGTTAAAATTTGCGGAACTTATGGGTATAAATATCGTTTTGCACCAACAAATAAAATATTCCAATTGGAAAGTTCATAGAAAGAATATGCAGGAATAAAACTTTTTCGAGAAAAAAAGGTACAGGGTATTACACTGTCGGGCACCGCCTCGACTGTATTACATTTTTTTTTTCTAAACATGAAACTTGCAATACAAAACCAAAAACAAAAAATCATGGGCAAATTTCTTAAAATTAGACTAGAATAGAATTAATTATTATATAGCTATAAAACATATCTGAATTGTTCTTTGTTATTTATTTACAAACATCAACAAAATATATATCTATCTCCATTCACTTTCACGAAGCAATGCTAAGAGAGCTTTCCTAACAGAAAAGCTTTTGACCTCTCACTCGCACTCACACGTTACATACAATAAGGGATAGCTTTTACTGACGACACCACCTTATATTATTCCACCATGTGCTTTGCGTTGTGTCTTTTTGGAGCTTTTACTTAAGAGAGAATTTTCTACTCTGTCTATTTTAGTTCTCTCTGCTCTCTGACAGCAAACAGCTGACAGTGTGACCATATCACAATAAGTATTTAATGCCGTTCTTGCACATACAGTTGCAAAGTATGCTCAACGAGTATGAAATTAGATAGAGTGGAACAACTGGCCGTTACGAACAATTTTTCAGCGAGTATTGAGCAATTATTAGGATTTTGATCGGGTCAGCTAGCAGTTGTATTTTGCATGTGTGCAAAGAGCATGGCAGAAACACCCGAACGCCGTCGTTTGTACTGCTCTTATGTGTGAAGTTGTTGTTGGCTGCTGTGTTGCATATTTTGTTTTGGTTCTTCATTCATATTTGTTTTTCGCGCAACTAGTAAAGTGTGCGTATGCATGATTATGAAATCAAGGGGCGGGGGGACATGTGAGGTTTTCTGCGTGTATTTGACCGAAAGGCAAATAGTTTTGAGCAGGTAGTAATTTTTTTTGTACGTTGGACAATTTGTATGCTATTCAAAATTGATTCTTAAAGGGTCTAACTGGATAAGGCACTGAAAACTGTCCCCAGAGATTATTGAAAACTAATGATGCAGTTCGATCCATAATCCAAAAAAAAAAAAATATTTCACAAAATTTCAGATCTTAAACTTAATGCGTTGCGGTTTAATTTAAAAAAAAACGTGTTTTTCGTTTTTTTAATTGAGACTAAACTACAGAATATTTTTGAACCAATTGTTTTTTGATTCTAAGTTGCCAATGGGGCTATTTGAAAAAAAATATTTAATTTTTTTTTAACCAACACATTTTCTTAAAAAAAATATTAAATTTAATGAATCAAATCGATTCGGTTGAAAAATGTTTAAAAAAATAAAATTTATATATAATAAATAAATAAAAAAAATATTATTTATGTTTTTTTTTAAATAAAACACATTTATTTATGTTGTTTTTTTAAATGTATGAAAAAATTTTTATTTTTTTTTGTCAAAAGATGTTAAAAATTATAATACGTTTTTGTAATATTTAATAGAGTACATACTTCTTGTTTATATGATAAAAAAAAAGATCTATTTTGTATGTTAATATGTATACAAATATGTATTAACATTGCTCAACAAAAGATTTTTTTCTTTGTTAAGAGTATTAAAAAAATACAAATTTAATAGTTTAGCTTTTCATTCAAATGTGCCTAAACTCTACTTTGTTTCCTAACTAAGTGTATTGTTACTTCAAAGCAGTGGTCGGCACGGCCCTATCTCTGGCGCATAGGCTAAGGCGACGTCGACACACGTCATGTGTTATACACAAAACGCATGCATGTGTGTGTGCTTTTTGTACTGAAATTTTCTCTGCCACAGTGACGTATTGCGACGCTGACGTTGCTCGACGTCAACAACAACAACAAGAGCCGAAGCCACGCACCATCAATTGCGTGTCTGTTGCTTAGCAACGTAGAGCAACGTCAGCGTCGCATACGTCACTGCGGCAGAGAAAACTTCAATACATACGCAAAAAAAAATGTGAGTGTATTTTGTGCCGACCACTGCTTCAGACTTTTTTAGTTTATTCTTTTTCGATGGCAAATCAATTTTGATCAAGGAGTGGATATTTTGCCGGCGGCTTTTTGGTTTGATACCACGCAAGTAGGCTGCGTAGAAGAAGTTTCTTTTGCAAGCGGCTTATTCGTTCGTTTGCTGGAATACTGTTAATTAAGGAAAGTGATAGAGGACATGAGTCCTAGGAAATGACCTATCCCTCAATAGAGTGCTTGGATATTTTTGCGAAAGTCCTACCGATTTTTCGGTAGGAGCAGATTTTGCGAAAAACACCTTGAACGATCCATATTTTAAACTTTGAATCAATGACCTTGATTTATGTTGTATTTGATAGTTTATTTTACTGCCAATAATTTTTATCTGAAAAACATGAATCTAACTTTTTTAGCAAAACAATATCATCAAAAACTACAGCAACCACCTGCCGCTTGAAAACTAGTTTTAAGACATATAGGGTCCCAAACCTATATCATCACCCTCATCAGTGATGATAGTTGCACCAAATCAGTTTCAGATCTGTACAAGTATCTCCCGACTTTTTTTTCCCAAAATTTCGTCAATTATAAAATTTGAACTTTGATGCGGATCCCAGGTCGCAATAAAAAAAAAAATTGTCATAGAAAATTATTCAAAGTTGTTTTTCTAAAATGGCGAAAAATAGATTGCAAGCTAATGAAAAATTTAGAATTTTATATTGAGAGGGGTTAGTTTGGTTTAATTTTTTATGTTCAATGTAATCCCATACATTTTTTTTGAAATTGCACCATTTAAAGCAAATGATTAAAAAATCATTTATAAACAAGAAGTATGTATTCTTTTAAGTATTATAAAAATTTATTATAATTTTTGCCATCTTTTGACAAACAAAAAAATTTTTTTTCAGACATTTAAAAAAAAACATTAAAAAATTGTTGTTTTATTTTTAACATTGTTCCACCAAATCTATTTGATTCATATTCACACCAAATAAAGAACGTACCTTATTCAGCTAGACCTTTTAATGGCAATATGTGTAATAATACAACCCGGCTTACATTCAAATTTGACAACATTTCCAATAACAACATTACTTAAACAATTCTTAAGTAGACATTGCACCTTTTTTTAGTTTAAACTTTAAAGTAAAGTGATAAAGATCGCAAACGCCAGCATCTTTTGCAAGTTACTTTACGTTAAGATGGAAATTTTCGCACCACTTCTCTTTTCTATCAATAGGAATCAAAAATAGTTGCACCCCAGCAGCGCAACCATTTACGACACATTTACGTTTTTTGTAATCCATTAACAAAAACAGATTCAAAAAATCGTCGTAACTTTACAAAGAACAAAAAAAAAATATGTACATATGAGCATAGCAACAACAAGAGCAGCATGAGAAACAACAACAAAAGCAGTGAAAACATCTTGTACCTACATATGTACATATGTATGTACATATACATATGTAACATTAAGAATATAATTAATAATTATGATAATTATAAAAAAAATTGGTTGTTTACATGTATATATTTCTTTTTTAAACAAAAGATATTTATTTTTTTCAGCAGAAATAAAATATTAAATTTGTATTAAGAATCAAACGTACAAAAAAATTACTACCTGCTCAAAACTATTTGCCTTTCGGTCAAATACACGGAAAAAACCTCAGATGTCCCCCCGCCCCTTGATTTCATAATCATGCATACGCACACTTTGCTAGTTGCGCGAAAAACAAATATGAATGAAGATCCAAAACGAAATATGCAACACAGCAGCCAACAACAACTTCACACATAAGAGCAGTTCAGACGACGGCGTTCGGGTGTTTCTGCCATGCTCTTTGCACGCATGCAAAATACCACTGCTAGCTGACCCGATCAAAATCCTAATAAATGCTCAACGGCGCAACCAGCGAGTAAACGCTAACGGCCAGTCGTTCCACTCTATCTAATTTCATACTCGTTGGTATGCTTTTGATTTAATACCAAAAGCGAGAGTATGTATTAAAAATGGTAGCTAACAGTGAAAAATTAAATTAAATAATTAGGGTATTCACGCTTTGGCTTTCGATAAAATTGATTTTATTGAAGGTTTGTCTGTTAAAACAAATTCGTCGCATAAAAACTACATTTTATTTGATACAGAGACTATGGGGCTCAAATTGATGAAGTTCTAGAATAATTACAATTACAATCTTGCGTCGGGGCGACCACTTCAACATCCCTAAGACAATTGACTGGCGCCACAACGTGCTCAGTTCCTTGGTCGAAAACCGATTTATTCAAATGCTGAGGTTAACTCCTCAATAGTGCCGCTGTACTTTCCCATTCGCATATATTTTTACTCTACTATTTGCGTCAACTCCAATAACAAGTAATTATGTCTAATTCGTTAAATTTCGCACAAAAAAGGCGCAACCTTTTTTTACTTGCGTTAATACAGTTTGATTATTTTAAATTTGGCGCTCTTCTTTTTTTAGCGAGTATAAGGTACCTCGTTGCTTTTCATATTACGAAATGGCTAAGAAATGGGAAATGCAGCAGTGCTGAAAAGGCAGCGAATCACCATATTGGGTCTGGGTTGAGTTAAAGTTGAGCTGAAAGTTGAAACGCAGGGTTAATTTACAGCATGTATTTGTTTTTGTAAAAGTCCTCAAATTTTCAACACCTCAACTCAACACAAAGTGTGAATACCCTAAATAAGTTTTATTTTGCTCCCGAAAAGTATGCAATAGAAATGTTGCTTATTTGAGTTTAGTTTTTGCAGTTCTTATACCCTGTACCGTATGGTACAAAGGGTATATTAAGTTTGTGCAAGCCGAACATGTATGTAACATACAGAAGGAGACGTCGGAGACCCCCCAAAGTTACCTTAGGTATGATCAGGGTAACTAGGGAGGTCGATATACCCATATCCGTCTGTCTGTCTGTCTGTCTGTCTGTCCGTCTGTTTGAACGCCTAGATCTCGGAGATGGTAAGAGTTATAGCAACCAAACTTTCAGATTAGATCCGTTATTATCCTACGGGAGACAATAGCTCCCATAGGGGTGCTTCAGAGGACCTCGGGAAAAACAAAAAGTTTTAGATGGATAATTCGTTTGTTTATGAAGTTACCGCTACCAAATTTGATCAAAATCGGTTGACTATATTATGTAGCTCGCTCGGTCAAAAAAACGTTTTTTTCACAAAATCCGTTTTGTTTCGTTTGTTTGTGAAGATAAATTTGGCAATCAACTGTCTTTTGGAGTGCTTAAGCAATATATCGGACTTTATTGCAATTGGTGGTACAGGGTATCCCAAAGTCCGCGCTCGACTTTAACGTACGCCATTTTTTTTTTTTTTTTGATTATATATTTGTTGGCGATCAACCGATAAGTACAAGGTTATAATCCAATATTGACATAAAAACAAATCGCTACACATTAATTAAACTTTGTGTGTGATAGGGGTTTTTGATTATTCATATTTTTAGTTTAGTGTTAGTTTTTATACCCTGTACCTGTAAGGACCATAATAATAATAATAATATAATAGGGAAAAGCTGCACCGCGACCCTTAGGATCTATTGTGCTCCCTTCAAGCCCTAGAGCTCCTCAACTAGCCCAATTTCCGTGACAAACTTGATTATCTGAGATGGTTCTAGTCGGGTAATATCATGCATCAATATTCTATGCTCACCAAGAAGGGATTTCCTTCTTACTCTGCAAGTATGTGCTGGGAGGTTTCCTCCTCGTTTTCAGGACCATACGCAGCATGTAAAAATTTCGCTCGAAATGTCAAAACTTCATATAAAAACAGATGCTCTGGAGTCCAGTGGATGTCTTTTTTCATTATGTGTATTTTGAAATATATTTTGTAAGGTCTGCACTTAGGTTTCAATCTTTATGAATAAAGTGTTGTGTTGTGATATTCAGAGTATCTGCTAGTCGAGACTACTTTTATGCAGCATGTTCAAATGCAACTTTTTTTTTTTTTTTTTTTTTTTTTGGGGAATGTCTTTTGGTTGTATTTTAGAATTTGCTGTAAAATGCAAACAAATGAAATTCTACACCCTGTACGTGTCTGCCTTTAAGCTGTCATTGGTTTTATTGCTATTGTCAGCATGATGTTGTGTGTAGTACAAGGACACAAACTCAGACAACTCATTGGCTTTAGTCAGTGTCCTTTGTCAATGATGCTGGTGATGTCCCTAAAGCAGTCCTTGAATCAGCAATTATAACAATTGACATTTTATCTCGTATTATACCCATTTTGATACGTTATTGCAATTTTTGACATACACGTTCTTAGCATGTTTTTTCGGTTTTTTGAAAGTGGTCCGTAAATTTTATCTCAAAAAATGATATTGAACCATGAACCGATTTTGTGCGACTTTGAACGTGAACTATTTTGACGAGAGGGCAACGATCAACTTTCGATTTTTGATGATCAAGGTCGTGAGCGATTATCACTCATCGACGAATTTCGTAAAGATCGTGCAAAATCGGTCATAGTCGTGCACGAAGTGAGAAAGCCAGATCGTCATGTGGCTTACTGTGAGATTGAGGCATCCCTGGGCATTATTGCCTGGATATGTCGGCACCAAGATTTGTTTGCCAGAAGACTCCTGTCAATTGGTGCAAAGAAAAGTTAAAGAAATACAACCACTGTGCTTTAAAAGACTTTTATATGATCAAGACAGGCGATGAATATTGAATTTATATCCGCAAACCTGAAACTAAAACTTATAGGTAGAGTATAAAGCTTCCAATGAAAGTTTGTTCGCGGAAATGAAAGCATGTTTCTTAGGAATAAGCGATCTGGTCGCCATGGTACCACATGAGCAACGTAGGGTGGTCAGCTCTGAATGGTATACGAAGTAGAATCAAAAAGGGAACTGTAATAAAGTAAATTTTTTTTTGTTTTTTTTGAACAAATCGTTAAAAGTCCTTGGTAGTCCTCGAAAGGTTGCAACCCTTAAGCATCGACACAGACGATGTCAGATCTAAACTGTAAGAATGGTGCGGCAATGCGGTTACCTTATTCTTAGCCAGAAGCTTCCTCACCAGCAGCGTTGTGTACAAACGCTACGAAATCCCTTACTCATCAACAATCAGAGGAATGCTGGCGCAATAGTCCAGAAGTTTTCATAATTTGTTGAAGTTGATGGGCTACTGGGGCGCTGGTAGTCTTCGGAGAGCTCCCTTCCCTCTCAGAACTGTTTTTTTTTTTTTATTCCTGCATGGGCTGTAACGACCTCCGGTTTTGCCCGGAACAACGGCTGGGATAGCTCAGCTATGCCCAGGGTAAATGTCACAACGAATTTATATTCGCTGAGACTCTGTAATAAAATTGAGAACGCCGACTTGTTTTTAGTTTTGTACTTTAGTCTTTATTGTCCGCCTTTTCTCGGCTTATTGCATACATATATATTCTTGTCATATATTACTTATAGGGCCGCAGGTTCTCGCCCACTAAACAGGTTCTGGTCTTAGTACGACGAACTAAAACTACAGACTCACCGGTTTTCTCTCCCTTCCTTACCCAAGGCGTGTCACCGGCCAGATATTACGCTGTCTGGATATCCGCTAACGTTGGGTCTCCGATAGTCAGCCTCCCACTACTGTTTCTGGGCCGACCCGAGCGCACCAATGCCAATCACCTGGATTTGGCCATTGTCTGCCTCGACGGTACCGCTCACACGTAGTCCGGCCGCCACCACGTTGCCCAACGCCGCGTACCACTCGACTAGCTGTCTTCTCTGCCGCCTAATGACATCCTTCCTGGTACAGGTCTTCTCTTTCCGGCCCCCGTCTCTTGCCGTCGTCCTGATTCCACTAAATTAACTTATCTCGTTCACTGAACTGCACTCGCACTGACTCTTCAACCGGAAAACTAACTAACTCTCATTTGGCTGTTGATCGCCTTATATAGGCATCGATCGCCCCAAATCCATAAATTCCCGCCCAACTTATACTAATGAAATATAAACGGTACTCTGTTTTATCTAGATACCTATCCTTATAGATGAAACAGAGTCCACCGTATCCCACAATATCCCTATCACCTACTCTCCACCCTTACGTATACGCTAACACAGATGTATTAGTAGCGCGCCAACTCTGAGGCCGTTATACGTGAGTCGGTGTTGTTACGAGTGAAAACCGCGCGCTTTCTTCGCTACTCTCACTCACCAACTACCCTGTAGTAATTTTAGGGAACGTGTTGTGAGGTGGCAATTCGCCTCCTCACACTCCCCCTTTTCTTCGGTAAAAAAAAATAAAAAAAAAACTCCAAACTAGCGCAATTAAAAAAAAAATGTGGTTCCTCTCGAAAGCTGTTTGACCTCGCGCTCTCAGCCAGTTATCGAGTTCTGTAGCAGCGAGCTTTCTGCCCATATCGGCGTTGCCACCCGTGACTACCACTCACCCACTGTCGCTGATCGCGAGTGATTGTCAAAGCTGGAAGAGGAAGCATGACATTTGATAACGTAAACAAAGTAAATAAAAGCAACGTGTAATAAACACCGCCGCTTGTCGCTAATGTAAAGAAAAGAAATATAAAATCGCCATCTGCCATTACCAGGTGAGTATATTTGCATCCTGACTTGTCATTAATGGGTTTCTTTTTCTTCCCAGCCGCCTTTTCCAGTTCTCGTTTGTGTCCGCCTAAGTCGGCACAACACCTCCCGAGACCAAGGCTTTGTTGCTGCTTCCGCTACCTGAAATTACCCCGGCAAGTTTTCCCTTCTCTTCTTTTCCTTAATTAACTTTAAACCTCTTTCTTTTTCTTTTCAATCGCCTCCAGTTTTTATTGTTATATTCTCTTAAATTCGCCTAAACACCCTACACTCTCCAAAATGGTTCCAGCGGATACGGTACCGTATCCGCTGCGCCGTCACCAACATGCAGGAGCGCTGGCCAACTCCGCGGCTGCTGGCTATTCGCCTGCGCACCGCCGCCAGTACCGCTTCGGGCCAGTGCGCCTCCTCAACCACCTGCCAATTCGATTCGGTGCGGCGTACCTGCTCTAACTGTCGTCGCACCGCCTCCAGTCGCCGTTGCGCTTCCTGCTCCAATTGCCGCAGGTGCAGCTCCCGTTCGCGGCGTACGCCCGCCGCGCGCCGTGACGCTGCCGCCTCTTCCCGCCGCAACTCGGCCCTCAGCCGCTCTAGGCGCGACTGAGCCGGTTGCCCACGAGGGCGGCGCTCTGGCGTTCGAGGGCGCCTGGGTCGTTGCTGCGCCTGGTGCTGTCGCGTCTGCTGCTGCTGCTGCGCTGCTTGCTGTTGCGCCTGCGCCTGTTGCTGTTGCTGCTGCGCTGCTTGCTGCTGCGTGGCTTGCTGCTGCGTTGCTTGCTGCTGCGCTGCTTGCTGCTGCGCTGCTTGCTGCTGCGCTTGCGCCTGTTGCTGCGCCTGTTGCTGCTCTAGCTGCTGTTGCTGCTCTCGCTGCTGTTGTTGCTGCTCTCGCTGCTGTTGCTGCTCTTGCTGCTGGTGCAGCCACTGTGCCGTTGCCGCCGCCCTGGCCAAATCTGGCTCATTGGGCTCCCTATTTTGGCGCGGTGTGTTTGGCAGCTCTGTCAGCCGCACTCCGCCGCAACCCGACGTATTGGCTCGGACTCGCACGTCGGTGGTCTCGACTTTCGTGAAGATCCACCACTTGCCGTCTAGCCGGTAGGTGGTCTTCACGTCGCGAGACACGCCGTTCTCGTGGCCGTCGTCTGAACTTAACGTTATGGCGGAGTGCGCCGACGACAGCTCCATGTCGAGCACGTCGTCCAGGTCGGAGTCCGGCCCTCCCAATAGGGCTTCCTCTGTCATTGCTGACGGAGACGCCCTAAATGCGGATGGCCGGATAGGCGGCATCTCAGACTCGGCTTCAGCATGCTCTGCATGCAACGCCGTGGTCTGGGTGCGCTCCTCTGCCTCGACCTGTTGCGCCCACGATTGATTTTCCATTTTTTTTCCCTTTTTTTTTTTGTTAAATTTCCTTTGTTTTTTCCAAAATAAATTTACAAAAATTATTTGTATTATCTTTTTTTTTCTTTTTCAGGTTGCTAAACTTATATATCTATATGCATATATGGGTCTGTTACCATTCGTATGTATAAATATATATGTTTCGCCGCCAATTTATATGACCCTACTTACCTCGCCAAAGTCTCAAATTAAATAGAATGCTATCACCCTATCTTAGGTTTGACATCGACTTTTGGCTAGGCTCCGTTATCCCGCCAAATAGCCTTCAAAGTTTGGCCCACGTATGGCTTACCAAAGGGGTGTGAGTAGTCGCGCTACTGTCCCTTTTACCGTAGGGTATGTTCTCCGCATACTCCCACGCTCAACTGCATATCAGCGGTGCATTCTTGCACGCTCTCATGCTCCCACGCACATTTCACACCTATGCATTTTGGCGTTTTATCTCTCCACACGCTCTCATGTTCGCTCACACACATACGTAAAACTTTGCCTCTCATCCGCCTTAGCCAATCACAGCTTCCCGTCACCACTAGATCTCCGCTTACTCACGTAAGACGTTTTAGTTTGTGACGTAAGCCGTTTTAGTTATTAGCGTAAGCTCGTTGGCCTTTATTTTCTTTTTTTTTCAAATTAGAGCGCCAGGATTTTGTACAAGTGGCGTAGGCGAACGCCATTATTAGTCGTTTTAAAAAAAATAATAATACTAAGTTAAAAAAAAAATTGGCTTTGCGTGTCTGAGCACTGCAGTCCCGCCTTTCTGTACCGGCAAGGATTTTCCTATCCTCAAACTGCACTCATGCATGCGCTATTATGCTAATAGCCAGCCGAGCATTCTTGAGGAGGATTCTGCGCGTCTCATTTTTTTTTCCTACTACCAACAAAACTCAAAACTCGAAATTTACCCGTGTGTAAATTTCCCGACTGATCAAAATTATTACAGAGTCCCTGCTCGGGCGCCAGTTGTAACGACCTCCGGTTTTGCCCGGAACAACGGCTGGGATAGCTCAGCTATGCCCAGGGTAAATGTCACAACGAATTTATATTCGCTGAGACTCTGTAATAAAATTGAGAACGCCGACTTGTTTTTAGTTTTGTACTTTAGTCTTTATTGTCCGCCTTTTCTCGGCTTATTGCATACATATATATTCTTGTCATATATTACTTATAGGGCCGCAGGTTCTCGCCCACTAAACAGGTTCTGGTCTTAGTACGACGAACTAAAACTACAGACTCACCGGTTTTCTCTCCCTTCCTTACCCAAGGCGTGTCACCGGCCAGATATTACGCTGTCTGGATATCCGCTAACGTTGGGTCTCCGATAGTCAGCCTCCCACTACTGTTTCTGGGCCGACCCGAGCGCACCAATGCCAATCACCTGGATTTGGCCATTGTCTGCCTCGACGGTACCGCTCACACGTAGTCCGGCCGCCACCACGTTGCCCAACGCCGCGTACCACTCGACTAGCTGTCTTCTCTGCCGCCTAATGACATCCTTCCTGGTACAGGTCTTCTCTTTCCGGCCCCCGTCTCTTGCCGTCGTCCTGATTCCACTAAATTAACTTATCTCGTTCACTGAACTGCACTCGCACTGACTCTTCAACCGGAAAACTAACTAACTCTCATTTGGCTGTTGATCGCCTTATATAGGCATCGATCGCCCCAAATCCATAAATTCCCGCCCAACTTATACTAATGAAATATAAACGGTACTCTGTTTTATCTAGATACCTATCCTTATAGATGAAACAGAGTCCACCGTATCCCACAATATCCCTATCACCTACTCTCCACCCTTACGTATACGCTAACACAGATGTATTAGTAGCGCGCCAACTCTGAGGCCGTTATACGTGAGTCGGTGTTGTTACGAGTGAAAACCGCGCGCTTTCTTCGCTACTCTCACTCACCAACTACCCTGTAGTAATTTTAGGGAACGTGTTGTGAGGTGGCAATTCGCCTCCTCACAGGGCTCCCCACAAAGAGGTGGCGCACTGCGACCGGAAGATCTTTTGTTCCGTACTTTCCACTTTCCGCATGAATAGCAGTAGGTCTTTTGTTGACATTGACCTATGATAAAAAAGAATGATGCGTTCCCTTTCCATGTGACAGGCTCTGTCCCACACCAGCGCTTGGCAGTCACAGAGAATATGTCAGGTGGTTTCATCGTCTTCGAGACAGAGTCTACACTCTGCAAAGTCTGATAGGCCCATTTTCTGTAGATGGTATCTTACAGTATGGTGTCCAGATAGAACCGATCTGCCTTGATCTAGAGATTTGAGAGGATAGAGTAGAGCCAGTTTCTCATATGTTCTCCTGTAGCCAATTTGTTTACCATGGTCTTAATTGTGGACCAACCAATACCACAGAAAGGCGCAGGAGATGTTGTCGAGGTGGAGGCACCCTGTCGTGCCTGTCCACTCCAAAATAGCACGACTCTATTTAGGGAAGCACAAAACTGCTGAAGCATAGACCTAGCCGATCATAATCATTCCCAGAGTCTCTTTTGCGGGTTTTCCAAGTTTAACGCAGAATTTAATGGCGTAGCGCTGCTTGAGATTTCTTTCCATAATAGATGGCGACGACACTTCTTAACAGAGATTTAGAGACGTCCAGATGCTTATTCTCCGCTTAACTGCAGCAGATCGGAAAAATATCGGTCACACAACTACTCACGCTTTAACCATGGTTCGACGTCATTGTGAGTTGCTGAAACGTAACTATGGGGAAACCAATTATTTTGTCGTTTTAAAGTAATTGGAATTTTTTGCTAGCCTTAAATTTCTAACTACTAGTTTTGAGTTTTACTTTTAAGTTTTTAACTTTAAAGACAATTCAAGCAAACCAAATATTATTTGCAACACTTCTATTGCAATCTATTACAAGCCCCGAACAGTCTGCACCGAGCATTTACCAACACTGTTGACCACTGTTAAAAAATGAAAACATTAAATTCCAACTAAATGCATATTTGACTTTGCTTTTCATTGTCTTGTCTTACTTTAATTGCTTTTCACTGTTTTGCGGTTGAATGGTTGCTCTTTGACCAAGGAACGCCGCCCCCCCCCCCGACTAATGGCACGCCCACATTTGATGGCGTTGAGAAGAATCTGTGAAAATCAGAAAATCAGAGACTGAAAAGTAAATCAAAGTGCTCGTTGACTCGTCCGTGCACAAACAATTTCTAGTGGATCTCTATTTTTGGAAGCAGGTGAAAAATGAAAATGTGCTTTTGAGTTTTTCATACATGTAATTTAAATGAAATGCATGTACACACACATACACACACAGAGACACAGAGCTACACACACATTTTTAATAAGGGAAATGCATTAGTGCTGCACACTTGGCCAAAGAAGTGGTTCTGCAGTTGGTTGGTTCTCTCTGGGACTGCCCGACTTGGTTAGTGGGTTGTATGATGGACCAACTAACTCGCTCTGTGCGTCTGTCGCTCCGTCTGGTGTGTGGCATTTTGCAAATAGCTTGGAAAAGAAATAACTCACAAAAATACACGTTACTCAAGTGCAGCGTTGACACCTAAGCAGCTGGAAGATATCTAGCAGATACTTTAGGCAGGACGAGAGCCAAGCCAAAAAGAGAGAGTTTTTGCCTCTGCGCCGAGCTCAAAAACTTTTACAGTAAATTTTCAAGTTCTTTGACTATGTGTGTGTGTGTGTGTGTGTGTGTGTAGCACTTGAGCTGCATCTGTGCGGCAAGTGGGCGTGGCAGTGGGCGGTGGTTGTCTGTTGCCTTTGGTATTTAACAGTTGTTGGAGTTGCTACACTTGGCTTCACTTGCTTTGTGCCCGTTGCGTTGAAGTGGTTTTAGTTAAATTATGCGCAGCTTGAAGCATCCTACAGCTCTATACATACAGATACAACTACAGCTACAGATACAGCTGCATACACGCAGCTCTACTTTTGCTGACAGCAAATGATTTAAATATTTGTCAAGATATCTTTCGCTGTGTATCAGCAGTTGTAACACACTACACTGAGAGAAAAAAGTAGCGCCAATGAGTATTTAAAGCAAACGGGTAAACCACTTAGTGGGCGGCATATGAGTTGTTCAACAAAGCAGCTGTCTTTGGCTTTGTCGATCGCTAATACGCAGGTGTTCATATGGACAGGTAGATGTGACTTAATGGCTATCCTGATCAATGGAGTATACTCTTGACTCAATGGGTACGGAGCTTACTTTACGAGCGTTCTTAGTAGTGCTAATCGTTAACCCTAGACCTGTCTTTGGTACACTGAGTGCCCAGATGAATTTCAAATTTAATTATCTTTTAATGTTTTCCAAACAAAATACACAACGGGGCACTGAGTGCCCCAAGGACGGGTAAGATGAAGAATAATAGTCAACAGCCCCCACAAAGCTGCAGGAACGTACCCATACTACACACCCGTGCAAGGGGGGCAGGGGGTCTTCAAATTACCACACTTGGTCACAGAAGCGGGGGATGGGTGTGGTTTGGGTTTTCGTCACGTGGTAAATATCCTCTAGGAAAAAAAAATGAGAAGGTATTGGCATATACTACGGATGATCGCCGAGGGGGGTGAGGATGGTGGGAGATGAAATAGTTTTATGTATTGTAGTATGGGTACGCTACCTTATGAGGATATTGTTTTTGGGATACCTTGAGTGCAATCTTAAGTAACTATTATCCTCCCTACTCCCCGCATCTATGCTCATTCACGAAATAAACTAAATAATTTCGGTTGCTTCGAGTCGGGTGATATCGTTCATTGTGAACCTATGACCGCCAAAGAAAGAGACCCCTTCAGAGAGAAGTATGTGATGGGAGGATTAAGACTTAATCTTACAGAACCAACAGCTTTTAGAATTCTGTATGCACATCTCGTTCAACTGCTTTCAGAGTCTGCATAAGCCGTAAGTAAGTCAGTGTCCCAATGGAGTTCTTGTCCGATTGGAAGATTTTCTTAAACTAATTTGAATTATAGCAACCATGGAGTTGTGGCCGTGTTGATCCAGTATCGCTTCTTCTTGTAGTAGGTGTTTGTTCAGGTATCACCTTTCTTGCCAGCTTATCAGCTACTTCGCTTCCAGGCATAATCATATGTCCAGTCAATCATCGAAGGCAGATTTTAACTCATTGTCCTAGATGCTTTAATTAAAGCTGGCAAAATTGAATCGGCTCAAAAGCAACTGCCACTATCCTCTATTAACTTATAGGAGCCAAATGAGAGTGATCTGCCTAACCTGGGATCAAGTCATATGCGAGTAGGTCATCAAAGTGCCTACTGCTTAAGTATGCGATGTTATTCAACATTATTAAGCTTACCAGATTTCTACACCGACTGGAGAAGCGGGACATCTGCTCTTTAACCTACCCGCCTGAGAACTTAACTCCTTATGCCGGTAAGCAACAAACATTTGTTCTTTCTCTCTGTGTAGGCTGCACTAACCGTATCTGTATCTGTAACCATATCTGCCTATCTGATTTACTGTCTACTTTGCAAGTGTTACGCATACGCCACGTAATGCGCTTGCCAAGTTACTCTCATTTAAAGCTTAAAGTGCTTCGATGAATTAAGCTAAGGACTTCATTTCCTACTCAAAATATTTCACAAATTTTTGAATACACAAACAAAACAAAAATTACAAACCACAACAACAAAGTGTATGTTGAAACATTTCAACACAGTATGTGTGTGCGTGTGTTACTGTCTGTGTGTGTGCTAATTAGTTTATAGCCGGCAGTTAGAGGTGAACATGGAAAAATTTCTGCATAACATGCAGGAAAAACAACAACAACAACAACAACAACTGTTAGGAACAAGAGAACTAAAGTGGGAGGGGGTTGGTCTCAAAAACAGACAACGAACAATGTTGGAGCAAAAGGATGCAGTCCAACAACATTCAGCGCAACTGAAAAAATTTCAACTGGCGCATCAAAGTTAAAATACACTTCAAACGAATCTTTATACACTTTTTTTTTTGGACATTTTATTTATTTATTTATTGGCAAGTAAGTTACCATAATGTGGACTTTTTGCTTGTGTAATAATTATTAAACATATTCACATCACTTTCGCTGCTATATTTCCCATAGCTGAGCTCAATAAAGATAATCCAGCAAATTACGGACGGAGAAAGCAAAACATAAAATCCTGACAAGTGGCGAAGCCAATGAGAAGGTAGAATTGCTCTTTGTAGCTGAAGAGCATTCAAATCAACAAGAACAATAAGCGACCACTGGATTATACACTAAGACACACTCAAAAAAAGAAATTATCTTAAATTAAGAATTTCTGTCTTCAAAGCTATAGTATATGCAAGCAATCATTTTAGACATTCATTCGTCGAATCGACGAACATGGGGAGAAACGTATAAAAAATAATGTCCGCTCAATAGAGTTAAGCAAATGCCATATTAACTAATTATGAACTTAACTTGACACTTTCTGACCCATTCCCAGATAATCACTGAAGAATTCTACAATTTCTAGCAATGCTCAATATTTTAAAATTTAAACAAACTATTTACTAACTAGTTTCACGAACTTTCAAAATATGCAACAAAGCTGCTGAAAAAATGTGTGTATCCTTTGAAAGTGTGCAGACCACAAAACATAAAAACCCAAATCCGAAATCCTCGTCGAACAAATTTAGCGCAACAATAATAATAGTAAAGTTGAGTGAACTTTGTGTTAAACGAACAAAATACGATAATTGCCTTTTGTATCCTTTTTGTTACTACTATGTAAATCTATTTCAATTTTTTTGTTTTATGTAGCGGGCATAGGGCCAATCAAAACCAATGTTGACCCATTTGCACCACATTGCAGCACATATGTATGTGCTGGGCACCATCAAAACAACAGACATTCAACTTTTGTTTTGAGGTTTCAGACGGCTGGCCCAGTTGGTAAAACTCTCGATCTGTTTATGGAATAAGGCTAACTTAAAGTTTATTCCAACTTGGCCATGTTGGTATTGTTTGTTAGAAAGCTTTAAAGGCGTGCATAAATAAGTTGTTTAAAGCCGTGGGGTTGACCTTAGTGCAATGAACCGAATCCTGGGTTTAGTTGTCATATGAGTAAACATTCGCTTGAAGTTTTTTGGTACTCGGTTTTGTTTCTGCCGCCGACAAGAAAATGTAGCGAAGCCGATCTATCTTAAACCTTTTCCAACAAGCAGGAAGAATGGATCGCTTGACTTAACACACGATTGAACATCTTAAGCCTAGCTGTTGACTGTTAATCTTCTCCTATAAAGGACTACATACTCCAAGGATACTTGCATCATCAGATTGCAACATCAATGATACAGTGACCAATATCCTTATATCCTTCGAGACCAAAGTTGCATCGATTGGCAAGATCTTTGCCAAAATCTATAGTAATCGACCCAGGTAATTCGACAGACATGTTCCAACAAATAAATAAAATCTTCAAGAAAAAGATCTCTATAGACATACCTTTACTAGATAACTACTACTACATAATAGATAATGTTGAAAATCCCCAGGATCCTATAGATGAAGGCAGCACTAATAACACAGGCCTACAAATACCGGGGTCATGTCAGTTGTTGGAAAGCTAAGGCTCATTTCCGAAGTAATTTGCTGCGTAGAATCCGAATCCGGGACCAGAATTAGCCCATCACGTCAGGATCTTGAGATATTTGAGGCTATGTACCCGAAAAACTGAGTTTCTTTAAATATCTCAAAATCCTGACGTGATGGGCTAATTCTGGTCCCAGATTCGGATTCTACGCAGCAAATTACTTCGGAAATGACCCTTAGCTTTCCAACAACTGACATAGCTCCGGTATTTGGAGACCTGTTAAATCCTAATGACGTCGAGGGGATGTACTTCGTAACTTTGAATAGCCATAACTTTGAGACAAAAAATCGTAAATAATCGCTTGAACTTTTAAATTAAAGTGTAAAAGTAGAACTAAATTATGTAACTGGAGTGACAGACCACAAAAATTATTTGCACTCGGTACATAACCACAAAAGTAGGAAAAAACTCAGTTTTTCGGGTAAATAACCTCAAATATCTCAAAGTACTGACGTGATAGGCCAATTCTGGCCACGGATTCGGATTCTACGCAGCAAATTACTTTGGAAATGGCCTATATCTTTCCAACAACTAAATCATGTTGGTCTGTGTAATCCTATCATTACAGACCAAGGAACCATTCTTAACACAATAGGGACTTATTTCCAGTAACCCAGATAACCTCAACCGCACTAAAGTAGAAACGTGTTTCCGCCGATTTTTACAGATAAAAAATCGGCTTGAAACACAAAATGCTCGAAAAACCCATTTTAGTAGCCACAAGAAATCCAACACCCTGAGTTAAGAACAATGCGAAGATTTTTTCATCCGATTCGATGACCAGTCAAGGCGGTACACTGTAACGTTTTTTTTTCGAAAAAAAGTACATTCTTGAATATTTGTTCTAAGAACTTTCTAATTGGACTTATTATTTTTTTTTTGGTGCAGAAAGATATTTTAACCTATATGTTTCGTAAATTTTTACCGATTTTGATGCAAATCGATGAAAATATTAAACGGTATGTCTTAAAGCCGCGAAAATCTACTGGGGTGGAATGGTAGAGGTAGAGGGATATTGATCCGAAAACGCACCCCGTGGATTCAACTTCCACAATACATATTTTACAACTCCTCCAAATGTTCCTTTATAATCCAATTTATTTGCTCAAAATATCTTTATTGGCCTAGAAGATATGATTTTTGCAACACTTTTTCGTCTTCTGTACTATGTACTATGCAAGGATGCTAATCGCTCGAGAACTGATTGAACGTGTGCATTTTGTGAATGTCCTAAGCGCTGGGGATGCAGTGCAGAATCCAGTCAAACACTGTCAAGCCTGTTGGGGCCACACACACACACACCACTTTGAATTTCACCTACGTCAGAGCACGAAAAGATGTCGACATGAATTGATAAACTTCATCTGCCCAATGTCTGTTTGGTGCCCCTAGCTTCTATGGTCGCGCCGATATAGTTGGACGAATAGACGAACTTGCCTGAATTCTCTAACCGAGTTGCTGATCATTATTTAAGTCTAAAGAGCCTACGATCTGCAGTGCCTGCTGCTGTCTGTCACAGATTACTTTTGTACAACATTACTCTAAAGTTTATAAACATAACCTGCAAAGATGATGACCATGCATTTAACGAGGCAAAGATTATGCAATAGATATGTATTAGTAAACTAAACAATACAATGCTGAACACAAACGGTGAGTATGGATGTTATTAATAGGAGTAATGCACTCTGGTTGCTCCACAACCAGCTGCACATTGCTGTCTCAAGAGATTTCATTAAGCACCATCGGGCCGTACATATTCAGGCGCTTCCAACGTGCGTATTGCTCAGCTATGTTGGGCACAACTGGAGCCATCTTTACGCAATGCAGTTCATTTTCGGATGTAGATTTCTTAATGTCCAAGTCCATTTTGATACATTTGGTTGCTATGAAACAATAGACAATTAGCTTTAAGTCATAGAAATGTTTGGCAGCTGCTGCAAGCTGCAGACTTAATCCTTACCAGCTTTATGCGTTAGATTCATCGATGATGCCATATTGTCTGTCTGACAGATATCGGGAGCTGCACAACTTTGGCGTTGCATTGCAAATTAATTCAAATTGTTTGGCTTCGTATTTGGATTTTATATTAATTAAGCTCGTACGCAGTGCTGTATATTATTGTTGCAGTGTTGCGCAGCGTTTACTGCATTGAATTTATCGAAGTCGATATTTATCGCTGCCGATTAATTTGTTAAAAATACATTCTGTACCTTTGGAATGCGATTATTTAATGTGCTAAAAGCTAGTTTTAAAGAGAATATAAAAGCTAAGCTTCAAGTGGAGCAGGGTCTACATCAGTGGTGTGAGTGAGCAGCGCTGTAAGCAAAAGCGCGCGAGAGAGCAAGAACCGCAATCGAGCAAAAACGAGAGACAGAGATCAAACGCTTGGAACGTGCGTGGGCCGACTGCGCTGCTGCAGAATTTTGCACACCACTAATTTGGAGGGATTATAATAGGCTATTATTATTATTAATAGCTTAGCTCCAAGTGGAAAGCCTGCTGAGGACATGAAAAGAGGAAGACGCAAGCACATACCGGCTGTAGTGCATGCCTTCTCAGAGGCACAACATCAAGCCCTGTCGCAACAGCCGCCCAAGCAAAGAAGCCTGGACACCGTTTAAGAACATATTCAGAACTCACTTTATTGCCTTATAAGAATGGACTACAGGATCTGTCCAGGAAATAGTCTCACTGAGTCAATTAATGCTGCATACGTTCAATACTGTTCAAAATAGGATTCTTCTGGATTTAGATACCGCTGCCAGCGGGTTTTACAGCTTTCGTGAGCTGTGGGGTAAGATGCAAAATTCTGATAAGGCACATTAGAGCTGTAAGTTTGATGAGGCACCAATTCGCTGTTGTGTCGGGCTGTGTGGTTATCGTGAGGAAGCCGCCAGCGGTTTGGCGATAGCTGCGCGAATGCGGACGATGCGTTTTTCCTGAGGCAAACAGCATGCTCTTCTGCGTGGACTTGCTCATGCGCAGCGTTTTCTGACGTGAAGACATTTTCCTTTGGGCTCAGAATGACCAAATCAAAATTCTTAGCGCCAAAAATTCTAAACAAACAGCTGCATTTTATATTTACTTTTTGGCGTCATCTATTGTTAGTAGCGCCATCTACATATCAATTGCTCAGATATGGGCAGCACTGTTTACGACTTTTTGAATTATTATTGTTTATTGATAAAATGCAGCGCATAAATTTTATTTATTTGCATAAATCGATAAATAAGCTGGCATAGAAAATTTATTGCATATTTGTTCAGCTGTCCTTCAGTTGACCAGTTGTCCAGCTGCTAGCCAGGATTGCCGATTCGGCAAACACTGTGCCGAGCCACAGTCACAAATTAAATTCAAAATCGAAATCAAAATCAAAAACCCAAAAGCTAAGCATTTCCGCCAGAGCAACAATGCTGACAATTATGACGATGACGATGTTGTTGAACGTAATAATGATGTGTTGATAATAATGATGATGATGATAATGCTGCTGCTGTTGGCCCAATTGAGTATTTTTGCATTTGCTTTCAATTTCCGCACAGCATTTTACCCAATTAACTACATTTTTGTTGTTATTATTGTTTTGCTGCCATTTTGTTTGCCTTGTGCCCACAGTTTGATGCCCAATGGAAACGTCAGTAGCAGCAGCAGAGCAGATCAGCGCAGTTCCGACACTCACCCCATGGCACGCAAACGACTAAAGGGGTTAACCAAAGGGCTTTGGAACAAAAAAAATTGAAACCAGGCTGCGGCATCTATTTTCTAACTGGCATTTAGCGGAAATCGTGTGGCTAAAAAGGGGGCGTGTCAATGCCGCCCACAACACAAATCTGCCAAAGCCGCTATGCACAGTGGTCGCAAGTTTTAGCTCATTAGAGCAACGAGGCTTCTTTAGTTGTGAAGCCTAGAAGATATTTGAATTAGACGTTGCGTGGGTTTTGCTTAAAATCTGTAGTCCACATAAGAGATGGAATCCAACTGCTGTTTGTCTTTGCATGGATCATCAAAGGTATACATTTCGGTAAAGCAGAAAATTTTTATTTGTAATAAATTTATCCCTATATCCACCTTGCTACAGGGTTTTTTTTTATTTTTCAAGTCCGGAGAGCACTATTCGAACCAAATTGCTATAATTGATGCTGATGAGTCGCTTTCCCAAAGAATATCTATCTATCTTTTTTTTTTTTTGAGTGTATAGACTCTCTTTATCGAGCGTTTACCCGCCTGGTACTGGTAAACTAAAGTCTAAGAAAGAACTCGGAAAAAGCAGCTGTTGGCTCTAAGCCAAGTACCTGCGGGCAGATTTTTATTTTTACCCGCATGGGTTCCGCACAAAGAGGTGGGACACTGCGACCAGAAGATCATTTGTACCGTACCCATAAATTAATGCAAAAGACTTTCCGCTTTTCGCATGAATAGCAGTAGGTCTTTTGTTGGCATTGACTTAAGATGGAAAGGACTGATCCGTTTCTTTCCCATGTGACAGGCTCTGTCCCACACCAGCGAATATGTCTCTGTTTAGGGAAGACAGGTGTTGTTGGTAATTATGGCATTCTTTAACCATCCTGGAGGTGATGCTCCATGATGATAGTCCCTGATAGCAGCTTGGCCATCTGAATAAATACAAATGTTTGCTCCCCTAGTTTCCTTGTGAAGGATGCTGTGGGCGCAGATCTTTATGGCATTAATCTCTGCTTGAAAGACGCTGGGCCAAATACCCATTGCAATGGAGATTCTGGTGTTGTGTTCAGCGACTCCAACACCAACACCCTGTTCAAATTTGAACCCATTCGTGAACCATTGTTGCCACCGGAGGCTTCCACAGGGGCTGTCTGCCGACTTGGGAGTAGAGATCTAAATCGGGCCGATTACTGAATTGAAATTTGGTAATGGCATATCCAATGGTTGCCATGTTCCAGTTGGGACAGCTTTTGGTTTCATGAGGCGTTCTAATGGTCAAATATTTTTTTTTTTTGGATGATACACTTTTCAAACCCATATTTCGGTCTGAGCTGGCTTTAGTGAATTTTCGGTACTTCGGTTATTCTTCAAAATCGCTGTAAAGATTCAAACCTTTTGGGCTACCACATCACAATGCTCTACAATTGTTTTCACGGATTACTCAATACTTTTATGTGAGTTAAAAGTGTTCCAAATGGATTTCTTGTTATTGTTAAATTTCAACTTGTGCAGTCTAAAACTTTGCGCCTAATTAAATAATATTTGCGATACTGTGCAAACAATTCCATGTTTGTTAAGTGTTGGCCATGTTGTAGCTCAACTATGTGTCTCTGTGTTAGCCATGATTGTCATTGTGGCCAATGCAGAGGCAGACACAATTTAAACTTTTTGCATTCTTGGCCCTTTTATGTTTATTTTTTCTCTGGGTGTTTGCCTGTTTGTTTGTGGCATTGACGCTGTCCACAGGCCCCCACTCCAGTCTGGTGTTCGCTGCAAGCTTCAGCAAGCCAAAAGTGCGGCTTCGCCTGGCCAAGTCACAATCCAACAACTTTTGTTTATCTCAAACTGTTTCGGCCATGGCACATAGAGACTCATCGGCTTAGCACCGCCAAATGGTCAGCAGAGCCATGCTGGGCCTGTGTGAGGAGCATGTGGGGCCAGCCATTGGAGCTACCCTATTGTGCTCATGTTTCTTTTTTTTCTCTCTCGATTTCCGTTTTGTGTTGCTCTGCCGGGGGCCATCCAAGTACCGATGCCAGTGCATAGATCTGGCAAGCCAACTAACTGTTAGTTTCCAGACCAACCTGACCAGCTCACATCTATAATAAATTTCCTTATTTTTTTCGCGCCATCACTTTGTCTGGCTAACAATTTTGATACACTTTAAGGGAATTCAAATGGAGCAACCAAGAAGTTTTAAGCGGAATTGTGAACCGATATTAAGCGCTACCATGTTTGAAATCTATTATAGAAGCCGTGATGCAATGCATTTTACGGGGTGCCAAAAAGTTTGATGCGCATAAAACTGGTGCAATTTTTGTATGGTAGCTATATGAAATAGTTGACCAATTTTGATCAAACTACACACAAATGTTAAGTTAAAAAGAAAATATAATTAATATAAATTTTATCAAAATTGGTTCACCATTTTATATAGCTACCATATAAATATTGAACCAGTGCCTTATGAATGTCGATGTATGTAAAGAAATGTTGATAAATTTGTGTTTGGGAAACGATCTAAAAACACTTTTTGTGATGAAAGAATGGCGATAACGAACCAAACACACGTAGCAAACATAATTCCATCAGATGCATTTTTGTTGAAGAATAGAAAGTCAGCGAGATCTACAATATGAAATCGGTTGAGGTTTTAAGAAACTCTGCTATTGTCTAGAAAATTTATATGCCTTGGATATGAATGTTTTCGAGCGGTCTGATACGTGGTTTTTGCATCTGTTAAGACAAACGAGAATGTTGGTAACGCTTTGAAGACGCAACCTATGCGATTATTTTTACTCTTCTTTTTTTTAACCAACTCTGTTTTAGCTTGTTTTTCAAAGAATTTTTGCTTTAGTAAGAGCATTTGAGTTGACATAACTTTAGCTATCTGTCTTTGTAGAATTTCTTTGGCTTCAATTTTTGCTCTCATTTCTTTTTCAATTTTTATGTAGTATTTTGTGGTTTCCCTTTTGTTGTATGCCACACGCCGCTGCGCCCTCTGCTGCCAACGCTGCTTGCATTGTGCGCCTTTTGTGTGCCACGCTGCTTATACATAATTCTTTTATCTCGGGCACACTCCTTGTGTCTCCACCGAGTGTAGCTGTGTGTGTGTGTGGCATGGTGCATGTTGTACGCTTTGGTATTGATGGCTTGTTTACATAGTGCTGCACTGTTGGAGCAGAGCGCGGAGCAGCTCTGCTGCAACTCCCAGGCCATTTGTCTATAATTGACTAATCGACAGCTGAACAGCAATAGAGTGAGATGAGGAGGGGTAAGTGGATGGCAGTGGCGCAAGATTGCGGGTTAAAGCTGTAAAGGAAGCAAATTGGTAAGTGGAAAACTGTGTCAGGATATGAAAAAGCGAGAATTTCACTTTTTTTTTTCCATTTTTCTCTTTTTTTTTTTTTTTTTAATTCACGCTAACGAGACTTTAAAATGCCGCAGAATTTTCACGAGCTGATTGTACGCTGTGTCCATTGGGTCAAGGGTATACTGGATTTGTGGAATGCGTGACTGTGTAGCAGGCCGAAGAAGCTGTGTCGGGTACATCAGTCTGTCTGTATCTAAGGTTCTAAAAAGCTACAGATAACGAATTTCAAGAAAAGTTTCGCCTTAATCGTATAAAATGTCAAACTCAAAGATGCCCACACCAGAGCAGGTAGTATTGGAAAGTGTAACTATTTCTAATGACCTTTTCAATAGCCAAACTATAACCGCCTCTTTCCTAAGAGCCCAGGAATCTTGAATGCGTAATCGTTGCCATAAACGCTAGGGATCATAGCTGATCTAACTAAACAATGGGCCTGAATGGGTCTATCGAATGCCAAAATGGTACAAAGGCAAGTGAAGGAGGAAGTCTTCAAGGGGTATTTAGTACAAGACAAAATAAGAGAATGGGGCTCAAAAAAGTGAAGAAAGCAGTAAGAAGAAGTTAAGGTAAAGGAAAGCTCTGAAATGACACAGATGCAACAAGTGTATAGCCACGGCCCAGCAACGCATGGAGGAGAAGCAGACTTCCGACTTATTATATAAGTATATGGCCGTGCTTCGAAAAACGAATCCCAATATTTTATTCGAAACTGAATTTTTTTGAGTATGTGCACGAACACATGACCGATCGGCGCGACAGGACTGCCGCGTTACACACACAAATAAATTCCCTTGGGGATTATCCATAAACTACGTGACGCTAATTTTCGTCCAAATAGATCCCCACATTCCCATCGTGACACAGTGACGGAATATTTTGGAAGATTTTTCATATGAGCGGTACGCTTCGCCAGATTATGCCCTTATGTCCCTACGCCGTAAACCCTAATACAGGATCACACAAAAAATTCTCAATATAAGTTTCAGCACAAATAGCAATTATGGGTATGGGTAGCCACTGTCGGGCAACGCCACGAATGTACACATACATAAATATATATATGTATATGCATATGTACTGTGTACATAAGTACATATGGCATGTGGTTATATAAGGCAGTGGCAGCTAAGCAATTTGGTCAAAACGAATTGAATTAGCGTGAATTCCGGTGTCAATTAAGCGTATAATTTCCATTGTGTATGTGTGTGTGTGCGCGTTAAATATATAGGGCCAGCTTAAAGCTGCCACACACACACACACACACACACACACGCAGAAACAGAAACCAAAATGAGCCACAAATATTGGCATTATGTGTGGGCCAGTTAGGGGTTAAGTTTCGGCTTCGGGTTAAGGTCCTGACGCGCTGTCCTTTATTCGTGCGCTTCCCTGCGGTTAATTAGATTAGACTCGGAACTGGAACTGTACGAGCTCGTGAGTCGCCACGAATCGACTGATTAGTAGCAACCATATTCATGTACAAACTACATTGGGCTACATAGTGTTAAAATTAACACACACTGCCGCATATAACACTTATATGTAATTAGCATTTCCTGCTTGGTTTGTCGGTCTATATACATACATACATACATATGTACATATGTGTGCATGTATATGTACTTACAGAACGTGCATAATTACGCGCCGCATGGCAGCCAAAAATCAAGCTTTCACGGTATGCACAGCTACAGTGGAAACTCGCATGTCTTATATTTTAATATTTTTATACCCTGTACCTATAGGTACAAAGGGAATACGAGATTTGTGCAATGTATGTAACGGACAGAAGGAGGCGTGGCAGACCCCAAGTCCTTTACCAAAATGCTTATCATAACCTCGGGTAGCGATTGAGCCATGTCCGTCTCTCCGTCCGTCTGTCCGTCCGTCCGTCTGTCTGTCTGTCCGTCTGTATGAACACCTAGATCTCGGAGACTATAAGAGCTAGAGATACGAAACTTTAATCAGCTGGTAAAGCGCATATTTCCTGAAAAGATCAAGTTTGTTGAATCGTGTCAATATCTTTCCCCGTTCCCCCCTACAACAGTTTCGCGGTTTTTAGCTACACCGTTTGATATTTCAATCTGAAACTTAACAGAGCGATGCGTTGTGGTTACATGCATCCGTGTGTCAAAAATAAACAAAATCAGACAAATACAACAAAAGTTATAGTCTAAAATGTACAAATTTCACCACCCCTTGCCTATAAACTGCGTCAATATTTGACTCTACGTAATTATAGTTACAAATGGACTAGAACCACCAATTTTGCTAAGCTGATTCATGTGGCTCTAATGACAAAATCCACATCCAAATTTTATCAATGTGGGCCCCCCACCCCCCGCAATCGATTTACCGTGTTTTCTCCCACACCCCTCAACATATCCCCTTGAAACTTACCCCATATACTTTAAATAACTTCTTTGACGTAAATTTCGATTTTCATCAAAATCGGTTAAAATTTGCGGTATCAATATCGTTTTGCACCAACAAAAAAATGTTCCAATTGGAAAGTTCTTAGAAGGAATTAAACTTTTTTCGAGAAAAAAAGGTACAGGGTATTACACTGTCGGGCACCGGCTCGACTGTATTACATTTTTTTTTTTTAAATTTATGTGCTTATAGTTTTTAGTTGGAATCTTTATAAATTGGTAAACAGCAACTACTTAATGGCACAGTCTTTCGAAATAAATTAGAAAATAAAATAATATTTTTTTTTTTGCAGTCGGCTTTTAAGCAAATTAAGTGTTACCTATTATGCCCATGAGGAAGGTACTAAAATGGTAAGCTGCTATTCGGGAAATTTTTGGTCAGCATCATTTCGTTATGCGGGAGGCTCTACTGTAGGCATCAGTGGGGGCAACAATTATGAACAAGAGCTTTACAAGCCTGATAGTCCTTGACGAGTTGTTGGTAGGTACTATCAAACATTTCATTTTGACCTGATTAGCGTTTTTATAGTATGTATTGAAATATATATTTTCCCTTTAATTTGGCAGACTAAAAGCAAATATGAACTGTTGCCAATTTAGTGAATATGTTTTTTCAAATCCACTTGTAATTTGTGCCATTTTCAAAACTGGAAATTGTATTTTATCAGAAAGGAATAAAACGTTTTTGTGAGCATTGCACTTGGTTTGTTTTAGGAGAACTTTTGAAAATCAATACAAAGCATTATAATCAACTACTAAAGTAAATTTATTTCTAATGCTTTGATTTATTTATTTTGTAGCTTTTAAGTATGGATGATGTTGTTCAAGCATTTTTTGTTAAATATCTATAGAGCTTAAGCCCATAATATTAAAAGCTATTAAAGGGGTCTATGCAGTTTGAAAAATTTCGCGCGGAATTACAAAACTTCATATACAAAAAAATATCCCATATGGGATATCCCTTTTGGGATTTTTTTTTTTTTATATGAAGTTTTGTCATTCAGCGCGAAATTTTTCGTACTGCGTATAGGCCCTAAGCCGGAAAGCTTACAGCTCGTGATCGAATAAAAGTCAACAAGTCGGATTTTCTCAAATATTTCGTTTTTCATGCAACAAATGTTTGGTAAAAATTTTCTCTACTTATAGCCGAACTTTCTTATAACGAAGTTTTCTACAAGGATTTTTTTCATATTACATTTTTTTGGTTTTTCAAGTTCAAGCACATGTGAGCTTTCTCTTGGGAATTAATGTATAAGAAATTTTGTTTCTAAGGAACAGCCGTGCGTATTTTTATAGACAAGTTCGACTGTGATTCATTGTTTTAGGCACTCAAGAATGGAAAACTAATTTACTTAAGCCAAATCAGTGGAACCCAAAGAATAACTTCGAAAGTGATAAATAATTAAATCGAATTCGTTTTGAAACCGAATGTTTGGTGATCCCAATTTCACCAAAACGAATTTTTTAATGGGGAACGAATGTTTTGTTTGAAAAATATACGAAATATGGGAAATATACGCATATATCGAAATTAAAAAATCGAGGGACAGAATCACTCGTGAATTGATTTGGTTGGTCTTGAGAGCACATGATGTACCCGAAGTTTACGTCAGCATGATTATGGACATGTATGATGACGCCAGGACTACAGTCAGATGTACAGCTGGTGAGTCGGACGAATTCAGTGTTAAGGTGGGAGTCCACCAAGGCAGTGTGTTGAGTCCTATGCTGTTTAATATCAACATGTACTACTTGTTAAAACAAATCGGCGATGAAACTGAAATATTTCTCCTTTTCGCAGATGACATAATTCTGGGTAGCACCAATATCGTAGCCCTGCAAAATGCTGCATCAATTTGGGATAAGATATTGACGGATCATGGACTGAAAATAAGCGTCAAAAAGACAGAATTGCTCTTCTGTCAATTTTCAGATCCAGAAAGACCAAATCCGGATATCTATATAGGCGGGGAAAAATTGATTATAGGCAGCAAATTTAAGTACCTAGGCTCAGTTGTAATTAGCGAAGCTACATGCGATGATGACATCAAACATCGCACCAGTGTTGGGTGGATGAAGTGGCGAGAAAACTCTAGACCCGCACTTTTGTATGCGTCCGAATGTTGGACGATGTACAAAACGTACGAGAGTAAATTATCTGCGACTGAGATGAAAATGCTAAGGATGACGGCGGGTGTGACCAAGCTTGATCACATTAAGAGCAAACACATCCGAGGCAGCTTGTTTGTTAAAAAGCCCATCACTGAGACGCTCAAAGTAGGTCAGATGCGTTGGTATTGCCATGTTCAAAGGCGACCGCCGGAGAACGCCGCTAAGAAGGCAATAGTTACCGTAGTTCCAGGTAACGGCCGTAGGGCAGGCAGACCGAAAAATACGTGGATCGGTCAAATGCAAAAACATCAGCAACGAATGGGTCTCAGCGATGAGATGACATGATCCAGGATCGGAGTGCCTGCAGACGAATGCTGAGATCGCATAACCATACCTCAGGAGTAGCGAGTAAGTAAGCGAGTCCGAAAAGAGATAAACAAGGATTTGGGAGAAGAAGATCGAAAATAAAATGCAAAATTTCGACAAAAAAAATGCTTTTTCCGGAGCAAGCAAAAATTTTTCAGTTTGGTTTTTTCGTTTTCCGGAGCACGCCTGATAGATAAACAATTACAGTTTGGAATTGCTTTGGTTTGGAAGTCTTGTCTTGATAAAATAATGTATTTTGAAATTTTTTACAACACTCTTTTGGGCACGAATGCCGTACTGTTTGTGGTCAAGGCCATTATTTCTTTTTGATGTAAGCTGTTATTGGACACTTTGCCGTTTGTGCCAGACAAAGCGAACAGCCCGAATTCCATTTTAAACCCTAGAACTGTGCTCCATCTTACCCGTTCTTGTGGCATTCAGTGTCCCGTAGTGTGTTTTGTATGAAAAAAAAACATTAAATTTGAAATTCAACTGGGGCACTCAGTGCCCCAAGGACAGATCTAGGGTTAAGCTGCAGAAAATTGAATAAATAGTAAAACTTCTCAAAGACTAAGCCGAACAATGGTTTTAGGTCCTGGAGCTTGAAGGAATTGAAAAAACTATACGAATACGAACGAGCTGTACAAGGTCGCACTAGATCTATTTTAGATGTATTCGAGAATATTTCTTTAAATTTTTTGATGGTTGTCTGCACGGGAACATACCAAAGTCCAACAAATGCTACCATACTTTTAAAAATAAAAGATTTCATTTTCAATTTCTAAGCTACTCACTTGTTTTGGCCGAGGACTCCTCAATTCCCACTGCTGCTTATAAATAATTAATTGCAAAACTTAAAACTTTTCGTTTTCAACTCGAAATTATAAAACAAATTAAACACAGACGCTATCCGGTCGTATGCATAATGCATAAATCCCAAAAATTAAGCATACGGCTTAAAAAGCATACAAATTTAAAATGTGCATTTTAATCAGGGAGAGTGAAGAGTCAAGCACACACACCAAAGGATTTAGCTTTTTGGGGTTTAAAAACTAAAACCACATAAATTCCATGCTCAGTGAGTCCAAAGCTTTTCACATAAATTATACAAATGAGTTGCAATAATTTGGGCAAGGTGCAAGTGCATTCCACCAATTGAAATTGGTATGAAAGCTATTTAAGGCTAGCTAAATAAAAAAAGTTAAAGCCAAGTTAAATAAGCAAGTTAAACAAACAAGTTGATTTTTAATTTTATTAACTATTCAAAAAAAAAAAAAAAAAACATTTTAATAACGCATCAGTTTAAACCAAAAAAATACAAATCCGCAAAGCCAACCAGCGCTCCTGTCATAATACCGAAGTCACTTGCTGTCTTCACTCGGTCCTTGGTCAGCATGGGCTTATCCAAAACGTCCACACTGAGCACTGTGTCCAAAACAGTGACATTATTGCCACTTATTGGTACTGCATGAGTGTGAGCGTAGCCGCCGATGCTAGGCCTAGCAGTGCAGCAAGCAGTACCAAGCAGTGCATTGGCAGCAGTGCTTTAAAAGAGAATCAGAGCACTTAAGAGAGCTGACTAGTTATTCGGAGTACTTTAATATTTAAAAAAAATAACATTTTAATAAAAAACAACAAAATATGTATCATATCTCATTAGTTTAAACAAAAAATACTTAATGTTTTGACTATAGGCATGAAAAAAAAAGCATTTCCGACCAGATCGCGCACTTGCTTAGTAGGTCACTTAGTAAGTCACAAGTGCGGCCTCATCGTATGCTTAAAATACCAACAAAATGGAAAAAATGCTTAGTTCTTAGTAAATAGAAAATGAAAATATAGGCATATCGAAAACACCAACTGTCCAAAATTTTCATGCTTTCAGTGCTTAAAATTCACAACCGCTTTAAACTAAAGCAGTGTGAGCTAGCTGGTTTTATGAAAAACATTTAAGCATTTTTTTTCATTTTGTTGGTACTTGTAACCATTCGATTTAGCCGCATTGCTGTAGTCGATTTTTCAAGTTAAAACAGATTTTTAGTTACTTATTTTTTATTATAATTATAAAAATCGTTTTTATTTTCTATTTACTAAGCACTTGCTTTGGAAAATAGTAGTACTTAACAAAATTTGTAGACGTTGGGCTAAACAAAACTTATACCGAATTTTATTTTTTTTATATCTAACTGGTTTGCCCAATTTTGGATTTGTTGTCCTTAGTCTCAACTAGAATATAGTTAATTTACACAAAAAAAAAAAAAAAAATAAACCGAAAGCAAAGAAAACGATGCGAACTCTGCGTCATCAATTTTATTGTTAAATATTTGGATAACTGAGTCTTGTTATATTCGCAGTGATGTCAAACGTTCAGGTTTTCCATATTCTTCAATATCTATTGAGGGCGTTTGTAGCTGTAGGTATTTCAACTGACTGGATCCATCAGATGCCACATGAATATTGCATGAGCTAAAAATTGCTATCCTAACCAACTCGGCTACTTTCCAGGCCTATTTTCTAAAGTAATAGCTCAACCAGAGATTTGTGTCGGAGTATTAGCTTATGACTAAAAAAAAAGCGCGCCAAATTTGAGGGCATTGAGAGAACCTATTTTTTGAAAGGAATACAAAAATTTGAAAAAACGCGTTAAACTAAATGTACCGAGCTACAGCTTGACAATGTTGAAAAATAAAACGCTTGTTTGCTTTTATCCTTACACTCAATTGAACTTGACAGATATATTCCCAATTGAAAATCATCAGCAATTATCTGCTCGGAACTTAGAGTTTCAGTTTTAGCTGAATCGGCTAATTAATGGTTGGCTTAAAGCGAATAAGTACAGGGTGGGCCAGCTGTTGGTTGGCAAAAATTCAAACAAAAATTGCGATATACCAAAAGCAAGTTTGAAACTACTCATTTATGTACGAAAACTCGACACAAAGTGGTCCTAGCAAGCTGTAATTCTCGAAACTGGCCTCTAACATATTTTTTTTTTTAACAGCACGACCATTTTCATATTAAGCCTGTACCACTTTTACGCGCTGTTTGGTTGCAAAACGATCCATGACCAAAAGTAAGCAGTTTTTAACTAGACATATGGACGGGTATGTTCCGAATTATGAGTGTTTAACAACCAAACCAACAGATGGCCCACCCAATATAAGACTTTAAAACGCTTTGAAACATAAATCCAAAAAAGAAATAAGTTTAGTTTTGAACTTTACCATTCATTTTGGACGGGTATGTACCCTATATACAATTTTAAAACGCTTTAAAACGAAAATCCAAAAAAGAAATAAGATTAAATCTGCTTTTCAAATTGTTGTAAATAGCGCCAATAACTACCTATCAGTGTGTTAAACCAGACGTAAAAAAAAAAAACGAAAGTTGTAAAAGGGTAGCAAAAATATATTTAACAGACAATTTTCCAAAATTAATGTCTTATGATTTTCGGTAGCATTTTTCTTACAAAAACATTTCTTTTGCTTGGGCACTTCTGCATTTCTGCCCGACAAAATGAACATAAAAAAACTTACAGTAAACCAAAATTCTTTTACAGATGTACCTAGCCCAGCAAACACTATAAGCTAACATTGTTTTTGTTGTCCTGTACATTGTTTTATAAATATTCCCTCAAGCTTTTGTTTTCTACAAAGTAAATATACCCAAAGCGCAGGGTATAAAAATAATAAACTATAAGCTAGCCCGCCAACTAGTTTTTAGCTAAAAACTGAACTATTTATTTATTTGTATTTTATCTCTTTATTAAAATAATAATGAAAAACTATTGTTTATTTGACTAACTTGGAAGAATTTTATTTAATCAAGTACTAAATAAATTATATGTAAGAACAATTGACTGAGTAAAAACATTTCATTCTAAGTTTTATAAATAGCTTTTAACAGACGGCCACGACACGTACATCCAAAGCTACCCAGACATAGTTCCAATGCTTTAACACTTGAATGGACAGGACACACAGCACCTTGGTGTCTGCTTCAAGCTCCTCCAGCTTGGTAAAACGTGAGACACAAAACTTCTAAGAATGTAAACAACAAAGCATTTATTTTCAAGCACAAATGAATCCACTTACGCAGGAACGCGCTCCCGCTCCAGGATGAAACCAAGCTGGCAGCAGCACCCGCCCCGCTGCCTGCTGGCCAACAGCCACAATAAGGCATACCTTAAGCCACTGTGCAAAGTTCTGCCAGAGAGCCCAACCAAAGGAGCAAAACTTCAAAAATATATTGTATGCATAAACATATACTGAACGTGGAGCAGCAGGACAAGGAGGAGCGCAGTTCTGAAAGCGTTTAAAACGCTAACGCAGAAATTTGTATAAACGCAACTTAAGTAAGAATTAGGCACGCTCCACTACGCTTCGTAGCTGCGGCAAAAGGACAAGGACGGAAGGCCGAACTGGCTGGACGGCGGCATGAAAGGCGTATCCTGTCTTATACCCTAAACACGTAATCCATCGGTCTGGGTCATATTTCCTGCGCAAGTTTCTCGAGAGCTCAAGGCAGGTTTGGAATGCTCTCAATTCAAAACTGCATTTGTTTTTTCGATTTACTGAGGCGTGGATTACTGTGTATGGTTTGCTATTCGGATATACTGCTGTATACATTTTGAATCCTTATATGCTCCGGAAAACGGAAAAAACCAAACCGAATATCGATATTTCCCTATTATTTTCGATAAATTTGTATTATTATTCCGATAAAAATTCGTTTTGGGTTGTGCATGCTATTTCTATACCCTGTACCGTGTGGTACAAAATGTATATTAAGTTGTGCAAGCCGAAAATGTATGTAATATACAGAAGAAGACGTCGAAGACCCCCCAAAGTTACCTTAGGTATGATCAGGGTGACTAGAGAAGTCCATATACTCATCGTCTGTCTGTATGAACGTCTAGATCCCAGAGTTGGTACGAGCTAGAGCGACCAAGTGTTCAGACTAGATGCGTAATTATGTCAGGGGAGACAAGTTTTTTTTTTTTTTTGATATCGGGGTTATATTATATAGCTCCCATAGGGCTGTTTCAGAGGACCTTGAAAAAAAAACAAAAGTTTTAGATATATAATTCAACAAACGAATTGAACATATCATAACCAAATTTGGCACTCGGAAGTTTTTTAGAGTTTCCAAGTCCCAAATTTGATCAAAATCGGTTGACTATATGATATAGCTCCAATAGGAACAATCGGTCAAAAAACCTATTTTGTACATAATTCGTTGTGTTTCGTTTGTTTGTGCAGATATTGTAACCAAAGGCAGCCGGAAGTTTTTTAGAGTTTCCAAGCACTATCCCAAATTTGATAAAAATCGGTTGACTTTATGATATAGCTCCTATAGGAACGATCGGTCAAAAAAACATTATTGGTTCAAAACTCGTCTGTTTTTGGTTGTTTATGAAGGTATCGTAACCTAATTTGGCAATCAAATGTCTTTTGGTGTAAGAACACCAAAGCAATATACCAGATTTTATTGCAAGCAATGGTACAGGGTATCGCAAAGTCGTCCGCGACCGTCTTTAACGTACGCCATCTTTTAATTTTAATATTTAATAAGAAATATCATTATTCACTTAATTTTTTTGTGAAAAGAATATCTTTTTCTTAAAACTATTATGAAAAACTTTTGAACGACGTTACAGGGTGCTCAATAGTCGGTTTTACCCAATTGGAACATTTTTGTTTGCTGCCGGTTTCTTCTTTCGGAAGTGGGCGGCTGTAGGCGTGGCGCATATAACTCGGCGCTTAGGTTGGTTAATAAACATTAGCAAGGCCACAATAACCATTTATGTGAACTATTAAAATTCCACAGCATTTAGGTTGCATTGTAACATGATTATGTTTGTGTATACATAATATAATAAAGGACCCGGCAAACATTGTTATATGCCATAAAATTCTCTGTTGCCTCCAATTCTCAAAACATTCAATTTTGGTTTTTCGCGTGTTTCGTATAATACATTTTGAGAAAGAGCATTGATCCCCGAAAAACTGAAAGAAAACTAAAATTTGTATCACTTTAAGTTTTGACTGCAGTTGAGCCCAAGCCAAAGGAAATAGGGGTAAATAAGCTGGTAAGCTGTGTAGGTTAGGTAAGGTTAGGTAAGGGCGGCTGTTGGCTTGAAAAACCAGCACACTTAGGCCTGGACCGGCCCGTTGTGATACCGCGAATCTCTCTTTAACCCTTCTCCTGAGATAACTATTCTAAAGGGATTCCCATCCCGTTGCTGCAATGTAACTTGCGATCCTCTTTGGACATATATGTGCTAGCTCCGCTAGGTCATGAAGGAAGTAATTTCCCAGGTGTTTTTTCCTACGTCTACTGAGAGCCTCACAGGAACAGAAAAAGTGCTCAACTGATTCAACTTCTTCTTCGTCTTTGCAGCTTCTGCAAAAGTCATGACTGTGTATATAGATTATGAAAAGTATTTTAAAAAAATAAATTAATTAATTATGGATTACATTGTATAAATGTCAGAAATAATGCCTCGTACAAAAAAAAAGGTCATACGCTTTTTTTGGTCTTCTGCCAGTAAATACGCATCCCTACGAAATAAACCCTTTAAAATATTTCATAAAAATCTTTAAAATCTTTTACGAAAAAATTTAATAATAAAGTTGGCGTACGTTAAGGTTAGGCGCGCACGACTTTGGGATACCCTGTACCACTAATTGCAATTAAGTCCAATATATTGCTTGAGAACTACAAAAAACTTCCGAATGCCAAATTTGGTTACGATATCTTCAAAAACAAACGAAACACCACGAGTTTTGTACAAAAAATGTTTTTTTGACCGATTGGTCCTATGGGAGCTATATCATATAGTCAACCGATTTTGATCAAATTTGGGACTTGGAAACTCTAAAAAACTTCCGAGTGCCAAATTTGGTTATGATATCTTCATAAACAAACGAATTATATATCTAAAACTTTTGTTTTTTTTTTTCGAGGTCCTCTGAAACACCCCTACGGCAGCTATATAATAACGAATCTAATCTGAAAGTTTGGTTGCTCTAGCTCTTACCATCTCTGAGATCTAGGGTATATCGACTTTGGGGCGTCTGCGACGTCTCCTTCTGTATGTTACATACATTTTCGGCTTTCAAAAAACTTAAAATACCCTTTGAACCGTAAGGTTGAGCGTACAAATATATGTACAAAAAAATTTAATACAGTCGAGGTGGTATAATACCCTGTACCTTTTTTCTCGAAAAAAGTTTTATTCCTGCATATTCCTTCTAAGAACTTTCCAATTGGAAAATTTTTTTTGTTGGTGCAAAACGATATTTATACCTATAAGTTCGGCAAATTTTAACCGATTTTGATATAAATCGAAATTTACATCAAAGAAGTATAGGGGGTAAGTTTCAAGGGGATATGTTGAGGGGTGTGGGAGAAAACACGGTAAATCGATTGCGGGGGGTGGGGGGCCACATTGATAAAATTTGGATGTGGATTTTGTCATTAGAGCCACATGAATCAGCTTAGCAAAATTGGTCATTCAAGTCCATTTGTTACTATAATTACGTAGAGTCAAATGTTGACGCAGTTTATAGGGAAGGGGTAGTGAAATTTGTACATTTTAGGCTATAACTTTTGTTGTATTTGTCTGATTTTGTTTATTTTTGACACACGGATGCATGTAACCACAACGCATCGCTCTGTTAAGTTTCAGATTGAAATATCAAACGGTGTAGCTAAAAACAGCGAAACTCTGCTACGGGGAAACGGGAAAAGATATGGACATGATTCAACAAACTTGATCTTTTCAGGAAATATGCGCATCAGCTGGCAAAGTTTCGTATCTCTAGCTCTTATAGTCTCCGAGATCTAGGTGTTCATACAGACGGACAGACGGACGGACAGACGGACATGGCTCAATCGCTACCCGAGGTTATGATAAGCATTTTGGTATAAAGGACTTGGGGTCTGCCACGCCTCCTTCTGTCCGTTGTATACATTGCACAAATCTATTATACGCTTTGTACCTATAGGTACAGGGTATAAAAATAACGGCGGTTAAATCATGCGCGGTCGACTTTGAGATCCACTTTACAATTGGAGCAGTACTTAGATACACCAAAAAACTAATGGGTAGTGATCAATAATGAGATGATTGATGAGAACGTGTTAGGAGGGTTTTCGATAAGGTGCTCAATAAGGTTCTTGCAGAATTGTTCGATGAGGAATACCATGAGTTTATGCATTTTATTTTCGTTGTTAGGAGCCAAATTGCCATCTCACTTTGTTTCTTTTCCTTTTTTTCCAAAAAGCTGCTTACACTGCTTGGTAAGAGTTGCGGTGTTAGCACGGTGTACACTCAACGCTACTGCTTGCACTGCTCTAAGCGCGCCTTACTCTCACCAATACATACTAGGGAAGACGTAGCGGATCTGTGTTTGGCGCGTTGTTAGACTGTTAGTATGAGTGCGTGAGTATGAGTTAAGAGTAGGTGATAGGGAAATTGTATAGTACGTCGCCTCTCTCTAATGCATTAAGGACAGAGCTGGGCAGCCCATAGCCCAAACGGCCACTTTTTGTTCGTGCACTTACGGCAGACCGCTCTCTTTTTGCCCAGCTGTGATTAAGGAAGATAGTGAGATAAGCAGAGTGTGGTTTAATATGAGAAGTTGTGATTTATACGGAAATACCATGTGAGTGGGTCTATCTTGGGCAGTTGAGCTGGGTCAGACAATGAGAAAGTGCAGAAGTTAAGCCAAGTGCATTGTGTCAGTGTGAAACCAGCAAAGGAGACATGGAATATTGTCCTCATAAGTCATCATCACCAATCATCAATTGGCCATTACAACCGTTGGTCGGTCTTGGCCGCATCCAGAAGCCTTCGCCAGTCGATTCTGCTTTACGCGCACAGACGCCAGTTGGAAACATCAAGCCTAGCCAGTTCAATAGACACCTTTCTTTCCATCTCACAGGGGTCTTCCTCTTGCGCGCTTACCAGCAGCGTCATCCATTCCCGCGACATGACCTAGCCAACGCAGTCGCTGCAACTTAATGCGCTTGACTATATCTATGTTGCGGTAGAGCTCGACCAGCTCATAGTTCCATCGTAAACGCTACTCTACGCTTTTTCTCACGAAAACTCCTAAAACTCGCGCATCACTGCTTATGAACGTCCAGGTTTCTGCGCCATAAAAGGACGGAGCGTTTTATGAATAGTTGTCTTTGTCCGGCGAGAGAGGGCACGACTTCTCGATTGCCCAAAGTAGCACCTGTTGGCAAGAGTAACTCTACGCTTGATCTCAAGGCTGACGTTGTTTTTGGTGTAAATGCTGGCTCCTTGGTAGTCAAAATTCTCTACTACTTCGAAAGTGCAGCTAACGACAATAATATGTTGCCCAAGACGCTGAGAGAGCTTCTGTGCCGACAAGAAGTGTTTGGTTTTGTCCTCATAAGTACGATCGCTTAGAAGAACGAAACCTACAGCCGTCAGGAGTCAAAAGCTGGCTCATATTCATATGTAGACGCAAATCCAACCGGATTTATGCTGACGTTACTGGCCATTGTGGTGTGTCCCTTCGTATCAATCTATGTCTAGTTTGGTTGTTTAAGGTGCAAAACACTTTCTGTAACTTTCTTATCTTGCTATATCCTTGGTAAATTTGACAGATGCTGAAGCATATTAATTGATAAAACATTCACTAGATAAAACTAAACAAAGGCTTGCAATGAATCAGAAGGTTCTGTGAAGCGCTCAGTAATAAATGGGCTAGCTAGGCTAGTTGGAAAAAAGCTTTTAGTTACTGCAATATTTTGATACCCGATGCTGATCTATAGCATGAGGGACTCAGGTTTGTATTGATCCCAGACTCGTCGTTAAAAAAAAACTCAAAATATTTTGCTTGTAAATTTATTTATTTTTTTTGTTGTTTTATGACTGGGAGAATTTTTTTTTAGGTATTGCTTGTTGCGGTTGTTACATTATAAAATATACGATAATTGGTTCAACCTTAAAATTTTTACCAAGTTTTTAGTTTTTTCCCCAGCTCTTAAACTTTTCTAAAGCAGACTTTTTGTTATTTTTTTTTACGTTTTATGGAATGCTCTGTAATAGTTATATATTTTGTGCATGCTATGGCGCAGGCACGTACACCTTGGGCTTGGCATACAATCGAATACGATTCTCCAATTTTTCCAGCTCCTTCTCAATCTCGTCTTTGCGATTGCGCATGCGCAGAGTTTGGGTGCTCAATGACATGCTGCCTATTTCCTTCATAAGGCTTTTGTACTTCTGCTGGGCGTTACGCAGCTCAAACAAACGTTCATGGTCGCTGAGCCGCACATGGCCGGGTGGACAGTCTGGATCGGGTGTTGGCAAGCGCGCAATAGCAGCGGCCTTGTCACGTTTAGCCTTTGCCAAATAGCGTGGCAGTCGCAGATTGTCACGTGTGCCCATTACGTATGGAGTGCGCTTGGACTGCTTGCTGGCATTTGTGTCCGTAGTGACACAAGTCTGTGCGCTTAATGACACATTGTCAGGCAGTGCGTCATCGGACACCTCATAGTTATCGTTATTGTCGTAGCTCTCGTTGTTGCGTGGCGAAATGGGTTCTTCTTCCTTTGGCATATCGTAGTCGAGCTCGTTGCATGCGTCATCATGAGGATCTTGCGGTTCGAAGTCATCATCTGCCGTCTGAATAGTTTTGCTATTGCACTTCTTCAGTGCATTTAACAAAAAAGTTTCATCCAATATTTCGTCTGTTTGTAAACCAATGCTTGTAGAGCGTGTGTCACAATCTTTTAACTCACTGTCATAGATTTGTGTGGCTTCGGTACGTTGCTCCGGCTTATTGCAAACACGGAATGTCGAAGATTTTGTGCGTTGCTCAGTGGTTGTCGCATTTAGACTGGCTTTAGTTACAGCACGGCAAAGTGTTGGCATCCATTTTGGACGCGTTGGTTCCTGGGCCGCACGCTTCTCTACGGTTTTCTTCTCCAAGTGGCGCACGCTTGCCTTATTTTCTTTTAGAAAATTGCGTCCCGGCACAACAGTCGGCACCGACATCAAGCCCCGTAGTGTGGGTATGCGAGGTACAGGGTTTTTCGACATGGTTACGTACTCTCAATGGCGTATCTAAAATAAATGTTAGTTTTTTTTTTTTTTTTTTTTTTTAAATAAAACTTTTTCGATTTTAAGCCAAATAAATACCTTCTATAATAGTAACTGTTCGCTGAGCTGGTAAAATATGTATGAGCACAATTATCGTAAGGCAAACTATGTTTCTGACTTTTAAACTTTGTTGAACAAAAAATCCGAAGCCTACTAGTGGGGAAAAATAAAACGGCAGCAGGTATTGTAGCATGCGGCATGCTGCGCTTACGTTGCGCCTGCGCAATCAACACAATCCTGGTCAGCAGTGTATGAGTGTCAGCTGTGCTACCAGAAGCGACGTCGAAGTTTTTTGGAGGGACCAACTGCTGTGCCGCTGCCTGTATTTGTGATGCGGCAAACATATCTCTCACCATGGCTTGATGAGAATGGGGCACTGACAGCTTATTCCATTACATTGCCATTCTTTCAATAATTTACTGCAATTTATTACAAAATTAAGTTTTTAGCCACAAAGCAAGCGAAAAGTGCAAAGATGATGGGTAGCACTTTAGAAAGTGCTGTCAATTTGCACAAATGGAACAGCCGGCGTTAAGGGCAAAGTGTGCCTCAAGCTTGATGATGGGCAGCATTTTTAAAAAGTGCTGCCAGTTCGCTTAATCGAAAAAGCTGAGGAAATTAAAAGTTGTCATAGTCTATTTGTTGCACTTATTATTGTGTCTTAGCAGGTTATGGATTCGTATAATAATAAAACGCTGGTACAGATATTCAGCCCTAAAACAATTGGTTGTTTGTTCCAGGCGAATGGCCAAAGACGCGAAGTGCAGCCATCTTTACTTAAAAAAAATCAAGCACGTGTACGACACTAAATTGTTACATTTTTTAATTTAAATACATGTATTACACATATGAGCAGCAATAATAATATTTTCGAATTTTTAAGTCACCGAATTGATAGTCAAAAATGCATTTTAAACTTCTATCCAATGTAAACACAGTATAAACTAAGTTAGCTGCGCTTCTAACGATAGCTTATCGATAACTGCAGCTAAAAATAGAAGCCGAAATTTTGCATCACTAACTTTTTCTGCCCGATGCACAATTTGCATCCACACGTCCCTGCTTTGTGCGTGCCTCCTCCAATTGGTAATTTCAAGTGATGTTAGGGCTTCAGTCACTTAGTCTCGCCAACGTATCCGAGGCCGCCCTCTCCTTCGCTGTCCGCCAACTACCGCGTCGAACACCTTACGAGCTGGTGTATACGTGCGACGTGACCCAGCCAGCGAAGTCGCATGCCACTCACTCGTCTTATCACGTCAATGTCGCCGTACAGCTCATATAGCATTCATCATTCCGTCGAATACGCAAGGTACCGGCAACGCACAAACGTCCGAAGATGTTTCTCCCAAACACCCCAAGAGCCGCTGCCTCTGATTGTGTTGTTGTCCAGGCTTCAGCACCATATAGAAGAACTGGAAGGATGAGCGTCTGTCGAGAGAAAGCTCTGCTATTCATTTGGCTACTGAGCCCAAAGTTATTCGTCGCTTAATCTCCAGGCTTACATTATTGTTGTTGGCAAGTGCGGCGCCAATGTATATAAACTCCTTGACCGTTTCAAAGCTATAGCTTCCTGCTGTCAGCTGAGAATCAAGACGTCGGGATTCCCTGCTGGAGCACGCCATAAACTTTTTCTTGCCCATATTAACCGCGAGACCTACTTTAGCCGATTCCTTTTCGACTGCTCCAAAAGCGCCAGTTACATCACGGTATAGCCAAGGAGCTGGACACACCTATTCGTCAGTATTATGCCTGTCTGACGTACTCCGTACTCCTACAATGCTCTCCATCAAAAGGTTGAAGAGCATATACGAGAGTGAGTCATGTCTGTTGCTTAGCAACGACAACATTGTGACGCTTTACTGCCGCAGAGAAAATTTTAGTACAAAACGCACACACTAATGCATGTGTTTTATGTAACATGCTGTACGTGTGTCGACGTCGCTGCCGGCACTAGTACCTACATGCGCTAGATAGGGCCTTGCCAAGCACTGCTTTAGATTTATAGCCTATTCGACTTAACATTCGATACACATAAGGAACGGTTGAAATTTACGTAACTTAGTTAAAAAAAAAAAAAACAAATTATTTTTCATTTGGAAACTGCTTGTATACTGCTTAAAAGCAGTTTGGACTTAAATACTGAAGTTGCGATGCAGCAATCGAAAAAGTCCAAGGGTTATACTATTGTTGGCCAACGTCTCGACTATATCACATTGTTGTTTTCTTTTTTTTGTATAATTTTAATTTATTAAAATATAATCCGTTACCTACCATAGCGCTAGCCTTTGAACAGGCTGGGCAACGTGAGGACGAGCGTAACCATGCAGTAGCATTACTTTTTCGTGCCTCTGCTCATATTTTGGCTCAATCGATACCGTGGCCCAGTGTAGGTTTCGCTCGGCTTCAACAGCTTATAATAAATAACACCGACCTGGTTCCGCCAAATACACAGCATAACCTTCGCAGCGTTGTACCTAAACCAGTGCTGAGAATCTGACCCCGACACCAACTTTGAATGAAATTCAGACCGCTCTCAAAAAACTTAAATATATTAAAAGCAGCGGCGATGACTCTATTGTGGCTGAATTACTCAAATACGGTGGGAATGAGCGTAGTTCAACTAATATGGTCAGAAGACCTACCTACCAGACGATTTGAAAAGCAGCACAATAATACCTATCCACATAAAAGGTGGTAAAATGGACTGCAACAATTATAGAGGAATATCGCTAGTAAATACAGGCTATAAAGTTTTTACAAACATTCTCTACCAAAGAGTTAGCACTATTGCAGAAGAAGTACTTGGTGAATATAAATGCGGTTTCCGTTCAAATAGATCAACCATAGATCAAGGTTTTACAATATGTCAAATATTCGAAAAGTTCTATGAATACGATATTGCTTATTCATAGACTTCCGACAAGCCTTTGACAAAATATACCGATCAAAAATTAAGCTCGCGCTTTTGAAGAGTGAAATTCCAATAAAACTTACAAATCTAATTATACCAACGCTCCAGAATACAACAAGTAAAGAACTCGTTCAAGGTGAATTAACGGACCCCTTCAGGGTTCAATCAGGAGTCAAACAAGGCAATGCACTTTCTTCCCTAATATTCAATTTGCTGCTTAACAGTGTACTATCGGAAATGGACGTCGATAAAAGCCTCTTTAAAAGCCACATCCAAATTTGTGGCTACGCCGACGATATTACTATATTGGCTAGAAGTGCCAACGCTTTAAGATCGTCGTTTAGAAAACTTGACAGCGCCACCTTAAAAATCGGGCTTAAATTCAACCATCAAAAAACCAAATATATGCTGAGGTCAAAATCCAGAATCTGTAGAAACCAGCTCAATATCGACAGTACTAGCTTTGAAGCGGTGACAGAGTTCAAATACCTTGGGAGTAGTACTGAGTTCTAAAGAAGACATATCAGCTGCGATACAAGATAGAATTCAGGCAGCAAATAAGACATACTATATACATATAAAACTTTTTAAATCTAATATCTTATCGAGACTTAATTAGAACGGTTTTGTTGTACGGCTGCGAGGTTTGGACACTCAAAGCAAACGAAACATGCCAACTATTATCCCACGAACGGAAAGTGCTGAGAAAGATTTTTGGCCCAATACGTTTAGATGACGGCACATATCGTATTCGCTACAACCACGAATTAGAAAACGCCATCGACAAGCAGAACGTAATACGATGTATAAAATCACATCGACTAAGATGGCTAGGACACGTTCAACGTATGACTCGGAAACGGTCAGCAAAACAAGCGCATGTATGAAACCTAATTGGATCTCGAAGAAGAGGTAGACCCAGAAAGAGTTGGCTAGATGACATTGAAGAAGAGACTTAAGAAGGCTGCGCGTGAGAGATTGGAAAAACTTGGCATCGGATAGAATCAGATGGCAAAAATTGGTTGAGGAAGCACTGGTCCAACCAGGACTGTTATGCTAAGAAAGAAGAAGAAGAAGAACCTTCGCATATTCGGCCGAGCGTCGTCGGCATAACTGGGTAGATTTGTATACCTCTGTTGCCCGCCGTCTTGAAGGTACCACATTTTTATTTTCCCTTATTTTCTGTATTATTTTATTAAGTAAATAATATCATTGCAGACATACCATTGTGCTTTGAACTTGAATTTGTGAACTGCTATAACAAATCTTATAAGGTTGAGATTAATCTCTTTAATTTGACTCTCTAGCAGCGAATTCGAGGTTGTAACGACCTCCGGTTTGTCCGGAACAACGGCTGGGATAGCTCAGCTATGCCCAGGGTAAATGTCACAACGAATTTATATTCGCTGAGACTCTGTAATAAGATTGAGAACGCCGGGCTTGCTTTTTAGTTTTGTTCTTATTGTCTTTATTATTCGCCTTTCTCGGCTTATTGCACGTATACATATATTCTCGTCATACTTATAGGGCCGCAGTTTCTCGCCCACTAAACAGTTTATGCTCTTAATATTAGTTTGGCTGACTCACCGGTTCTCTCGTCGTTCTCACCCAAGGCCTTCACCGGCCAGACTATCGCACTGTCTGGGTATCCGCTAACGTTGGGTCTGCAGTTGTCGGCTTCCCGCTACTGTATCAGGGCCGACCCGAGCGCATCAATGCCAATCCCTTGGATTTGGCCATTGCCTGCCTCGACGGTGCCGCTTACGAGTAGTCCGGGCGCCACAACGTCGCCCAATGCCGCGTACCATTCGACTAGGCGTATCCTCTGCCACCTAATGAACACCTTCCGGATGTTGGACTCTTTTCTCGGATCTCGTTCCCCGCCAGCGTCGTTATTGCACTATCACCATTTAACACGGCTGTGCTCCGACTCACGACACTAAGTTTCACTCAACTGCACTCACTTTCTTGACTGACTTGACTCCACTGCACTGACTCTCTTAATGGCTCCCGATTTGGCTGCTGAACGCCTTATATAGGCCTTGATCGCCGCCAAATCCCTAAATTCCCGCCCAAACTTATACAGCTGAAACATAAACGTTACTCTGTTTATCTAGATACCTATCCTTATAGATGAAACAGAGTCCACCGTATCCTACAATATCCCTATCACCTACTCTACACCCTTACGTATACGCTAACACAGATGCATGAGCAGCGCGCCAACTCTGAGGCTGTTATACGTAAGTCGGTGTTGTTAAGAGTGAAAACCGCGCGGTTTCTTCGCTACTCTCACTCACCAACTACCCTGTAGGAATTTTAGGGAACGTGTTGTGAGGTGGCAATTCGCCTCCTCACAAGGTACAGGGTGTCTTAAAGTCAGACAGGCACTGGTATAGCATTTTCAATACGATAAATATTACACTAGCTTACAGATTTTGGGTTCATCGAGTGTACCTTGAAAATTAAGTTGTTTTTTTTTTTTTTGTAATTTTGGATTGAGAAACATTTATTTTTTCTTAAGAACCGATTTCAAGATTTTACCCTAAAAACACTTCTATGCAAAGGTTCATTTTTCGTGTAAGCTAGTGTTGTTGATATACACAACTTTGCTACTGAATTGTGTGCAGCAAGAAAGCGAATGGTGTTATTTCTTAACTAGTCCTTTTTGGTGTGGTTGGAAACCAATTCAGCGCACGCCACAGCTATGCAACCAGAGCTAAGTTACGCGAACTGAAGCTGAGTAAGGTAATGCAATTTGCGCACAGGCCAAATCTTCTTTCAGATCAGATCTCCAGCGGCTTTGTGCTAGGTTCTCTTAACTAGTATAAGAATTCTAGTCCAATAATAAGCTTAATTGAACAAAGAAAACACAGTGCTTACAATTTTTATAAATTTTATTCTTCAATCACTTTTTCTCATATCAATTGGTATTAGCTAATATTTATGCAAAAAAAAAAGTGTTTTATTCATATCGATATCATTATATGTATACTAACATTAATACATATAGCTTTAAACTTTAAGTATATAATTCATGTATATATGTAAACTGCACAAGTTTTTAACTCATTTGTTTTTTTGTTTTTTTTTGTTTTTATTTTTTTTTTTTTGCTTGCTTTACAATTTGACTAAGCTGCCAATGAAAAGTATATAGTGTATTAATTAAAAATTAAAAAAAATATGCAAGTTATGCGTAAAATAAAATATAAATGTAACTCGTTCAAGGAAACTGAGCAATACAATGCGACAATATATAGTAGTAAGCTTTATGTACACTAAAAATATAGTTTAATTTTTCTTTTTTTTTTTTTTATATGTATATTTTAATTTAAAGTTAGCCTTGAACACAGCAGCATAAAACTGCAAGGCTTATAAATTATAGGATAGAAAATATTGTATTTAAACAAAACTTAAATAAAACTTAAAGTAGTAGCTAAGTAAATTTTTTAAGTGTTTTTTAGCCAAAGTTGCAACAACAATTTGGCTAGTTTTTTAAATATTTTTTGTATAGGTTTTTAAAGCCCCAGCTGAGATTTTGTGGCTACAAATGTTTTAAGTTTTTTGTTTTTTTTTTTTTTTTTTTAAACTCTACATTAGTTTAATTTAACAATTTTTGCTATGTACAAATTTTAATTATTACAATTTGTTTTTGCCTCTGTTTAAGTTATTTTATTTTTTTTTTTTGCTTAGCATATAATGATATTTTATTTTGGAATTTTTTTTTTCATTTTGATTTCATAGGCAAAATTTAAAAAATTAAATATAGTGCTTTATACAAAGTCGCTTGTTTTTTTTTTTTTCGATAACAATTTAAATATGATAATATCAAAAAAATGTTTTTGTTTGGAATTAATTTTTGAAATTTGTTCACATAATTTCGTTTGCATTTTGTAGTATTTCAATTTGTTTGCATTTGCAGCTAATTATAACAATAATAAACATCATCAGTCTTGAACTTAGTTTAAGTTTTTAAATTTTATTTTTTTTTTAGTTTAATTTTTTATATATATGTATTATATTATTATGCTATCAACTCAGGCATATATGCTTTTTGTGACGTCTTATAGAAAATATGTTTAAGCTTTGTTCACACGTTACAAGTTTTTTTTTTTTGAGTTTAGTGTTACCAGACTCTATGCACTTTTTAGTGAGAGCATGAACAGCGCTTAAGGCAGAACTGCACAGCTGCACAACTGCCCAACTGACTTTTTTAAATAGTAACTGACTTTCAACATACAACATACATAATAGTGAGTGGAAATGGGAGGGATGTGGTACGGTTGGAGCTACTTGCTCCGCCTTGTCGATGCTCTAAAACTTTACAACTACAATTCAAGTTGAAGGCACAATTTCAATAGTTATTCATTTTTTGTTTTTCTTTTGTCAATTTTACATTTGCATCGAACAATGGTTCGGCTTTCTATACTAAATACTAAGTAAAAAAAAAAAAAAAATACATACTCTTTTATATAAACTAACTAAATACATATATGTATTTGTATAGCAAATAGTAATACAAAAACAAATAAAAAAAAAAAAAAAGTAGAAACTCTATAATACAGTACGAAGAGCAAGAATCTCGCCTAATTCTCAAACGGCTGCTTGGCTGCTTAGGCGAACTAAACGAAAAACTCCTCGTTGCCCGTGGCGGCACCACTTAGCAGGCTGCCGCCCGTATCCATGTACTGCACTTCGGCACTGCTGCTGATGCTGCTGCTGCCGCCGCTGCTCCAAGCAGCTCCTGGCAACCAGGGCCACCAGCCCGGCAGCTGGAATCACCGTTCCGTAGAGTGTGTTGTGGCACCAGCGCCCAGCCCACTGCTGCTGCCGCCAAAGCCCACGGAGTTGCTGCCACCGCTGCGCCGAAAGAAGCCCAGCGTTTCCAGCGTTTTAATGGTGCGCCGTATTAGCTCATCCTTGTATTTCCATATGGTCTTGTCCTCTACGCTGTTCTCGCGATATTCCTCGCAGCTTTTCTTCAGCGTTTTGACGCAGTCGGCGCGATAATGCTGCAGCTGTGCATGCTGTGTATCCACCGGATATGACTTGCAGACGCCGCCCAAACAGGAAAGCGGAAAATGATTGTGCAGCGTCAGCACGCGTTCGGGATCATGGAAACACTTGACATACTGATTGGGCTTGGTATAGTTCTTGGCGCGATGCACATGCTGCAGCATATGCATATACTTGGGTATGTCCTTGTGCCAGCCGTGCTCGTGCTGCTGATCATCCAGAAAATAGACATTGCGAAAGTTGTAGCTATGAAAGCCGTCCGGCTTGATTTTAAGCGACTCTGGACGCACTTTATCCATGAGCTCCGACCAGAGCACCGCGTTGCCTTTGGGCATGATTACCTCGTCTATGTCCAGCAGCGCTATATAGTTATAGAGATACAAGTTTTTGTACAGACAATCATTATACGGTATGACCTCGTTCTGACGCTTATGATTGGTCTTTTTGGTTAGATATAGATGCTGAAATCCGGGCACATTTGGCTGACCGCCTGGTAGCGTCAGCGGTATAACCTGTACCTTGCCCTCCTGCTCGTAGTGATTCAGCACCTTGGTTATGTTCGGATGCACTTGCAAGTTGTAAAAATAAATCTTGTCCGCACCCAAAATGTTGAGCATTTCGATCCATTCGATAAGACGCACGCTTAGATCATCGTATAAAAAGTCCAAGCCCTTGACGCATACCGCAAAACCCTTCTTTTGATCGTCCGGCGGACGATTGTAGATAACTCTCAAATTGTTGGTTGCCGTATCGCATTCCTTCTCCACCATGGAAACCGAGCTGGGCACTACGCCATGAAAGGGTTTCGGTATCTGGCAGGCTATTAAATACGGCTGATAGATGCCCTGCTTGTAGTTGCCCCATTTGTTGTACCAAATGTACTTGTACTCAAAGGTCTTGACAATGAACGGCTCCTTCTGGCCATCAAACCAGAACTGACAGTAGGTCTTGACCTTGGGCTCTATGCGATCAATCATGCCCAGTATGCGCACGGTAGGACCCAACAAGGAGGTGCGACGTATGTCATAGTAGGCGCCAAACAGCTGAAAGGTGCCATTTGTGGTGCGCAATGTCTGCCAGTATATATTATTGAACTCCAGTTCAAAAATTGACGGATACTTGGCGCAGGTGGAGGACTTTTGCTGCAAAAAGTTTTTATTCTTGCTCCAGTAGGCAATTGGCAGCGATGGTATGCGGGATTCTACGTCACGCACCAGCTGATCATCGTCCATGGCTGCAAAGAGACGCAAAGTTCAGAAATATTTGTAGCAGATAACTAAACAAAATCATTTTGGGCATAAATTATGACTCCTTTTTACCTGTGCGATTGTCCACGAGTATCTCAGATGGATCAAAATGATCTGTAGTCGTCGATGTGGTCTCCGCATAGCGCAGCATGTCCTTTTGCAGCAAAATACGTCCATTCAGCGGTCCCTGTTGATACTCCTGTGGCACCAGATTGGTGCCATGCATTTTAAATAGTCCAATGATCACAAAGGACCAGACACATAGCGAGAATAATATTTTCAATATGACCTTGGAGTGTGCCATTGTGATGTGCAGCTTGATTTTGATCTGTGCTTCTCAATGATTATCTGCAAGTAAAAGAGAGCGTAAAGGAGTTACATTTAATTTCGTGGAATTTCGAATTTTTAGACAAATGGCAAAGTGTGGGTCTAAGCTTTTTTTTTAGGTGTATCCTAGGCCTGCAATATCACGTAAGCAACCTAATCAGTGGGCTAAGGAAATTATTGCCCACTTGGGAGCTTGTATTGAACCTATTCAAATTATGCGAAAAAATAGTTGCTTGAGTCTGGAGATCTTCATTTATCTAAGCGAACTCTAATAGTGGGTTTTGGCAGCACCACGCCTGGCCAGCTCAACAGCTGCTTCAATCCTAAACTAGATGCAGTCAAGAAGCTGCCAGCTACAGGATAATTTTGGTATGTGCTTCAAAGACATAAACCAGTGTTGAGCAGTTAACATAACACGCGTGGATAGGCCGCAAAATTCTGCCGCAGCGCAGTCGCCTCACGCACAGTATAAGTGTGTCGAAACTCTCTCTCGTTTTAGCTTGCTTGCTCTCTCTCGTGCGCTTTTGCTTACTGCGCTGCTTACTCACATAAAGAAAGGTCTGCTTGTATAAGGTTTGCCCAGCACTGACGTAAACAATCAAAAATTTCGAGGAAAGAGAGAGAGAGAGAAATTTCATATCACATGTTTGACTTCTCGAATTTGAGGCTTTTTGCGAAACTGGTTTTAAAGTCTGAAGAAAGGTTTTCCTCAAGCCTCTAATCCTCATTAATATTATTTATATTCCCTTTTTTGGGATATTTGTTTTTATTTGAAGTTTTGACGTTTCGTGCGGAATTTTTGCATGTTGCGTATGGGCCTTAAAGCAAAAGCATGACCACTTACTTTTACAGTGCTTGCAAAACTTTAAATGAAAGACAAAAGCCTACTTTTAGGCTGCTCCCAAAATGCTACAATTTAAGCTGGGCCAACAAACTAAAACTCTGTCAAAGGCTCTTAACAGCTAATGGCCGTTAATGAAAAGTAGCCACCATTTTGTATATGGCAGCCATTTTGTGTTTACCATCAAACTCAAATTTGTGTGTGACCCAACGTAGAAAACAACTTCATTTAAAATAGCAAACAATCTTAAAAAAGTGCAAAAAATGTTCAAACTATTTGAAGTACAACAAATTTCAAACCTATGTCATCATCAATATCTATTGAAACTATCTTATAAGTAAATCGAATTGAAAGCAATCAATTTTTTTTTGTCCCCAAGTGACTGCACAAAAAAAAATTTGCATGACTTGGGCGCTGGTCACTTTTCTTTTCTCTCTCTCTCTCTCTCGCATTTTTCATTTATTATTTAGCTGTCTCTCTGCCTTCACTTCAGGCGACAATCTTTTTGTCTATCTGCGCTTTGTATCTTTTGTTATGCGTGAGACACCGCGTGCGTGAGACCGTGAGAGCGTAAGTGCGACATGTCTACCCCACGGCAGGCTCTAATATTTATGACACTGCAAACTGCAAGCGACGACTCTCTTTCATTATTTTTATTTTTCCAACACTTGAGGCAGTGTTGGACACGCAATGTCTGCGCCTCTACCTTCGCCTCAGCTTCTCTGCCAGCCTGTCCTGCAGTGGCGGGCGCTAAACAAAAGACGGCACAAATTCTGTTCCTTGTCCCTCGTCAGCTTTTCCGCAGCATTGCAATCGTTTGACATTGGAATATGTCATTTGCTTAAATGCAAAAGGACTGACAGCTGGGCGTCAGTTTAAAGCCACACCCCACTTTCAGTCGACAGCTCTTTCGTTCGACAAATTGCATGTCCAGTTGCAGCTCCATTGAGCAGTCCGGACTTTTCTATGCTCTTTAGCAGACTATATGAACTTGTTTTTTCCACAGATTACAGTGTGCATCAAATTTGAAAAGCCGACAACCTCTACTGTTGGGAAAATCTAGCTTATATATACTCTGCCACGTAAATAGTGTTGGCCACTACGTTAGAGTATACTCCTTCATATGGACTCCTGGACTTTGGTTGCTCCCTTTGATGCATTGCAGTGTAAACATGTGTGCAAAAGCCACATAAAGCCGTTTACTAAACGTTAGCTCTGTGTTAGACTCGACAAAAAGCCAACTAAGCCAATGTATATACTATGTACATATAATAGTATTACACACAATGACCAGGCCCAGACAGTTCTTACACCTGAGACATGATTATGTATTACATATATATATTCATAGCTAGCTACCCAGCGTTTTATCTGTTTATTTTTGCTTTTCCATAAAGTACATACTTGTATATAGCAAGCAGTTCATACTTTATATACAGTCAATTTATTATATGCGACTACAATTCTTGTTAGCAGCTGTTCGCTTGGCTTTAAACCTTTTTGGCCCTGTTCGACAAAGCAACTTTAAATGCAATTCTTTGATAATAATAATATTTATAAATAAAAGAATAAAAATAATGCCGGCTGGCTGTAGTTCTACGAGAAGCTGGTTGCTTTCAAAGTTTTTGCTCCACTCAAGTATTTCCATTTCATGTTTGGTATGCCCAACTGACACCACGTCTGCCCCCTTTGTCTATATGCCACACACCTCAGTAAAGTTTATCAAATACTTTGCAACAAGCTTTCAACAATTCAAACCCCCACCACCCCCCCGCACACAAAAAAAACTGCTCTGCTCTGTTTCAACTGTTAAGCCCCTCTTGCCTACTTCCACTTCAGCTGCACACCAAACCCTGCATTAACCTGCTGTTAAAATATGCATTGGGTCGATTGGGTTGCTCGGGTAGAGTTGAAGGTTGGTTCTCGTTGCAGAGCCGTAAAGTACACGGCACGTTTGCCGTGAGCTGTTATAAATCTCTAATGATTTGCAGACAGCATTTTATTCTTTATGATTATAAACAAAGAAGGAGCAACATTTTTGTCAGCTTTACCTATAGCATAGTTGTAGTAATTGTTGACTATCCGATACCATTGGATGCTCTTTGGTAAGCTTGAGTGCTCTTTGAGACAGGAGGAAGTAGTAGTAGTAGTACTTTCATTGCTCATTCGGAGAATTGGTGCTTTGTAAAACAAAACGTTCAGTTCATTTTGCATAATTTCGTATCTCTTAATGTAAAGAAGATCGTAAGTTTTATACCTCGACCTGAAGTCCCACTTATCCTATAACCTAGCACTGTCCCATGATTTATCTCAAGTGGTATTAATTATAGTAGAACTTAAGAATTTCAAGCAACGAGAGCTCTTTAGTGACTATTGAATTTACTGCGTAGTACAGGCTGGGATCAAAAAGTATTATCATCCTCATATACTATATCTCCCAATGGAGCATGGGGTTTCAAAAGTAGTAGGACTGACATAATTGAAACTTTATTGAATTAATCGGTAGAAATGTCAAGTAGTCCTCGAAAGGTTGCTACTCACACTCTGCATATAAAGAAATTTCCACCTGCTTTCAGTTATCTCCTTCAGAGATACCGGCGCGATCCCGGTTCCGCTTGAGCCAAGGAAAGCGGAAGAAGCCCGGCGGTGCCAGCTCTGGCCTTTGGATGTGTGTATGTGTGGGAGGGGGTTGCACAAGCATAGGGAATCCCTAACTCATCAAAAATCAGATGAATGTTTGTGCGTCGCTCAGTATCTAGGAGCGCCTTTGGTTGGTTGGTTGAAGTGGTCCATGAGCCCAACTAGCGCTTTCGCACCATTTTGTTGCTCGTTTTCAACTCGTTTATTGGTTATTTGTGTAGACAGCTCGGTTAGATCCAGTCCGTGCGGTTTAGGAACCTATGGAGATCATTGATGTTTATTTCCGCCAGTGCATTCTCTGCTTCCAAAGAGCAAGGCATTTACAAAGAAAACGAAGAACGGTTTCTTTTTCTTCTGGCTGGTTGCAACTGGGACAGTGGATATTGGGGGGAAGCCTTATTTTGGCCGCCTGTACTCCAATAGGCCAGAAGCCAGTGATGACTGCCACCAGTCTAGAGGTGTCTTATCTGTTCCTATTTATCAGTGATGTTGTTTGTATGTGGTTGCATTTAGGCCATAGGTATCTACTAGTCCTCTATGTTACAAGACTATTCCATCTACGATCCGCTATCTGCAGATATTTTATGTTGATATTTCTCTTGACCACGTTAAGTGGTGTGAACGCCGGTTCCGCAAGAGCCTCACTCATGGCAGATCCATTTCTTGCCAGTTCGTCGGCTTTTTCTTTTCCCCTCTATATTCCTGTGTCCCGGAACCCAGATTAGAGTAACGTTATGCCTTTCGCTTGCGGTGGTGAGGCTTTTTCTGCTTTGTTCCACCATTTTAGAGGTTGTGATAGCCTGAATCGCAGCCTGGCTATCCGATAGAATAGCGACGTTCTTTTTGAATGTGTAGTCAGCGATTAGTATCCCACATGCCTCCCCAATCGCAAATACTTCCACCTGAAAGACGCTGGATAAATTGGGGAAGCGCACAGACTTTTTTATGTTCAGTCTCTCGGAATATATACCTGATCCGACACCGCAATCCATTTCGGAGCCATCAGTATAGATTGTGATGTCGAAGTTGTTTAGCAAAGATCCCGTAGTCCAAACCTTCCGTAAGGATAGGACTGTAGTGAAATTCCTGTTGAATATCATCTTTGGTACAATATAGTCGGCCTTTACTTTGGCCACATTTTCATCAATCCTTAAAGTTGATGCGCGATCTGTGCGCTGGTCAAGCTTATTTCCCTGAATTGACTATTTTGTCAGCCGCCCCTATGCAGCATGGGGATCTCTATTAATAGCTGTTCAAAGAGAACAGGGACCTACAGTTTATAGCCGAATCCGAACAGCGGTGTCTAGAATTAATAGAGATTATCTTGGCAAATAGCGTCATTTTGCCAGTGCTAAGCAAATGAACCAGTACCTCTGCGGGGAAACGAACTCATCGACCATCGGATTACAAAGCGAGTACGCTACCACTACGCTATCGATGGCCACCCTTGAAAAGTTTATGCTACTCTAAAACTGTTGAGCGACGAGCGACTCATTTCGAGGGTCTACATCGCTATTTTTCCGATTTTGACGCTGAGTTTAAGGGCATAGATTTTTCTGCAGCTTGGATCACGAGAACAATTTTTAATTGAGGTTTGCAGAGAGGTGGCTTCTCTTAACAAAAAACTACCATTCTCTCGGAAGTTTCTTAACTGCCAGGCAAAGTTGACCCGATCGCTCCGTTCGCTCTACATTAGTTCAGTCCCACTTCTTTTTGAGTCTACCTTGTAACTTGGAATGCAATACTGTTCCTACCCTGTACCATTTGTTATATAGAAATCGCCTAAAAGAGGTCGTCTAGTCAGAAATCATTGTTATTCATGGCATGATCACGGAATACTGGAATGGAGTGAGCTGGCTAAGTCACATCCTAGCATCACAGTTCGGATTGAACCATTGCTTCCGTTACAAATCGCCACCAAGTTGTTCGGTTCTCAGCACTTCTACCGATATTTGAAATCCCCATGGCACTTATAACTTATAGTAATAATAATATTGATACTGAGAACAATAATATAATATCAAATAAATAACTATTATGAAATTTTTGAAAAGATAACCGCGAGATGGATGCTGCTAGGGTGACATACTCATTTTCATGACCAAAATCAGCTTTTTAAAAGCTTCAAAAGCTTTTAACGTATTCTCAAAAACTGACCGCTTTCGTTTTTTTCAATTGCCAAAGCTGCCTAAACTGGTGGTTGGTAAGAGGTATGAATCTATGGAAAGGATGCCTATTTTGAGAGTTTCAAGTGTCTCGTACTCAATGAAGACTTTATTGAAAAATAAAAAATATATCTTTCATTCAAAAGGGTATCTTCGTATGCTAGTTTTTGCCAAGACGCCCGCAAGGTAACACATTTACCTAGTTATAGTGTCAAATAAACATTAATTCTTAGAAGCAAAAACTAGCTGCAAGTGTTCGCTTTGACATCTTATGAAAAAATTACAAAAAATACCAATAAAAACATTTTAAATATTCAAAAGAATTGTAAAGTGAATTTTAATATTTTTACCTTTAACAAATAAATAAAAAAAATTAAAGAGATTGCTAACTATTATGGTTGAATGAATGAATGCGAGCATTTTATTCGGATTCATGTGGTTTGAAACCGAATGTTTTGTTGCAAGAGGAATCGGCAAAATAGGTTTAAAAACGCTTCAATTTTAAGCCGAAAAAAAATTTTTAAATACTCTTTGATATTCTTAGATTGTACTTATACCAACTTAAAGTTAGATATTTATTGACAATTATTTTTAATTATTTTTTTTCTGACTCAACACCAAAAATTAGCATGCACAGCCAAAGCGTATTGTTTTTTTTTTGGTTTTTTTGAGCACGAACACATGACCTATAAGTGTGGCAGAATTTCCGCGTAAAGGCCCATACGCAGCACGCCAAAATTCCGCACGAAATGTCAAAACTTCATATAAAAAAAAAAAAAATCCCAAAAAAGGGAAATTTATACAAAGAAAATTTCCCTTGTAACAAAAATATTTTTTTTTAGATTTTAACGCAAAAAATTTCGAAAAAATTTCAAAAGTTCAGCTTGACCCATTTTTCCAAACTGATGATTTACAAACGTAACCTATTATTTTTGTTAACCCTTTAAAACCGTTCCCTAGGTCACATTTCGAAACGTATACGCAACATTTATGCATACATGGAAGTTCCATACGTAAACTAAACATAACGATCTATTGGTTTTATTAAGCTATTTAATGACTAACTTTACGATATTTAAAATAGTTTCATTGGGTTTTTATGCACAACTAATAGCTATCAATGAGCGGGTTTCGAATGCCGCTTCTTGAAGCCTATTTCCATTTGATTGCTGTCATAAATCTGCTTAATATATCTTGTAAAACTAATATTATTCATAAACTCTTTCTGTTATTTGCAAAATACATAAAGTTTCTATAAATATATAGAAATTTCTAATTTTATAATTTCACTCGCTGCAAAGACCAAAGTCAAATAATCCATCCTAAGTGCGCAAGCCATTAGTCAAAAGATATTCATCTATACATATACAAGTAACTACAAGATGCCTTTAACAATATCTTGACATGAACGCTTAAAAAAAACATGTCATCTATGTATTCAAAGATAAAGTTGTCGAAATACAAAATACTTCGCTTAGACTTTCACACATTTCACTCGCATACCTCGAAAGATATTCCAAATTGAATTCTAAGCAGCACGCTAAGCGATTTGGGTCAATTTGCCATTAAATACGCGTTACGGGTTCGCCAATTTCAATACACTCTACAACGCTCTCTTAGAGTCAGGTATCTGCGGGATAAAAGCACCAACAACAAGAAGAACATCGACAACAACAACTGGTTCTTTGAACTTCTTCTGTTCTTGCCATTAGTAATTTGCTAGGCAAAACAGGTTCAATCTACAAAGTGTGTCGCACCCAAAATGAGTGGAAAAAAATAAAACAAAAAATTTATAGGCCGCTTAGAGTCTTAAGTGCCAGACTATAAAATACACTAACCTGCCAAAATATGAAAATAATTATTTGCTTATTATTATTAACAACTTTCTTAATTAACCAGCTGGTATGGTTTATAAGAAAAGTCTTACAAAAAAACATGGCCAAAAATTCCATTGGCCGAAAGGAACAAAGCAGAAGAGTCTTCGAGAAACAGACGCCACGCGTTTTCTTTTATCGATCCGATGACTTATATTTTTTTCCAGAAGATATAAATATTTTTTTTTTCTTTGTTTCTAAAGAAAATTAGATACTAAAAAATATTTTGAATAATATTAAAAAAAGTGGCGAAAATTTTAAAACTTTAAAAGCTCTAACTTTGGTTTCAATTCTTCGTCCCAACAAATAAATAAAAGATAAAACATTTAGCAAATTATTTTATTGTTGTGCTTGTTATTAGAAAAGCGATTTGAAACGATTTTTTTGTAAAAAAAAAAAATATATACAAAAAAAAAAATTTTTTTTTAAATACTAAAAAATTATTACTATTAAAAAATATTTTTATTTGAAGAAAATTAAATTAAAAAAATATTTCTGTGCAAAGAAATTTAAAAAAAAAGATGTAAAAATTGCAAGCTAGTGCTGGAGAAAACATCGATGTTACATCGATGTATCGAAGCTTAAAATATCTATCTATCTATCGATGTTGGCCAACAGAGATGTTTTTTCAACACTACTAAACACCCATTTGATGAGTGCATAAGTGCTGGAGAAACATCTCTGTTGGCCAACATCGATATATAGTAGTGCTGGTGTGAACATCGATGATCGAAGTTTCAAATCTTAATAAATCGATATGTAGAGATTTTAAACTTCGATCATCGATGTTTTCTCCAGCACTAATATATAGATATTTTAAACTTCGATACATCGATGCATCGATATAACATCGATGTTTTCTCCAGCACTATTGCAAGCTTGTGTATTCAAAATACAATGGAAGCTTTTAGCCAAATTGTGAGCTTTTATCTAATAAAAAATTTCAAGTAAATAATTACTTTAATTAATTTTTATGAAGAACAAAAAAAGAATCGTTTTGAAAAAAAAGTGGATTAGCTTTTGATCGCAATGCATTTCCATCATGATGTAAAAAAATATTCATTTAATTTGTAGACTCTTACATAACGTAACAAAAATGATCACTGTATCTTTGCTATTCATGGAGTTACACAAAGTTGTATTTATATAGGGTGTTATTTTGACACTTTTGTGTCATTTTTCTTTTGTTTTGTTAGGTACACAAGTTTTAAGCCATTTTTCCTAAGCTGGGCGTGGTAAGTGTGAAATCTGCATTAAGATTCGTTATAATGGTATTGACAAAAATGTCTTTTTGGGCTAGGCATACAAGACCTTTTGGGGGGTAAAAAAAAACAAATTTTTGGGATTTTTTTTTTTTTAAAGCGAAACAATTTGGTGAAGCTGATGATCCTATGACACCATCTTCTAGACTCTAAGAACATGACAAATTCCATCGAATTGTTTATGATTCTTCAAAGTTTTGCATCAGAAATGGCTCTGAGAATTTAAATTCGAGCGTCCGAAATTTTAAGTCCGCTACTGTACAAGAACGTAGAACTTTGGACAAGCTGTATATTTCTGATATACCAAATCAGGGCGTACAAACCCGCCCAATGAAATATCTGCGCATTTTAAAAATTTTTGCGTTTCGCTTGGAGTGGCGCTTAAACTTTTTTTTGGAGCAATATCTGCTCTAAATTATTCTCAGAGTTATTTCTAAGGGCCTATACGCAGTTCGAAAAATTTCGCGCGGAATGACAAAACTTCATATAAAAAAAAATCCCATTTGGGATATTCCATTTCCATATTCCAATAAACTTTTGCACAAACTTTATGCAGATTAAGGCCAAATCCTGGTTTGGACGCTACCAACGAAATATTTAAGCTTTATTTTTATATTTAGCGTCAAGACTACTCTGAGAATGAGAATTGAGCGCCCCTCAAAGCGAAATTATGGATACTTTGTAGTAGTCCCAGAACAACTTACAGAAACTCTAAATTTTAGATATCCTGGGGATCCAGATATATTTAGCGTCGAAGACTACTCTGATAATGAGAATTGAGCGCCACTCAAAGCGAAATTATGGATACTTTGTAGTCCCAGAACAACTTACAGAAACTTAAAATTTTAGACATCCTGGGGATACAGATATATTTAGCGTCAAAGACTACTCTGAGATTGAGAATTGAGCGCCCCTCAAAGCGAAATTATGGATACTTTGTAGTACCAGAACAATATACTTTTGCAGCAACTTTTAGTTTTAGACAAAATGGGAATCCAGACGGCTCGAAGTGTCTGTGATTAATACCAACTTTAAAAAATAAATTAGTTAGCACTCAACTCAGGAGCAAGTCGTGCCACCTCGAAATATATACAACTTTTTTTTTGTTTATGTTTGTACATTCACTTAACTAAGGAGTTTAAAGGAACCAGTTAATTACTACTCATAAGATTATTTACACAGCATCTCTCTGCGAGCTGCCAAAAATAAAACTTAGTTTTCTTATATACAGAACCCATATTTGCATATCTGCAGAAACAATATGAAAAACATGAGTCTTAGACAGTAATCCGCACTGAGAATTGGCCCGTTGTGATACCGCTGGGTGGGCCTTACACCACCCTTCCCCCACTCAGGAGGTCCCCTATATGTTTTCAAAATCACGCCCATCCGGCGGCTTTAATAAACCTCGAGAGGCGTCTTGGACTCTTTTCCGAGAGCTGGGAAAGGTCATTAAAGACGTATGATCGGATGCTTCGTAGGAATCGGAGCCTTGTCTTACACAGCCGAGGGCAGTGACAGAATAAGTGCTCCACCGTCTCCAGCTCCTCCTCATCTCCACAACTTCTACAAAAATCATTGTGAGGTGCGTTGAGCCTTGATGCATGGATACCCACCAGCCAGTGTCCGGTAATTGCCTGGATTACTGTCGAGCACTGAGCTCTATTTAAATCGCAAAGTTGCTTTGTTCTCTTTTTGCAGTATACCGGCCATGTCTGCCGTGAGATTCTACATGTGTTCGATATCCGATTCCACGCTCGATAAGCAGCTAGAGCAAAGTGGTTCTTAATACTCAATTTACAGCTGGCCATAGGTATACCCAGACGCTCCTTGTACTGAAGCAGGATGCTGGTAGTTCCTCTTCTTGCCAGTTCATCCGCAATGCAATTGCCCTCAATATCCCTGTGTCCCGGGACCCAGATGAGGTGGATCGAAAACTGTTCTGCCATCTCCTCCAGAGATGAGCGACAGTTGTTCACTGACTTCATGTATGATGTCATGGAGGCGAGAGACTTAATAGCCGCTTGGCTATCTGAATAAATACAGATATTGTTGCTACCAATTGGTAAGTTTTTTATTATCGAGACGACCTACTGGATTGCCGTGACTTCAGCCTGGAAGACACTGCAGTGATCTGGGAGAATAAAAGATATTCTTACGTTGTGTTCCTCAATGTAGACGCCTCCGCCAACGCGGTCGTCTAACTTGGAACCGTCCGTGAAGATCGCTCCTGTGTAACAAACTTAACATTCATAACAGCTCAGGGCGCCTCCTGGGCTTTCGTACTCAAATCCGAAATATTCATGCTTTTTCAAATTTTGATTGAGTTGATCATGTAAAAGTTGTGCCCCTCCTAAAACCGCCTCTGTACCAGATGAATTTAATTTCAGAACAATAGAACTTTGAATAAACTTTAAAAACCATTTAAGGGTATAATTATAAAAGAAAAGAGTAAAATAAACAAAAAGAAAAAGCATTTACAGCATTTTTGTTGTTCAATGCCAAAGCACTTTTAATGATGTCCAAAATCCAATTCGTCGTTCTATTTGAAATATCTTTGATCCGCGATCAAGCTACAACAAAAACAACAAGAACAACCAGAGGCTTCATGGAAATGGGTCAATGAGCGCATGACTTTTACATTTCTTTTGCAGGCTTTCAAGTTTTATAACTACTCGTATGTGTGTGTGTGTGTATCTACGTTTCGCTGTATCTGTGTGTGTGTAGAAGAGTTCGTAGACGGCGAAAAACAATTAAAATGAATTCTATACAAATTCGATTAGCAAAGCGGTTCGTTTGGTTGCCGCACCAAGCAGCTGCTGCGGCCGCTGCTGTTGCGCAGTCGCTGCGTGCATTGATCTCGTTGATGTCGACGTCGCTGTCAGCGTCGTTGGTTCATTGATCAGCGCGGCAGCTGCGCCTAACGGATATGTTTGTTGCTGCGCACGCGTTTTGAGCAAAAGCAGCCAAACAAGTAGAAAAAAGTATCTGTCAGATACTTTTCGTACTTGAACATACTAACTGCAGCCAGCATTTCCTGTGCATGCGTATACTGCGCTCTCAACTCTCTCTCTCTGTCTCTGTTTCTCAATCTATAAAATGTTCTTGGAATTTTCTTGTGTATCTTTTGGATTTCACACAGTTGTGCATAATTAGCTTGTTGCCCCTCGCCTCTTGCTTTTTGCAAGTATTTATAGAATTTTTGCCATACTATAATTTGCAGCCCAGCGTCAGTTGCAGTACGTAGTCCGCGTCCTCGTCCGCGTCTGTCAGTCATTCCATATAATCAAAGCTTATCAAGTTGTACATAGCTGCTCCGGCAATTACTTACTATGTGGGGGGCGGAGGGAACGAATGCATAAACTACAACAAGACAAAAACCAACAAACAAGCGACAAGATACAAAGCACAGATCGTTGATCGTTGAGCTAAAAGATTGCAGATAGCAACTTGCTCTTGGAGTTGGAGTATGAAAGGATGATGATGAACCAACTTGGAACTCACGTCTTCAGTTCGAAAGACGAAAGACAAACATAGACGTTTGATTGTTTATTTTGTAAAGGCTTTCCGAGTCAACATCATCATCCATGCATCATTATAAGTATCTGTAAGATTGCCAAGTAATGTATTTGTCTTAGTGTACGCTACAAAGTTCTACAAAGCGTGTGAAATTATGGTTTTTGTGACGAAAATAATTTTACGACGTTTTTACAGCTTTAACTTTGTAAGGAAATAATAATCTAACCATAATTTGACAATTTGTAGTTTGTGTTCGAAATGTCAAAGGTAGTATCTAACAGGCAAGCGTTGAGGTGTTTTAAGATGTTTAAGATTACCATGAACTTTTGGTATGAGCAATTAGATCTTGAAGATCATAAGAGCTGGCCAAAGCTTATTATAAAGTTATCTTTTATAGATTCGCTTGAGTTCGAAATAATAAAGTATCTTTCCAATGCTTGATAGTCACGTTATCTGTTGTGCTTTTTTCAAAGCCATATCTATAAGTTCCTCACAGCAAAGAGATTACAGTCGAAACAAGTATCGATTAAGACATGTTCGTTCGTCTGTATAAACGCCTAGAAGGAGGCTTGGAGCCCATAAGATCTAGGGACACGGAATTATAAAAATAATTTCCTTTAGAGCATCCTTTTAGTTAAACGATAAATCGGAAATATTCTATGCTGTAGATATTATGTTGGTAATTGGTAAAATTATTATTTTAGTTGCTCGAGGCGGTTTCGAGTCGTGCATAAATGCAGAAATGCTTTTCGCCCAACTAAAAATGACAAAAAAAAGTTGATTTATATTTTGTCTCAAGTTTATATTAAATATATTGATTGGATTCACTGGAGCACAATAAATCCGGCCATTTTTGTAGCATTTATAAAATTAGCTGATTGTCTCATCTAAGAAAAAAAACCTGGGGCAAAACCGACCTCCCACTGTTTCTTAAAAACGACAATACAGAGCGAGTTCATATTATTGTTGTCGTATAGAGCATTGAAAATAACCAAATTGGTAGCATGACAGTTGTCTGTCATTCTTGATTTAGTTGCTCAAACGACAAGAAGTTTATTTTTACGATTTTAAATTTTTTTGTTTTGCATATTTGATTAGACTTTTTTTTTTGTTAAATAAAGTGATCGAACAAAAAAACCATAAATGGCTAACTATATACTCTGAACATAGAACTATATAGTGCATATAAAGTATTGGTTTGAATTTTCATTACATGCAAAATGACGCAGTGGGGCAAATCCGACCTCAAATTGGTAGGGCCAATCAGACATCCTGCTCGTACCAAAATTACGCCAGCAATTCATTTGAATAGCAAATCAAAAAACGATGATTAGTTATTTAGCTATTCAATCCAATCATTCTTCATTGACTTTGAATTATTGGAATCATTACGAGTTTTTTTGTTTTTGTAAAACAATAACATGCTCTTTTGATTTGTAAATGAAAAACCATTAGTTATAGATCATATCTGTGCTGAATTAGGCAAAAAAATAGGCGGTCGGGTTTAGCCCACCATTTTTGAAAATTACAAAAACTTACTTTTTTTGAGAAATTAAAAATGCCCTGAAGAAATCAGAACTTTCTAGAAAGTTGCGGCAAAGCGATAGCTTTGATTTGCTATATCGCACGAGTTAATCCGATGGGTCGGATTTGCCCCATCTAACACTATTATATTATTTTCTTATAGTAGTTTCCTACCTGTATAGCCCTTGATAAAATTTAGAGTTTCCAGCTTTAAGGATCTCCAAAATCTAGTTGTTCATATGGACAAACGAATGCTTGGACTTGTCTTAATTTGCAAAAACACCTCAGCAGCATATACATATATTGTATATACAAACGACAATAAATAAGCATTTATATACTTGGGCCTATTAACTGTCGCTTAAACCAAAATTAGTAATAATAGTTAAACACTTCATAAAAAAAAAATCCAACTATGTAGCTACAAGATACAAAAGCTGCTTGCCACAAGCTCTTGGTCACTTTTGTGGGTCAGTCTAACGATTTAAATGCAAAGCAGCAAACATCGAATGTACGAATTCAATGAACCCCATAGCATAAATGTATCTCAAGCATCCAACAGATACTTGCGAGTCAAGCAAGCATGTATCTATTATTATTTTTTTTTTTTTAACAATATGTTTGTTAAGAATCAGCGCAAGAAAGACAAAGAATAAATGAAGCAAAATGAAATGAGATACAATGCTTAAAGTGGCACAGAGCACCGTTTAGTTTGAGTTTCAATCTGAGACTGGTTTTTGTTGTTGTTGGTGTGGATTTGTCAAGTCGCAGATTTGCATGATTGGACGCGGTGCAATTTTTGGGTCATTGCATTGACAAATGCACCGCAAGACGTGCCACTTAGGAGCCGTTTAGGCAGCAGCCATAACAACAACAATCACCCTCAAATATCCAACAGATACTCTGCATACTGACACATGCACACACTCAAGGGAAAAGTATCTTGATGCGTATTTAAAATGCACAGACGCAAAGTGGCGCAAATGAACTTAAGTAGCGCCGCCATGTGTTGCTGTATCTTCAAGTATACACATGCTACAATGTGTGCGTGCTTGTGTATCTTAAAGATACGCATAAGCATATGTGTTGCAAACAAGCATACTACTACCCAGCAAACGCAAGCATCAAGCTCAGTTGCAGCGCAAAATAATCAAAGCATAAATCATATGAAAATTTTTTGGTCGTTTCGCAGCCGAAAACTCTTCCGTGGATCCTGAATGTCACTTATTTATATAAAATTCGAATATCAAAAAATCTTGCTCCAACCAGCCGTATTTCGCTCAAACTTTTTGTCTGCTGGGTTACTATTGTCTTGCGTATCTGCTGCCATTTTAATTCGCATCACATCCTTTTATTTGCGTACGTGTGCGTGCCAATCTGCTGCCAGTGTTGCTCAGCGCACAAAAACTTCACTTCATTTTTAAGTCCTTTACGTAGTCCTTGTCTGGACTGAGTGACTTTTTCGACTTTTCCGTCTGGATGTCACTGAAATCGAGTTGGCGACAATTTTGTCGCGACTCAATGTCGATTGATGGCAAATGATTTTTGGATATGCCATATATACTTAATACATATACCAACACACACCAGCACACACAGCTGCCTTTTGTAGCGTTTTAAGTTGATTTACGTTGGCAAATTTAATTTGGCGCTTATTGTATCTGGTAGATACATTACGCATTAAGCTTAAGCGTGTTACTCAGCCCGACTGCCATTTTTATTGATATCTAAAGTTTGCTTTGATGAGCCAAGATTAAATTAAAAGTCCATTAGAAAAAAGAAAGGCATTATTGTTGTCGTTTTATGGGCCTCTACTAAATGTATCAATTGTGTGTGCTAAATAGCATGCGTGTGGGTCTGTGTGTGTGTGTGTGTGTGTGTATCTATGCATAATTAATATTCAAAGCTCGACCAAATTATTAGTGGTACTTAAATTTAATGAGACATGCATATTTAATATATTAATATCTGTTACTGCATGTAGTTTGTTGTATGCATTTATCTCACAGATACATTGTTTTAATTTGGCAGCTTAAATGCATTAAATTTGGTTTTAAATTTTTGTCAAATAAATTTTGCACTAATAACTAACAAAAATTAAACATTTTTGAAAGTAACTTAGTTTCTCTATAGCTACAGATACAGATACACAGATACAGATGCAGATGCAGATACAGATACAGATACTCAGATACTCAGATACTCAGATACTCAGATACTCAGATACTCAGATACTCAGATACTAAGATACTCAGATACTCAGATACTCAGATACTCAGATACTCAGATACTCAGATACTCAGATACTCAGATACTCAGATACTCAGATACTCAGATACTCAGATACTCAGATACTCAGATACTCAGATACTCAGATACTCAGATACTCAGATACTCAGATACTCAGATACTAAGATACTCAGATACTCAGATAATCAGACACTCAGGTATTCAGATACTCAGATACTCAGATATACAGATACACAGATACAGATAAAAAAATGGCATTTATTTTAATCATATTTCGCACAGCTTGGTTAAACACTAATGAAATTGTTGCTGCCTTTAATTGAAACACTTGCAGATACAAATGTATCTCAGACAGTCACATAATGAATTTACTGCGGTCAAATAGCAATTTAAGTTTTTTTTTTTTTTTGTATCTTTTTGTGCCATGCAAATGATTTAAAATTTATAACATTTTACAAACAATGCGCCAAATTGTCAGCCGTTGACATGAAACAGGCAGCCCGTCGAAATCGACTGTATCTGCATCTATACATACTACAGTCAAGCCAACAATTATTCGCACAGTTTTGAATTTTAAGTTTTAAAATCTGTTATTTGTAGCTTATAAACAAGGCTTTTAAGAAAAATTATTTAAAACTAAACAGTAAAGTGGCTTTCTTCTAAGTTTTCGATATCGATGGGGTCTACCAGCCAACAAAGATGATGGAACAAAATTTGTTAGTAATTCAATGCATCAGTCACGTTCAATAACTAGAATATAAGTTCACAATTTTTCGATCTATTGAGCAGATTCCTCAAAAGGCAATTTCAAATTTATGGAAATGGCTTGGTGGAAAAAGATATTCTTCAGATTATATAGTTCTAGGGCAAACCAATGCTCATCTTCGTATATACGCTCTAGAACAAAATTCATCTTTCAATAGAATAGACGTACTGGGGAAATCTAAAAACGTAAAAATTTAGTTACGAAATTTTCATGAACAAACGAATTTTCCATCTAAAACATTTGGTTTTTTTCAAGGTTTTCTAAAACACCTCTATGGGAGCTATACTCAAGGGTTTTCCAATAAGAGGTGATATTTTGGTATTCAAAAAAAAAAGTCATTTTTTTAGATAAATGATCGGATATTTATTTTATAATAATGAGAAAGGTAGGCCGTTAATAATGAACAACAACATCAGCCAAATGGCCACCACGACCACGCTTACAGGACCATATCCTTTTCATGAAATTTTCCATAACCAAATCGCAAAGTGGCTGCCCTATGTCCTCGATAGCCTCACGAATTCTATCTTTGCGGTCTTGAATCGACGCTGGGCTGTTGGCGTAGACCTTATCTTTCTCGTCGCCCCAAAGGAAGAAGTCGCAAGGCGTTAATTAACAAGATCTCGGTGGCCGGAAACTTTTCCCGTAAAAGAGCAATGGTTTCGTTGCTTGTGTGGCGGTAGCGCCGTCTTGTTGGAAGTAAACGTTGTCCAGATCAATACCATCCAACTTCGACCATAAAAAATCATTAATCATCTCTCGATAGCGCAATTTATCCACCGTAACTGTTGATCTAACCTTAATTTCGAAAAAGTAAGGTCCAATGACCCCGCGGGACCATAAACCGCACCAAACAGTCACACGTTGAGGATGGAGAGGCTTCTCAACAATAACTCTTGGGTTTTCCGAGTCCCAGATGCGACAATTTTGCTTGTTGATGTAGCCAGCGAGGTGGAAATGGGCCTCAGCAGTCAAGATGATTTTTCGATGGAATTCCGGATCATTTTCATGCATTTCAAGGAGCCAATCAGCAAAGACACGACGTTGTTGATGATCGGACGGCTTGAGTTCTTTTGCTAACTGAACTTTATAAGCCTTAAGACCCAAGTCTTTATGCAAAATACGGTGTAATGACGGTTGTGGAATGCCCAATTCCAAAGAACGACGAGGAATGGACAAACCTGGGTTTTCTTCAACATTTTGGGCTACAGCAGCAATATTCTCAGTTGTTCTTGAGCGACGTGCATGGGTTTTATTCTTCACATCACTAACTTGTCCCAACAGCTCGACGACCCAAAAATGATCTAGTTTTGCGAACTGTGACTGCAAGATTTTCACCATTTTTGTAGTGAATTTTAATAATTTCAATGCGTTGTTGAAGCGTGTATCGTTCCATTTTTAGTAATGGCGTAGTTTCTACTTATCAAATGTCAAAGAATAAAAGCTTCAAAAGTGGCAGCTACCGAAATACCGGGTGATTCAAAATAACACCTCTTGTTGGATAACCCTATATAATGTAACCTCGATAACAAAAAAATTAAATAAAATTGTCTCCTATGGAATAAGGGAATAAGTCTGAAAATTTGGTTGCTCTAGCTCTTACCATCTCTGAGAACGGACGGACATCGGTATATCGACTTCTTTAGTTACACTGATCATACTTAAGGTAACTTTGCAGGGATCTTCGACGACTCTTTCTTTATGTTTTACACATTTTCGGCTTGCAAAAACTTGGCGGATCCACGGAGGGTTTTCGGGTCCCACCAAAGTTGAAAAAATGGGGTCACTTTGAAGTGAAGAGCCCCCAAGTAAGAATCATGGATCCGCACCTGGGATGCTAAGCCGATTATTCTTCAACTCCACAGACTAAAACCAGAGCACTTATAGCCGCAACAAGACTTAGTAGTCAAATTGTTTCTGAGGGGTTATCCTCGTTTTTTGGACCTTTTTAACTAGCACAAGTTTTATAGTTAGCACTGTACATGACAGCAACAGATACTGGCCGAAATAAAATCGGATTTACCAAAAAAGTAATTTCTTAAAAGCAATATAGTCTTCCGACGAAAACTAGACAGCAGCTTACACAAATTTTAAGTTGCATAAAGACTTGAATTTAGATTTAAATACAGATTCTTCTCGCTCAGCTGCCTCTCTCATCTCTACTGCCTCTCTTGCTGCTATCTACAGAATTCTTCATATAAAAGAGGCTGGCATAAGGCTTATAATTCAGCGTAATCCCTTTTAAAATACAAATCTTGCCCAAGGTTAAGCCAACAACAACAATCAACTGGAGTCCATACCGGTGTCATCTCTGTTAGACTTTGCTTATGCCTGCTGTTGGCTGTCAACTTATTTCGCCAATTTACAGCTGCAACAAGACGATAGTTCTTGCCACAAGGCTTCAAGAAGATGCCAGCTTTCAGCTACCAGCTCCAAGTCACCATGGAGTTGGGGAACCACAACGAATTGAGAAACAATTTTACGTAAAGCAAATCAACGTTTAGCCAAGCAATACAAAGCGCACAGAGTATGTTGGACAGGGACAGGCTTTGTTGAGGTCTTGTTGGGTGGGAAGTGCTGGTGCGGGTTGTTGGGTGCGGGGCACGTTGTCTATAAATGCGACACGAAATGTTTAGCGTTGCCACTGAAATCTGCGCAACGAACATGCAGCACAACTAACTGCAAGACATGTCCAATGAATTTTTTTTTTTTTTTCGCTCTTTTTGTTGGTTTCTTGGTCGCTTGGCGTTATCTCGAGTATAGCAGACCCCGCGCACAGCACACTCTCCCGGAGCATGATGTGCCGCCGCCGCATCCTCTACAGCGTTGTCGTAGATTTTTGCGTATTTGATTTTCTTGTCACGTTTCTGCTAACAACATAAGGAAGCGCAGTCAAAAGCGAGTTGTTGCATGAAGAGAGGCAGACAGCGTAGACTGACTGACTGACTGACTGTATGGGATGCTTCATGTGTCAGCCAGTCAGTCAGTCATTCGTTGTGTTAGACCAGGCCGAGCGCAGAGTTGTCAACAGCGCATTTGAATGACACACAGAGATGGCACGGGATAGAGAGGACGGCAAGCACTATGGACTACGACATATCTGTAAGTTGGTAACCAACTCCACCACCTGCTCCCTCGCTACTGTTAGTCATTGCTGCACTGACTTTGATTGCAATGCGCCAAGGATGCTGTTATATGTCCGCGTAGTAGTGACTCCCGCTGCTCCACTCCGCGCATTGCTTCAACGCACATTGCCAAAAATTGTCAAGACGTTGATGACATGGCAAAGTTGTTGGTTGCAGCAGACAGCCAGAAAATTGTGGCGAATCAATTGTTCTGGAAAAAGGGTGGACCAAGTGAGCAGTGTACAATACCACCACCACCACGTATTAGTACGCATACCATGACAAATAAGTAACGTAACGAACTCTTGTAGTAAAGTGTTTAATGTGCTGACAATAAGTCAATAGATGTGCATTGGATGCACTCGATACAAAGTTCTCTAGAATGCAATTTAGAATAAAGCTGACGTAATGCAATAACGTCACAACGTAACGTTCAAGTATTTGCAAGAAACGTTTTGTCAAGAAGGCAACAGCAGTACATCAGTTGTTACGTTAAATATGCGAAAAAATGCATAACGTTGTTACGTAGTTTAAAAACGTAAGCAGTAACGTAAAGCATAAAAAAAAAATTAAGCTTTTTACTCGTTATACTAGCTTGCAAGCATATTGTTAAAACACAAAATTTGTATCATAAAACAAACGTTACGTTACGTATATAACGTAAGCATATAAAGCTTTTATATCAAATAACTTATTATCAGACTGCTGTAGTTAGTAGCATAATTTACATAATCATATGCCATGGATTTGCAACAAACTACGTAAGTCATGACGTTAGCAACTTTTTTGCGCATTTTGATTGAAAACCATCAAGACGAACTAATGTACTAATCTAAGCAACTAGGACAAAGTAAAATTTTGCAAAATTTACGCAAGAACTTAACGTAACGTATAGACAAAAAGCAGGGTACAAAAAGTGAACAACAACAATAAGATGGCTGCCATTTACAGGCACAAACAGTACCAAGAAAAAGTAAAATATGTAAGAACAGCTAGAGGGACGGTTGCAATGGAAATATAACGACTTTGTTATACCCTGTGCGATCTGAAAATATGCATTTTGAGTTTTTACGATTTTTACAATATATCGGGCGTAGGACGGAATGGTCGAGCAGAACTTTTTTTTTTCAAGAACCAGACTATACCTACTATTAAAAAAAATTTCCCGTGATTTCAAAACGTAAAAATATAATCGAGTTGCAGAAAAAACTTTTTTTTTTACCAACTTGATCAATTACAATATCTTCTGCGGATATTGCGCGAAAAATGGAAAGTTACTCTGTATCTCGTAAAGGATTAGTTTTGGAAGATATTGTCCGATTCTATAGCAACTCTGAGTGACTAAAATCAAAAACAGTTTATATGAACCTTAAGCTAAAATATTTTTAGAAGCGTTCATGGTATTTATTATAAATTTTAGAATATATAAATAAGCATTCCTAGCCAGTTTTAGCTTATTGTTTTCAATTACGTGAGTTTGAATTCGAATTTGAAGTCTTCCAGAATTTCCGGATTTATTTTTGTATTCTCTGTGAACTTATGCGCAGGAAAATGGAATGAATTCATGAAAAGAGCGACAATTTCTGAAATACAAGGTTTCATTGAAAAAATTAATTATTAAAAAATATTAACGAAATTTTTTTTTATATGAAATATTTTTTTTTTCAATAAAACATAACATTGTACTTAAAGAAAATGTTTCTGTTTTAGTCTTTATTTTTTCAATTATTAAACACAAAATTTTTCAATAATTTATTTTTAATTTTTTTCAGAACAATATTTATTTATTGTAAAAAAAAATTATTATATTTAAAAATTATTTAATTGAAATTTTTTTGAACATTTTTTTGTAGTACAAGGTTTCATAGAAAAAATTAATTATTTAAAAAAATTAAGGAAATTTTTTTTTATATGAGAATTTTTTTTGATTTTTTTTTTCAATAAAATATATAACATTGTGCTTGAAGAAATTTTTTCGGTTTTAGTTTTTATAATTTTTCAATTATTAAACTAAAAAAAAAAATTGTTTTTTTTTCAGAACAATATTTAATGTTTGATTGTAAAAAAAAATTATTATTAATAAAAATTATTTGATTGAAATTTTTTTGAACATTTTTTTGTAGTACAAGGTTTCATAGAAAAAATTAATTATTGAAAAAAATTAAGGACATTTTTTTTATGAGAATTTTTTTTTTTTTTTAATAATAAAATATATAACATTGTACTTAAAGAACATTTTTCTGTTTGAGTATATATATTTTTTTTTTAATTATCAAACTTAAAAAAAAAAAATTGTTTTTTTTTCGGAAGAATATTTAATGTTTGATTGTAAAACAAAAATTATTATTTATAAAAATTATTTAATTGAAATTTTTTTTGAACATTTTTTTGTAGTACAAGGTGTTATAGAAAAAATTAATTATTGAAAAATATTAACGAAATTTTTTTTTTATGAAAAATTTTTTTTTTTGCAATAAAACATAACATTGTACTTCAAGAAAATTTTTCAGTTTTAGTTATTGTTTTTTCAATTATTAAACTTAAAAAAAGTTTTTGAATAATTTAGTTTTTATTTTTTTTAGCACAATATTTAATGCTTATTGTAAAAAAATTATTATAAATAAAAATAATTTATTTGAATTTTTTTTTAATTTTAGTTTTTTTTTTCAGCACAATATTTTGTTTAATTAATAAAAAAAAAATTTTTAATCGTTATTTTTTGAAGTAAATATTAGTTTTTATTTATTTCAGTACATTTTGTTAAAAAAAAAAAATCATTCAATTGCAATTTTTTTACATAAATTAAAAAAAAGATGGCGTACGTTAAAGTCGAGCGCAGACGACTTTGGGATACCCTGTACCACCACATTGCAATTAATTCCGACAAATTGCTTAAAACCTCCAAAAGATATTATATTCGTCAAATTTGGTTACGATGTTTTCATAAAAAAAAAATGGCGTACGTTAAAGTCGGGCGCAGACGACTTTGGGATACCCTGTACCACCACATTGCAATTAAGTCCGACAAATTGCTAAAAACCTCCAAAAGATATTATATTCGTCAAATTTGGTTACGATGTTTTCATAAAAAAAAAAAGAAATAGTCGAATTTTGCACCAAAAAATTTTTTTGACCGATCGGTCCTATGGGAGCTATATGATATAGTCAACCGATTTTGATAAAATTTGGAACAGTGCTTGGCAACTCTAAAAAACTTCTTAATGCCAAATTTGGTTATGATATCTTAATAAACAAACGAATTATCCATCTAAAACTTTTGCTTTTTTTCGAGGTCCTCTGAAACACCCCTATGGGAGCTATATAATGTGACCCCGATATCGAAAAAATAAAATAAACTTGTCTCCTGTGGATTAATAAGGGAGCTTATCAGAAAGTTTGGTTGCTCTAGCTCTTACCATCTCTGAGATCGAGGCGTTCATACGGACAGACGGACAGACAGACAGACGGACAGACGGACAGACGGACAGACGGACATGGGTATATCGACTTCTCGAGTCACACTGATCATACTTTAGGTAACTTTGGGGGGTCTCCGACGTCTCCTTCTGTACGTTACATACATTTTCCGCTTGCACAAACACAATATACCCTTTGTACCATACGGTACAGGGTATAAAAATGTTTAACGATTTTTTTCGTTTACGTGATAACTTGATAGTTACATTTTCCAAAAAATATATTTTTTGTTAAATAAAAATTTTTTTAAGTTTAATATTTAGTGTTAAATACAATTTTTTTTAAGTTTAATATTTAGAAAAAAAAAAGAAAACATTTTTTTTAAGTACATACAAATTTTATTGAATTAGTAGAAATTATTTTTGACATCAATTTTATTTTTAAATTTAATGAATTGTGCTTTCCCAAAAAATTATACAAACACCTTATCTCCTTGACGTCATACTATTCATTTAAGCAAGTTATCATATTCTATAAATCGATAGTTGTTAAATTTAAAAATAAAAATATTTTTTAAAGTCAATTTTTTAGTTTTTTGAAAAAATTGTGTAAATAATTTATATTAACGAGATTTGATTTGTGCAGAAGGAGCCTTTAATATGCTGGCTCTAATATGCAGTTGTTGAAGACTTGATGAAATATAAAATCTGAATTTAAAAAAAAAAGTATTTAACAAGATTTATAACTTAAAACTTAAAAAAAAGAACTTAAAATCGTTCATGCAAAAATATTAAAGTCAAATAGATTGATTCACTTATGTGCACACTATTTATAAGACCGCAGCTGTCTTCTTCTTCACAAACCTAATATACCCTCGGTATCTACGTTAAAGGGTATCCAAAAAAACATAAAAAAAAAAAAAGCGAAACGATAAAGCGCTAACACTAAACAAATGCCGCCTTCAGGCAGACCAAAAAAATAGTAGTAGAAAAAATAGTAGTAGAATTTTGGTTGGTTTGCAGAAGGACTGTTGTAGAGTGGGTTAGGTGCGGGGAATGGTTGGTAGTACAACTATACTTGTGTATAGTACTAGGTTGGGCGCCTGGCTTGGCCATTTTGTTGTCGTTCTTGTTTGCACAGTTGGCTATTTGACGGCGGTTACACTATGTGTATATATATTTTTTTTGCTTTTCTTCGACTTCTTTGTAAGAATTTTTGCTTTTAGAAAAGGCAAGGCAAGTAACAAACAAAAAAAATAAAAAATAAAAAAATCGTTGTGCACAAAAGGCTTATATACACAGTCAGTATAGTGGTCGTACCTACAACAAGAACTAGGAACATTACAGCTTGGCCGCACGACCAGAGCTCTATACCAATGCTAGGTTCACACTGAACCACACTGTGACATTTGTCTAGCCCAAAGTTGAAAAATCGTGTCAACAAAAGTTTTTGAAATTATGTGCAGCATCTTGCAAATTTATAAGCGCCAAAACTGGTTCAATTTTTGTATGGTAGCTATATGAAAGTGTGAAGCAATTTTGTTCAAACTTTACACAAATGTTTGCTATAAAAAAAAATACAATAGACATAAAATTTGCTCGCAATATTGTTTTTGAATTTTTTTTTTTATATTATTTGCAAAAACTCAAAAATTTATTTTTATATATTGCATTTAGCACATGTAGACTTGTCCCCAAACCAGGGTGCAGCTGAAGCTATCATTGGGCATAAACTGCCAAAAAGCCGTATTACGGACTTATATTAACGTATTCTATTTAGGAAATTACATTTTTCATTGATCAGCGTTATAATCTTTTTACAGGTTTTTTATAGAGTAGGTTTTTCGCCAGCCTGTTTGTCTGACTGGCTAGGCGCTCATTGTAGCGGCTAACGTGGTTGTATATTTCTAGGTTCACGGTATCCAGATTGAGGTCGTGGTGCTGGATGAAATTCTTCACGTACCATTCGCAAGCAGTAATAAGGCGAAATGTCTCTATACGTATGCGCTTCGAGCGAGCCGCCATACCCCAGATTTGTATAGCGTACCTTCAAGTAGTTGCCACTATTGTATTATAAAGCTTTTTTTTTTAGCCGCAATATTCTGAAGCATACAAAAATAGGGGTTAAGGCGGTTATGCGCATCCACAATTGGTTTCAACCGAACTACAAAAGCACTACAGTGCTTTGTGACGCAGTGTGAACGCAGCATAGACAACGAGCACCTTCAAACGCCATTTGCATATGGAATTTATGCTGCTGCGCTTTAACGTTGACGTTAGCGGCAACACTGGCGTCTGCGTTGACGTCGACGCAACGTTGGCGTTGCATGCTAATGAAAGCCAACTAAATGCATACATTTTGGTAGAACACGTATGTAGGTATATGAGTGTATCTGTGTGCTCCATGTACAAACAGCTGGCGCTCACAAGTTGTCATGAGCTTTTGCCTGTCAGCACTGCCAGCAGCAGCAGCAGCAGTAGCTGCGACTGTGGCAGCGCAGCTAGCGTCAGCAGCGGCAGCAACAATGCAAAAGGTTTTTCCATGCTCCATGCATATTTGAAAAGCGAAAAGTTCAAGGATTCCTACTACTGAAGCTGCTGCTGTTACCATCGCCATCGTCGTGGGCTTAGATTTTCTGCAGCAGATTGCACTGCAGCACAATCTTTTGTTGCTTATACAGGTAGGCCAACAACAGCAACAACAACTTTGGATTCCCGGTGCTAATGCCAATTTGGTGTTGCATTTAAATCATGCATATGGAGTACAAAACATGAATCACTTTTCAATCATCCAGAGTTGCTTGAAGTTGTACAAATATGTAGGACTAGACTAGATACATAGCTACAGTAGTAATTCAATGACATGTACATGTAGACTAACTACTAAAATGTCGCTGCCATATGCCACATTTAGTGGCAATGACATTTGTGCAATTATTTCTTGTAGCATTTGATATTTTAAAATTTTGTCCTGTAGAAAAAACAAATATTTTTTAAAGCCATAAATTGCGAAGAACGTGATCCATAAAAGAATTCAAAGTACGCCATTGTTTTATATGAAGGCTAACTAAGCATGTGGAAAGGTCAAAATCATTAAAAGCATTAAATGCACATGGCGTTGCAGAGCTAGCATCAAAAATTTTATTATATAGTACCATAATATGATTAATTTATCGGATCGAACGAAAAATATCGATTAATGAAACCAATACGAGAGAATGCAATGAAGAGTCTGATGGCCGTACGCTCCCAAGAGGATTAACAAAGGGGAATGAAAAATTACACAGGCCTACAAATACTGGGGTCATGTCAGTTGTTGGAAAGCGAAAGGTCATTTCCGAAGTAATTTGCTGCGTAGAGTCCGAATCCGGGGTCAGAATTGGCCCATCACGTCAGGATCTTGAGATATTTGAGGTTATGCACCCGAAAAACGGCGTTTTTTCAAATATCTCAAAATCCTAACGTGATGGGCCAATTCTGATTCCGGATTCGGATTCTACGCAGCAAATTACTTTGGAAGGATCCTTAGCTTCCCAACAACTAAACCAGTTGGCCTGTGTTATTGTCTCAAAGGCTTAATGCAAATGCTAATGACGTCGAGGGATATACTTCGTAACTTTGAATAGCCATAACTTTGCGAAAAAAAATGATCGTAAATGATCGCTTGAACTTTTAAATTAAAGGGTAAAAGTGGTACTAAATGATTTAATTGGAGTGACAGACCACAAAAATTATTTTTCATCCTGTACATAACCTAAAAAATAGGAAAAAACACAGTTTTTGGGGTAAATAACCTCCAATATCTCAAAATCCTGACGTGATAGGCCAATTCTGGCCCCGGATTCGGATTCTACGCACCAAATTACTTGGAAAATTACCTATAGCTTTCCAACAACTAAACCATGTTGGTCTGTGTTATCTATTGTTGCATAAACTCAGGTGAGGATGAATTTGACATAACAACACTGGAGAAGAACTAAACAAAAGAAACGATTTTGATCACATTCGACAAAGTGTACAGCTGCTCCAAAAACGATATCTTTATAAGCAAAAATGGGCCTATGTTGGCTAGCGGAAAGTAAGCTGAATTCGGAAGTGTGGTGAATACGAAAACGCATCCGAATTTGTGTACGAAACAAGTGTCAAATAAACGTCATGACTGACGCTAGTTTTTGATAGTACTCCGACTCGCGTACACGTATTTTTCTGGACCGTAAATTTTTTTTTTTTAAACTTTTAAAAGTTTTATTTTAAGTTTTTGTATCGCAAAAATTTTAACTAAATTTTATTAAATTAAATCTTTCCGTACGCTACAAGGGAAAGAGAGGCCCGACGCTTTTGTTGGAAAAGGGTGTTCGACAAGACAAGGCTGCGCTTTATCACCTCTACTTTTTCTTATCGTCTTAGATATCGTAATGAAGAAAACGAACCAAGACTCCCCGACAGGCATACAATGGGGCCCATTCGAAGTGCTTGGTGACCTGGATTACGCCGACGATATCTGTTTACTCGCGCATAGCTTCGAGCATATGAAAAGTAAGCTATCCGCGCTAATTCAGAATGCCCAGAAAGTCGGACTCGAAATCAACTTTTCAAAAACCAAACTAATGCGTTTGCAAACTCGAAACAGCACGCCTCTAACAGTGCTGCACAAGGGAAGACAATTGAGGAGGTCGAACAATTCTGCTATCTAGGCAGCATTATTACAAAGGATTGCGGGGCCGAAGTAGATGCGGGCAGCAGAATTAATAAAGCGCGGCTATAAGCTCAGCAAAGTTTGGCGGGCGCGCAATATCTCGTGACGCACAAAACTCCGTATTTTTAACACCAGCGTTAAACCCGTCCTCATGTATGGCTGCGAAACGTGGAAAGTAACAAATGCTATCACCCAGAAATTGCGCGCTTTCGTTAACCGATGTCTTGGAAGAATATGCGGCATATATTGGCCGAACATCATTAGCAACGAAGATCTGCAAATTCGGACTGCTACTAGACCCATCCACCTTGAAATCAAAGAAAGAAAGTGGCGGTGGATTGGGCACACGTTGCGAAAAAAGGCAAAGTAATATAACAAGAATGGCACTATAATGGAACGCGCAAGGCTCAAGAAGAAGAGGAAGACCCAAAATAACAGGGGAACGAAGTGTTCAGAATGAGGCGCAACGATCATGGCAGCAACTGAAAACAATCGCTATCAAAAAGTCGATTTAGAGTGAATCCGGAGGCTCGATATGGGGTAAATACGAAAGTGTCGAAATGAGCCAAATAATTAATTCGAATAAAATTTCAGCACGGATCTCAACTGTTGTCAAAATGCGAGAGCTTACAAAAAAGGCGAAACAAATCCCCGTAGGCTGGTTCCTAGTTCTGCTGATTTGTTGAAAATGCTGAAGGCAGTGAAAATCGACCGAAGGAGTGCTCTCTCTTTTAGACGATTTCCCTCTTTTTTTTCCCACATTTATTCATTTCAAACTTTTTTTTTTTACCAAAGATAAAGAAATAAAGTGTTTGCGATACAATTTTAATGCGGTTTTTTTATCATTTTTGCAATACTTCCGAATTCACCCCAAAAAGAATCGAAAATCGCGAATTTTGCATTTTTTGCTCGAAAACAAAAAATTTTCGTAACAATTTGAAATTTTGACGAAATATAGCTTATGCAATGCGAAACAACACAAAACATTTTTTTTTTTTCACTCCAAAAAATCTACGAAAAAATCCTTCCGAATTCACCACACTTTCCTCTATATATAATAGTAAGCAGATTTTAATAAAATTTGATACAGTGCTCAGGAACTCTAGCAAAATTTGCGAATGCAGACGTGCTACGGAAAACAAAAAAACCAAACCGAACAATTTTATTCGTTTTCGTTTTTGCGTGCTACGGAAAACGAGTTTTTTTTTTTGTCGATATTTGCCTTTTTATTTTCGATAAATTTGTATATTTCTCTTATTTTCCGCTAAATTCTAATTTTGTGTTGCCACGAAATTATTTTTGCTTGACAATGTTTAAATAAGTGTCTTAATGTACTAAAATAATTTTTGAATAGTAGCAACTTTTTGCTGAGATTCTCCTAAAAGCGTAAACATACGGAAACAATTGTACGAAAAATTAAATCTCTGAGATTTCTTTGGCAACTACGGTTTTCAATAGAGATTTCTATGGCATCCCAGATAAGCTAACAAGTTCAGTTGAGTTTAGATAGAGAGTAAGAGAGCTATGCAGTATATAAGAAAGATGAATAAAAAGAGAGTGTTTGAGCGCAGAGAGGAGTTAAGAGAAAAGCGTTTATCTCCATTAAAAAGTATTTTGATTTTCGCTACTTATGAAAAGTATCCACAGATAAGTTGATTTCCACTTCATAATGCAATGCTCTGGCCAAGTTTTGTTTCTCCAATAATTTATCTCGTTGATTTTATTTTATATTTTTTTGAAATTCCAACAACATTTCTTTTTCGATTTATCATTTTCCAAACGATTTAACTTGACTTATGCTTACATGTGGGTTTAAATGCAGCTCTTAAAAGTGTAACTAGTTTAAAACCCGCTTGGTACGTGGAACACCCCCACAAACGGATCAGATCGCACGGCTTCTAATTACCAAGACTTGTTGCCTGCCTTTCACTTGTTGTGGAAAATTGTAGCACACACACACACATAACATCCAATTAAGCTATAAAAAAACAACAACTCAAATCTTAATTTAATTATTTACCACAAAACGTAAAAAAAAAAATAAATACATAGTTATATATGTATGTATGTACGAGTGCATTCAACAAGAAACAGAACTAGCTCCAGTTGCAGTACAAGATTTGCCATTCACATTCGCATTCCCATTTGTTGCAACAAATCTGACATCGCGTCGTTGACTTCGACTTGGATACGGAGTCGTATACGACGTCTGGGACATGGACAACGTTGTCGACGCTGACGACGATTTATGTTAGCAGGTTTTTCTTCATTTAGCAGCTTGGTGCAGGCAGCATGCATTTTTCATGAATTAGTTCATATAAAAGTCAAATGCACAAAACCGTACCAAGACCAAAAATGCCAACCCCAACGAATACCAAAGGCATTCGACTGCTCCGAGCCCAGCCTGGTTCGGCCTACTCTGTGCTGTTCTGTTCTGTTCTGCTGCAGTCCGACCAAGAGTAGCTTGTTGGATTTGGGGCGGCACATAAACAGATTTGTGGTCGCAGCGAAGCAAAAAATAAAAAAAAATTACAGTGGAAAAAAAACTTCAAAATAAGTCGCAACCGGAAGCAGTAGCTAAACCAGACGCAACGAATTCCCAATACACTAACAAATATTGTATTTATGCAGACGTACTTAGTTGCATAAAATCCAAATTTTTTTTTGGAATTAATATGTGACAAAATGACGCCCTCAAGGTATTGCGCCCAAAGCCGGCCCTGATGTTGGTTTTTGAGCGGTTAACAATGTAATGGTTGAGAATTGTTATGGTTCTTTTTTTTAATAATAAATAACATAAGCTGTATAAAAAAAAAATTTTTGCTGTTAAATTTAATTTCGTTATATGACTATGCCATCTAATATTCATTGCTTCAAGCCAGGGCCGCCTGCAAAAGCTAAGGGTGTTCGGGCGCAAATCTGAGCATATTGAGCTTTAAAGATAACAAATCGAGACAACTAAAATTCTGCATCAAATGCTAGTTGCTGATGAAGATGAAACAGAAGAGTCCGTTTTTCGAACTTTTGGTGTGTAGAGAATCTTTCGTTGTCATATGTAGACCTATATACTCAGGGCAGGGGGTTCTAGGATTGTTTTATAAACTTTAAAGATGACAGATATCGCACTAAGCATACAATCGAGACATCTAAAATTCTGCATCAAATGCTAATTGCTGATGAAGATGAAGCAGAAGAGTCCGTTTTTCGAACTTTTGGTGTGTAGAGAATCTTTCGTTGTCATATGTAGACCTATGTAGTCAGGGAAGAGGGTTCTTGGAGTGTTTTATAAACTTTAAAGATGACAGATATAGCACTAAGCAATCGAGACATCTAAAATTCTGCATCAAATGCTAATTGCAGATGAAGATGAAGTAGAAGTGTCAGATTTCCGAACTTTTGGTGTTGAGAATCTTTTGCTGTCATATGTAGACCTACATAGTCAGGACAATTAAAGTTAATAAACTTTAAAAATGATAGATATAGCACTAAGCAATCGAGACATCTAAAATTCTGCATCAAATGCTAGTTGCAGTTGAAGCAGAAGAGTCAATTTTTCGAACTTTTGGTGTATGTAGACCTATATAGTCGGGACAGGGGGTTCTTGGAGTGTTTTATAAACTTTAAAGATGAAAGATATAGCACTAAGCAATCGAGACATCTAAAATTCTGCATCAAATTCTAATTGCAGATGAAGATGAAGCAGAAGAGTCCGTTTTTAGAATTTTTGGTGTGTAGAGAATGTTTCGTTGTCATATGTAAACCTATATAGTCTGGATGATTAAAGTTTATAAACTTAAAAGATGACAGATATCGCACTAAGCATACAATCGAGACATCTAAAATACTGCATCATATGGTAGTTGCTGATGAAGATGAAGCAGTAGAGTCCGTTTTTCGAACTTTTGGTGTGTAGAGAATCTTTCGTTGTCATATGTAGACATATGTAGTCAGGGCAGGGGGTTCTTGGAGTGTTTTATAAACTTTGAAGATGATAGATATAGCACTAAGCAATCGAGACATCTAAAATTATGCATTAAATGCTAGTTGCTGATGAAGATGAAGCAGTAGAGTCAGTTTTTCGAATTTTTGGTGTGTAGAGAAACTTTCTTTGTTATATGTAGACCTATGTTGTCAGGGCAGGCGGTTCTTGGAGTGTTTTATAAACTTTACAGATGACAGATAAAGCACTAAGCAATCGAGACATCTAAAATTCTGCATCATATGCTAGTTGCTGATGAAGATGAAGCAGTTCAGTCCGTTTTTAGAATTTTTGGTGTGTAGAGAATCTTTCGTCATATGTAGACCTATACCTTCAGGGCAGGAGGTTCTTGGAGTTTTTTATAAACTTTTCAGATGACAGATATCGCAGTAAGCATACAATCGAAGCATCTAAAATTCTGCATCAAATTCTAATTGCAGATGAAGATGAAGCAGAAGACAAAGAGAGAATCATAAATAGTAGTATCCTACGCAGTCAGGGCATACATAGAGTATGAGAAAACCCACAGATACTCATAGATGGGTTTTGTGTTGCCGAACAACGACAAGAAAGTGAATAAAACGAGCCCACTTGCAAAAGAGTCCTGAAAAGCGTTGCCAGATTTTGTTTTTTTTTTTTTCAAAATTTTTGTTGTACTTATTTATTTATTTTTTTTTTGTGTGTGCTTTTGTGCAAGCTGGCCCTTGTTGATTTTTCATTGCATAATTAATGAAATGAGAGACGTTGACGTTGACGTATGTATGTGGCCAGAAGAACGGAACACAGGCTACAGTGAAGCTTAAAAAAAAATATAAAAAAAAAATATGCCTTTTGGAGTTGTTGGAAAAAGCGCCATAAGCAGCTCTATGGCTTTACAGCTCCAACTCATTTGGCTGTCATAAATTAGATGATGCATGAGTGAGATAATGTTGAAGATGATGAAGATGATGACGATGACGTTGATAATAATGAGCATGATGCATGTGCTCTGTGTGCCTGCTGTGTTGTGTTGCAACAATGTGGCAACATTTTGCTTTTGCCTCAAATTTTCTTTCACTTTATATATAGCTAGTGCAATATTTTTTGGCTTGCTTGTTTTCGTATTTTGGCCAATTCTCCTGCTTCCTGTTAAATGCTAAATAAAAGCACAGCGCCAGCAACAAAATGTAATCAGCTCTTCCCCACCTCCCTCTCTCTCACAGTCACTCTTTGGGAAATCTCTCTGGTATGTCCGCGACAGCACTTCAATGGATCCTAGCTCTGGCTCAGTAAAGGATAAAACGACTCGTTTAATGTTACGCCCGTGTTGTTTTTGTTCTCCTTTGTTGTTGTTGTTATGTGCCCGTTGGCCATTTCATGGCCTGGCACTTGTAACAAAAAACCCAAAGAACCAACGCATAGACCGGTACTATGAAGCGCCTAGCGGGCAGCGCTGCCAACCGGAGTTACTTTCGTTTTTGGTTATTGTTTTTTTTTTGTTTTTTTTTTTTTGCTGATACGCTGCGCAAACAGAAATGGCCAAAAGGAAATACAGCACAAAAACAATGGCAGTATGCACAGCCCAACTTTATGATACACTGTACTCACTAGAATATGCCAAATCTTACAAATTTCAAGCGATTACAATGCGATTTGAAAAATATTTCTAAAAACATCATGAAATTGCGTGAAGCGGGGTTTTTGTAAGATTGTCTACATGGAAATATTATTTTATTTCCGAAAAAAAGTAGAGTTTAGTTTTCTAGCTTTTCCATCATGGTTCGTACCCAATGCAATTTATAAAAAATTGAGTCAACTAAGTTTACTACATAAAATTATATATGGTAGTCCAAAACGTTTCTTCTACAATAGTTCAGTACGCAGTAAGCTGAAAACTAACTCCTAAGCTATACGCTTAAAACAATGCCGTGTCTGTTAGCTCATATATAACTCAAGAACGGCTGCTCCAATTTTTATGATCTATGATTTGTTGTACTTGTCTATGTTACGAAAAGCAAAATAACTATAAAAAGATCGCATTCAGTCAAAAATGCATGAAAATCGTGAAACAACCAAATTATGTAGTTGTTAAATTTTAGTTTGCGATTCATTACTAAGCACCAAGATGGGTCCAATGAATTCCTTTAAATCCATTGATGGCGTGCCAAATGAACATGAAACAACTGATTTGGTTCTCCCCGGCTTGCCACAGGAAAACTTTTCGAAATTTGAGATTCACACGACGATCTTTAAAGTAAAGTTCTTGGGTGAAAAAGTTTTCATTATCGGAATTTCCATGTACGCAACCGATATAGCATCGAAATCGAAAATCGAATGAAAAGCAGCTTCTTCAAAAGTTTAAGGAAACTGAATCATAAGACGCAGGAGTTTTTGAACTAAGAAAAAACAAACAATCCTGACAAACGGACATATACTTAAACATACAAACATCACCAAATAAACTTTAGACTACTTTTGTGGCTACTCAATTCCTCTAAATTCCTAACAAGTGATAGACCAAATTTTTTTTTCTCATAATCCTAATGTAACTCTTATCCTTTGAATAGAGAGTATAACAACAACAGTTGAAACAACGACAGTAACAACAACAAGAACAAAAGAAGCAGTGCAGGCAATACGCCACATTGAACAAGTTAAAATATAATAAATAGGCTTAAGTATGTGTGTGTGTGTGTGTGTGACGGTAAGCTTCTATAGCTATAGTCATGCACATAGTATATAAGTATGTATGTATATATATATCGCAGTGTACATGATGACGACAAAAGTGTCGCTTTCAAAACGAATCTCTTATACTTAAGAAATATGAATTTCGAAAAAAAAATGTACCTTCAGTTCTCAAAACTGTGCCAGATTCTTATTTGTAAAATTTGGCAAATTATTATAGAAGTGGCTTCTTAGCAGAAAGCTAAATAACTCTATTTGCTTTGAGTAGAAAACATTTTGAATGTTACTTTAAGTTTTAGTGACCAATTTGGTTGACGAACTAAAGTTTCTCATCAGATGTTCGAAATTGATTATGATAGGCTGTAAGTTGTTTTTTCGAAATTACTAAGATTTCGAGAACTTTTACTAGATGTAAAACAAATTCGTACGCAGTGCCCTCGTTTTAACCGCTTGTGCTTAAATTAAAATTTCATAAAGTTTTTGTGTTCCTTTATATTCAATTCGAATTCGAACTCGAAATTAATTTTTGAAGAATATTGGGAATAGAATTTTTTATTTTTTATTTTAAGTCTCAAATTTGAACTTAAGTATCTTAACGAATTTTCGAAATTAACTCTTACTGATCCCAGAGTTTTATACGAGGCAGTTGGATTCTCTAATCAACATCAACTCGTAACGCATATCTAGATCTCGGGAACATTGACAGCTAGCAAAACCCAGTTTCGAGTTCTTGTGGCTGCATCAGTCTAAGTGATCGATTCGAATTCGAACTAAGGTTTCTCATCAAATTTTCGAAATTAAGTTTTAAAGAATATAACTCTGTTCCCAGAGTTTCCTAAAGGGCGTTCATGTTAGAGCATAAACTCCCTTATCCAAATTGATCAACGTAGACTAGGTTCGAATTTCTACATTCCGAGAATTTTTTCAGCTGGTTCTCCTAGCTCGCTCGTACGCAGTTCCCCAGTTCCAAGTTCTTGTGGCTAAGTCAAAATTGCAATACTTTGTTGTGTTCCTTTACGTCTAAGTCGATTAGAATTGAAACTCAAGTTTCTCAGCAAATTTTCGAAATGAACTCTTACAGGGATATACTCCTGATCCCAGAGTTTTATACGCGGCATGTTGGATTCTCTGAGCCACAAGGACTACCCTGTTCCGAATTCTTGTGGTTGAGAGAATCCTAGGCTAGGTCAAAATTGCAATATTTTGTTGTGTTCCTTTACGTCTAAGTCGATTAGAAATGAAACTCAAGTTTCTCAGCAAATTTTAGAAATTAACTCTTACAGGGATATACTCCTGATCCCAGAGTTTTATACGCGGCATGTTGGATTCTCTGAACCACAAGGACTACCCTGTTCCGAATTCTTGTGGTTGAGTCAAAAATTCACCCATTTTTTGTGGCTCATTAAGTCTTAGTGGCCGATTCGAACTCGAAATTAATTTTTGAAGAATATTGGGAATAGAATTATTCCCAGAGTTTCCCTAAGAGCATGCTTGTTTAAGTCTTAGTGGTCGATTTGAATTCGAAATTAATGTTTGAAGAATATAATTATGTTCCCCTAGTTTCTATAAGGGCATGTTAGAGCATTAATTCCCTTGTCAAAACTGATCAACGACTCGCATATCTACAGCTAGGGAAACCAAGTTCGTATACAGTTCCCTTGTTCCGAGTTCTGGTGGCTGAGTCAAAAAAACATAAACTTTTTGTGTTTCGAATTCGAGCTATAGTTTTTCATCAGTTTTTCGAAATTAATTTTTGTAGAATATACAATAATTCTGTTCTCAGTGTTACATATGGGCATGTTAGACTAAAAGAATATTAGAATATGTAAGTCTCGGGGACAGCTAGAGCTATCTAGTGCATCAGCAGTTGAAATTTATATATTCCATTCACACTTTTCGTATATTAAGCTCCATGCTCTTGCAGCTGAGTCTAAATTCTATCCATTTTATTTATGTTTCTTAAACTATTATTGGTCGAACTTAAAATTTTCGAAATTGTTGAACCTCGAGTCGGATCGAATATTTTAAATCTCAAGAGCTTTTACAGCTGAAGGAACCAAATTCGTAGGAACTTAAAATTTCTGTAAAACGTAGCCATAAGCTGCTCTCTGTAACTCCCAAGTCTAAGTCTCAAGTAATTGCTTTAAAAGTTCTCAAAAAAAACTTGACGAAATCGTCTTTGAAGCTTTTGTCGGGTGTGTCTAGAGCAAACATATTTTAAAATCGACTGCCAGAAACATAAAAGCTGCAGCTGAAAGTCTGATGCAGGCGTTTTGATTTTAAGACCCCCCCCGCCCACTACGTCCTGCCACCGGGAATACGTTTAGTTATGTTGCAGTTATTTTGAGCTTGGGTTTTGAGAGCAGATGATGTTGTTTAAGAGTACTGGGTAGAGGGGTCAACTTACCTGATGTCTGAGTTTCACAAGTGCCAATTGCTGAGCAAAGCCGGAAGTTTGAAAGGTTCAGCTAGCTGCAAGAGAAGAGAAGAGACGCATAAGAGAAGAGAAATGATATGATAAGAGTTTGTTGAATCAAAGCTGGCAAACATTGGGCTAATTTTAGGACCTGAAGGCGTATACTCTTGTTGGATGTCCTGGGCAACACACACACACAGAGTGTGGCTGTGTGCTTGTCCAAAATCGGCTTTGGTTTTTGGTTTACCTCTAAGCTCATTAATTTTATTTGCCTTTTGTGGTAAGCTGCTCTCTGTCTGCTGCGTCTGACTCAACCCTCCTCCCAATCTAGAATGCCCCTGCCTGCTACGTTTCAAGTGTGCAACATAAAAAATTGAAAACTAAGCGAGACACACACACACACTGACAAGTCAAGCGGCAATTTGCTTGCCCGCAACTCCATACCCAGAAAATAAAATGGTACTACAACAAAAAAAACACAAAAAAAAGAAAAAAATTTGGTTCAAGGTTTTCTGGGCGTGCGCTTTTTGTTTTCTGTGCTCAGAAAAGTGAAAGTGAATTATAAAAAAAAAACAATTGCATTTGATGTGGATAAGTGCAGGCAATGGTAACGGTAATACTCTTGTATACTAACGGTTTTTCGGAACCTAACGGCAAGTTCTGAAGTGGGTTTTGAGTGCCACAAAAGTTGAAAGCCTCTTTAAAGAGGTTGTACATTTGGCAGGTTGAAAAGAAAAAACAAATGAGCCGATTAGAGTCTGGAACTCTAACTCTTCTACATTTCTACGAAGTTCAAATCGGAGTCGTATTATGAGAAAAAAGAAATTGCTGACGATTGGATGATGTCTGATCCATCTGAAGTTTCAGATGATTTCTTATTGTATCTGGGAAAAATTACGAAAACGACTGCTTTTTTGAATCTTTTCAAACACTTTCGCAACCTACAAAGTGTTTTCTATTAATGGCTAGAAAAGTTGCCATAGTTCCATCGTTGTACATGTTTAAAAGCGGGTATTGTTCCTCCACGAGGCGCTATGCTCCAGTGGGAGATAAAGGAAATGATGATGATGATGATGATTGTTCCTCCACTCAGTAATTTCGTTTGTGGTCGGTATCTGAGAAACTCTCCAACTTTAATAGTCTACCATGGGTCTAGTTGAGCTATAAGCGTCTGCCCTTTGAGTACTCGCTTGGTTTATTTGGCTTGACTTTGATGCGTTTTTGCGCTTGGCTTTTATACACTTTGATTAATGACTTGCCAACTGCAAAGCAAAATGCAAAAGAAAAAGGATAAATGATAAAGCAGTACGTAGGCAAAGGGCAAGCAAAACCAATATAATCAAATGCAATGTTCTACAGTGGGCTAGTAGTAAGGGTAGAAGGGGCGTACCGCTGGGTTTAAGACCAAGTTGTTGTTGTTATTTTTATTTGAATGCCGGCCATGTTAATGTCAGCTCAAGTCTGTCAAATAGAAAGCCGCAGCTTAGCAAAGCTGCCGAGGGCAGCTTAAGAATTCAGTATCTTTAAAAAGAAGTGCGTCTTAACAGTCTTTTTTTGAGCTGTATACATTGGAGGAATGTTTAAGCTCCTTAAAACTGTCATTTGGTTTAGTAAAAACTTCAAATACTTGCAGTGTGGGCTTCTTTTGGAGCTTTTGCGAATGGAACAGCGTTTCGTAGATCTATGCATGCATTGTTGTCACGTCTTCTTAAGCTGCCCTCGCAGCTAGCACTTTGTAAAACTCTCTTATGTGATTGCTCGGCACTTCTTAGCAAACGTTCTCAGCTTCTGTGTAAACACAACACAATGGACACCATGATCTCTGGATGATGTCGGTTTATTAACTGAGCAGCCTAATCATCCTAACCTAACCAAACGTGGTTTTCAGCTCTCTATCATTACCATGACAGGGAATCGCTAATTTATCAAACTGCCCTCGTAACTAGCTTTGGCTAAAGCTCTATCTGAGTATACTGTCTCTTGACTAAACAGCTCATACGCAACGTGGCGTTTCTCTCTTCCCTTTCTGCATTGCGCATACGCAGCGTGATTAGTATCTTATGTTTTTCTCTACTCTGTTTTCGGCTCTCTTCACTGTGTAGCTGATACGCTACGCGGCATTCTGCTCATTTCTAAATTGCTCATACACAAGCTGGTCAACTTCTCTCTGGTTTTCTCTGTTTTGCACGTAACGTTCCTTTCGTTCTCTTCACTCGTTAGTTAGTCGTTAGTTTAGCGCCCTTTGCTTTCTTCTCTCTTGCCGTTGGCTTTTAATATCCCTGCATTGCTCATACGCAACGTGATCAGCCCCGATCATTATTTATGTGATCAACTTCCCGCTTCCCTAAATTGCTCTACGCAACGTTGTTTCCTGCTCATACGTAGCTCGGCTAGTGGTAACAAATCATTTCTAATATAGATTCCTTCTTTCTATCCCAAATTGCTCATATACCTACAAATACATTTTTATTGCTCATATTCAACTTACTTAGCTTCTCTCTTTTCTGCATTGCTCATACGCCATGTGGCTTTCAACACGCTTCTCTCCCTCTGTCTTCGCTGTTGTTGCTTGTTTGGTGCATCAAAACCAAAATGAAGTTGTTTGTGGTTTTCATAAAATTTTTAAGTCTTGATTGTTATTACCGAAAAGGAGTTTTTGTGCATAGAGAGAGTCAGAAAAAGAGCGCCAAAGAGATAGAGAGAGAGAGGGGAGTATATGGCGTGTCAAGCGGGCAACTTGATTTATAACGTTTTATTTCATTTTAATTGAAAAACTCAAACATATACATATGTTTATATACACTTATATAGAGCAGAGAGGCAGCAAGAAACGTAGATGAAGACAGAGACCATAAGCAAGTGGAATTTGCGCCAGAGAACGCACAAAAGAGCAAATATAATTAAAATGGCATTTAAAATGTTTTGGGAAACAGCTACAGCAACAACAATAACAAAATATTTGCAACCTACTCCTCTCTCTCTCTCTCTCCACCAAACTCGCTCTCTCGCTCTGCATGTGTTAGTTTGTTGAAAAAGTTGAAAAGCATAAAAAAGTAAATAAATAACAAGACAAAAGCACAAATGTAAATAAAATGACTTTATTAAAAAGCTGTATGCCCCAACAACAGCAACAACAAAGAGAGCAACAACAGCAACTACAAAGAGAGCAACAACAACAAAAACACAAAAAAAGGATAGGCGTGTTTATGAACTTTCAGTCTGCAAATAATAAAGACATTCTGTGGAACGCGCTATAAATGCAGCCCCATTAAAGGGCAGTTCGAAAAGTAACGTAAGCAAGCATTTAATTCATTTTTATAGTGTCAGCTCCATAGATGAACAATAAAAAAAAGCGTATATTGTTCTTTAAGTTTCTTTCCGAAGGTTGTACATCAAAAAAGTACATCAAAAGGTCTTACTTAATTTTAAAAATTGATAATCTCATTGTTCATCACGAAAGTCAAAGTACATATTTTAAATAAATGGAAATTCCCGTGCTAAGGGCTCATCGTTGGTCACTTCCGGAAAGAGATTTTCTCGCCGACGATATGCATCCGTTTGCATGATCTCAGATGCTACAAACAACAAAATGTGTTTACTATCGGAATGCAATTAATTTTTAATTTATATCGTTATCGGTAGATCACTCGAAATTCGACACAGTCTAATTCTTTATGAGTATTTTTATACCCTGTTCCTATAGGTACAAAGGGTATATTAGATTTGTGCAATGTATGTAACGCACAGAAGGAGGCGTGGCAGACCCCAAGTCCTATATACCAAAATGCTTATCATAACCTCGGGTAGCGATTGAGCTATGTCCGTCTGTCCGTCTGTATGAGCACCTAGATCTCGGAGACTATAAGAGCTAGAGATACGAAACTTTACCAGCTGATGCGCATATTTCCTGAGAAGATCAAGTTTGTTGAATCATGTCCATATCTTTCCCCGTAGCAGAGTTTGGCGGTTTTTTGCTACACCGTTTGATATTTCAATCTGAAACTTAACAGAGCGATGCGTTGTGGTTACAAGCATCCGTGTGTCAAAAATCGGACAAATACAATAAAAGTTATAGCCTTAAATGTAAAAATTTCATCACCCCTTGTCTATAAAGTGCGTCAATATTTGACTATACGTAATTTTAGTAACAAATGGACTAGAATCACCAATTTTGCTAAGCTGATTCATGTGGCTCTAATGACAAAATCCACATCCAAAGATTATCAATGAGGGGGCCCACCCCCCGCAATCGATTTACCGTGTTTGCTCCCACACCCCACAACATATTCCCTTGAAACTTATCCCATATACTTTAAATAACTTCTTTGACGTAAATTTCGATTTCCATCAAAATCGGTTAAAATTTGCGGAACTTATAGGTATCAACAACAAAAAAATGTTCCAATTGGAAAGTTCTTAGAAGGAATAAAACTTTTTTCGAGAAAAAAGGTACAGGGTATTACACTGTCGGGCACCGCCTCGACTGTATTACATTTTTTTGTTTAAAGTAATATAGAAATAATCCGATTCATTTTGAAACCGAATGTTTGCTGCTCCCAATTTCACCAAACTGAATTTTTCATGTGGTTTGAAATCGAACCACGTGTCATACACGAACACATGACCGATTGAAACGAAAGGGTTCCCGCGTTACACAAAGAAAATTTCCATTGTAACAAAAATAACAAAGTCATGTTTAATTTCAATATACATTGTTGTAATAATTTTGTATAATTTTATGTAAAAGTTAGAATAATAAAAAAATTTAAACAACATATAATAATAAAAAGTTGCAAAACTGTGGCAACCATGTCAGCTGTTTTGTATCAAACAAAGAAAATTTCGCGCCAGCATTAGAGTAGAAGTATAGTAAAAATAAGCGAGATATACGCATTAATAGAAAGTAAAATGGGAAATATTGACAAAAAAATTCGTTTTCAGGAGCACGCAAAAACGAATTCGAATAAAATTGCTTGGTTTGGTTTTTACGTTTTCCGGGGCACGGCTGCATAGTTAAGGCCCATACGCAGTATGCAAAAATTCCGCACGAAATGTCAAATCTTAATTTTTTAATTTTTTTCCTTTTTTTTTTCCAAACAAGGGAATTTTTTTTTATATGAAGTTTTGACATTTCGTGCGTAATTTTTGCATACTGCGTATGGGCCTTTAGCAGTACACACTAAAGCTGAACACTGCATGGATTACTTTTAAAATCTTGGTCGCTCTTGAGCAAAATGGCGTAGTTATACACCATGTAAGTCAGAATAGTGCAAAAATTATTAAGTTCAGGTAAAAAGACACCCAGAAAAACTATATAACAATTTGAGAACCGTTCTCACAAACTATTATTTTAAGTATTAGAAGAAAACGTTTTGATTTTTAAACCTCGCAACACTGCAGTACACAAGCTCTCAGACAACATGACCAAATTGTATGAATTGCGTTGAAATTTTAACCCTTCTTCCCTTTCAACAACTTTACCAGATTGTACGCTCTGTGATTATTATCCTTTATGCAACTTGAAGAAATTAAAGATTTTCTTTATATCTGTTTTATATCATGTTAGGTTAGGTTATGGCATCTGTTGGGACTCATAGTCCCAACTCACGTTGGCCCGTTGTGATACCGCTACGGTGGACCGTTCACCACTCTTCTCCACTCACTCGCCATCCGGCGGCCTGAATGAACGTTGAGAGGCATTTTGGACTCTGCTCCGGGAGCTGGGACAAGTCATCAAGAAAGTGTGACTTTAGAAAACGGAATCTTGTCCTGCACAGTCCAGGGCAGTGGCAGAAAAGGTGTTCTACTGTCTCTAGCTCCTCCTTATCGCCACAGCTTCTACAGAAGTCATGGTAAGGAGCGTTAAGCCTGTGTGCATGAATTCCCACCAGCCAATGTCCGGTGATAGCACGGATGATTTATATCATGTTTATGGATTAAAAATACTTTATACAAATATTAATATTCTTATTTTTTTATGCATGAGCCTTGGGCGTCTACTGTTTGGCCTGCCCTCGCAAACCACTAGACAGAGACAGACAGCGTTTTAATGTGTGAGTAAGCAGGAGCGCCTTATAGCCTAGCCCAGTTGAAGCAGTAACAGTTAGTCGTGCAAAAGAACTCAAACTCTGGCAACCTTTTTTTTGCTTGCAAAACAAATGTAAATGTAGCCAGACTTTGATGCTGGGCGACAGTAAACACTCGCAGGCATGTACGCCTCTTTGAAGGCAAGCTCCTATGGGTTCTTTAAAAATATTGTTCCATGTGTTTACCTAGAGCAATGCAGGCATGTTTATTATTTCTAAGTTCATATATGTACATAAATAACATTCGAGGGCACTGTTAGTGCTTAGGTACAGAAATTATTTGATTTTAAAGGGTTTCTGCTTTTAAAGCGTTAAGCTGTATTAGTCAAAATATTAGAAACTTGGTATATATAATACTTATATTTAAAAGAGCTAGGGCTTAGAAGTTGTAGTAATACAGGCGAAGAATGTTTATTACGTGAAAAAAAGTGCAAAAGTGCCCAAAATTTAGGAAGAACTTTGGTAATGGTATCTAAATAAGTGAACGAATACAGCCAAAATTTTGCGCGGTTTGGACTCACTATCTTTCCCGGTTTGAAATTCCTCAAAACTTACAAGTTACTTGAATATATTGCAGCGAGACCCTATCTTTTGCACTTTTCACTGTATCTCAAGTCTGAGGTTTCACTGTAACATAATGAATCAGCCTGCATATTATAGCAAGCCTATGATGCAATTACCAAGCCTTTAAAGCGCTGCATAAAATCTAGATTTAAAACAGATTTCTTTCTTTTTCTTATAAAGACTGCGCTTTGTACGCCCAACAGTAGCATAAGTTTGACAATTAACTCGAATGTTCAACATATTTGTGCCAAAACACTTTCAACAACCAACAAAAAACAACAACAAAAAAAACTTTGATGCATCCACAAAGTGGCAAGTAACGGCTGCTGCTGCTGCTGTTCTTGGCGGCGGTGGCGGCGGCGTCAGTCAAAGGTGCGCACAAAAAACGCCAACGACAATTGCGTCAACGCACAGTGGGTCAAATCAGTCGTTCGAGACCAAAATTAAAAATGACAAAAATTTTAATAAATTGAATTTAGCTCTATTTTGGTATCTTTTTGTAATATTTTGTATCTGTTTTTTTTCAAATCTGGTGGCACGGTAGTGCACCCGCCAAGACGAGCCAAGCGAAGCGCAAGGGCACTAACTACCTTTTCTCGAAGCGCTTCGTGGTTTTTTTGAACCCTTATATCTTGGGTTTGGATTATGCTAGAGAATAAAGCTCAGCAGAAGCTTAAAACTTTTCTCGTTTTTTCTTAAAAAAACTATTTTTTTTTTTTTGTTATTTAAGTTAAGAAAAACATAAATTTTGGTTTTTTGATCAATAACTTCTATAAATATATATTTCTTGTTGAAAAAATATTGATACAAATAATAAAAAGAAGACGATCTACGATCATGTTTGCGACATTCGTACGCTATTGATGTGCAAAAAAGTAAAGAAAACCTAAATTTTTTTTTTTATATTTTTATTTTTTGACATTCTTTTAGTAGCTGTACATGTTGTGCAAAAGGTAAGAGCTGTAAATTTGACGTTTCCAATATATCGGCAATAAACTTGCAATTTAGTACGCGACAAAAGTATTCATAAGTCGCTTTTGACTGCACCTACAAAAATATAAAAATCTTGAAAATAATAAAAAATATTTAAAAGCAGTTAATTTATAAGTACTGCTTTAGTCCCCACCTCTGAAATTATCACCACAATGTTTCAGTTTTTGAAAGAAATAAAAATAGACATTTAAAACACAATGTAACTGATTATAAGTTAATATAAGAACCTATTAACAATAGACCTTTGGCCTTGTTACTCGCACTCTTCCCTTAATCTTAGATTTAGTATTATATACTTAGTCGAATGTAAATAAATAAAATAAATAATTAATAAGTAATGTAAAATATTGTAGCTTTCTTTTACACTTTATTTTATTAAAATATATACACTAGTTATTTTTTTATTAACTTAAGTCTAAGCAATGTATTTTTTCCCTCTTAAGTTTAATAAATTTCTTCAAGTAATTTTTAAAAATACTTGTATTTACATTAACTAGTGAACCCGGCGGCGAAAAATTAATAAATTTCGTTATAAACAATATTTGAAGTTGTGAAACCTTCATTCTATGGAAGGACTCTTTGGTTTGGTGATTTTTCTATAAATACTCTTACTCCAGTAAAGCAGCGGGCTCGGCTCAATGCCACATAGAGCTGACCATGAGTAAATACCGGATTCTCCAAATAAATTGCTACTTTGCTCAATGATTGCTCTTGGCTTTTGTTTATTGTCATTGCAAATGCCAAGGATATACGAAATTGGTACCTCTGCATTTTAAAAGGAAGGACACTATCTGATGGCGAAAGTTTTATTTTTGGTATAAGGACCCTTTCGTTAACGCTTGCGCCTGTTAGAATCTTGCAGTCCAGAGAATTTTGATGTAGATGCATTATTTAATGCCCAGAATCATCTTTTGGTAACGAATCTCCTCCAACTTGAAGCAAATAGTTGGCAAACTCTTTCTCACCTTCATTTACGCGCATATTTCTTTTAAAATGCAATAAAGTGACGCAAGGCCATAATGGAGAACTCTTTTTGCAATGTTTAATAGTGACCGCACGGCCGGAGTGTGGCACAACTGGTAGAGTTTGTCTGATATATGTATATATATTTGTACGATACAGAAAATGCATCAAGAATTAGAATGGAATCGCCAAACAATTGCAACTGCGATGAGCCTTTAATGCAAGACCTATCTGCGCGTGAATAGCTTTCGATTAATACCTCATTTGTTGAAATTGGAACATCTTTGATTGAAATTTTATTTTAGCGATATCCACCAAAATATAGATGTAATCGAAAAAATAACACCTTATTGCACATCTAGGTGTAAATAGCTTTCGATTTATACCTCATTTGTTGAAATCGCGCGATCCGTCTAGGAGCCTTTGATGTCACAAAAAACGGCCTTGTGTAATATACATATATATAGATAATAAGAAAATATAAATATTTATATGTACCAAAAGTGATAATTCAAGAGTTGAGCGAAAAGAAAAAATTAAATAAAATAAATCAAGAAGTAGTAGAAACAAGAAAAATTCTTCAATTCTCAGGACAATAATTTATCATTTTTTATCAAAAGTAAGACATTTTCGACTTAGAATGTTGAAAAAAGTCACTCTTATCTTAAAAATGTATTTTCCGAGCCCGGTTGACATTTCTATGGAAATGCGCTTATATAAAATAAACTTTAAGCTGTCTAGCCAAGTCGCTCGCCAACTTACAAACTGAGTTGTGAGCAAAGCTTTTTAACTTTTCTTTTATACAATCAAAATTACAAGTTAGTAATTAATTTAAGCTACATTGACAAGTATTTGGACCACTGTGCGAGGCCAACAAAAACAAGAACACCAAGCCATAAATCATGTGGCAAGCAACGACAAGAAGAACAGATGCAAAACTGGCTGCTGGCAGCGGGCGGAGTGCTGAGAAGAGAAGAGTAGCAAAAAGCGATACAAACGCAACCAACGCAAAACGGTAATAACAACAACAGCAACAGCAACAAACAGCGACAACGACAAAGAAAAAGTTAAAAGAAAAAAAAAATGAATAAAATTATGCACAAAAAAAAAAAAGTGAAATTAAATAACAATAACAAGGTTAGCGTTGTTTTTGTTGCTGCCGCTGTCGACGTCAGCGTCGTTTGTGACGTAGCGACATTGCGGGTCCAACTGCAAAAAGAGCAACAAAAACGATAACGACAAGAACAACAAACAACAACAGCAAAAACCGTTTGAGAGCAAAAAAGCAAAAGAGAGCAAAACATTTAAAATGTGTGCAGCAGCAAATTGAGTGTTTTTATTGCATTAACATAAATAAATTAGAATGCGCTTGGCAGCAGCAGCAGCAGCAGCAGCAGCAGCAGCGACGTCGGCAGCAACGTCAGCAGCCAGTGAGAATGAGTCAGCAGCAGCAGCAGCAGCAACAACAACAAGAGCAATTGAGCAAAAAGAATGTTATGCGGGCGCAGTCTCAGCCGCAGCTGGCAGAGCGTGTTAACTGTCAACTTGTATGCGCTTGTGTGTGTGTGTGTTTGTAACTGTCAGCAATGCACCGCTACAGTCAGGGGCGTAGTTGCATTTTTTTTATTACAACATAAGAACCGCAGAAGGGACACAAAACTTTAAAAGGATATTCACTTAAGAGAATATTTTATCAAGTTGATTCAATTTAATTTTACTCACATACATATGCCTGCGAACTCTGGGTCTTGAAGAACGCAGATGTAGCTCAACTGCTGTGCCTCGAGAGAAAAATATGCCGAAAAATATATATATACTGGTAATAAATAAATAATAACAATAACTTAAGCAAAAACATTCAAATTGAACATAGGGCATCAAATTTTGATTTGACTCTAACAGTGATAATCCGGTCAGACACAGCATTGGCTCGCTTTGGGTGATAAGATTAAGCCAACACCGTTTCTTCTCATAGTGGTGTTTCCAGAAAAAATGAATTTATAACCCCGTGGTAAGGGTTTTCATCCGCTGTTTAGCCAGCGTATCTCGCTAAGCCCAAGAATGTCCAATTTATAAGCACACATCTCATTTAAAACCTGGTCAAGTCTCGATTCTTCAGAGAGCGTCCTTACATTCCATGTTCCAATCATAAACCGTTGTTTAAAGCCATAAGTCGTCAACGAAGGGGGTGTGTTTCTAACCGAGGCGTTTGTCGATGTTTCTGTAATATTTGTTGTTTTTTTACCTGAGTGGGTTATTAGCCCGCTGCAGAACCTGTTTTTCGGCAAGGAAGCTATGATTCGCCTTCTCACAATTAGCTAGCTCCCCAAAACGGTTGTTCAGGGGCTACCCAGAGGATACTTGACACCAGAGTCGGAAGTTTGTGAGCTGCTTAAACCGTTCAACAAAAGAATCATTTCTGGCCACTCCCAAGTGAGTGGCGATCATAAATTTTCTGCATTAGCATGCACTTTTGCGAACGGCTCCATATGGCCCTGTCAAACTACCGGATGGCACCTAACGGATAAGATAAAATCATGAACTAAAGTCGCAAGCAGGACATGAAGCAGTTATCAGATTTGTTAAAGCACAGAGAATAAGGTGGCTGGGTCATGTGCTAAGAAAGTCCACGAAAAGAATAGCTCAAAAGGCCTTTGTATTGCAACCGATTGGAGGAAGAAGAAGAGTACGTCCAAACAAGCGATGGCTGGATGATGTAGAAGCCGATCTCAGTAAAATAGGAGTCCGACACTGGAGAGATGTCGTTGTAGAGAGTTCTAAATCGAGAGAGATTGTTGCGAAAGCTTTGGTCCACCAAAGATTGTAAAGCTAAGAAGAAGAAGAATTCATTTACAATTTTATTTTTAACTCTAAAGCGCTCAAATGCGTTCAACACACTAAGTTGTCCACAAAATTCTTCTGTTTAGTGTTCTTCTGTCACGGGAGACAAGTTTATTTTATTTCTTTGATATCGTGCTTATATTTTATAAATAGCTCCCATTGGGGATAAAAAACAAAAGTTTTAGATAATATGAAGATATGGAGTTTTATCAAAATGGATTGACTATATATAGCGCCAATAGAACTGATTGGGCAAAAAAAAAAGGTTTTTAGGGCATAGGTTTTTTTTGTTTGTTTATAAAGATACATATCATAAACGAATTTGGCCATAAAAATGTTTTTCGGAAGCAATATTAAGAATTTGATTGTGGTAGGAGGTAGTGCTGGAGAAAACATCGATGATCGAAGTTTAAAATCTCTATATATCGATGTTGGCCAACAGAGATGTTTCTCCAGCACTACTAAAACACCCATTTGATGAGTGCAGAAGTGCTGGAGAAACATCTCTGTTGGCCAACATCGATACATAGAGATTTTAAGCTTCGGTCATCGATGTTTTCTCCAGCACTAGTAGGCGGGTGTGTCAATGTCGTCCGCAACAGATTTTAACCATCTCTTTTTCCTTTTTTTTTGATAACTTACTACACATGACATAACCAAAACGAAAAAACAAGCCAACTTAAGCCAAAATTGGTAAAAAATTACAAAGAATCTAACAGGACTTAGCATCTACAATGTTGTAAATGGGCTTAGTAAATTTATTTAGTTTACACTGTCATGCTGGAAAAACCAAGTGCTCGTGTTTCAAAATATATCAATTGCTGATGGTACAGCTACACTTTGATAGCATAGTTCTCACTTCCGGTTCCACTATTAAAACAGCATTATCCTCGAATCATGAGCGTTCGGCTTCGAAGTAGATGTAACGAATTGAGGGTTGTCACATGGATCCGCATATCGATTCCAGTCAGTTAGTGCAAAATTGATCAATTATTTGTGACGTGCATCGAGAGACTCCTACTCATTCTACAGCTGACTTTCTTTTTTTTTGTCTTTGCACGAATTCCAATGTTCTTACGCGTTTATGGACTATATCATTTAATTTGATTTAACACATAGTTGGTCAAACAAAATCTGTGTGCATTTTGAAGACTGTTAGATAATTATTATATTACCGCAAGCCAGTAAGACACCTTGCTGAGACAAGTTTCATATTTTTAAACAGCTGCTAATTTAGAGTTATGTGCATGTGGCTTTTGTTGTTATAGGGTTGCTCTAATTTTAATTGAAATAATTTGCAAATGAGCAACAAATTGAACATAATCCGCAACGTTGACAAGCAACAAAACGTTGGAAAATTCAATTATGCACACACGCACGCATTTAAATTAATTTCCATACAGTAAAAACGTTTTCCATTTGCACATGGTACATATTGCATAAGGATATGCCAAAATATTTAATGGCTATAGGAGCGGGCTAAGCTGTATGCAAAGCGCCCAAGGCATGGTCACAAAAAAATTGCTATTTACAAAATGAAGCTCATTAGAATCCCGAAATGGCTGTTATTTCTAGGAGCAGCTTTGAAAATTTGAATAATGATGTTTGATTTTAGATAAAGTTGCAGCAGAAAGACAATAGCATCTAGTTTAAATTTATTTAACATCTACTTCTTCTATTGTTTCTTTACAACTAAAATGCACGCATTAACAACACGCCGCCCTTGGGCGCCAATATTTCTGATGCGGCACTGTTCAACATCAGCGCATTGTTGTTGTTCTTGCTGCTAATGATTACTACTATGCCAAGGATATTGAATTTAAAGTGTAATTTAGCTCGTGTCTCGAAAGTTTTTTCACCGGTTTTTCGTCTTTCGACAGCAAGCAGTTCAGTTCACCTGCCAAGGTTCCAATGCTGTCGACAATTTGGACTCCAATCTGCGGTTCGTCCAAAGACAAACCCATTGCCTAACATTGACTTTGATATGCGTGCGGAAATTGTAATGACAGTGGCGGCGACGACAACGACGACAGCTCTGTGGGGGGTGGTGGTTACCTTTGTATGGCGCAGACAGCTGCCAAAGCAGCGACGGTGGCGTCTGCTTGGCAACAACAGGAAGGCAGAGGTAAAAACAACAACTATGCAAAATTATGACAACTTGCTAACAAGAGAACAAGAGAGTGCCGCCGCCAGCAGTGCAGAGAGCAACAAAGAGTGTTGTGTAGTGTCAATAAAATGAAATGAAAACTTTAAATAATGGCAAGAAGTAGTCGAAGAAGCAGCAGCAGAAGAAGCAGCAGCAGAAGAAGAACAAAAAAGACAAACTGCAAGACAAGACAATTTAATCAAACAACGGACAAATGAATGCAGCACGCACCAACAACAGCAAAGACAAAGAGTGGGGGAGAGAGTGCAGTGCAGAGTGGAGCAGAGCAGAGCAGAACTCACTCAAGTTAAGCCCAGTTCTAGCTGGGTCAAGTCAAGCCAAGTGAAGACTTTGTGGCGCCGTTGAGCGCATTTGCATGCCGGCAACAACAAAGACAGCAACAACAGCAACAACAACGACAGCGCAACAATCAAAAAGTTTTTTAAAACAAATTAAAAGTTGACGTCGACGCCGGCTGCGCTGCGACAGCGTGAACGACTTTGACTTGAAAACTTGCATGCTGCGCTGACCCAAAGGTGTCAATGACTCGATTAAATTTTAGAACTCTCTTTAAGCAGACAGCGAGAGAGTGGGAGTGAAAAACAGCAAAGGCTCAAACGTTTGAGTGCATTAATACAACGAGCAACATTCTGCGGTCTTGCATAAAGCCAGTGTTGCAAAAGTAAAGTTTCTTTTTGGTTTTTAGTTAATTAAAATTCATCAATAACATTTTTTACTTACTTTATGCCTAATTTAATTTAGAAACTTTTCGTTGGCTATGTAACTTTTTAAACATTTCCAAAAAATTCCTTAACTATACAGTTTTAAGTATAGGGTGTTTTTTTGAATCACCCGGTATTTCGGTAGCTGTCACTTTTGAAGCTTTTATTCTTTGACATTTGACAAGTAGAAACTACGCCATTACTAAAAATGGAACGATACACACTTCAACAACGCATTGAAATTAAATTAAATTAAAATTCACTACAAAAATGGTGAAAATCTTGCAGTCGCAGTTCGCAAAACTAAAGCATTTTTGGGTCGTCGTGAAGCACCTTGTCGGACCGCAATACAGAAATTGGTGGAAAAATTCGAGCTGTTGGGACAAGTTAGTGATGTGAAGAATAAAACCCGTGCACGTCGCTCAAGAACAACTGAGAATATTGCTGCTGTAGCCCAAAGTGTTGAAGAAAACCCAGGTTTGTCCATTCCTCGTCGTTCTTTGGAATTGGGCATTGCACAAACGTCATAACACCGTATTTTGCATAAAGACTTGGGTCTTAAGGCTTATAAAGTTCAGTTGGCAAAAGAACTCAAGCCGGCCGATCATCAGTCTTTGCTGATTGGGTCCTTGAAATACATGAAAATGATCCGGAATTCCATCGAAAAATCATCTTGGCTGATGAGGCCCATTTCCACCTCGGTGGCTAAGTCAACAAGCAAAATTGTCGCATCTGGGGCTCGGAAAACCCAAGAGTTATTGTTGAGAAGCCTCTCCATCCTCAACGTGTGACTGTTTGTTGCGGTTTATGGACCCCGCCGGGGTCATTGGGCATTACTTTTTCGAAAATGAGGTTGGATCAACAGTTACGGTGAATGGATTGCGCTATCGAGAGATGATTTATGACTTTTTATGGTCGGAGTTGGATGGTATTGATCTGGACAACGTTTACTTTCAACAAGACGACGCTACGTGCTACACAAGCAACGAAACCATTGCTCTTTTACGGGAAAAGTTTCCGGACCGTGTTATTTCTCGAAGAGGTGATCACAATTGGCCACTGAGATCTTGTTAATTAACGCCTTGCGACTTCTTCCTTTAGGGCCACGTGAAAAATAAGGTCTACGCCAACAGCCCAGCATCGATTCAAGACCGCAAAGATAGAATTCGTGAGGCTATCGAGGACATAGGGCAGCCACTTTGCGATTTTGTTATGGAAAATTTCATGAAAAGGATATGGTCCTGTAGGCGTGGTCGTGTTGGCCATTTGGCTTATGTTGTTTTTCATTATTAACGGCATACCTTCCTCTTTATTATGAAATAAACATCCGATCATTTATCTCAAAAAATGTAATTTTTCTTTGAATACCAAAATAACAACACTTATTGGAAAACCCTTTACTATCTAAGTACATAGTTCTTTGTGTTTCAGATTTATTTGTGCTCTCGGAAATATTTGAGTTGCTTTTAATTCGAAAGTGAAAATATGAATTATGAAGTAAATTATATAATTTGGACCACCCTGAAATCTTCAGTTAAAGTATCCATTAGGAAAGTCACAAAATGTAACGATTTTTTTTTTTAATTTTTCTTTATTTTTTTAATTTAAAAAAATTAGCAAATTGTTTTTTAGCGACGGTAAATCTAACTTTATTATTACAGAGATATTAACAGAATGGTTCAACTCTATTTTTGCTCAACTTTTTGATACAGTCAAAAACATATCAAAACTCTCCCAAATTATGTAGAATAGAGCAAAGTAAAAAGCTGAGCCGGAAAGGATATCTTAAAAAAAATAAAAAAATTATACCTACAGAATCTATATTGTACAAAAATTATTATCGATGGTCCAGTATTTCTTTTTGCATTTATAAGGACTGCTTTAAAGCCGCCTGCTATTCACAAAGTTATAAATAAATTTAAATTTTCAAAAAAAAAAGGCGGCTCGAAATTCCAATTTCAATTCAATTGAATTGCAAAGGCCGCGCCCACAGGCAACTTAAAAACATATTTTCAACATTCATTCATTCAAAAGGAACAAAAAAAAAAAAACCGAAGGACAAAAAATTGCAACTTGCAGTGACAATTTATTTGAGAAAAACTAAAGTGCAAAAAAAAAGGCATAAAAACTTTTGCCAGATGATGCAAGAGCTCTGCAAAAGTACTGTAAGTAAGGCAGAGAAATAGTTGGGAGAGCTAACAGAGAGAGAGGTTTGGGCTGTGTAGCTTTAGGGCTGGCTGTGCGAGGGTTGGCTTTGATATATGTACACGCAAAAGTGAGGTTAAGCAAGTGCTTTCAAAACTATTGTAGAAGACCACAATATATGTCTTTTTTTTTAAGATCTCAATAGGTTGCGTCGAAAATTTCTACATTTCGCAGTTAGAAAAACTAATTGTTGACAGATTGTAGAATCAAGATCTCACGAGAGAAGACTGAGAATGAAAGAAACAAGGCCGCGTGGAAAAAATACATTTTTTAAAAAGAAAGAAGAGGCTAAAATTCTTAGATTCTTCCAAGAGGTTAAATATTCTTGTATTTTTTTGTCGCAAAAATCAGAAGCTGCACAACTTAACTTCAATGCATTTTGGGACGTCCATTTTTTATGCTATATAAATAGCTGATATACAGTTTTTGAGTTTTTTCGGATGAATCCTCCGACTTATACATAGTGACAGTGGCGCATCCTCAGGGGGTTTCGTATTCCGACAATGTGTTGAAAGTGTTTTTTAGGCGAGCTCTGATATATACATATATACATTTCGAAGTGAAGAATCCGCCGCTGCATCCACACTAGCGTAGTGCTGACTTAAAGGATGAATCATCCGACTTATACATAGTGACAGTGGCGCATCCACAGGGGGTTTCGTGTTCCGACAATGTGTTGAAAGTGTTTTTTGGCGAGTCTGATATATATATACGTTTCGAAGTGAAGAACCCCCCGCTGCACACCTTCGTAGTGCTGACTTGTAGCTAACTTTTCTCAAATTAAGGCATTTTCTTGTTGCACATTTTCGAACTTAAAGTTCCAACCCTCGTGCTCTTATCGCTTACCATTGCAGTGGCATAGTGCAAACAAACTTAAATCGAATTCATGACAAATGATGCGCGAATTTTTCATTTGTCTGATGCCTTTGCCTGAAGACCCTGTCTCTTAGCCAAGTTTTACCTGGCCCCCCCACCCTCCACATATGAGTTAGAGCATTAATTTTGTTTCTTTTTTTTTGCTTTCTATTTATATAAAGTTACTAGTAGTATCTTCCAAAGCAATCCCAAACATATTTCTTTCATTTGCTTAAAGCGCAAGCCAAGCGTCAAAACCAAAATAAAAGACTAAAAAACAAAAGATTTACTAAGAAATAAAAAACCCAAAAAAGACCAGCAATTTTTTTTGTTTTCTTCATTTTTTTAACTTATGCCTAAGTCAAGGTTATGCCATGGTTCAATTACCTCTGCTTTAGTTTTGGGTTTCACGTTTGCAGTTTTTTTTTCGAGTCTTTACTCTCCACTGCCTTGGCAAAGAGCTTGGAACTCTGAAGACATTGCACAAGGGCGCAGTTGGAGTCTTGGAGTCCGAGGATAGCTCAGTGCTGTGCTCTATGGATAATTAAAGACAAGACCCGCAACTGAGCCACTCTTAACCCAAACTGTTGATACTACCAAAGCACAGCACAGCATGTTGGTCTTTGGAAGGTTAAAGCCAAATTAGAAAACAAAGCATTATGCTTGGCCAAACAGCGTAGAGTTGGTCAAGATACAGACTCGAAACAACGATGACGATAATGATGATGATGATGTTGGTGAGCTTAATAATGTTGCTGAGCACTTGAGAATCTAATTAGAGTGCCCAAACAAATACAGCAGGAATGTTTAATTAAAGGGCAGCACTGGCAAATTAAAGTGCTGCCAATGTGCTAAGAGATTTATGTGCTCACAAGCGCTCAGATATATTAATTTTTGCGTCGTGACTATAAGAGCTAGTAAAGCTAAACTTGACATTTTTTTTTGCTTGAGGATCGGCTTCAAGACTTAAAGTCTAAGAACCAACTTATTTCAAAATTTCACTTTTTGTGCCAAAAACTATTTGTGTGCCCATAACCTATATGCGCAGCTCTTAAAAGTTCTGCATATATATTTGAAGTTTGTCTCGAACCAATAGAGCACAAAGAAATTGTTAAACCGCCCACAGAGCCTCAGACAGAAGTAGTTGAAAGCTCAAGTTTTCGCAAGCTTTATCGAAAAAAGAAAAGCAAGACCAGTCTATCATATTGTCTCTGAAATTGTTTACGTTGTGGTTTTTAATTTCTATTTTAAGCAAAAATTTAAGCAATTAATTTACTCTATGGCTACGGTCATTCAACGCAAAGCCTGAGAAAGTCTTTCGACAGCGTTTCATCTCTGGCTCAACCGATGATGACCGATGATCAGCGTTGATCGGAACAAGTCCAAAAAAAAACTAAAACTTTTACATGCATGCAGCATTAAATCTTTGTCTTTATGCGAAAGTGTTGACCAAATTGACAAAAAGTCAACAGCGTCTACATGGCTACTTATGGCCATGTCTAGTATATGGCTATAGCCATGGTTATATGGCTATGACTATGGCTTCAGTTCAGCAGCTCAAGCGTATCAACTTTCGCTCTTTTGTCACAGCAACAACAACAATAACTCAAACAAAGAGTTCATTCCACTGTGTTCCTGTCCGTTTCGTACCCAGCCCTGGACTGGACTGGACTGGACTGAACCGATCAGAGCAGACCAATGACTTTTGCAATAATTGTTAATACGCAAAACAAAAATGAATTCAAAAATTTGTTATGCATATTTTGGCACAAATTTGTTGTTGTTGTTGCAACTCCACTTGGCACAGTGAACTTGCACGTTGGTAATACGTTAGCTTGGGGACATGTAAGCAATTTGGACATTGATGGATTTTATAAGCTTAAAACTAGAGAGAGAGAGAGAGAGAGAGAGAGGCGAAAGTGAGACGCAACACACACTCAAATAAAGGGTTTAGAGTGTAGCCAATTGTTAAGTATACGCCCCAGGGGCACACAACGACAACGTCAATAGACGACTACCAGAGTTGCATAGTCTGGGAGCGGCTATTGAAAAAGTTGCTCTGTAGCAATGTGATAAAATGAAGTTTCAAGTCAATTGCTGGACACATGATACATATAAAGTTTTGCAACAACAGAACCAAAGCCCGTTTGTAGACACTACACACACACGCACACACAGCATACACACAGCATACACACAGGCACAAAACCATGTCAAGTTTTTCCAGCTGCACTTGAAACTTTTCAAGTGAACTTTCACAAGGTAAGCGACAGCAACACCTTAGTCAGATCTTAGCTGCGTATCAAAAGGAATGAAACAAGTGCAGCGTTTCCCAAGTAAATGGCAATGGAACATGCTGAAAGTACTTTAGAGACTGCTAGATCTCTCAGAAGTTAAGCGACACCAAACAACTTAGTCAGATCTTAGCTACGAGTCAAAAGGAATGAAACAATATGCAGTGCAGCGTTTCCCAAATGAACGACATTTTGGTCGTATTGGCAATGTTGGTAAGCAATTAGACAGATCTCTTAAAATCTTGCACAAGCTAAGCAAAAGTATTGACTAATTTATCAGAACTTCGATGAGAACCAAATGGAAAGAAACAAGTGCAGCGTTTCCCAAATAAGTGGCAATGGAACATGCTGATAGTTCTTTAGAGAGACTGCAAGATCTCTCAGAAGTTAAGCGACAGCAAACAACTTACTCAGCTCTTAGCTGCGAGTCAAAAGGAATGAAACAATATGCAGTGCAGCGTTTCCGAAATGAATGACATTTTGGTCGTGAAATGGAACAGGCTGAAAGTACTTCATAATACTGAATCTTAGAGAAACTGCAAGATCTGTCAGAAGTTAAGCGACAGCAGACAACTTAATCAGATCTAAGATGTGAATCAACAGAAGGTAACAAGATGCAGTGCAGCGTTTCCCAAAGCAATTACACAGTACTCTTAAGATCTTTTACAAGGTAAGCGAAAGTAGTTACTACTTTATTAGAACTTTCATAAAAACCGAAATGGCAACGGACCAAACTGAAAATACTTTTAAATACTGAATCTTATTGAGCCTGCAAGTTCTTTTAAAAGCTTAGCTTAGTCAGAATGGAACGTAATGAAATTGAAGTAATGCAAATATTGCTTAACAGTCAGCTTGAAGTTTACATCTAAACAAAGCTAAAGAGATAGCTGAATATGTTTCACGAGGTAAACAGTAACAGCTTAGTCAGAGCTTAAATACGAAACAAAGAGAATGGAACACAAGGAAACACAGCAATGCAGCTTTTCCCAAATAAAGAGGTTTAAGTTGTAATGGTAGTATTGATAAGCAGTTGTCATTAAGAAACATCTTAATAAGACTAAAAAGTTCGCTTGGGATCTTTCGCTGGGAAAGCGAGCGTAATAGCACAGTGGAAATGTAAATGGAATGGAACATGATGCAGTGCAGCGTTTGCCAAATAAACAGATTTTGACCGTGCTGGCAGTTGGCCTAAAGTTCATTTACGATTTTTCATAAGGTAAGCGACAGTAATAAATTTATGGGAACTTAGATGGAAAGCAAACGAAATTAAATCAGGCAAAGTGCAGCATTTCTCAAAATAAATGTGTTTTGGGCATAATGACAGTGTTGGTAAGCACATAGAACGTTAGCTTTAAGATACATCTTGATGAAGCCATACAGATCTCTTAAGATTTTTCACAAAGTAGTCAGAATTTAGCTGACTACCAAAGTGAATGGAACAAGTTGAAATGCAACAGTGCAACGTTTTAAAAATAAAATGTTTTGGTAATCTAACCATACAGATCTCTTAAGATCTTTAACAAAGTAATCAGAGTTTAGCTGATAACCAAAGGGAATGGAACAAGTTGAAATGCAACAGTTCATATAAAAGTTCTTAAGTCTTCATAGATCTGAACATCTCATAGAAGCAAAGCGTCAAAACAAAATGGAATGGAACAAGACACTGAAGTGCAGCTGTTGGTAACATAATATTTGAGGAAGGCATAGAATGATTAATCATGGCGAATGATATTTAAAAGTGATGCCTTTCAGTATAAACAACTTGGAGTCTGAAATAAGGGGAACAGGGTATAGGAAAAGAATATGCAACCACAAAAGTAACTATTGCAAACATAAGCTTATGAACACCCCTTAGTGTTGCACAGTGCTGTAAAACGTTTTACAGCAGCTGTTTAAGAATAAAACGATTTATATATAAAATGGCGTGTAAAAGCTTTAAAACAAAATGAAATGATAATAAAATTAAGCAAATTTTTTTTTAAATATATATTGATAAATAAATATGAGCCACGCTGTTGATACCCATTAATAAGCATTGCATATTTGAGCGTATTATAGAAAGATTAAATTTTAATATTAATTATTTTTCACTCATTATTATTGGTATTTAAATAAAATTTAATTAACTTAAACATTCTGCCATTAAAGCAAATGGGTCATTTAAACAACTAATAAATATCAATATTAAAAAAAATTAAAATTTTATACAGCATTTAAAGCCAAAAATTGTTTAAAACAATGATTTGCTAGCATTTTTTGAATACAGAGAATAACAAGCTGATCACCTTGCGTTTTTTTTTATTTTTTTTTTATTTTTACGTAGTTTGACAACTTTGCAATAGACTAACGAATACACTTGATATTTTATATAAATTTAATTTTTTTTATAATTTTTATTTTTTTTTTTTTTGGTATACAAGCCCCCAAATATATTATTTTTTATATAATATAGAAACTTTAATTAATATTTAATTGATATTTGTATTTATGGACGACAACAAGTAAAGCACAATATTTTCAAAATTTTTAAATATTCTCCAAGAAAATCGATAACTCCATGAGTTATCGATAACTGTTACCAGATGCAACTCGCAAGCAAATAAAATTGTGCAGACGAAAAATAAATCACTTTTTAGGCAAAAAATAAGGAAAGCCTTATTCTTAGGAAAGATATGTTTATTTTAGGGTTGACTCTTCCAATACAATACTTAGTACTAAGTACCTTTTAACCCTCTAATGCTCAAAAGTCCATTAAGGAAATTATTGTATTTGTGCAAATAATTGGGTTAATATGGGTTAGCTGGTAAAAAATGCTCGATCTAAGGCTTTATAGAAAATTTCCAAAGTGGAAATGTAAGTATATCATAGCCACATCCAGGCCTGACGAGTGGGGTGGGGGAAGGGGGGGATTCCCTCCGGGCCCGGAGTTTTCTCAGTGGCTCGATGTAATTACTGTCGTACTGATTTGTTTCAAGCTAAAGTTGTAATAGAGAGGCCGGTACATTTTTCCCCCGGGCCCGGATTTTCTCTCTACGGTCCTGGCTACATCTGCAGATATGCATTGGTTAGTTATTGGTTGCCCCAGACAGGGCACGACCTTTACCCTCTTGCCAGACAAAAAGGATATACGTATGCCATTGGCCACTTTTAAGCTTCAGACTAGGGAAAAATTTAGATCCCATGTACAAAGGCAGTGGTACAATACACCCCACTGTACAATCAGCCGCCAAATATGGCCAAAAATCGACCCAAAACGATCCGCGAGGCTCTGCGGACTTAACCGGTCGCAGTGTTCGGCAGTTGTCTGAGCGATCACCGGACACTGGCTTGTCGTAACACGTGCGACCAGAATGAACGCTCCGAGCAACGATTTTTGCAGAAGCTGCAGAGATAAGGAAGAAGTTGAGTCAGTAGAACACTTCTTCTGCTCCTGTGAGGCTTTCAGTAGACGCAGGAAAAAGTACTTAGGAAACTACTTTCTTCATAACCTAGCGGAGCTAGAGTTTATATGTCCGAGGAGGATCGCAAGTTACATTGTAGCAACAGAATGGGAATCCTTTTAGTTTTCCTCAGGAGAAGGGTGTAAAATAGTGATCCATGCGGTTTCACAACGGGCCGGTCAAAGCCTAAGTGTGCTGGCCTCTCAAGCCAGCAGCCGCTCCTACCTAACCTAACCTATTGGTTTTTTATATTTTAGAGAGATTGTCAGCTCGAACCATAGAAGTTTAAGTTATTTCAAATTCAGCTCGGTTTGGATCAATCAAAATCTTTGAGAATCTTCATAAGTATCTACTATAGTACTTAAGAGACAAAAACTGTGCATCGCTAAGTACAACAATCTGCAAACATTTTTTACCAAAAACTTAATAATTTTACAGAAATTTTGAGTATTAGTCGAAATATCATAGCAAAAAGTTTACAGTTTTTTTTTATTAGGCTCACATTAGTCGACATATAGAACTGGTTGTCGCTATGAAGGAATTCGTACAGAAGAAAGCTAATATCGAAAATCAATCGAACTTTTCATCTTATCTTAAAAATTTATATTCTACGAGTTGTTTGCATGATGCTTACCTTTTTTATATGTCGCACAATTTTTAGCCGTAAAGTCCTGAAACACGATGCCTTATGGACATATTAAGTGCACTCTTTTCTCATAAGTCCATTTAAATGAAAAACTTAAAAGTTGCGTCTTCATTATAAAATATTTCTACACAGTTAACTGCCTTGGTATTAGCTTAATGTACTAGTTATAAGGATTTTCGTGGGTTTGGGAAACACTGTAGTGCACTCAGACATTTTCATATGCTGCAGTTGCATACTTACTTAAGAGAGTAAGCGCGCGATTGAGAGAGACTTACAGACCGCACTCTACGCACTGACAACAGTCTCTCTCCACAAGTTCAAGTTTAATAGACGCGTCAAGCAACAACAAAGCGTAAGGAAAAACCGGGCAGCTCGAATTCGCGAACCAATGTCTAGAGCTAGAGCTGGAACCCCAAAACTAATATTGCCAACTGAGGCCTGGCGCCCAGCGCCATTGGCATTTGAGTAACCAACTTTGGCAACGTGTCTAGCCGGTTTTTTTGTTTCTGTTTCTGTTGCCTGGTGCGCCACATGGCCGCCGGTCAACATATTTGTAGCAACACCGCCGCCGCCGAATCGAGACTCAAGACTAGAGACTCGAGACACTTCAATATGTGGAGCTCAAACTTGTGGCTCGATGTCGTCCGATGTCCGACAGTCCGAGCGGTCGACGGTCGATGTTCGACGCTTGTCGTTCGAGAGCACGCGCTTCAACAATCCGGTCCGGTCTGTTTGTTGTTGGACTGCATCGTACTACTCTCGCACTACACACTCATATCACTTGGTATAATAACAATTTTGAGCTACAAAAAAAAATGTAGATTTCAAATATGCCGCTCGTGTACATATGTATAACTTGATATTTATTAAGTATGGCAGTATTGTTAACTATATAAAGCCATGACAAGGCAGTAGCAACAATTTTAAATGCTACATAGTGAAATTGCAGGTCGTTGTACAGTGGAACAACTTGAATGGAAAACAAGTTGAGACCATTTAATTAGTATTAAAGACAATGTCATTAAATGATCACTGGCGTCATATTGGCATGTTTGGCTGGCCAGTTTTTGAGTGGCCAAAGACTGTCGTTGCAAAGCTTTGCGGCATGGTGTCTTTTTTTGTGTCAGTGCTGCGACAGCTTTGACGCATATGACAAACCATATGACACAGACTGAGCAGCGCCAGTTGATTCTTTTGTCATATTTGTATATGCAATGGTTTGTGCTTGTTATATAAACATTAAATAACAACTTGTCGAGCCGAAATAGTTATGACAGCTATGCTGCCAACTTTTATGACTTCAAATTTATATGACAAATTATTTGTTCTTTGATAATATTATGACGTAGATAGCTTAGCTTACAATAAAATGCTCTTCCAGCATATTATATGGCACACGTTCAGAAAAGTTTCTTTATATTATATAATCTACTATGACATCAAGTTCTCAATTTTATATGTACATATGTGCCAAATTTTATGCATGAGCTTTGTATATGACGAGCTATACCTTCCCTTGCCATATTTAAGACGCAGTATTTAACAATTATGACGAATATGCCAAATTTTAGTTTCTTTTGGACATATTTTTGTATCTAATGGTGTGAACTTGTTATATAAACAACAATTAAAAATGAGCCGAAACAATTATGGCAGTTATGCCAACTTTTATGACGTCAATTTTATATGAACAGTTTTACAAATTATTTGTTCTTTCGTAATATTATGACATAGATAAGCTTGCTTACAATAAATGGCGCTGCTATTATATTATATGCAGCACGTCCAAGACTTTTTCTTTATATTATGTAGTCTACTGTGACAAACAGTTTCTCAATATTGCAAATTCCGCTTATAATTTGTTCTTTTGTCATATTCTATAAGGCACATGTAAAGACGCAGCTTTTTATTTTTAGTGGCATATAAATATACCTAAACTGATCAATTGTTTAAGCAATGATTTAATTGTTCTTTGGTCATATGATATGACGCATTTTAACAATTTCTATACGACAAGAGTTCCAATTTAAATTTAGTTTTCAACAATTATGACAAATATGCCAAATTATATGACGCCGATTTTATATGGCAAGCAAGGCAAATAATAATGTGTTCTTTTTGGCATATTTTATAATGTGCAAAGACATATTATGAAAATGTTCTTAAACTGATCAAATATTTAGGCAAAATTTATGTGTCCTCTGATCATACGATATGATACAAGTGTAAACCACATTTTGAACAATTCCTATATGACAAGAACTGAAAAGTGTTTGTTTTTTTGCCAAATCTTTCATTTTTTTGTCATATGTCAAATTGAATATAATGCGCCGCTTTCAAACATTTATATCGTCACAATTGTAAGCCAAATTTTTCTTACGACAAGAAGTTTTCATTATTTGTTCGCTTATCAGTGCCATAATTTGACCCGGTTTTGGCAGTATGCCATATATATTAATTTGTATAAGAAAGCAATTGCAATGAAATTTCTTTATTTGTCATATTTTTAGTTCAGTTGCACACAATTATGACGGTATGGCAAATTTTATGACGCCACTTTATATGAAAACGAACAATGAACTATTTTTGTGGCTTATAAATGTCATAATTTTGCAATGCGCCGCTTCTCACAATTTATATCGTCACAACTGTGACACAAATTGTGGATATGACAAGTAGCTCTAATTATTATTATGCTTTCTTCAGTGCCATATTTTGACAGTATATACCCATGCCTATGCTGTAGATTTTTATATGAAAAGAATTGCAATGGAGTTCTTTTATTTGCCACATTATTTATGCATTTGCTAACAAATATGACAGTATGACAAATTTTATGACGCCGCTTTATATGAAAACGAGCTATTAACTATTTTTGTGGCATATATTATGACATATAATTTTGCAATGCGCCGCTTCTAACAATTTATATCGTCACAACTGTGACACAAATTGTGGATATGACACAAGTAGCTCTAAGTATTACATATTATGCTTTCTTCAGTGCCATATTTTGACAGTATATACCAATGCCTATGCTTTAGATTTTTAAATGCAAGCAATTGCAATGAAGTTCTTTTATTTGCCATATTATTTATGCAGTTGGCAACAAATATGACGGTATGACAAACTTTATGACGCCGCTTTATATGAAAACGAACAATGAACTATTATTGTGGCATATATATGCCATAATTTTGCAATGCGCCGCTTCTAACAATTTATATCGTCACAACTGTGACACAAATTATGGATATGACAAGTGGCTCTTATTATTATTATTCCTACTTCAGTGCCATATTTTGACAGTATATACCCATGCTGTAGATTTTTATATGTAAGCAAGTGCAATGAAACTCTTTTATTTGCCATATCATTTATGCAGCTGCTAACAAATATGACGGTATGACAAAATTCTTGATTTTATATGAATTTTCTTCTTTTTTTTGTCATATTTCACAACGCATGTCCACTGGTTTTGTGGCATATGTAGCGGCTTGTAAATATTTACGTTTTTTTACGATATGACAACACTTATGAGCCAATTTATTTATATATATGACAAGGAGTTCCAATTATTGTTTTATATTGATATTTATTATAACAGCGGCATGTTTACAATGAAAGTGTTATCGCTGCTTTATATTTTGTCATCTACGAAACAGCTTAAAAGCCACAATATCTTTAAAATACTTTACTGCTCTTAAACTCTGTGAACTCCAAGCCACAAACAAATCCATTCATTCCAAATAAATTCATATGACACAAATGCAAATGATTTTATTGCCACTGTTTCAAATCGATAACTCGCTTGAGTCGAAATAAACTACAAATTGGAGCTTGAAATTTTGATTTATTTCGTTTTTTCGATTTAATTTATGCAGTGGATTTTATTTGAGCCACATAGATCAATTATACCAAAATTTATGACCTATAATATGGTATAAATGTAGTAGCATTTATATTTATGACTTACTATTAATAATAATAAAAGTCTAACAATAATTGTTAAACAATTTATATAGAGCTAAGCTGTTTTATAGCTGATAATAATGTTCGACCAGAGTTGCAAACGTTATTTCGATAATTATGCATTACATTGCTGATTACGATAAACTGTTACGATAACTATTTGTTTAACGAAGCAGCAGTAAAAAAAATGTATTATTATTATTTTTGTTTGCTTTTGCTGTGCTTATTGTTGATTTGCTTAGTTTACTTTATTTTTTATTTACTTTTTTTTATATAGCTATATATTTATTTATTTTTTTTTGTGCTGAGTTGAGCTTCCTCTCTTTTATTTTTTGCAAACGACTGGGCGGAAATGACCATTTGAACTAGATAATTTGTATGGGGCGTCTACTTGATGTAGAGCGTCATTATATAGACATAACCCATATATATGTATACATAAATATTTATATACAAAACTTTGTGCATAGGTCTGCGTGTAGCTTACATAATCAAAGCTCGTGTTGCAATTAAATACTTAAAATTAAAAACGTGATGATCGAAAAACTTGCCTGATCATCTGAATGATGCGACTGATTTTTTTTTCATCTTTCTTTTCTTTTTTTTTTTTTTTGGGAGTACTCAAATATTGTCATATGGCATGTGGGAGCGCTGAGTGGGTGTTACGAGGCAGTTTGGCAGACCTATTAGGCCAAGACCGGATTCGAATTATGCGGCATGATCTGCAACAAATTCTACTGAGACAGAGCGTGCTTTTTAGATAACGAAATGCATGACTTTTGCAAAAAACAAAACGAATTCAAATAGTTTTAGCGACTTTCGAAAAAAAAAGAAAAAGTGTTGCCCAACACTAGAAAGTAATGTAACTATTGTATTAGCGGAGTCTCGTTAGATTAGTTTCAAGCTGAGTTCGATTTAAGATAAAGTATTGGTTAAGGGGTAACAACTGTGTAGAATCCTCAGAAAATGAATTTGAATTGGTAGACAATGATGATTAAAAAAAGAAAAAGTGTTGCCCAACACTAGAAAGTAATGTACCTTTTGTATTAGCGTGGTCTTGTTAGAGAAGTTTCAAAATGATTTTGCTTTAAGATAAAGTATTGGTTAAGGGGTAACAACAGTGTAGAATCTTCAGAAAATGAATTTGAATTGGTAAACAATTATATTAGAAGTAACGTCACGAAGTGAAGTCGCTATAAACGGTCTTCTACGCACCCTGGAGGGGGGCGGATGCAAATACCCACAAACTCTATGCGAGCGTATGACTAACGCCCTCCATACGCTCTCAGAATGGGCCATGGCCAGCGAATTGGGAGGCAATCCAGACAAAACAAAGCTTATGCTCCTTACCAGGTAGTACAAAGTTCCTGCTCTTAGTAATACTAAGCTCAATGGTATCACCTTGCCATTCAGCGACTCAGCCAGATAACTCGATTTAGTCCCAGACAGCAAACTGGACTTGAGCCTGAATACGGAAGATCATAGGAAAAAGGCCACAATCGCCCTATATACATGTAAAAAGGCCATCGGACTTAAATGGGGCATGTCTCCAAGCATAGTCCACTGGCCATATACTGCCATTGTCAGACCGATACTTATGTATGGAGTCCCGATTTGGTGGCCAACTCTAGAAAAGATGGCCAACCTAAAAAAGTTGAGTAAGGTTCAGCGGATCGCAGATCTGACCATTAGCGAAGCTCTACGCTCCACCCAAAATGAATCACTAGATGCTACATTAAACCTCCTGCCTCTGGACAAGATGGGTAAACAACAAGCTGTTCTGTTAGCCTTACGCATGAGAGGCGAAAAACTGGAATGACCATGACTTTGGTCACGCAAGGATTCTCAAGGGAAACCCACTTATTCCCGAGAGTACAGACTACTGCATTCCGCAGGAACACTTCACAACCAAATTCAAAACCCATATACCAACCAGGGAGCAGTGGAGTATAGGTGTACCAGGCCCAGCTGGCTCGATAAAGATTTTCACGGATGGTTCCAAGCTGAACGACCGTGTAGGTGGAGGCGTCTACGTTTCCGACTCCCGGATCACTGCAGTGTATTTCAGGCAGAGGTCACTGCAATCCAGGAGGCTCTGACAACAATAAGAAACCTACGAGTACGGAATAAGAACATCTGTATCTACTCGGACAGCCAGGCGGCTATCAAGTCCCTAGCTTCATTGACATCGTGCATGAAGTCAGTGCAAGAAGTCAGAGTCAAGTTGACTCAATTTTGGCACTTCGACAATATTTTAACGTCGAAAACTGAGATTCAAGCATGTGTCCGTTGAATTACTAGAAGGTAATACTTTTTAAAGTTTAGCAAGGCTGGTAGTCTAGTGAGCAAAAAAAAAGTGGTGTAAGCATTACATGTGACAGAAGCACCTCTTATGGACTTTGGGCAGCAGAATCCGAAGTAGATTAATATTGAATTCGAAGGCATAGTACAGAGAGGTTAAAGTGTTACCTACGATTGGTGCAGGGAAGTACGGCTCAGCTAAAACTGTAGTAGTTCCATTTACAAAAAGGTACAAACTACCAAATATGCGGCAACTTCGCCTAAGAGGGTGCCCTATTGTGAGCAGCAAGGAAGTTAAATATATTTGGAGTTACATATATTTGACAGCAAACTTAGGTTCGGCTCTCAAATAGATAGCGTGATAAATAAATGCACTCGCGCTTAATACACGTGTAGAAGGATAGCTGGTAAATCGTGGGGAACATCGCCCAAGATCATACGCTGGCTATATCAAATGGTCATAAGGCCTAGCATACGGAGCTATTGCCTGGGGTGCTCGGGTGGAGGTTACCCCCGGTAAAAAAGATGTCAAAAAGTTACAGCAGCTAGCCTGGGTATGTATGACGGGAGCCATGAGAACCTTCATATCGTAATAAGGCTCCAAATGAAAGCAACACTGCTAAGAATGACAGCCGAGGGAATTGGCAAGGGTCACTTAATTAGTGCTGGAGACGCTGACGAGTCCCCCCTCAATCCTCTTACCCAGAGATGAAACGACCACAGAGTTCCACTTCGAAGACATTTTAGAACTATTATGAGCAACAAGACGAATTGGACAACGTTACAGGAGATACATCCTATGAATAGGCAAACCATTGCGTGGTATACTGACGGGTCTCTTACCAAAGAAGGCACCGGACTGGGAGTCGCAGGACCAAGAACGCGACTGTCAGAAGCTCTGGGTATATACACCAGCATATTTCAGGCAGAAGTATGTGCCATAGGTCGTTGTGTGGACATCAACCTGGATAGGAAATATAAAGACCGAGACATTGCAATACTGTCAGACAGTCAAGCCGCGATCAATGCGGTGACTGGCTTGAAGATTAATTCAAAGTTGGTTCGGGAAACTAGAGCCAAACTCAACCATGGATCACGGGACATATGAATATTCCCGGGAACGAAGCAGCTGGCGAACTGCCGAGAAATGGTGCTGCGAAACCACTAGTAGGGCTTGAACCTTATTGTGGCATTGGCAGACATACGACTAGACAGCTGTTAAGAGATGAGGAGAGGACTGACACGGCTGGCTTACGGCAAGCCAAGCAAGTCCTCGGTTCCTATAATCTAAATAGGTTCAAGAAAATATGCCAACTGGGCAAGAATTCACTTAGGGTACTGACTGGGCTACTGATGGGACATTGCAGACTCAGGAAACACCTGAGTACTATTGGTATAGTGAACTCGAACACATGCAGGTTTTGTGAGATTGAGAAGGAAACCTCGCTTCATATACTTGCAGAGTGTGACGCCCTTTTTGTGACGTCAACGTCATGCTAACGCTCATCATTTATTTCTCTCTTGCATATGGACGCTAGATGGCGCAAGCAAGTTGTTTCGTTTTAAGGTACGCTTTACTATAAATATTATTATTTTTATTTAGGTAACACAATCAAAAAAGGGGGTTACAAACCCCCAGTTGGTCCTTAGTCTTTTAAAAATATGTAAAATATATGCGTTAAAAGTAAGCAAGGAGCAAGGCTTATCTTAAAGCAAGCTCTTCGTTTTTAAAAGCGCAGTTTCAGTAGCAATCTAAGCTAAAGATCTAAGAATTACGAGGTATAGCGCAACTCAAGTTATATTTTTTCGCACATATTTAAGAGATTTAAAAATGTTACCTTTAGCGTTGGTTGCCTTTTTTTTTTAACAAAACTCATAAAACTTGTTGCCTTGCAACATTCTTTGCCATTTGAGTTATGTCGCTTTTAAACAGACTCTACATTATTTTTAATAATTATTCATTCATAGCAGAGTCAAAAGCAAATCTACAAATAATTTGTAATTCAAAGTTTGTTAATGTCTATATTCGGCAAAGCTGATTCATTGACAAATGCGACATTTGAATTCTTGCTGCGTTTCACTCTATCTCAAAATGTGACAACAAAAAAAAACCCAAACATAAAAAGCATCTCTCAGCCATAAATTGCTAAAGACTTGTCTGTGACTCAGCCCACTCTGCGGTAGCTGCTAGGGTTTCTTTCTTCTGTTTTTATGAATTTTTTTCAACCCATTTATTTTTAGGCATTTGAAATGATATCCCATTAACGATTTAAGATACTTTGGCGTATACTCAATATTCGAATAAATCAGACCAGACAACAGTCGTAGAAATTAGCATATCGTTAAAACAAAAAAAAAAAAAAAAACAACTTCGAGAGTTCCGTTGCCAAGTAACTGTGCTGCGCTGCGGTGCTCTCGCTCTCCTCCTCCTCTCTCTCTCTCTCTCGCTCTCTCTCTCTCTCTCTCTCTCTCTCCGTCACTCTCTCATTCCGGCTTATGGCTGTGCGTTATCGAAATCTGTTAATTTATAAGGTTTAATTGTTAATTTAACCAAAATACGCAAAAGCAAAACGCCTTTTAAGAGCAACATGCCGAACTCTGTTAAAAAAAAATGTCGCACGCGTTGATTTCCGCAAAAAAAAATAATAATTCAGGACAATGACCGACAGTGGAATACACTGTACTTGTGCCACAAGGCGCAGACGACTTCGGGTTACCCCGTACCACCACATTGCAATTAAGTCCGAAATATTGCTTAAGACCTCCAAAAGATACGATATTTTCATAAACAAACAGAAATCAGTCAAATTTTGCACCAACCAATTTTTTTGACCGATTTTGATCAAATTTGGTACACTGATTGGGAACTATAAAAAACTTCCGACTGCCAAATTTGTACAAAAAACATTTTTTCGACCGATCGATCCTATGGGAGCTATATGATATAGTCAACCGATTTTGATAAATTTGGTTATGATATCTTCATAAACAAACGATTTATCCATCTAAAACTTTTGCTTTTTTTCGAGGTCCTCTGAAACACCCCTATATAATGTAATCCCGATATCAAAAAAATAAAATAAACTTTTCTCCTATGGATTAATAAGGGATCTAATCCGAAAGTTTGGTTGCTCTAGCTCTTACCATCTCTGAGATCTAGGCGTTCATACGGACGGACGGACAGACGGACATGGGTATATCGACTTCTCCAGTCACTCTGATCATACTTTAGGTAACTTTGAAGGGTCTCCGACGTCTCCTTCTCTAGGTTACATACATTTTCGGCTTGCACAAACACAATATACCCTTTGTACCATGCGGTACATGGTATAATAAGGGCAAGGGGGTGGGTAAAAGTACGAAAAAACTGCGTTGTTGTAACTTTGGCGCCCTCTACCGCCTAAAATAAGAGCTTCTGGGTATGCCTTCCATTACAAATACAATTTTAAATTCAATTTTGATCATTATACTACTACTACTACTTTCAGGGATCCGGCTGTGTTGGGCACTCCTGTCACTTCTACTGAAAGTGAGAGGATGGATGTTCAGTAGAAGTCGCCATATAGTTTTTGACATAAGGATCCGACTGAAACCTAGAAAAGTCGACATGTTGGTCTTCTGCTACAAAAACAAGCTACTAGAAAGATAATTTTTTTATGATTGCTAGTTGTTGAATGGACACTTTTTGGTTTTTTAAGATGTAATTTTAAAAGCATCTCTTTTTACAATGTCATGAAGCATCCAACACCTGCTGTGTGACTGCCCTGCGCTTCAAAGAAGACGAACCCAGTTTCTGGGTAAACCGTTCTTTGAAGATCTGGGTAGTTTGGCTCATGTGCCCATTGCGGATCTGGCTGCGTTTGTCGAATCCTCAAAATGGTTTTGTAATAGGAGAGACTTAGGCGATTAGGGATGGCCTACAGTGCCGATCCCCCTCCCTTCCCTTCACCACCCTTTCTCCAACTCCTTTCTTTCCCTCTCAAATTAGGCAACACAATGGACCTCATGGTCTCTGGGTGATCTCAGTTTACTGAGCTGCCTATTTAACCTAACCTAACCTACAATGTCATGAATAAAACGTTTCTGGTCAAAAGTTTGAAATACGCTTTTTGTGAGTATTCGAATGTTCCCCACTTGCTCTATGGTACTATCTTTAAAGAATGTGCCCTTTTTTGTGTGCCATATTTCACTTTGTTCGATAGTACTATCGATAGTATCGATAGTATTTCAACTATAGATACTATCCCAATTCTAGTATATCTATTACATATGAAAATATCATTAAAATTGAAGAGTTCGACTTAAAAAGTGATTCACATCATTTGTTCCTGCCGATAGCTTATTTATCATGATCAGGAGGCGAAGTCCCCGGCTTTTTTTATACAATGAAGCTCTGTTTATTGCGTACACAGTTGATACGTTCTTATTTAGAGAAGAAGTTAATATATATTTTGTTTATTGGAGTTACATAAAGTGACCTACCAGTTTAAAGACCAATGATAAGGTAGCACATTTGGCAAGTGGAATCATGTGAACCTTATAAACAAGAAAATATTGATTTGTTTTTTAAGACACCACTTCAAGCTTCCCTCAAGTTACTCAATGTTACAATGTAGAACTTGGAACAATGGGCTAAAAATTGATTATTCTGCTTTGTGCCAGAAATCTTTGAATGGTTGCGTTCAAATTTTCTTTTTCTTTCATATTTAATTTCTAAAGCTTTAAAGGCGTTTGTGCTTGCGTATGTATTGAAATTTTTTCAAAAGATATCTGCAAAGCTAACGTATAGCTATAAGCTTGAAAATCGTTTTGATAGCGATTTCGAGCGCAACACTTTATACCGTGTATTTGCAGCACACTGTTCTGAGTACTACGGCTGGAGAAAACATCGATGTTCTAACGATGTATCGAAGTTTCAAATATCTATATATCGATGTTGGCCAACAGGGATGTTTCTCCAGCACTTCTGCACTCATCAAATGGGTGTTAAGTAGTGCTGGAGAAACATCTCTGTTGGCCAACATTGTTTTATAGATAAACTTTAAACTTCGAAACATCGATGCATCGATATAACATCGATGTTTTCTCCAGCACTACTACAGAGTACCATATTCTAAGCGCACAGCTTTTAGTAGACATCAGTTTTTCAAATCTCTACAAATCTCGTAAAGAACTTGCAAGTAATCAAGGCCTGCTACACTGCACATGAAATCCATAATACCCTTGACCCTCTGTGTATAGAGTATAAATATTTCGCACGCGTCGATTTCCGCAGAAAAAAATAAGCATATACTTGTATATATTTAGACTTGCTTTTTTTTATGTACAAATTGTGTGTGTTTGTTTTTTTTTTTCAGTTTTTATTTTTATGTGCGTTACTCATACGCAGTGTGGGTCTGTCTGAGGCTGTGTCGAAAGGTCGAACAACTTTCACATCATAAATCATGCAATTCTTAAATTGAAAATGAAATATTTTGCAGCTACATGAGGGAGTCACTCACAAATACGAATATATGTATACACTATAAATGGGTTTGTTATTTTTTAGCAAAGATTTGCTTCAGCATTGATTGAAAATATGACCATTAAAGATTAAAAATTGCAAGGAAAGTTATTTTCGAATGTGGGTGATTTTTTTTTAGTTTTTAAATAAATAAAAAAAAAATTTTACAATATCGAACTTCTGCGTAAATAAAAAAGTTTAACTTTTAAAAGCTTTTTAAAAAATTCAAATTTTTTTTTTTTAATTTTGTTATATTTAAAAAAAATTTTTAAAAATATTTTTGTACGCTTACAAAAAATTAAATTTTTTTTTGATCACTATTTTTTTTTCTGTTAAAATATCGTTGCCGATTCCTAAATTGGCCGATTTTGATATATTTTAGCCAGACCATTTTAATTGAGCTCAATTTTGTTGCCTCATTTTAAATATTACTCACTTTCCGCGCATTTTGTAAAGTTGCAATAAGTATTTTTAGAGTTTTAAACATACCTGTAAAAAAAGAAAAAATTATTAATTTGTGTTTAATTTTGTACATTCAAAGCCTTATAATGAACACTAGTGCTGGAGAAAACATCGATGTTATATCGAGTCAACCCTACTATTTCGGATCTTTTGAGATTTGTTTTTTTCTAAAAAAGCGAAAAGTATCTGCGACGTGGATGCCGTTGATTGCCCATATTTTGTCTGTAATGGAATTTGGCCGATAATCGAAAATCGAAATAAAAATATCGATGATCGGAAAAAAAAACATCCATGCATCGATATAACATCGATGTTACTTACAGCACTAGAGTGGAGTAGTGCTGTAAAAAATATCGAAGTTATATTGATGCATCGATGTATCGAAGTTTAAAATATCTATATATCGATGTTGGCCAACAGAGATGTTTCTCCAGCACTACTAAACACTCATTTAATGAGTGCAGAAGAAACATCTCTGTTGGCTAACATCGATATATATAGATATATATTTCGATACATCGATGCATCGATATAACAGCACTAATGAACACTTTTTAAGTCGATCCCTTCGATTTAAACGATTTTTTATTGTAAAATTCACATTATTTATCGATATTGGATTTTTCATTTTTAGAACAGCTTTTTTAGACAAGCTTTGACAGGCCATATCTTCTAAACGAATAAACATATTGACGCAAGTTTTTTTTCCATGATAGATCAAATCAGAGAAATCGAAGAGATCGATTAACTACGTAAAGCTGGCCACACTTATTTTCGCCCATACATATTTTAGTTTGCTTAATAAAACATTAGTGCTCAAATATCCTTAATCAATGAGATATTTTCGAAGCTGAAAATGTATTTCAACTCAACGTTTTAGATTTTTCCTAAGTTAGTTAAATATTCTTTTTTTTTTTTTAGATAATAATTCGAAATTAACAAATACAATTTTTTTTTTTGAGAATGATGCGCATAGTGATCATCTGCTTCAAGCTGCTCCCAATTCTCAAACAACAAAGTCCGAAGAGTTTCGTTCAAAAATGATTTGTTCAAGATTAAACCCAAGATAGATTTCAACAGTTTTGTCATTTCTTCTGGCAATTATCTGTTATTTTATGCTGAAGAGCTATGCCAAGTTTCATTTAAGACTTTTTTGAAATATTAGAAAAAAGAAGAAAATGCAAATGCGTTGATATCTGGGAAGAGATTGAGTAAATGGTTTTTATTAAACAGCTTGTTTCTCTAAAGGGGTCTACCCATTTGGGACTTTTTTTTATATGAAGTTTTGTCATTCCGTGCGAAATTTTTCGAACTGCGTATAGGCCTTAATTCGCCAACTTATCGTATTAAGGCAGTTTAAATCACAAACCAATAATTCAAATTTTTTTTTGCAGCGTATGCAAGCTTCGGCTTTTGCAAAGCACAACATTCCCAGTCTGCCAGATACTATTGTACATAGTTTGTTTGACAAACGCACAAGAGTCAACATATTGACAAGGTGCCCAGCCTTGTATTCAAGCTGCCACGCCCACAATGTCACACGATGCCTTTGATTTATGTTTAATAACGTAGAGGGCAAAGCATGGGAGGGAGCTCTGTCTCAGAGTCAAGATTGCATAAGCCTTGGCAGAGCAGCTCTCTTTGGGCTCTCCCCAAAGGTGCGGTCACAGTAGGTGGCACATTTCCCATTTACCGCAATCACAAACCCACAAGAAACATAAAAAAATAAAAGTCTTTATATACAAAATACAACTCTGCTCACTTTCAATAGTTACCGGAAATATAACTGCCGAAAATATGCAAAACAAATTGCTTACTTAACGCCTAGGCGGCAAACATTTTTGGGCACAGTTTGTAACTCTCTGGAAATGTGAAAAAGTGAAGGTGTCTCGAAGGTTGGGTCAGATGGCAAAATATCTTTACATTGTCGTAGATATGCATATGATAATGGAACAGACACCTAATGGCCCATTTATGCTAATTTGGATACACTCGAGGCAGCTGAAAAGACATTGCATTAGCTCAAAAGCCATCAGGCATAGCTTTATATGCAATATGTACTAAATATTTATAGAGCAGACTTTAAAGTAACACTAATAAACAATAAATAAATGTTTGCAACAAAACTTTATTTGGAAAGATGTTTGTAAAAAATCACACAGAAGTTGTACTACGTCGTATCGACGACGCCATTTTTTGGGTCTAAGCACAAAATTGCTTTGCAAAATGTTCGTCGTTGATTCGACGAGCATAAAGAGCCGCAGCGATATTATTGTGCTTCTTTTTTTTTTCATTTTTTCAATTTAATTTAAGCTGAAAGCAAATTAAAATAAAAACTGCATTACAAACTTCTCATTAAAATTGTCAATTAATAAAAATTAATTTGATTCATGTTTAAATGTTATGCATGTATGTAAGCAAACTATATTAAAAATTTAAATCAAACTGAAATTTTATTCCAGCCATGAAGCAAATAAAATTCGTTTAAAAATTAATTGAAATTTTAATTTAAATTTCTTTTGTAAATTTTAAACAGTCAGTGCATTAAAAGCATATGAAATTATGACAAATAATTGAAATTACTTGAATAAAATTAAAGTACATTGTCATTGATGTTAAAAGCTAAAGCATTTAAATTAAGTTATAAAGAGAAAAAATCTACAAAACAGATTTCGCAAGTCAGAGCAAACAGCTTGCAGCTTCTTAAAATTTGAAGAGATTTTAGCCTTGTAACGATTTTTTGTACCCTCGTCTCTTGTTTTATTTTACTCTCATTCTTGGACCAGTTTTAGTTGCTGCTTGTTGTAAAAACTAAGCGTAGTCAAAACGACGAACGATAAAATTTTGTGTTATTTTTTTAGTTTTTAAAATGTATTTAGCTTGCGTTATTATGTAAGTCTCTCAAAGACCAAACAGCTTGCAGCTTCTTAAAATTTGAAGAGATTTTAGCCTGGTAACGATTTTTTGTACCCTCGTCTCTTGTTTTATTTAACACTCATGCTTGGACCAGCTTTAGTTTGCTGTTTGTTGTAAAAACTAAGCGTAGTCAAAAAGACGAACGATAACATTTTGTGCAATTTTAAGTTTTTTGAGTGCATTTGACTTGGGTTATTATGTAAGTCTCTCAAAGACCAAACAGCTTGCAGTTTCTTAAAATTTGAAGAGATTTTAGCCTGGTAACGATTTTTTGTGCACTGCTCTCTTATTTTGTTTTACTCTCATTCTTGGACCAGTTTTAGTTGCTGCTTGTTGTAAAAACTAAGCGTAGTCATAACGACGAACGATAAAATTTTGTGCAATTTTAAGTTTTTTTTAGTGCATTTAACTTGGGTTATTATGTAAGTCTCCTATAGACCAAACAGCTTGCAGCATCTTAAAATTTGAAGAGATCTTAGCCTGGTAATGTTTTTTGTACACTCCTCTTTTATTTTATTTAACTCTCATGCTTGGACCAGCTTTAGTTTGCTGCTTTTTGTAAGAACTAAGCGTAGTCAGAACGACGAACGATAAAATTTTGTGCAATTTTAATTTTTTTGATTGCATTAAGCTTGTGTTAATATGTAAGTCTCTTATAGACCAAATAGCTTGCAGCTTCTAAAAATTTGAAGAGATTTTTGCCTGGTAACGATTTTTTGTACACTTCTTTCTTATTTTATTTAACTCTCATTCTTGGACCAGCTTTAGTTGCTGTTTGTGGTGAAAACTTAGCGTAGTCAAAAAGACGAACGATAAAATTTTGTGCTATTTTAAGTTTTTTAAGTGCACTTAGCTTGGGTTATTATGTGAGTTTTTTATATATACATATTTTAAGCTTGAAGAAACTTGGAGAGTAAACCTTGTCTGATTGCGATCTAAAGGTTTTAAACAGCAGGATTTAATACAAAACATAAAAAAAAGAGATCCACATCCGTGGAAAGCGGGAAATTGCAAAATGTTAAATTTGTTCATACTTGATGTATTTTTACAAAGTTATTACATAGTTATTTATTTTTCCACAAGTATTTTTCATTTGTCATCGCTTTTCGAAGAATTGGCTCTTGTTCCGCTCGATTCAAAAAAAGAGCAAATTCTTCGCAACTCATATGAACATTTAATTTCGTCAGAAGCTCTGCCTTCACCAGTTCGACTCTCATTCGATTCCTAAAATCGGTCCAAACATTCTTCATCACGGAAAAAACTTTTAGGCATTGCTGATGGGTATCGATAAAACTTTTCCAACAATTAAGGGCAATTAAACAAATCCGTCAGAACTTTCGAAAATTTTTACCCAGGAGGTCAATTTGTTTAATTTTGGGTATAATCTTCGCCAAAGAAAGTATTTCGTCGTAAAGAGCGTCTTTGTCAACATCAAGCTGAACCGAAACAGCCGCTCGAAGATATAGTTTTCGTTCTAATATTTCGTCTTCAAGGTTCAACACTAAAAAGTGTTGGAATGAAGATTTTTCAAAATCGCAGCATTTTCCCAATTATGTAAGAGCTCGCTGGTAAACTAATAATGCCTCTCTATCAAATTTCGATCGTTGATGCTGTGTCAAATGAGGTAGACTTTTGTTGACTTGAGATCCAAAATAGTTGTCATCCATTCTGGTTTGCAACCCTTCTCTCAACTCTGTCATTACACTGTGAATGTGTGCACTCATCACTGTTCCTTTTTCCAGATTTTTTATACTTTTGATCATGTGGTGCATAAAATGATGAACGAAGTATAAATAGCATTCTGGGAACGTTAAATTTTCGTTGAGATCGTCGTTCAGTTCATTCTCTTGATCTTTCACAAAAATCCAAAAATGTTTTGTCAACTTCATCTTCTCTTTCATTGGATAAAATATTGCTTTAAGCCCGGCCATGTACGCGGGAAATTCGAAGTTACTTAGTTCATTTGGCGGTCCGGCAAAATATTCATTGGCCCGGCGGCCCGACGACCACTTCCTAGGCTCGGCATTGCCGGACGAGGCCCGTGCAGGTGGCAACCCTATGCATAGCCCTCACTGTATATCACTCAATGCCCTTGCGTATATTTGTTGTTGGGCCACTGATTTTCACTGTAATTTTGTTGTTGTTTTTCGTTTGTGCTCTCTGAACTCTTGCACTTACAAAAAAGAGAGAGGATTGATCGCGGATACGAAATTTTTGTGCACCACGTGTTAAATGTGAGTATTGAGGCATAGCTTACAAAGAGAAAATAGTTACAACGAATATCGAAACATTTATAAGAGTATATACTATTTTTTTCAGTGCACATAATAATATGAAGAAAAGGTTTGCTTTAGATGTGTTAGTGTTTCTCTTTCATATGCATTGGTTTTTGCTCTTCCCTGCTCTACACTCTTCAACCAATAAGCGCAAAGAAGTTGAGATCAAGTCGGCTCTCTTTTGATCTAGACATAGAAGGAGCTTTCGAAAACTTTTGTAAGTAGTCTTGATAGCTTTCTATAAATGTGCTGAAGTAATAGCTTGTGGGTTAAAGCTGAGCCAGAGTTGTCTTCATGCTTTGTTAAGAAAATTACAATCTGTAGGTATAAATAATATAAACCCACTCCCTTTAGGTCGAATAGATATTCAAGAAACAGACAATCCATTAATTTAAAAATTCAATGTACTAAATTTTTGCTCATATCTTAATTGATATGGAAGAAAAAAAAACACTATTTAAAATATATATAATATATTTTTTCATGTTCTAGTTTTAGTGCCTTAATGGAAATTAAAAAAATTTAAATAAATTGCATGGAAGCGCTTCAATTTCTTTGAGTAAAATTTTGTTTATTAAACAAAAAATCACCGCATGACTGAAATGTTTAAATTTTGATTGAAATTGCATGCACAATAAATTGGTAGAAGTAATTTTTATTGATTGATATTGAAAGCAGCCTCGCCTTGATTTCACTAAAATTGAATTGACGCATTTTTAAGTTATTTGTATACACTGCAGCTAAATGTTAAAGAGTATATGCAGTAGATAACAAAAAATAATCAGTATGTTATCAGAAATCTACTACAGCGTAACCGAGCCCATGCCTATCCATTAGTAAATATTTCTTAAAAAATCGTTTTTCGATTACACTAGTAAAGAAATTGAAGAGTCATCGAGTGAAACTTTGTATAAAAGTGTAAATTTGGATTGAGAAACACGAAAATCACAAACTTTTTTTTTCTTAAGCATCGTTTTCAAGATTTTTTCGAAAATTTTTTTTCGTTAATTCGTTAGTATCCCGTGAACAAAATTGGGTTAGAATTGTCGCTGCTTTGGAATCATTTACGGAAGTTACAATCTTCACTTAATCAAAGTTTTGTATGAAAAAAAAGGTTGCCATTTCCGTATTTCTCGACCCAAAATTACCATAAAAACACTTTTTTACGAAGGTTCATTTTTCGTGTAAACTAGTGTTATCGACATCCAATGCTCCACAAGACCAAATTATTTGTTATTCTATATGCAAAAATAGTTTTGAAGACTCATGTTTACCTATAATAATATGAGTGTTTTAAAAAAAAATTGCAATCCTTTTAAAATATAATTTTGGGGTAAATCAACCATTGACCAGATCTGACACATACCACCACTTTGTCGACTACAAGGCTGCCTTCGATAGCTGAAGGCGAGATTGCTTGAACGCTGCCATGTCTAAGCTTTGTATCCCTGCAAAACTAATTCGGCTCTGCAGAATGACGTTGAGCAACACCAGCTCCGTCAAGGTGGAAACGAACCTCTCCGAAACCTTTAATACCAAGCGGGGTCTTAGACAAGATGAATCGCTTCCTTGTATGCTCTTCAACCTCTTGATGGAGAGCATTGAAAGGAATGCCGGAGTACATCGGACTGGCACAATACTTACGAATAGATGTGTCCAGCTTCTTGGCTACGCCGATGATATTGATATCATTGGTCGAACCAAGCGTGATGTCACTGGCGCTTTTGGAGCAATCGAAAAGGAATCGGCGAAAGTAGGTCTCGCGGTAAACATGGGCAAGACAAAGTTTATGGCGTGCTCCAGCAGGGAATCCCGACGTCTTGATTCTCAGCTGACAGCAGGAATAATGTCAGCCTGTAGATTAAGCGACGTATAACTCCTGATTAAAAGGTGCTACTTTTAGCTCTGTAGGCAAATGAATAGCAGAGCTCTCTCTCGACAAACGAAGTTAACACTTTACAAGACGCTCATCCTTCCAGTGCTTCTATATGTTGCTGAAGCCTGGACAACAACACAATCAGAGGCAGCGGCTATTGGGGTGCTTGGGAGAAAAATTCTTCGCAAAATCTTCGGAGCTGTTTGCGTTGACGGTACCTTGCGCATTCAATGGAATGTTGAGCTATATGAGCTGTACGGCGACATTGGCGTGATAAGGCGAATGAGGGGCATGTGACTGGACTACGTCGCACGTATGGAGGAGGAAACACCAGCTCGTAAGGTATTTGACGCGTTGGCGTACAGCGAAGGAGAGGGCGGCCTCGGATACGTTGGCGAGACCAAGTGACTGAAGCCCTAACATCACTTGGAGTTACCAATTGGAGGAGGCGCGCACAGAGCAGGGACTCCCCAAATGGGGACTTTTTTTTTTATATTTTGTCATTCCGCGCGAAATTTTTCGAACTGCGTAGACCCCTTTAGAGTCAAAGTTCAACGAAAATTTTGTATTTTTTTCACTTTGAATTCACTTTAATGCGATTATCTGTTAGTGGGTCGTTTTTACAAATTTTAATTTTTTAGTGTACTACCTATTATATTGTATATAGTGTACTATTTTGAACGCGCAAGCAGACTAAGAAGTTTCTTCTAAGTTTGGGAACAAAAAATATGGCCAAAAGAAATAATCAAAACTTTGTATCATTTATTTTGTAAAAAAAAAACCAAAAACATTTGTGCGTGTATCAAAAAATCCAACCTGAACGCGTAAACAGCTTAACAAGTTCATATATTTTCTACAACTACTTTATAGATCTTAGAGACCATTAAAGTTTGGAAACCAAAAAAAAAATTACCAAAAGTTATCAAAATTTTGGTATTATCTTTTCATCATCAATTTTGTGTTCAGTTCGCAATTTGTGGAGCTTGTGAAAAATTCTCTCATACTGACACCCCTAACGAACCACCCCCCGCACCACGCTAACTACACCACTGGCTGGCATTTGCAAATTGCGAATTACATTGAAATTCAATTACAATTGATTGGGTCAAATTAATTTTATGGCTGCGCTCAAAATCAAAATGTCTAATAACTGTTCTTGAAATTAACTGTTACCTAAAATGAAAGAAGCTTTACCGCTATTTAATTTAACCAGCTGCTATTGCGTGCTCTCTTTTTATCTCTCTCTCGCTTAGTACTGCACTGTTACCTCCTTCTCTTCACCGCTCCGTGCTCCTCTTTATTTATGCAACTAATCAAAAGAGTTGGCAGTAACTAACGGTTGTTTCCGTAACAGTTGTTGCAGCGTTGCTTTCAACTCCTCAACAACAACTTTTGATTGCACTGCATTAAATTGATTTTCGACATGTTTGTGCATGCCCCCTCTGCGCTCTCTCTATTTACTGCCTCTCTCACTCGCGCTCTCTTTACATCTCACCAGATGCAGCTTGTTCCACACTTTACCGTTTGTTGCTTCACTTTCCCGCTTTGGCAGTCTTCATCTTGTAACTGTGTTGTTGTTGTTTTTGTTGTTATTGTTATTAGCGCGCATGATTGGCATTTCTTCTATTCGTCATATCTCTTCTTCTTTCTTTTTCTATATGTATGTATATATATAATTTTTATTTTCTTTTTATACCCTAAAGACATGGTAAGGTATTATTGATTTGTGCAGTACTCAGTATTTGTTCGGTACTGGGGGCACCAAAAGTTTTGATATAATCTCAAAAAGCGCTATTGAATGAGATATTTTGGAGTTTATCTCAGAACCGCGATCTTAACCTCGAATTCGGATCAGTGGTTCAAAGTCCAAAAAAACAAAAGATGGCGTACTTTCAAAGAAAATACATATAAACAAATAATTCTGTTTTTGAAACGAATGAGATTTTCCAAAAAAAAAAAAAAACAGAATTTCTAATTTTTGTTTTTTTGCTTCTGTTTTGTTTTTCGTAACCTTGTTCAGTAAAGCTAAGTTAAAAATATCTAAGTAAAGTATCTATCCCTGAATATCTTAATATAATAAAGAGTTTTAGTATTTCCTCAGCTGTATATACATAGATGATGAAGTGCAGGCAATAGTGCTGGAGAAAACATCGATGATCGAAGTTTAAAATATCTATATATCGATGTTGGTCAACAGAGATGTTTCTCCAGCACTACTAAACACCCATTTGATGAGTGCAGAAGTGCTGAAGAAACATCTCTGTTGGCCAACATCGATATATAGACATTTTAAACTTCGATCATCGATGTTTTCTCCAGCACTAGCAGGCAATCCTGACCATAATTTGTTTGTGCAGAAGTACCTAGGTTAGGTTAGATTATAGTGGTTGCCTGTCCTGAAACAGCCCAGACGCACTTAGGCAAAAGAAGGCCCTTTGTGATGCCACAGGTAACGCTTGCCGAGAGCTGAACAGAGATTCCTTTATATCTGCGTATATAGGTATCAGTGGTCAGCACATGATCAGCTCCGAAAAGACAGGCTCGACTATCCAGTTGTCATTGTACTATTGCTGAATCAACCTGAAAGTGCAATGATCCCAGCAATTTATCTGGGACAGAGGTTGGAAAGATCTGTAAGGCTGGTCAGAAATGGGGACCCAAGTCTAGATAGGCATAGGATTAACACATAAAGTGGAAAACGGTTTCCTCCTCCTCTCCAGATCCGCAGCTGCGGAAGGAATCGTTGAAAGGGGCGCGCATTCTTTCGGCATGCCTACCCATAAGACAATGTCCCGTGAGAATAGACACAGTGGTCGATAGGGATTTGCGATTCAATTTGAGCAACTTCCGAGTCTTGTTGCCGTCAAAATTTGGCCAGGTAAGTCTTGAAATGCGACAAGAATCCTCATTGGCCGAGGCATTGCGGGCGATGGCCAGATACTTTTGTTAAATGGCCAGTTGGACTGTGGCCAGGGGGGTACCGATGTCTATACAGTTGTTGTAGACGACGTAAAGCAGGGCGCTCTGTTTGGCCAGCTCGTCCGCCACACAGTTTCCCGGTATGTCCCTATGTACGGGTACCCAAACGAGGTGTACCCTAGATAGCAGGGCTAGCTGGTTTAGGATGAGTTGGCAAGCATGCACAAGTTTAGAGTTGGCGTTGAAACCAGTGAGGGATTTTATTGCAGCTTGACTATCCGAGAAAATGGTAATGTCTGTTGCAAGACTTTCACCCTCCTGTAGTGATTTCGCCGCGTAAAAGATGGCGAGAACTGCAGAAGTACCTAAGGGGCACTTCTGCCCAAAACTGTATGGTAAACAGCTGTTTCTAAACGACCACCAAAAGTAAGCAAAACTGTTTTGTACTGTCAAATATTCAAAACGTGCCAGCAAAAATATTTCTTAAAAAAACAAAGCACGCGCTGGCACTTCTGCACATCTGCACGACAAATTGAGCAGCTTAATAGTTTGTATTTTTTTATAGTGTATTCCATTGTCGTACAACGCAACAACTTGATCTAATTTTTTTTTTATATTTTTATTTTTTTTTTTTTTGCAACTCATCAGTTTATTTTTTTTATTTTAGCTTACTATTGACTTTGATTACTTCACTCTGCACTGGCTGGCCCACTCTACGTCACAAAGCAGCACTGCTTCAGTGCGCGCGCTCTCTCTTCCACTCTCTTTCTCTTTGGCAAGCCATCTCTTTATTAAAGTAAATGAAAATTGATTTCTGAAATTTAGTCAACTTCCGATTTTTTGCTTGCGTTACACTTAAGCTGCCAAAATATGGCACATCATGGCCATAAATTGCATAAGAAACAACAACAACAACAAAAACAAAAACAAACATTTGCCACAATTTTACTTTCATTCGTCTGAGAAACCAAAAACAAACAAAATACAGTCAAAAACTCCAAATCATTCGTTCGAATTTCATTGTGAAAATCGGCACACAGCAAACACATTCACTTTTAAGCTTAAATTTATTTATATTTTTTTTTTTTGTTAGATCATCAACTTCCCTGCCGCCTCTCCTGGGCAAAAGCCAACCAACGCACTTTAAAACATATATTAATAGGTACTAAAAAAACTATTAGCATAAAAAAAAAAGCTGTCGCTTTTTTATTAACAAAAGTTCTTTACATCTCGTGTGCGCATACTTTTTGCGCTCAATGTGTTTTTGTAGCGGAAATAGCTTGTTACGGAATTCGCACTTTGTATTTTGCACTTGTATTTGTTTTTGTATATATGTGCTTTAGTTACTCCCCGCTTAACCCTTTAATCATTTATCATATGCCCCCACCCAGCACCCTGTGCTTGCTCCCCCCCACTTATGCAGTATTTATTATTCACACTTGTGAAAATTAAAACTTAACTCGACAATTTTGTTTTTGTTGTGGAATTTTTTTTTATATTTTTATTTTTTACGCTACTCATTTTGTTTAATTTTGTATTTAATTTTTTTTTTATTGTTTTAATTGCACGCGTTTTTCCGCGCATTGTTCAATGACCGTCAAGCCGCAAGTCAATTGTTACAGCATTTTGCAATACTCTACAATGGAGTGTTGTAAAGTTTTTCAATAATCTGGATTTTAAGCATTAAAAATTTGCAAAAATTGATTTTGTTTTCAGAACTCAGCAGTTTGCACAGAAATTTTAAAGTTATATATTCTTTTATTTAAATATATAATAAACCATTAAAAACATTTTTATTAAATTAAAAAAAAATATTAACAAAATCTTTTTAACTTAAAACAAAAATAAATCATTAAAAACATTTTTGTTAAAAAAAAAAATTATTGTAGAATCATTTTAATTTAAAAAAAAAATAAATTTTTAATTTTATTAAGTAAAAAAAAGATATTAATAAAATCGTTTATATCAAAAAAAAAATACCCATTAAAAACATTTTTATTAAATTAAAAAAAAAATATTAATAAAATCGTTTTAATTAAAAAAAAAATTTACCATTAAAAACATTTTAAAAAAAAAAAGATATTTATAAAATCATTTTGATTTAAAATAAATAAATTTTTAATTTTATTAAATTAAAAAAAAAATATTAATAAAATCGTTTATATTAAAAAAAAAAAATTACCCATTAAAAACATTTTTATTAAATTACAAAAAAATATTAATAAAATCGTTTTAATTAAAAAAAATAAATTTTTAATTTTCTTATATTACAAAAAAATATTAATAAAATCGTTTTAATTCAAAAAAAAAATTTACCATTAAAAACATTTTTATTAAAACAAATTTTTCCATTAAAAATATTTTTATTAAATTAAAAAAATAAATTAAAAAAATCGTCTTAATTAAAAAAATAATAACCATTAAAAAAAATCATTTGAATTAAAAAAAAATTACCATTAAAAATATTTTTATTAAAAAAAAAAATAGTTTTAATTAAAAAAAAATTTACCATTAATAACATTTTTATTAAATTAAAAAATAAATATTATTATAATCGTTTTTAATAAAAAACATAAATTTTTGAAACAAAAAATTTGTTTTTTTATGGTATTATACAGAGAAGTAGTGCTGGAGAAAACATCGATGTTATATCGATGCATCGATGTATCGAAGTTTAAAATATCTATATATCAATGTTGGCCAAAAGAGATGTTTCTCCAGAAGTGATGTACGCGTGATGTTGGCCAATATCGACAAATAGATATTTTAAGCTTCGATACATCGATATAACATCGATGTTTTCTCCAGCACTAGTATCTACAGATTTAGGTGTATAGCGAAAAGGCGCATTTAAGAAGGATTCAAAAAAAAAAAGTTCAAATGAAACTTCGGCTAAAAATATTGGAATAAAAATCCAGTCGAATTTAAAAACTGAACTTACAAAAATCGGAACTATTTTCCATTCTGATTGTTGGTTTTGATCAATATACGTGTCTGCTCGAAGCATCGATTTCGATATTTCGATTTATCGTTCTAACTGATAGTGCTGGAGAAAACATCGATGTTATATCGATGAATCGATATATCGAAGTTTAAAATATCTATATATCGATGTTGGCCAACAGAGATGTTTCTCCAGCACTACTAAACACCCATTTGATGAGTGCAGAAGTGCTGGAGAAACATCTCTGTTGGCCAACATCGATATATAGATATTTTAAACTTCGATACATCGATGCATCGATATAACATCGATGATCGGCAATGAGATCCCAAATAAGCATGAAAATCGCTTGGTAAGCGTATTCAGCCGTCGACTCATTTTAGGACTTACTTTTCTGCTGTTGTTGTTGCAGCTGCTGTTTGTTTGCAAAATGAAGTGGTCATATCTGGTGTCCAGTACAGCTCTCGCCCCTCTCCCCCTTTAATACGCTATAAACTTTTTCAAGCTTTTCGCACTGCACTACGTGGAATTTAAATGATAATTTCAAAATGACATAAACGGACAACGGCGCCGTGGAGAAGTCGGAGGTGGAACTTTACTGCGTAGCTCTGGACGGGCTGTAATCAATGAACCGGCCAACCCCAAGATAAATGAAATAAATGAATGGATCCTGGCCAAGTGTATCTCTTGACCGCTGTGCGTGTGTATGTGTGTGTATGTGTTTTAATGCTTTAATGAAAAATGCATTTTTAATTATTTTTTGTTCATTTACAGGGAATTTTTTTTTTATTATTTGTATATACACTATAAGCAAAGCACGGGAAGCATTTAAGTTACTGCACATAACGAATTTGATTCCATAAAGTCTCTTAAAGATAACAATTCAGCCATATGCATCTGCACACCAGCATTAAAAATTACTTTATTTGAGTTTTAGTGCGCTAGAGGGCGCTATATTCAAGCCTAAAACCAGCGTAAGATCAAGATACTTTCAACGTTAGCTTATCTGCCAAATTTGCATAAGCGACTTAGAAGATAGCTGGGAACAGATGTACATATAGGGTGGGCCAACTATTGATTTGTTTGTTAATTGCAATTTATTAACAAATTTTCCAACAAATTAGAGCAAATGTGTATACCAAATGCAAGCTTGAAACTACTCATTTGTGTATGAAAAATAATATCGGCCAAATGGCCGACGCGGCTGGCTCTACAGGCTCGTTTGCCAATATCGTAATTTTCAAGGACTTTTATTTTGACGAAAACTCATCTGGCTGTTCTGCCATCCATTGAACGAATAAACGGCGTTCATAATGCTCCGTGGCCTTCAATTGTTGCGTCATTTGAATCTTGTTAGCGCGTAAATGCAGATCCACATGTAAAATTCGATACAAAGTGTTGCTAGCAAAGCCTTAACTATGGTTTCTTCATAGAACCAGACGAACCATTTTCATACTACAACTGTGCCACGTTTACGCGTTGTTCGGTTGGTAGAGCATCCACTTTGGACGAGTATGTTACGAATTATGAGTGTTTAACAACCAAACCAACAGATGGCCTACCCTGTACCACTTTTAGGCGTTGTTTGGTTGTTAAACGATACATGAATAGAATTGTGTAGTTTTGAAGTTGACATATGTCGAAAAGCGTTTAACAACGAAACCAACAGATGGCCCACCCTGTACCACTTTTACGCATTGTGCGGTTTTTGACAGATCTATTACTAAAGTTGAGTAGTTCTGAACTTGACATATGCCGAAGAGCATTCACTTTGGACGAGTATGTTCCGAATTATGCGTGTTTAAAAACCAAACCAACAGATGACGCACCCTGTACCACTTTAACGCATTGTGCTGTTGTTAAACGATTCATGACTAAAATTGAGTACTTTCGAACTTGACATATGTCACAAAGAGTTTAACAACCAAACCAACAGATGGCCCACCCTGTACCACTTTTACGCGTTGTTCGGTTGTTAAAGGAACCATGATTAAAATTGAGTAGTTTTGAAGTTGACATTTGTCGAAGAGCATCCAATTAGAACGTGTATATTCCGAATTATAAGTGTTTAACAACCAAACCAACAGATGGCCCACCCTGAACAACTTTTACGCGTTGTTCGGTTGTTAAACGATACATGACTAAAATTGTGTAGTTTTGAAGTTGACTTCTGTCGAAGAGCACTTACGACGTATATATTCCGAATTATGAGTGTGTAACAACCAAACCAACAGACGACCCCCCCTATACATAACACGCCTTTTTAGTTGGCCGGGGCATAAATTCTTTCAAGGCAACCAAAGAAGGTAGTGTCCCTTAGAAAATAAATAAAAGCTTTAAGAACATAATTATTTTATTTAGGCAGATAACGTAACTAAATTTTAAGTTTGAAAGTTTCTTAGATCTCTCCCTTTTTTTTCTTTTTTAAAATCCTTTTTTTTCTTTATTATTTTGTTGCGTTGTTAAAGAGTATCTCAGAGTCATGCGCTTTCGACTTTAATGCTCGCCAATTTATTTTTGTATAGCATACATGCAGCTCGACATTGGCTTATGCGGCGTATGCGTAATTTTATTTTTACATTTTGTTGCTATTGCTTTTGTCATTGTAATTTATCGCATTTTACTTAATTTCCTCTTGACGTTGACAAGTTTAAGTTGTCAACAGTTTGGTTTCTTTTTTTTGTTCACCAAACAGTGCGAGAGAGTAGAGAGGACAGCGGAGAGATAGAGAGTGTGTGTGGCAAGTGTGTGGGCTACTCTTTGTTTAAGGCTTGGTAGCTGCTGCTGCTGCTGTTGATACTACAAACAATACCTAGGTAAATGTTATTAGACCCCGTTACCGTTAGTTTGGGTTTCGTTTACAGTGAATGCAGTTATATCAAGCTCTCCCTATGGCATACATGGTCCAATAAGTGTACGTGTGTGTGTGCGTTTGTGTGGGGAACGGCCCTGTAGCCAAATATCAGATTTCATCATTTGTTAAAGACATGTTAAGCCATTGATTTAACCGCCTGCCCGCACAGGTGGTAGCTCTCTTCTCCAACCAACTCTTGTAATCGTTAGCGGCTAACAAGAGTAGCATATGTGTATGTGTGTATGTGCACGTTAACGGCTTCATTCATTAGTTGGCTGCACCCTGCCCTCGGCTTAGTGCAGCTCTCTAGCACTTCCGCACAACTTGGCCTAAAGTCATCAAATTTCAAGTCAAATTTAGCAACTCATGTGCACGAATGAAAGTTATCGGGTTAGCGCTCATACTAACTGGGCTTATATACGATTGTTAACAATTACAATGACGTCTGTAGACCAGCTTGTATTATTTACTTTAATTAATATGCCAATACATAATAAAAGTATGCAATTTATGGTCATGTCAAGTGCAGTTGTTCGTTCAACTTTTATATATGAATATAATTTTATTGTAAAATTATTCAGCTCTTTATCAATTTCATTTGTTGGCTTCAATTATTGTAACATTACAATAATAACATTATAAAATTTCCAATTGTTGTTGATTATATATTGCACGGGAAGTAAGCTTCAACTTTAACTTCAATGACAATTACAGCCTTAAAAAGTATTTGTGCATGTAATCGATCTGGTTTAAACTGGTTTAAAAAAAACTTACAATGGGTCTAACATTTAATTACATTCTTAAACTTGAGATTTGAATTCCTAACAGCTAAGATACATGATGTAACTATTAGAAGGTAACGCAAGGCACAGCTCTCTTATGCGTGTCTCTCTGCAGAAGAAACTGCTGGTTCACTTTTGAATGGTAGCTATATTAAATAGTGCACCGATTTTGTTCTAATTTATGTCAGTTTTATTTTATTTTGGACTTAACATTTGTGTGAGGTTTGAGCTTAATTGGCCCACTATTTCATATAGCTGCCATACAAAATTGAACCAGTTGGCGCAACAGTTTATACGCTACAAATAGACAGATGAGGAGAAGACAGAAAGCATCCAACAGCTGCTATGTGTTTGCACGTCGCTTCTTGGAAGACGAAGCCAGTTTTTGAATAAACCATTCTTTGAAGACCTGGGCTAATGTGCCGGATCTGGCCACTTTTGTTGAATCCTCAAAATGCTTCTACAAGAAAAGGCACTTAGGTGACTAGGTATGCCCACCAGCTTCTGACCCTCGGAATAATCCTCCTCTACAAAGGTAGAGGTCCCCCCCTCTTCATACTCCTTCCTTCCTTTCCTTAATTCGGTATTACAGTGGACCTTATGGTCTCTGAGTGATCTTAATTATTGATTGAGCAGCATAATTAACTAACCTAACCAAAACTACGCTACAAATATCTTCAATAGCGTTGTTAAAGTAGGTTATAGTGGTTGCTTGTCCTGAAACAGCCCAGACGCACTTAGGTAAAAGGAGGCCCTTTGTGATGACACAGCTAACGCTGGCCGAGAGCTGACCGAAGATTCGTTTATATCTGCGTATATAGGTATCAGTGGTGAGCACATGGTCAGCTCTGAAAAGACAGGCACGACTATCCAACTGTAACCGTATTATTGCTGAACCAACCTGAAAGTTCAGAGATTGGAAAGATCTTTAAGGCTGGTCAGAAATGGGGACCCAAGTGTCCTAAGTTTCCTTCTGGATAGGGAGGGGCATTGACACATAAAGTGGAAAATGGTTTCCTCCTCCTCTTCAGATCCGCAGCCGCGGCAAAAATCGTTGAAAGGGGCGCGCATTCTTTCGGCATGCCCAGCCATAAGACAATGTCCCGTGAGAATAGACACAGTGGTCGATAGGGAATTGCGATTCAATTTGAGCAACTTCCGAGTCTTGTTGCCGTCAAAATTTGGCCAGGTAAGTCTTGAAATGCGACAAGAATCCTCATTGGCCAAGGCATTGCGGGCGATAGCCAGATACTTTTGTTTAATGGCCAGTTGGACCGCGGCCAGGGGGGTACCGATGTCTATACAGTTATAGACGATGTAAAGCAGGGTACCCTGTTTGGCCAGCTCGTCCGCCACACAGTTTCCCGGTATGTCCCTATGTCCGGGTACCCAAACGAGGTGTACCCTAGAGAGCAGGGATAGCTGGTTTAGGACGAGTTGGCATGCACAAGCTTAGAGTTGGCGTTGAAACCAGTGAGGGATTCTATTGCAGCTTGACTATCCGAGAAAATGGTAATGTCTGTTGCAAGACTTTCACCCTCCTGTAGTGATTTCGCCGCGTAAAAGATGGCGAGAACTTCTGCCCGAAAGACACTGCAGTGGTCTGGTAGCCTAAGGCAAACCTTCCAATTGAGCTTGTCCGAGAATATGCCGCTGCCGACTCTACCGTTAAGTTTGGATCCGTCGGTATATATTTCGGTAGAGCACTCGGAGGTGACATAATTATGGCTCCATTCCTCCCTACTCGGGATAGATAAGTCAAAACCACTGTGCAGACTTGGGTAATTCGTGACGTAGTGGAATTGGGAACTGGTGGGTTCCTGTTGAGGATAGTGGCGTGACCAGATAGGGTAATTAATTTAGTGTGACCAGATTCAGAACAGAGGCATATAATAATAACCAAAGACAGCGCATCATGACTAACTTTGAGTGAAATGTAACCAGGGAAAGATTGTTGCAAAGCGAAAGTGATCAGCTGACTTGGGCGTCTAAATTTTGAGCCATCTTAATTTATCTAAACTGGTAATGGAGGCACTACCAGGCCTTTTGACTAAATGATAGTTTCTTTGTAACTTTGCAATAAGTCTCGAATCAATTTAATATCTTATACAATTGTTGTTTTATTTAACTAGCTTTGGCCAAGCGTTCTATCTGGTCACACTGCATATTGGAAATTTAGTAATAAATCCTAAGATTTGTTGACTTGTACTAAGCAAACTTTTAATTTCTAAAATACGTCTATCTATAAAGTAATCTTGAAACAGAATTTATTATGGAAAATCAAGCTTTCCATATCGTCAGCCTCATTAAAACTATTGAACTGTATGTATTCTGTAAGCTTTCAATTACGAAATTTTGCATTTGCTATCAAATAGGTTTTTTTTTTGTTTTTTTTGATAAGAATATTTTAAAAATATTTTTGCAAATATTCATTTCATTCTCAATATCAATTTCATTTAACGAACAAAGTTTAAAATATGAAATATTTTCTCTTTTTTTGCTTTTGTTTTTTGTTATGTGAGGTTAGATAGAATATGAAACATTTCAATCAAAATGGCTGCCACCCAAAACGAGACAATATGTCATTTTGATATGAAAGAAAAATTGAGAGCCAGCATAATTGCAATTTGCTCTCAATGTTGCTGTTGTTATTGTGGTTTTTGTTGCTGTTGCAATGACATTCACATATCCATAAAATGAATAAACCAAAATTGTCGACGTCATCAACAACAACAACAAACTACGACTTAACAAATTGACTGACTGTACCAGAAAATGACAAATGTACGGGGACTACCGGTTCGACGGAAAACGAGCCGGACAAAAAGGCACGCCCGTTTGTCACCAGTTTTTCATTAACGCTCGAAAAACAAAATAAACTAAGAAAATGAAAAAAACAAAAATAAAAACTTGTGAAAAATGGAAATGAAAATGAAAGTTTCGGTTACAAAATGGCAACTGGAAAAAAAACTGTCAAGAAAGTCTTAGGCATGTTAAAACAAGTGGGGCCGGTCTTGTAGTAACACCCCGACTATAATATACCCAAACTATGTAATTTTAAGGTAAGGGTAGGTAAGGTTAGGTAAGGTATTTTGTCAGTATTTTTTTCAGATTTACAGGGTTGAACCTACCGTAAGGCTCTGATTTGGTATTTTGCTTAGATTCTGTTAATAGATCTGTATTTTTATTTTTTTTTTGGTATTTTTTAGATTACAATTTGAACCGAGCTAAGCATACCTGGAGTGTTTTTGTTTGGTATTTTTTTTTTTTATAAACTCTTACAGACTAACACTGACAGTCTCTTTTATATATTTTTTTTTTGGTTGCGTAATATTTTTGCCTAGCTTAAGTTTAAATATGCGACATTTTTGAATCAGAAATATCACACCCTAAAAGAATGTCTTAAAATTTCGTATCAGAGTTGATATTAAAATACCATTGGATTTTTTTTTAGAATTAGGTCAACAAATTGAGAGTTTCTGTTTAGAACAAAAGGCGCTATTGAAACAAGAATTTTACACCTAACCCTGGCGGTATTTCTATTGGATTTTTTTAGTTTACAAATTAAGAGTGTCTTTTTAGAAGAAAAAAAAGCTCTTGAAACAAAAACGTTACTCCCATCTCTGGCGGTATTTCTTTTGGTATTTTTTTAGTTTACAAATAAAGAGTGTCTGTTCAGAAAATTATGCTCTTGAAACAAAAACTTTACTCCCATCCCTGGCGGTATTTCGTTTGGTATTTTTTTAGTTTACAAATTAAGAATTTCTGTTTAGATGAAAAAACGCTCTTGAAACAAAAACTTTACTCCCATCTCTGGCGGTATTTCTTTTGGTATTTTTTTAGTTTACAAATAAAGTGTCTGTTCAGAAAAATAACGCTCTTGAAACAAAAACTTTACTCCCATCCCTGGCGGTATTTCGTTTGGTATTATTTTAGTTTACAAATTAAGAATTTCTGTTTAGATGAAAAAACGCTCTTGAAACAAGAATTTTATTACCGTCCCTGGCGGTATTTCTTTTGGTATTTTTTTAGTTTACAAATAAAGAGTGTCAGTTCAGAAAAAAACAACGCTCTTGAAACAAGAACTTTACTCCCATCCCTGGCGGTATTTCGTTTGGTATTTTTTTAGTTTACAAATTAAGAATTTCTGTTTAGATGAAAAAATATGAAGAACTTTACTCCCATCCCTGGCGGTATTTTGTTTGGTATTTTTTTAGTTTACAAATTAAGAGTTTCTGCTTAGAAGAAAAAAAACCTCTTGAAACAAAAACTTTACTCCCATCCCTGGCGGTAATTCTTTTGGTATTTTTTTAGTTAACAAATTAAGAGTTTCTGTTTAGAAGAAAAACACGCTCTTGAAACAAGAACTTTACTCCCAGCCCTGACGCTATTTCTTTTGGTATTTTTTTAGTTAACAAATTAAGAGTTTCTGTTTAGAAAAAAAAAACGCTGTTGAAACAAGAACTTTACTCCCATCCCTGGCGGTATTTCTTTTGCCATTTTTTTAGATAAAAAATTAAGAGTTTCTTTTTACAAGAAAAAACGCTCTTGAAACAAGAATTTTACTGCGAACCCTGGCGGTATTTCTTTTGGTATTTTTTTGTTTTACAAATTAAGAGTTTCTGCTTAGAAGAAAAAAAACCTCTTGAAACAAAAACTTTACTCCCATCCCTGGCGGTAATTCTTTTGGTATTTTTTTAGTTTACAAATTAAGAATTTCTGTTAAGAAGAAAAAAAACGCTCTTGAAACAAAAACTTTACTCCCATGCTTGGCGGTATTTCGTTTGGTATTTTTTTAGTTTACAAATAAAGAGTGTCTGTTTAAGGGGTCTACGCAGTTCGAAAAATTTCGCAAATGGGATATCCCAAATGGGATTTTTTTTTGTATGAAGTTTTGTCATTCCGCGCGAAATATTTCGAACTGCGTATAGGCCCTTAGAAGAAAAACAAACCTCATGAAACGAGAACTTTACTCCCATCCCTGGCGGTTTTTCTTTTGGTATTTTTTTGGTTTACAAATTAAGTTTTCTGTTTAGACGTTAGAACGCTCGTGAAACAAGAATTTTTCTCCCAACCCTGGCGGTATTTCTTTTGGTATTTTTAAGTTTACAAATTAAGTTTTCTGTTTAGACATAAAAACCCATCCCTGGCGGAATTTCTTTGGTATTTTTTTAGTTTACAGACTAAGAAATTCTGTTTAGAAGAAAAAACGCTCTTGAAACAAGAACTCCCAACACTCGGTTTTGAGCGCAAAATTTTTGTTTATTTTTCTCAGTGTAGGCAAGTAGTGCCTTTAGGCAAAAGTGTTACAAATTGTGACATTTTTGCACACTACTACCAAAGTTCTCAATAAGTTAGCTACATTTGACGATCATTTTTACAATAAAGTCAAATTTATTGCAGGGAATCGAAACTTAGAAAGAAGTAGAGCAGATTAACAGAACAAGTCAAAAAAGCAGTGAAAAAGTGTTGCCAATAACAGACTTAACTTTTCGTTTAGTATACCCCTTACTTTTTTGACTACAGAGTATTTACTAAAAGTCAAGCGCAAATTTGTTTTTGTTTCTTTGCACATAAGCATACAAACCAAAAAAAAAAAACTTTTGCAAAGAAAAAACAAAATAGTCAAGTCATTTAATTACTGGTTTTTCCATCAAAATCTTTTCAAGGCATGATATCTCGAAGGTGAATCGAGTGAAAGAGCTTAGAGTGGCTCTATTTATGTGTCAGTGAGTGTAGTTGCTTCTATGTGTAACTAAAACCTCTTCAATTATGACATTGGTTTTTGCTCGAGTCTTTTTTTTTTTTTTCAAAGAAATTTTACTTAGTTTTCTTGAGTACTTGGCCAGCAAAATTTCACCGACTAGCATAGAGCTTTGGATTTATTAAGTAGTCAGATACTTAAGTAACTAGTTTGTGGCTTAATGGAAAGTGCACGTCAGTCAAGTTCAGAGACCGTAGTCATATATAACGTCTTTGCTTTTACTTTTAAGAGTGCATAATATTAAAAAAATAATAAGAATAAATGTGAGCTATGAGCAGCTCTTATGCATACCATGTGTTTTATTTGGACAACAGCATCGCGGGTATCCTTTGATTATGTTTATCCAAAAACAAATTATTTAAAAATTCAATTTAAGCGTAGTTTAAGCTGAAAAATAGAAATTGAAAAAATTAGTTTGATTTTGCAAGCTATTTATTTTCGATTGGGCATAGAAAAAAATACTTTATTCGAAAACGTTTCGAAACCACTTATTTGGTGCTAGCCGTTTTAGCAAAACGATTTTTTTATCGACTGCTTTGCTGCATGAGAAATCAAGAATGAATTGGCGAGAATTTAGCGAAAAAAGTAAGCATATATGCCAGCTATCGATAACAAAAAATGTGAAATAAGTCGCACGCAAAAACGAAAACGTACAAAATCTATACCGTACTGCAGAAAACGAATATTTGCTGCTTCCAACTGCACCAAACCGAATTTTTCATGTGGTTTGAAAACGATTATTTTGTTGCAAGCGGAACTAAAACGTAACAGCAAAATAGCTTTAAAAAAGCTCAAATTTTATACTGAATTAATTTGTACAAGATTCTTGAATATTCTCAAATTATTTTAATGCCAACTTAAAGTTAAATATTTGTTGACAATATTTTGAATAGCCTGCACAGCAAAATAAACTTTTTTTTGTGTTCGTGCATGTACACATATTATACACGAACACATGACCGATAAGTGCAACAGGGTTGCCGCGTTAGACAAAGAAAATTTCGCTAACTAAAATAGCCAAGGGTGGCCTTGATAGCCTAGCGGCAGTGCACTAGACTATCATCCCAGAGGTTGTGGGTTCGAATCCCACGTTAAACCATGGTCCTGCACTTTCCACTTTTCCTATTCCCCTAATTTTTCCTGTCTATTCTATATCCTTATCACTTACTCCCATTATCGGTATCACAATGGGCCTATTCTTGGCCTAAGTGAGGTGGGACGCTAAGTCCCAGCTGCCGCCCTCACCTACCTACCTAAAATAGCCAAGTCGTGTTTAATTTTAATAAATATTTTTGCTAAAGTAATATTTTTGTATAATTTTCATCATCATTCATGGCATTACCACCCTAGGTGGGTCAAAGCTTCCTTCACGATGCCCTTCCATATCACTCGATCCATTGCTTGGACATTTCGTAGTTTTGGACATTCATTTTACTCAAATCTGCTAGCACCGCATTCAGCCAACGGTTTTTTGGTCGCCCTCTTGCTCGCGTTCCATATTGTCGCCCTTTCAGGATTAACTTTAGTGTGGAGCTATCATCCATGCGCACTACATGCCCGATCCACCGTAGCCGCTGGAATTTGATAAAGCGCACGATCGTTTCATAACGCATCAATTCTTCGAACTCTGAGTTATAGCGCATTCTATAGATGTCGCCATCTATCACCGGTCCATAAATTCTCCGTGGAATCTTTCATTCAAATGCTGCTAACTGCTGGCAGTCAGCTTTACGGAGAACCCATACCTCGCAGCCGTATGTCAAGGCGGGTCCAACGAGCGTTTTATACATCTGCAGTTTTGTATTTCGAGAGATTAGTTTAGTTTTAAATATTTTAATGTATCAAAAATAACATCTATTTGCTGCGATGACTCTCCCTTTAATTGCGCTTGTCGAGTGACCAGAGCTCGAGAACAAAACTCCTAAGTATTTGAAAGAGCTGATTGATTGAAAGCTAAAGGGATAGGCCTCAGGTCTGGAGGCTGGCTTGACCTTTTGGATCTAAGCATATATTTCGTTTTCGTTTCATTTATCTGCAGCCCGAGTCTGTTAACTAGTCCATGGATTGATACAAATACGTTCTTGAGTTCGTTTAGGCTGCTTCCAAGAATTGCAATATCATCAGCGTATGCGAAGATTTGTGATGATTTATAGAGAAGTGTTCCGCCTTTATTTACGAAGTATAACATCAACTGTGGACAGAGCATCTACTTGCTTAACTCCTGTCTCTACCGGGAAGGCCTCAGAGAGCTCAGTTAGGACTGACGTCCCAACTCACATAGGCCAAAAATAGGCCCGTTGTGATTCCGACCATTCACCACTCTTCCCCACTATAGAGGTCCTCTATATGAGATATGTCCGCCATCCGGCGGCCTGGATGAACCTTAAGAGGCATTTTGGACTCTGTTCGAAGAGCTGAGATATATCATCAAGGAAGTGTGACTTTAGAATGCGGAACCTTGTCCTGCACAGTCCAGGGCAATGACAGAAAAGGTGTTCCACTGTCTCCAGCCCCTCCTAATCGCCACAGCTTTTATAGAAGTCATGGTGGGGAGCATTTACTCTGGATGCTTGGATCCCCACCAGCCAATGTCCTGTGATAGCACGTATGACGGTCTAGCACTGGGCTCTGTTCAGACAGCAAAGTTCCTTTGTTCTTTTCCTGCTGTATGTCGGACAGGTTTGCCGTGAGATTCTACACGTGTTCGATGTCCGATTCAACGTTTGGTTTGCAAAGAGAGCGAAGTAATTTCGTATTCTCAGTTTGCAGCTGGCCATGGGTATACCCAGGCCCTCCTTGTCCTGAAGGAGGATGCTGGTAGTTCCTTGTCTAGCCAGTTCATACGCAATGCAGTTGCCCGCGATATCCCTATGTCATGGGACCCATATGAGGTGGATTGAAAACTGCTCAGCCATCTCCTCAAGATACAAGCGGCAGTTATTCACTGACTTCATGCACGATGTCAATGAAGCTGGGGACTTAATAGTCGCCTGGCTGTCCGAGTAGATACAGATGCTCTTATTTCGTACTCGTAGGTTTCTTATTGTTGTCAGAGCCTCCTGGATTGCAATGACCTCTGCCTGAAAGACACTGCAGTGATCTGGGTGTCGGAAAGCTGTTCTTACGTTGAGTTCATCAACGTAGACGCCTCCACCTACACGGTCGTTCAGCTTGGAACCATCCGTGAAAATCTTTATCGAGCCAGCTGGGCCTGGTATACCTATACTCCACTCCTCCCTGGTTGGAATATGGGTTTTGAAATTGGTTGTGAAGCGTTACAGCGGAATGCAGTAGTATAGTAAGAGGAAGCTACCGAACAAAAATAATATTGCAAAAATAAGCAAAATATACGAATTTTTCGCAAATAAAAAGGGGAAAAAATTTTTTCGGTGCACGCAAAAACGAATCCACATAAAATTGTACGGTTTGGTTTTTACGTTTTCCGCAGCACGGTTGATAATTACAACAAGTTTGTCTATAGAAATGAGCATTTTTGTTTTAAAGACTTGATTTTTAGAATTTGATTTATTTATTTTTTTTATTTTTTGAGTCCTAGAGATGTACGATTTTGTGTCCATAACATTTAATCGTATAATCTGTATAATTATTGTACTCAATTGGCGTGTTAAATTGAAGCGCGTGAATTGAAATGAAATCAATTGAACTTTAACCTAGTTCATTTTTTCAACTTAAATTCTTCTGTTTGCATTTGAAGTTCTGAAACTACTTCGAAATACTTCAATTTTAATAGTAAGCTTGAGAGCATCAATTGCTTTTTGAAAAATCGTAGATAGTAAAAGCAATAATCCTTAGACATTTGAGAACTTAATCAAAACTGTATGCTTCATATACTTTTCTTTTTTTTTTTTGTATAGAAGAGCAAGTGCTACTTGAAATTGAATCAGTGGATAAGCATTTTTTTTTGTCTTCTGTTCAACAATATTTGCTATCTAAGTGGGTCAATGTATAAAAAGCTTTCAACTTGAGTAGTTGCATAAACAAAAGGAGCAGTTGTTGAGGCTGGCAGCAAAAATAAGACTCCAGCTACTGCGTCCACTTGAAAATCTTTGTCTTGTATCTAGCTCGAACTAAAGTCAAGTCAACAAAAAAAAATACAGAAACTATAAAGACCCCGGCGAGCCTAGAAGTTGCAAGGCCGCTCTAAAGTAAGCAGCTTAGTTTAAGCAACCTTTATTTGTTGACATTTTAAACACACATACACTGAGAGAAATATACGCAAACTATTATTAAGCGTAGTATGTCGAGACACCAAGTTAACCCACTGGGAGCAGCCGGGGTCGATAGAGACCAAGCCAAGGCGCATGACTTGCATGCCAAGTCAAAATCGCGTCAAAAACATCTAAAATATTTATAATTCATTTCATTTTATGCTAGAGCATAGCCTGGGTAACGCCCCTGGGCCGGAGGCAGGCGCTGCAACCGCGGGGCGTTGAGTTGTTGAGTTGTGGCAGGCAGGCGGGGGGGAGGTGTCTCGCCTAAATTTGAAACTTTTTTCCTTTAACGATTTTGTTAAATTTTTGACGCGCTCATGTTAATGACAGTTTAACAACAACAAAAACATTGATAATAACAAGAGAATAAAAATAACAAGTGTGCTTGAAACAAACCGACTATCAAATACACTTTGAACTAACGTCTGGGACTTGAACACATAATCAGTTAAGTGTATTACGTTGATTTACGTATACAATGGAGATACTTTAAGTTCTACATTTAAAAAATAGCTCAGCTGTATGTTTCATTCCATTTCGTTCCATTCCTACCAACATAGTTAAGTGAAATATAATATATATAACATATTTTAATGATTGTTTTAAATTTAATAGAAGCCAGATTATTACGTTGATTTACGTATACAATGGAGATACTTTAAGTTCTACATTTAAAAAATAGCTCAGCTGTATTCCATTCCGTTCCATTATAACGTATATTTACGTATACAATGCAGATTCTTTAAGTTCTAAATTTAAAAAATAGCTCAGCTGTATGTGCCATTCCATTCTGTTCCATTCCTACCAACATAGTTAAGTGAAATATAATATATAACATATTTTAATGATTGTTTTAAATTTAATAGAAGCCATATTGTTTCAAGCCGATCAGCTTAGCATATTGGCCATAATTCTATTTGGAAAATATAAAAATGGACTTAACTACTTATGCCAGTAAGCCATAGATACATTTTTTGGCCATAAAAGGCATATTTATAAAATATTTGATTCCATTTTTGTAAAATTAACCCAACTCTAGTAGAAGGGTTTCTCTTTAATATATTTTCGTTTTCGAAAAAAATCTAGATCTCCGAAACATTAAAAGTGAAGAAAAAATGTAATCAAATTAAAAACAGTTTTATGAGTACAAATACCTAGTTTGATAATCGTATTTGTTTTTCAATACAATTCTCGGGAAGTCTCAGGACCACAGCGATAAGTTCGCAATGCATAATGTGCATAATTTTAGATTTGCCATATTCCCTTAAAAAATATACCATAGTCTTTTAACAATAACCATTCTAGATGCAAAGATAGACTTTATCTGAACTTTTGTAGTGAGTTTTAGCGAAAAGAAATAGGTTTTGAAAGTACAAAATTTTTGTACTTGCGGTTATTTAGAAAGTCCTGCTCAGCTGGAGATTGTGGAAGAAGAATTTGCAAAAAATAAAATCTTTCGAACTTGGAAGGCATATTTGTAAAAAATTTCCTAAATAAAATAAAATTTCGTTATATTGAAAATTTCTATTATATTTTTCTAAGTTTTCGAAATAAGAATACTAGTAGTTTGAAAACGTAGGACGGTACAAAAAAACCTAAATCTTAAAAATTTTCAAAAAAAAAACTAATTTCTGCTAAAATAGTAACAACCTAGAGTTCTTGTTTTTTTTTTTAAATGTCAGGCAATTGAAATTCTTTTCTTCTAATTATGACGCATACTTTGTTGGGTTCCACTCGTTCTCAACACATTTTTTGGCATAAACTTAATGTACTTCAAATTCTTTGAGTTTAGGGTATTGTGAAAAATAAATGAATATATGTAGAGAAGTTAAGTGAGGAGAAAAAATTTGTTTTTATTGTTGTTGCTGCAAAAATGGCAAACTAAACTGGCCATAAAAGCCAAGCGTTAAGTGTACATAAGCTTGTTATGTAATTGGTTTGTTTTTATAATAAGTAAGTACATATGTACATATTTACACACTTCAAATAGCAGCTAACAATATAATAGTGTCAAAAAGTATATTAGTCAGGTGCGGAACTAGGATTTGGTCTTGGGGGGGGGCGGGAGTTCTTCATTTCGCAGTGAAGCTCGCAAAAGACTTTCAACCAATTTTTCCAACTCTTGGAAGGGGTCCGGACCCGAAACCCTCCCCGTGGATCCGCCACTGATCTAAACAGAGTCTTATTTTCAAAGTCAAAGAGCATCTCATTGAAGCTTTTGATAAGCTACGAAGTTCTAGACAAGATGACGTCATGCGGTTTTGTGGCGGAGAGTTTCTTGCGTAAGCCTAAGGTCCTTCCAAACGAAACATTTCTACATCGTTTTAACTTTAGCGCTGTTTAGTCTTCACATAATCAGGGATTTTTGAACAAAATTGTTCTTTATTAGGTCTTTGTCTCTAATCGTGTGTAGACGACTTTCGCATTTAATGGAACGTCGGACCATAAGCAATAAAGAAACTCTTGGGAAGAAAGCGAGTTTAATGGGTATGTTGCATAAAGACTGCGAAAGAAGAGACTAGAACCAGCCTGTTTCCATTGACAGAACCAGCTACACGTTGCAAGCACGATCTCGAAGCCGCGGCATCCAAAGGGTCACAAATCTATTCTATACATCTAAGAATTTTCAACACAAAAGTTCTTCGCAAGATCTTTGGCCCTGATCGAGCGACGACGACTTTGGCACTTGATGGAACAACGGACTGTACCGAGTTTTAGAGTAAGATGCGTCATAGAACAGGTCCTAAGCCATAATTTGATTATCTTAGAAGAAGAGTTTCGATACAAGTCCCAACTTATCAAAATAGCGTTTTAAGCCGGGTATGTGTATGATAGAAATCGTAAATGAGATAATAGTAGAAGTAATTTCTCTCTACGGTTGATCTGCAAGACTAGCGTAGAAAACTGAATTTCAGGACACACTGTGTGCCTTGGGATATATCTTCTTGGAAGTCAACAGTTTTGGAAACCTGTACCTATATATATATTATATTATTATTTATTGTGCTTCGTCATTCATATCACAGAAATATTCACATTGTTATATAGTATGAATTCAAAAGTTGCTCCTGGCGGAACATACGGGTAGTACCTATATATATTAGGGTGGGTCAAACTTTTTCGGTACAAAGGCTCATCGCCATTTTGGTTTTAGAGGTGACTCTAAGAAACTTTGCCCAAGCATGTAGGTTTGTAGGTTAGGCATAGGCCTAAATGCACTGCGACCAGTTTGATCTATCTAGAATATCTAAGTAACTTTGGAAAAATCTGAAACGTTTAGTAGAAATACATTTTCATATTCGAAAAGAACTCTTTGATATATAGGATATTTAAGCAATAATGTTATATTAAGCAAACATATTTTATATGTATATATGGGCAAAAATAAGTGTGGCCAGCTTTACGTTTTAAATCGATCTCTTCGATTTCGCTGATTCATGGAAAAAAACTTGCGTCGATATGTTTATTCGTTTAGAAAAAACGGCCTGTCAAAGACAAGTCTAAAAATGAAAAGTCCAATATCGATAACTCGATAAATAATCAGAATTTTGCAACAAAAAATCGTTGAAATCGAAGGGATCGACTTAAAAAGTGTTCATTAGTGCCGGATGTTATATTGATGCATCGATGTATCGAAGCTTAAAATAGTATCTATATATCGATGTTGGCTAACAGAGATGTTTCTCCAGCACTTCTGCACTCATCAAATGAGTTTTTCTTAGTGTTGAAGAAACATCTCTGTTGGCCAACATCTATATATAGATACTTTAAGCTTCGATGCATCGATGCATCGATATAACAACGAGGTTTTCTCCAGCACTTATACCTATTCAGTAAAGGTATTTATTGCAGTTAAAGTGGCCTGTTAGTGCTCCAGTGAGTGTCTTCAGACTTTTCTAGTTTAGAGTGAGGATCGTGTTCGAAAATTCAGGAATTTTTTTGGAATGCTTGAGGTCATCAATGTCATTCCAGTATTCCGTGATTTTTTGTTGAGTCATTATTTCGTCTCATGTTTTATATTATTTTTGCTGAAGCCGAAAAAGGGAGTAGGGCCTACAAATGGCTTTTACGCAACATTTTTGGCGTAAAGGTCCGCCTGTTCATTGCCTTCGTGTCCTTCATGTCCTTCATGTCCGGGCACAAAAATTAAGTAGACTTGGTTGTGAGTGGCCAGTTGATTGAGTGCGCTGCTCTACTCTATAAGTACTTTAGAAGTGAATGTGTAGCTCTTTAATGCTTTAAGGACTGATTGACTGTCTGAGAGTATTTTGATCTTAACTCTCTTCAGTCCTCATTTGGATAGGATTTCCACTGTTTCCATTGTAGTGTATAGTTTCGCATGGAAAATTGTGGGGTTGCCCAAGAAACTATAGGTCTAAAATGGATTACGAGTCGCGCACTTTTTTCATATCGATTTTTTTTTTCAAAATACTCAAAAATCGAAGTAGACATTGCATTCAAAAGGCTAAGAAAAGAGAGTTTTTTTTTTCTCTAGCCAAATGTGTATACGGTTGACTTTTGGGTCGAGAAATCCATTGTTGACATACATTTTTATTTTTGAGAGCTTTTGTGTATCCCCGTTGTTTTTTTTTTAAAGTGGACGAAATATTTTTTCGGAGCACGCAAAAACGAAGTTCAATAAAATTGTTCGGTTTGGTTTTTTACGCAGCACAGCTGATTAATTAAAAATTTATTTCCAGGCTTCGAAAATAATATTTTCTCTAAATTATCTAAGAGTTGCCTAATTTGAATTTTTAAAAGCAAACTATTCGTTTGGTCTTTTGCATATATTGTCTATGTATGTATATGATATCTCGCTTGTACATATATATTCATCCAAGTACATACATATGTACATATGCCAAAACATAGTAGAGACAAAAAAATTGTCATCTCAAAGCTCTTGTCTGCTTATATGCAATAAGTTGTTTTATTTACACAACTAATAACAACATTTTAAAAAGAGGAAAAACAAAATAATTGTAATCAGTCGAAACGGATAGCGAAAATCGAATACCCTGCATTCAAGCCCTCCCAAAAGACAGGATTATTTGTGATTAAAGAAAAGGTATTCTAGGGCATGCGGTAGAGAGCAATGTAAAAATGTCAACTGGTTCTTGTTTATAAGGCTCACATAAATCTATGCAGCAAATTTGTTGGCTCTTTGAATGCATATTGTTAAGTATGCTTTAACAAAATTAAATAATATTGTTCTGTGAGCGAAAAGTGTGTATCTTGTGGTAAAATTTGGCTTCCCTAGCTCTAGTGGCCTGCAAGATCTGGAAAGGCTGTTCATACAGATGCACGAACAAGGATCTAAGCTGAGGTTATGAACAAGTATACCCTTAATACACTGGCTACAGAGTATAAAAATTCCAATGATTTTTTCATAACTCGCTAAATCATGATATAAACACTACTGCACTTATGGACCATGGACGTGCTTATGCATGGAATACATAAAAAAAAAAAAAAAAATGATAGGGTTTGCAGCTAGTGTTGGGTCTGGTGCTGGAACTGATGCGGGATCGCAATCCATTAAATGAATGGATGCTTCAAAGCGTGCAAAATACAAAAATAATCATAAATACCAAATACAAATGGTTAAGTATTTGTTTGTGGTTTGTTGCTGTTGTTATTGTTGTTGTAGTTTTTGCTTGGTTCGTTGATTATGTTTTTCAACACTGACTTTATACGATTTGTGGTCAGGGACGTGCAAAACCATAAAAACAAAAACTAAAATAAACAAATCGAAATACTTAAAATTGCGTTTAATTTTTTTTATTGTTAGCAAATAATTGAATTTCATATTTGCCGGCAGTACTTAAATTGAAAGCTGATATCAGTCATTGAAAAAATTTAGTGCAGTATGCTCAATACCAAAACTGCTTGAATTTCTTAAATAAATAAGAATTTAATTGGCTTGGCTGCAGAAAAACTTATTTAGGGTATTCACGCTTGCTGTTGAGCTGAGTAGTTGCAAAGTTGAGCACTTTTGCAAGTTTCAATGAGTTTCAATGCTTTGTAGCTCGAAATATGTATAATATTGTCAACTATATGGATTTTGAATATAAAATAAAGTTTCTTTGAAAAAAAAAAAATTTAAAATTGATCTCAAAAAACCAGTGCTCCACACTGGTGTTATCGCTTAAGTGCATTAAATATTATTATCTATAAGTGACTGAAACAGTACCTAAAGTAGTAGGTAAACTAACCAAAAGTGCTTCACACCTTTGCCTGTTGAGTTTTTGCGCAACTTTTCAACTACTCAACAACAAGCGTGAATACCCTTAATATTAATTGGTGAAAAAAAGTCTATGCCTTTGGAAGAACACTTGAAACTGAAAGGCCAACTGTAGGATACGCTGTAACTATGGTACAGAGAAATGTAGGCTATGCTGGAAATGGCAAAGTTTGTTTGTTTATTACGCTCTGGCTAGTCTTTGTATCGAATTGTTTGGCATATTGGTGTAGATTGACGAAAGTGAGTGGTCTAAAATTTACGTACCTGGTTCTTACATGCCTTATATATGCTTCAAAGTTGCCTATTATAATAAAAAAAAACAGATAAACATGTTTGTGTCAAATATTACTTGCCCCACTGTGCCACTGATTTGCTTTTATAATGTTTGACATTTTTCTACCAAAACAGAGCGCAAGAGCTGTTTGATCTTTTGCCAAAAGTTAGCAACTCTAGCTCTGAGTGCTGTGTGTTCATACACATGCCAGCCATAGGTTATAGCAATTTGGCCTTTAGAACTGCTGAGTCTTGACCCACTGTATGTGTGTACAGTGTATCAAAATGTCTACTTAAATATAGGTTATGCCATAGGCCGCTGTTCTACAAAGTTTAAAAACAAATACAAATAAAACTAAACAAAAACAAAAATATTATCTAATCGGATGGTGCGTGTTTGTGTGTGTGTGTGCTTCGGTGGTGCTAGCCAAATATTGTCATAAGCTGACGTCTTTTGTATGTAAGCCAAGTTAACAAAATAAGTAAGTAACTACAGCTGCCTGAAACAACAGCGCGCTTACTTAGGTAGCAAGTTTTAGCAGACCCCGCCGTCATCCCATTAGCTGATGTTGGTTTTTGGTGGTTCCGTGTGGTTCCTTTGGTTTTTGGCATAAAACCGAACCGAACCAAACTCTGCAATTATTTGCACAACTAATAATTCACTTTGTTGCTCATTCAATGTCAATATTGAGCAGAGTATTCCAAAATGTTTGCACAAAATGGCGTCAGCTTTTTTTTGGGTGTGGGTGAGAATGTATCTGCGTGTGGTCGAGTGGTTGCCGTGGTTATCATTGCCGTCATCTGCTACTGTACTCAAATGCAATTTTATGATGGAAGGAACTGACTATTGTTTATACAGTGAAATCCCAGTGACTTAAATAAAGATAATGGAACCAAAGTGATTTATTAAAGAAACAAGTAGCATGCTTGCCACACTATATACTTGAGAGCACCATATAAAAGCGAAAAGAAAAAGTTGTAAATGGATGAAATTTGTGTGAGCACCGAAGAGCAGAGCATGTAAGTGAAATATCATGGACGAGCTTGAGATACCCTATAGCAAGAGGTTGCTTAAGTACTCCAAAAAACTTTTGATGACCAAATTTGGTTACGATATCTGCAGAAGGTGTTCTGAAGTACCGCTATGACAGCTATATAAAATTAGCACGATATCGATGAAAACAAGGGGTTCGTTCCTCTGGCTCTAATCAACTTTGAGATCTAGGTTACGATACCTTCATAAGATGCTCTGAAGTACCTCTATGACAGCTATATAAAATTTGCCCGATATGGATGAAAACAAGGGGTTCCTCTAGCTATTATCATTTTTGTGATCTAGGTTACGATATCTGCATAAGGTGCTCTGAAGTACCCCTATGACAGCTATATAAAATAACCCCGTATCGATGAAAACAAGGGGTTCCTCTAGCTCTTATCATCTTTGTGATCTAGGTTACGATATCTTCATAAGGTGTTCTGAAGTACCTCTATAACAGCTATATAAAATAACCCCATATCGATGAAAACAAGGGGATCCTCTAGCTATTATCATCTTTGAGATCTAGGTTACGATATCTGCATAAGGTGCTCTGAAGTACCCCTATGACAGCTATATAAAATAACCCCGTATCGATGAAAACAAGGGGTTCGTTCCTCTAGCTCTTATCATCTTTGAGATCTAGGTTACGATATCTTCATAAGGTGTTCTGAAGTACCTCTATAACAGCTATATAAAATTAGCCCGATATTGATGAAAACAAGGGGTTCGTTCCTCTAGCTCTTATCAACTTTGAGATCTAGGTTACGATATCTTCATAAGATGCTCTGAAGTACCTCTATGACAGCTATATAAAATTTGCCCGATATGGATGAAAACAAGGGGTTCCTCTAGCTATTATCATTTTTGTGATCTAGGTTACGATATCTGCATAAGGTGCTCCCGTATCGATGAAAACAAGGGGTTCCTCTAGCTCTTATCATCTTTGTGATCTAGGTTACGATATCTTCATAAGGTGTTCTGAAGTACCTCTATAACAGCTATATAAAATAACCCCATATCGATGAAAACAAGGGGATCCTCTAGCTATTATCATCTTTGAGATCTAGGTTACGATATCTGCATAAGGTGCTCTGAAGTACCCCTATGACAGCTATATAAAATTTGCCCGATATGGATGACAACAAGGGGTTCGTTCCTCTAGCTCTTATCATCTTTGAGATCTAGGTTACGATATCTTCGTAAGGTGCTCTGAAGTATCCCTATGACAGCTATATAAAATTAGCCCGATATTGATGAAAACAAGGGGTTCGTTCCTCTAGCTCTTATCAACTTTGAGATCTAGGTTACGATATCTTCATAAGATGCTCTGAAGTACCTCTATGACAGCTATATAAAATTTGCCCGATATGGATGAAAACAAGGGGTTCCTCTAGCTATTATCATTTTTGTGATCTAGGTTACGATATCTGCATAAGGTGCTCTGAAGTACCCCTATGACAGCTATATAAAATAACCCCGTATCGATGAAAACAAGGGGTTCCTCTAGCTCTTATCATCTTTGTGATCTAGGTTACGATATCTTCATAAGGTGTTCTGAAGTACCTCTATAACAGCTATATAAAATAACCCCATATCGATGAAAACAAGGGGATCCTCTAGCTATTATCATCTTTGAGATCTAGGTTACGATATCTGCATAAGGTGCTCTGAAGTACCCCTATGACAGCTATATAAAATAACCCCGTATCGATGAAAACAAGGGGTTCGTTCCTCTAGCTCTTATCATCTTTGAGATCTAGGTTACGATATCTTCATAAGGTGTTCTGAAGTACCTCTATAACAGCTATATAAAATAACCCAATATCAATGAAAACAAGGGGTTCCTCTAGCTCTTTTCATTTTTGTGATCTAGGTTACGATATCTTCATAAGGTGTTCTGAAGTACCTCTATAACAGCTTTATAAAATAACCCAATATCGATGAAAACAAGGGGTTCCTCTAGCTCTTTTCATCTTTGTGATCTAGGTTACGATATCTGCATAAGGTGCTCTGAAGTACCTTTATGGCAGCTATATAAAATAACCCCATATCGATGAAAACAAGGGGTTCCTCTAGCTCTTTTCATCTTTGAGATCTAGGTTACGATATCTGCATAAGTGCTCTGAAGTACCCCTATGACAGCTATATAAAATTAGCCCGATATTGATGAAAACAAGGGGTTCGTTCCTCTGCTCTTATCAGTTTTGAGATCTAGGTTACGATATCTTCATAAGGTGTTCTGAAGTACCTCTATGAAAGCTTTAGGAAATAGCCCCATATCGATGAAAACAAGGGGTTCCTCTAGCTCTTTTCATCTTTATGATCTAGGTTACGATATCTTCATAAGGTGTTCTGAAGTACCTCTATGACAGCTTTAGAAAATAAGCCCGATATCGATGAAAACAAGGGGTTCCTCTAGCTCTTATCATCTTGGAGATCTAGGTTACGATATCTTCATAAGGTGTTCTGAAGTACCCCTATGACAGCTATATAAAGTAAGCCCGATATCGATTTAAACAGGGGGTTCCTGTAGCTATTATCATCTTTGAGATCTAGGTTACGATATCTTCTAAAGTACCTCTGTGACAGCTATATACAATAACCCCATATAGATGAAAACAAGGGGTTCCCCTCCTTTATTCTGTGACGTATATTGCACACATCGAGTATATACTTTGTAGCTGCAGTGGGTACCTACATGGTTTATAAAAACTTGATCTAAAGAGGGATTTTACGCAACTGTTGGTAACTTCGTAAGTCTCTAGCTGTTATGGTCTTCGAAACCTAGGTGTTCATGCGGACGGACTTACGAAGAGACGCACATAGCGTAATAAGCATTTTAAGCATAAAGAACTAGGCGTCTGACACGCCTTCTATCTACAGCCTATAAGACCCCATATAATTGTCGAATTTTTTCTTAAAAAAAAGTAGGCTTTGTTTCTTCAATCAACCCAAACTATAAAGCTAAGCTTTACAGTCGTGTTGACTTTCTCATTTATAACTTAAAATTTGTTGAGACTACAAGCTTTGTGGAAATTTGGTCACATACATATAGCCATACATAGCCATAATTTTCGAAACAAAAACTAATTGACTAATCAACATGTTGCGCGTCATACTGAACCGTGGATTTAAAGATCCCATGAAGCTTAATCCATTCATTTTGGGCACCACAACTCGCAGCTTTCCAAAAGGAAACAATAAAGTGGCTGAATATTTAAATGGTATAAAACAGGACAACGAGAAAATGATCCAGAACCCAGACACTGTTGGAAAGCTGCCGATGTCCGTGCCTAAAAATAATTGGCTTAATTCCTGGTGGAATGCATTTACAGGATTTCGTTTTACTATAAACATTAAGAATATAGTTTTCCGCAAAGCTGCTGATGGTACAGAAGAAGCTAAAAAAGAGCAAAAACTAGCCGAATCTGACGTGTCTAAAGATAAACCGTCTGACAAAGCTCTCCAGTCCAAGAAGTAGCTGCACAAAAGCTCCAGTTATATATCTTTGTTTTGGTGGAAAATATAATTTTTCTGATGCACCTTGTTCTTTCATGCAAATGCAATAAAATTTAAATCAATTTTGCGTTTAACTTGAAAAATACTGATATGAACAATACAGTCGTATAAATGTACTTTGGAGGGGTTTGCCACCAGCTTGTTTGACTTGCCAACTTGCATATAGCTAAAAATTTGCTGTACAGGCTTTTTTTCAACGAAATTTTAATTAACAAAAAAAGTGCAATATTTGAGCCAGCTTATTTTGTCTAGTATAATAATAGTAACCATAATAATAATATAATGAAAGAATGAAAATGAAACTAGCCTAAGTACTTAATGTTACTCATATAGGATGGGCCATCTGCTGATTTGGTTGTTAAGTACTCATAATTCGGAACATACCCCTTCAAAGTAGCTGCTCTCCGACATATATCAAGTTCAAAACTACATAATTTAAGTCATGGATCGTTGGTGATACAGGCCTAATATAAAAATGGTCGTACTGTGCAAAAAAAAAAAATTTTTGAGGCCAGTTTCGAGAAGTACTACATCTCGAATTTTGCTTACAAGATGTCTAGTTCAAAACTACTCAATTTTAGTAAGAATCGTTTAAAAACAGTACGACGCGTAAAAGTGGTACAGGGTGCGCCACCTGTGGGTTTGGTTGTTAAACACTCATAGTTCGGAACATACCCATTCAAAGTAAATGCTAATCGACATATGTCACGTTCAATACTGTTTTATTTTAGTCATGGATCGTTTAACAACAGACAAACGCATAAAAGTGGTACAGGGTGCGCCATCTGTGGGTTTGGTTGTTAAACACTCATGATTCGGAACTTATCCGTCCAAAGTGGATGCTGGCATACTATGAAAATGGTAGTTCTGTGAAAAAACAAAAAAAAAAGAAACCTATTTGAGGCCAGTGCCGACGAGTCGCCTTGAACATCGGCGCCATCGTTCACAAGAGTTTGAAGTTCGCTTACAAAATTCAAACGACGCAACAATTGAGGCACACGGACCATTATCAGCGTCGCTTATTCGGCTGGGAGAACAGCCAGATGAGTTTTCGTAAAAAAAAAAATTATCGATAATTACGATGTTTGTATAGGGGTCTGGAAAACCAGCCGGGGGACATTTGGGCATTATTATTTGTCATACATACATGAGTAGTTTAAAACTTGCTTTTGACATATAGATTTGCTTTGTTGGACATTATACGAATAAAATGCAAACCAACAGATGGCCCACCCTGTACTTAGCCGATTCATCTAAAATGGAACCTCAAAGTTACCAGAAGATAATTGCTGATGATTTTGAATTGGGAAATGAACTGGCAAGTTGATTTGAGTGTAAAGTTTGTTCTACATTTTTGTATTCCTTCCAAGAAATACGTTCTCTCAATGTCCACAAATTTGACGGTTTGTCGACACAAATCTCTTATCAACTAGCTATTACTTCAGGTTTAGCAACTGAAAATAGTGGGTTAGGATAGCATTTTTTTAGCTCAGCCTATATGCATGTGGCATTTGATGCATCCAATCAGTTGATGCCTACAGCCTCAACCCAACCCCAATGGATTTGGCCGATTTCGGAAAACCTGAACGTTTGGCGTCGCTACGAGTATAACAAGGCTCAGTTCTTACTATATTAAGCCTTTCCTTGGTTTCGATTCTTTTCTTTTTGCAAATTTACTATATTCTAGCTAAGACGGTACTAGGGACTACAAATCGAACATTGGAAAAATTAGTATAAAAAAAATTCGGCATAAGTTTTGTTTAGCCCAACGTTTACAAAATTTGTTAAGCATTATTATTTTCCAAAGCAAGTGCTTAGTAAACAGAAAATAAAAACGTTTTTTATAATTATAATACAAAATAAGTAACTAAAAATGCGTTTTAACTTGAAATATCGACTACAGCAATGCGGCCTAATCGAATGGTTACAAATACCAATAAAATTAAAAAAAATGCTTAAATGTTTTTCATAAAACCAGCTACCTCACGCTGCTTTAGTTTAAAGCGGTTGTGAATTATAAGCACTGCAAGCATGCAATCTAGTACAGTTGGTTTTTTCGATATGCATATATATAAACATTGCATCGAATTTTCTGACGCAACATTATTAGCGTCGCTTATTCGTACAATCAAAGCATATAGAAGTTTTAGATGAGTTTTCGTCTTAAAAAAAAGTCATCGAAAATTAGGTTGTTCGCATACGCTTCTGTAGAGCCAGCCGCATAGGCCATTTGTGCGATATTAACTACAGTTGGCCCAACCTATACAAAACAAAAAAACATAAAATCCAAATCATCAACAGCTTTATTTTTATTTTTTCGCAAAACAAATCAACTTCTAAAGACCAAAAATGACTGCATAAAAGCTTCCAAGTGCAACCGAAAAACCAAATAAACTTGGCAAAACAACGTTAAATACAATGTTGTGGCAATCTAGATTGATTGATCAGGTTAATGCAGCGCACAATAAGCAAAAAAAAATCTTTATAAAAGGAACTCTATGTAATGCCATGTCTACATCCTGCGGCAACAACAAAATATTTCGTTTAGGGTCTCACGCATCAATATTGCAAATGCTGCTGCGGCGCATAGCCTTTCGTTGATTATGATGACGTTGATGATCATGATGAGTATAATGCCATTGCAGCCCATATAAGTTGGCTATATGGTCAGTCAATATACTAGCTAAAAGCATGGACCAAACCCAGACACGAACTCCTATTCAATTCCGGACCCAGCTCTTGCTGCGCGGCATGGCTCCTGATGATGATGCTGCAGTCAGCGTGAGACCTTTCTCATCTATTTTTATTTTTACTTTTTTCTACTGTATGCATATAGTAGTGCAACTAGTCCGACACAGCTAGTCCATCTATCCATATCTATTTGCATGACAGTAGACAGTGGCACAATACACTGAGAGAAAGTGTGAGTAGCTTATGGTAGGTTAGGTTTTATGAGATTATGTTAAAACCCACAATTTCTCGGGTTTACTGGAACTTGAACTTGTATTCAGTGAACACCCGTTTGATGAGTGCAGTAGTGCTGGAGAAACATCTCTGTTGGCCAACATCAATATATTGATATTTTAAACTTCGATACATCGATGCATCGATATAAAATCGATGTTTTCTTCAGCACTAATGCCTACATATATCCCTTACTTTGGTACAGTGTGGAAAAGTTACACCCACCAAACGACTGACGAAAAAGTGGCGTATGGTAGTGCAGCAATGGAAATGAAGCTCAGTCAGGGCTGCATTTAGACAAGGATTCTAGGTGTCTTTCGAAAAGTCACTAAATGATATTGGCTATGGTAGGTAGTAGTGGCTGTCTTTCGACACACCTAGGCCTATAAAAGGTCCGTTGTGATGCCACCTGAGCTTATCCTTACTCTCCCGTGTGGATTTGGTGAACGAATTTATCTTATTTATTCTGATTCTTGCGAATTCAGTAACATTCCCAATAGTTTCGAAACCCAGTGTATTAAGTCTCCTCCTGCATAGTGCCATGCATCCACACAGGAGGTGCTCCACTGTTTCCTCTTCTTCCACCTCCTGACAGCTTCTACAGTAACCAAAATAAGGCACCCCCAATCTATCCGCGTGCCTACCAATAAGACAGTGTCCAGTAAGAGCCCTTATCGTAGCTCTTATGTCTAGTCTGTTAAGCTTTAAAAGTTGCTTGGTTCTATTCAAGCTCCATTGCGGCCAAGTTTTCCTACTAATAAGACAGGTTCCAGTTTGTTCCCATCTATAGTTCGCAACATTAATGATATTCTTATCTATTAATAGTTTACACGTCGCTAGCGGCATACGTATCAAGGCCATTTTTGGCTGAAGTGGTACCATTGTACCCCGTCTAGCTAGGGGATCTGCTTTGCAATTGCCCACGATATCTCGGTGCCCCGGTACCCAAAGCAGCTTAATGGTGAAGAAATCTGAAGCATATCAAGTAAAAGCTCATAACATTCCATCACTGTTTTGGATGTGAGCCTTACTGATTGTAGTGCTTTTAAAGCAGCCTGACTGTCAGAACAGATTTGCATTTCTCTTTCGGTTAAAACACGATTCTTAATGATACGAGTACTTTCCATTATAGCCATGACTATTCCGAATAGACACCCCCTCCCACCTGATCATCGAGCTTAGATCCGTCCGTAAAAATGGTAATTTTGCTATTGCAGTCTATTATACCATTGTCCCAATCTTCACGAGATGGCAAACTTACACTGAACGGTTTGTTTAAGGATAACTCCATTGAGTTAACAAAGTCAGTAGTATAGATATTGGCTATAAATTAAAGACAATCTCTCCCAGCTTCCCGAAACTGCCAAACTACACATAGTACAGCCTTCGAAATTCTGCTGAAGTGGAGCACTTGTTCCGACTAGTTCGAGTTCAAGCCGTTTCGCCCAGTGTACGTACTCTTTCCATGAGCAACGGGCATAAAGGCAGTAAAGGACGGGTTAGGAAGGGGTTGCCACAGCGCACAGCGGGTCGCTTTTTAGATGCATGTCAAATGACGTCCAGTCGTTCATTTTGGTTTATAGGTAAGCCCAGTAACGCAGTCAGCGTCCTTGGTAACAAGTGAGGGGAAAAGAGGAGCGGCGGAAATGCCGCCATTGAGCTTTGGAAAATTGCTTGAAAGCAATTTACTTGCTGCATTTAACTAAGTTGGGAATACGACAAGGGGGCGTGTTAGGGGCGGCATTTTCTTTTTTAAAGCATTTTGCACGCATTTCTTTGGTAGCAAGTTTTACTTACCAAGTGACCAAGCAGCAAGTTGTGGACATTGGGTTCTTGCAACTGTTAACTGCAAATAGATAGAGATGAAGCAAATTTTTGAGAAAAAATAAAAATAAAACTTAAATATGCTTTAATAAAATAATAATAAAAAACTTAAGCGTGGCGGCGCTGCCATTTTGGCAAACAGCTCACGTGTCACGTCATGACTCGTGTGACAGATATATGCCCATTTTCCAGCTGCCACTTGTTTTACAACGAATCCAAAACGTAGCCCAACTACAATTTGACACTCCCGGTCGTTCGTTCGGTCAGGTGTGACACGCAAAATGCCAACAGTCTGTCATTTCTTTTGGCCAAAACCAACAAACGATACGACGTGAGCTTCCCTCAAAGTGCCATATAATATATATGTGCAGAAGAAGATGTTGGGTGTCTTGGGGGCGACGGGGCGGCGGGTCGGCTTTACTGCATTTGTATAAAACCAACTCATTATTTTACATTTTTGGTTCATGACCCAGAAATCTGACAACGACGTCGACAAACCCACTCACCAACTACCCGTAACTGGTAACACGGCAAACTCTCAAACAGACTCCAGCGCCGTGTCGAAACGTCAAATGTACGTGCGGTCATCTGTCATAAGATCTTTTACCGCCCCCTAGGCCCCTACTCCTAGATGACGCGTTGGCCTACTAAACGTGTTGAACGTTGGAAGCTGGACAACGTTTGCTCACTTTTCCATTGTCTAGGTATGTGCGTGAGTTTTGCTTAAATGTCAATTATTTCACGCTTATTAGATTCTTGATGACGTTGAGTTTGATAATGATGATGATGATGATGATGTTGATGATGTTGATGATGTTGATGATGATGATGTTGTAGATGATGATGCGGCGTTACTTCATTAGCGAAAGCAGTACTCCAACGAATGAATGCCATATAGAAAGCACAGCAAATGTGACAAAAATAAAACAAAAGACAATAAAGAGCAAGAATAAATGATGTCTCATACTAGACGACTTTTGTATACTCTTAAAAAAAACTTTTTTGAAGTCTCTTCTGGGATCAAACTAGTTTTTCTACACATCGCAGCTCATAGATGAAGCATAGATGATGCAGAATCTTCCATAGATGATGGTTTTGTTGAAGAAAAAATAGACTTCGAACTGCCATGTACTCGACCCATGCCCCGAGACCTTGGTATTCGCGTGGTATTTTTTTTACTACACTTTGCAGTTCATAGATGGAAGCATAGATGACGCAGAATCTTCCGTAGATGATGGTTTTGCTGAAGTAGAAAATTGACTTCGAACTGCCTTAAAATGTACTAGACCCATGCCCCGAGACCTTAGTATTCGCGTGGTATTTTTTTTACTACACTTTGCAGTTCATAGATGGAGCTTAGACGAAGCAGAATCTTCCATAGATGATGGTTTTGTTGAAGTAAAAAATAGACTTCGAACTGCCTTAAAATGTACTCGACCCATGCCCCAAGACCTTAGTACTCCCGTGAAATTTTTTTTACTTCACTTTGCAGTTCATAGATGAAGCTTAAATGATGCAGAATCTTCCATAGATGATGGTTTTGCTGAAGTATAAAATAGACTTCGAACTGCCTTTAATTGTACTCGACCCATACCACAAGACCTTCCCCTGTTCCCGAGGTATAAAGTGACATATCAAGATTTCTTCCCAGACAATGGGTAACCATTGCAAAAGCTATATACATATATGTCCGACCACCACGGTCCGAAGAAAATAGCATAGATGACGCAGAATCTTCCATAGATGATGGTTTTGTTGAAGTAAAAAATAGACTTCGAACTGCCTTAAAATGTACTCGACCCATACCCCAAGACCTTAGTGTTCCTGAGAGGTATAAAGTGACATATCAAGATTTCTTCCCAGACAATGGGTAATCATTGCAAAAGCTACATCCATATATGTCCGACCACCACGGTCCGAAGAAAATAGCATAGATGACGCAGAATCTTCCATAAATGATGGTTTTGTTGAAGTAAAAAATAGACTTCGAACTGCCTTAAAATGTACTCCACCCATACCCCAAGACCTTCCCCTGTTCCCAAGGTATAAAGTGACATATCAAGATTTCTTCCCAGACAATGGTTAATTATTGCGGAAGCTATATACATAAATGTCCGACCACCACGGTCTGAAGAAAATATCACTGTTGTAGAGAAAAATCCAAATTTATCGATTCGCAACGTGTTATCGTCAATGGTGATCGATACAAAGCGTTGATCAAGGAATATTTGTTTCCAAATTTACGTGACATCGATCTCGAAGAGTTCTGGTTTCAATAGGATGGCGCTACGTATCATACGGCGATCGCAATCATTTACTAAAAACTCAATTTGGTATGAAGGTTATTACAAGAAATGGGCCCACCAACTGGTCGTCTCAGTCGTGTTATTTGACCACTTTAGACCATTTTCTTTTGGGACACATCAAGTCATTGGTTTATGTACACAGGCCAGCATCATCTGACGACTTGGAAAACAACATTGAACGTAACATTACTGCAGTACGGCCCCAAAGGCTCGAAAGTGTGGTCAAAAACTGGACTGACAGGATGCGCTTTGTAACTCGTAGTCGTGGTGGTTACATGCCAGAGATCATTTTTTAGTCTTAACTGATAAGAAATTATCTTTCGTATAAAACCATATTTGAGATCATTACATTAATTTTTCTGTGTTTTATTTAAGTTTGAAACCCGGACGCGCTTAAAAAAACACCCTTTATAACTATAACATTTGAAAATTTCCGCTACGATGTTTGTCCACACGGATATCATTACTCATTAGCTCATCAGTCATCACTCAGAATCTCTATTTCGGAATGAATATACATTTTAAAGATAATTGAAATCAATGCATAGAAATTCTATAAAGTGTACAAATTTAAACTTATCTTTCGTGAAGACACGAATTGTCTGAACTAGTTATGGCTCATAAGCTCGAAAATGGAGCTTCCTACAATATTTGGAGTCAAAGCATAAATCTAACTTAACTTTGATCAGGTCTAAAAAAACTAGTCATCGTTCATTAGCTTCATGAGCTAGTCTCTTAATATGATATTTGAAAGCAATGCATTAACTTTTCTGAAATTTGAATAAAGATTTTTGAACACATTTGAAGTTCATCAGTTTATAAGTTATAGCTATCCTGATTCACAATAATTAACAATAAAAAGTTTCCATAAGATGCTCATTTCGGTAGCGAAGATGCACAAAACTAAGATTCTGAAGAACCCTAAAACTTAAAAGTTTAAATTAAAGTTCATTGAGATAAATTTGGTTCTTTGGATAGTAAAATCGTTTTAAGATCATACTAATATGAAAAAATTCGCTGTAAAGCAGCTCGACGGACATCAGACAAACTTTGGACAAGCGTTCTATTAATATGTTTATTTATACTACTGAACCAGCTCTGACATTTGTTCCAACAAAGTTTATATACCCGTCTGCCAAGTGTTTAGGCCAAAAGGCAGCAACAAAGAGCAAGAAAAAAAAAATAAAAGTAATGTGTCGTCGCTTTTTATGGCATTTTAATGCGATCTTTACAAGTGTGTGACAAAGATCTTGAGATCGGAGACTAGGCTGTCAGTCCACCGACTCTAGAGTCTAGACCGAAGAATTCGGTTTGGTTTCATTTAGTGGGTCAACTGTGTTGTTGTTGTATTTGATTTTTATTTTGATTTTTTTTTTGTTTTGTAAGCATAGAGACAGCTTTGGGTCTAAGTCTGAGCTCTCTGTGGGTTTGCATACTGATGATGATGATGATCACTTTGGTGATCAGTTGAGTTATGCGAACATCGAAAGCCATGACGAAAACAGTTAGCTTGACCTATATGCCATAGCTGAGCGTACATTAATCCCGACGAGAAATTATTCTAGTCAAGTTCAATTATTGTAACTTTTGATTGATCTGATGAGCTGTTGGCGCGTAAAACAATTCCCATTTCCGCTTTATAGTGTTGCTCTTCGTCGCTTTCGAAAAAACTGCAACAGCGACAACGCCCACTCCCAACAAGCTGCTGGCAATGCTGTGCTCGTCTGCATGGTGTTAGTTGGCAGCATCATAACGACATTTTGTACGACCCCATTTCTAAAGTCGTAATAATTTCATAAAAAACACAGTCGCGCTGAGCAGCGCAGTTGCAGCGCTGCAATTTTTGCTACCCGTCGCTTGTAATGTGCCAGTAAAAGGTATTTTTACGCTGGAATTGTAGACTTCCCCCGTACCAGGGATCTCTCGTACGCCCAACTGCGACAGCAACGTGCAAAATGAGTCGAGTCCTCGGCTGCTTTGTCATGAAAAATAACTTCGCTTCGTTGAAATGACAGTCACGATTTTACTTTTTTTTTGGGGGTATTCTTTTATTTTTTATTTTTTGGACGAACTTTAACGCATACCCCGCACTCAGCAGCTGTGCGCCCTTTTTGGTCCTAACACGTTTGGTGCGCTTTTTTTTTCGTAACAGACTTGGATGCTGCAACTAAATGAAAGATGATGAATTTATTAAATTCGTTGCCATATTTTTTACGCTTTTTTTTTCATCTTCTTATTTTATCTTTGTTTGATTTGGCAACCATAAACGATAAAGTGCAACGTGTGTGTCAACAAACATAGCAAGACGCTGATCCGGTCAGCTGATGTGAGACTACGGTAGCACAGTAGTCAGCAAGCTGACTCATATCCAATAAAAGTTTAAGCAGACTTGAATTCTTTTGGTGCAGTCTTTCAATGCTCTTGGTTGTTCGAAACTTTTGGTTGGGTTTTAATTACAAATAAGATTCCTTATTGCTGCACAACACAGTCTAGGACACAAAATTTTTACAATTCATGGTAGGTGAGATGATCAACAATTAACGCTGTACATTATCCGAAGAAGGCGTACTTATAACTAGAATGGGGTAGGCCAAAAAGAGACTGCTTCAACTTCGCGACATTTTCGAAGACTTCTCTAAGAAAACATCGATGATCGAAGTTTAAAATCTCTATATATCGATGTTGGCCAACAGAGACGTTTCTCCAGCACTTCGGCACTCATCAAATGGGTGTTTAGTAGTGCTGAAGAAACATCTCTGTTGGCCAACATCGATATATAGAGATTTTAAACTACGATCATCGATTTTTTCTCCAGCACTAATATACAGATATAGAAAATTTTTACCAAATCATTCAGAGATTCAATTTCTGATTTTGAAATTTCCTTACAGTTTCCATCTATCTTCTCTAAGGTATGATTATCTTAGACCCTATTTACTCAAAAGACGAGCCTTTTTTGCCAATTCTTCTACCTTGGCATATTTTTCACTAGGAACCCACTTTTAAGCAGGGGATACGCGTCACTGGCATCAGTTGCTCAATAGACGAGCCTTTCATATGCCATGTCTTCTATCGTGTCATATCCATAGAAGCCTCGGTGTCCACGAATCCACTATAGACTAAGAAATGAAAATCTCAGCAGCTTTTTTTTTGCAATTTCTTCTATCTTGTCATATTTCTTGAATCTTTGTTGTCTAGGTAACCACATTGGACTAATCTCAGGTGTTACTTGCTTTTAAGACTAGACTTCTTTGTGGCCATTTTTGTACTTTGTCATATTTATAGATATCTCATTGTCTAGGCAACCACTATAGTTAAAGAAATGAACGTCTCTCGCACTACTTACTTACAAGAAGAGCCTTTTCTTTTGCCATGACGTGTACTAAGTATAGACCAAAAGATGATCATCTCATGGTTTAGTTGCTTGAAAGACGAGTCTTTTTTTTTTACCATATCTTTTGTTTTGTCACCTTTATACATTCCTTGGAGAAATCTAGAAATCAGCGACTCTGGCACTGCTTACTTAAAAGCCTTTTCTTTTGCCATGACGTCTGCTAAGTATAGACCAAAAGATGATCATTTTATGCTTCATTTGCTTGAAAGACTCGTCTTTTTTTATAAGTTCTTCTACTTTGTCATATTTAGAACTGTCTCGTTGTCTAAGAACTCAAGGGAGAAGTGCTACTTAAAAGACTCGCCCTTTCTTTTACAATGACTTCTGTTCACCAAAGACCAAGGGATGATCATCTCAGGCATGATCATTTAATGCCTAATTTGCTTGAAAGACGATTCTTTCTTTTATAATTTCTTCTACTTTGTCATATTTAGCATTGCCTCGTTGTCTAAGAAGCAAAGATATAAGTGTCCATTGTGTTACTTAAAAGATACGGCCTTTCACCAAAGTCCATGAAATGATCATCTCTGGCTTTATTTGCTAGAAAAACGAGGGTTTATTCTCATTTTTTTTATCTTGTCATATTTAGAAATGTTTTGCTTTTCGTGAGCCTATTATAAACGAAGGAATCAACGTCTCTGGCACTATTTACTTAAAAGACGAGCCTTTTTTTTTGCCATGATATCTACTAAATATTCACCAAAAGATGATCATTTTATGCTGAATTTGCCTGACGGATGTGTTTTTTTTTTATAATTTTATCTACTTTGCCATATTTAGAATTGTCTCGTTGTCTGGGTACCCAAGGGGTGAGTGTGCATGGCGCTACTTAAAAGACACACCCTTTCTTTCGCATTGATGTCTGCTCACCAAAGACAAGGGGATGATCATCTCAGGCTTCATTTGCTAGAAAGACTAGGTTTTATTATCATTTCTTTTATTTTTTCATATTAAGAGATGTTTTGCTTTCTGTGAGGCTATTATAGACCAAGGAAGCAGCGTCTATGGCACTGTTTACCAAAAAGATGAGCCCTTTTTTTTTGCCATAACGTTTGCTAAATATAGACCAAAAGATGATCATCTCATGCCTTATTTGCTTGAAAGATGAAACTTTTTTTTTATAATTTCTGCTTCTTAGTCGTATTTAGAAGTATCTGGTTGTCTGAGAACTCAAGGCAGAAGTGTCCATGACGCTACTTAAAAGACACGCCCTTTCTTTTGTAATGACTTCTGTTCACCAAAGACCAAGGGATGATCATCTCTAGCTTTATTTGCTAGAAAGAATAGGTTTTATTATCATTTCTTTTATCTTGTCAGATTTGGAGATGTTTTGCTTTCTGTGAGGCTATTATAGTCCAAGGAATGGCACTACTTGCTTGAAAGACGAGTCTTGTTTACAGTCATTTCTTCTACTTTGTCATATCTAGAGTTGTCTCGTTATTTTGGACTGACTGCATATCACTGCTGATTTCTACAACTTTCTTCCCGAGTTACATTTCTGCCAGATTTTCTGTCTGTACAAAACGTTTCAGCTTGCAACATATCATCTGCAAGGCTGCAACTCTCTTCTGTACAAAGACACCAAGACTTTCAGCATTCCGCAATATTATTTGTGTTACATATAATTCAGCTTCTTACTTTGACAAGCATTAAAGCGCGTCTTTATTTATTATTTAAATTTACTAAAAAGCTTTCGAAATGCGTTATAACTGCACTACCATTCATCTAACTATGGCAGCTTCAACCGTTTGACAGTTCACAGACTACTCTCATTTTATTTGTCTCAAAATTGACATTCTCTTTTTTTAACAGTTACATTCTTCGTTATATATTTAGCTAAGCATTGTTTGCAGTACTCAGTTCATTTTGCATTGTTTAGATCTTGCTACCTTTCTCTTTAAAAATAAAATAAATAAACTCTACTTATTACATTTTGCTGTTAATCTTGCAGAACTTTCTTCTTCTACCTTTGCTGTGTAATCTACTATGTTGGGAATTCAAAAATTCGCTCAGTTCGTGTTAGCATATTAGCCATATGTTGAACCAAAATATGACTTAAAAATTGACAAAGTTTTGTACGTTTACCTTTGCTTTGTTGCCGTGTCAGGCTGAATGTTGACCCCGAACCAACTTTTTGCATACCCCTAAACGAGCCAAAAAAGCGTACAAAAAAAAAAAAAAAAAAGTTTGCCTAGCGCGCGTCTCTTGTGTTTGGCAAATTTATGTAACTTGCACACAAAAATTCTTTCGCAACAACACCAAAAAGTTTAGCAATCCTCAAACCAGAGCTGGAGCAGGAGCTGCCGGCAAACACTTGGGCTAACTGCGTCGGCTAATAAAGAATGTAAATGGAGCAAATTGTTGCCCGAAAGGTAAAATTTCATAAATTTCGTTTCGGTAGCCGAGCAAAAAAAAAAAAAAAACAAAAGAAATGCCGCATAACTTTTTTTAAACTTGAGAAACAATCGTAAAAATCGTTGCTGTGTCATTAATCTGTGCGAGCCAGCGAGGGATTGATGCAGAGCAAGGTAACCTCCATGCCACCTACGCCGTCTACGTCATGCAGCAGCAGACGACGACAAGGGGCAGTGCCGACTTTAGTTCTCTGCCGCAATTGACGTTATAAAAGCGTTTAGCCTTAATTGTTGTTGGGTAGCAGAGTCGGGCGTTAAAGGTTATTGTTGTTATTACTTTTGTTGTTGTTATCCTGCAACGATTTGATTTTCTCCGCGCTGTCATAAAAATGCGAGAAACTTTTGCAGCTTCCTCTCTCTAAACCTGCCAAGTTCAAGCAAATCTCTTTTGTATTTCGCTTGTTTTTTTTTTTTGGCCCCGAAGCAGTTTTCTAAACGCATTTTTAATGACCATATATTAAAATTAAAGGTGCTACCTTTTGCTTAACCTTGGGTTTCATTTTCTCATTTTCTCTTGTGTTTATGGTCAAATCTGTTTTCCTTTTTTTTTTTTTGTTGCTTTATGACAGTTTTCATTGCTTTATTTCTTTTAACAAAACGTTTGAAAAATTAAATTAATGTACGCACATTTGAGGCAGACCTCTGTACAATTTGCAGCTTTGAAAAACCCTTTATAGCAAAAGTACAAAAAAAAAAAAGAAAAGAAAAACAACACACACGTACCAATATTAACAAGCCAAGCAATCAAGCGCCGACAAGTTTGCAACTCTTAACTTAAACTCTGCTTGGCTCTCAACTCTTGAGCTTGAACTTTTTTGGCAAATTAATTTGGCCAACTGCAATAAAACTTTTGCAGCATATTTGGCCATTTTTCAAATGGACGAACCAAAAAATCTACTTTACCCAAACCCATACGTATCCAATACCAAACCAGAACCCTTAAAATGCAAGCTTGTTAGCCAGTCAGTCAGCCAGCGCCATGTTCGCGTAATAACCAGGCCATTAAATAAATTAGTCAAATGTTTTTGTTACTTTGGCATACACTGTACAAATAAATTGACTTTTTGGAAAAACTGCATATATATAAGTTCCTATAAGTCCTACAAGGACTTTGGTTCGGCCGTCAGCGTACTGCTTCAGTAGCTGTTTGGAAGCAAACGCTCGGCAGCATTTTTTGAATTTTTGTATGAATCTTGTTTAAACTGCTGCGTACCAGCTTTTGAGTTAAATTTAGAGCCAAACAGCCAAAAATCTTACCATTGTATAGTGTCTCGGTTAGCAGCAGCGGAATTCGGGTAAAAACGAGTTCTTTGTTATTCCTGATATACAATTGTGTCCAAAAAGTAAGACCAATTTTCAATTTAAAATTCTTCAGTTTATCGGTTTTTAATAATTTTTTTTGTGAGCTGCTTAACAAAGATTTTCCTAGGCAAGCTTTTCCAAATGTAGAGCTTAATCTTTGCGATGACTCTGACTTTAATTTCGAGGAGGTAAAGCAGGCGGTGACGGAGATGAAACGCGGTAAGGCTGTGGGAGCGGACAAAATACCCTTGGAGTTTTGGCTGGAAAGTAGCGTTTGTGGGCTGAAATGGCTCACCGCTCTTTTTAACAAAATAAAAAGTGGGAGCCCAATGCCAGATGCGTTCAGGAAAAGCTATCTACTCCCGTTCTACAAATATAAGGGGGATTCCCGTAAGCTGACCAATTACCGTGCAATAAAACTAGCATCACACACCTTAAAAATTTACGAGCGAATGGTAAACAACCGACCAAAAAACATTATAAGGTTGCAAGATAATCAATGTGGCTTTGTGGAAGGTAAATTAACAATTGATGCTATTCAGTGTCTTCGGATACTGATGGAAAAACTCCGGGACGCTCGAAAAGACCTGTTTCTTGTGTTCATCGACTTGGAGAAAGCCTTCGACAGAGTCCCTCGTGAATTGATTTGGTTGGCCTTGAGAGCACATGATGCAACAGAAGTTTACGTCCGCATGATTATGGGCATGTATGATGACGCCAGGACTAAAGTCAAATGTACGGTGTGAGTAAAGGTGGGACTCCACCAAGGCAGTGTGTTGAGTCCTATGCTGTTTAACATCATTATGTTCTACTTGTTAAAACAAATCGGCGATGAAACTGAAATATTCCGCCTTTTCGCAGATGACATAATTCTGGGTAGCACCAATATCGCAGCCCTGCAAAATGCTGTATCGATTTGGGATAAGATATTGACGGATCATGGACTGAAAATAAGCGTCAAAAAGACAAAATTGCTCCCCTGTCAATTTTCAGATCCAGAAAGACCAAATCCGGATATCTATATAGGTGGGGACAAATTGATTATAGGCAGCAAATTTAAGTACCTAGGCCCAGTTGTAAGTAGCGAAGCTACATGCGATGACGACATCAAACATCGTACAAGTGTTGGGTGGATGAAGTGGCGAGAAAACTCTAGACCCGCACTCTTGTATGCGTCCGAATGTTGGACGATGTACAAAACGTACGAGAGTAAATTATCTGCGACTGAGATGAAAATGCTAAGGATGACGGCGGGTGTGACCAAGTTTGATCACATTAAGAGCAAACACATCCGAGGCAGCCTGTTTGTTAAAAAGCCTACCACTGAGACGCTCAAAGTAGGTCAGATGCGTTGGTATTGCCATGTTCAAAGGCGACAGCCGGTGAACCCCGCTAAGAAGGCAATACTTACCATAGTTCCAGGTAACGGCCGCAGGGCAGGCAGACCGAAAAATACGTGGATCGGTCAAATGCAAAAACATCAGCAACGAATGGGTCTCAGCGATGACATGTTCCAGGAACGGAATGCCTGCAGACGAATGCTGAGATCGCATGCCCACACCTCAGGAGGAGCATAAGCGAGTCCGAAAAGGGGTAAACAAGGGTTTGGCAAAAGAAGAATAATTTTTTTTTCGAATTTCACATTAAAATATTCATTATTGTTTAAGTTATGCTTGGCCTTGTCAAAGAAGGCATTGAGCACGTTGAAGACGAATAGCGCTTTGTTGGAGCATCCACCTCAAACGACGAAGCTTACGCCCAAGCAATTAAAGATTTTGGGGCTTGCAAGACGTTGATTTTTAATAAGAGATCTTGGTGATGATGTTTGAATTTCAAAAGATTACGTCAATTTCATTTTTAAAGATGTTTTGGGCCTCTAACATGTCAGATCTTGATTGGTATCGAAAATACAGAATCTTTTGATTTTATGAAATTTTTTCGTCAGAAACGAAACCCCTATCGTTTTACAATCTGCTTATTCAGCTGATTTAGCACCGTGGGACTTCTGGCTATTCCCTAAGCTCAACACACCAACTTGAGTCACAGTGTTTAAGGATTGTTTGGAATTCTTAATCCAACTGTTATGAAGAATTGGACTTCGAGCGAAGGAGATTTCCGTATTAACCCCTGTATAAATAGTTGAAAACGAACTATTTGTAAGTCTATTAATGCTGGTGAAAAGCAATTTCAGCAAATTCTGGATTTTTCAGAAAACTATTTTTTCAAGTGTGGAAGGGTAGAGGTCTCATCCCTATAGTTGAGTCCCAGTCTGCGTTTAAGGATTGTTTGGCTCATTGCTAGTCGCAGTCAAATCAATTTATGGCGACAGACGAAGCACCTGACCAGAAAGAACCACTCGATCCGCAGCAGCTAGTACTCGAGAGAGTACTCACAGAGCCCTCGTGCTTTCTGGCCAGATAAAGTGCCTCCAAGTTGGCAACAAAACATTTGTCACTGCTGCAAAAATGTTCATGTAATTAAACCAAAGCACGTCAGCGACGACTTGGGCAGACAAAAGGCAAAGACTGGCCAAGAGAGAGAGAGAGAGAGAGAGTGCGTGAAAGAGACCGAGACAAGCATAGGACGGTAGAGTGAGACAACAGCTGTCTGAGAAAATTTTCAAAAACAGATTGAATGCAATAAATCGCAGCTGAGCTAAGCAGCATTGAATAAATGAATGAGTGAATGAGTGAGTGAGTGAGTACATTCAGTACAAAGGACTCTATGGAGTGCTGCGTTAAAAGTATGGATTTTAATGCAAACTCTACAACTTTCAACACTCCTGTTATTGTTGTGTATTTTTGTGGGGTTCGGCACGGAATTCGTTTGCAATACATATAGTATCATAATTGCGCTTTGGCACTTGAGCGGGCAGACACTCTGACCCTGCTGCTGTCTCATAGTATGCCTCTCAAATCAACCCCGAAATTCATAAATGCCAGCAGACAGCAAAGGCAAGTTAAGACAATGGTAGCGCCCCTACTCCCTGACTTTGTTACCTTCCTTCCTAAATACCTAGCACTACAACGGGGACGACGACGACACGACACACTCATAAATCCTTGTCACAATATCCTTTTGTTTTGCAATTGTTTTTGTTTCTGCCTTTTTTTTTTTGTGATATTTTTTATGTTTTTTTTTTTTTTGTTTTCTGCCTTTGGAGCGCATCATTTTGAGCTGAACCAAGTCGGACGTGGTGTTCGTTCTTGTTTCTGTTTTCATTCTCATCCGCATCGTCGTCGTCCTTGTCAGCATCAAGCGTCAAGCGTCGTCTCTTTTTCTGAATTTACAGTGGCGCAATAATTCAAAACACATTCGCTGACTGACAGTCGACAGTCCGCCGTCGCCACCGCCATCACCACCACCAAGTCCGAATCCAAGCAAGTTGTCTGGGCGCTGTTTGCCAACCCAACCAAAACACAGACGCCTGCCCAGGCCTGGCAATGATTAAAGTCCTGTCGACACGCAGCGCGCATATGCTGCTGCTGCTCCGTCTCCAGCTCTCAAACGATTCCATTCATTCATTTATGCCCCCGCCTCTGCTATCACCAACCAAGTTCTAAGCATGGGAAATTAATCCGCTGCAATGAGCGTCAGGCCATAAGCAGTGGCAGCAGCAGCTGCTATGGCAACAACAACAACAGTGCGTGTGTGTGGGTCAGCTGAGTGTGGAAACAATCGTCCATCCGTCTGTGTGTGTTGGTCAGGGAGCATATACTTCAATGCTCCTAGATTGCAAGCAATACAGAAGTACTTGCTATACACGGTCAATATATTCTTTATCAATAGGGTTAAACAGCACTCTCGAGAGTCATGCTGGGACGGGTTTGTAACAGCGTAAAGAGTAATCTGAAGGTCTCCCATAAATGCTTGGGACTCCGGTCTACCAATACGGTTGAGTACGAACTAATAGTTAACCCAACATTATTGAGATAAGAGTAAGCAAGTGTGACGTCTTGAATAGGGCTTGAAGCCAGTTGTATATTATGAGGGATGTCGCTTCGGCATTGTAGTTCCTAACCTAACGCAAAGATTCTAAACGATTCTTAGCTTTATTTTTTGTTAAGCGACCCTGTAACCATGAATGTAGACTGTAGAATCCAAGTGTTGCCTTTCTTTTGTTTCATGGAGGATCCTTTCAAGCCTGTGACCGTAAATTATATGGTGGTGAAGATTGTGATACCGACTGGGTTGTCCAGGATGAATCAACAAATCGAATTACAAAAACGTATGTTCCACAGCTTGCTTCCACCATTGCATCCTTTAGAAGAGCATAAGGATTACGCATGTCGTACAATATTTGTAAAAAAAAAGTTCCAGGACGGTAATACGTTCCGAGAAGGTAAAACACAAGAGCTACAGAAGATTGAGAATATCAGTATACGTTGAATTCTATGGTTCATCTTACGAGCAAGCCGACAGTCGAATTTGTTTAAGATTACACAGCTCGGTTGAAACCCAATCCCATCTTCCAAACTGGTTCGAAAAGGCATTAAAAGATTTACATGTACTAACTTGTACAAAATTAGCCGTTTCATGCGAGGAACGACTGTAACTGCTATAATAGACAGAAAAATAAAAAACAATGATTTGTAAACCGATACTTTTTTTTGACGCGGGGAGGGTTAAAATCAAAGGGCTGTAAGCAAGTGTCTTAATGTAAGTGAAAAGCATGATGTGATATGTATTCTGGTCTGATGAAGACAGGAGACTAAAGCATAAAGTTTACACACATCCGGTGACAATAAAGAAGAGGGCTACTTTTTTGCTACTTCTTTGTATTAAATTAAAATTTTTATTTAAACTATTTGAAATTTTTAGCAAAACAAGTCGAATAAAGCTACTCATAAGGACGACCTGTTATGAACTTTTTTGAGGAACAACGTAATGCTTTTGAAATAACGCATAAGGAGAGTTAAAACCCCTCAATCGATGCTGGTGAGTGTTGCTATGAGAGCGGTGTAGAAGTCCTCCTTGACATCGTCATTGGCATCTTCCCATGGGGCATAGCATTGTACAATGGAGATGTGCCTAGCTCTGCATCTGAATCTGGCTGTCATAATTCGGTCTGATATTGGATGCCAGGAATGGAGTGTCTTTTTGATCTTCTTGGAAACAAATACTCCTACTCCGTATAATTGTTTCCACTGTGCAGAACAAGATTGCCATTGATGTTGTTGTTGTCCCATTTCCGATACACCTCATCTCGCTTATACTTATCGCTATCGCGATATGCAGTTTGTCCATTTCTTCAAACTGTGCCAGTCTGGATGCTGCCTTTAGAATCCTTACATTCCATTGTCCGATTCGCGTACATTTCGAAATGCGAATTTTCGTGATCAGGTTGGGATTATTGCTATTTCTATTATAATCTCCACCAGTGTTGGTGTGGATGATGATATAGAGAGTCGACTCATCAAGGCACGTTCTGCATTTGGAAAACTATACCGCATATGGGGAAACCAGCAAGTTAGCAGATAAACAAGCTGAGGATCTTCAACGCGTGCATCAAATCCATACTGCTTTACGGCAGGAAGACATGGCTGACCTCACAAAGAATGACGCAAACACTTCAATCATGTCTGAGGATTTTATACGGGATATTTTGGCCAAACAGGATATCAAACGCAGACCTCTGGCTACGTACTAATGAGGTCCGAATCCACTTACAAATAACAAGGCGAAAGAGCATGTGGATTGGCCATGCACTACGGAAAGATCAACACAGCATAGTCAAAAAGGCTTTGGAATGAAACCCCGAAGGAAGCAGGCGAGTAGGCCAAAATTAAGGTGGCGTCGCACGGCACCACAAGAATTGTCCCAAAACAATATCAGATGGAACACTGCAAAGCAAACTGCGCCAAATATAGTCAGTTGGAAGGCTCTTGTAGAGGCCCTCAGCTTCCAAGAGTCAATTTAGATCTTTTTTCCTAAGTAGGGAGACTTGGGCTGAACGCAGCCCCTGAGGAAACCAGGTTCACGTATGGGTTCAAAACTGAACAGGGTGTAGATGTTGCAGTCGCTGGACCCAACACCAAAATATCTATTGCAATGGGTATTCGGCCGAGCGTCTTTCAAGCAGAGATTCATGCGCCCATAGTATCGTTCACAAGGGAACTATTTTTTTCATTTATTCAGATAGTCAAGCTGCTCTCAGGGCACTATCATCATGGAGCATCTCATCCAGGACAGTTAAATAATGCCATTATTACCTCCAACTCTTGTTTTCCCTAAGCAGAGCCGTGTTATGTTGGGTATCTGGACACTCAGGAGTGGATGAAAACGCGATCGCTGATGATCTAACACGACAGGGTGCCTCCACCCCGACAACATCTCCTGTGCCTTTCTATGGTATTGGTTGGTCCAAAACAAATGGGCTGCAGGAGAACATAGAAGATACTGGCTCTCCTTACCGGATCTCTGGATATGATCAAGATATATGGTCTTGGCAGAGCGGACCTAAAACTCCTGGTACCATACTTATCTGGACGCCACACACACCATCTACAGAAAATGGGCCTATCAGATTCTTTAGATCGTAGATTCTGTCTCGAAAACGACGAAGCCACCAGACATATTCTCTGTGACTGCCCAGCGATGGTGGGGGACAGAGCCTATCATATGGGAAATTAAAAATCCATTTTATTTTAGGTCAATACCAACAAAAAACCTACTGCTATTCATACGGAAAGCGGAAAGGAAAGAACCCATGCGAAGGGTAGTATCAGTGACTGACTGTGCTTCAGTGAACATTTACCAACTTTGGCAATTGGCAACTTTGTTTCTATAACGTGGCAACGCTTTCATTTTCTGAAAAGCAGTTTCATAATGATTAGCATTCAAAAGCATAAAAAAAGCCTTTCTTTGGTGAGATTTATAACTAGCAACTATTCAAAAATAGTTGTTGCACACTCCTAAAAAATCACCCTATACATTTCATCAGCGCACTTAACTCCATTTTTATTTCATTCGCAACAGACAGAAACGCAGACATGGCACAACTTTCTGTTGTGTTTTTTGTACAACTTTTCCAAGGCATGCATTTTTCTTAAACTACTCTTGGTCCTTTGCTCTTAGTGATAGACAATCCTTGGACTATAACTATATGCTTAGGCGTTGAAAAATGGGTCAAACGGCACATCAAAAAGGCATAAAGAAAAGACAACGGGGTTGTGAGAGACCGCGTAAAGACGCTAATATAATTGCTAACCAATGTCTGGCAACGCTTCTTCAATTAGTCTAATGCAGCCGTCGTGCAGTGACGGATGCTAAAAAAAAGACAAGTTTCAAGGGAATTGAAATTTTAGACACTGGCCGACTTTGAGATGCACTGTACACTAACAAAAAAATGAGCAAATGAGTTAGGAACTTGTGTGGCACAATAGGGCATCTAAACCTTATCATCTCCAAGATATAAGGCCTTCATACTGACACACGGACGTGTCTATATAGACTTTGGAGCAGGTGCGGATCAAGGATTTGGTCTTTTGGGGCTCTTCACTTCTAAGTGTATATATATCAGAGCTCGCAAAAGACTTTCAACCAATTTTTCCAACTTTTGGGGGGGTCCAGACCCGAAAACCCCCCGTGGATCCGCCACTGCTTTGCATCTTTCGATAGCTTTAATGAGTCCCCAACGGCCACTAGAAACTTCATATGATCTTGGTTACGCACAATTGTGTAGCGTACCCTCTAGCCTAGCTACGCTCCTGTTCAGAAAAAGCAGACATGCTATTAAGCTGGCTATTAGCTAATTTTACGACTGTCAACTTTAAGCCATATTTAAAGCTATAAAATTTATTGTAGTTGTAGCTACAAACCAGAAAGATATGTATATATATGGATACATCTTATTCGTAGCTATAGAGAGACTATATGCGCAGCAGATACTATCTATATCTATATCTCCATAAGTCGTAAATCATGCAATGTGTCAGTTCTTTCCGACTTGTGTCTCTGCGCTACTGCGAGGTGTTTCAGTAGTTAAAAATAGAAATGCCCTGTCAATGTTTTGGTCTGTCTATCATATTCAGTCTATGTCAGGGCCCCCAGACTATTATAATCTTTTGCGCTTGGCGCCCCCATGTTTAATTGTGTGCTTTTTTTTTTTTTTTTTTCGTATATGTGGGGGCGTTCCATCAGATATATGTAGTGCCTGCCAAATGTATTTATGACATATAAATAATTCAATTCGGGCGTGTTAAGAGCATTATATTTTAATATTTAAGGTGTCAAAGTGGCCAAGAATTATGCTTGGTACAGACACGCAAGTTTTGCTTAGTTCATTTTTAGTGAAAAGTAAGAAAAACAAAAAAAACTTATCGCAAATTTAATTATGTCCATCTTTGGCTAAGAAATTGTTTTTTTTTTTTTTTTTTTGTACTACTCAGCATCGCTTTATCGCAATCAAAGTATCTAAGAAATGACTCATTTCCGCCTCAGGTTCAAAAAACTTGCCAAATTGAGAAAAAAAAACATGAAAAAAAGCAAATAAATAAACCTTGTGCCCCAGCTTAGGCGCAAAGACAATGTAAGCAAGTTGCTTATGATCAGTTTCAACAACCTTTGAGTGAGCTTTTTTTTTTTTTTGTATTCTAGAATTTTCCGCAACTTAATTTATGTTACTTTCCTTAACTTAATCTTTTTTGCCAAGCGCTTCATCCATTGTCTCTCTTTCAATTTATCTTTGCTATAAAATCTAAAGGAAATGTATTTTAAACATTTGTTTTTACTACGAAATATAGTTTATCTGTCGATACAATTTTTTTTAAATAATAAAATTTGTAGGCATAAAGAAATTCTTTACTTTGTGTATGACACTTCTACAGAATTAAAAAAAAAAAAATAAACTAGTTGGTTTGCAGCCACATATAAACAAAATAATTTTCCATAACTTTGTTTTCAATCAAGATGTGTAATTTATCTTAATCTTCAACATTGAAAATCTATATACATGATTGATGACTTTAACCGTTTGTGAATTATAAGCACTGACAGTTTGTAATGTAACGAAAGTTTTCTACTTAGCAAGTAACTTCAAGATTCTGACAGTACCCTGCAGGAATTCGGTGACATTTAAATGGCCTCAACTACTCTGAATTTTACTAGTTTTTGAATGGTTAAAAAAAGAACACTCGCGGTATAGGATAAAACGGTAAAGGAGAGCGCTCTCTCTGTCAAATTTGTACCGCTCAATGCTCACGCTCTCTCTTGTTGTGTAACGAATTATTATATTCTAGTACGGAAGCAACTAGTTTTGTCCCATATGCAGGCGAACCAGTTTGCTACCAGTTAAACATCATACCCGAAAATTCTGGTTGCTGCCTATGACAAACATACTAGTTAGCCAGTATGCAATCATACTAGGTTTGGGACACACAGTTTCAACGTCGGGGTGGTTGGGAACAAGTTCGGGACTGATGTTTTTTCCTGCAGGGTACTGTACCATCCAGTGCATACTACTGTACAAAAAGCATTAAAACGCATAAATAGTTAAACTTTTGATAATTCTGAAATATTGATTTTTTTTTTTTTTTTTGCTTTTCCACAGTCAATACAAAATCCATTAAAATCTTATGATGTCAGCTACTGCAACCCGCTTAGCAGCTGCGCTGACAGCCGCCAATGGACCCCAATACAACAGTCACAATGATGATAATAAAAACTATCGACAGATTAACAGCCACGACAACAACAAGTTGTTAACGTCGTCATAGATTTATAATTAAAAAAAAAATTATAAATAACGAATAAAAAAAAAAAAAAATTACAATCGCTATAAAAACAGGCGCTGCTGCTAACGACCTCTGACGACGTCTGGTCTCTCTTACTCCCAGTTCTTAACGCCCGGACTCATCCATTGAGCCGTGCAGTTGATAATTGACTTGGGCTTAAAGCAATTAACAAGGCAAACGATTGAATAAAAAAGCAACAACAAATACTATTAACAACAAACATTAAATAATGATAGTATGATAAACTATTGGCTCGGAACATACCGACTATAATATACACTATAACAGACATATCCATAACAGTTGAAAATATTTATTATAGGCTAGGGCGTTGGGCTTCAAATCTTAATTTATATCGATTGTCGATAATACTTCGGAAGTGCTGTATGCGTCAGTGGCAGAGAAGCACCGTTTGCTCTGTGGTAGTGTCAAAATTTATAATAGAGTAGCCGAAAAAACTAACTAGCTGCTGTTTCGTATACTCTTAAATCTTGACAAACTATACTCTACAAAAAATATATTATTGCAGTTGCAGTAGAGTATTTTTTTCTATCCAATTTTTGACTTAGTGACAACTCCAACTAAATCGAATGAAAATTTCGGAATTAATTCAATTCTTCTGAATTTCTACACTTTAATGACTATCTATAGGCCACAGAAGAATTTTTACGGGCAGCTTACAAGCTAACAGAAGAAAAGGTCGACTACATAAGAGATAGATAGACGGAGTGCAAGAGGATCTACGAAGGATTGGGAACACTAATTGGAAAGACAGAGCGAGAGATAGAGAAGAGTGGAATACGGTTGTACGACAGGCTTAGGTCCTACACGGACTGTCAACGCCCTGGAAGCAGAAAAATTACTAACTTCTGTCAAACTTGCAGAAATAATTTGATGGAAACAGATTTACTTCATCTTTTATTCTTCTCGACTTTATATTTGTAAGCAAAGATTATTTCGAGTTGTTTAAGAAGCTAATTTTTTTTTAAGAAACAAATGATTGTTATTTTAATGCCAGCGTAGAATCTTCAGAAAACGGATTTTAGCTAAAGTGATTTAGCCGAAGTGATTTAAAAAAAAAAAATTTCCCCTCATTTATAAGCGTCGGGAGGTTGGGCCACTTTTAAAACTTTTTTTTTCTCGAAAAAAATCGACAAATTACCTTAAAAAAACATGCTCCAGACTGGTGTTAGCCCTTAACTGAAGACTTCTTAGACTGTCTTTCAAAAATCCCAAATCCACATCATCTTTTCAACTCTGAAGAACAAATTTATTTCGAGTACGCTAGCAGCAATGCTTAGTTAGAAGATTTTCAATAATCTTTTTCGAAAACAATTGTTGCTTCTTTGATTTGATTTTGGATTTTCCAGAAGATTTTAGAGAGATCGCAAAGCAACATTATCTCTAAAGTTAAAGCTTATTTTGGTACTTTGGAAAGGCGTAAAAAACTAAAGAACTGCTAAAGCGGAAGATTTCATGAAAAATTGGCAATTGAGCCAGTCAGTCTTTAAAACAGTGTGACCGTATAAAATTAAGAGTAGCGAGATAATTTTTGCTTTTTTTTGATGCTTTGGAAAGGCATAAAAAACTAAAGAACTGCTAAAGCAGAAGATTTCATGAAAAATTGGCAATTGAGCCAGGCAGTCTTTAAAACAGTGTGACCGTATCAAATTAAGAGTAGCGAGATCATTTTTCTTTTTTTGATGCTTTGGAAAGGCGTAAAAAACTAAAGAACTGCTAAAGCGGGAGATTGCTTGAAAAAATGGCGATTGAGCCCGTCAGTCTTTAAAACAGTGTGACCGTATCAAATTAAGAGTAGCGAGATCATTTTTCTTTTTTTGATGCTTTGGAAAGGCGTAATAAACTAAAGAACAGCTTAAGCAGGAGATTTCATTGAAAATCGGCCATTGAGCCAGTCGGTCTTTAAAACAGTGTGACCGTATCAAATTAAGAAAAGTGAGATTAATTTTTTTTTTTTGATGCTTTGGAAAAGCGTAATAAACTAAAGAACTGCTTAAGCGGGAGATTTCGCGAAAATTGGCAATTGAGCCAGTCTTTAAAACAGTGTGACCGTATCAAATTAAGAGTAGCGATATAATTTTTCTTTTTTGATGCTTTGGAAAGGCGTAAAAAACTAAAGAATTGGTAAAGCGGAAGATTTCATGAAAAATTGGTAATTGAGCCAGTCAGTCTTTAAAACAGTGTGACTGTATCATACTAAAGATACAATTTTTCTTTTTTTATATGAGAGACGGAGATATCAAATATTATTTTTCGAAACAAATGGTTGCTTTTTTGCTAAACTTATGATTTTTCCGATTGTTTTAAAAAAAATTCCAAATCATTATCATTTCTAAAATTTAGGCTTATATTGATACTTTAAAAAGACATACAAAATTAAAGAGCTGCTCAAGCAGAGGATTTAATTGAGAATACGAAATATTTGGCCATTTCATAAGTCGACACTTATAACACTTAGCTTTTTCTTTTTTATGTTAGAGACGAAGTCAGCAAAATATCTTCAAGATACAATAGCATGAAAATGAGACATTTGAAAGGTTTTTATACATATTTCGAAAGCCTTACATGGCTTTGTTTAAGATGTAGCAGCTACTGCTTAAATTCATAAAAAAACAGTTTATAAACTGATAAATTGCAAATAAAAATAAGAGCTGCTTAGAAAGTTCATAAGTTGGCAGCTCACTTTTTTCGCTACCAAACAAACTGACAAAGTTCAAGTACTCTGCGCAGACAGTGAGTTAACACATGGCACATGGTTTTCATATTCATTTGTAAATTTAATAAACAATATAAATAATAAAAAGTTAATAAATGCTTGCAAATTGCCAATGTCGACGGCGCGATGTCAATGTGGATATCGATGCCGATGCCAATGCCATTCATGACCAGACTTTAACAAACTTGGTCAGGCTCTGGCTGCGAGCTACAACAAACTCTGGCCACTCTGACATGGCATATTGATGGGCGCACATTGTATTTATGGGCATTGTTTTTAATGCTCATTATGATGCCAATGATGACGATGATGATGAGGTAGACGACAATGTTGTGGCACCTGATGATATCATGCGTATATATTTACAATTTCTATGGCATGGTTAGTTATCGACAAGTTAATTAAAAATATTAAGACAAAAAAAACAACAACTTGGCCGTTGTCTTAATGAGATGCCATAAGTTTGGATTGTAGCGATAAATACCATACGAAATTTAGGCCTAATATGCATAGCTATGCCCAAGTGACGACCTTTGGGATTAGCAGCGTACTGATCACTTCCTAGTCAATAATTACACAAAAAAAAAAAACGAAAACGAAAAAAAATTTCTATAATCCTATATCAAGATAATAAAATATAATCTGCGCAAAAGCTTAAGCACATTAGACAAGAAACAAAAAAGCAAAACAAAAAACCCAAACCAAAATAAATAGACAATTTTCAACAACAACAACAACAACGCAGATTTCACAACTTCAACTAACCATGAAAACCAAATAATCAAAAATAAGCTAGACATTAGCTTGGATGGATGGAGGCATCTCGACAACTCCGAAATCATACGAAACCATCAATTACCCCCACAGCGCGCGCACACACAACAAATATTACCCATAAAGGCCGTCTGTCGTTGTAGACAACAACAACAACAACTACTACAGCAACAGCAATGACTTCCGGCATTTAAGTGTGACCAGCCACAAAGTTGATGAGCAGCAGGTTGATCAGCAGCCGCTTGACCGACCAACGACTAGTATATACTAAAAAAAACAAAAAAAAAACTACCATATATCTTAGACTTTGTATCTGCCTCCATTATGTGCTGCATGAAAAATAACAAACACATAAAACTAAATACAAAACATAGCTCATTGGATTATGATGAGTACATAGCTATTAAAAACTAAATGCAGCCTAATAGCATTAAATTTTTATTTAATAAATAATACTTAAAATATGCGCATATTTATTTATACATAAAACTGGGGAGCACTGGCACGAGTCAGGGACGCTAACAAATAATTTTATTAAGTGATTATTTTGCAAGTTTAGACTCCCTTTAAAGCTTATGCGCTACGTCTGAAAACTTTGATCATCTCTAGTTTAATAAAGCAGAAAATTTTTTTATTTTTGAAGTCCGCTCCTGATGTCAGTTAGTGCAGAAGCCTGAGTGCTTTGGCGCCATCTTTAAAGAGTTTCTACGCAAAAGTATCAGAACTACGATAGATAGAGTACAAGAACTACCCATCACCGAAATTTTTTTGTATAAATCCGGGATCTGAAGTCAGAGTTCTCCAGAACGGCATAAAGCCGCAGTTGGGTCAATAGGCTCATGTGCATGTCTCCTCTGCTCAGAAATCTCTTGTTTGTGAAGCTTCCTACTCAGCTTTGAAAGAAATTGTTCTACAAAACTATAATAATATAAAATTATGACTCGATTGTATATGTGCCCAGACTATTATCGTACCAGCGAACAGCCAGAAGAAATTTGTATACCCTGTACCTTATGGTATCAATTGTGAACCATTTCCATTTGAACATGAATTTTGCACTTCCAAATCCGATGTGCATGCTGCCGAAGCAGGTGGATTTTCCTCATAAATGTGGGTACCACTTGGATACTCGTTTCCGTACGGGTTTACACTCATGTTTAAAATTTCAGTTTGCAAATAGTTCAAGTAAAGTGTAGAACTTCTATAGGTAACAAGCCTAAAAGGATCTGGTAAGCTCCACTTAATAGATAACCAGATAATCTATAATAAGCTGCCTCTAACCTGAGGAACAGACGCCTTTTACAGCCGCCCCCTCCGAGACAGATGCTGCAGAGCTTCGGGGGACCTTTAAATCACGCCCTATGTTCACTGGGGATAACAGGAATTAAAAGTGTACCTCATGGTATAAAGGTTGTATTAAAATTGTGCAAGCCGAAAATATATGTAACATACAGAAGGATTCGTCGGAGACCCCTATAGTTACCTACTCTATGGGCACTACAGAACTCGATATACCCATGTCCGTCTCAGATCTCAGAGATGGTAAGAGCAAGAGCGGGGCACTATGCTCTACCCCAAATGAAGCATTAGATGCCAGCCTGAACCTATCGCCCCTTGACAAAGTGGGTAAGCAAGCAGCCGTTCTATCAGCTCTACGTATGAGAAAGACAAGAAAATGGAATGGCCTAGACTTCGGTCACTCAAGGATTCTTAAGGGAAATCCTCAAGTTCCTGAGGGTACGGACAACTGCACCCCACAGAAACACTTTATAACTACATTCGAGACCCATTTTCCAGCCAGGAAAGAATTGAATGTTGGCATACCGGGCCCAAGTGGCTCAACAAAAATATTCACGGACGTTGGCGGAGGCGTCTACATTGAGGAACACAACGTAAGAATATTTTTTAGGCTCCCAGATCACTGCAGTGTCATCCAGGCAGAAGTCACGGCAATTCAGGAGGCCGTCTCGATAATAAAAAACTTACCAATTGGTAGCAACAATATCTGTATTTATTCAGATTGCCAAGCGTGTATTAAGTCTCTCGCCTCCATGACATCATGCATGAAGTCAGTGAACAACTGTCGCTCATCTCTGGAGAAGATGGCAGAACAGTTTTCGATCCATCTGGGTCCAGGGACACAGGGATATTGAGGGAAATTGCATTGCGGATGGACTGGCAAGAAAAGGAACTACCAGCATCCTCCTTCAGGACAAGGAGCGTCTGGGTATACCTATGGCCTGTTGTAAAATGAGTATTACGAACCAATTTGCTCTAGCTGCTCATCAAGCGTGGAATCGGATATCGAACACGTGTAGAATCTCACAGCAGTCATGGCCGGTATACCTCACAATGACTTCTGTAGAAGTTGTGGAGATGAGAGGAGCTGGAGTCGGTGGAACACTTATTCTGTCACTGCCCTGGGCTGTGTAATACATGGCTCCAATTCCTTAAATCATACTTCTTTAATGACCTATCCCAGCTCTCAGAAAAGTGTCCATGAAGCCTCTCGAGGTTTATTAAAGCCGACGGATGGACGTGATTTTTAGAACATATAGGGTCCCGACTGCCGCCCTAACCTAACCTAACCTAAGAGCAAGAGCAACCAAACTTTCAGATAAAATCCCTTATTAGGGTGACAAGTTTATTTTCTTTTTTTGATATCGGGGTTATATTATATAGCTTCTAAAGGGGGGTTTCAGAGGACCTTGAAGTAAAACAAAAGTTTTAGACATATAACTCGTTTGTTTATGAAGACATTCTGAAAGTTCTTCGGTAAATTAACCTTCAGACAGCTTATTTCAATTAAATTTTTGTCGGAAAATTGTGCAAGCCAGTCTAATTTTATTTTTCGGGAGACGTCAGTCTCGACTCTTCAAACTTATATATTTTTAAAGCTCTGAACTTTTAGAAACCACTTCAGACTAAGTTTATTTCCTAATTTCTTTAGCTTTGGAAATCAACATGTTATACATTTTGAAGAATATGCATGCTTTTTAGAATTTGCATTTCTAACAACTCTTCTGATTTAGCTTATTCCCAAAATTTGGGGGGGTTTCGGGTCCAGACCCCCACCACCCAAAAGTTGGCAAAATGGCTTGACAGTCTTTTGCGATATTTGATCTATATATACACTTCGAAGTGAAGAACTCCTCCTGGATCCGCAAATGCTGTCAATAATTCACTATGTGTAGTGGGAACGGTTGGGAATATAAAACTCTTTAAGCAAACACTTTTCAATAACTATCACAACATCTTATCATCATCTGCTTCCTTTCCATCATCAACTCACTCAATAAATACGCATTCTGGCGTAATGAGCTGAGCTTAAATACTTACCCTTGGCATATCGATCTTTTTGGCTTAAAGACGATAACTTTTGGGCTTGAATATATAATTAGTTTAATTTTGATCTTGGAAGCGCTTTTGTTTTAAGATTCTTGAAATAAATTGAATTTCATGGACATTACATATTAATTATGCTAGACACAGTCTAAGCGCATAATCTTATTAAAATTTTAAAGAGCTCAATCTGCCGGAACTTGACGCCAAAAAGTTTTCTACAACATTTTTGTGAGCTAACTTGCAATTTATTTTGTTACAGGAATATACTCACAGGACCCTCTAAGCGCTTTAACGATTTAATTTTTTTTTTTCCTCTGCAATGACTCTATTAAATTTCATTAGAACTTTTTGTGTTTAACATTTACATAGCGCACAAATGGCTCAATTGCCTGGCAGGCCCGCATGCGAGACCAGGAAAACCCAGGAACCTGGAGACGCAGTCGGATTCGGAGTCAGAGACAGACTAAGACGTAATATGCCTAATCGTCTTTTGGAGCTATGCAAATAGCCTATGTATATACTTATATATATATATGTATGTATATAAAGGTATTTATTTCAAGCTACCCTTAATAGACTTTTAATTACCTTTATGCTTTGTTCTGCGTTCTGCTTCGTGTTGATTTTTGCACAATGACAACATGAAATTAACATAAATTTTTCTTTTTTGTTTTTATTTTATTTTTCGTGACTGTAAAGAGAACGAGAGAAAAGAGAAATAGATTAGGCTTATCAAATAACTATATATTGTACGTATAATTAGTGCTTGAGAATATATTGCATGTGCTTATTTGCATAAGCTCGGCTGTGATGGGCACATCAAAATCAGAGAGCAACTAATAGGTAGGGTATTCGACTGGTCTGGCAAACTTTGGGATATTACAACAAATTCAATTGAGGCACTTGCTAAGTAGTTTTTGTTGTTGTTGTTTTTGGTGTTGGTAAATCGCAACCTAAATGACAGATTTGCATGTCAATGTCATATAAAATGTGTGTTGTATAAGTGCGTCAATCAAAGCAAGAAGCTTTCCAGGCTACAATCCCAACGAGAACGAGAACGACAACTCTATTTGATGGCGACCCCCCCCGCCCCGTCAATGTATTGACGTTAACATTACATATATACAGTACTCACTACAATTTGATGCATGCTTGAAATTTACTTAAGTACGATTCTCTCAAACAGGAGCTCGGGCCCAACGATATATCTCAGTGTACTTAAGCGTGAAATATGCCCTGACTGATATTATAAACATTGGTACTCTTACAGAAAATTTATTTCGAACGCTTCTTTTCGATATAGGTTAGGTTAGGTTAGGTTATAGGTGGTTGCCTGTCTTGAAACAGTCCAGACGCACTTAGGGACAAGAAGGCCCTTTGTGATGCCACAGCTAACGCTGGCCGAGAGCTGAACAGAGATTCCTTTAATCTGCGTGTATTGGTATCAGTGGTCAGCACATGGTCAGCTCTGAAAAGACAGGCACGACTATCCAATTGTAACCGTATTGTTGCTGAACCCACTTGAAAGTTCAATGAACCTAGCAATTTCTCTGGGACAGAGGTTGGAAAGATCTGTAAGGCTGGACGGAAATGGGGACCCTAGTGTCCTTAGTCTCCTTCTGGATAGGGAGGGGCATTGACACATAAAGTGGAAAACGGTTTCCTCCTCCTCTTCAGATCCGCAGCCGTGGCAGAAATCGTTGAAATGGGCGCGCATTCTTTCGGCATGCCTACCCATAAGACAATGTCCCGTGAGAATAGACACAGTGGTCGATAGGGATTTGCGATTCAATTTGAGCAACTTCCGAGTCTTGTTGCCGTCAAAATTTGGCCAGGTAAGTCTTGAAATGCGACAAGAATCCTCATTGGCCTAGGCATTGCGTGCGATAGCCAGATACTTTTGTTTAATGGCCAGTTTGACTGTGGCCAGGGGTGAACCGATGTCTATACACTTGTAGACGACTTAAAGCAGCGACTTTTTCATGATAAGACTGTCTCTCTAAGTATCTTCGCGATGTTTTGCTTATTTCATCTTTGACGTGAGGAGTCAAGTCAAGTCTTTGTGTATTTCTTCGTTGCAAACAAACCAAGTGAGCGCCTACAATGTTTCTTAGAGTTATAGATTGATATCTTAGCAGGATTTCGATGTTTGAGGTGCTCGCCGTCCCCCAGAGCTGCATGGCATACGTCCAGACTGGCTTAACTTTGTTTTCTAAGCTGAGTTGCGATCGTGGGCCTAAAAGCCAGTACATCTTTTTAGTTTTTAATTTTAGCTGCTTTTGTCTTCTGTCTATATTTACCCCGAGGTATATACGGTTTCACTCCCGGGAATGATGGAGCCATTTAACGATACGGAGGGACATTTGCCGCGTCTTAATGAGAAACTCATTTGAACTCATTTCTGCGTAATTTACTTCTATCCTCCATTTATTTAGCCATTTTTCAACCATTGTAAGCTGGTCCTGTAAGCCCAGTGACGCATCATCTCTACACTCGTTTGTGGCAATGAGCGCTATATCATCAGCATTTGTTGCAACCATAGTTACATTGGCAGTCGGTAGATCAGCTGTAAATATTGTGTATAAGACGGGATCTTGTACGCTTCCTTGATGAACTCCAGCATTAATAGAGTACATCTCTGACGTTGTACCTGCTTCATGTACATAGAACTTTCTATCAGTTAGATAAGAGGTTATGAGTAAAAAGTAGGGTGCTGGTAACCACTGAGTTAGGTCTAGTCAGGTGATATCATGTATCGATACTCTTTGCCCGCCGAGGAAGTATGTCCTTCTTCTGGAAGGATCACACTTTGCAAGTATATGTGGGTTGGTTTCCTACTCAATTTCACAAAACCTGCATGAGTTGAAGTTCAGGATACCAATAGTACTCAGATATTTCCTGAGTCTGCAATATCTCGTCAGTAACCCAGTTAGTATCCTAAGGGAATTCTTGCCCAATCGGGGCGGCCAGCCGTGCCGGTCTAGCCCATTTCGCGTCTGGACCTTTTCGATTCACTTAGCAGCCTTCTAGCGCCACAATAAGATTCAGGCCCTAATTGAGGTTTTGCAGCAACATTCCTTGCCAGTTTATCAGCTGCTTCGTTCCTGGCAATATTCTTGTGTTCCGTGATCCGTCTAAGGGAGACAGTGTACATCAAATTCATTTTTGGTATAAAAATTTATCCAGCACTTCTGCACTCATCAAATGGGTGTTTAGTAGTGCTGGAGAAATATCTCTGTTGGCCAAATCTCTATATGAGATTTTAAACTCCGATCATCGATGTTTTCTTCAGCACTACTGTCCATGCTTCTTCTTCATTGCTTGCTGGTTTTAACAATTTCTTGTCTTCTATTTGGCATACGAAAATGTTCGTTATTACAACTTTTCGCCAAGTTACAAATTTTCAAGTGTCAGCATAATTTTTGAACTCACTGTGCAACGTAAGAGCAGCTAAAATTCGACATCGGAAGACAACTTCTTCTTGGCTCAATAACTACATAGCATACAAAAATTGACATGTAGCTTGAGAATTTGTCACATGAAATTAGCTGAGCATTCAGTGAAGCCCCCGCTCTCTACTATTTGCCACTTTGTCACTCCCCTCTAACGCTGGCATAGTCAACGCGCCCAACGAGGGGCGCCCCCTTTTGCATGTGTCGAGTGCGCGTCATTTATCAATGTGCGCCAAATCGCCGAGTGACAGAGAACAATAAAAACAAAGCAGGGCGACAACAGCGAGGGCAGGGGCGCTCTTAAGGGCTAGGAGTTAAGATTTGGGGGAACAACGCATAAAGCAGTCATTTCAAGTTGCTTGAAGAAGTGTACTATGCTATATAGAACTGGCATATCAAGGTCGCTACTTGAGCTGGGGTAATCACTAGCGTAATAATGATGACGATAACGATGACGATGACAATGAAAATGACGATGATTACGATAATCAAGCTACTGTTGCTAGATACATACATAGATAGTATGATAGTTAGACTATGACATTAGAGATTTGATTGTTAACGTCATCAAAAGAATGAGTAAAAGCAATAAAATGTCTAATACGAATCAGAAGAAATATCAAGTTATTTTTTATATATTTATTTATTGTGTTCTTTTGTACTGCTAGTGGGTACAATTAGCATAATAGGTTGCTATTTATATTCATATGCATGTACAAGGACTTTCGTAAAGTGAATACTATGTAGTGGATGACTTGGCTGGTATAACATCAAAATTGTGAATATGCCCATGAGAGCGTACAAAATGCCAGTGTGGAGGGAAAACACTTGAGTTGCATATTTGAAGCCATCATATGATAAGTCTGCTGAATAAAAAAAAAACCAAAACACTTGTTTACAAACGAATAATATGAATAGATAAGACAAATTGATTGAGCATAGAGATGACGAGAAATTTTCGGTTTACTAAAGCCTTTAGTTTGTATTGAAGCGAAAAGCTGCAAACAAAAAATAAAAGCAAAACTCAAGATGATCTTTCATCAGCTGCGCATTGAATTCTTATGGGTACACTTTAGCGGAACGCTTGGAATTTTGCGGGAATATGAAACAGCGTCTGACGCTGCTGAAATCTAAAATCTTCATTTATCGTTAAACAAGAAGTAAATAAATGGTAAAAAGTAGGGAATAATAAATAGTTTTGAAATCAATATAGAACTACCATAGCATACGTTTATTTGTGAATATTTTCAGCTCATTTATAATTAAGAAGCGTATTGACATGTTTTGGAAAAAGTACTAACCCAAAAATAATGAGGAATTTTTTATTTTAAACCCGGCACGATACAATGAATAACAGATCTATTCACAATAAGCACTAAAAGCTGAAAAATATTTGGATCTAGTAAAGTTATTTCAGCTGGCTGCTTATAACACTAGATCATCGAGTAAACCTGGAAATTTAAGAGTTTTTTAGAGTAATTTTAAGTCGTGAAGCATGAGAATGATATTCTTTTTTTTCATAAACACCATTTCCGAGCAACATTTTTTTGGGTACAGTTTTCAGTTATTCGTGAATATCTCGTAAATAAAATGTTTTACCTACATAAATTCGATCAAAAGGTATTGATGTGGCCTTTTGGGCGATATACTTTATGTGAAGATTGAGTAAAAATTATTGAAGTTACAAGCAATCAAAATTTAAAAAATTAATGTAATTTTCTTGTTTCTCGAGCCAAAATTTCCCTAAAAAAACACTTTTATACAAAGGTTAATTTTTCTTGAAATTTGATCAGCAATAGCAAGATCCTCTAAGACGAATGGAACACAAATAGTATTCATTGTATTAAAAAATTTAAAAAAAACTCAATCAAAGCAAAAAATTCTAGTCCATCTTCTCTCAAAGTATAATAGCTTGGAATGTAATGCTTCTTCTTGCTTCCAATTGTTCTCTTTGCTTATTGCGGCGGACCTATTAACGCGTACATTTTCATTGAGACGCAATGAGATAGGAACATGCCGTTGAAGGAATGATGCTAAAAACTTGGAACAGCACGTTCAGCTGCGAAAATCTCTTTGAAATCAGCTGCGTAGAAATTTTGTATTAAACTATTTAATTTCAAAAAATATTCTTTTAAGAGTTTGCATCAAACAAACAAATTTTCATCAGAAGAAATTGCAAGATCCAAGAAAATTATGAGAAAGTGTTCTCAAATGTTTTCTAAAAAAGTTAAATTCTTGTCAAACCGGATTTGAAACAGCTGAATTGAAAAGTTTTGTCTGTTTTGTGAATGAAGTCATTTCTTGAAGCTGCTTAAGTACTTTACATATAAAGACACTCCAAACTTGGATCACTTTGCATTCTTGTCACAATTGCGTCATTACGAGAAGAAAAAAAAAAAACACTTTTGTTTTTTTTTTTAATGTATAGGAGCTACAATCTAGTAGAGTACTTCAAGTCGCCCAAGCGGACTCTACACAAGTTGTGCCAGAAATCTTCAGCAGTTAAGTTTTAAGGCTCTCAATAAAAGTGAGTTCTAACTGGTATTAAATTCGTTTGAAAGCGTTTTTTGGCACAGCACTTAGTTTTAAGCACAATAAATATAAATCGTAATAGAAAGAATTTTGTAATAAGATAATAATGACATTTGCTATGGGTTTTTCTTGAGAACTGTGCGTAGGCGCTACAGCTTCACACACAATATCTCTAAAATCTTTAAATAACTCAAGTTTCTGGGCAGCCCATTTTTGGGAGGGTTATTTTTGTGCAAATTTCAGTTTAAAACATATTCGAATGCACTCAATGAAGCAAATGAAACGGAAACTGTCAAACAAATCAAGCAGAAGACAAAATAATGCTCAGCACTTTAATTCATTCATACAAGTCAAGTGGATAAAAATGACGTAAAGACCGAGGGTTAGTAGGACAGTAAGACAGCTTGAGGCCGGAGCAGAAAACATTATCTATTATGAACCAGCCTGAGAAAACTTGAACCACACTTTAATGTTAAAGTTAAAGAGACACTTCTGACACCTCAATGACATTTTATATCACATTTGCTTGATGTACTTCAAAGTAGTACCCAAATAATTTGTTTTTTTTTTTTGGCGCCCAAGTGCGTATAGTTTTCATTTTATTTTTTTTTTTTGATAATTTTGGTATTTGTATTACTTATTGTTTTTTGTTGGTTTGCTGCTCTTGACTTTTATTGCACGCGCTCTGTGCTTTGCATACTTGAGCGCCCAAAGCAGGGCCGCATTTTTATTACGTATGCATGTACACACTTTTTTTTTTTTTTTTGGTAAAGTGGGGAGCAGCACCTTCGTTTGTCGAAACCCTGAATGCAGTTTACATATATGTAAAGTACTCGTATGTGTGTGATTTTTTTCTTTCTTGGCTTTTGGCAGGCCTCATGTTTATGAAATAATTTTTGACCTTGTTAAATAAGCGCGTGTTTTGTATTAAAAATTTCTGATATTTGTCAGCAATTAGTTTTCAATAACAATATTTTCCATACAGAGAAAAAAACATAAAAAAAAAAAACAGACAAGGTTAAATACTTGAGTATAAAGAGTTGGCTTTAAGCCAAGCGCAGGCGTTGACAATTGGCACTTAAGAAGCTTGATCCAGCCAAGCGTCCAATTGACAAACTGACTGACTGACTTACTGATTGATTGATTTATTTAATTTGACTTGAATTGACTTTACTTGATTGACTTTGGCTGAGTCACAGCTTCATATGAGTTTGTTCTTAGGCAACATTTTTCAAAGTAAGAAACTATGTACATCCACTGGCGGTCGAAAGTTTTCGCATACCTAACAACAGTAGATATATGGGTAGATTAGATTAGGTTGTTTGGGCTGCTCAATCAATAATTGAGATCACCCAGACAGCATGAGGAGGTCCATTGTGATGAAATTGGGATGAAAATGGAAGGAGGGGTAGGCATAGCGGAACATTATTTCGAGGGTCAAAAAAGAGCTGGTGAGCATTCCTAGTCACTTAAGTTCCTTTTCTTGCCGAACCATTTGGAGGACTTGACAAAAGTGGTCAGATCCGCTATGGGCACATAAGCCAGACAAACCAGATTTTCAAAGAATAGTTTACCCAGAAACTGGTTTCGTGTTCTAAGAGGCGCTGGACAATTACACAGCAGATGTTGGATGCTTTTTGTTTCCACCTCAACTCCACAGCTGCGGCAGAAGTCATGATGGGAAACTTGCGTTCTCTCGGCCATTAGGCCTATGGTGCAGTGCCTCTCACAACTTCTACGACCATCCTAGTCCTGTTCTCATGAAAACACAGGAGTTCAGATGTTTGCTTTGGATTATATCGTGGCCAGAGTGCACAAGAGATGCGACAACCGGACACAGTGTCCCATTCTTTTTCCGCCAGAGCCCTGCCCGTCCCCCTAATTTGCGATACGACGTCCTGTAAGTGTCTTTTTATATCCGTAACCGCAAGGTTAGCTGGCAGTGCTGAACTGTTCCTGGCACACTCATCCGCCTCCTTGTTCCCAGGGACACTGGAGTGCCCCTGTACGCAACAGAGGGTGATTGAGTGGTGATGGATATGGCTAATCGCTAGCATCGACTGAAAATCTTAGAGCTTTGTTTTGTTAAAAAAAAAGGTTCTTTCGCTTCTGGAAAACAACAAATTCAGTGTGATCACCATGCACTTTGCTCACGTAATGAGTCGGGCACTTCTACATTTCTGCCCGACAAATTGAGCATATAACAAAATATTTATTGTTATCATATTAAGCCATGTTTATCTGTTTGTCTGAACAACTAAATCTCAGCGAGCAGAAGAGTTAGAAACCAAATTTACTTATTTAATGAGTCTTGGGAATAGGTGTTATGTTCCTGAAATAATTGCTCAAGTGTTCCATTTTGATAGCCTAGTAAGCACAAACTTTTAACTAGCAGAGTCTCACAATTGTTAAACATAGTAAAACATAACACTGACGACGTTCAAGGTTTATAAGCTACTCTTAAGAAACCCTCAAACTCAGATTTTCTCAAATATGTATTTATTTTGTAATTTAATATTAAATATTAACTTGCTTTAGGCTTCAATGCTTGCAACAGTGTTCCTTACAGTTCTGCAATCAATTCCTATAAGTATATATATATGTACTAGTACATATTTGCAGCTAAAGATAATATTTAATATTTAAGTCAATTGCAGGCTTTGGAGTCAAACAGTTGTTCAGTATCCGGCTCTCTTGGTTAACTGGCCATACCTGTATCCTAGTATCAGTTGTATTTGCATGGCTGAGCTCCATTGCCAAGAACCAGCTTAACCTGGCCATACAAATTGCATTGATGCGGGCCACACAGAGCAAATAAACAACAAGAGCCAAAGAAGCAGCTAAAGATACAGATACAAAGCTATTGCTACAGCTGCAGATGATACAGATACAGCAACAACTCGGAAGCTTATGGGAAACTTGTCAAAATTATACGTTTTATTGAACTAACAGTGTCATGGAGGCCAAGGGTTTGACAACAGTCAAGACAAAGCTCAAAACAAGACGTTCGAGAGTTGAGCTGAGACACAAAGTGACAAAGTGCTACAAAGTGCAGTGAAGGGGTAAAGCTTAAAAACAGCGAGAGAGAAAATCATGATGATGACGTAGACAATAATGACGCTGACGACGACAACGTTGACACCTTTGTCTGGAGCATGGTTTGTGTGTGTGTGTGTGTGCATTTTATAGAGAATGTTGCAGCAGCTTCCTTTCAATTAGAATCTTGTCAATGCCTGGGCTGTAGCTGCAGTTAACAGGCTGCACTGCCACCAGGCGATAACCATAGATGGCGCAAGCGGGCTTCAGGGGCGTTAGAGGCGTGTTAGTGAAGTCCATCTACCAATAGCTACACATGTCGCCCATTTTTCCTATGGCAAAGCGTGCCATTGTTGATTTCCTGTCGGGCCGACGTGCATGCCACACCAATAGCTAGCACTTCAGTGCACAGTGGCACAGTTGCGCTCAAAAATTGGCAGAAATTTTTGAAACTAATAATTTTTTTTTAAATTGGTAGAATTTGTAAAAGCATCGCATAGAAGGTCGAGTTGAATTGTTAAACTAGGATACCGTGCGATCAGCGATCCCAAATACAACACTGTACAAAGTGTAGGTGTTGGAGTCGCTGGACCCAACACCAGAATCTTTATTGCAATGGGTAATTGGCCCAGCGTCTTTCAAGCAGAGATTCATGCCATAGAGATCTGCGCCCATAGTATCCTTCACAAGGAAACTAGGGGGCTTATTTATTCAGATAGCCAAGCTGCTATCAGGGCACTATCATCATAGAGCATCTCCTCCAGGATGGTTAAAGAATGTCATTATTACCTCAAACTCCTGTCTTCCCTAAACAGAGTCGTGCTATGTTGTGTATGTAGACTTGTCTCCTGCGTCTTTCTGTGCTATTGTTCCGCAATCCAGACCATAATAAACAAATGGGCTGCAGGAGCACATAGGAGATACTGGCTCTACACTCTCCTCTCATACCTCTAGATCAAGACAAAAGGTCTTGGCAGATCGGTTCTATCTGGGCACCACACTGTAAGATACCATCTACAGAAAATGGGCCTATCAGATTCTTCAGAGTGTAGACTCTGTCTCGAATACGACGAAACCACCAGACATATTCTCTGTGACTGCCCAGCGCTGGTATGGAACAGAGCCTGTTACATGGGAAAGAAACGGATCAGTCCCTTCCATCTTAAGTCAATACCAACAAAAGACCTACTGCTGTTCATGCGGAAAGCGGAAAGGCTTTTGCATTAATTTATGGATACGGTACAAAAGATTTTCCGGTCCGACCTTCAAAACCAAAGTCGTTCTAAGACTAAGACCAATATTGCAATTCCTTTATCAGCTGTACATGCTATCCTACTTGACTGGACTGCTTAATCATCACAAATGCTGTACTTTTCTATATAATATCCAATGTCTGTCATTTGTTATGACTTTTTGCCCACTGTATGATGGCGTGTGCTGACATGTCAAAAATTTTAACTGGCAATTTGCAGCAGAGCGCGCCACGCACGTACAACACGACCATCCAGACCAGGCCAGGCCAACCAGACCATAGCGACCAGACAGTTTCAGTAGGAAGCGGTGTAGGTATGACGACGATACAGCTCCAAAAACCCAGCCATCGACACCGGCAACGGCCCCAACAATTTTCCATGTGCCCGGGGGTTTGCCAGCCGCTCTCCCCACTCTTAGCCTCTCTATCTGTCTAGAGATGTCTGTTACGTCTGTCTGCCCGACTGTCTGTTGTTGTTATTGTTGCATAAAACATGGCACAATATGTTGCCATGTCTGCCGCCCCAGTTCAAGCCCCCAAATGCCGTCGTAGAGGGTACTCCTGTTAGCTTGTCTAGCCAGCGTATGCGTCTATGTGTGTGTGCGTGAGTGTGGGTTATGTGTGTGCGAAAATTTTCGGTAATGGTGTCAAAATAATTTGGGTTTTCATTTGTTTTACGAACCTCCGGCTGGAAACCCCCGCCAACCTCAGGTCAGTACACAAGCAGCATCTGGGTAAGGAAGCGTCACCCTCTCTTCGTCGCATCATAATCAGCGCTACATGACCAGAGTTGTTTTTTTCCTGTACCGTTTTAATAAGTTCCAAGCAGCGTTCTCTAATAAAGTGAAAGTGTTCCAGCCACAACTCCCTCCCAAAAAAACTAAACACTCGTAAGTATACAGTTTGAAACATGGACGTCGGTTGGGTTGGGTTGTCAGCTTCAAAGGGATGGCTTTGTTTTGTTACCATATGTTAGCGCATTACACGATTTTTGCTTGTTGGACTTTTTATAAACGTTGCTTGGAACACAAAAGGGTTTATTGGAATCGTTTGAATATATGTAACAAAGAGAAGCAAGCCTGCCCAACCTACATAGACATCGATATAGGCATGTCTGTTTGATCTCAAGGACAGCCGAGCTTGGAACACCTAACACCATTCTATATCTGCTCTATTTAATCTCTAGCTCTTCTGACTAGCTCTTATTTGCTTTCGAATTCTTCAAATTCGAGATTTTGAGTATAAGTAAAAATTAGCTTCTTAGAATAGAAAAACTTTGCTCTATTGAGTGTATAGCAAAGTCGTTCATGCCCGACTTTAATGTATAGAATTTTTTATGTGTGTGTGTTTATGAGTGTGTGCGGCAAATATTAATTGATTTTCCTGTGTGTGTGTGTGTGTTGATGAATGCTACCCATTCTGAAAGCGCATAATAACAATTCTTTCCACTTTTGCTGCCAAATTTTCTTGTTTCCATTATGCGTCCCCTCAGTTTTCTATACAATTCCCACAAACTGAAAACGGTAAATGGCACAAGTTTAATTAGTTTTTTTTTTTTCTTTTTTTGCTTAACCAGCCTTTAGTCGCCTCACACCCCTCCCCATGCGCACACGAACAAACCCGTAAAATTTGATTTTAGCACTGGAAATTGCCTGATGGCGCTTCATGAATTTTTCTACGCTTGAATAGTTGCGCAACACGGCGTATGCGTAATATGCACGGCATTATATTCAGGAAGAGACGCATGAAATTAGAAGAGTTTGAGTGTGGAAGTGAGATGAAATTCGAGAGGCGGAGCCAAATAGTGTGTGAGCGTAGACTGTTGCATATTTTTCAGGTATGCAATCAAATTTAGCACAAAAATTGAGTCTTTTATATGCATATAAAGTTCATAAGTGCATAGTAGAGTATAATAATAATACATAGTTGGACAATTGTTGTGTATTGGAAGCTGTCAAAGTTGCCATTAATAGACCACTATGAAAATATTTGGCGTGAATGCAGTCAATTGGACTTTAAGTTATAAAACTGACAGAGATTGGTGCGAGGACAAGAATTCAAAGTTGCCATATCGAAAAGAGCCAAAAAATGTGGATAAAATCGAAAGAGACTTTAAAAAGTTGGATGTATGCCTATATCCTTAAAGATATCAAAGATGCCTTGTAAGCCCGATTATGAACGTCAAAAACACTGAAAACGAGGCAAAAATGCCCGAGCGAGTATAAAAAAGCTAACCAGAGTGAAAAAATGCCCGTCTAACAACATGAGCAAAAGCAAACTGTTTTTACAAGTTTCATATTGATTGATTTGGTTTTGTTAAGAAAAGTTTAAATTAAAATATAAAACAGATGTCGTAAATTAAGTCATGCGCGTATGACTTTGGGATACCCTGTAGCACCACATTTGGTAACGATATTTTCATAAGCAAGCGAATTTTGCACCAAAAACGTTTTTTCAAGCGATCCGTCCTATGGGGGCTATATGATATAGGCAACCCGATAAAAACCATCCGAGTGCCAAATTTAGTAACAATAACTTCATAAACAAACGAATTATAAATCTAAAACTTTAAGTTTTTTTCGAGTTCCTTTTTAACACCCCAATGGAAGCTATATAATATAATCCCGATATCGAAAAAATAAAATAAACTTGTCTCCCGAAGGAAAATAAGGTATTAATTGGTCGCTCTAGCTCTTACAGATAGACAGACGGACGGACATGGGTATATCGACTTCTCTAGTCACCCTGATCATACTTTGCGATAAGTGAGAGAGAGAGAGAACAAAGCAAAAATACGAGCTGGCACACAAGCTAATGCATGCACACTGGCAGTTGTATGTAAGTAAGTATATATGTATGCATGTCGCTTTGTTCCAATCACGCAATGCATACAAAAACAATTCTTTCGTTTACACACATACACATGTGCTGCGTGATTTAGCTGAGCAGCCGCAGCCACTTTACTCTCCTCTCTATACCATGAGCACGGCTCGCTCTCTCAACAAGAACCGAAGTCATGATCACCAACACAACGTCAGCGTCGCAATTCGTTAATGCGAAAGAGCAAATCAAAACAAACGCACCGAAACTAACATTTTTTCGTCTAACAAAATTTCATATCGAAATTCACAATGCCTAAAAATGCACAATGCCGCCTTAAAAGTTTTACTTCAAAAATAAAAAATTCTTAAAATGAGACCAAAAAATCTTAAAAAAAAAGCTTGCGATACTTTTGTGACCATTTGTATACGATTTTATGACCGAAATTCTTGAATTAGTGTATTTTCTGAACTTCAACAGCAAGGAAATTTCAACTTTAATTTTATTTAAAATTAACTCTGTTAAGCTCTAAATAATACCAAAAATAAAACATAAAATTAAGGTCACCCTGAAGAATGTCATAGTCTACGTTGCCTAGGGCCATTTTTTCTTTAGTGTAAATTATTGTTGTTTGCCTTTTTACCATTTTGCATTAATAATACTTAAAGTAAGAGCGCGAAATAAAAAAAAAAAAAAAAAAATACAAAATTTTGGTTGGGTAAAGGGCCATTTTTGCTTTAGTGAATTTATTTTTGGACACTTTGCCTTTTTACCATTTTGCATTAACCCAAAAGTAATATTTAAAAACAAAAAAAAAAAATTAAAAAATTCTGATGATTAAAACTTTGAAAATGTGCCTGTTATATTACAATACGATCCATATTGCATTTCATAGTATTAAGATAATAACTGACTTTGACAGAGTACTGTACTGCACCCGACGTAGAAGTTTTTTAGTCATTTGGAGGTACATATATAGTGCAATATATATTTTTAATTTTTATTTTTGTCTACACGTATCCCAACTAAAGTTAATTTAATTTGAAGCGCCAGCAAACATGTTGAAATATATTTGACAGTTTGGACATTTCCACAAAAAAAAAAAAAAAATGCCAACAATACGAACATTAGGCTAACAGCGGCTACACAGAGAGAAATTATTGTTTCACAATTAAGTGCGTTTGTTCTCAAGTAAGTATGTTGAAATGTGCAACAAAATCAAGAAAAAACTCATAGCTTAAGCTTTAAGTTTTTATAGCAAGCATACAAATATATAAAAATATAAAATAATTTTTAAATAAGTAATTTCTCAGTCTTATTTAAAAAAAGAAACTGTCCCAGCGATTTTTGAAAACTTATGATGTAGAATTTTTTGTATTGCGAAAGCTTAAATTGGTTTAATTTTTTATTAAAATTGCTTGGTTTAATGTAAATAATAAAAAAAAAAAAAAATTAAGCTAAAGGCCCTGGTAGCCATGGCTCTCGTTCGTAATTGTTAGTTTATATCTTTTAAGTGTAAACTAGCTTTATATAAATAAATAAATAAAAAAAAAATCGTTTGTTTAGCAAGCTTAATATTTGTATGATTAATTAAAAAAATAAATCTTTTTTTATAAAAAAAAACAGTAGTATATATTCTATAAAATATTACAAAAATTTATTATTTTTTTTTTTTTTTATTTTATATATATTAATTATTATTATTCATAAAAAATATTATTAAATAATAACTAAATCGAAAAAAAGAGTGCTAGCTGCTAGTAAAATCGTCTCGTAAATTTATTATAATTTTAGAAATCTTTTAACTAAAAAAATTTTTTTTCATAAATTTTTTAAAAAAATCGTAACAAAAATTTGAGTTTTATTTATTTTTAACATTGTTGCAGCAAATTGATTTGATTCAAATTCACACCAAATAAATAAACTTATAAAGGCAAGTGTTTAAAAAAAAATCAATTGATATATTTAAGAAACATACCTAAAAAAAAAAATTAAGAAAATTTCATTTTTTTTTTTAAGCAAATATATATGTTGGTTTAAAAAAAATTAAATTTTTTTTTTTGTTTAATTTAATATTTTTTTTTTTTAAATGTAATATTTTTTTTTAAAGGGCCCTGTTAAAATTTGTTCAAAAATATTCAGCAGTTTAGTCACAATTAAATTAATTAATTAAGTTAATTATTAAATTAAGTCTACCTGGCCACACCACTATTCTCAACATGAACCCACCAGTCCCCCACTCCATTGACTACGTCAATAAATACCCAAGTCTGCACAGAGGTTTTGACTTATCTATCCCGAGCTGGGAGGAATGAAGTCACAATCATATCACCTCCGAGAGTTCCACCGACATATGTACCGACGGATCCAAACTAAATAGTAGGGTCGGCAGCGGCATATTCTCGGACAAGCTCACTGGAGGGTTTCCCTCAGACTACCAATCAACTGCAGCGTCTTTTAGGCTGAAGTCCTTGTCATCTACTATGCAGCGAAATCGCTACAGGAGGGTGGAAACTTTGCAACTAGCACTACTTTCTTCTCGGATGGTCAAGCTTCAATCAAATCCCTCACTGGTTTCAACGCCAACTCTAAGCTTGTGCATGCTTGCCAACTCGTCCTAAACCAGCTATCCCTGCTCTCTAGGGTACACCTTGTTTGGGTACCCGTACATAGGGACATACCGGGAAACTGTGTGGCGGATGAACTGGCCAAACAAGCCACCTCTCTCTATCCGTCATCTATAACTGCATAGACATCGGCACACCCCTCGTCATGGTTAAACTGGCCATCAAACAGAAATTTTTGGCAAGTGCCCGCACTGCTTCATCCAATGAGGATTTCTGTCGCACCAAAAGACTTATTGTTGTTGATGTTTATGTGAATAGGGTTTAGGGTATTAATTTCCTTCTTCACTGCGACCAACATATAGGTCTTTTGTGCAACCGTATATGACTAATCGCCGTTTAATGTTTTGTCGAAGCTAGTTATACCCTTTAGTGGTAGGGTTTTGTAGTCCTCTTCATCCAATGTATAGCTGTTTAAGAATTTTGCTCTGCGTTTGGTTAGCGCTGGGTAGTTGGCTAAAAGGTGCTCCATGGTTTCCTCCTCTTCATTGCAATATCTGCAAGTTATAGTATCCGATAGACCTAGCTTAGCCATGTGGTATCTACATGGGTAGTGGCCAGTAAGTGCACCACATAAGATGCGTAGGTCTCTCTTATTGAATTCTAGGGCTTCTGCTCCCTTTTTTGAGTCGAACTGAAGGAATTTTTCGGAGTGACGGAGTCCTTCCAGATTATCCCAGTAGGTTTTTGCCTCTTTTTTGGTATTTTTTAAAATGATGTTTGTGATATCATTTTTTGTGAAGCCATACAGAGGGCTAGGTCCTGTGAAGAGTACCCCCGCCCCTTTTCTGGCTTATGTATCTGCTGCTTCATTACCTACAAAGCCTTTGTGCCGAGGCACCCAAATAAGTTTTACCTTATTATTATGGGATGCCAGTAGGTTTAGGTTACCTCAAGACTTACCTGGCCAAATATGGACGGCAGCAAAACCCGAAAGTTGCTCACATTAAACCGCAAATCCCTATCGACCACTGTGTCCATTCTAACAGGACACTGCCTTATGTGCAGGCATGCCGAAAGAATGCGCGCCCCCTTCAACAACTTCTGCCGTGACTGCGGGTCCGAAGAGGAGGAGGGAACCGTTTTACACCTTATGTGTCAGTGCCCCTCCCTATCAAGAAGAAGATTAAGGACCCTAGGGTCCTCTTTTCTGAACGGCTTTACTGACCTCTCCAATCTCTGTTCCAGGTATATTGGACTTTCTGGCTGGTTCAGTAATAGTTATGGTTACAGTTGAATAGTCGTCTCTGTTCCTCTTCAGAGCTGACCGTGTGCTGGCCATGAATGCCTGTATACGCAAGTATAAAGACATCCCTGGTCAGCTCTCGAACAGCGTTACCTGTGGCAACACAAAGGGCCTCATTGTGCCTAAGTGCGTCTGGGCTGTTCCAAGACAGGCAACCACTTTAACCTTAAAAACTGAAATTTTGCGAACAATTTTTGTTTTGCCCCATGAATCGAACTGCGGACTAAGCTGTGAATACGTTAAAGTTGAATTTTTTGAATACGCTGAGCAGTTTTGAAATACAAAATATTTGCTTCTTCAAATAAAAAGCACATCTCCATTTACTTGCTTTCAAACACAAAACTCTAGATTTTTTTTTGCAGTGTACAGTATAGTACCTACTTTTATTTTTTTTTTTGAGCGTGTAATCTTTTGATTTCTTGTATATGCTGCTCTGATGTCATAAATCATGCGCATGCTGTAAATGCTCAGTTACAGTTATATTAGACAAAACAACAGCTACAAAAAAAAAGCAACAGTTGTACACATAACGGTAACTCGGACACCCAGAGCGTGCCATTTTGACAGCAACAACTAACAACGGTGATAATGAATTGTGGCCCACAAAAAGTACAACAAAAAAAAACTGATATCCAAAATAAACCAAAAAAAAAAAAAAAAAAAAATGTGGAAAATTGTGGAAAAGCTGCTTGATTGATGCTACGCCTCAACTCACTTAACCAATAGCCAGAGTGTAGCTGGGAAAACTCTTTGTTTGTTTGCTAATAGCCTGTTAGCCATTTCAAAAACAATTTTCTTGCTTACACATTGATCCAGCCCCAGCCAAGAAATCCTTCAACAACAATAACAACTGCTGTCAGCCAACACATAACGACATGTGTCCCTTAAACGAAGCACCCTACCAGTGTGCTGTAACCAAGTTTGCTGCACTGCTTGCTATCATAATTCATGCGAGCAGCAAAGCGTCGACTCGAAACAAGCAGCAGCAGCAGCAAAAAAAAGTTCTAGCGTTAAGAAACCGAATTCAATATGCCTAATGCTTTGGAAAAAGAAAATTGTTTTTTATAAATATAGCTTTAGATCGGAATAGATGTAACGAGGCTATTAACATGAGCTCTTTCCAAAATTAGCGTGACGTTACATAATGGCTAAAAACGTGCAGACCCTAAACACATAGAACACAATTTATACGAAAAAAATATAAAAAAATTGCATAATTGCAACCAAAATTTTTAGCAATTTTCAAAATCTTTTTTAAGAATATTTATTTAACACAATCGAGCTACCATTCTACAATATATTAAATTCTAATCAAAAATCCCCTTAAAATGTCAAAAAATCAATCAAACTTTTTTGTTGTTTCTTAAGCAAAATGGAAAACATGTTTCTACTATGATTTAAAAAAAAAGACCACAAATATGTGTATTTCCATTTTGGCGTGATGTTACGTTAAAGCAAAATGTTAAATTTAAAAAAAATTTAAGTACGTAATTAAGTATCATTAAAAAAAGTAACAGCAATCAATTTTGTCGCTTAAAAGATATAAGCAAAACTATGCTTGGCGTTACGTTATCAAAAATAAAAACGCAAATTTCTGTGCATAGGGCAAGACTTTTGATATACAACTTTTTTTAAGCATGATTTAAAAAATGTGTCAAGTTAAATGCAAAAAAAAAATAAAAAATATGCGTGACGTTACTCAAATTAACAAAAATTTTTATTAAGAAATATTTAACAGAAAAAAATTTACTTTCAATAAAAAAAATAACAACAATCGGTTTTAAGATATAAGCAAAACAACGCATGGCGTTACGTTACGTTACAAAAAATAATGGTGTGATGAGATTACAAAAAGCCGAATTACTGCGAATAGGTCAAGTATGACTTAAAAAATTTTTTAGCTAGCGTGTCAAGTTGTTATATGGAGACAAAATATGCGTGACGTTACTCAAATTAACAACAATTTTTATTAATAAATATTTAACAGCGAAAAATGTATTTATTATCTTGTGATGAGCAAGATACTCTTAAAACTATGCAAAGCTAAATTAAGCAGAGTTTTTGAGCTTTGTAGCCAACTTTTGTTTTGAGAAAAGCTTAAACGAAGCTTTTTGATTTTGATAAACAACTTCTTACTTCTTTTGGTGTCGATAAATCGATATTTACATCCCTGCATATACATTTTTTTTTTTTTATTTGTGATTGGACTATATTTACTAAAGATAACACAGACCAACATGGTTTAGTTGTTGGAAAGCTATGGGTACATAACCTCAAATATCTCAAGATCCTGACGTGATGGGCCAATTCTGGCCCCGGATTCGGATTCTACGCAGCAAATTACTTCGGAAATGACCCTTAGCTTCCCAACAACTAACATGACCTCGGTATTTGTAGGCCTGTGTAATTTTTTTTTCAAATTTCTCAAAAGCTGTTGCAAAAAGGTTGAGCACATTTTTCAAATCCTAGAGCACGACAGCATTCTTTTCCTATTAACAAAATTCCCCAAGTAGCTAATATGCTGCTTAACTAAATAACTAAAGTGTATAAAAAATTGCGCAAAAAAAAAAAAAAATCACACACAAACACAAAGTAACACGCACATAGTATTGACAGTTTTGCCATAAATTTCAGGTAACAGCGACAAACCCCTTGCAGAGAGCGCTGAGTCCAGCAACAACAACAAGAACAAGAATGACGACACATGTGACAAACTTTCGACCAGTTTTGCCATACATGCATACCACTGTGCAAAGCGAAAGTACGTCAAACATGATGCACATCATTCATACGCCATGTGTTGCCGGCAAAAATTTTGAGTTAACTTTAATCGAACAAAAAACAAATGAAAACAGATGAAAAAAGAAACAACTATACCAAAAAAAAAATGAAACCAAACAACAAATAGTTTATGAAATACCAACACAAAAGATAATCAAAGCTATATAAACAATAATAACCATGCGATCAACTTAATAAATCCATTGTTATCGAAACCTTTGAAAGTAACTAAGGGAAATGCAAAAACAAACAATGTTAAGTGTAATGATGATTTCCCATATGGGATTACATTCCATGCATTACTTAAGCTATTACATGATGGCAGCTTTGAAAACAAGTAGAAAGTACGAAATAAAAAGTACATTGGAGATACTTTTCGTGATATACGAGATTTGTTCAAAAAATTTCGATTTTCGATCATTTTGTGGCATTATGTTGGTACTCCTGACCCACACTTATGTTGACAATCTCGACCATTTTGAATGTTCAGTCAGTTTTTGGCAGACTCAGCTTATTAAATGTTATAATAATTTATCGATAACACTGACGAACGAAACCATCAAAGCAAACGAAAACCAAGCACTGAAAAATCAAAGTACTGTAGCGAAACAAAAACTCCGCGCAAGTACAAACTAAAAGCGACTAAAAAAAAACGAGTAAATGATATTGTTGTTAGGTACTTAGCTTACTTGTGGATGAGCAGGCGCAACTGGGGGGGGGGTATGACAAGCAAAGTTTTTACCTTTTAGACACTTTTGGGTGCCCATGTTATTATTATTACTTTGCTTGCTTAACTTCAACTTTGGCCAGCATGTTGCTAATATATCATGACAAAGGGTTGTCCGCAAGACGCGCAAAGGGTTGTTATTACCCCAGTTACTACCAGCTAGCCTTAGTCCCTGCTAACTGCTGCTTTTTAGCTTTTTGCCAGTAGCCAGAGGCTGACTTTGTTTTTGTTATTTATTTAATTTTTTTTTTGGTTGCAAAAAAAGTTTGGCGCACAACAAACACAGTCTTTGCACAGGGGCGGCCCAAGCACCCCACTGCTCACACATATCAACCCTACTGCGTCTGTCTGTCTGTCTGACTTTGCTTAGTGTTTATGGCAAATTAAAATTCTCTTAAGCATGTTTTGTTTTAAAATAATTTGTTTCTGAAAATATTTTTTTTTTCTGACTTTACATACGTCATAGTAGTTTTTGAGCAATAAAGAATTTATAAGCATAAAGACCGCAGCATACTCCCTAGAGTTTCGAGCACGTTTTGAATGTTCTGGTCGTCTTTGGCATTACAAATGCCTTTTCAATAATAAATAAGCATTGTGGCCGAAAAATGTTTTTCGACTGCTTGCTTAAAAGCTCTTATGCATACACATATGTGCTTGATAAGTACATATGTACACATACATATATAGCAAAGTAGTAGCGTAGTGGGACTTACTCACTTTTTACTCAATTGCAATCAATTAAAAATCAATCAACTCAAATGTAGTGAAAAACAATTTTTAATTGAAAGGGTAGCCAGAAAAGAAGCAGAACTTAACAACATAGCAATACTGAAACTCTTGGCAGTGGCTTGGTCCAGGTGGGTTTCAGCACTCCTGAGCTGAGTGCTGAAGTTCAAGTGGCTTTCCTCACACACACACACACACTTGCACACCAACTACCATAAAGCAGCTGAAAGCAAAGTGCATGAATATTTTATGAAGATAAATAAGGATAAAAACTTCAAACGACCACGAAAAGTGGTTGCCGGGTGGCAACATTGCTTGGACGTTGCCACCACGTTGTTCCGAGTAGAGTGTCTTTCCAGTTGCTGTTGTTGTTGTAATGCGCACAGCAGGAGCCAAGTGTAAACAGCAGACACACACACACACACACACCCACCCACACATACACATTTGTTAACCAAATCAAACTGCATACGAGGGCTGTTACATACATTAGGGATTTGTGAGTAGCAATAATTTTTAAGGCTTATCTTGGTTTCAGCTCAGTCTTTGTGGCGTCTCTTGTTGGGATGATGAGTTTAATTTGCTTTCAAAATTATTTTCGAAATAGGAATTGTGACTCAATATTTGATGGAACAGATGCGGATGTAAAATTTGACCTTGGGGGGAGCTCTTCACTACGAAGTTTACATATATCTAAGCTCACAAAAGACTTTCAAGTCATTTTTCCTACTTTTGGGGGGTCCGGACCCGAAAACCATCTAGTGGATCCGCCACTGCCCACTTGTAATTACATAAGATCGCAGCATCAGGTTTTCCATGGGATTTTTTTGTTGGATTCCGCTGCGTCCTAAAAAGTAAATCTGAAGATTTAATAAAGCGTAAAAACTTTCATCGATTTCCGCACAACCTTCGACAGTGTGCATCGCTCATCCATCTGGAATGCGTTGCATAAAGCTAGAATTATGAGGGTTTCAATTGCAGGACTCTACACAACGAAAGCTTGTCTGTACCTTTTTCGACGAACTCTGGAGTCCGTCGGGGCTGCCTTCTGTCACCGATTCTATTTCTAATCGCCATTGACGAAATCCTAGATGGAAAAAACAGAGGCATTCCCAGGACGTTAACAGAGCAGCTTGAAGATTTAGAGTACGCCGATGACATCTGTTTGCTTTCTGTTCGACATAATGATATGCAAGGTAAGCTGGACGATCTAGTCGAAGAAGCTGGTAAGCACGGTCGGAAAAAACAAAGGCATTAAAAGCGAACGCCAACAGCCATGAAGTCTTTTTAATAGCGCATCGAACTAGTGGACTCTTTCTCCTACCTTGGCAGTGGCATCGCCGCAGACTGTGGCGCAAAGGCAGACATAGAAGAATGAGTTGCTAAAGCCCCAGCTGCTTTCGCGCAGCTCCGCAAGATCTGGAATTCCAATTTTCTATCGACAAACACGAAAATCCAGATATTTAAATCTAATGTGCTATCCATTTTACTTTATGGGAGTGAGTCTTGACTAACAACAGAAGCTAGTCTTAGCAAACTACAAGCCTTTGTTGGAAGAGGTCTCCGATGCAAATCTGATGGCCAAACACGATCAGCAACTCTGAGCTGATGAATTTGATATTCTACATAACTACCAGTCGCAAATGGGGATAGATTGGGCATACTTTGCGAAAGCCACCATATGAAGTTTGTAGTCAGGCCCTTGATTGGAACCCGCAGAGCAACCGAAGAAGAGGGAGACCCAGAACAACATGGCGCCGAACTGTTTTGAAAGAAGCTGAAGAATCAGGACGTTCCTGGAGGGAAGTGAAGCAATTGGCGAAAGCCACCATATGAAGTTTGTCGTCAGGCCCTTGATTGGAACCCGCAGAGCAACCGAAGAAGAGGGAGACCCAGAACAACATGGCGCCGAACTGTTTTGAAAGAAGCTGAAGAAGCAGGACGCTCGTGGAGGGAAGTGAAGCGATTGGCGCAAAACCGGATACGATTCAGATGTTTTACAGAGGCACTATGCTCCTCAAGGAATTAAAGGAATAAAAGAAGAAAGATCAGAATTTCAAAAATTTTCAACTAAAGCAAAATTCAAGTTTTTCATTTTTACGATATACCAGTAAAAATACGAATATCAGATAATCTTGCATGCAAATTACCTGACCCTTTCTAGGCTAAAAACTCAACTCTTGCTTAGCGACATGGCTCATAAAAGAAACGTGCCCAACTTAAGCTTAAGTGCAATTGACGGGTAAGATTAAGAAGCTGCTATAACTGACATTCAAAAAATTCTATATTTATTCAGAAAATCCTATACAAAGATCAAGATTCAAAACTGTCTGTGATATGAGAGTTTTACCATCGGGTGCATATAGGCCAAGTCCTCTAACTCGATTGAGAGCTAAATCAAAGCCACCAAAGATAAATAATGCAACAAGAGCTGAAAAGCTTTTGCTTAACTTGTAGCTTAACCCTCGCCCAGCTTTGATAAAACCAGTTGGTGCTGTGGGACAATGCGGCGTATGAGTAACACGCAGAAATGTGCAAACGGCATTTGCATTTTACCTGATTGCCGGCAATAGAATCGTATAGAGAACTAAATGAACATTTCTACTTTTATTTAGCTTTATTTACATATTTTAACCAAAATAAATGGTCTGCTTTTTTTTTATTGTATTGCTTTTATTTCATTTTCTTTTTAGGGTATAAGCACTGTAAATAATTAAATTTCAATCACTATTTTTTTGGGGCGAGCGTAAATAAGAATATTATTTGTTTTTGTGGTGCTATACAAATCGTTTCAAATCAAGGTGCACTAAACAAGGGTTTCAAAAGTTTGTGCAAGTGCCAGTGTTGAGAAACGTAACGTCAAAGCGCTCAGAATTCCCGATTTTGCGAATTACAAATGCCAACAACTTGCTGCTTTCAATGTACAGTCAATTTGAAAAAAAAAATAAAAAATTTCAGTGTTGAAAAGCGCTTTCGGCTTGTGTTAAAATATCGCTTAAAATTAACTATCTAGTAAGATTTATGGCAACACAGTTTTATGCATAAGTAGTAATTTTTTCATTATTAAATATTAAATATTTTGCACTACTGCTCAACACTGGTCTTTAAAACAGTTCAAACTGTCGTTCTAAATTTATTTATGCATTCATTCAGTTTGCTACCAAAAATTCCTTTAGGGCTTTGTTTTTTACAATTCAGTAAATTTTCAAATTTCACAACACTGCAAATTAAGTTGTCAAAGTATCTTAGAATTGTGCCAGTAAATATGCATTTAGATTGACTTTGCTTTTTAATTTGCCAACTTAACAATTGCAATTGGCTAGGAAAAAAATGCTGCCTCTGGAAATAGTAAACAAATTCGAAATGTTGGCAAGGCAAACACAAATATTTTAGTAGCCTACATCTCGGAGCTGGTGCTGCCAACAGCCAGAAAATAATTAAAGTGCAAAGAATGACAGCGACTGCGACTGGAACTGCGACTGGGACAAGCAGTGTCGTTGTGAGTGTTGGGGTGGTCCAAAAGTTTGCACAAGCCAAAGAGCCATAAATAAAGAAATGCCAAACGTGTAAATTAAATCGAGAGCAAGAGGCCAGGCCAAGAGAGTCAGTCCAAAGAGTCAGGCGACAGCTCAAGACAGTTGCTAGTTGGCAGTTGAATGTCGAGCAGCTTTATTCCGTGTCAAGAGACGGAGCTGTAGCTGAAGACTGCGACAGCGATTGAGTTTAATACCAAGAGTGAGCCGTGAGCCTCTCTGATTTGATTATAATGATAAAATCTAATTAAAAAAGTTCAACCTAAGATGTCAACTTAATTTACAAATGCGACGTGCAGCCTTTACCTTTAGCATTCATCTTACCATTCCGTCATCATCATCATCATCAACATTTTAAACAAGTTCCAACGTTCTACCAATTACCTTGCTCTTAACTCTCTAGATTCGAGATTGGGTCAGCCAGCCAACATCGTCTTGTGTGCCTGCGCTTAACTCTTTGATGGCCCCTGTCATTTGGTTCAGTTTCAGTTGAAATTCAGTTTCAGTCGCAGTTCCAAAAGTCTTTAGTTTTGGCCAGTTAAGTTTGGCTCAGCTCGGCTCATTTGGGCCAATCTATGTTCTGGCTGTTCACTTTCTTTGTCCGGTTTTTGCTTTCATTGTAAGCCATTTTTATTTTCATTTTACTTCTTTTTACTTCAAGGTTCACTTTTTATGCTCTTTAGTTAGTGTAAAGTACTTTAATAATTATACCCTGTATTCGCCTAGGTTTAAGCGTAGAAGGGATTAAGACGCACAGAAGACGGAATATTCGGTTTTGACGTGGCTATGTCAGAAACTTCTTACTCATTGAAAATTTAGCGATTGACATCCACAATAGTGTTGGAGAAAACATCGATGTTATCTATATATCGATGTTGGCCAACAGAGATGTTTCTCCAGCACTACTAAACACGCATTTGATGAGTGCAGAAGTGCTGGAGAAACTTCTCTGTTGGCCAACATCGATCTATATATAGATCAAAACTTCGATACATCGATGCATCGATATAACATCGATGTTTTCTCCAGCACTAATCCACAATATGCAAACCAACCAGTCGAAAAATATTCTAGAGCTATCACAAAATTCCACTTTCTGTAGTTCCCTTCATTCTTCAACCAGGTAATCCTGCCAAATTGGTATACGAATTTTTGTGAGCCTAATAAACAAAAAGGAAAGTACGCTTAATGTATCAAAAACAAGAAAGATAAAATTTACCAAGCGCCTCAACATTTTGATAATAAACTTTACGCAGATATTACCTTTCTGTTTTGGTCAACTAGCTTAACCCAATATCGAATACAATACTGTGTGAATTAAATCTTTTTTAATTCATATCCTACTTGGAAATGCATTTTTTTTACCCTAACATTCTCTTTAATTTGGAACTATTTCGATAACTTAGGTTCACCTAATACGCCTTTAAATACAATAGAGAGAAATTATTATACTTTAAAGTACATAGAAGTAGTTACCAAAATTAGATACAGCTTATTAAAATATGGAAAAAAACCTCTTTTTTAATTTAACACCGAATTCGAATTTCGATTTCGAAAACGTATTTATGAAACCTTAGCTTTTTTTTAGTTAGCTATAGGGCTGAGAATTATTGATTATGATACTTGGTGGAAACTTGCTTACTCGCAGTACGATATGACAAATTTGGATTTTTTAATTTTTAAACGAATTCGAATTTCGATTTCGAAAACGTATTTATAAAACCTTAGCTTTTTTTAGTTAACTCAAGAGCTGCGAATTATTGATTATGGTAATTGGCTTTCCGCTTAATTCGTATGACAAATTTAAAAATTTTCATTTACCACTTTTATGATTTCGAATTATTTGCTACGCTCTGTTTCTTTAGAAGTGCACACTAGATGAGAATGCTTTGTAAAGCAGCTTGTACATATTTTTATAAATACCTTTTCTGAATTTGAATACTCTGTATACTATTCCGAAACAAGGAGGCACATTATATTTTGAGCTGTACCTGAAAGTTAAGATGAGAATAACAATAAGTTGGTATTTAGAAATAAAATAAGTAAGATATAAAAAATAATAACTAAGACAAAATACTTAAGAATAAAGAAATTGATTATTTCGAAATGCTGATGTACAGCTTAATCACTGTACAATGCTCGAGAGCAATGCGAGTGTTGGAATTAAGTAGTACTATGGTCTATGACCAGAGCTGGGCAAAAAGAGAGCGATCTGCCATAAGTGCACAAACAAAAAGTGCCCGTTTGGGTTTTGGGATGCCCAGCTCTGTCTATGACACAAGCATTAGTGAGCTAGCATAATTACTCTCTTTTCTACTACTCTCACTTATCTTTTTGTCTGTACTCATAATTTCATTTGGGTGTAAAAACGTTAGAAAGAATGCAAACCAGTGGCGGATCCACGGACCCCCCCAAAAGTTGGATAAATGGCTTGAAAGTCTTTTGCGAGCACACATCGAAATGAAATCCAAATCCTTGAACCGCACCTGGTTCAAACACATGCACTCACTGAAAGCGAAAAATTTGTAAACACTCTCTTTGGCTTGCGTGAGCGCACGGTACACTAAATTTGAGTACAGTACACTAAAATGAGGCCGGAAATTAATGCAGTCACTCAGGACTTTATTTTGTACCTACATTCCGCTTGTACCTCATCGGGTAAGTAACAAACACAAGACAAACATTTTCGTTACGAGAAGTTTGGAAGTTAAATAAAAAAAATGGAGCTTGACCTCGCTCCTACAGCAACAGTAACCAAAATTAAAGAAACAGTGTTCCAACCGAAACACAACGCCTGAAAAGTTCCCGGCCTGACACATATAGTGTGCCATAAGTTCAAAGGCAAAAATTTTGCAGATTGTACGAACTTTCAAATGATTTCTGTCAAAATTTCTTAAACATTAGTCCAAAAGTTACAGGGGTTTTTCGGTGACAATACTTTTGTATAGTTCAAAACCTTGGACAAGAAAGAATTTCGTGTCTTGATGGGAAAAAAATACTTTTTAAGCAAAGCAGTGGCCTGATAAATGTTATCCGGACACTGCACCAGAGAAACCGATTATTCTAGACTTTTTTTTTGAATTTAAGCGTGGTCGTAGAACCACCGATGATGCACCACGCTCTATCGAAGCTGTGACTCCAGAAAACATTCAAAAAATTAAAAAAGTTGTTTTGAAAGAGCGTGAGACCGTTAGATAATAGCTGAAGATATATATGGAGCATGTTGGACATACCAGCTTGATCAAAAAGTTCCCGGAATCATCATCATGTGGCGCTCTCAGTCAACCGATTTGATGTCATTGATATTCTATGAAATTTTCAGCTTGATAGCATTTGTAAAAGTGACGCCGTACTAAGTACATCTGCCATTGTGCGTGATTTCGATTTTTTCATTTTTTTTGCACGGATATTTGTCTAGGAGAAAGCTGTGTTCGAAGCTGCTAACGCGTTTACTCAAAAAGTACCAAAAACGACAACAATGAGGGATGTCACAAGTCGATCGCAAAAATGGAAAAATTGCAAGTACTACATCCAGCATATTCATCAGATTTGACCCACAGCGACTATTACTTGTTTGCAAACTTCAAAAAAATTCTCCGAGGAATGTCTCAAAACTTTTGAAGGAAATGACAAAACTTTCTACAACAAAACGCATCGAAATATTGAAGAGGCATTGGACTGATTGCATTGCTCTAGAAGGAAATAATGTTGCTGATTAAAATGATAGGAATGTGTTAGAAAGCTCAAGCTTCCTTCTAAACATAAATTTAAAGTGTATTTTATAGTCGCCAAGTACATTTTATAACTGGTCCATTTTTTTGTACTTTTGTTTTGTTTTTGCTTTAGCAGCTTTTCATTTTCTTTCGAGGCGCTACTTTCTTGCCGGCTACTCCATGTTGGCCAAAGGGGCCAAATGGCCAGGGCGTTGGCGGAGCGTTGCAAGACAAACATCCTAATTACCAAGTTTTTCGTAATGTCGTCTGTATGTTAGTGTGCGTGAGTCAGTGTGTGTGTGTGTGTTTTTGCTTTTTGCGTCAGAGTTCAGTTCAGCTCAGTTTCTGGAGCAAGCTGGCAAGTGCAAGTATTAGCCAGCTCTTGTACACTCACACCTCATCTCTTGCGCTCAGACTCATCAATGTGACCAAGTTACAACCAAGAGTGTCGGTGCCCATTGCATGGCTCGTTGGGCAGATGACCCGGCTATTGGGTCGGTGGGACATCCCGATGGGTCAGTTTCGGCCTGCTTTACATGTTGATGTCGCTTAGACTAATTACGTTTACAGCAGCAGCAGCAGCAGCAGCACAACATTGGTAACAACAATAACAATGACAGCTATGGACAACTCTTGGGTTCGTCACCTAATGACCCAAACCTTGTAACAATAACCAAAGAAACAGAGAGAAACCAAACAAAACTTTGCTTTTTGCTCTGCACTTTGATGATGGCCAGAACGGCGGGGGTACCCCTTTGTTTTAGCTGTTTTACGCACTTTTTTGATGGGTTTTGCAACTTGGCCAAGTGCAAATGAGTTGTGCCAGTGTGTGTGTGTGTGGCAGAACGCCCAAAGTACAACATTTCTAATGACCTTCATTACTTTGAGTGGCTACTGCTGCTGCTGCCGCCGCCTGTTGTTGTTTGTTCCCAACTCTTCAGCCCTACTTGGTAGCCCCCCACAAAGAAGCCTAAAACAAAAGCGAGGTAAAAAACTGTGTCGACCCAAAACTCAAACCCTAACCCCAATACCAAACAACCCACTCTGTCGTCATATAGCTTGACTCAGTTCTGAGTTCCTCGGCGCCTTGGCTTGCACGAACGCCTTCAAAGTGTGGCAAAAAATTGCCATAAAGAAATTGTAACGAGGCCTAAAAGTAGTTTTGCCCTTTAGTTATTCTGTAGTAAACTCTTCTCTTCAACTCATGCAGTTTCCGGCTAATAGCTTTGAAATGAGTTTTGCCTTTGCTCAGCGCCCCTTGTTGGGCCCGGCCAAGAGCAACTGGCTGTTTGTTTATGGTCGGTCAGCTGGGTGTTGGAATAGAGCCGCATAACAGTTCATAATGCAGCGGCGCCCCAAAATCCAAAGAGCGCACAAAGTTCATTACAAGCAAACAAAAAAAAAATAAAAAAGAAAAACCCAAAAAAAAATCCCCCCCAGCATAATGAAACTTTTGTGTCGAACCGCAGACAACATTAGCGGTTAAGCGGGTTGCCCCAGGAAAACTATCGAATGTGTTTGAAAGTGCCTGCCATTGAGCTTTAAAACTGACGGAAACACATACAACAAATGATGCACGACTATTAGGAGAGAGCTACATCTCGCTGGGTTTTGATAGGTCTGCATAAAGGGTCTTTAATAGCTTTGAAACCAAACACTCTGATGGTTATTATTTGACTTTTGTGTACTGTCGTAATTTCGAGGTACAGCCAAATTTTTATGCAACAATCTTCTACAGTATTTGAGATACTAAACGATTGGAGAGAGAGTAATCAAACACACTATAAAGAGTCTTAAGAACTTAGTGCTAGATGTGCCGACCTATCAATCTTGAGGATGGGTTTTTTTAAGTGCAAAAAGACACATAAATTTCAATTGAATGAACCCTTTCAAATGTTGGCCGCAACTCCGTCGTAGCTCGTCCATGATTCCGGAGATTAAAATTTTCGATGGCGCGTTCAACTAGCACGGGTAATTTTGGCCTCTAATGCTTAAATCGTTGCTGGCTTATCCCCAAACACTCATCACTTAGCCCCAAAGAAAAAAGTCTAACGGTGTGATATCACACGATCTTGGTGACCAATTTAACGAATTGGTTCCATTAAATGCCCTAAGCCCGCGAATTTTCGTAGTATAATTTTACGGTTTGTAAACGTTTTTCGGGTGTTAGTCTCTTCATAATGAAATGACAACGAAAACTGAATAAAAAACACGTGGCAACTTGACAGCACTCACGCGTGATTTATCAAAAAAACCCTGTTGAAAAAAAACCTCAAGATTGATGACCCTTTAGCATACTTCATGGAACAACTAGATGAGAGCCAGCAAGCAGCTAAGTTTCCCAAAACTGTCAAGGTATGACCAAAATTTCTCGATGATTTCTCTTGAATTTTAATGTTTAGACGAAATATCATAATTCAAAATCGCAAATTCCTTACGTTTTGTGATTTTCCCCCTCTGTAGCAAAAATCTTTCTACGCCACTGATACGTTATAAAGTATTTTTATCTCGCTCTGTTGGCCACAAATGCAACAGACTATCGAGTAATTGTCAGCTGAAATATCGATTGTAAGCTTATCGACAGGGCTCAAAAAAATAAGCCAATTTCTTTGAGCTATTGCACTTTCTCCCAAACAACATACTATACGATACTATAAATGCATTGAAAAGTGCTGACAATAAAAGTGCAATGGAAAATGGTAAAGCCAGCACACACGTGCAGTATATATATATATATGCATATACATATATGTATGTATACATATGATAAGCCCTCACATGGTTTACAATGACAAAAGATGTGGACTTACACGCCAGCACGCTCTACAGAAATCTTTACTATTAAGTTCTTTACTTACTGTAGCGTGCAACCAGAATAAAGAGTGGTATGTAACTAGTAGCTTTGGGCATAGTTATATACTACTTCGGTGTTACGCTGAACTTAAAGCTATTCCTTTGTAGCAAGTGTGGAATGCCTCAGCATGTAAAGCTCCAAAATTTTGGTATACGGATGATTGTTCATCAAGATCTTATCAAGTATTTGGTTTGTCTAGACTTGAAGGTAATTTGACTGTTTGGCACTTTGAAGAAAAGTGGCTGGTGGAAGAACCGTGTATGTAAACATCGAACCATTAAGATACGAATAAAAAAAACGCTAAAAAACGATTCTCTCATATAAGGCTTTCGGATCACTCGAAATATCCTAACACTGCACTGAGTCCCCATATGGAGATAGTTAGGGTCAATTATAAAAAATATTCAATGATTTGATGAAAAGTTCAATAGATTAAGAAAAAGGAAACGCCAATGATGAAACATTGTTCACCAATCAACAGATGAACTGCAAGCACCCAATGGTTTTTTTTTTGTTCTTCTACAGACCAAAAAGTATGGAGAGATGAATGTTTTTTGACGTCTAGCAGAATCGTTAGCTACCTCTTATGTGGAGTGGGGAAAAGTGACTACTAAATTGGTTCAATCTTTGTTTTTGATAATGGATAATGGAAAATATTTATGAAATTAGTAAAGCAGATCATAATGTTTAGAGGCATGGTATTCAGATCTGTGGTGCCGCAGTCAGATCAAATCTAATCATGTAGATGAAGGTGCTTCAGCTTTGGTTGTTAAACACTTGTACCCGTCCAAAGTGGGTGCTTTGCAACATATGTCAAGTTCAAAACTACTCAATTTTAGTCATGGATCGTTTAACAACAGACTAACGCGTCAAAGCGGTACAGGGTGCGCCATCTGTGGGTTTGGTTGTTAAACACTCATGATTCGGAACTTACCCGTCCAAAGTGGATGCTGGCATACTATTAAAATGGTAGTTCTGTGAAAAAACAAAAAAAAAAACCTATTTGAGGCCAGTGCCGACGAGTCGCCTTAACATCGGCGCCATCGTTCACAAGAGTTTCAAGTTCGCTTACAAAATTCAAACGACGCAACAATTGAGGCCCACGGACCATTATCAGCGTCGCTTATTCGGCTGGGAGAACAGCCAGATGAGTTTTCGTCAAAAAAAAAAATTATCGATAATTACGATGTTTGTATAGGGGTCTGGAAAACCAGCCGGGGGACATTTGGGCGTTATTATTTGTCATACATAAATGAGTAGCTTAAAACTAGCTTTTGGCATATAGATTTGCTTTGTTGGACATTATACGAATAAAATGCAAACCAACAGATGGCCCACCCTGTACTTGCCGATTAAATAGCCGATTCAGCTAAAATGAACCTCTTAAGTTGCCAGAAGATATTTGCTGATGATTTTGAATTGGGAAATGAACTGGCAAGTTTATTTGAGTGTAAAGATTTTTCAAAATTTTTGTATTCCTTCCAAGAAATACGTTCTCTCAATGTCCACAAACTTGGCGCTTTGTTGACACAAATCTCTTATTCAACTAGCTATTACTTCAGGTTTAGCAACAGAAAATAGTTGGTTAGGATAGCATTTTTTTTTAGCTCAGCCTATATGCATGTGGCATAAGATACATCCAATCAGTTGATGCCTACAGCCTTAACCCAACCCACATGGATTTGGCCGATTTCGGAGAACCTGAACGTTTGGCGCCACTACGAGTATCACGAGGCTCTGTTTTAGCAATAAAATTGATAACACAGTGTTCGAATCGTTTTTACTATATTAAGCCATTCCTTGGTTTCGATTCTTTTCTTTTTGTAAATGGACTATATTCTAGCTGTGACGGTAATAAGGACAGCATAAGTTTTGTTTAGCCCAACGTTTACAAAATTTGTTAAGCATTATTATTTTCCAAAGCAAGTGCTTAGTAAATAGAAATAAAAAACGTTTTTTATAATTATAATAAAAAATAAGTAACTAAAAATGCGTTTTAACTTGAAAAATTGACTACAGCAATGCGGCCTAATCGAATGGTTACAAATACCAATAAAATTTAAAAAAATGCTTAAATGTTTTTCATAAAACCAGCTACCTCACGCTGCTTTAGTTTAAAGCGGTTGTGAATTATAAGCACTGAAAGCATGCTAATCTCGTACAGTTGGTTTTTTCGATATGCATATATATAAACATTGCGTCGAATTTTCTGACGCACCATTATTAGCGTCGCTCATTCGTACAATCAAAGAATATAGAAGTTTAAGATGAGTTTTCGTCTTAAAAAAAAGTCATCGAAAATTAGGTTGTTCGCTTACGAGTCCTTGGAGCCATTTGGGCGATATTATTTTTCATACATAAATGTGTAGTTTCCATTTGGTAAATGCTTGTAGCCGATTTTGTTGGAAAATATACGCAATTAACAAACAAACCAGCAGATGGTCCACCCTATATCTTTAAGCTTAGTAGCCTAGAGTAGCAGATCTAGGGATAGCGCATTGTAACTATTACGCAGAAGAAACTTAACGAAAAGCTATTAATACGAACACTGAAGAGCAGCTTTATTTATTTATTTATTTAAAATTGTAACTTAGAATTAATTCTAGGGAACAAAAAGTAGTTTTAAAGAAAGAGCAACATAGGCCTTCAGCTGTTTGCTCCTCAGATACAGACTACCCTTCACATAAGATGATATTTAGCTTTGGCGAATTTAAACAAAGTCATTTAAAAACTAACTATAAAGACCACCCTCGGCTGTCAAACAGCTGTTGATTCAACTTTTTGGAAGCAAATCGTGCTGTCGATTATTCGATTAATTAGCTTATAAGCAGTGTAGCTAAGCTTTGACTTTATCAGTATGTTCGTTTTGGCTCTATATATTGACTTAAATTTGTTATGGTCTTGATGTGTACTTAGTTTTTTTATGCACCTGCCGATAAGCATGCTCAAATGCCAATCAAAAAGTTTTTCGTCAGCGGGTCATGAATACCCACCCCGCCGCCCAGGTTGGTTGCAAACAGTTGGTCATAACTCACAGGTTTCCTGGCGTGTTTGTCTCTGTCTGTGTCCTGCTGACCACTAAGCAAATAATAACAAATGAATAATGTACCAAACCTCAGGACACCCCGTCATTCCTAGTTACTAGTGCTCATCTATAATTGAAGCATTTGCGGTGCTGTGTCCAGTGACAGCAAAATTCAAACTGTACAACAGTAAGTACATAGGTATTGTACATATGTATGTACACGTGTGTGTGTGTGTGTTTATATCTTTAACTCTGTGTGATATATCTATGTGTGTCTGTTGTTGTTGTTGTTGACAATGTTGCGGTTATTGTTTGTCGTTTGTATCAAAAATTTTATGACGCTGCCATGTCAAATAAGTATTCTACTTGCCACTGTGCAACAGCCAAATTGTTTAAGGGATGTTCCCGAATATTGAATGATATTGCTCGATAGGCATTCAGTATAGTCAGAATATTTTCGAAGATTTTGTATGCATTCATTCATATGAATGAAAAAATCTTCATTACTTTTAACTAGCAACTCATTCGGTCGTGCTGCGGAAAACGAATTCGCACATTTTATTCGGATTCGTTTTGAAACCGTATGTTTGGTGCTCTCAATTTCACCAAAACGAATTTTTACGTGAATAAAAACGAAACGGCAAATAAGGTTTAAAAAACTACGCATTTTAGGCTTAAATAATTTTTTAAATATTCTTTGATATTCTTAGATAATATTTATGCCAACTTAAGGTTATATATTTAGTGACAATTTTTTTTCTGACTCAACTCAAAAAATGCATCCGCAAACCAAAACGAATTTTTTTGTATATACGAACAGACGCTGATATGTGCGACAGGGTTGCCGCGTTACACAAAGAAAATTTCCCTTGTAACAAAAATAGCTAAGTCGATTTTAATTGCAATAAATATTATTTCTTAAGTAATATTTTTGTGTAATTCTATTTAATATAAAGAATAATAAAGAACTGGCCATGGAATGGTAATAAAAAACTGCACAGCTGCGGCAACCCTGTCAGCTGTTTTGTATCAAACCGTAGAATCTATCGGAAAAAATAAAGAAAATATACGAATTTAACGGAAATAAAAAAGGAAATATCGACATTTATCTTCCGTAGCACGGTTGTTTACACTAGTTTACAAATTTTAAAAAATTTTGGTATGCTCAACATGTTTTAGTCATTTGCGTAGTAAAATTTCACGCTAAATCCGAAAATGAAGTCAAAAAATTTGTTCATGGAACGGATTTCGAGATATTTCGAAAAAAAGAAACACTTTTCGAAACTAAAAAAAAAGTGTCTTTACTTAGGGGGTCTACGCAGTTCGAAAAATTTCGCGCGGAATGACAAAACTTCATATAGAAAAAAAAAATTCCATTTGGGATATACCTTTTTTTTTTTTATATGAAGTTTTGTCATTCCGCGCGAAATTTTTCGAACTGCGTATAGGCTCTTAGAAGCAACTATCTCTGGTTCTACCAAACAGATTTTAACAACTTTTTTTTCCAAAATAAAGATAATTGAATTACCTATACATTATACTTGGAACATATTTTTGTTAAATTTACGGTTTGGACGCTATTTATGCATTCATATGAAATTTTTCCTCATTTTTAGCAAATTTTTAAAAAAATTCTATTTCGAACGTAAATTAAAAAATTAAAAAAAATTTTTCAAACAGTTTTTTTCCTGACTCGTAAAGTTTGATCGATTACAAAAAAAATTAGTGTTTTTTTTTTTAATTAAAATCGGAGTAAAATTATGGAATAAACGGGAATTTTTGTAAAAAGTACAAACACTAAATTTTTCTGGAAACCTTAAGTTTTAGATGGATAATTCGTTTGTTTATAAAGTTATCGTTAGCAAATGTGGTATTCGAAAGTTTTTTAGAGTTCTTCAGTTCTGTACCAAATTTGATCAAAATCGGTTGACTTTATTTTCAATTCTTTCTGTGCATGCGTTTTTTTCAGAAACCAATTCAAATTTGCTGCACAGTGTAATCTAATGAGCAGTTCGCCTGATGCGACCGTTTGCATAGCTCTGTACTTGCATAATATGGGCAGCATGGCAATGGCTTAATGCCAATTTGGCTGCAACCTAATATCTGACAATTTAATATGACCAACTACTATTAAACAACAACTTGCCAACATATAATTTACTATTGTATAATCAGTTCAAAACTAACAAATTACTAGATAGATTCAAGCGATAAAAAAGATTTTTACTATGGCATTAAGTTGGCTCATATTAGTGTCCCTGACTAATGGGAACTGGGCGTATTTTTCATATGCAGCTCAGTTTTAAAAAACCTTGAAATATGCATTTAAGCTTATTTTATGAAGAAGCTTTAAGCGTAAAAGTTCGTGTAACCCTATAACTTGTAAATACTTTTCAAGACATTATGTGTTTCAGTGCTGCCAATCCATAGGAGGTCCACAGTGCTATGCAAATTTTCGATATCAAGCAGTCGAACTCGAATTTCGAAATCGGCGCGTTCATTTAAACTAATCTTAAAATAGCTGTAGAAAAAAACTTTTCCTATATTTGTACTTTTTGAATTAAGTCTACATCAGTTCAACCACATAGAGCTAGCGAAATCCAGGATATCCTTACGCCAGCTTCTTCTACTGCACAGATGTTTCAAAGCAAAACTATTCAGATTGAAGTGAACTGCTTTTAGAACAACTCAAACCGACTTGAGGTCTGCTTATTAAAGCAGTTTCGAAAGAATTAGAAGTAGTATAAGCATAGCTTCAGTTATGATCAAAAATGGTTATCATTAAGCCACTGCTCTTTTCGAATCCACTAAAAAGACAACGATTTTGCAATAGCTAGCCTAATATTCCCATATTCCAAACCCAAAGAAAAAATATTTCAAAAGATTTGGTATTTCGACACCAAAACTTTCAAAGAGCACAAGATGTAAACTTATCTTTAAAGCTAAGATCTATTAATCTTTATTTCTTATTATTATTATTAACTCTTCTAAAACATACTTTACATACATTCGAAATTTTCGTGACCTGGAAGTCACTACATAACGAATTCAAAATAAATGTCTCTACGTCCATCTCCATCATTTATTTGACATTCATCCATACGAACCATCAGACAAATTAAAAATCAGAAACTCGTTAGGAAGTAGTCTAGTTAACTTTTATCAGTACTGCCAGACAATAAATAAAGCAATTTAATTTTGGTCCTTCAGCAACTGTAGACAATTCTTAGTTGCTTCAACTGCTTTCAAGCAGTGTTGTCTCTTCTCAACCGCTTTCTTACCCTCTCTCTCACTCTCTCACTAGCTGTGCACGTCGAAGTAACATTTAAGGTTGCCAGACTTTTATGTCTGGCCGCCATTGCTGGATGCCTCTTTGTAGCCGGTTTCCATTCATTGCGCTACTTTTGTGCTTATTTTTAAACGTATTAAGGAAACCTTACTAGGGCAAAAGGCAGCAGGCAGCAGTGAATGAATAAGTGATGTATAGTGTTCAGTTTATATATGTATAGTAGCTTACCTATATATACATACATACTTGTACAGTATATAGAGCTTTTGTGTGGTCTCAGCTCAATTGTTGTCGTTTACAATTTAAAATATAACAAGCAGTGCTTAATAAGTAGCCGAAAATACAATTCTCAAGATATTAAATTAGTAGCTGGGCCCAAGCAAAATACACTCAACACTTTGGCAACAAAGTTCTAGTTACAAGTAGCAAAGATTTCCAGCTTCTATTGGTTCGACGTAGTCTTCTTGTTCCTCATAGTCTCTTTGAGTTTCGTTTTAGCATTATAATACCTTAAGTTATTTCAGACGCTTCTAAAAAGTCAACTGTGAACAAGTTCAATGAAAGTGGTGCAGATCGTGAACCGGTTTCCGTTCACCCTACTGCTTTTTTCTAACAACAACTACTTCGCCGGCGGAAGCGTTAGCTTATGTGCTTTTAGGGGCTTGAGAGGTAGGCAGGTTGGGAAAAGTGTTTGAGTTTTGGCTTTCCATATGCCTAGGGATGATAGCAAAACCTTTTTAAGAGATTACACCGAGCGCTCTGGTCAAGCAGTCCAAAGCGAACTGCGATCTTCTGCAGTTCCCCAAGACTAGGAACAGGACGAGGACTAAAACGGCCGAAAAGCTGCATGTTCCCCATCAAGACTACGGAGATGAAAGCATCCTGTACCGTATCTAGGAAGTATCACAGTATCTAGGAAGACTCGTTTTCAAAGATCTGAGCTCTTTGGCAAATCTGCTCATAGCAGAACTGGTTTTTTAACGAATCCTCAAAATCGTTTGCAAGACGAGCAATTGAAATATAACTAAGAGCGCTATCCCAACCAGGGATGAGTGGAGTTTAGGAGTACCAGGCCCAGCGGACTCTTTAAAGATTCTCACGGACGGTTTCAAGCTGGACGACCGTATGGGTGGTGGCGTCTACATTGAGGAATTCAATGTCAGAAAAGCTTTCCGTCTCCCGGATCACTACAGTGTCTTTCAGGCAGAGGTCATTGCGATCCAGGAGGCTCTGACAACAATAAGAAATTTACGAGTACGAAATGAAAACATATGTATCTACTCGGACAGACAGGCGGCTATTAAGTCCCTTGCCTCGTTGACTTCGTGCATGAAGTCAGTGAACAACTACCGCTTGTCTCTGGAGGAGATGGCTGAGCAGTTTTCAATTAACCTCATATGGGTCCCAGGACATAGGGATATCGAGGGCAACTATATTGCGGATGAGCTGGCTAGACGAGGAACTACCAGCATCCTCCTTCAAGACAAGGAGGGCCTGGGTATACCCATGGCCAGCTGCAAACTGTGAATTCGATATTACTTCGATCTCATTGCAAGCTAAACGTGGAATCGGACATCGAACACGTGTAGGATATCTCGGCAAGCATGGCCGGCATACTGCAAGGAAAGAACTAGAGAACTTTGCCGTCCATCCGTGCTATCACCGGACATTGGCTGGTGGGAATTCATGCACAAAGGCTTAACGCTCCTCATCATGACTTCTGTAGAAGCTGTGGCGATGAGGAGGAGCTAGAGACAGTAGAACACCTTTTCTGCCACTGCCCTGGACTGTGCAGGACAAGATTCCGTTTTCTAAAGTCACACTTCCTTGATGACTTGTCTCAGCTCTCGTAGCAGAGTCCAAAATGCCTCTTAAGGTTCATTCAGGCCGCCGGATGGCTGTGACTAATCTCATATAGGAGACCTCGTGAGTGGGGAAGAGTGGTGAACGGTCCACCGTAGCGGTATCACAAAGGGCAAATTCTTGGCCTACGTGAGTTGGGACTATGAGTCCCAACTTATAACCAAACCTAACCTAAGAGCGCTATGACACCTAACTATAGCTAGTTCCTGCACCTCTCCCCCACAGCAAATCATAGGCCTAACAATAGACAGTACCGTCTCTGAACGTTCTCGGCTTAGACCAAGCCGCTTCACTAAACCAACCTAACCTAGATATGTTTCAGGAAGAACACAACAGAATATGCCCTAAGCAAATCGAACGCTCCATTCCCGAGTTAGGGAAATACAAACATATTTTACGATTACTTTTTCTTATATATAAAGATTTTATGCACCCGGAACAACAAATTCTTTTTTGTCGGCGCTGTCTTTCAGCAGTGCTTCCATATATGGAAGCTGTCTTTGCCAAGAGTGGTACCCATGAGATGTCCAAAGATATTTACTTTTTTTAAAAAAGTGTTAAGTGTAGTATTGCATGCTTGATCAATTAGCTAAGTTCCAAGGTAAAATAATTTGGTTGGTATTTTTATTATTTATTTATTTTTTTAAATATTTGGAAAGTGTTGTGCCTCTCGGGAATTCGCCAATTAGACACAAAAGATATAAAGAGCTGCGTTCCCAAGTTGTAGAATCGAGCAAGACCAAACCAACGAAAAAGAACCAAGAGCAGAGTTGGAAAAGAAGGAAATGCTGGTGATGGGGAGACAATCTCGCAGAAGAAATCAGATCAACAAGGCCAGGAACAACTTGATTTAGAGGAAATGAATATAACTACACATTATGTATATAGACAAAAGATTAACAAAAACTAAAAAAAAAAACAGCTGCAGAAACAAACAGAATTGAAACACATTAACAAGCCAGCAAGTACAGGCTGCACAAACTGCGACTGAGCTACGATAAGACGCTCTCGCAATAAAACACTCAAATACTTCAAGCACAATTCAAAATTAAACAAGCAAACTAAATAAAAGCCAAGTTTTAAGCTTCTTGGGATTTGGGATTTGGCATTTTGTGCATTTTACTTTGAGAAGAATTTCTTCTTGCTCATTCAAATGAAGCCAGCCACCACACAGAACTATCATTAAGCAAATATTTCTTTAGACACTCCAAACTGCCAAAGCGTGAAGTATAAGTTGAAACAAAAAAACAACATCAACAACACTGGCAACAATTGCTAAACGGCGCTGCCCAACACTCCACAGATCAGATAAGTCAAGCGCAATGGAAACGGCTTCATATATAACCAGAAATAGCGCAGCTTTTAGCCAAAGTTTTTGGGTTTGTTTTGACTAGAGTGTAAAAAATAAACAAAGCCAGAGCTTGGCCAAGACTGGACCCAGGACCTGGCCAGCAGAAGCTGCTACATATCTTTTGGTGGGCTGGGTGAAGCTAAAGTGCAAGAGCACAAGTTTTCATTCCGCTTAACAGATTTTGAACTTTAAGTTTTTCGGCAGGCCATACCCACACACACACAGCCACACCCACTCCCACTCCCACCCATCCACAGCATTCCAAAGCTGCGCGCATTTCTTTTCGCACACACAGTATTCCACAAAAGTTATGCACCAAAGAAAATAAAAATACTAACCAAGTCGAGTCGACGTGCAGCCAAAAGTAAAGAAGTGAATATATGTAGTCGCAAAAGTAGTCGTTCTAGAGCAAACATTCAAACTTCTTGTAGTTGCTGTCGAATTCATGTTGGTCGCAAATTTATGACTGTCAAAAAGCGGAAAAGTTCAACTGCCAAACGAGAGAGTAAAGAAGAAAGTGTTAAGACAGGCAACAGCAACAAGGCAAAGCGTAGAGCTAAGGGGTGTCCAAACTAACAACAAGAGAGATAGAGAGAGATATAAGCAACGGAAAAGTAGCTATCGAAAGGATTGACTTTGGGCTCTCGAAATTTAAATACACTGCTTTGTGGAAAAGATTGTAATTTATTCGCAAGAGGAACTTGAATCCACTTGCTTCAGCAAAAAGATGCCAAAAAACGTACACTGCCTAAAAATGCAGTAAATCGATTTTAAATTTGTTTTCTAAATTTTTGGGCTATGTTTTTTAAAGCCATACTTCCTTGGGCAGTAGTTGTTCCATTCATAACTCAACAACGGCTGGACCGATTTTTAAAATCTTCGATTTCTTAGCTTAGTCTTCGCAGAATAAAGTAATAAACATTTATGATATGGAAGGTTCATTTTTTCTGTTGTTGATATCTCGGCAACGGATTGACAGATTTTGCAAAATTTTTGCAGTTTTTTTAAGAAGATTCAATATCGGACCACAAAGTAGCAATTTAAAATCCGTTTAGCTGTTGCTTTGCATTTTAAAATGCATTCTTCAAAACTCGAGACACTGGCGTTTGAGCTAGAAATCTGCTTTAGCAGAACAGCTATAACTCAGAGTTGCATTTAAATACATTTTTAACAACAAAAAATATACGCTCTATTTAAAAAAATTTTAAACAAAGGGCTTTCCAACAAGAGGAGTTATTTTGAATCACCCGGTATTTCGTTAGCTGTCACTTTTGAAGCTTTTATTCTTTGACATTTGACAAGTAGAAACTACGCCATTACTAAAAATTGAACGATACACGCTTCAACAACGCATTGAAATCATTAAAATTCACTACAAAAATGGTGAAAATCTTGTAGTCACAGTTCGCAAAACTAGAGCATTTTTGGGTCGTCGTGAAGCACCTTGTCGCAACGCAATTGGTGGAAAAATTCGAGCTGTTGGGACAAGTTAGTGATGTGAAGAATAAAACCCGTGCACGTCGCTCAAGAACAACTGAGAATATTGCTGCTGTAGCCCAAAGTGTTGAAGAAAACCCAGGTTTGTCCTTGCCTCGTCGTTCTTTGGAATTGGGCATTCCACAAACGTCATTACAACGTATTTTGCATAAAGACTTGGTCTTAAGGTTTATAAAGTTCAGTTAACACAAGAACTCAAGCCGGCCGATCATCAACAACGTCGTGTCTTTGCTGATTGGGTCCTTGAAATGCATGAAAATGATCCGGAATTCCATCGAAAAATCATCTTGACTGATGAGGCCCATTTCCACCTCGGTAGCTACGTCAAGAAGCAAAATTGTCGCATCTGGGGCTCGGAAAACCTAAGAGTTATTGTTCAGAAGCTTCTCCGTCCTCAACGTGTGACTGTTTGGTGCGGTTTATGGTCCGGCGGGGTCAGTGGAGCTTACTTTTTCGAAAATTAGGTTGGATCAACAGTTACGGTGAATGGATTGCGCTATCGAGAGATGATTAATGACTTTTTATGGTCGGAGTTGGATGGCATTGATCTGGATAACGTTTACTTTCAAAAATAAACTATTGCTCTTTTACGGAAAAAGTTTCCGGACCGTATTATCTCTCGAAGAGGTGATCACAATTGGTCACCGAGATCTTGTGATTTAACACTTAGCGACTTCTTTCTTTGGGGCCACGTGAAAGATAAGGTCTACGCCAACAGCCCAGCGTGGATTCAAGACCTCATAGATAGAATTCGTGAGGCTATCGAGGACATAGGGCAGCCACTTTGCGATTTGGTTATGGAAAATTTCTTGAAAAGGATATGGTCCTGTAAGCGTGGTCGTGGTGGCCATTTGCCTGATGTTGTTTTTCATTATTAACGGCATACCTTCCTCTTTATTATGAAATAAACATCCGATCATTTATCTCAAAAAATTGAATTTTTCTTTGAATACCAAAATAACATCTCTTATTGGAAAACCCTTTATATAAAAAGCACGAAAACTATTGACAAACGCAAGTGAGAATCGTTTAGAACCATTAAACAGTTCAAAAGAACTTTTAGTAATATATAGTTGACAATTTTGTATTAACTTTGGCATATCTTTGCGCAAGATTTTCTGAGTTTTAGCTTAAATTCCTCAAAGTTTTTGTATCGGTATGCGTGACTTAAAGAATCATGTAATACATACTACAGTTGCGAAGAATTAGTTTAATTCGTGAATAACTTGAGTTTCTTTCAGCTAATGAACTACTCGTTGTTATAGTTCCTCAATTAAGTTGTTTTCTAAATCTTTTAATAAATACTTGAAAAAGCTGTTCGAAATTTTAACTTATAAGCTAAAGAATAATTTTTCGAAAAAAAATTTTCTCAAATTCTTAAAAAATTTTGTATCGAAATGCATGACTTAAAGATCGCTGTAATGCATACTAGAGTTCTTAACTTAACTTTTTAATTTATTTCAGTTCATGAACTTATTCCTTGTTGTAGTTTGCTCGGGCAAGTTGATTGCTACAAGAAAAAACAGCTGACCAAAATGTGCGAAATTTTAAATTTTAAGCCTATTGCATAAAACATGATATTTCGAGAAGTAAAAAGATCTTAGTTTTGTACTAAATAATAATATAAAATTTTATAGCATAGTTCAGAAGTCAAAAAACTTATCAAGCAACGGCTCAAATCAATCAAACGATCAGTATTAAAGAGATATATAAATAAATAACTAAAGTGAACTAGTTCAATGGTTGGTTAAAAGTTCCTAAGCTTTCAACTATATCGCATCATTTTGTTTAGACCCTCCAAAATCCAAGTACTTTTCTACAAATTAAAGTGTATTAAGCGTAAAAGTTTTGATAACGTCCACAGCTATGACACAACATTTTTAAGCTTTGACACTTTACACTTTGGGAACTAGAACTAGTCAGGAAAAAAAAAAATAATAATAAAAGTATGTTGCATAATTTATGGCGTTTCAACTAACCAGGCAGAAACTAATAAGCTACATGGCAAACTATAAGCAGAACTCCAGAGCCGTCAGTGTCGCCGTCAGTGGCCCATTAAGGGACCTCCCCTAACAGACAGTGGGACTCAGTCAGCTGTCAATGCGCCGCATACAAAAATAACATCAGGGAATTCCCCTAAGTACAAAATAAAATACAAAAACCAAATCGACGCCAGGCAAAGCGTTAAGCGATGTATTGAAATCAAAGCCACAGACCTATCAAGACATTTTTAATGTGTCAGTGTCCAAACTCGGAACTACGTCCGCCCCCCCTGCGTCTATATGCCTATGAGTATGTCTGTCTGCGGTTAGAGAGTCAACAGACTGTCAGTCACTCATTCAGTGAGTGAGTCAGTTAGTCCCTGACTGAGTATTCCGACGAGTGCTGATGAATATATTAACAAAAACAAAAAAAAAAACAACAAATGCAAATTGTTGTCATTCACTCACTCGTTCGTTCATTCATTCATTTGTTCTGCTCTCTCTCACTCTCGCCTCAGTGGCGGTCCCTCAGTACGTCAGTCGATGGGACCGGCTTGTAAATGTTTATTAATCCACTGACGGTGCAGACATTACCAGACGACAACGACAATGACAACAACAGCAAGCGATTCGATTAAAGTCCGGATGTGCCGACTCTAGCATACCCTGCATCCTGAACTTAGAATTTTCAACTTTTTGGTATACATTTAAGGAACTTGCGTATTTTGGTACAGCTGAGTCTAAATACAAAATTTTTGTGGCGGCTGTAAGCGTTACAGAAGCTGAGTTACGCATAGAATGTCTTAGGTAGAGCTATCAAGTGAAGTCTTTGCCACAGACCAAGGGGAAGTGGTTAAATCGATTTCGTCCTAATTGCTGTTAGCTATTTTTTTATTTTATCTTTCTCTCCACAAACTTGGCATACCCTTCAGGATGCAGAGTATTAAAACAACAACAACACATGATTTTTGCGGTGTTTTGTGTATATAAAGGCGGCTGGCAAAGTAGCTTTTAATTAGCATGTTGTCTGCGGCCGCAATTACAACGACAACGACAACAACTTGGCGGGGTGGAGTTGAAAGTGCTACGCATCCTTAGTAAGCTACTATAACACCCTACTCCGCCTCTGGCTTTAGTTCATCATTTGTTACAACTTATTTGGTTAAGGGTTGGGAATTACCGTGCCAAAGCCAAAGCCATTTTCCGCACACAGGTGCGGAGCCTACATTGTAGTTTTGGGTTAACAAATGACAGTAGAACAGGAGGATAGGATTATGTCTGGGCTTGAGTGAAGTGCCATGTTGTTTGTTAGTTTATAGGGCTCCATGCTTGAAATGGCTAAAATGTGTAAGCAATCAGGGATTTTGCCTAACATGGCTTAGTGCGCCATGTGCTTGGCGCTTAAGGGGATTTTCGTAATTAAGCCCCGCTTTAAAGGCTTAAATAACGATATTGTCTTGCATGCTTTATAATATACCTCAAATTAAAACTCTTAAATTTAATTGTAATTGCTATGGTTCCGCATTAGCCTTGAAGTTGAACGATATCCTATAGGCAACACCATTCGAGTTCCACGTTTGTGAAACCTCAAATTTTCTGGGAAAAAAAAAAACTCTTTGAAAAAACAAAACTAATGTTTCTTCAGATGGAATACTTGGACACATACGAAGCAGTAGGCCATGACAAATACAGCTTAGTTCCGCATATCCTTAAAAGACACGCCTACCGATTGTTACCAATAACAAAGTAGTTGATGCCAAATTAGGCTTTTCTTTCAATATTTTTTATCCATTAATATTAGCGAATTCTTCCGAATGACTATTGTAGCTTGAATAAAAACACAGCACAAACTTAGAACTAGTTCTTTTTCTGAGCTAGTTGATGACAAATTAAGCTTTTCTTTCAATATTTTTTATCCATTAATATTTGCGAATTCTTCCGAATGACTATTGTAGCTTGAATGAAAACACAGCACAAACTTAAAACTAGTTCTTTTTCTGAACTAGTTGATGTCAAATTAGGCTTTTCATTCAATATTTTTATGCTAAAGAAATATCAAGATTTGTGAATTCTTCCGAATGACCATTGTAGCTTGAATGAAAACACAGCACAAACTTAGAACTAGTTCTTTTTCTGAACTAGTTGATGTCAAATTAGGCTTTTCATTGAATATTTTTTATCCATTATTTTTATGCTAAAGAAATTTCAATATTTGTGAATTCTTCCGAATGACCACAGTAGCTTGAATGAAAACGATTGGGATTGACTGGGGTGTCCCATTGGAAAAACCTCAAAAGTTATATTGTGCTGAAGTTGTTGAAGACGATGGCATCGATATACCGGTGCCAAGCCATAATGGGATCAAAGTTGCAATCCAGTGACTTAAGAACAATAAAGCTTCAGGCTTTGACGCACGGCTACTGGCGATAAGCTGGCAAAGTACATGCACCAATTCATCTGCAAGATATGGCTTATGGAATGCATGCCCGCAGAATGAAATCTCAGTACGATCTGTCTATCCTGAAGAATGTAATGCCACAATACGCGCCAATTACCGTGGTATTAGTCTTCTTCCCATCGCTAACAAGGATCTCACATCGAAGCACTGATTGGACCTTATCAGTGCAGTTTCCGACCTGGTAAATCCACCATCGACCAGCTCTTCATACTGCGCCATCTAATGGAGAAGACCTTTTTGTCGACTACAAAGCTGCTTTTGATAGTCCACTGCGAGATGTCTGAACACCAAGCTAACACGACTTTGCAGATTGACCTCTCCGACAGCTTTGAAACCAAACGCGGTCTCAGACAAGGCGACTCGGTCTCTTGTACGCAAATGAACAGCAGAGCCCTCTCTCTATAGGACACTCATCCATCCAGTCCTTTTATATGGCGCAGACGCCTGGGGTGTTCGAGAGAAAGATTCTTCACAAGATCTGCAGTCCCGTTTACATTGGCGATAAATATCGTGCTCGATGGAACGATGTGCTGTATGAGCTATACGGCGTATTGACGTAGTGAAGCGAATAAGTTCGAATGGATGCGGAAACTCCAGCTCTTAAGGTGTTTGATGCGGTAGTTGGCGGTCAGCGGAGAAGGGGAAGGCCACGGCTGCATTGGCAGGACCAAGTGGCTGAAGCTCTGTCAGCCCTTGGTGTTATCAACTGCCTGTGTCAATGCGTCGTGACGTCACTGCGCCACTCTCGCATACGCTAGCCAAAATGTGAGTGCGTTTTCAAAATGAGTCTCTGTCTTGAATCATTTATCTTGTCTAAACGATTTTTTTCTCAAGTTGTATGCAAAAGGAAAACGATGGTATCTAAATTTAAAACAGCCTATGACGTCAAATGAGAGCAGTCGAAAATTATAAACTTAATCTTATGTACCAAGTGACATTTAATCGGAATCGTTCTCAGTTCGTAGCGCTTTGACTTTTTTAGATACATTTGTGCCAAAACACTTCTTGAGCAGATCATGCATGTTAATGGCCATCAATCAAATGTTAGTTAGCTACTATGTACTACTATGTACAACCTTGTGTATACCATACCCAAGCGGCATGACTAGCAAATACATAATAATAGTTAGTATATAGTAGTATTAGTTGAAAGACTTAAATATAAATACTTTAAAATCACTTAATAGCCACAAAGCTGCTTGCAACACAATTGGCCCATTTAGATTGTGGCCAACAACACGCAATGCAATTGCCATGCTAAAAATTTACATACCAAGTACATATATATATGTATATGTGCAGCTTATGTATAAACTGTAGCTAGCTATTGGCTGCCCTTATCAATGGTCTGCTCATGCAAGGCGGATTAATTTAACGTCTTACAAGTCATCATTGCGGTCATTGGCACGAGGCATGCAACTTGGACAGGGACGCACATTTGGATGTTGGATGAGCTGCAGCAGCAACTGGCAGACACCAGTAGATCTGTTGGCAATGTCAAGCACTGTAATTTGAAGCGTTGTTGGAGTTGTTGCTGTTGCCATATGACTTTGAATATTCTCTCAAAATGAATTCTCATTATAAGCTCTACGAGATGGAGCCCCTTAGTTGTTGTGTGGAGCTAATTAGACGCATGGCAGAGGCGGCACGCAGGCGCATGACTTACAAAAAATTGCCAACAGCCGCTGACTACACTGAGAGAAAATGCAATTGTAATGGCTAATAACAATCATGGTAAATTGCAGTGGCGGATCCACGGGGGTGGTTTTCGGGTCCGGACCAACCCCCCCCCCAAAGTTGGAAAAATGAGTTGAAAGTTTTTTTCGAGTTCTGATATATATACACTTCGGAGTGAAGAGACCCCTCCAAGACCAAATCCTAGATCCGCACCTTGTAAATTGGGTTCGCAGATTTCAGGCTTTTTTTTTTTTTTCTTTTCACTTCCAAAAATGTTATCCCTAAAGATTGGCGTTGGGAAACTCCACGACATAACCATGAAAGCTTAAAGAATCCATCGCATCAAATTTATAAGCGATATCCGTCCAACCAAGAGCAGCACTTTTAAAGAACTTGAAATAATAGCGTTATAGCTATCCTTGTAAATTATCAAAGTTTCAACTAAAAAATTTAAAGACTCATGTTGTTCCAAAATTCTAATCGAAAATCTTGTTGCTTTCGTGAATATCGTTGCCCTAGTTATATTTTGCTTTAATTTGTTTCCGGCTGCTTGCTCTTTTAGACACTTGGTTGGATTTTCAAAAATACTTCAAGTTAAGATCTTTTCGAAACTTTAAACAAGTTGTTCAAATTTCGATAGAAGACTTTACATTTTTGAAGTAGGTATATTTATAATAAACTAAGGGACTCCACTACCTGCAAGCTTCGCACAATATATCGTACTGCTTCTTCGGCGTGGAGATGCTATATAATAAAATATTTGTTCGTTTCCTCAAGTTCAACAACTCGCACACATCCCTTAATTCCCAAAAAAAAAAAAAAATATTACTTATGTAAGCTGGTTTTTCATGGGAATTATGTCGGAAATAATTGTTTGCGTAAAGCTTGCATAAGTTCGATCGATTACAAAAAAAAATGAGTTTATCGAAATCGGAGAAAAATTATGAATAAAATGGGAACTTTTGTAAAAAGTACAAAAAGTCAATTTGTTTCAAAACCCAAAATTTCATATGGTAATATCGTAACCAAATTTGGTTTTGAATAGTTTCTTAGAGTTCCAAAGCACTGCACTATAGTGCTGGAGCAAACATCGATGATCGAAGTTTAAAATATCTATATATCGATGTTGGCCAAGAGAGATGTTTCCCCAGCACTTCTGCACTCATCAAATGGGTGTTTAGTAGTGATGGAGAAACATCTCTGTTGGCCAACATCGATATATAGAGATTTTAAACTTCGATCATCGATGTTTTCTCCAGAACTACTGCACTAAATTTGATAAAAATCGATTTTTTGACAAATATTTATATTATAATATTTTCTTACATAAACTTTTAGTACATTTAGTACATTTTTAAAAATTTCATTGCTGTAGGCAAGGAATTTTGATAAATATGGCAGTTTCGAAAAATGCTCATAATTTTTGAAAACTTTTCCAAAAAATTTCAATACTAAAGTCATCCGATTTCCAGCAATCCAGAATAGTTTAGGTTAGGTTAGGTTATAGTGGCTGCCTGTCCTGAAACAGCCCAGACGCACTTAGGCACAAGGAGGCCTTTTGTGATGGCACAGCTAACGCTGGCCGAGAGCTGACCAGAGATACCTTTGTATCTGCGTATAGGTATCAGTGGTCAGCTCAGAACAGACAGGCACGACTATCCAATTGTAACCGTATTGTTGCTGAACCAACCTGAAAGTTTAATGAACCTAGCACTTTCTCTGGGACAGAGGTTGGAAAGGTCTGTAAGGCTGGTCAGAAACGGGAACCCAAGTGTCCTAAGTCGCCTTCTGAATTGGGAGGGGCATGGACACATAAAGTGGAAAACCGTCAGAATAGTTTAAGTAAGATTCGAAATATTCCCGCCCTTGGCAGTTTGAGGTCTAAAAAAAAACGAATTTCAGAAAAAATAGCCCATTTTTTCAAGTGTACCCACACATACACACACACTTATTCTAAGCACTGTAGCTGCATGTGTATATGTGATTAGTAGACATAAAGTGTTGAAGCTGTTGCTGTTTTCCAGAGAGTTGAGGTCTAAGTAACACGATTTTTCTTTATTATTATTTCTTGGCACGCGATCTGACAAGTTGGGCGACTTGTTGTTGTTGTTGTTGGACTCTGGGTTAGTCAAGCGAACTGTTGCTCTGAAGCCCGAGCTGTAGGATTGTCATGTTATACGATTTACATGAAGTGTTGCGGGTTGCCTCTACTTTACTTTGAATTTTATTTTTTCTTCATTTTTCTTTGCTCCGCCTTAACCAAGTTCCATTCATTAGCGGCTATTGTACACATGCAAACATATATGTACATAGTTACTATACATACTTAATACATATATTAAACTATAGCTACTTTTTTTGTGCTTAAATTTATTGCTTAGATTAAAAACTTACCGTATTCACATGTGCAACGAGTTATTATAATTATTATGGTAGATCTAGTATCAAACTGTCGCTGGGATTTAATAATCTGTAAGTAGAGAAAAAATAAAAACAAGAGTTAGATTTATTTGTACTTGTTCTTGTTATTGCAAACAAAATAGTTAAATATTTCAGTTTGAGCAAATTCCTCACTACAAAAAATCTTTTTTTCATATATCTATATTATGTATCTTTAGTAAGGGGTACATGAGGTTTGTGCAAATTTATGTAACCTAGACAAAGAGACTCTACAAAGTTGGCTACAATAAGTTCAGGATATATATATATATGTGTTCCTTTAACTCCTATTTGAAGCATAGGGCGTCAACTACTCCTCTTCGCCAGCGAACCCGGTTTTTGTGCAAAGACTCTGAGTTCACTCCATGATAGATTGAGAGATTTCATTTCGGCCTCTGTTGAGCGTCGCCAGTTGATACGCGGCCTACCAATGCTGCGACCTGTTTGCTGGAAAGGGGTCCATCGCAACGCCTGTTTTGCAATGCTATCATCGCTCTTCCTTAGCGTGTGGCCACCAATCCATTGCCATTTCCTCTTCTTAATTACTGTAGCCACATCTAACTGGTTTGCCATTCTAAGCAGCTCGGAAGCCAAAAGACTCTCATGATGCGGCGCAAAGAGCGGTTGATGAAATGAAGTACAGGAGAACAAAAGAAATTGAGGAAGACATGTTCGTCTGTACGTCTGAGCGCCCAGAACTTGGCGCATATAAGAGCTAGGATAACCAAACTTAAGATTTGGACTACTTATATGTGGTTGCTTTATCTAGACATGTACGATTGTGCGTCTGTATGAACGCGTAGAACTTGGTTTATCTAAAAGCTAGGTTAAGCAAACTTGAGATTTTAATTTTTTATACGTAGCAAAAGTTTACAAATTTTAGGATCATCGAGTGTACCTTGAAAATGCAGAGTTTTTCAGCGTAGTTTTGGTCCGGGAAACAGAGAATTACAATCATTTTTTTTTTTTCAAGTTTTTTCGAAAAATATGTTTTTGCTTACTGTTTTCAGTTATTAGTGAATAACTCGAGAAGAAAATATTTTACCGACATATAAAACCAATGACAGTGGACCTTACGTTGATAAACGATATGTGAGGATCTAGTCAAAATTATTCAAGTTATAAGCAACCAAGAAAGTTAAGAGCACAAACCGGAGTGACACTAATCGCACGAAGAAAAATACTTAATACTAGATGGAAAGAGCTTTTCGAGGAACTTTAAAACATAAACGGTAGAGTAGTAGGAGCTTAAGCGGACAAGATAAATTATGAAACCCACATACAAACAATAAATCAAGAAGAGACACCGGAACCGGAGCCAACATTTGACGAATTGAGTGAAACCATCGAAAAAATGAAAAATGACAAATCACCGGGAGAAGACAATATTACTTCGGAACTCGTCGAAAACCTAGACACAAGAGGAAAGGAAATGTTGCTCGAGCTAAGTTTAAAAGTATGGAGGGACGAGGCACTACCGGAAGCCTGGGTAATGGGAACAATAGTTCCCATCCACAAAAAGAGCAAAAAAAGTTTATGTGAGAACTATCGGGGAAATACGTTATTAAATGTATGTTACAAACTGTTCTCCGAAGTTGTTGCGAAAAGAATAAGCAACGCAGCAGAAAAAGTACTGGGGGAGTATCAATGTGGTTTGAGACCCGGAAGATCAGTAATGGATCAAGTGTTTGTGCTCAAACAAAATATAGAGAAATGTTACGAGCATAATTTAGAAGTACAAATGCGCGTCTGACTATGGCAACGCTAAAAAACCCGAGAGCCAAAGTGTCACTACAACAGGACTGCTCGGAAGATTTTATAATAAGCTCAGGGGCTAGACAGGTTGACAGTCTGTCTTAACCTCTCCCTACACTGGGCAATAAAAAGTTACATGACAAGCGGCAACATATTAAGCCGTTCGGGACTAATTATAACGTATGCTGATGACATAACCATTCTGGCACGAAACAGACGATACTTGGAAGAACTCTTTAGCAACAAAGAATCCGCAGCACGCCGAGTTGGACTTATCATCAACCAATCAAAGACAAAATACATGATAATGTCAACGCAGCAAAACTGGCGAATACCAAGCGGCATAAAAATTAATGAAGATTCTTTTGACGGCATGGATCAATTTAAATATCTAGGTGTCTTAATAACAAATGACAATGGCACCAGCCAATGCATACAAGAACGCCTGATAGGAGCGAATAAGGCCTACTACGCTCATCTTAACCTTTTTAAATCAAAAATATTATCAAGAGAAAGTAAACTGACAATATAAAAAACCATAATAAGAGCAATAGTCACCTACGGATCCGAAGTATGGCCAATGACAACGTCGGATAAAGAAGTGCTAAGAATTTTCGAAAGCATGATCTTAAGAAAAATATTCGGACCAAAGCGCAATGAAAGAGGCGAATATAGGTTAGGATATAATGCAGAATTGCTAGAGCTATCACAAGGCGAAGACATTGTCAAATTTATGAAATCTCAAAGGCTTAGATGGATAACTCACGATCTTAGAATGGCAGTACACGCGCGCAGAAACTGATACTTGAATATTAATCAACTTGGAACAGCAAAAAGGGACGTCCGCGAAAAAGACTAATCCATTGTATAACAGATGACAGTAGAACAATCGGTATAAGAAATTGGAAGGACCTTGCACAAAATCGAGACGAATGGTGGTAGATTTTAGAGAAAGCCAAAACCCACCCCGGGTTGTTGAGCTAAACGATGATGATGATAAGCAACCAAAGTTGATAAAAAGTGACATTTTCGAAAATTTTTCAAAATTAAAAAAAAAAAATTTAAATTTTGTTTAAGCTGAAAGCCTAAGATCTTCAAAATCGAGTAAGAACAGGAGTTGCTTATCTCTTTTTATACCCTGTACCGTATGGTACAAAGGTTATATTAAGTTTGTGCAAGCCGATAATGTATGTAACATACAGCAGGAGACGTCGGAGACCGCCCAAAGTTACCTCAAGTATGATCAGGGTGACAAGACAAGTCGATACAGGGTATCCCAAAGTCGTCTGCGCTCGACATTAACGTACGCCATCTTTTTTTAGTCTATTCAACGTATTTTGGCACAAAACTTTGCCATTTCCTCATAACCTTGACTCAAAAACTTTTTATCAGTTTGTATGCTTGCACTTATATGCATAATACCAAAAAAGTATACCTTAAAGACGCTCATAAATTATTAAGTTAGCATTTTATTGCCAAAAAAACACTAAACAAAAATCCAGCTAAAAAACTTTTTATTTAACTAAGCATATCCTTAAGTTATTTGTATTTTTTAAGGTAAGCTTACAGCCCACAAATAAAAAACTATCTAAAAAAAAACAAAACAAATAGCAACAGCATACAGCTTAGGCACTCAAAGTGGGACACTCCAATTAGCATAGCATAAAAGGCTTAAATTTAATTTAAATCCGCAATAACATCTCGAATATTTCCTCGAAATGACTAAGCCTTTTGCTACCAAAAACTTTATCAGTGTGCGCCATTACGCAAATTAATTGTGTATACAAACAAAATATATTCTCCAAAAATTCCATTAATAGCGCCTGATAAGGCCAAGAAGTGCGTTTTGCCCAGAATTTCGTTATCTCTAATATAAATTGGTCACTTAAGCGGTTCCCGTCGCTATTAAACTAACAGACAGCTCGTTTTTTTTTTTTTTTGTACCCCCTTCTCCGAGTTGTGGCATGCCTGAACAGCTGCAACGATTTCCCAGACATAATCTTATCTGACAAACAAAAACTGCGACAGCCAGCTCCATGTGACATAATCTTATCGTTCTGAAACTAAACCAAGCCACCATACAACACAAGTGGCTACATTTTGGTTTCTCATTAGTGTCACGTAAAAAAAGAACTCTATGTATTTACTTATATGTAGGTACATGCCAGCAGATCTATGTAATTACTGACCCAACATATTTATAATTATTTTGATAGTAAATTTGTTGGCTCTGGTGAGAGCGCGTCAAGATTTTAACGTTTGGCAGACACATTAAATTTTCTGCTCCAAATACGCTTTTCACATTTTCCATGCACTTTTCATTTTACTTTTGCCATACGTGGCGTATGCGCAATGTTTGCCAGCCCAAGCGAGCGCACCAAAAACAAACAAACACAGCAAAAACAATAAAAAACGAACTTAAATCAACTGGGACAGCGGCAGGCGTAACATCCTGACTATAATATACTCTCGTTTACTTGCTGTGCCCTATGGACTTGGGTCTCTAGTTTTCGGACGAGGGTCTCGGCTCTGCTTGAGTTTGTTTCCCCAAAAAGCAAGCTGACATAAAGACTTTGATGACTTAATAGCTTTTTATAAAGAGACTAGTATACTCGGCAGAAGTTGTCTTGCCCAAATGTGTCTTCAGACAAGGTTTTTCGAAATTCGAATTTTCGAAAATATTTTACTTGTTGAAATTTGAAATTGATTTTGAAAGTGTTCCTTTCACAATTTTACCCGTCTGAATTTTGAGAGCTTTCTGGATCGCAAGTGCTCGAAATAATAATTTTAATCATGAAACTAAAAGCAAAGTAACTTTCATTTTTCCAAGTCTTGGGTAATGCAGTAAATTTTTAAAAAATATGTAAAAAACATAGAATTCTACGTGGCCTCAAATTCGTTCTACCACAAAATTTTCGAAATTCTGAGAGTATGATATTTTGGTTTTTCACGTTACTTTCTGAGAAGAGCCCAATTAAAAAAATATGGGACGCTTACAAGCATTTTGTTTTCCCCCGGCATGGATTCCTCACAAAGAGCTGGGGCACTGCGACCAGAAGATCTTTTGTACCATACCCATTAATTATGGCAAAAGGCTTTCCGCTATCCGCATGCATAGCAGTAGGTCTTTTGTTCGTATAGCCCTAAGATGGAAGGGACTAATCCGTTTTTTTCCCATGTAACAGGCTCTGTTCCATACCAGCGCTGGGCAGTCACAGAGAATATGTCTGGTGGTTTCATCATCCTCGAGACAGAGTCTGCACTCTGAAGAGTGGATAGGCCAATTTTCTGTAGATAATATCTAACAGTGTGGTGTGTGACTGCCAAGACCTTTTGTCTTGATCATATCCAGAGGTTTGGCAAGCGCTTTGCTTGACGCAGCCCCGGTAAGGATAACCAGTATCTCCTATGTTCTACTGCAGCCCATTTGTTTACCATAGTTTTGATTGTGGACCAACCAATACCACAGAAAGGCGCAGGGGCAGTGGTCAGGGTGGAGGCACCCTGTCGTGCTAGATCGTCAGCGATCGTGTTACCATCCACTCCTGAGTGTCCAGGTACCCAACATAGCACGGCTTTGTTCCGGGAGGACAGGGTTTGGAGATAATTATGACATTCTTTAACCATCCTAGAGGAGATGCCCCAGATAGCAGCTTGGCTATCTGAGTAGATACAGATGTTTGCTCCTCTAGTTCCCTTGTGAAAGATACTATGGGCGCAGATCTCTATGGCATGAATCTCTGCTTGAAAGACGCTGGGTCAGATGCCCATTGCACTAGAGATTCTGGTGTTGGGCCCAACGACTCCAATACCTACACTCTGCTCAGTTTTGGACCCATCCGTGAACCATTGTTGCAGGTTTCCACAAGGCTGCCATCAGTCCAAGTCTCCCGAGAAGAGATCTAAATTTCTTGTTATGAAATAATTCCATGAATATAAGATCTGATATTGAGCAGATCGATACGTCAGGAAGGGAATATACAAGTGCGGTATGACCAGTGTCGCTTGCTTAGAGTCCAGATGTGATCTGGATACGTAGTTCACTCTGCATGGCTGACTTTTGGATGAAAATATGCAGTGGTGGGAGTCCAAGGACTGACTCCATGACAGCTGTCGGGCAGGTACGCATAGCTCCCGAGAGGGATAGGCATACCTGTCTTTGAAGCTTGCTGCACTTCCTAATGGCCACATTTTGCTGCGTTTTTGGGCACCATACAAGGGCTGCATATGTGACGATAGGCCATTCTATAATATCAGGGCTGCAGCCCCCATGTGTAAGTTGTAGCTCTCCATGACAGCTGACAGCATATTATACTATTATATTTTATATTATAAAAAGTTGAAGCCATTTTTAGACAAAGCTTCCAATTTGTTCTAATAAAACAAACGGAGTCTTTTTACAGCTGTGTCCGAACTTTAACTGCTGATAACTCTAAAAATATAATGTGGCAACGCTGTCAATTTTTACAACGTGCCGATATGGTGGAAATAAAGCAGTCGGAAATTGATTTAAATTTTGGCTGAAAAAGAATCGTCTTCAGTGACAAGTCACATTTTTGGCTGAGCCATTTTCATTTGTGAAGAGTCTAAGCCAACAATATCGAAAGAATTCATTGCGTCATCAACTCAAACAATATCGAAATAAAACTTTTCATTAAAAAATTAATCTATCTCTAGAGCTTTGATTGGAATTTGAACTTAGTGCTACTCTCTCAAACTGCTGTATATCTGGAGCTACTCTCGCAAAGCAAGATTTTGAAGTTAATATTTTACATCTTGCTTATAAGGAAATCTTCTGAGTGCTTTCTGAACAGTTGCTTGAACCAAACCTTTGCATGTGCTGTAGTTGCCGTAGTTCGAGCTCTATTTTCAGTTTTAATTATGTAGCAAAGATCGTCTGCTGAGAATATGATCAGTTGGGCGACTGCCCGGCGCTTCTAAGAAGACGAACCCAGTTTCTAGGCAAACCGTTCTTTGAGGATCTGGGTAGTTTGGCTTATGTGCCCATTGCGGATCTGGCTGCGTTTGTCGAATCCTCAAAATGGTTTTGAAATAGGAGAGTCTTAGGTGATTAGGGATGTCCGACAGTTCTGATCCTCCTCCCTTCCCTTCCAAAACGATTTGGAGTTTTGTGAAAGATCAAGAGAATGAACTGAACGACGATCTTAACGAAAATTCAACGTTCCCAGAATGCTATTTATACTTCGTTCATCATTTAATGCACCACATGACCAAAAGTATTACAAAATCTGGAAAAAGGAACCGTGATGAGTACACACATTCACAGTGTAATGACTGCATTGAGAGATGGGTTGCAAACCAGAATGAATGACAAGTACTTTGGATCTAAAGTCAACAAAAGTCTACCTCATTTGACACAGCATCAAAGATCGAAATTTGAGAGAGAGGCATTATTAGTTTACCATCGAGCTCTAACATATTTGGGAAAATGGTACGATTTTGAAAAATCTCCATTTCAGTGTTGAACCTTGAAGACGGAATAGTAGATCGAAAACTATTTCTTAGAGCGGCTGTTTCGGTTCAGCTTGATGTTTACGAAGACGCTCTTTACGACGAAATACTTTCTTTGGCGATGATTATCCCCAAAATCAAACAAATTGACCTCCTCGATATAAAATGGGTAGTTCTGACGTATTTGTCCAATTGCCCTTAATTGTTGGAATAGTTTTATCGATCCCCATCAGCAATGCCTACGTGGAAAAAGTTTTTTCAGCGATGAAGAATGTTTGGAACGATTTGAGGAATCGAATGAGAGTCGAAGTGGTGAAGGCAGAGCTTCTGACGAAATTAAATTTCCATATGAGTTGCGAAGAATTTGCCCTTTTTTTGAATCGAGCGGAACAAGAGCCAGTTCTTCGAAAAGCGATGACAAATGAAAAATACATGTGAAAAAACCAAAAATTATTATGTAAAAACTTTGTAAAAATACATTACATCATGTTTGAACAAATTTGACATTTTTAAATTTCCTGCTTTCCACGGATTCTTGACTCCTAAGTGGCGCATAGAGCCTTCGAAAGGACTAAACGGATGAAAATTTATCAAGGGCTGCTATGAGCGCAACTTTTTTGTTACGAAATTAACAAATTTTAAAAAATGTTTTTAAAAAATATTAAAAAAGAATTAATAAATAATTATTTTTATTCTATTCTTATCTACTTTAGCAGCTTTTTGTAAACGCCAAGCAGTGTGCCCAAATTGCGCCAAAACGAGAGATGGTCACACTATGGCACTTATGCCAGGTTTTCTGTTAGTACAGTTTGCACTAGCCTAATATGCTGCTTACGCTCTAGTTTTACAGTGTATATAACAACTTAAAAAGCATCTTGGCCCACTCAGTAGTCAACGAGTAAGCTTAGTTGGTACTTTATGCATATATATTATATAGCTTTATATTAGAAAAGTGAAAATTGCATTTGTTTTTGCGTTTTTCCGTTTTCAAGCATTTCTTTTTGCTTTCCTTTCTATTTGTGATATATATTTTTTTCCTTTGTTTTTGTATGTATTTAGTGCAAGAATTAAGTTAATTAATTTCTAAAATGCTGCAAAGTTATGTGCAAATATTTGCACATAAATTTATTCTAAAATAGTTAAATAGCAAACAGCTTTTGTACGCCATACAGCCACTTTAAAAGCAGCTCATGTGCAATCAACTGTACCAAAAAAATGTTAGTACAGTGCACGCTCGGTAACGTGAACCAAGGGAGTTCACGTTAACAAAAGTGTTTACGTTTTCGAATGCCAAACAAGAATCAAGTAAATTCACAGGTTTAAATTCACATTTAATTGATGTTTTTTATAGATATATCTGTTGGCACGGTAGCGCCCCGCCAAGACGAGCCAAGCGAAGCGCAAGGGCACTACCTACCTTTTCTCGAAGCGCTTCCTCGTTTTTTCGAACTCTTATAACTTGGGTTTGGACTATGCTAGATCAACAAAATTTATATGTGGCTTGGCCGTTTGTTACTACTACAAGAACTATTGTATAACAGAAAAGTAATGAACAGTGAATTAATTTTTCACCTTACGCCTTTGTGAATGTAGCGTAATGGCCAAGCCATTTGAACTAAGGTGTAGAGTTTGTGAAGTTAGGCCTTGTAGAGTTAGGGCGTTTGGAGTTAGAAGCTTGGCTCTACATGAGATCTGATAAATTTTTGACAGTTCGAGTCATATGGTCTCGTCCTGGCAACATTTCACATGAAAAGGGTATTGGTGGGATATTAATTTTTAGAAAATTTTGTATTTTTTTTTATTTTACAAAATCAGTCTTTTTCTGTGTTTTCTGTTTTTCTCCCTTAGTCGTTTCAGTACATTCATATCATTTTGATCGACGCCTAGCCCACTGAACCGCTTTGTTGAAAATCTGAATTGCTTCACTTGGTTTAATTTTCTCCTGTGCCTCTGAAATGCAGTCATCGTCGTTGGTTTCGTCGTTAGATTCGTCCTACTCCTCCGTTTTTTCTGGCAGAAGTTTCCAGAATAAGCCGGACTTATCAGCATTATAAAGCTGATCGTTGCACAACTCAAATTCAGCCATTTTAGCCTTAAGTATTTCTTAAAACGGTTCCACTGCGAAGAAAGTTGAAGAAAGTCGAATGCCGTATCTTTTTCCAAATCCTTGAAGCCATCCATCACTAGCATGAAAATCACCTTTCCGTTCTTTTAACTTTGAATGCAGTGATTTTGCTTTTTCCTTCGGCATTTTCAAAGCACTTCGCATACGAATAAACCAACGATAAAGAGCTTCTCCATTTGGTGCAGCTCTTTCTTTTTCCAGGCCCAGAAGATGTGTCGTTTACGCTTTGTAAAATAATTTTTTCTTCTTTTTTTTTTAATGCCACAAATTTTTGATTTGACAACATCGTATTTTTTCGCTAAGCACGTCCCACTCGATTCTTTTTGTAAAAAACCGAGAATTTCAGCTTTTTCTTTCAACGTCAATCACACAGATTTTTTACTTCTCATTTCTATTCTACATAGATATAAACTAAGACGACGCTCTAGACCTAGTGATGGGACGATTAATCATTTGATAAACAATAATCGATTATTTTCTTTCAATTAACGATTTAATTGTATCGAAAAATGGGGTACGATTAATCTAAACGTTAAACCATTAAAAGCCCTACGATTATTCGTTTGTTTTTCTTTTCCTTCGATTAATTGCAATTTATAATTGCTCGGTTTCATTTAATCATATGTTTCAATAATAGATTAATCAATTTTTTTCCCCATCACCATCTGGACTAAAATTGCCAAATAAAAAAACATAAGACACTATTAGAGGAATCCCCAAGATCAGAATTATTTGAGCTCAATGAATGCATGCAAACATTGAAACTTTTATTGTTCATGTTTTGGGGTGTTCACGTTTTGGAGTATTCATGCTATCGAGCGTGCACTGTATATATTTTCCAAGAGTTGCTCTTCAAAAATAACAACAAAAAAATACAAAAAACAAAAAAGAAAGCGAAAATGTGGAAAAATTAGCCAAGCTGCATGAAGTGAGTGAAATTTTATATTTATCAACACAATTAAGTTAATAATTAATTAGCCAACACTACTACAACTACAACTAACAAAATTTTTAGGCGGAGAGCGCTGAAAATTGCAGACCATGCAAATTGATTAACAACTTTCAGCATAATCATTAGAGGTAGTATCATTATCATTGTCAGCAACATCATTAATTAAAAAACTTCATTTAAACTGCAAGAGCACTGCCAAACCAAAAAAATGTTAAAAACAAATAAGCGTACATAAAAATAAAATATTAGGCGGCTTGCAACAGCAAACAAATTTAAACCAAACCATTAAAAGACCAAACCAAAAATAACCTCAAAAATAAAAAACCCATGAAATACCATTCGAAATTGAAACCACAAAAACTCAAATGCCCCCAACAACAACAACAACACCAACAACAATGATAATGGTGTTAATAAACATGGAAATTAACGCAGCTTTCATTTTTTTTTTTTTTTAACCTATGGGGGTTTGTCGTATATCTCTAAGCCCTATATACACATAAGTAGATCGAGTGTTCCCACAGCTTTTCATATGATAATAATAATAATACCAACAAATGCTGCAGTACTTATCAGCATACTTGTTATACCATTGTCCACCAGCCAGCCAGCCAGCCAGCTCTAATCTTGAGCAGAGGACAACCCGCAGCTACTTATATAAATAGATATGTGTGTGCGGAAATTCAACCCTCGTTGCTATCCTGACATAATTGCAAACTAATTTCAAGGCATTCATATAGGATTCATATATCGTACCAGAGTAAAAGTCTGCAGCTTGAAAATTTCCGCAACTCAGCGCGATGCGACAACAACAATGCGAAAAAAAAAAGAAAACAAACAAGAAAATCAAAATCAAAAACTCTTGGACACTGGAATACTCTACTTTTCCTATAGTAGCGTTCAAAAAAGTTGTTAAAAGTGTCAACAAAATTCCAACAATTTTTGGCGTGACGTTACATTTGCACGATAAACTTGTTATAAAAGAACAATTTTTTTTTTTGAGTAGCATTATATTTAGTACAAAAAAGTACAACAAGGACATTTCCATTTTGGCGTGACGTTACGTTTGTGCCTGTCTTATTAGTAGAAAAACTTGGCCGCAATGGAGCTTGAACAGAACCAAGCAACTTTTAAAACTTAACAGACTTGACATAAAAGCTATGATAGGGGCTCTTACTGGACACGAGACTGGGAGTGCCTTATTTCGACTACTGTAGAAGCTGTCAAGAGTTAGAAGAAGAGGAAACAGTGGAGCATCTCCTGTATGGATGCATGGCACTATGCAGGAGGAGACTGTACACACTGGGTTCCGAAACTATCAGGAATGTTACTGAATTCGCAGGAATCAGAATAAATAAGATAAATTCGTTCATCAAATCGACAGGTTGGTTTAGAGAGGATACGGGAGAGTAAGGACTAGCTCAAGTGGCATCACAACGGGCCTTTTATAGGCCTAGGTGTGTCGAAAGACAACCACTACTACCTACCTATCTATGACAGAAAAAAAACTTTTTAACTAATGCTGCAATTGAGTAGGGGAGAGTGGGGCAAAATGCGCCGCTTTGGCTATTATTGCATTTTTTAGGCATCCAAAGGGGCTAAGGGGAACTTCAGTTGGCCCTATGTTGTAGCCCACATATTTGGCTAAAACTTCGCCTCAAACTACTTTCAGTTCTAGCTGCTGTAAATGCCTCGAATATTGAGTTTTATAAAAAAACGAACACCCCATGGTGGTGTAAAATGCCCCAGCTCTGGGGCAAAACGCGCCATTCCGGAAAACGCGATTGTCACGGGGCTTATTGGTGAAAAAAGTGTGTGAAACATAAAATGGAAGATTGAATTAGCAATTTTTGAAAAAAGTCAAGGAAATCGACAAAACTGGTCTTGGGACGAGTCGAACACTTATGAGCAAAAACCCAATCGAGTGTGTTTTGCGAAACGCTTCTCTCAAAGTGTGCGTAAGAGAGCGGTTTTTTTCGAACACTCTGAAAGTGTTGAACGTCTTTGGGAAGTGAGTTTCTTTTGCAACACAGCGAAACAAAACAAAAAAAAAAGGGTGGCGCATTTTGCCCCATGGCTACATTTTCGAGTCGGTAACGCGTGGTTCGAAAGCGAGCTAAAACTTCACCAAACCGATTCAATTTTCGTGTGCATCAAACACAAATTACTATAAAAACTCACTTGCAATCAAGTCCGATGAAAAAATTTGACCAAAAGTTAATATCTATGACGCGGTGCTCAAAACACACTTCCTTTAATTAGTTACAAGTGCTACGAGCAAACGAAACTTACTTACCGACGCGTCGTCGCGACGTTTAGAGCTCTCCACGTAAGTTTGGAAAAAATTGCAAGCTTCCAGCGATCACCGTCGTGACGATAATCCTGGTTGAATATTTCCCGAGTGTCGCATTTTGCCCCAGTCTCCCCTACCATTATATTTAGCACAAAAAAATTGCAAGGAAATTTCCATTTTGGCGTGACGTTACGTTTTTGCGCTTAAATATGACACACCAACAAGAAAATATTTTTTTACATATCTTTTATTTATATTTAGTACAAAAATATACAAGAACGAAATTTCCAATTTGGCGTGACGTGACGTTTGTGCGAAAAAAAAAACTATTTTCATAATTTATTAAAAAAAGCGTAGTTTTTACTTTGGCGTGATGTTATGTTTGTACGAGAAAATATGACAGCAAAAAAAAAAACAAACAAATTATTTTCATAATTTATTAAAAAAAAGCGTAGGTTTTACTTTGGCGTGATGTTACGTTGGCTTCAATTTCTTATACTCATGCAGCACTATATTTAGTACGGAACTTCAATTTTGGCGTGACGTTACGTTTGCGCGATAAAATATGACAAACAAACAAAAAAACATTTTGTTGACTTATGCAGCGATTGAGCAGCATTAAATTTGGTAAAAAAGAGATAATATGGGCATTTTCACTTTGGCGTGACGTTACGTTTGTGCGATAAAATATGACAGCAAATAACTATGACATTTAGATAGCACTTAAGTAGCTTTTTATTTAATACAAAGGAGACAACGTGGACATTTCTATTTTGGCGTGACGTTACGTTTGTGCGATAAAATATGACAAAAAAAAAATAGTATATTTATACAGCAATTAGGTAGCACTATAATTATTTTAAAAAACAGTCAAAACTACGCATGGCGTTACGTGACAAAAAAAAAAAAAAACTACATCTTGACTTGGATTACAAAATCAATGTACTCGACCTCATTATAGTGTTAGCATATTAGAAAAACAAAAAAAAAGTTGACTACACTTATGCAATTACACGACAATGGCACCCGACCCGACCCTTGCTTCGAATGGCCCTTGCTGCGCTGCTTCCAGAGATCCTAAACAGCCCTTCTGAGACGGGCCGAGCTATGTAAGCTAATGCGAAAGTGGAGAGTCTGACCCTGACTCTGGGTCACAATCAAAGGCTGTTTATCTTCCTTTGGTATTTTGGCTGTTTTTTTTTTTTGGTTTTTTTTTTTTGGAACTAGGCGACCTCGAAGCTGGCAACATACTGCGCCTCGTTGCTAGACTTGTTGTTGTTTTTTATTTTTTCGGCTGTTTTGTTTTTTCGGCAGAGTTGCCTACATGCTCGAAGTGTTCTAGCGGCGTAGCAGTGTTGTTGTTGTTGCTGTTGCTGTTGTTTGCTCATTGAGCGAAATGAGGGTCACAAATGGGCTCGAGACAGCCCAAGGCCCAGGGCTTACACATGTGAAGAGATTTTCTAGCTAGCTCTATTTTATTTTCCGTTTTTCCGTGTTTTCTTTTTTTGTGCGATAGGCTTTTTCATTTACATGCTCAATAATAAGTAATTCGCTGGCGTTGACTTTGGGCGTTCTATAATTTGTTGTTGTTGCTCATTTTCACTTGAGCAGGGAGCAGGATTCTGGGCAACATTTTTTTTTTTTTTTGTGTCTTGAGGGGGTTCATCATATGCATATCTTTTGGCTACACCAAATTGGCATTCAGCCCAAAACATTTATTATTAAAATCGTTTATAAAATATTCAATAGTGCAAATTAAGTAGGGTTTGCCATTTGTTTATGCGGCGCGTTCTTGCCTCCTTGCTTCGGAGGGGGCGTTGCGACCCTTGTAAATGAAAAGGAATTGTTATAAATTGTTTTGGCCCTTGCTTGCCATTTTTGCTTTCGTTGTATATATGTACATAAATATTGTATATATATATGTATGTACAAATATAGTATATGTTGTCTCTCTCTCCCTCTGAGCTTTGATAGATTTTTGCTATCGGCATTGTTGCTGTTTTTTATGCCCTATGGAGCCTATGCAAATCTTCGAAAGATGTTGTATCTCGTTTGCAAAGGCGTTTAAATTATTATGTAAGTGTTATTTCTTTTATAGCTGCCATAGAGACAAACACTAAACGAGAAACATATATCTTCAAAGAGCTACAGTGGAACCTTGAAGCACGCATTATCAAATCGGAGTGCTTCAAAAAAAAAAAAAAATGCTTTTTTGGGCCATGTAAAAAGTATAATATGCTAATTTTCAAGTTTAGATCTTATTGTATGATAATTTTTTTTAAGAATTTTGGTCTTTAGAATCAAAATCAAGAAATCTAAAATTTCAACAATTTCTCGAGTAAAATCAAATGTAAGTATGTATATCCATAGTACTATTTCGACTCTATACTTCAAAAATTCTAAATGATCCCTTTCGATTTTTGCAAGCCAACTGCATGACGCTACTGCGTTTCGAAAAAGTAGACTTGGAGTGAATCGGCAAGCTTGATTTGGGCTTTATCCGGAAGTGTCGAAAAAAGCCAAATAATTATGTTGAATATAATTTCAGCACGGATTTCAATTGTTTTTGTTTAAAAATGCCGAGAACTTACAAAAAGATGGCGTACGTTGAAGTCGGGCGCAGGCGACTTTGGGATACCCTGTACCACCACATTGCAATTAAGTCCGACACATTGCTTAAAACCTCCAAAAGATATTTTATTCGGCAAATTTAGTTACGATATTTTCATAAAAAAAAAGAAATCAGTCGAATTTTGCACCAAACAATTTTTTTGACCGATTGGTCCTATGGGAGCTATATGATATAGTCAACCGATTTTGATAATATTTGGTACAGTGCTGGGGGTATCTAAAACTTCCGATTGCCAAATTTGGTTATGATATCTTCATAAACAAACGAATTATCCATCTAAGACTTTTTCTTTTTCTAAAAGTTTGGTTGCTCTAGCTCTTACCATCTCTGAGATCTAGGCGTTCATACGGACGGACGGACAGACGGACATGGGTATATCGACTTCTCTAGTCACTCTGATTATACTTTAGGTAACTTTGGGGGGTCTTCGACGTCTCCTTCTATACGTTACATACATTTTCGGCTTGCACAAACACAATCTTCCCTTTGTACCATACGGTACAGGGTATAAAAAGCGAAACAAATCCCCATAAACCGGTACCAAGTTCTGATGATTTGTTGGAAATGCTGCAGGCAGCGAAAATTGAAAAAAGCAGTGCTCTTTAAGACGCTTTCCCTCTTTTTTTAAAAAAACATTTTTTCAGGTCATTTCACTAGGCAAAAATCGTTTTTATTCCACATTCATTAATTAAACATTTATTTTACCAAAAATAAAGAAATAAAATGCTTGCGATAAAATTTTATGACGGTTTGTGTCATTTTTTGACACTTTCGGATTCACCCAAAAAAAAAATAGAATATCACGATTTTGGCATTTTTTGCTCGGAGATCCAAAAATCCTTGTATCGATCTAAAATTTTGACACAATGAAGCTGCCCTGATGCCCTGAACTAGTGCTGGAGAAAACATCGATGATCGAATTTTAAAATCTGTATATATCGATGTTGGCTAACAGAGATGTTTCTCCAGCACTACCAAACACCCATTTGATGAGTGCAGAAGTGCTGGAGTAACATCTCTGTTGGCCAATATATAGAGTTTTTAGACTTCGATCATCGATGTTTTCTCCAGCACTACCCTGAACGACACAGCTTTCAATTTAAAAAGAAAAAAATTGTTTCACTTCAGAAAATCTACGAAAAAATGCTTCCGAATTCACTATATAGAGCCCCAAAAACTCGAAAGAAGGCAATTTTAGTGAATTGTCAAGACCTAACCGATCTAGTCAATACCAAATGAACATAGCTTTAGGTTCCTCGTAGACCGCATCTTTTGCGTAACTTTGTCTCACTTCTAGCGAAAAACCTAATTTAACTAAACTTTTAAGACTTCAAGATAAGAGTTTTGATCTGAATATTTTCGGGTAAGCCCATTCATTGGCTGTGTGTTTCTGGTCAATGTCTCATTGAAAATAGTGTAGAATTTTCCAGATAAGCTAAACTTATGCCAGCTACATGTTGATCTATCGCAAGCTATTTTGTAGTTAAAATTTCAAGCTTAAGGCCTATAAAATCTCAAATGGGACTTTTATTTAGTAGTTAAAATTTTAAGCTTAAGGCTTCATATAAAAAAAAAAAAAATTCCAAATGGCAATGACATATCACACTTCATATAAAAAAAAAGTCCCAACTGGGATTTTTTTTTTTTTTTTAGGTACCATTTGGGATTTTTTTTATATGAATTTTTTCATTGCCCAAATGGGACTTTTTTTTATATGAAGTTTTGTCATTGCCATTTGGGATTTTTTTTTTATATGAAGCTTTGTCATTCCGTGCGAAATTTTTCAGTCTGCGTATAGGCCTTAAGCTTGAAATTTGAACTAAAAAATATCTTGCGATAGATCAACATATAGCTGGCATGACACTAGAAGCCTTTTCCTAAAGCTGTGACGTAACTTTGATTTTATTGTTAACGCAACCATCCTATTTGTTGCATCCAATGACAATTAGTTGACGGACTAAAAGATACACTTTTGGATATTTCCCTAAAAGATTTTTGGTCTTAAGGTGCCAGGTTATTGTAAGCTTGAGTGCTTGACAAATTATAGAGTTTTTTTATACTCCCTGTGATGGAAACCCCCCTCCATCATAAAAGTTGAAAAAATCGTTTGACAGTCATTAGCGAGCTCTGATATATGTATATGTGCACTTAGAAGTGAAGAAGCCCGCCTAAGACCATAGTCTGAATCCGCACCTGGATCGTACAAATCATGAAGCTATGTGCAAAATCATATTAAAATTTCTTATTGTGGGTAGCATTAGCTCTTAAATTTTACATATTTCTAAAAAAACTTATGGCTATTGTGTTGAAAAAAAAAAATTCTTCAAATTTTGATCATCTCTAGCAGTCTTTACTGTACTTTATTTATGAAGTGCGACATTTAAATAATGCTGGTTATTTGTTATACGTAACGTAAATTTTATGATAGGGTTACACTGACTTACACACACGCTCACACAGTCTTCCAAGCCGTCAGTACAATTATAAACAAATTAGGATTTTCTTGGCAGCAAGAAGAGCAGCTGCAAATTCTCTCTCTCACTTTTTACCACATATGTATGTAGGTAGGTAGGTAGGTACATATATTTATTTATGAAAAAGTTTTTCACAACCAAAGTGGCCATAAAATAAAAATACAATTTGACATATGCCACGCATTTAATATGCCGTCTGTGTGAGCTGGGAAAGCTTTGCCACAACAATGGGCATTGAGATCCCAAGTCCAATAGCAAGATAAAGTCGCACTGTGTGGGCCGAGAGCTGCAAAGGGTTATCTCGTTTTACCTTACTAGAATGCTCCCAAGTGTAAACTAGAAATGAGCCGAGAAAACCAAACAAACGCACGAACCAGTTGCAACGAACCCAAACCGAACCGGTTGACAACAACGCCGCAGCGTGTGTACCAAATCCAGGGCTGGACTAGACTGAACTGGGTGTCGTTTAGCCAGATAAATGGGCAGTTAAACAGCGAGGGGGAGAGGTTGTTAGACCACTTGATAGATACTGTCCGTCAGTTCTGGCCCAAAATAAATTTCAAAGCGATTTGTTAAAAGCCAAATTCACAAATCCTAAAACAAAAAAAACCAAAAGGAGTGTGGAAAATAATAATAATGATATCTTTGGTAGAATACGTTGCAGCTGTGTCTAGGTCTACACTAACTCTTGGGTTGAAAGCCATCTAATGCAAAATTATTCATAAGCAGACAGCAGCACACAGATAGATACACAGAGATACACAGATACAGATACAGGAAAAACTTTGAAATACGCTCGAGTGATGGATACAAAACGTAATATTAATGTTAAGAGCATTTTGTTGGCCAGCAGCTGGAGTTTTGGTCACACGGCCAATGCTTATAAGCCGCTTATGGCTTGGTTTGCCCAACCAAACGACCAACTGACCAACCGACCAACTGCAATAAATGCTCGTTTTTGGACTCGAATTTGTAGCTCTTTGGGTATCAACATGAAAAGTGTTGTTGTTTTTTTTTGTTTCTTTTGGATGCAACTTGAAAATTTGTATTGCTGCTTATTAAAAATTTCCAATTTCTATGCATGTTGCATTGAAAAATTGTGAAATTACATGAATTTTCGATTTCTTCTTTAAGCTTAGCTTAGTTTTGGACATACTGCAGCTATAACTTACTTTTTACTTAATATGCTGCCCAGTTCACTTTAAAGCTGTCGATAACGATAACAGACCAATGAACAATAAAAACGGCAATCAAATATTTACTTTTTAAGGCCCATACGCAGCATGCAAAATTTCCGCAGGAAATGTCAAAACTTCATATATAAAAATAATCCCAAAAAAGGGAATTTTTTTTTACATTTCGTGCGGAATTTTCGCATGCTGCGTATGGGCCTTAGGTTCATCATAATCCAAAAATGAAAAGTTAAATAAAAATACTTTCTAACATTGTTAAAGGAAAAAAAAAACGAATTTTATAAAATTAAAGAATTAAAAGCTTTTCTAAGCCTATGTAGCTTAAGGTTTTTAAACAGCATCTCCGGAAATCGCAAAACCCCAAAAATTTTATTCCCGAAAACGATTTTTTTTTTTCGATATTTGCCTATTTATTTGCGTTAAATTCGTTTATTTGCCTTAATTTTCCCGATAAATTTTTCTGACATGGTTGCCGCAGCTTCATTATATGTTGTTCATATATCAGTTTCATTAATATATTCCTAGTTCCATATAATTCTATCTTTTAAATAAAATTACACAAAAATATTACTAAAGCAACAATAATAATTAAAATTAAACTTGACTTAGTTATTTTTCTTATAAGCGAAATTTTCTTTGTTTAAAGCAGAAACCCAGTCGCACCAAGCGGTCATGTGTTCGTGTATGATATGTGCTGCACGAACACACAAAAAAAAGTCGTTTTGACTGTGCATGCTATTTTTTGTGTTAAATCGAAAATAAAATAGTTACCAATAAATATCTAACTTGAAGTTAGCATAAAAAAAAAACTAAGAAAATCAAATAATATTAAAAAAAACCATTTCAGTATAAAATGCGTACTTTTTTAAACCAATTTAGACGATTCGTTTTAATTCCTGTTGCAACAAAACTTTCGCTTTCAAACAATATGAAAATTTGCATAAGCGTATTTAAAAGTATATTGAAGATTATGAAAAATAGTTGGAAAATCCAAAATAAAAATTGTTGCTTCTTACGCTTTTTTTTAACGCATAAAAATATGTTTCGTATAAATGAAGCTCATAAGCAAGCTCTTGAGCTATTAGAATCCCTAGATGTTGAGGGAAGCTACCTCTTATCTCATAACATTTATTATTATTAATAATGGGTATAAAGATGTACTGCGTCCCAAATGGATCTATTGTACCCCCTTCACGGCTCAGAGCACTCCCAACAGTCCAATGGCCTGCATGTATTCCAGTATTTTGATTGGACTTAGGGTAACAACGATCTCCGGTTGGAGAACGTACACGCCTAGAAGCTTGTTTCTTTTGCTAATGAGAGCCATGCATTCACATAGTAAATGTATTGAAGTTTCTTTCTCCATGCTGCAGAAGCGACATAGTCCACTTTCCGCTATGACAATTTTTTTTAAGTAGCTGCGGAGCCTACAATGTCCCGCCAAGAGGCCTGTCAGGATCCTTACAGTATTTTTCCCGTGAGTTATCATGAGTTTGAACCTCTTACGGTTGTAGTTACAGAGGAGCGTTTTTGACTGCTTCAGTCCTGGTGTCTGTGCCCAGTGGTGTCAGTGCCCAGCCGTTTATTTTCCTCCTCCATTCTCAGCAGGTCTCGTACCACGTGGTTACCAATCCCACAGTATGGTTCGGGTCCGATTAGCGGTGTTGCTGCACCGGTCCTTGATAGTCTATCTGCCAGCTCATTTCCAGGAATATTGTTATGTCATGGAACCCATCTAATCGTGAGCCTATTCCTAGCACCTAATTTGTCTAGTTCAGTTCTTAATGCCTTTATTGCTGCTTGACTGTCAGACAGGATGGAGATATCCTTGTCGTGATAGTTCTTTTGCAGATTGAACTCTGCACTAGAGCTGGAGAAAACATCGATGTTATATCGATGCATCGATGTATCAAAGTTTAAAATAACTATATATCGATGTTGGCCAATAGGGATGTTTCTCCAGCACTTTTGCACTCATCAAATGGATGTTAAGTAGTGCTGGAGAAACATCTCTGTTGGCCAACATCGATATATAGATATTTTGAACTTCGATATATCGATGCATCGATATAACATCGATGTTTTCTCCAGCACTACTCTGCACACCTTCCAATAGCACAGACTTCAGCTTGGTAAATGCTGCTGCGTCTGCCTAGTGATTCGTAGTATTTTGTCCTGGGTCCTACTACCCCAAGGCCGCTTCCTCCATCAGTAAGGGATCCGTCCTCGTACCACTTTATTGTTTGTGGTTTCATGGGGTGAAAAGAAATTTAGTAACTCGCGAAAATTTACGTTTCTGCTGCTTTTGAGTTTTCCGCGCTGGGTTCATCTTTTTTGGTTTCTACGTTTCTTCATAAACTTAACAGGCCCGCTTAACCATAGTGTATCCTATCTATTAAAAAGGAAGACCGCTTGTCACTTTGACATTTGCCAAAACTATGTGCGCTGAAGAGTGGAGCGGAGTGCAAATAAAGAGCGCCCAAAGGAGCGCAAAAGTTGCGACAGGTCGGTCGACCAAGCCAAAATTCGAAAAACCCAAAAAAAAACAAAAAGAGAAGATAACGAAAAAAACGTGATCCAAACAGCAGGCAATGCAAAGGAGTGTCTTCGGCGTCGTCGACAGCGTTGCCAGAGTCATCATAGTTGTTGTCTAAAAGCTGCCAAATGCCTGCCCAAGCCAATAAATTTGAAGTTTTGCGATTTTTTGGTATGGTATGGAACTGTGGGGGGGGGGGTCTAATAGTTTGGCTTGCCATTCGTTGCGCTTGGTTTGGTTTGCTTGTAGTCGGTCTTGTTGCAACCAAAAAATCAAACAGGCAGGCAATGGTTATGTGTATTCGATATTCGAATACGGGCTTGAAAATGTATGCCAGTGGCATAATCGACTAGCTTCACTCCACTCACCCTGTATCTATTGTTATGTTTGTTGTAGTTGTTGTTGCAATGCCGCAAATTAAACATTTTGTGGGTCGTAGGCGCTGCAAACTTTGTCTGCTCTCCAATTATTAAAAAAAAAATTGCAAAAAAAAAAAAAGAAAAGTAAAAGTTTTTTTTTTTTTAGTTTTAGCAAGCTGTTTTGTTGTTGTACGCTTGTATAAGTAATATATGTATCTGGTGTAGCTGTAGCTGTTGTATCTTTTCAATATGGCATGCAAGATACAAAGCAAACGCTGTGTATCTGCATTTGCCTCATCATGCGTTTGTCTTTAATTTAAGCTTAAGATATACAATTTGTTTTTCCCTTTTTTCAAAGTATCTGAAGTTTTTGGTCTGTTGAGTAAACGAAATTTGTTTACAGTGCTTGAATTGGCCTTTAGCAGCTCTACTTTTGCTGCCAAAGCGCAAGCCGCTCTTTGAGTACATATGTATATACATATGTATGTATCGTATGTAGTATATAGTTAGATCTACTACATAGTAATTAAACAATAGAGCAGCTACAAACATGCAAACATATACTTAGTTGGATTATTACGTATACGCCGTATTGCAACGTAGGTCAGTAAAACTTAAATCTTGACTGAGCTTGTTAATCTATGTTTGGGTTTATTTGACAGCAGTTGGGTTCAGCTGGGGTCAGGGCTGCATATTAATTGTATCATAAAATGGTTTGTAGATTTTGTGATATATTTTTGTTTTTTACTGCAACAATAACAATAACATTAATACTTAAAGCTCACTTAATGGATAGCATAAAATGAACTCGACTTTGGTCTTTGAACTTTACTTTTGAACTAGTCTAAGCCGCTTGCAGTTCCATTTGCTGCGATAGTTCATCTAGTTCCAACAGTTCGTTCATGTTCGTTCTTTTCTTTTGTGGTTCATTTGAACTTTTGGCGCTCATCAAATTTTGATCCTATTCAAAAAAGTTATGCGGACACAAAATTAAGTTTTCTCTAATTAAAAAGATTCAAAGATATGATTCGTTTCGAAAGATAGAACTAAATTACCTGCCTCTAAAGTCTTAAGAACTAAAAAAAAGAAATGTATCCGTGAATAAAAAGTAACCGGTTCCAGCAAAGGAACTAGACTAGACAACTCCAATGATGATGTTAGAGAGTTACGTACTGTGTAGACACATATGTCGGCTGATCTTATAGAAGAAGTAATTCTTCTGCCAAAGTAAGATAAAGATTCGGAACTAAAACAAAGAGAAAAATTTGTACCTAAATAAAAAGCAAATAGATCCAGCAATGGAACTAGTTTTGCCTAACTCCAATTCTAAAGCACCTGAGCAACGATCTGTATTGTAGGCACAGTTTTAAAGAAGTTGAAGTTGAAGATTCTAAAGAAACAAAGATGAATAAAAAGGAACTTAAGCTCGTACTATAATTTTAATTAGGTCGAAGCTGTTAATAAATAAATAAATAAAAAGCAATTAGATGGCCCTAAATTCAAATGGCTAGGTTACACGTGGAGGAAACCCTCTACTGATATCGCGAAGCTAATTTTGGACTTTAACCCCCAAGGCAGTCGGAGCCCAGGTCGCCCGCGAAATACTTGAAAAAGACAAGTTATTTCAGAATTAAGAGAATGTGGAAAAAATTGGAGTGAAGCTAAGCAACTAGCGTTAGATAGAGTTCAATGGAACTTGTTTGTATAATTTAATGGATTAAATATGTTATATAATTAGATGGCCCAACTCCAATCTTAAAGCAGCCAGGGTGGAGCTTTGTAAAATTGCCGCGGAGCAGCCTTGACTGAAGTTATAGTTGGAGTACTTCTGCAGTTTATTGTCGAGCGATAACGCAGCCCATCCATCAAGGGTTTATTTGGCATAGGGAAGTTTTTCACTTCATTGCCCATTTTTCCAACTTTTGGGTGGGTCTGGACCCGAAAACCTGTCCCGTGGATCCGCCACTAAAGTTAAGACATTAACAAAGACAAAGTCTGGATCTTATGAGCTGATGATGCCAGAATTCAGACAAGGCAATGCTCTCTCCTTGAACTTACTTAACTTTTAATATTTCGTTGAAGAGTTTTTTGCGAAAGACCAGAGTGCTTTGGAAAGAAACAAAAGTTTTTTGAGCCAAGGGATAGATGTTAAGTCCGCTGCGACTATTGAAGAAAGCCAACAATGGAGTAGTAGCTAGTCGGGTAGCTGTAGAGACTGTAGAAGCTGCCAGAATTCAGACAAGGCGATGCTCTCTCCTTGAACTTACTCAACTTTTAATATTTCGTTGAAGAGTTTTTTTCAAAAGACCAGAGTGCTTTGGAAAGAAATAAAAGTTTTCTAAGCCAGGGGAAAGATGTGAAGTTCCCTGCGACTATTAAAGAAAGCCAACAATGGATTAGTAGCTAGTCAGGTAGTGCGCGCACTGCTTACCTTGGGTATGAAGAGGGAGAAAGTAGAGACAGCTGTAGAGGCTGCCAGAATTCAGACAAGGCGATGCTCTCTCCTTGAACTTATTCAGCTTTTAATATTTCGTTGAAGAGTTTTTTGCAAAAGACCAGAGTGCTTTGGAAAGAAACAAAAGTTTTCTGAGCCAGGGGAAAGATGTTAAGTTCCCTGCGACTATTGAAGAAAGCCAACAATGGATTTGTAGCTAGTCAGGTAGTGCGCGCACTGCTTACCTTGGGTATGAAGAGGGAGTGCGCAAAGTAGAACCAGCTGTAGAGGCTGCCCTTGATTTTCCCATGATTCATTTATTCTTTATATTTTTGCTTTACTTCTGAGTCAATCCTTAATGTTTATTGACATATACAAGAAGTTCAAATTTGCGTATTCGAATCAAAACAAATTCTTCAAGTCTTTGACAGTGTTTCGGACAACTTCTAGAAGCTTAACAAAACTCACTATGGACTGTAATTTAATATTGTTTGTGGATTTATTTTTTATTCTTGCAGTTCTATGAAATTTAATTCTGAAATTTGCTAATATAAACTCTTTGTGAAGAAAGCCAACAATGAATTAGTAGCTAGTCAGGTAGTACGTGCACTGCTTACCTTGTGTATGAAGAGAGAGTGCGCAAAGTAGAGACAGCTGTAGAGGCTGCTCTTGATAATCTCATAATTCATTTATTTTATATATTTTTGCAGGCATAACTAAATCGTGTTACTGTAAGCTTAACTAGTTTCAATAAGTTCTTATTGTTTTTCTTGGGATAATTTGAGATTGCGAGCCATATGATCAAATTCTGCTCAAAATGTATTTTAATTGAGGCATACTATAATCGGTTTTGTGTAAACGGGCTAACTCCAATTCAAAAGGCTTCCGTGTACACGGAAACACGATTGCTGTCGAATAGAATCTAGTGCTGATAAAGAAACATCACCGTTTTGCTAATTAGGCTCACATGAGGCTTACTGCTGTATATCATCTCTAATCCTATAATCATAGAGTTGATTTTTTATATAAATGCTCTTACAATAGCTTTCTTCGATCTTTGATAACTCTCAAACAAATACGCTCACACTTTGAATGTCGCAGAAGACAGTTTTGAAGAATTGTTAACCGATTTTTCTTTGCCTCTATAAGACAAGAATGATATGGAGTAGAACTGTGCGAAACGCTCCGATAGGTCGTTTTTTCTAGCACAAAGAGTCTTTCCGTGTAACCCAAGAACGTAGGCCATGCATTTTTTCTCGTGTACTACGTTTTGGTAGTAAGTTTCCAACAATTGGTCAACAGGAAAGCAATATCGTTCAGGCTATCCATTCCATTCGTATCACCTGGCGACGCTCAACAGAGGCCGAAATGAAATCTATCATGAAGTGAACTCAGAGTCCTTGCACAAAACCGGGTCCGCTGGCGGAGAGGAGTAGTTGACGCCCTATACTCCAAATAGGAGTTAAAGGAACATCCATTCTTGAGACCCGGCCTGCCTTTTGCAAAACACTGCCAGCTAACCCGGCAAGGCTTTTGAAGGCCATCCCACAAAATTCTTCTTCTCAAAATTTAAAGTTCAGACAAAAACGCAGATGACGCAATTCCAGAACCTAAATTTGTGGCAACATTTCTTTTTTTTTAGCTCTTCTGCTTTCCGAGCTTAAAGCGTTCGACACAATTGTTCGGGTTGATTGAAAATATACAATATGTCTACGCTTTATAGCTTCGAAAATGCTTTCTACTCTTTTTTTTTTCTACTCACATTATCTTTGAATGCATGCCTTTATTCTTTGGGAAACATGCATCCAACAAAAAAAAAAAAAAACACAAACTTTGATCAATAGGGTAAAACAAATTAACCATCAGACGTTTTGCTTGATTGCACAAAAGACCCGACAATGCTGCGAAATCTTCAATCCAGCTCCGTCAAGAAATCATGCTTCCAACTTTAGCGCATACCCGCTGAAAGCTTGCGCCCACTTCTGCCCCACTCTTACATCTACACTCAGCCATTAAACAAGGCGCGTCAACGGCTTGGCTTCTACTGACGTTGGCGTTGACGTTGTCAATGTAGCATATAGGGTATTGGCAAAAAAACAACAACAACAAAAATACAGCCCGACTTACTCAGTAGGTGTGCCCGCCCACTAAAGATGCAGCTACTGCTGGGCGGTGGTACGGGCGGGTATTGAACTGAGTGCATTTTACAGGCGTTGAAAAATTTGTAGCCCCAAAACAAAGCACATTGAATATAAATGGGTTGCGAGCAGGGCTGCTGGTGAAAAGTGTGTGCGCGCAATAATCGAAAAATGTCGTGGGCGTGGTCAGGGGAGTTGGGCGGAGGCAGTGCGCCCAAAAAGGGGGCAGCCAATGTAAAACGTGCAGCGACCGCTGTCTCTGACTTCGTCGACAGAGTGCCATGAAATTGAAAACAACAACATTGAGAGAGACTGACTTCCCAACAACAGCAACAGCTGCAACAACTTCCAAAAAAAAAACAAGCTCCGAAATATTTTGAATATTTTCACGTGCATTTGCATAAACGGATGCTGCCAGCGGGGGGTTCACAATGGGGTCTGGGCTGCCACTATGGATAAATATGGCAAGGCTTAAGAGCGGGCCTCAAAGGGAGTGGGCGTTACGTTGACAGACCCTCAGGCTTCAGGCTGCTGTTGCAGCAGTTGCGACTCTAAAAGCAACAACAACAACAACTCGTACAACAAAAATGTCGTGTAAAAAGCATTTTGGCAATTTGCCTTCAAATCGGCTTTTTACATTTTATTCTGAAAGCAAAGAGACGACAAGATTCTTAAACTATTAAAGCGCTCGCTCTTGCTACTCAGTTTGTGCAACATTCAGTCAGAAATTATGTTGCAACAAAAATTACACATGTGTTGACAACAATAAGGCTTGTTGAGTTTTTCAACTGAGCCGTCTACAAAAGAAAATTGCAATTGAGAGAGAGAGAGTGAGAGAGAGAGAGAGATTCTCTACAATGCTTGCAACAAAATCGGCTTAAATGTCTCGTTGTTGGCAACACTGCAGTTCTTAATTCACCCAAGTCTCCCATCCCCAACCCATAGTGTTTTGCGCAAAAAATTTAAGAGGAATTCTACAATCGTTTGAATAATACGACTGACTGATTACTTGGCGTATACGTAATGCTAACTATTTGGAGTAAGAGTATTACAAAAATTGCTTCTAAAACTAATATTTTATTATGTTGGCAACACTTTTGCATGCGTCTCTTGTAGCACCTTGAAGAACATTAACAATATATCGAATGCTCAAAATATGCATTTGGAAATAAAATTATTATCTTTAACCGTTTAGAATTTCGATTTTTGCAACGAGCTAAGTCAAATTGGCCCACTGTGGGTCTAAATATTTGTCGATAATATTTTGTCGCAGTTTTTCGCATTGAAACAAAATATTTCGGCTATACAAATATCTTCTGTTAGCAAAACCCTTAATTGGGTAAAATTCCAATTTTTATTTATATCGAAAACTACTTTATAACAGGCGCGAGTCCAGGATTCGGTCTAAGGAGGTGATTTTCACACCGAAGTGTATATAGAGCTCACAAAAAACTGTCAAACCATTTTTTCAACTTTTAGGGAGGATCCGGACATGAACCCCCCCACCACCCCCCACCACACACACACCATAAAATGCTTTAAATAAATGGGCACATATTTTACAGAATCGGATCTATTATGCCCCCTTCCATGCCTAGTAGTGCTGGAGAAAACATCGATGTATCGAAGTTTTAAATCTCTATATATCGATGTTGGCCAACAGAGATGTTTCTCCAGCACTACTAAACACCCATTTGATGAGTGCAGAAGTGCTGAAGAAACATCTGTGTTGGCCAACATCGATATATAGAGATTTTAAAATTCGATCATCGATATTTTCTCCAGCACAAATGCCTAGAGTTCCTCAACTAGCTCAATAACCGAGACAAATATAATTATTTTGACTGGGTCTAGTCAGGGTGACATTGAGAGGGAAATTCTGCTTCTGCTTCTTCTTCTTCAGAGCATCATTGGGATTTTTCCTGCGCAGTTTCACAAAACCTTCTTTCGACTTTCTGATTCCAATGCTATTCAGATGTTTCATGAGCCTGTCCAAATGAGATATTCTCTTGAACCTCAACATGTTGTACGAATCCTCTCTTTTGACCGCATGAAGTTTTCTTCTTCTTTCAGCAGTTAAAAAATACCTTACTATAATTTCGTATTGCGATTGTAATTACGATTGTTATATTATTAGTAACTCTTAAAATACGTTTCAATTGAGGCTTCAATAAAAAAAATTACCAAAAAATGCCAAATTGTAAAAGTACTTTTCTTGGGAATTGTCTTAAGCTCAGCAGCAGAAATAGCGCTCTAAACTTCTGAACATATATCCAAAAACACTTTAATCAATAAGACTTAAGCTTACATCGCTTCATCTTGAAATTCCCCCCAAAACGCAAATCACTTACTTTAGGTATTTCTAGTGCAGAAAAATGTCCGCAAAAGGGAACACTATTAACAATTCACTTTTTAAGCTTTTTAAATCTATATTTTTTTTTCAATTTTGCAGGCCCATACGCAGCATGCAAAAATTTCGCACGCAATGTCAAAACTGCATATACAAAAAATATCCCACCATTTGGGATTTTTTTTTTTTGTATATGAAGTTTTCACATTTCGTGGGGAATTTTTGCATGCTGCGTATGGGCCTTAAGAAATATTCGAAATATTTTATGAATCTGATATCTAATACATAAAAAAAGGATCAGCTTTTGTCTTAACATAGTTATTCTAAAACAATTACTTTTAAATTGCTCAAATTTTGTCTAATCCCAAAAGGTTTGTTTTTTGCCAAGATTATAAGTTTATAAAGTAAAAGCTTAGCTAGAAAATTTCTACAAAGAAAGTTTTGTTAAGTTTTTGTAATCATTTGGATTGGCAAACAAACTTCAGCTCTTCATGAATCCATAAACTTTAACGCAGCAGACACACAAAAAAAAAAAAAAAAAATGTCTTACTAACTACTATCGAATAATGAGCAAAACTTGCCAAACAGCTAAGCGACAACAACATCCAACTTGCAACAGAAACTTAAAGAGCAAGCCAAAGGCGACCCTGTTGCACTGCACCTTGCTGACCACAAAAACAACAACATCTTGTACAGGGTACCTGTTCTATATATTATATGAGAGAAGAAGAAAAAAACATAAAGACAAAGACATCACGACTATTGTATACCTTATGCCAGGGTTACTTTTCAAAACGGGGGAAGCCATTGGGAAGACTGTAGTTTTTTAGATTGCAATCTGCAGAAAAGAACTAGACCAACTTTCAAAAATGGCTTGAAAAATGAAGAAGAAGAAAAAGAAGCAGAAGCTGAAGGTCACAAGATTCTTCATTTACCTAGGCCTTATAGTCTTCAGGAGATAGCTATGGTTATGGTATACCTCGACTCCTTAGCAACCAAAGTTCGTATGCACTCATGTAATATACCCTTCTATCCATTGCGTATAGTGTATAAAAACTGGCTAGCTGGCGGCAGTTCCAGCCAAGCGGCCACTCATGCGCAGACACAGACGCTGCCACAGACATGTGGATGGAGGGATAGACAGACGGACGAAGCGTTCCATGGTGCAGCAAGTTGACTTGAGTCTTAACTTGGCCTGAAAACGGTTTGTTTGGCTGCTGCTGCTGCTGTTGCTCCCTGCTCCCAGGCTAATGCTTAACGCATACATACACAAGAGCACCACGCACATGGTGCGTCTGTAGCTTCTTCCATCGAATTGGCTTATTTTTTATACCCTATCGCCAAAGAGGAAGTGGTATATAAAGTTAGTTTAAAGAAATATGGCCAAGCATGATACCACAAAATATATACCAAACTGCTCAGGATAACAAAAGTAAAAATCAATATCGATATTCATTTCGAATGCACCAAAATTATCAAAAACGCCAACTTCACGACTTTGAAAAGGGCCTAAAAAGAACTGGTTCACTGCGTATAGGGTGTTCCGAAAAGTTGGCAAAGTAGTAATGCTTGTACAGCGTGTTTTTAGAGGTTCACAACTTTGAGTTGGCAACACTGCTTTATCGACAACCCATTTAACAGCTGATAGTTGCTTTTTGTTGCAAATTGTTGAAATTTTTTAACAAAATAATGCTTTCGTTCGTCAAACTTGTACAAAATTCAAAATTTTGTTCTCCAATGAAGCCCATTTTTGGTTGCATGGGTACGTAAATAAGCTTTTGTTCAAACACCATTATATCCACAGAAAATTACTGTCACTTGTATACGTCTATAAACAGGAGACAATTGAACACCTGGAAATCAACATTCGAAGCGGAAAGTTTGTGAAAATTGATGTTCCAGCCGTGGCGTCCACATGGCCGAAATCATATTTAAACATTAATGTCACACAATTTTCTATCCAATAAAGCCCGTTTCATTGATATTAAAAATACATTTCTTTGTTTTATTATAATTAAAACTTGTGTAACTCTAAAAAAAAAAACACCCTTTTCATCAGCAGACTGTACAGCAAGATATTAGCGCTGCAATGCCATAATCTTCTATGGCTGAAGCAATAAATGCTATCCAATGTGCATCTGGAATTAAACTCTTGGCTCAAATGAACTATAACTGAAAAGTTCTTAGAACTAGCTTGATCTTGTTGCCTTGTTTCTTTCTGGCTAATGAAACGAGTTAAAAAGACTAGTTCTTACTTTTTATACTAAGTTCTACGAGATTATGCATATACATAGTTTATTTTTATGTTAGCTCTTTACTTTTTGTGAAAATCTATTAATCTAAGTATATTATTATAAAACCATTATTATATTATTATTATTTATTATCGAAAAATTCTCCTGTGTGCACAAAAAAAAAATGCGTTTTGGCTGTGCACGTTTCTTTTTGCGTTGGGTCGGATAAAAATAACTATCAATGGATTTCTTGAAATTGGCATAAGTAGAATCTAAGAATATCAAAGAATATTTCAAAAATTATTCGATTCGATTGCAGATTCGTTTTAATTCCACTTGAAAAATTCGGTTTGGTGGAATTGAAAGCACCAAGCATTCGGTCTCAAAACGAATTCGCATAAAATCTGCGGATTTGTTTTCCGGAGCACGGCCGAGTATCTTCAAACCGTTTGTTTTTATTAGCATAAATAGAATCTAAGAATATCAAAGAATATTTCAAAAATTATTCGATTCGATTGCCGATTTGTTTTAATTCCACTTGCAACAAAACATTCGGTTTCAAACAACATGAAAATTTCGGTTTGGTGAAATTGAAAGCACCAAGCATTCGGTCTCAAAACGAATTCGCATAAAATATTCCATTTCGTTTTCCGGAGCACGGCCGAGTATCTTCAGACAGTTGGTTTTTAGACAGACAATTTTTTAGATTTGTCTTAGTACTTACATTTTCAACAGTTAATTAGAAATTTTAGAAAACTCATTTCTCATTATTTAAAGCTATGTCTAGACAGAGCCATTGAAGGATAATTGGGACGCAGTGGTGACTATCGACAGGCTATCGTTGGAGAACTTCGTGCCCGTGGGTAATCCGAAATAAAATTCGGACTCTGCACAAAAAAATGCAACAGCATGCACATAAGCTAGACCGCTAAGCTCGTGTGAGCCTAATAAGCAACAAAACGTTATTTTTTTTTTTTTAAAACTCCAACATCAGCCTACCATTGCAAAGTATATGATATGCTCTTTAAATCTTTTTCTTTGACTAAGTGTTAAGCCACTATCTATATATCTTAAAGAATAGCCTCAAAAATAGTTTGTAATAGCGTAAGTCTACAAATTTAATTCGAATCACTTTTAATTAAAGTTCTTTTTATTCTTTACCACACGCCAAAGGTCAAAATTTTGCAATTCATTTCTTTCTAACTCTCTTTCTTTGATCACAATTATTCTTACCGACACAATTGTACCCGAACCCGCGTCAAAATGAGTGCCCAGCAGCGAGCGCACGGGACGCTCTAATGCATAAACCAGAAAGAACCGACGAGCAAGCCCAGACAATGGTTTAAAGATGACGGAAATATTATGGTCTGCATGATCTAAATTGAATAAAGTAGACTGCACAGGGGTTGGCGTGCGAAGCCTGCAGGTGGCGGAGCCCTCTAGTCATATATATATATATAATATGTTAAATGCACTTATAGCTTATTTTTTCCGTAAACTTACTTCAAACAGTCTTCAAAGCATCACTGATTATATAGTAAAAACAGCTTACCTAAAAGTAAAAAGAAAAATTATGATTTAATAAAATAGCCATCAATAAAAAAAATCGTGTTATTTTTTAATAATTTAGTTAATCTTTCAAAAGGGTGTTCACACAGAAACTCAGAAGCTTCCAAAAACAGCAAAAGAAATATGTACACACTGGTTAACATGGGCTACTTATGTTTATGCATAGAATTTTTAGTACGCAAGTTGGTCTTAAGATTGCCAAACGTTCGGAACCCAGAAGACCATAAAGCGCAGCACGGATTTAAATCTTCTCTCACGTTTTCATCTCAAGTACAGAGCATATTTAAGTCGGACTCTCTGTATTGGCTGCCCTCACTTGCTTCTCTTGGCTAAGTTGCTGTTGTTGTGCCACGCTCGTTTTTGTTGCATGCCACAGTTGCTGTTTGTTTGTTGTAAGCATTCACTCAATTGCCAATACACTGCCACAAATACTTATACACACACACGCAGATACGAATATCTTGTGTGTACTTTGCTTATGCCGCTGGCGCTGCCTTTTGGCATTTTCATATTGCATTTTCTTTTTTCATCTCGTTTTTTTTACCTGTGCCAAAGTGAAATGTTTGCTGTAGTTGTTTTTTCGTTTCTCTGCGTCTTCCCGCCCGCTTTTGCCCTACAATCTTATCAGCTGCAGGGCTACTAATTCTGCTTTCCTGTTTTTATTTTCTTTTTGCTCTTCTAGCTCATCAACAAATTGTCAAGCAGTTTAAAATTAATAGAAAGAAACCATTTGGTTCAGTCCGGGTGTTGTCCGCTAGGAGGAAAACTTGGAAAACCCAAAGCAATGCTAAGTGGTATAGGAACAATGGGCGGAAATTAATTGAAGACGTAGAGTTGATTGAATTAGACTGCTTAGATTTTTTTGTTGACTATTAGACTCACACGAAATTTAAAGAAACCAAAAGTTTTGCCTGTAAGTAGTGTAGCGAAATTTAGAGTTTTCACTTTGTCGAGCAGAAATGCAAAAGTGCCCACCTCAAAATGTGAGCAATTATGCATAAGAGCCAGACTACAAGTGTCATTTGGCGTGCAATGTATTTTTACTAAGCAGCCGTGCTGCGGAAAACGAAAAAACCAAGTATATGGGGTACGCTTCAAGTTGGTATGTTGAGGGGTGTGGAAGAAAACACGGTAAATCGTTTGCAGGAGATGAATCAGCTTACAAAAAATTGCGATTCTAGGTCAATTGTAACCATAATTACGTAGAGTCAAATATTGCCGCAGTTTCTTGGCAAGGGGAGTTGAAATTTGTACATTTTTGACTATAACTTTTGTTATATTTGTCCGAATTTGTTAATTTTTTACACACAGCTGCATATAACAGCCACTAGTGCTGGAGAAACCATCGATGTATCGAAGTTAAAAATATCTATATATCCATGTTGGCCAACAGAGATGTTTCTCCAGCACTTCTGCACTCATCAAATGGGTTTTTAGTAGTGCTGGAGAAACATCTCTGTTGGCCAAAATCGATATATAGAGATTTTAAACTTCGATCATCGATGTTTTCTCCAGCACCAACAACCACGCATCGCTCTGATGAAAATATTAAACGATGTGGCTTAAAACCGCGAAAATCTACTGCGGGGAAACGGGGGAAGACATGATTCAATAAACTTAATCTTCTGAGGCAGTATGTCTCTAGCTCTTATAGTCTCCGAGATCTAGGCGTTCATACGGACGGACAGACGGACATGGCTCAATCGCTACCCGAGGTTATGATAAGCAATTTGGACTTGGGGTCTGCGAAGCCAACTTCTGTCCGTTACATACATTGCACAAATCTAGGTAGGTACAGGGTTTAAAAAATGCATTAATATCTTCGTGAATATTTTATACTAATTGATGAGCTAAAGAACTCAACAATTTCTTTTCCATGATTTTGTTGAAACATTTTACTTAGTTTACCCGCTTTTCAGTGGCAAACAGTTTGTCAATGATTTACGACTTGACAATTGTTGTATTAATGCACAAATTGTAAAGTTCAAAAGACTCAACATGGCAAGATGTTTGCATAATTCTTAGCACTAAATGTGACAGCACATACAGACAAAATACAATAAGGATAGCCTTAATTATTTGCTTTTCATTAAATTTGACTTTCTTAAATAAAAACTTTTCAGCATATTAAAACTACGCTTTTAACCATTTAGTACAAAACTCAATTAAAAAGTCCAATAATCCAAAAATATATAGCGTTCGCTACTTAATAGTGATCAAAAAAAAAACAAGAATATAAAAAGTGTAATTATTGCTTTAAAAAGCCTGGATTATAGTTATCTTATTGCTTAAACAAATCGTGAATTATAAGCAAGAAAGTGTGTTAAAAAAAGATGGGCTAATAAGCTAAATCAAAATAGTTCGTGATTTATTAGCTAAACAGTGAAAATTATATCTATAAGAAAGCTTTTAGATTAAAATATTAAACGGTGTAGCCAAAAACCGCGAACTCTGCTACGGGGGAAAGATATTGACATGATTCAACAAACTTCATCTTCTGAGGAAATATGCGCATCAGCTGCTAAAATTTCATATCTATAGCTCTTAAAGTCTCCGAGATTTAGGTGTTCATACAGACAGACAGACAGATGGACATGGCTCAATCGCTATCCAAGGTTATGATAAGCAAATTTGGTATAAAGGCCTTTGAGTCTGCCACGCCTCCTTCTGTTCATTACATACATTGCACAAATCTAGTATTCTCTTTGAACCTATAGGTACAGGGTATAAAAACAAAGTGTACAGACTACTAAATATTTGAACTTTTTAAAATACCGCCATGCGCAGAAATGTCTCATTTCTTGTAATTAAGGGTCTGGCTGGGGCAAAAATGCAGAATTTTATATTAGTACTAGGGAGCTCTACCCCCCACGATCTTCTTTATTCAATTCAGTTTATCCAGATTATTATATACCCTGTGCAACTCTATATTTACATAATGTTCATCAGCCCGTCTTTGAAATACTCTAAAACAATGCAATTCTTCGCTACAATCTTAGACTCTATGTCTTCTCTGTGCTAAGTTATAGGTACAGTGTTGAAAACTTGCTCTACTCGCCGAATTTCTGCATCCCGCCACGAAGCAATGAATACAATGGCTCGGGTGGCGAAGTCAATAAAGTCAATTTGACTTTGTCATTACTTCATTGCGCCAAAATGCCCTTGGGCCAATGCCGACGAAAAGATGCGACGATCTAAATTCGTATCGGGTTAAAAATCCCCAACAAATATGCACCTTATAACATATATACTGAGCTTGGCCAACAAAAATCAGTTCAAATCAGTGCAAATGAATCAGTTCATTAACACTGAAGTTAGCGAACTGAAACTTGGTAACTAGTTGGGTCATCCATTAGTTTTGGGTAATTCCAAACTTTTGACAACAACCACTTCATCAGTAAAATATGCGATTACAGCATTTAATTTTGTAATCAACCATATTCTAATGACAATTGATATTAAAAAAAAAAAAACTAACGCTTATCAGTGTTAGGTATAACCATAAAAAATAAAAAAGCAAAAAATTTGCGGAATCAATTGAACTTTAATTGTGCTCTTATCGGCGGGAATCAAATGAAGATAAAAACTAACGTCAAATGAGTTTTAAAATTATTATAAAATTTTTTTTTTTTTTTTCTAGTTGTTGCCAATTTTAGTGGAAACAATTAAGGCTAGATTAAGTTGCTATGAAATGTTTCGAGTCAGCAGGGCTTTCAAGTTCTAAGGAATTTTTTGGTAGGCTTTATTTTGTATTATTATATTTGTTTTAGATAAGATTGTTGTGTTCAACAAAGTCTAAGTCTTAGGAAATGAGTGTATTGTTTAGTTCGTGACTCAAAAATAAAAGTTAGTGGAAAGTTCGAGTGCTTGGGATTACCACACGAACATGGCTTAATGAAATTAAATTTAATCTATGCTGGCTAAAAAGTAGCGATAGTGAGGCTGAAAGTTCATATAATTATTCCATTGATAAGAAGAATGTCTCCGAAGAAAGTAACAATGCGGGATCCAGTAGTAGTGGAGGACAAAGATTCACCAGTGGAATCCATAAACGAAGAAGAAATACAGAATCGGCAAGAAGATATTTTAAGCGATTCAGTGCATCTGACTCTGAACACTCAAGCAGTAGAGGAACTGATTGTGAAGGAAAAAAAGAGGAAGGAGCAAGCAAGAAATATCGGAAAATTCGAAGAGGAAAAAGTTAGACATAGATGCATTAATGAAGAAGGCAACTTGTCTTCCGGACAATTCGACGCATATTTCTTTAATATTCTTCTTCTTCTCCCAAACCCTTGTTTACCTCTTTTCGGACTAGCGTATGCTCCTCCTGAGGTGTGGGTATGCGAACTCAGCATTCGTCTGCAGGCATTTCGATCCTGGATCATGTCATCGCTGTGACCCATTCGTTGATGATGCTTTTACATTTGGAAAAGGTGAGGTTTTTGGCACTTGTGTATGGATATTCGTTAGTTATGGACTTTTCTTTTGCCGGGTTGTCTCCAGACCCGCTAACCAATGGCATACACTGATCTTTGGAAGGTATTTAAGATGCTAAAAATGTAAGTATGCCTGCATCTGACTAGTTCTCTAGTCTTACGCCAGGTAGAGAATATTGTGGTGCTAAATTCTCTTCTATAAAAAGCAAACTACAAATTTAATTTTGAAAAATGTTCGAAAAGGTTACTATCTTTAATATCACTAATTAAAATTTTGTGCACCACGGAATTTCTGCTACATGTGAATACAACATTGGAGATTTTGATCTCTCTCTCCTTGAAGGAGCAAAAGTACGAAGCGAAGCGAATACTACATTTATTGATGGAATTCCTTCGATTCGAAGAGAAAACAATAATATCCCCAAAGAAAGAATTAAGCAAATGTTCATTGAAGAGTTTAGTAATCATCCTCTCAAACAGCGAGTGGTTCACGACGTTTATGGAACCAAGTACGACATTGGAGACAACAGATTGGATTACGAACAAATATGCAGACAATTTTCAGGGGCCATTCTCATCATCTCGTATCACGGAAATCACATTCACATTGTGCACGACTGCATCTACTCCAATAATTCCTGTCGATGTGCCTTCAATGCATGTATACAAGAATTCATCGATAGAAGTTGCGATAGACGAGTTATTCCAAACTGGTAATTCACGATCCAACACTGGATTAATTTGTCAATCTATTTGCAGAAAGATTCCAGGCAGTATGTGTACTATAGGGTTTTCCAACAAGAGGTGTTATTTTGAATCACCTGGTATTTCGGTAGCTGTCACTTTTCAAGCTTTTATTCTTTGACATTTGACAAGTAGAAACTACGCCATTACTAAAAATGGAACGATACACGCTTCAGCAACGCATTGAAATTATTAAGATTCACAAAACAAAATCGTGAAAATCTTGCAGTCACAGTTCGCAAAACTAAAGCATTTGTGGGTGGTCGTGAAGCACCTTGTCGCAACGCAATACAGAAATTGGTGGAAAAATTCGAGCTGTTGGGATAAGTTAGTGATGTGAAGAATAAAACCCATGCACGTCGCTCAACAACAACTGAGAATATTGCTGCTGTAGCCCAAAGTGTTGAAGAAAACCCAGGTTTGTCCATTCCTCGTCGTTCTTTGGAATTGGGCATTCTACAAACGTCATTACACCGTATTTTGCATAAAGACGGGTCTTAAGGCTTATAAAGTTCAGTTCACACAAGAACTCAAGCCGGCCGATCATCAACAACGTCGTGTCTATGCTGATTGGGTCCTTGAAATGCATGAAAATGATCCGGAATTCCATCGAAAAATAATCTTGACTGATGAGGCCCATTTCCACCTTTGTGGCTACGTCAACAAGCAAAATTGTTGCATCTGGAGCTCGGAAATCCTAAGAGTTATTGTTGAGAAGCCTCTCCATCCTCAACGTGCGACTGTTTGGTGCGGTTTATGGTCCGGCGGGGTCATTGGACCTTACTTTTTCGAAAATGAGGTTGGATCAACAGTTATGGTGAATGGATTGCGCTATCGAGAGATGATTAATGATTTTTTATGGTCGGAGTTGGATGGTATTGATCTGGACAACGTTTACTTTCAACAAGACGACGCTACGTGACACACAAGCAACGAAACCGGGAAAAGTTTCCGGACCGTGTTATCTCTCGAAGAGGTGATCACAATTGGCCACCGAGATCTTGTGATTTAACACCTTGCGACTTCTTCCTTTGGGGCCAGGTGAAAGATAAGGTCTACGCCAACAGCCCAGCGTCGATTCAAGACCTCAAAGATAGAATTCGTGAGGCTATCGAGGACATAGAGCAGCCACTTTGCGATTTGGTTATGGAAAATTTCATGAAAAGGATATGGTCCTGTAACCGTGGTCGTGGTGGCCATTTGGCTGATGTTGTTTTTCATTATTAACGGCATACCTTCCTCTTTATTATGAAATAAACATCCGATCATTTATCTCAAAAAATGTAATTTTTCTTTGAATACCAAAATAACACCTTTATAACCTCGCCAGGAGAACGTCGCTACCAAGTAGTGAATTAAGATATCTACGATTTTGCGAAGATCTCCAAAAGCAGAAGACGGAATGGTGGAAGGAAGCGAACATTCGTTCAATTCTATGAAAACCATATAACGAAAACAAAAAAAAAAAGTAAATACTTTTTATCACATAATTATAAAAAGATTATTTCATTGTTTAGTCTTAGATTGCAAATTATTACAGACTATATGAGTTTCATTAATCTAATCAGATAAAACACTATTTTTCTATTTTTTTTAATATAAATAAGTAATTAAAAGTATTTTTCATGCGTTACCACTTAAGCAGCTACTTAATTATTTGGGAATAAATATGTAAACTTGGCGTTTTATCTAAAAGCCAAACAGGGCCGTTCTGCGGTTGCGAGGTTAGCGCCTAAGAGTAGATACAACTCCCCCCCCCCCCATAAAGTCAAGACAGAATCTTGTTTTTTATATTTTTTTGTTTTTACAATACTTCTCACTTGCTAATTATGAAAACTTTTTTTTAAAATATTTTTATTGTATATATTATATTTGGCACTTATTAATAAATTTCTTCAGAAAGTGTAGTCGAAAAAAGAAAGTGCAAATCGTGCAGCAGCGCCAAGTCATGAACTGGGCCATTTATCACAGCCTTAACTCTCGAAGCTGGAGGGCATATTCACAATCCATAAGATCCCAAAACAAACAATAGACGCAACAATTTCATGTCAACTAATTAAAAAGTGCCCCGAACTTTGATGTCTTTTTGATTACTTTCTTATAGAGAACAAAACAAAAACGTAAAATAAATCACCTAAAATTGCCGAAATTTCTTTCATTTCAATATCTTTATAAGGCTAGCGCTGAAATAAGTAAAAACAAATCATAAAAGTTATTACTATGGGATATTGGTTTTTTTTTTTTGTTTTTTTGGAGTATTGGAAGCTGGGTAGCAGCTGGCATTAATGTTTATAGCACTTGTTCCCCGACTGCCGCTGCCATAATCCTGCCCCTGTTGAATATTACGCGTTAATGGCTTCATCTTCATCATGTGTTAGTGTGTGTGTGTGTGGCATGTGTTATAAAAACTCTACTTTACAATCTCACATTGTGCCCTATGTAAACGTGATTTTTATTTAATTTTTAGCATTTGTTAATAATCATATTTTTATTTACTTTGATTTTTGGTCTTTTTTTTTATTTCTTTTATGCTTCACTCTTACGAAATTTGAATTTAAAGTTTTCACTATAATAAAGAGCGTTCAATTTCGCGTAATTCGAAACAATGAAAAGTGTAATCTTGTGAATTGTAAGCTCTGGAGCTGGCGTAATGCCGAAACCCCACAAACGACTACTGACAGCAGTTACAAAGGGGCACAGACAGACACACTCAGAAATATGAGTGTAGGAGAGAGAAAGAGAGTGAGAGGGGTTAGCTGATATGAAGTGCTTTCAACAACTTATTGCTTAATCATGGTTGATTTTTTTTTCCCATTGTTGTTGAAAGAAAGATATATGTCATCAAACTTTGAAGATTTCAAAGATGTAGCAAAATTACACAGCTACTGAAAGTGCTCTCAAATAGTTCTAATTACTATAGCTAAGTCGTTAGAGCACAATACATATCTTTTACAAGCTTACCCAGAGAAGCATCCTAATAATGTGACGTCATTGATGATAAAAGAAAATATTTTTTTTTTAATGTAATCTGTCATATGAGACATATAAGATCTTTTCAGACGTCCAAAGTCCATACTATTCTCTAGTAGGTTAATCGCAAGTAAATTGTCATGATTAGACAGTCTCTTTAAGCATCTACAAGATGTTTTACTTATTTCATCTTTGACGTAAATGATAAATGAAAATATTTTTATATCTTTTGAAGCTGTATTTTACTGTCTGAAGTATATGTTAAGACCAGAGATGGGCAGCCCATAGCCCAAACGGGCACTGTTCGTGTACTTACGGCAGACCGCTCTCTTTTTGCCCAGCTCTGGTTAAGACTTGAAGCTTACTCTCGAGTTATTTATCGATTAATCTATGTCTGTACGTTCATACGAAATCTAAGATCTAGAAATTTTTTGCTTTTATTTCTTAATTCAAGAATTTGAATCTTGTTTCAAGATTTTTTGTCTCATTTTAGGAATCAAGAATGCAAAAATCTTGACTTAGGATTTTACTTTTTTTTTATCAGTGTATATACTAGGTTACGCATCAAGATATACTACTCTAAGGTAGAGTAAGTCTGCCGGCTGAGAGAACCAACCTCCAGGATCCAGCCGCAGAGCTGAATGTGGTCTACCGAAATACTGCAGTACCTCCGCAGAAAACGTAATTGATTACAAGCGCTGCGTTTCGTTTGAGGGATTATAAGCGGAGGAAAATAGAAATATCGATAGTCGCAGCGAAAATGAAAATGATGAGCCCAGCAAGAGAGCGTCGCGCCATTCTGACGCTACCTTATACATATAGGGTGGGCCATCTGTTGGTTTGTTTTTTAATTGCATTTTATTCGTATATTTTCCAACAAAATGTTTGTGGTCGGTGTTTCGAATATCATTATATTCAAAATGCTCATTTACGTATAAAAAATATTATCGCCCAAATGGCCGCCGCGTCTGGCTCTATAGGCCCGTATGCGAGCATCGTAATTTAGGAGGACTTTTTTTTTTTGACGAAAACGCAACTGGCTGTTCTCCCATCCATTGAAAGAATAAACGAGGCCTATAATGGTCTGTCAGAGAATTCGACGCAAACGAAAATGTGCCTGGCGACTCATCGATTTTGGAAACAACTATGTTTTTTTTTAATAGAACGAGCATTTTCCTAGTACGCCAGTACCACGTTCGCTTGGTAAACGATCCATGACTAAAAGTAGTACTGAACTTGACATGTGTCGAAGAGCATAGTCCAATTCCTTTTAGATACAATAGTGTATAAAAAACAATGTTTAATGAGAAATTATTTAGCAATTTTTGAATGTGTAATAACAGGTAACAGGTACGAAGAAGTTGTAAAATTCGGACTTTGAATCATAATGCTTTTGGTATGACAAAGTACACCCACTAAGTCAAAGCTTAAGAATTGTACAGGTGTAAAAAATATGTCGTTATAAGGTTTGGTTAGGTTAAAGTGGTTGCCTGTCTTGGAACAGCCCAGACGCACGTAGGCACAATGAGGCCCTTTGTGATGCCACAGGTAACGCTGTTCGAGAGCTGACCAGGGATGCCTTTATAGCAGCGTATACAGGCATTCATGGTAACCACACGGTCAGCTCTGAAGAAGAACAGGCACGACTATTCAACTGTAACCATAACTATTTCTGAACCAGCCAGAAAGTTCAATGAACCTGGCAATATCCCTGGAACAGAGATTGGAGAGGTCAGTAAGGCCGTTCAGAAAAGAGGATCCTAGGGTCCTTAATCTTCTTCTTGATAGGGAGGGGCACTGACACATAAGGTTTAAAACGGTTTCCTCCTCCTCTTCAGACCCGCAGCCACGGCAGAAGTCGTTGAAGGGGACGCGCATTCTTTCGGAATGCTTGCCCATAAGGCAGTGTCCTGTTAGAATGGACACAGTGGTCGATAGGGATTTGCGATTTTTTTTTTTTGCCGTCCATGTTTGGCCAGGTAAGTCTTGAGGTGCGACAGGAATCCTCATTGGACCAAGTAGTGTGGGCAAGTAGAGGTGCCTTGTTTGGGCAGTTCATTTGCCACACAGTTTCCCGGTATGTCCCTTTGTCCGGGTACCCAAACAAGGTGTACCCTAGAGAGCAGGGATAACTGGTTTAGGGCGAGTTGGCAAACGTGCACGAGTTTAGAGTTGGCGTTGTCGTTATAACATCTAGCAGAAAACGAGTAAGCCCCCAAAAAGAAAATGCTACCAAGATGATTTGGAACACGAATAAAATCAATTTAGCTCTATCTTGACCGTTTCTCGTAAAAACAATAAAATTCAAAATTCATTTTTTTACTTTGAATTTTACCTGTACCTAAGGTAAAAGGTATATTTGTGCAATAAATCAGCAGATGTGCCTCGATGTCACTTTTATATATAATACCTTCCCACCGCGTTTCGCCTAAGATCATTTAAATGCAATAAAATCTCAACTGAAGCACCCACAAGCGATAGATTGGAACTTCTTCCAACACAAGAACATACAAGGCCTGCAATACTAGACGGGAGAAGAAACACTTTCCAACGAATTGCTACCGTACAAAGATTAGACACTGCCATCGGACACTGCCAACTAATCTGTGCCCAGCTTCTTTCTAGCAATCTACGCCAGATCACTTTTCCCAAATAAAATACCATCATCAATACTATAATAATATAGTAAATAATAAACAAAACCAATATCGAGTCGAAGATCTGTAAAATAGTCAAGGAAATCTAACAGCTAGAATCTAAGTTCTACATAGTTACACATTGCCCTACTATTTTATTAGTTATAGTAATGCTTTGTTTATAAAGTTATCAGAACCAAATTAGCCGTTGGCAGTTCTTAACTGTACCAAGTTTTTTTAAATCAGTCTACTATATCATATAGTCAAAATAAAGTTTCAACAAATTTCTATTGAAAACTTAAATAGATACCAAAAATTATTTTTCGTATAGATGATCAATGTATCTGTAAAATGAATGAATATTTTGAGAATAAGATTCTTTAAGAAATACAATAATTTTTTCGAGTATTTTTTTTTAGTATTTAATAAAAATTTTTAGTTTCAGCTAACATACCAACCAGAAAAGTACTCTGATAAAACTTGTTATGCGTCTTTGTGAAAAAAATCTATTTATTCCAAATATTTTCCCAGCGCCTTGTCGTTTTTTACCTTATAAAGTCCATAGTAAATCACATGGCTATCACGAAATACAAAAATCTAAATTTTCTTTTTCTTTTTTTTTTTTTGATTTATTGTAAAATAGAAGAACAAAAAATTGTGCCTATTATTCGTAGTGTTTCTTGTCTTTTGGGGTTTTCAATTGTCTGCCAGTTTTCGTTGCATGTTTTTGGCTCGAAATTATTTTATATTTAGCTTTGCCTCACTGTGTTTGCCCCCTCCCCGCTCCATGTCTCACTCACTCTCTCTTACTCACTGCATCGCGGTGTCTCTGTTTGACACTCGAAGCCCAGCCGCGGCGGTCCCGGTCTAGATGTCTGCTCTGTCTATATGTCTATGTTTTTGTCTGGGTGTCGCTCTTTGGGTTTGTTTTGTTTGTTTTTGTTTATTTTTTTCGCGCACTTCTTAAGACTCACGAAACGCAATGCAAGCAAGTTAAAAAAAAGAAGAAGCAAAGATATAAAGAAACAAAAACTTAGGCAAAATAAGCCAAAAAAAAAAACTGCACAATGTTTCGTGTGGCACGATGTGAAAAATGGCCATGGGCCAAGCGAGTTGCGGTGGCATGGGGCAGCGAATTACACTGCACTACAAAACACAGAAAGCTCTGTGTGCCCCAGCATTTCGGTTCTTGATCAAGACGTTTCTCACTGTAATTAGAAACCCACTATTTCTACATCTCTTTATACAAAAATCGTTTTGTAAACTCATACGATCCTAAAGCTAAGAATTCCTTTTACTTTCTTCAGGAATATCAGTTTGTGCTCAACGCAGTTAATAGACTTATTAAGGAACGTTTAAAAACTTTGGAAATAAGACACTGTGCTAGGTAGAGGAAAGTGGGGTGAATTCGGAAGACTTTTTTCGTAGATTTTTTGGAGTGACAAAATATGTATTTTTCAAAATTGAAAGTTGTATCCTTCAGTGCATTGAATAAGCTACATTGTGTTAAAATTTCAGATCGATGCGAAAAATTTTTGTCAGCTAGATTGAACTCCGAGCTAAAAATGTCAAACTCGCGATTTTCGATTTTTTTTTTGGGGTGAATCCGAAAGTGTCAAAAAATGATTAAAAATTTCATCGCAAACATTTTATTTCTTTGTAATACATGGAAATAAATGAATGTGGAATAAAAATAATTGTGTCTGCCTGAAAAAATGTTTTTTTTAAAAAAAGAGGGAAATCTTGTGAAAGAGCACAACTTTTGTCGATTTTCACTGCCTTCAGCATTTGCAACATATCATCAGAGCTTGGAAACGGTTTACGGAGATTTGTTTCGCTTTTTTGGTAAGTTCTACGCATTTTGCTGAAATTATATGAAAAACAATTATTTGGCTCTTTTCGACACTTTCGGATTCACCCCAAATCGACATATTCGAAACGGAGTTGCGTCATTCTGCTGGCTTGCAAAAATCGAAACGAATCCTTTAGCATTTTTGAAGTATACAGTCTGCATAGTACTATGGATATACTTATATTTGATTTTGCTCGAGAAAAGGTTGAAATTTTGTGTCACCAAAACTTAAAAAAAAAACTTTCAAGGTAGCTATTTTTTTTAGAAAAGTTAGACGGTCATTAGGCGGCCTCGATAGCCTAGCGGCTGTGCACTAGACTATCATCTCAAAGGTTGTGGGTTCGAATGCCACGTAAAGCCATGGTCCTGCACCTTCCACTTTTCCTATTCCCCTAATTTGTCCTATCTATTCCATATTCTTATCACTTACTCCCATCACAATGTATCACAATGGGCCTATACTTGGCCTAAGTGAGTTGGGACGCTAAGTTCCAAGACGGTCATGAAGTTTTTCTGAAAATTGCTGTCATAGTCAAATGTCAGCTCAGAAATCCATTAGGATGCGTTTCCGGATTCACCTCACTTTCCTCTATACTTTAGTTTTTCTTGCTTCCGACTGTAATCGGCCATGTTTTTTTTTCTCCTAGTACAAATAAAGTCTGGTTTGTTTCTCCTTAGAATTCGATTTTATTTTTAAAACTTTGTTAAGCCGTGTGCTGATGCACATCCCTAGTACATATGTTACTAATACATACATATGTATATAAGCTATATACATATAAGAATTGCAAGCAAACAATGCAACAGCAGCACAACAAAAATAGAAATTCAAAGCGAAAGTAATGCTACATTGACTTGAATCTTAGTTCCTCGTCGCCCCAGACACGCTCGCCCAGTATTAGCTTGCCCCCTACCAAAGAACCTGTCGAAATTCTGCCCCTTGTTTTTTTTTTTTTTTTTTTTTGCTCCCATCCAAGACAATTGAAGCAGGCATCATTTTCCAAGTCTGACAAAGTCTGCAAATTGTCGGCTAAGTCTAAAGTGAACTCTCGCCAATTCTCAATGACTGCAGCTCTCTCGCTGTTGCTCTCAACTTCTTCTGTTCGGTGCAATGTCATATCGAGAGCATTTTCTTTTTTTGCTTGCTCTTGTTGTTACAGCCTCAATTTTTACAGCTGTGCAACACGTGTGACGTAGACGATGATGATGACGGGTACCAACAGGAGTCGCCTCCGATTTCAAGGAATTCACTTGGCATTTATGGCCCCAGCTCAGCTTTTGTTTTTGTTGCGTTATTTGCTTTGGAAATCTTTTTTTTTTTTTTTTTTGCGCTCTCCCTCTGCTGCTGCCTATAGTAGCTAGTGGTTCTTGCTGTTGTTGTTGTTGTTTTCTTACGTGTGTTCTCTTTTTGTGGCCGCCAACAAGAAGTGCATTTTATATACAACTCGGAGTCACATAAAATGTTTGCTCTTCCGCGGCTCCCCCTTTTATTACAACAATCGTATTCTTTTTTCTGTTTGTGTAATTAAAATAATAATGGGCGGTTTACACGTGTGCGTCTCAAGTGGGCGTGTGCGGTGTGGAAGGTGTGAATAATTTTTTTTTTTACAATTGTTGAGGTTTTATTTTTTGATGAGTAGTACATAAAATTTCATCAACTGTGTGTGACTGAGAAGCGCAAATTATAGACTCTGTAACTTTGATACACTTGAGCAGAGAGTTAAAGCAGTTTATTGAGTTGCTAGGCGGTCATTGAAATGTTCAAAATTTGTATCCTATATAAGGTCTGTATATTTTTGATTACACAGATCGCGCAGTAGTTTCTTGAACTGACTCAATCAGCCGTGATTTGAAAAACGAAAAAACCAAACCGAACAATTTTATGCGGATTTGTTTTAGCGTGCTGCGGAAAACGAATTTTTTAGTCCTTATTCTTCTGATGTGTTGGCGCGAAATTATTTTTGTTTGATACAGAACAGCTGACAGGGTTGTCGCAGCTCTGCACGACTTAGCTATTTTTATTACAAGGGAAATTTTCTTTGTGTAACGCGCAAATCGGTCATGTGTTCGTGTAAAAAATGTAATTTTGGCTGTGCATGCTACTTTTTGGGTAGAGTCAGAAAAAAATATTTTAAAATAATTGTTTATATATTTATAAATATAATCTAAGAATATTTAAAAAATTATTTCAGTATAAAATTTGAACTGTTTTAAACAAATTTTGCCGATTTGTTTTAAATCCACTTGCAACAAAACATTCGGTTTGAAACCACATGAAAAATTCGGTTTGTTGAAATTGGGCGCATCAAACATGCGGTTTCAAAACGTATCCGAATAAAAAGTTCGGATTCGTTTTCCAGAGCACGGCCGATTGTTATATCATCATCATCATTTCCTTTATCTCCCACTGGAGCATAGGGCCTCGATTGTTATATAGTCGCTTGGCAACAGAAAATTGGTTTTACGTGTTTCGTTTGAAGAATTGTGAACTTCAACACTTTTCTTCCAAATTCTCTAAATTGTTCTATTACTTTGAAAAAAGATTTTCTGAACCCATTCATTAGGCAACTAAGAGTTAACCAACTAATTAGATTCGTCTTGCCTATTTAAGCTTTTTTCTGTTTTTTATAATTAAGACTGCTTTACAGCAAAAGTTCATTAGCCTCAAGTTGACTTGACAATTGATTGATAGCTCTCTAATGGAAAATTGATTTATCAACAATTTTAGGGCCTACACCATCATAAAAAAAAAAAAAAAAAATACTCATCGATTTGTTTGAAGCTCAATCCATTGAATATATGAAAAGCCTAGACCTAGGCAACAAGTGTTTGTTTCTATTGTAGATTAAAACTCTATACAAGCTTTATAGTCAATCAGTCCGGCAGTCAGTCAATTATTCATTCATTTAAACTGCATACATGAATCAATGCGTCTATGGATTAGACTGAGAATAAAGTCTATGAGCAGCTGGAAACGAAGCAGTAGGCAACACTTTCCAATGCGGAAGACATTGCAACTTTGTAAGCTGTATGCATAATTAACTGGGACTGGGACTGGGGGGGAACTATGGTCTAGCAGCGTCTCGGCATTTGCAAGCAACAAATTTTAGTTACTATAAAACATATTGACAGCATGGGGCGCCAAGCCTAGCTGAAAAATTGATTGAAAGCCAGGCCATAAGAACTGGAAAAAAAAACTAAAACCAAGCAGCGGGATGTGTGGAAACAACAGAGGCACGAAGCAAAAGAGTGCGAGAAGAAGTCGAGGCAAAGACAAGAAAATAAAAAATTTATGCAAAGTCAACCGGTTTTTTGTTGTGTCTTGTGTGTGTGTGTGGGACAAAAACAAAACATAAAAATAAGCAGCAAATTCCTGCAGAAAAGAAAAATTCAAAAATGCGAAGCGCTTCTCTCGTTTAGTGCAGGAGACGACCAAAAAGAACACAGCGATGGCTATAAGTCAAGAAAAATACATAGACCATAAAGATGAATGGAGACGAAAAAGAAGTTGACGCATGTTTTGCACAAAGATAACAAATGGTAGCAAAAAGAAATGCAACAACAAATTGTTGGATACCCTTTAAGCCAAAGTGTTGGGCAAAACTTATACAAACAAACATTTCTTTGGGTGAGTAAGCAAAAGAGCGCAAGATCGACAATCATGCTCAAATGGGAGAGAAAATTGTTACACTTATAACTGTGCGTGCGCCGCGTCAGAATCTTGTGCCCTATGCACGCGTATTATGTAAATTGAGAGATTGCCGAGCACTGCTTTAAGCAGTGTGTATAGAGAAAGCATCGGATAGCGAAAGTACGTACATTTTAGAACAATTAGAGCGAAAACGTGCATATTCCTTATGAACATTATTAAACTGTGAATTTTTAGGATCGCAAAAGTGTCATCTACAGAATCTTCAGGGGCATAAAAACTATGTCAAGCTCTTCCACAGTACCTGAAGAACTTTATTTTTAGTCGTCTCAAAATTTTGGAAGAAATTGATAACATATAACAAAGATTTTAGCTTAACAACTTGATTTCTTCGTTTCCATCTCTGTTTCTATGCTATCTGGTTACTTAGCTCTAGGTATGTATAGTTAAGTCTACCCATAACCTCATTGCTTAGCTGCATAAGAATCTAAGTCTTAACGATCTTAGCAAAATCTTTCTTTTTCACAAAAAAATGTTTCATTTATGCAGTGAGCTTATACGTCTCATAACTTAATGGATAGAATTTTCTAGGAAAAATCTTTCGGTATAAAATACCGAATTTAACTTTTTCGTGAATTTGAAGTTCTGCTTAACTACCCAAAAGGCATAGATGTTCGGGATTTTTTGTAAAAATTTGTAGTTCTTATATTTGGGAACCTTATAAGATTTAACTCGAGAGCTTTCTTTTTCACAAAACAAATATTTCATTAGCACAGTGTGTTTCTACGTCTCATAACTTAATGGATACAATTTTTTAGCAGAAATGTTTCGGTTTAAAATTTCGAATTTAACTTTTTCGTAACTTTAACTTGATCGTAATTGAAGTTCTGCTTAACTACCCAAAAGGCATAGAAAGTTCGGGATTTTTTGTTAAACTTTGTAGTTCTTATATTTGGGAACCTTATGAGATGTAACTCGAGAGCTCTCTTTTTCGCAAAAAAAATATTTCATTAGCACATTATGTTTCTTCGTCTCATAACTTAATGGATACAATTTTTTAGCAAAAATGTTTCGGTTGAAAATTTCGAATTTAACTTTTTCGTGAATTTAACTTTATCGTAGTTGAAGCTCTGCTTAACTACCCAAAAGGCATAGAAGTTCGTGATTTTTTTTAAGAATTTTTAGCACTTAGCTTCGGGGAACTTATATGACTCAACTCGAGAACTTTCTAGAATAAGACATTTAGAAAATTAATATATCGCAGAAATTCTTATTCTTGCAAAATGCTCACTATATCAGAAATGTCCCAAACACGTTGTAAATCAGCAGTTCATGTTAATTTTGAAGATCTTAGGTCTCTTAGAATGAATTTACATTTTTCGTTACATTTTTGTAGGGCATCTAAAACTGCGACTTTAGTTTCAACTTCGTTTAATATTATGCACAATAGTGCTGGGAAAAACATTGATGATCGAAGTTTAAAATTTCTATATATCGATGTTGGCCAACAGAGATGTTTCTCCTGCATTACTAAACACCCATTTGATGAGTGCAGAAGTACTGGAGAAACATCTCTGTTGGCCAACATTGATAAATAGAGATTTTAAACTTCGATCATCGATGTTTTCTCCAGCACTAATGCTCAACCATTGCCATAATCTCTAGAGCTATTCAAAGGGTTAGTTCTTAAGGTCCCCGAGAGAACTTTTTTTTTGCCATCTACAGCAAGAGATTTAAGTGCTTCAATTTTTAGTGTTGTAAAACATTATTTTACCAAAGCCGGTACTCAGCTTGAAATTCTCAGCGATAGTTTTAAACCAGTACAGTTGCGATAAAGCGTAGCTACGGAGTAGAACTTAACTCTTTAGTGTCATCTCTAAAGCTACAGCAAAAAAAATTTCTATACAATTTTGATAGTTCTCAGTATTAAAAGCCCAATTTAACTTGCTTAAGAGAAAATTCTTTAATGCCTGCAGATCTTATGGTAAAATCGAAATACTCTTCAAAAAGGCTACAATAACTTTGACAAAAGATGAAAATTGTCTTGATAATGATGATGCGCATAACATCATTATCGTTTAGCATGATGGAAGAGTAACAAGTTACATGCATATGTTGGCAACTTGCATGTATTTGTGAGTATCTGTGTTTGTGCGTGTGCGAGTATCTGTGTGTGTGTGTGTGTGTGTGTTTGCTTGTTAGCTGGCAAGATTCACGCAATATACAAACGCATCGTCATCAGTTTAATGTTAATGAGGCTTACTCTTGAATTAATGTGTGTGCCGATGGAAAATCCAAAGATATCCGCAGGGTTTCTCATCAGCGCAAAATCCCCATTTATTGCAGGTTTCTTAACAAAATAAATGAGTTATGGAAAGTTGTAATACGAAAACCATTGCAGAGCATTTGAAAAGAAAATAAAAAGTACTTTTGAGTTATAGATGAGATGGAGAAATTGTTTAAAGCATATGAATTTGAAGGATGACATTTGATATGTTTACTATATGTTATAGTTGATTTTATGGTACGACAGTGATGCAATTAGAGATTGTATTTTTGTTAAAATATAAAGTGTGCTGTAAGAGAGCGAGAATTTGCAGCCATTACACGCATTTGCTGAGCTTTGGTCACACTAAAACGCTCACGTTTATGTGTATGCATCTAACGATTTACAGATTCTCACGAAATAATATAACCTAACCTCAAAACATAATTTGTGTTGAGGTAATAAAGTACTCGATCAAGGGGCTTATATTAAAAAAAAATCATTAAGCTTATAAGGTTCCGTAGAGAATAAAGAGAAGAAGAAAGCATAAATGCGCCTCTAGCAGAGTGCGGAACAAAAGATGATTTCTGTTTAAAAGATGCTATATAGGCTATGTAAGAGAAGAATACTGAAGAATACTTTGCAGAATGCTGAACTTAACGATTCCTATCACAATACATAGAATGTCACGATGTTCCTTAAAAGAGCCAGCAGATGACTGGTTTCTTTTTGACTTGATTTCAATCTTAGTTATTTTTAGTAGAAATGAAAGGCTTCGGCCGGAGTATGCTACCTGAAGTAAGTATACCTTGAATCACCACAAGTTCCCATAGCAATTATGCATACATGCTGCAATAGAACTAGTTCCTTGTATAGCGAGCTCGCACTCTTTTATAGTTCATTATTGCCAAGCAGCTCAGCAATAAAAATGCAATGCGTAAAAACGAAACTTAGGGTGTCCGATTTCCATAAATCGAACTTTTTGAAAGTGTCAACGTCTGGAAACTGACTTGATCACAATAATAAATTGGTCAGCAAAAGGCAAAAACTAACTAAATACTAAAAAAACTTTAAAGTTTATTTACAAAAAATATGCTGACATATAAAAATAAACAAAAAAAAGCAACATATGCACTCACACTTATAAAAAAATAGTTATAGACTTATGGCGCTCAGTGTGTGCTCATATACACATATATACAAAAGCTTGGCGCCGTGTCAATTACAACAAAAACAACAAGAGCTTATGGTAAATGTTATTAACATTGCACTTTGCACAATTCCCACTTTGGTCACTGGCTGCACATATCTACTACCTACATATTATATTATATACATACATATGTATATACACGCATATATAGTTTGTCTTGTTTTAAATGTGCACTTTTTTTGTTGTACTGCTATATGACATACACTAAAAACAAAAGAGTATACTAACTTCGTAGAAATATATGCTACCATAAGTAATTGAATTTTTGGATACTACAAAGTTAGTATATTCAATATAGACAGGCTCATCTGTATATATGAACGCTTAGTTCTTGAAAAACATAAGACCTATTGAAGTTATGCAAATACTGCTCTTTCAAGCTCATCATCTGCACAATTTAATGGATTTTACGAACCTTAATAAATACTTGGCTTCTTAGTAAGATGCATCTTTGTTTATTAAACTAAACTAAATGGAATAAATAAAATCAGAGTTATAGGCAAAAATAAATCATATGCATGTCCCATGTGCTAGCTTGGAACTCTAGGATAGGTATATATACCCTACCATCTACAAAATACTTTTTGATTTAATTTCATCTGAATAGATTAATATATTAGCTAAAACCAATAAACTTGTTATGAAACACTCTTCAGCCTTATAAACAAAACTATGTCCAACATTGCACATTGGGCCAGAAAGCCAAATTTTTGGCATAAATTCGAAAAATAAAGTTACAGGCATGAAATTTTGTGTAGTTGTTTGTAATGACATATATAAGAACTGAGATAAATTTCAGACCGATCCGGCCACGGCCACTCCCACCGCCTATATAAGGTGAATTTTTGCTGAGTGTGATTTTTGTACTAGAGCACTATTACTGACGTGATTTATAGATTTATATTTATAATTTAGTTTTATTTATGCCAATTTATATTCAAGTTTAAAAATTATATAAAAAATTCGAATAAAGCAAGGTGCAATCAATTTTCAACAGTCGATTTCCACATATATTTCAGACGAAAAGAGATTTTCATTTTCGGCTTCAGAATGATTAGTGCCATCATATATGGAAGTGTTACAATTATCAGTGTCACTATGATTACCTGTAAAATTATTATTATTATTTAGGATATAATTATCACAATTATTTTTAAAATTTTGCGGTTCTGAAGGGTCAATCTCAGCTGCCGGTAATGGTATTTTTTTGCTTTGAGCAAATTTATTATTTATCGGTTACCATAATTTCCAAAGGCCTACATTTGGCTTCTCATATTCTATTGTAACTGGGATAAATATCGGAAGATCGGCTTTTATAAAGCTCCTGAATGTTGCAATATTGGCTTTTTCCAAAGGAGTTTTCGAGCAAAAACGCCAAAGCCTCATTGGGCGTTAAGGGTGCTCGCTCCGAAACAAAAAGGTTTTTTCTTACTCGATTTGGGCCATTTGAAGCAAGCAAAGTATTTTTCAATATAAGAGCCGTGTCTTTTTCATTTAATTTTTTGACCGAAACTGCAGCAGCATGCACAAGTGTTGTGGCGTTGTTTATCTGCTAAATCGGATGATAACTTTCTCTTTAAACGTGGTTCAGCATATTCCATCGGTGGACGTCCTACTGTGTTTAAAAATGACTTTATAGGCTTGCTTGAAGATGTGGAACCTAAGCTATCGAATAAAAATATAATTTTTGACGACAGCCACTTGGAGTGTTTTCCTTAAGTACTCAAATTTCTGCCGCATTTTGGCAAGTATCTTTGGATATAAATAGCAAAATTTTTTATTTTTGCATTAATTTCATATTTTTTCTCTGCGCTTGAGTTGTCGTCTTTAAGTTGATGAAATATTCAGCGCGAAACATCGGATGCCTTTCGAATATTGTCATTCCAGATATTAAGCAGCGTTGCATAGCAGAAATTAACCTTAGCTTCAAAATGGCAGTACCCGAAAAGCCGCAAAAAGCCGCAAAAAGCATAAAAAGGGTAAATTAGTATATATTTTGTACTTTAATGTTACATTAATACTTTTTTGCAGAAGCTTGCAGAAAGTTCTTTTTTATTCCATAATAGACGGGCAAGTTGGTTAAGTTTTCTCTAATAAAGGACAACACAAAACAATACACATATAAAACAAATTAACAAATATAAGGAAACACCTTTTTAACATAAACATTCGACATACCCGTACCTCTATTTACCATTATTAATATTATCTTTATATTTAAAATTAATAAATATACAAGCTCGCAAAGTTAACAAAAAATTTCGCGCCGTTTTTACTGCAACACGCAGCTGATCGAACATGTAACTTTGAAGGGCTGCCAAAACTTCAGGGTTGCAATAAAATCAATAATATTTTTTAATTTTTTGTCAATAGGGTATTGACTATAAAATGGCAATGTTAAAAAACGAATTCGTTTCTATGAATATTTTGAATTTATGCCAAAAAATCGGCTTTCTGGCCCAATGTGCATTGGTAGAAGCTTCCGATGCTAAAGCTACTCGTTTTAATAGTTTTTTTCAGCAGCTTGCAGTAGTGCTGGAGAAAACATCGATGATCGAAGCTTAAAATCTCTATATATCGATGTTGGTCAACAGAGATGTTTCTCCAACACTACTAAACACCCATTTGATGAGTGCAGAAGTGCTGAAGAAACATCTCTGTTGGTCAATATCGATATATAGAGATTTAAAACTTCGATCATCAATGTTTTCTCCAGCACTAACTTGCAGACTCCGGTTTAAACTATTTTCTATATTGGTTTACTTTTTCAGCTTTTATCTCTCTCTTAATAACTGAAGTCCCCTGTCTGACTTAAAACTCATTACACAAAAATCACATAAAAGCTAACGTTACGTCTTTGCGACGAATTCTGCTGTGATGATCGTAAGAGAGTAAAAACATTAAAGCAACTTCAAGGTAGATTGCCAATTACTTGTAAGTTCCTGTAGTGCAAATGGAAATTCCTTAAGTTGTGACACCTGTATAGAATCTTCAAAAAATGTACTTTTTTTTAAGTCGCTAGACAATTATGTTCGAAACAATGTCCCGAAGTGACTTTAAAGAAAAAAAAATGTTTGCACCATTTATAAGCGTCGCACAGTGGCACGGCAGCCGAAAAAGCGTTGCAAGAAACATATTTTCTTAACCAATTCGTGATATTTTAATGAATTGTAGTTGAAAGAAAAATGTTCAGGCTTTTAAATAAGTACTCGTACATGATGATACGATATCTGAAAGCTGCGCAATTTATTGTGAAAGTTGGATTTTGTTGCCTGTGCAGTATTTCTTCAACATCGTTTAGCTCTACAACCCGAGGTGGGTTTTGGCTTTCTCTACAATCTACCACCATTCGTCTCGATTTTGTGCAAGGTTCTTCCAATTTCTTATACCGATTGTTCTAATGTCATCTGTTATACAATCGATTAGTCTTTTTCGCGGACGTCCCTTTTTGTTGGTCCAAGTTGGTTTATATTTTAGTATCAGTTTTTGCGCGCGTGTACTGCTCATTCTAAGAACGTGAGCTATCCATCTTAGCTTTTGAGATTTTATAAATTTGGCAATGTCTTCGCCTTGTGATAGCTCTACTTGGGATTTTTTTTTATATGAAGTTTTGTCATTCCGCGCGAAATTTTTCGAGCTGCGTATACCCCTTAAGCGAAAATAGCCAACTACCAGTATTTTCATGGTTTTGAACTTATTATATTAGTTGGAAGTGAACTCATAATAATATTAACGTATAAACGCAGACTTCTACAGAGTATGTCACAGTTGTCGATTAGTCTTAGCACTTTTTTGACACTTTCATTGAGAATATTACTAGACTAGCTCTAATACATATTAGCAATTATTTAGTGGGTAGCTAGTTCGAGAGAGCTGCTTAGCATTCGCTCAGAAATAAAAAATTGCAAATTATTTATTGCCTGTTGTTTTTGCGCTCTTATGTAGAACATTTAGCAACATAATGCTAATTTTATATGAATATAATGAATCTAGAGCAGGCCTGAAAGTTTTGAAGTAAACTTTTGCAAAAAGAAAAAAACAGCCAGCTTCTGACTTGGCTTTAAATGTTACAAGCATATACATATATGTATATCTATGTAGATGTATGTACTAGTTTGCATACAAGCACGTAATACCGCTAATTGAATTAGCAGCCCAGCCAAACGCCAGCCCCAAACAGCACCAGACCCACTTACCAAAAACCCAACAAATTGGATTAATGCAAACGTATCGAAGATAGAATCAAATTCCTTACTAAAGGGCGCAAAATGTAAAAAATGTTTCTAAATTTATTTAAATTGCACACTTTCTGCTTTTTTTTTTTTTTTTTTCGTTTGTCTAGCTTTTAGAGTGCAAAAAATGAAAAGCAAGAATTTGAATGTTTCTAGTTGAATACCCTGTACATAGTTTTCTCAAAGAATTGGTTACTAGCCATGCCAAGTTTTGTTTGCTTGAGCTTACAACCTCTTGACGGCAGTAAATGTTAAGTTTGGTTTTTGTTATTAGGCTCACATACTCAATTCACTCACTTTTCCTTATATACTTATAAACTTTAAAAAAAAAAGAGCATTTAATTTAAGTTACTAGAGCAATGCTGACTTAAATAATATATTAACTACGCTTTCGACTTGGAAGGTATTATCTGCACCTAGTTTTAGGCAGTTTGCTTTTATAGTCTACAGAGAACAAAAGAAAGATTTCTGCGCTGGAAAAATACCAGATACCAACTGAATTTGTCAAATTCTTATACGAATAATACTTTCTAGCTCGTCTGAGTAAAGACTTTGGTCGCATATAGACCCGACCAACTATATACAGCGTTGTTTTGTTTCGAAAAGAGCCTGAAAAGAACTGGTTCACTGCGTATAGGGTGTTCCGAAAAGTTGGCAAAGTAGTAATGCTTGTACAGCGTGCTTTTTTTAGAGCTACACAATTTTGAGTTGGCAACACTGCTTTATCTAACAACCCATTTAACAGCTGATAGTTGCTTTATGTTGAGTTTGGTTTGACATTTCATTTTGGATATTAAAATTATATAAAGGGTGTTTTTTTTTTTAGAGTTACACAAGTTTCAATCATTTATCAATAATAAATGAATAGTTCCCTGACTTACAATTTTTGTCAGTCGCCCTGGATGGAGCATGGGGATCTCTATTAATAGCTGTTCAAAGAGAACAGGGACCTACAGTTTATAGCCGAATCCGAACGGCGGTGTCTTGAATTAATAGAGATTTTCTTTGGCAAATTGTGTCTTTGAGCTAGCGAAGCCAGTGCTAGGCAAATGTACCAGTGCTTTCGCGGGGATTCGAGCCACCGACCTTCGGCTTGTAAAGTGAGTACGCTACCACTACTCTACCGACGGCCACTAGCAACTCTTGCAAATTGTTCAAATTTTTTATCAAAATAATGCTTCCGTTCGTGAAACTTATTCAAAATTTTGTTCTCCAATGAAGCCCCAGAACTGTTGCATTCGGGGTGAGGATATTCTATAAGCTTTAGTCGAAACAACATTACATCCAAAGAAAATTACTGTCACTTGTCTACGTCGATTTAAACATTAATATCATAAAATGTGCTATCCAATAAAGCCCGTTTTATTGATATTAAAAATATATTTCTTTGTTTTATTATGATTTAACGCTCCGTTTGGCACATGCTTCGATAACCTTTGGTTTGGCACATGGGTCCAGCCAGACCTCTTTGTATTTCCATTCAAATGTTTGGGAATATTCGATTTTGGACGTGCATTCATGTTCATTTATATCATACCTAGATCAAATTGAACATATGCGAAAGGCATTGAGTGAAAGAAGTAATCAAAAATTTATACCTATGCGTAATATAAATGAACATGAATGCACGTCCAAAATCGAATATTCCCATACATTTGTATATAGTATATTTAAAAATCCTTACAGCCATCCTCGTAGTGGAAGATTCTTGAAATTTAATTATTTTTTTTTGAAAATGAGAGTAAATAATTATGTAGGAAAAGTCCGAAAATTTCAAGACGATTGCTCAAACAGAAGTATCTTGAAAATACAATTTAAAATGAAAAGGGTCTGGCTGGACCCATGTGCCAAACGGAGAGTTAAACTTGTGTAACTTTAAAAAAAAAACACCTTTTATTTATATAAAGCCAACTAACGATTTATTCAAATCTATAATACCCTTAACCCTTGATGGCTACAGTGTATTAAAATATCAATATATTGCAAACATATCAATTTTTGCTTATTTTTTGTGTGTTTTCTTTTTGCTTTTTGCTTGTTTAATAATTGTTTGTAGCCATTTGTTTGTCTCTGTTACATATTTTAATTAGAAATTTTAAAAACTTTGGGGCATTTTAAATGCTTTTTAATATCATACAAGTGTCATAAAAACTAAATTAAAAAAAATTGTATTTTATTACATTTTTTGCGAGTTTCATATTGTTCTGGGGTTTCTTCCAAAACTAAAACAAAAAAATCACGCAGTACAAGTGAGGGGTTATGCGCTATAAATTGGAATTAAATAGCCTAAGGATTTTATTGGATACCAGAATTCGTGTTTCACTAGCTTGCGATGGCCTAACGAAATTTTGATGGAAAACAATTTGTGACATATGTATCTTTTAATAGATAAAGTTCTTACTAATATGGAAAGAGTTCGTTTAGACAAGACTTTAGTTTCACAACGAAAATTTCTTATATTTCAATTCCAGCTTCTAATTTCTGTTTCCATTGCTTTCATCTAGCTTGTATTTTTATATCATTCACAAAAACTCCGGAAAACGAACCAAATCGAACAGTTTTATTCGGATTCGTTTTTGTATGCTTCGGAAAACGATTTTTTTTTGTCGATAACTTTCCTTTTTATTTTCAATAAATTCGTATATTTCACTTAACTTTCAGAAAAGTTCGTTTTGGTGAAATTGAAAGCACCAAACATTCGGTTGGTAACCACGTGGTACGGGAGCAACTGCGAGTGGAGCGAGGAAACAAACGGCTGCTTCACTGGGCATAGACACCAGGACTCAAGCAGTCAAAAATCCTCCTCTTAAACTACAACCGTAAGAGGTTCAAACTCATGATAGCTCACGGGAAAAATAACGTGAGGATTCTGAGCGGCTTCTTGACGGGACACTGTAGGCTCCGCTGCCACTTAAATGAAATTGGCATAGCGGATAGTGGACTATGTCGCTTCTGTAGCATGGAGGAAGAGACCTCAGTGCGTTTATTATGTGAATACATGGCACTCGTCAGCAAAAGAAACAAGCTCCTAGGCATGTACGTTTTCCCACCGGAGATCGTTGTCCTAAGTCCAAACAAAATACTGGAATATATGCAGGCGATTGGACTTTTGGGAGAGCTATAAGCCGTGAAGGGGGTACAATAGATCCACTTGGATCGCAGAACATCTTTACACCCATTACTAATAATAACAACATTCGATTTCAAAACGAATCCGATTAAAATGTTCGGATTCGTTTTTCAGAGCACAGCCGATTATGTCGTAGCGATCGTTGCTTTTCCTAATATGCTTTTAAATTGATTTTTTTTTTTATAATTGCATATAAGCAATTATTTGTGTGTACTTTACTGCAGCACTTTGTCAAATATTGAAAAAAAAGAACATACTTTCCATGTTATTAAAGTTTTTTTTCTAATATCGTAATAAACTTCAAACTTTGGTATCAAATTTGATCACAATAATAGATATCAGTAAAATTAATTTACGAGATCCCCATAATTGATTTTTAAAAACATTCATATTTTTGATAATACTGCATTATCATATTTTGTCTGATATTCACAACAAAAAATGTTCTGGTACATCCCATAGATAAATTTTCATTTATACTAGCAAACGCGGAGATAGTTATTATACTTCCGGAAAATTCTATCAAAATGCATAGTCTAGACTTTTGCCTAAAACAATTTAATTTATACAATAAATATGCCAAGCCACGAAATTATAATATTTTTCTATAGTTTTGAATACTGTGGGTAGGGTAGGGTCTCTCCTATTTTTGTTTCTTGGATGTTATAAAAATGCGTCCGCTGCCTATAGGCCATACATTATAATGCATAGTTCGTAGATCGAACTACATACCCTGAGAAAAGTGTTGAAAATTTTCAAAATATATATACTTCGTAACTTTGAATAGCCATAACTTTGCGAAAAAAATCGTTTATGATCGCTTGAAGTTTTAAATTAAAGGGTAAGAGTGGTACTAAGTGATGTAACTGGAGTGAAAGACTACAAAAGTTGTTTGCACCCTGTACATAACCTCAAAAGTAGAAAAAAAAACGCAGTTTTTCAGGTAAATAACCTCAAATATCTCAAAATCCTGACGTGATGGGCCAATTCTGGCCCCGGCTTTGGATTCTACGCAGCAAATTACTTCGGAAATGAACCTTAGCTTTCCAACAACTGACAAGACACCGGTATTTGTAATCAATACCTAGAACGAATCAATACCGAAAACCCAAAAAAAAATTCAAAACTCATACTTTCGCTCGAACAATCCGAGAAATAATGCTTCAGTTTTTCTTAATAATATTTATACATTTGCTGAAGTAATAAAAAACTACAATTGTCAACAATCTGAAGCAAATTTTAATTGCTTATCGCAAAAACGAAATTTTTAGTCGGTTTGGTATTTCGATTACTAATCCGAATGCAGCTTAAGGGCCTATACGCAGTTCGAAAAATTTCGCGCGGAAGGACAAAACTTCATATAAAAAAAAAATCCCATTTGGGATATCCGCGCGAATTTTTTCGAACTGCGTAGACCCCTTAACATAATAATTACACTTTTAAAGCTTTTAAAAAATACTGCTGTAAATATTTTATATACTAGCGAAAATACATTTTCTTTTGTTTTTTTCTACTCTTAATAATAATATAATAATAATGTTCATAGTTTTTACGCAATTCGGGACGGCAACAAAACTAACAAATCAAACATATTAAAAATCGTTACAGCCGAAGTATAAATCGTGCAAATAATGCGAATTTGTTTTATAATTAAGTTTTCATCAAGATCTGAAGAATTTATTTTTAAATAAAACAAATCAAAATGGAGCTTTTAATCAAAAATTACATTTAAGGCAGTTCGAAAATTTTCGTACGGAATGACAAAACTTCATATAAAAAATAAATCCCAAAATGGTTTATCCCTAATGGAATTTTTTTTTTGTTATATGAAGTTTTGTTATTCCGCGCGAAATTTTTAGAACTGCGTATGAGCCTTTAATCGAAAAGTGACACAAAACTTCACTCAAATAATCTATTTAATATGTTTTTGCAAATCACGAAATTTTCAATCAAAATCTGAGACTCTTTACGTTTGCATTGGTTTTACAACAACTTCTCTGGGATTCTCTCCATCAAGATGAAAATGTTTTTCTTCATCAAAAAATAATAATAATGTGGATTTTTCTGTTGGTCATAGAACATTTTAACAAATTATAATTATAAAAATCGGTCTAGTCCGGTGTAAAACGATATTATTTTATATTAAGGATTAAAACATTAAAACTCATAGCACACTAGTTTAAACTTTACAAAATCCTTTTTCGCAAATTAAAAAGTGATTTCTAGGTACACCTTATAAAAATTGCAGCTGTACGATTCACTATACAAGCTAAAGCACAGAAATTGCTTAAATGTACTTATTCAAGTGCACAGCATTGTATCGAAAAAAAAAACTTCATAGAACGCACAAAAACCAAAAACAAAACAAAAACGACGGCAAATTTCGTTAAGTGCAGTTTTTTTTTTTTTTGTGAATTATCTTTTGCATGGCATTCCATGACTTCCATAAATTCCATTCCACATCCAATAAAGTAAGATCAGCCAACACTCAACTCACCTTCTAATGCCAAAAACAACAATGCCTGAGCAAGCTGCTCAGAGAGAACGGAGAACGTTATGTAGAGAGAGAGAGCGCGCGCGCCTTGCTCTCACTCCTGTTGCGCCTGCTTACAGCAACAACAAACACGACGTTGATGAAGTTGCTAATGATGATGATAATGATGATGCTGCTGCTGCTGCTGCCGCGCTGCTGGCAGAGGATCGGATCAAAATTTGTTGTTTGCTGTAGTTGTTGTTGTTGTAGCTGTTGCTGTGTATTGAATCCGGTTTTAAATTTCTTTCAACTTGTTGGTATTTTTTATTTTCTGCTTTTTCTTTTATTTTTGTTGTTATTTACTCGCACTTAAACACACATATAAATAATAAATAATTTATTTTTTATATTTTTTTTATAGTTACTGCTGCTGCACGAATTTTCGTAAGATACAAAATTTTCCAGAAAACACAACACAAACAAAATTCCACTTGATATGTGATTTTTTTTTTTCTTACAACGGCTTCTTTTTGGCTGCGTTTTTATTTTTTTTTTATTTTACTTTATTTCACTTTGCAACAATGACCAAAAAAAATACAGCAGAGAATAATTTTTCTTTTTGTTGCAGATCAGCCAAAATACAAACCAAAAAAAAAAAGAACAACAAAAAGGGCAACACAAGAAACACGTGAACGACGCGACGCGAAAATGCGCACAAAAAGGAAAGCAACAGCGTCGGCGTTTGGCGTTGACGTCCTGCCGCAATTTTTATATTTTACCTAAGCCAACAATTGTTTTAAATAATTTAGTTAATTATATTGCCAATTAATTAACAACACTTGGGCTGCTTGTATTTTGTATTGTTTTTAACTTGAACGCACAGCAGACTGTTGGCTAAACGAGTGTGACAAAGACGACGGCAAAACGGCGTAACAACACGCGCGAACGTGCGAACAATTCGAATGCCGGCAAAAACCTAAACACAACACACAACGAACGCTGCGACTGGCGACTGCTTGTCGTCGTCGGGCGTCGTTGCGTGCAAAGCAACATGTTGTCGCTGCAACATGTTCGTGTGCCAACATGTTGCGCCGCGGCGCACACTGACCACTGGACCAACACAACATTCATTATGGCATTTGTTTGCTGTTGTCTGTTGTGTTTGTTTGCTTTAAGATGTCACGCATGCGCCGCAACATGCTGTTGTTATTATAATTATAAAATTAATTAATTTAATTTGCTGCATTTAATGCTAATTGCTTTTAAGCAATTTGCTTAGGCTTACATGTTTTTAAAGGTTTTTTTTAAGTTTGATTTTTACGCAGCAGCGCAACAGTTTGACAGATTAACATATGCAGCATGTTGGCTGCCAACATACAATTCAATTGAAACAGGTTCGACGTGCAAAATGTTGTCTCTAGTTTACAGTAGCTGTTAAGCGCGCTGCTGCTGTTAACAGCAGTCGTTTAACCCTTAGGGGGTACAGTATGTTATGCCACATAGAATGTTTAACACTTGTGTTTGAAGAGTAGCTTAAGAATGTGTGGAAAAAATTTGTGGGCCTTAAACAAAAATATGTGTTTTTGAAAATTTTACAAATTAAAAATATTTTCAACGTGCTTTCAAAACACTTTTTAGTTATTGTTTTTTTAAAGAGAAAAACGGAAACGCAGCCTAACGGATTTGAGTATAATAATGATATGGTTTTTGATAATACTTCGACTCGAGTACACGTTTAGCATAGTCTTTCTTTAAAAATTGCTGCCTTGGAAGTTTTATTTGAAGTTTTTGTCTCGCTAAAATTTCAACATTTTCTCGAGTAAAATCAAATGTTAGTATCCATAAACCATAATTTTATTTTAGACGCTATACTTGAAAAATGCTTAACGGTTCGTTTCGATTTTTGCAAGCCAACAGAATGACGCTACTCCGTTTCGAAAAAGTCGATTTGGGGCGAATCCGGAAGTGTCGAAAAGGGCTAAATAATTATTTTGAATATAATTTCAGCACGGATTTCAACTGTTTTTATGTCGAAATGCCGAAAACTTACAAAAAAATTCAAACAAATACCCGTAAGCCAGTTCCAAGTTCTGATGATTTGTTGGAAATGCTGAAGGCAGTAAAAATCGACAAAAGGAGTGTTCTTTCAGACGATTTCGGTCTTTTTTTTTGAAAAACATTTTTCTCAGACTGGTTTTTTTTTACCAAAAATAAAGAAATAAAATGTTTGCGATGAAATCTTTAAGGCGGTTTTTATTATTTTTTGACACTTCCGGATTTACCACAAAAATATCTAAAATCGCGAGTTTGGCATTTTTTGCTCGGAGATCAATCTTGCTAACAAAAAATATTCGTATCTAACCAAAATTTCAGAAGCTAATTCTAAATTTCAGAGCAACATAGGCTTCTGCAGGCTAAAGTTTTTAATTATTTCAAAATAAACCTTAATTATTCGATTTGTTTTCCAATTATAAGCTGCACCTTAGCAACACATTTTAAAATAAGCAAGCACAATTTGATTTTTTTTAACATGCGAGCTATTACACTTTTTCGAAATAAATATAATAATAAGCCCTCATAGGTTCCATTACGCCATACAGAATACGCTCCAAGTGTAGTAGAACTTTATATCTATAGCGCAAACGCAGCGTTGAAGGGCGTTCGAATCAACTGGGCGTGGTAGCGGGTAACGAGCAAAGCTGCTTCTCACTAAATATGTGTATATTGATGGAAGAAATCTTTAACGTCACTCTATCGCCCACAAAAAGACGTCATGCTATCTTAGACTTTGATTTAGATTTCATTCTCGAAAAATATCCACAAATTTAACAACAGAAATTCTGCGGAAAAACTCAAAAATATTTCAAAAGGACGGCAACTTTAAAAATGAACATTTCGTTGGTAACCCATGACAACAAAGCTTTATTTTTGAACAGGCTCATGAATCGCAAGCTATTAAAGCTTCTGTTGTTGCTGTAGATTCACTGAGCTAAAATGCTTCAAAAGCTTGTCATATATTTTTCAAGAAAAATCACCGCAATATAGTCGACTTAAAAATACAGCCAATACATTTTACAGAACCAGGGCCGTAAAGAGAAAATCCGAGCGCGGGGGAAAAATGTACCGGCCCCTCTATTACACCTTTAGCTTGAATCAAGTCAGTACGACAGCAAATACACCGGCCCCTGTGAAAACTCCTGGCCCAGGGGGAACCCCCCCCCCCACGCCTTCACCCTTCCCTCTTGTCAGGCCTACACAGAGCTATGGATCAGATCCTTTCATACCTTGCCTAAATACTAAAAAATGGTCTAGCAAAGTAAAGAAGCTTTCCAAAAAAGTAAACTAATACATTCAATTCTCGTGTCACGGTGTTTGTGTTTCTCCAAAGTGGCTCTACCGATTTTTATGAAAATATATAATATAAAAAGGTCGTAAAGTATTTTTCAGCCTCCTATCCGCAATCAAAATTTTTTAAACGTGATTTTAGTATTTTTGTATATCAGTGTGGTACCAATTGTCTTCGTATGCGTGGACAAAGCGAGCTGAAACTTACAAAATGTGATAGCCACAGCTGCTACGGTGTGCACAATCTAAGATTCACCTCGATACGTTGAAATTATGCAGTTGAAAACTCATACGAAACGTGAAAATATATTATTAAAGGGAAAAAGCAACGGCAGCAATAGCAACCCTAGCTTGGCTATGAGATGCACATTATGCAAATAAAGAATTTTACAGGGTATATAATAGTTTGAATAATCTGAATTAAATAAAGAAGACGCGCAATAATATCACATGACGACATTTTTAATGCAAACTATTGTACTAGATTGCTTCCGGAGTTCTAAAATTAAAAATTTTTCTTTGTTTTTACATGTAGCTATATAAATTTTATTACAGTCAACTCTAACTAGCATTATTATTTTTCGAATTAAAGCCAAAAATATGCACTTTGGAATTTTTTGCATCGACTACAGCTTGCAGTGTTCGTCAATATGACAAATATTTAGCCTTAAGGGTTAAGCAATTTCATTTTGAATATTTATTTATGGTACAAAACAAACCTAAGCCAAAGTTAATGCAAATTTCTTCTCGTATCGAAAATATTGTATGCTTAAGATGAAGCTCAACTTCTGGCCACATTACACTTGAAGCTGCACCCCCTCCTAGCGCCAAAATATTGACCCATTTTAGAGGTTCCCCCATAATTTTATAGCAAACATTTTCGTATGCAAATTAAACAAACATAAATCATGTTTCTATGTTTGTGGGTGTGTGTGTGTGTATGTTTACCCCAGATTTTTGGAAATCTAGTTTTGACATTTATGTAAAATAATAGATGTGCATTGGAGAGCATAAATGAGAGAGAGAGAGAGAGAGATTGAGAGAACGTTAGGAAACGTGATAAGGGAACGCATTTAAATGCACGCGATGTTTACACGCGCCCAATGCGTGACTCACGACTTACGAGCGCAGCGTTGATTTGGGTTTTCTAAAGCTTGATTGCAATAGTATACAAAATTATTTACGAGTGTCTGCATTGGTGTAAACTATATATAGTTAGCTTATTTATTATTTATTGATTTATGCAAAATTGAATTTTTTCTTGAATAAAAACTATGATAAAGTAGACCGATCGGTCCTATGGCAGCTATCTGATATAGTCAACCGATTTTGATAAAATTTGGTACAGTGTTGAATATCTCTAAAAAACTTCCGAATGCCAAATTTGGTTACGATATCTTCATAAACAAAAGAATTATCCATCTAAGACTTTTGGTATTTTTCAAGGTCCTCTTAAACACCTCTATAAGAGCTATATAATGTAACCACGATATCGAAAAAATAAAAAAAAAAACACCTATGGAATAATAAGGGATCTAATCTGAAAGTTTGGTTGCTCTAGCTCTTACTAGCTCTGAGATCTAGCCGTTCATACGGACGGACAGACAGACGGACATATATCGACTTCTCTAGTCACCCTGATCATACTTTAGGTAACATTTGGGGGGGGATCTCCGACTGGGTATAAAAACGGAGACGCCCAAAGTTATCTAAAGTATGATGAGGGTGACTAGAGAAGTTAGATATACCGATGGCTGCCTTTCCGTTCGTATGAACGCCTTCGGAGCACCTTAAAAAAAAATAGTTCTTTGGAAAAAAAATTTAAAATAAAAACACTAGTTTACAAATTTAAAAAAATTTTGTATCCTCAACATGTTTTAGTTGCTTCCGAAGTAAAATGGCCCGCTAAAACCGAAAATGAATTCAAAAAATTTTTTCATGGAACGGTTTTCGAAATATTTCGAAAAAAACAAAGGTGTCTTTACTTAAAAGCAAATATCTCTGGTTATACTTAATTGATTTTGACTATTTTTTACCAGTCTGTACATAATTGAATTACCCATCGATGATACTTGGAACATACTACTGTCATATTTATGGTTCAGTCACTATTTATGCATTAAAGTGAAATTTTTCGTAATTTTTAGCAAATTTTTGACAAAAATTTAATTTCGTAAGTAAATTTAAAAATTTAAAAAAAAAAGTTGGATTTTTTTTTGTTCATGGCTCTTAAAGAACTATCGATTACGAACAAAATGAGTGGCTGTTCATCAAAATCGGAGTAAAAGTATGGAATAAACGGGAATTTTTTTAAAAAGTACAAAAAGTATATTTTTCTGAAAACCTTAAGTAGTAGATGGATAATTCGTTTGTTTATAAAGATATCGTAAGCAAATTTGGCAATCGAAAGTTTTTAAGAGTTCTTAAGTTCTTTACCAAATTTGATCAAAATCGGTTGATTTTTTAATATAGCATCCATAGGACCGATCGGCCAAAATAACGCATTTGATGCAAAATTCGTTGTGTTTGCTTTGTTTATGAAGATATGGTAACCAAATTTTGTAATTGGCAGTTTTTTAGAGTTTCCCACCACCAAACCAAATTTTATCAAAATCGGTTGACTATATCATATAGCCCCCATAGAACAAATAGGTAAAAAAAAAACGTTTTTCCAACGAAATTCATTGTGTTTCGCGTGTTTTTGAAGATATCGTGACCAAATTTGACGGTCTGTATCAAATTTGATCAAAATCGGTTGTATATATCATATACCGCCCATAGAGTCGTTCGGTCAAAATATATTTTTTTGTGCCAAATTCGTTTTGATTCGTTTGTTTCTGAAAACATCGGAACGAAATTTGGCAAATATATATGTGTCTTTAGAACTTTTTGAGCAATATACCGGATTTTGCACCAAACATGTTTTTTTGAACGATCGATCCTATGGGTGCTATATGATAAAGTCGACCGATTTTAATAAAATTTGGTACAGAGCTTAAGAACTCTAAAAAACTTACGATTGCCAAATTTGGTAACAATATCTTTATAAATAAATCAATTATTCATCTAAAACTTTTTGTTTTTCAAACAAATTTACATTTTTCACTTTTTACAAAAATACTTGATATTTCCACATTTTTTATCCGATTTTGATAAACAACCACAACAAATTTTTGGAAATTTTTAAAATTGCATTCGAAATTGAATTTTTGTCAATAATTTGCTAAAAATTACGAAAAATTTCCCTTTAATGCATAAATAGCGATCAAACCATAAATATGACAGTAATATGTTCCAAGTATCATCGATGCGTAATTTAATTATCTACAGATTGGTAAAAAAAAATGATACAATCAGAGATATCTGCTTTTAAGTAAAGACACCTTTTTTTAAATTTCGAAAAATGGTTTTTTCGAAATATTTCGAAAACCGTTCCATGAAAAAATTTTTGGATTTCATTTTCGGTTTCAGCGTGCCATTTTACTTAAGAAACAACTAAACGATGTTGAGGATACATTTTGCTGTAAACTAGTGTAATTAACCATTCGCAATATAAGACATTTTTGACTTAAAATGTTGAAAAAAATTACTCGTTTCTTAACATTGTATTTTTGGTCCCCGGTTGCCATTTCTGTGGTAATGACCATATATTTTTTGTTCTCCATTTTTATTACTATCCGTTGGTACTCTGAAAAATTAAAATAAAAAATTAAAGTACGATTTTTATCATTCCTAATTTGAACTCTAAACGTAGAACAAGATTATACCTAGAATGAGACCAAATAATCATAAAATAACATTAAAATTCTTGAATTAAGAAAAATAAATATTGTATTATTAACACTTAACCCTCCCATCCCCTTCTCCAACTCCTTTCTTTCTTCTCTCAAATTAGGCAACACAATGGACCTCATGGTCTCTGGGTGATCTCAGTTAACTGAGCTGCCTACTTAGCCTAACCTAACACTTAATATTATTTCTAAATTATTAACTAATGCTATTATTAAGTAAATAATTTATTTTGCTAGCCCGCGACTAGCCGTTTTAACACCGGTACGCAACTAGTTACGTTTGAACTAGTTGGGTTCAAATTCCTACAAGGTTGTTGTTGCTGTTGCTGTTGTTGTTGTACGGTGCGTGCAAACATTTACATTGCGGCATTTTAATGAGACGCCGTCGACAACTTGATGTCGGTTTTTTTTTTTTTCAATTCAAATTTTTTCTTTTTTTTTTTACTTTTTTGCACTTGACTTTGAATTTGAAATAATGAATAAATATAAAAATAGATGCGATGCACGTTGTCCGTTAAAGGCAAATTGTGTAATTAAAGTGTTTGTTGTTATTGTAAATTAATTGCATGTAAATGCTGTGCACCTGTGTGCACACACACACATAAATACACACGCATACAAGTTTATACAGTGAATCAAAACAGTCTGAGCACAGGCAATATTTTTGAAGTTTATCTGTAAGTACATAAAAGTTTGTTTTATAATTATTGATTATAAAAAGGAATTTAAATATTATTTTTAAAAACCTATTGTAATATAATTTTAACATTTGTGAATAATAAATTAAGTGTAATTTAAAAAATATTTTAGCTGAAGTACTTATTTTTTTTAAGTAGCTAGCTTAAAGCTATTAATAAATTGCATTTTATGGAAAAAAATTAACATATTGCTTCTTACAAACAACAACATTTTTCTTGCTGTCTTTTGGAATATTTTTTTATGGCTTCCTGTCATAACAAGTTGTGTGAAATTTTTTTTTTATTGTGTTTGGGCCAGGTAACTTATTGTCGAGCATGCCGAGAACTATTCCAAGGACGGCCGCGCTGCGAAAAACGAATACGAACATTTTAGGCGAATTCGTTTTGAAACCGAAAGTTTGTTGCTCCCAATTTCACCAAAACGAATTTTTCATGTGGTTTAAAACCGAATGTTTGTTGCAAGAGCAATTAAAACAAACTTTATACTGAAATAATTTTTTAAATATTCTTTGATTTTATCTATGGTAACTTTAAGTTAGACATTAACTAATTTTTTTTTGGAAAAATCACTTCGTTACATCATTTCTAACATAATTGTCTACCAATTTAGTTGAAAATAAATACATTGATTTTCTGAAGATTCTAAACTGGTGTTACCCCTTAATCCGGCACTGAACTTTTTTAGTCTTTATAAAATATTTTCCATTTAAAGAGACATACATATTTTATTAAACTAAAAATTCTATCAATAACACATTTTATTACAAAACTTTACTGTGGCAAGACTTTTGGGATTCACTGTACACATACATATATGTTGAAAGCTGCTGTTGTTGTTGTGGTTGTGGCTTTGCTTGACCTTGACAAACACATTCAATGTCAGCTGCTTAGCTAATTTTTAGACAATGTAAGTCCACTTTGAATAAATCATCAATAAACTTTGACAATTATCGGGCTATCAGGGGTTAAGCTTTTGAAAAGGTGTTAAGATACTGTTGTAAACCTTCTCCGAAAGTTTACAAAGCTCAATCTGAGTGCTCTCTACGAGCAAATGGGACCGGCACAAAGGCAGTTGGGCATCATAGATCACATATAAGTACCTTGTCATAGGTTAACCTAATAGAGAGTAAGTATACAATAGCTCCGTTCCGGAGATCTCTTTTGGGAAGTCTCTGATGTCCATGCTCTCGAATTTTTTGCTGGTAACTATCACTGTGCTGCAGCGTGCACAATGTCTAGAAGTCATTGGATATCACTAAATACTTTAGCGGGAGAGAGTCTTAATATAGGAAATGACCAATGAAGTATATCGGACCTCCGTGGGAAGAACCAGCTAGTGGGAGAGGCGCCTAAAGCAGTGCTCTTAAAAGGACTTAGTCCGTTGCGGACCCTTTTATTAACGATAAAAAGCCTGCTCGGCTTTCATTTTCTTTACTTTTGATGAGACGACTTCTAAGATCTTCCCCTTTGATTTTACGCCCCCGGTCTTTAATGCTACGCTCCACTGATGATGACTGCCACTTCATTATCATCAAGCTCGTTGCGCTTGACTTTTCCCCGAACACAAAGCCAAAAAGGCAGTTATAGTATTTTTTGTTGTTGTTGGTTTTTAGTAGTCCCACCCCGCTGCGCCGCTCTGCACTCTTTCACTTATTTTGTGGCAAAGAAACGCGCGTGTGGAACGGCAAAGTTTCAATTAAAACTCAAGAGCAAACCTTGTGGGTGGATGAGCGCTCTATCGTCATGGTAGGGTTGTTAGAGTTATTAGAACAACAACAACAACAACAGCAAAAACAACAAAAACAAAGGCAACAACACAATACATGCATATGCCGAAACGACAAAGCAGCTGAAGCATCACAAAAGCAACCCAACGTAAAGAACTGCTAACTTTGGATGAACCCAAAGTTCCCGAAATCCAAGAGAGACATTCATATGGTTACTCTATATTAAGCTAGAGTTGACAAGTTTTAAGAAAGGGAGAGCGACTCTTGCTCCCAGTGGTTTGCTTAGTCAGTTACTAGAGAGCTTTACTCAGTCCATACTAACGTCACGTTATCGGTAATACCTCCTGCAGAATTCTAATGCGATCCGTCGTTTTTTAGCTACCAGTGATACAGTCGATCTCAACTACTATAGATTGAAGTTGAGTAAAAATAATTTTTCGGGCTTGAAGCTCACCATATGTTTTTGTGGTCGCTGAACTTAAATCCCAGGTCCGAAAACCCGAGTTCTGCCATTACCCCAACAAAACCCATAAACATTTTTGTTCGGCTCTGAGTGTCCGACTATTTTTGGGAATCGCTGAATCCGATTCAAGGTCGACAAAAGTCCTGCTCGTCGTATTTCTGACATAATCTTCAAAATTCTTCGTTTTATGGGGTACTTTGAGGTTATGTCAAAAACTTAACGTGTTAGAGCCAATTGAATCCTAACAGCTTTTAAAGGAGAAAACTTGGAAATTTGGAAAAAATGTTGACGAGAACGACAACGTCAAAATACTGTTTTATACCACATAATAGATGTATAGCGCAATATTCCAAAATTCCAACAATTTACTAATTTATGCTTTAGCTTTGATAGTCTCCAAAATCGAGATGTCCATACAGACAGATGGACCTGCTCTTGACCCCAAAATTAGGCTGTTAAGTCAAGTACACTGATTACAGTGTGTGGCAAGCTCTTTGGGGCTATAAAATCAACATTAAACCTCTCTGTAACCCCGAAACTCATCAGAAAATCACATTAAACAGCTTCAGCGTTGACGCATGCAGCGGCAGCAACAGCGACAGCGACTGCGACGGAGGGTCTTATAGAAGAGCCACAAAACGGTAATCAAGTGCAGCAGAGCGGATCCACAAACGACAGCAACAACAACGTACAAGGTACTGCAGCTGAGAAGTTGTCTATAAAGGCGGCTGACGGCTGACGGCTTCCTCAATGGGCTTTTAACGTTGGCGCCATATCACTGGACAGTTACGTCTTAAATTCTTTGAATCCGGAAACAATACCTGAGTCAACCATCTATTATTGGCTATATGCCGTGCTGCTGCGTTCAAGCACTGAAGCATATAAAACTGGGCGGGAACATACTCAATTCTAATTGTTGTAAATTATATACTTGCAATAACCATATACTTTTCACAATTAACTTAAATTATGCGTTATTTACTTTTGCCTCCGAGCTCCGAATTACTATCAACTGCGTTGGAATACTTAAGAGAGTTATAGAATTAATTTGTGAGAGAAATAATTTATTTGGACCAAGTTTTAACTTTGCGTATTGCAAATTAGGGGGACGCTCAGTGCTTAGGCGAAGAGAGAAGAGAATGGGACTTTGTGTCCGGTTCTCGCATCTCCCGAGCAGTCTAGCCACGGTACAATCCTCAGCGACCATCCGAACTCCTAAATTTTTACAAAAACAGGACAAGGATGGTGGTAGGAGTGGTTACGGGGAACTGCATCATAGGCCTAATGACTAAGAGGGTACACCACGTTCCCCATCACGACTTCTGCCGCAGCTGCGGAGACGATGAGGAGATAGAAAGTATCCAACACCTGCTATGCGACTGTCCGGCGCTTCTTAGAAGACGAACCCAGTTTCTGGGAAAACCATTCTTCGAAGACCTGGGCAGTCTGGCAAATGAGTCTATAGCGGATCTGGCTACGTTTGTTGAACCTTCGAAATGGTTCTCTAACAATAGAGACTTAGGCGACTAGAAGAAACCATTAGTTTTTGATCCTCTTTACCCATTGTCCCTTCCTAAAATCCTTTCCCCAATAAGGCATCACAATGGGCCATAATTATCTCTGGGTGATCACAGCTTTGGTTGAGCAGCCTATTCAACCTAACCTAACCTAAGCATTACCTTAGCAGTTGGATTTCAGACACGAAACAGACACAAATCTGATCTATCGGGTTCAGCAACAAAACCACACAAAAAGGGCTTCGATTTTTATATTCAAAGTGTTCGATAGATTTTAATTTTATTTTATACGAATAGAAGAACTCTTAAAAATGGCAGATCTGTACGTTCGACAGCTTGTCTGTAAACAACAAAGTCCTGCTTTGGGATATTTTATACTTTTGGTGCAACTCTTTATTGCATTTAATCGATTTTTTATCGATGTTCGCGATTGCTCATAGCCAGTACAAATAATAATGAAAAATGCTTTAGCTTCTGTCATACTTCAAAGGTATTGCAATTAACTTTATGATGACATCTTTAAAGGGCACACCCAGGGCTGCTGGAACGCTGCTGCCGCTGACATTCATTCAAAGACTGTTAATTAGTGGCGTAGATATAATAGCTTTAACGATAAAAGGGGTTTTGATTTTCTTCGGCTAGTAATCAACAAGATCTCTACAGCGAGATGAACAGACAGACACATGAATATTTCTAGATTAGGGCATCTTCTTTTATTTTCAAATGACTACGTAAAAACTAGAGAGGCATATACTACGTACAAGTAAGTAAGTCTATAGTTACTAACGAACGACTGAAATGTGCACTGACCTCGTTCCAGCCTTTCAAGAGTCCAGGTCCAGATGGAATCTCCCCATCACTGCTTCAGAATGGTAGGGAATACATTATACCACATCTAAGGAGAATAATGGTCAGCAGCCTCGAGTTGGGACATGTCCCCGAGCCATGGAATAGAGCTAGGGTGGTCTTTATCCCCAAGGCTGGAAAGAAAGATATCACCCATCCAAAGTCCTTTAGACCCATCAGCTTAACATCGTTCTTACTGAAAACGTTGGAAAAGCTGGTGAACAACCACATTAGAACGACGCTGCTTAAGTAGGATCCACTGCACTTTACACAACATGCGTATAGAGCTATATCAGCTGAGGAACATCCTCGATAGAGCAGTTGAAAACAGAGAGGTTGCTGTATGTGCCTTTCTGGACATTGAAGCTGCCTTTGACAATACATCGCATGATGCTGTCAATAGAGCACTCGTAAGAAGGGGTGTCAATCGCACAATATCCGAGTGGATTCAATCTCTACTCAGGTCAAGGTTAGTCACAGCGGAAACAGGAGACAGCTCCGTAACTGTTACCACTACTCGTGGCTGCCCACAAGGAGCAGTACTATCCCCACTTTTATGGAGCCTCCTTGTTGATAAACTACTATTAAGACTGTCCGATAAAGGAATACAATGTCAGGGCTATGTAGATGACATTGTCCTTATCGCGTCAGGAAGATTCGAAAACACCCTCTGTGATATAGTGCAGAGAGGATTGAATATTACGTACAACAGGTGCAAGGAAGTGGGCCTTAGCCTTAACCCAACTAAGACAGCACTATACACGTGTAGAAGAATAGACGCCTACGTAGATGGGTATAAAATTGTAAAAATTGGGTCACCTAGTATGGGTACGTTCATTGAGTTTTATGATATTGTTCACTCGAAGAGAGGCTTTCCCAGCCCCACTATTTTCGAAGAAAAATTTATAATTTCATTCACTGAGAGACAAAAATGGCAATATCGAAAAAAAGTTTTTCTAATTTTTTAATGATTTTTCGAAGCTAGTAGTTTTACAAAAATGATTGTATAAAAAAAATAAAAGCTCGAATTTTTTTGATTTATTAACTATTTTTAAAAAAGAGCTTTTTTCTGCTTATATTTGTAACTAATAACAGCAATTGGCAATAGTTGAGGTGACGCTGTCAATTAATCGATCCTCTCACTACGTCACTGTTGTCAAGCATTTTCTTTACGGTTTTGGCTTCCTCTTTGGCACTTCTCGACCGACAGACAGTTATAATTATTTTAATGATGATTTCAGCGCCTGCCAATAACTAGTGGTAGTTGGGGGCGGGTGAAGCGGACAGCAGCATGGTTGGGAGTAGTAGAAGTTGCCACAAATAAGGGCTGGGGGCGATGAGGCAATAACGATGCCGCTGCTTCTGTTTGTGCGCGCATTAAAACGCAATTATGCATTTATTTGCAAGTTGCATACTTTTGTGCGTTATGAAAGAGAACACACTTTTGCATCTGGGATAGGGGCAGAGCGATTGTGAGAGAGAGAGAGAGCGCGAGTGCTATGGTAGAGCGTGGGGAGAGCAGCAAGCAGAAGCTGCCGCTAGGCGCTCTTTCTCAGTACTATCAGCCTTTGTGCAAAATTAATTAAATTGAAATGTGCAGGGAAATTCATTTAAAATACGGTAAGCTTCACTTTTCACTCTTTTATTTCTATACACTGTACGCAAGGCATAATAAGGGTATAGCACTAAGTGTGACCAGCTTCAACGAAACTTGTTAGCAAATAATAAAAACAAATGTTGCGAAATTGTGAAAAAATTTAGATGGTATTTAGAGCTAAATGACTAAGTTATTTAAGCAAGCAGTAATAACAGACTAAGAGGTCATAAAAAAACTTCAAATGCTTAAAGTTACTAATGCTGGAAAAAACATCGCTGATCGAAGTTTAAAATCCCTATATATCGATGTTGGCCAACATAGATGTAACTCCAGCACTTCTGCACTCATCAAATGGGTGTTTAGTAGTGGTGGAGAAACATCTCTGTTGGCCAACATCGATATATAGATATTTTAAACTTCGATCATCGATGTTTTCTCCAGCACTATTCGACCATTTTATATATTGGGTCGCTCACTAAGTAATTTCGTTTTTTTTTAGTGAAATTTAAACACGATTTTTTTATTGTGTAAAACATTTTATAAAATTATATATTCTCCGTTTTGATCCAATACCTTTTGCCATCTTTCGGGCAAGAGATTGATTCCACGCTCATACAATTTTTGATCCTTGCAGGCAAAAAACTGGTCCAAGTGGTTTTTGACGTCCTGATTTGAGGTGAAGGTTCTCCCATCCAAAAAATTTTGCAGACCCCGGAACAAGTAATAGTCCGAAGGTGCCATGTCTGAAGAATATGGTGGATGTGGTAGCACATCCCATTCAATCTGCAAAAGCTTTTGGCGAGTCATCAAACTTGTATGGGGTCTCGCATTATCCTGGTGGAACACTACACCTTTTCTATTGATCAATTCTGGCCTCTTCTGTTTGAGTGCATCACTCAATTTGTCCAGCTGATCACAATACACTTCAGAATTAATCGTGGTATTGTCGGGTAAAAGCTCAAAATAAACGATCCCTTTGAAATCCCACCAAACAGACAACATAACCTTTTTTTTGGTGAATATCGGCCTTCGAAGTGGTTTGAGCTGTTTCATCCTTTTTAGACCATGATCTCTTGCGCTTTACATTCTTGTAAACAACCCACTTTTCGTCGCCAGTAACAATGCGCTTCAAAAATGGATCACTTCTTTGACGTTTGATAAGCAAATCACAGTCGTTTGCGACGAAGCAAATTTCGTTCTGTAAGAACATGAGGAATCCATATTTCAAGCTTCGAAATTAATCCTAGACGTTTCATGTGCTTGTGAACGTTAACGTTCGACAAATTTAATCTTTCAGCAATCTCTCGAGTTGTTATTCGCCGATTTGCATCGACCAACGACTTTATTTTATCCACATCGGCTTCAAGAGGCCATCCAGGACGTGGTGCATCCTCAAGATCGAAATTGCCGGAACGAAATTTTGCAAATCAATTTTGGCATTGGCGTTCGGTCAACACATCTTCTCCGTACACATCACATAATTTTCGCCTTGCATGAACTGTATTTTTACCCTTTTGATAGTAAAACAGTAAAATATGCCGAAAATGTTGTTTTCGATCTTCCATCTTCGATAGGGCACCAAACAAAAACTATTCCAAAAAATTTAACAACATTTTTTACAAAAAAGCCTTACTATATCAGCTGTTCAAATATATAAAGGTAAAGCGGTTAAGTGTGAAGTTGGCTGCGAAAAAATTCAATAAGATCAGCTGTTGTCATCAAACGAAATTACTTAGTGAACGACCCAATAGCTAGCATACAAAAATTTAAGCCACGCTCTCTCTCTCTTCAGAGAGAAACGAACGAAGCAGCCATTGCGTAACCTTCTCATTTTTGGATCATGGGCTAGATGCGGGCCTTGACTAAAAGCAAAGAATATAGAACTACAGTTGGTAGTTAGGTTAGGTTAAAGTGGTTGCCTGTCTTGTATCAGCCCAGACGCACGTAGGCACAATGAGGCCCTTTGTGATGCCACAGGTAACGCTGTTCGAGAGCTGACCAGGGATGACAGTTATTAGTAGTTCTATAGTCTTTGCTAAAACTAAAGTGGGCTAAATCTTTTTGAGAGCTATTTGTTTGAATGAACGCGTAATAATATCATTCCGGAAGGCAGCTTGCTATATAGATTTAAAAAGAAGTCTAAGCGCTCAAAAAATTAAGCTATCAAAATGGAATAAAATATATTTGACTAACTCTAAACGAGACATGGTCCAGAAGAATTTGAACAAATGAAAAAAAATAAAGCATCGCAAATAAGAGTTATGGAGTTGAAAAAAATAAAAGCGAAAAAAGAGCTTTGAATGAAAGTGCAAGCCAATATATATCATATTATATCCGAAATAAGTATATATTTTTTTTAATTTTTGCTTCTCTACGGCGCTGAAGCATGAACATTGTCTTTTCGGATAAGGCGATTTAAGGGGCTTTCGAGAGAAAAATCCTCCGACGTATCTTTGGACCGATAAATGTGGAAGGTGAGTTTTGTACTCGAACGAACCACGAGCTGTATGAGCTATACGGCGACACTGATCTAGTTCGGCGCTTACAACTATAACGTCTGTGCTGGTTAGGTCATGTTTCACGAATGGATGATAGTGCTCAAGCTAAGAAGGTATTCGAGCGGAAATCACTGGAAGGTCAACGACGACTGGGACGCCCGCCTCTGCGATGGGAAGATCAGGCAACGAAGGATCTTCGTAGCCTTGGGATTGCCAATTGGCGCCAGCAAGCACAGGACAGAAACCGCTGGCGTAGGATAATTTCTGCGGCCAAGACCGATAACCGGTTGTAATTTCCACAATGGTAGTAGTAGTATTTTAAAACACACTTTTTGCTGACAAGTTGCAAACGCACAAAAAAACGGCTTATACAAAAAAGTACCTTTAAAAGCTTTGAAGAGCTTTGAAAGCTTTTATAACTTAGTTAGTGTGTTAAGGCCCATACGCAGTTCTAAAAATTATCCCCAATGGGATTTTTTTTTTAATGAAGTTTTGTCATTCCGTGCGAAAATTTTCGAACTGCGTATGTGTCTTTATTTGCAAAAATACCATAAGTGCCTAATTTGGCAAATTTTTTTTTTCGAAAATCCCTAGAAAAAATTAAAAAGACAGACAGTTTGCAGAGTAGCTCTAGGTCGAGTTGTTACGATTGTAACAGGCGCACGCTGTCGTATACGCAATATTAAATTAATTGTGACAAAAACAACAACATAAAATGTTTGAAAATTTGTTAAGCTTAAGGTACCAAAAGTGGCCCCATATAACATATATATGATCAATATATATATGAGATGACATAAAATTGCGTAAATTAAGTAAATTAAGCAGGTAGCATGACTTTTAAGGTATTAAAGCAACTGTTAAATGCATTTACAGTTGCAAGCCATAGAGCAATGACGTCATAAGGTAACTATTACATTGCATAAAAGCATGAAGCGTAATTTTTTTAAGACAAGATTTTTTGATCATTTTTTGATGTTGTTAGTTAGGATAATAATATTTATAGAATACATAGATAGTTGGAATCAGGGTTTTGGTCTTGGGGGGGGGGGGTTTTCACTTCAAAGTGTATTTGTATATATATATATCAGACCTCGCAAAAGACTCACTTTTTCTAACTTTTGGGGGGGTGACTCGAACACGGAAACCCCCCGTGGATCCGCTACTGTTTGGAATATTTCGAAGCACAAAAGTATAGTAGAGTAAAGTCGCTTTAAAGTAGAGTAAAGCAGAATGCAAAGTTTGTTGTTTGCTGTCAGGCTCCAAAGCTTTAGAACAGTGGTCGGCACAAAATACGCTCACATTATCTTTCTAGCGTATGTATTGAAGTTTTCACTGCCGCAGCGACGTATTGCGACGCTGACGTTGGTAAGCAACAAACACGAAGTTGATGATGCGTGGCTTCGGCTCTTGTTGCTCTACTTTACTGTCACTGCAGCAGAGAAAACAATATAAGAGCAACAAGATAGTACAGTAAATATAGACCAAAACAGGGGCTGACCTGGAAAAAATTGGACCATCCAAAAAGTCTAAAACCAAATAACCAAATAAAAAACCTCCTCCTCCCGTAGGGTTTTCCGTTATTTTGACATATGTTTGAGCCCATTTATCTCGAATTCTATAAGTCGTACACAAAAAATTGGAATCCAAAAAATGTTCAAAATTGAATTTAAAATTTGTACTGGAAGGTGTACACAGAAGTTCATATTTTAGACGGTAGAGCGCGCCAAAGCTACTATAACGCAGTTTTTCGTATTTTTACCCACCTCCTTGCCTTTTTTGTTTTTGGTGTGTATCAAAAATTTGTAGACCTCGAAAAAGTACACAAGAATAGTTTTTAAATCATGTAAGTATTTCTAGTAGTTTGCAAGTTATAAAGCTTTAAAGCAGTGATCGGCACGGCCCTATCCCATGGGCCTATAGTTCACACGTACTGTGTTGTACACAAAACGAATGCATGTGTGCGTGATTTTTGTACTGAAATTCTCTGAAAATTCTCTGCCGTTGCCATGCTCTTGTTGCACAGCAACAGACACGAAGTTGCTTGTTTATGACTTCGGCTCTGCTTAGAGAGCGTGCTTGCTTTTTTACTCTCACAAAACTTAAGCGCTCCAGCATTAGTATGCTGTGGCTTTGGTGCTGTCTAAGCGATCTAAGCGAAATACGTCACAGCGACAGAAAATGTTCAATACAAACGCAAAAAAAAATGCATATGTATATTTGCCGACCACTGCATTAAAGTCTTCACGCGCCGAAGCCACGCACTATCAACTTCGTGTTTGTTGCTTAGCAACGTCGAGCAACGTCAGCGTCGCAATACGTCACTGCGGCAGAGAATATTTCAGTACACAAAGCACGCACACATGCATGCGTTTCGTATATAACACATGACGTATGGCGACGTCGCTAATTTGGCATTTTTTGCTCGGAGATCAAACTACCTGACAACAAATTTTCGTATCGATCTGATAATATGATACAATGTAGCTTACTCAATGCCCTGAACGACACACCCCAAAAAATCGACGAAAAAATTCTTCTGAATTCACCCCACTTTCCACTATGTTAAGTTGGTGTAAGCCAAAAAAGCAGACGTAGAAAAATCCAATGGCTCTAAAGGATATGGGGCTAGTCCAGTAAAGGCGCAGAAAACCAAGTTGGGAACTGTATTTGGAAGTATTATCGATGACATTTAAGTGCGGCAAAGGAAATCCAAAAAATTTTTGTCAAGGCTGGTTTTATAGTGGACGACCACGACTATGGTCGAGATTTGCGATGACATTTTTATATTTCAATAGTTTTGCTTTAGGCCTTGACTTCTTTTCATTGGGTCCAGATTCTGGTTATCTAGCGTGTATCCTTTGATATGGCTACTGCAGACTACTTTCGCTCATCTAAATATCTGTGCTGCATATTACTTTTTAGACTGCCCTCGTGCACGGATGACATTACTGAAATGTGCATAAAAAATCGGAAAGTTGTTGGCGGAAGGAAGTCTTCGCCGAAATTATAGTATGGTGAAAACCATTGTTGAAATACTCAACTTCAATATCCGAAAGAGGTGCAGAAGCCACTCTGGAGCAGATTAAAGAGCATTGGTGTCAATAGCTCTGTAAGTTGGAATTACGATTCGCTCGAACAAGTGACTTCCAAAAGCTATGCCGGAACAATGACAGCTAATAACGCCGATTATGTTAAGTGGCAAAGATGGTATCAAAGCCTACAACTTTGGTTAGTCGAAGCTAAGTTAACAAAATAATTGTGAATCAATGCACTGTTTGAACGCCCAAACTGTATATGGATACCCTACTATCATCAACTGCCACAACAAGAATATCAAACATCAAGCAAATATGATATATTATAAAGAACTTAAATTTATTATTTGTGCAACTTGTACTTCTTTTAAGAAAGCAACTTCAAGTTAATTAACAATAATTATAAAATAATAATTAAGATTAATTTCCAAGCGCTTTAGCTTCTGATCCAAATTGATACACATCCATCACCTGCAAAAACACATCAATAAGCACAGCAAAAAGACACTACTACAACAATTGGGTACAAACCAAGATTGGTGAAGCACAATCTATCAGCTTCTTCAAATGCAACGCTTATAAACTCAACATAGCTGTTTATGTTACCAATATTTATTAACACAAATGACCAAAGAACTTGTCCGCGCAGGTAACAAGTCAGTAAGGAATAAGCTCCTGTTAGTAACGTAACTCTTATTACGCGCGGGTTGAACCCAAATGGACCCATACTAAGCGGGACTTCTGGTTGGACGACTCTGACGACTGTAGTTAACAAAATGATTGATAATTAGCTAGATCCAATTAAATTATTTCCCTATTTTATAAGCACTTACTGTAGTTCATCTTTAAAATTAGTTTTAAGAACTTAACGCATGCACGCAGCAACTTTTTTTGGTTAGATCAGCTGATGCGGCTTTGCAATTGGCAGCACTCAACAGTGTTACCCATCATCTCGCTGTTATGTTTATGCGCTTTACCGCGAATGGCAATTTGCAAAGAGGCGTACTGAAAGCTACGGATATTTAGAATTTTGACTTTAATACATTTTTTAAGCTGCCAATACATAACTTTCAGGTTTATTTTCAAGTGTGACGTGGTTTGCCTTCCTGCGTCATCAATGCCAGCTGTTAGACTTGGCAGCACTTTCTTAGGTGCTGCCTATCGTCTTGGAAAACGGCGATTGGAATTTACTAAAGGAAGGTGGCATAATACGTATTGAGAATTATTTGGCAATGAACCTGGCACTCATGATTTCATTCATTTCACTAAGGCAAAAGACAAACTATAAGCGAGGTGAGTGATGTTGGCCAACATCGATGTTTCTCCAGCACTACCGCAAAGGGATCCACAAAGAGGACACAGTTTTTACATATATTTCATATGTATGAGACGCTGTGTGCTCAACAGACTTACGAATTGGATTATGCGTCTGTTTGTATTATATTAAGAAGCATTTGTCACCATTGACAGCAGTGGACTCTTGCTCCACAGAAGTTGGGCCCTACAAGATTCGACGTCGCTTCGTTTTGCGTCTTATAGCACTGCAAGTATCAGTCAAGAAAATTTGCCCTCTATATGGTTTTACCTATCTAGGCAATTAAATATCAGAAGAGAATAGTGCAGCGAAAGACATTCTTATCAGGACAAACAAAGCAACCGGCGTGTACTCAAGGCTAAGCCAAATCTGGAGTTCGTCGCAAATTCCTTTCAGACAAAAAAAGAGGCTTTTTAAATCCAATGCCATTTCGGTGCTGCTGTACGGATGCGAAACCTGGCTTCTAACCGACCAACTCTCTGGAAAAATTCAGAAGTTTGTTAACTGATGCCTCCGTCGTATTCTTAAGGTGTGGTGCGGAACTTTATCGACAAGCGCAGTGGGAGATATAGGAAATGTTGATGATGCTCTAGCTGAGCAAACGTGCAGACAGTGGTTCGCGCTGTTCAAAAATGAAAATTTTGACTTGAAAGACAAGGAACATCCCGGACAGCCAATCAAGTTTGAAAATGAAGAATTGGTGATAATGCTCGAAGAAGACCCGCATCAAACGGGTCGTGGGGCTTGCCCGCTCATGCATCTGTTATGAGCTGCTTCAACCGATTGAAACTATGACTGGGGAGCTCTACAAACGTCAACTGATTTGGAAACGCTGAAATGGAAAGATGCATCCCATCCGTCAGACATTGCTCCGCATGGCTGATCAGAGCAGCACTTCGATTACCACGAAAGTACCAAGAATTGGATTGATTTCCAATGATTAACCTCTAAAATAAGTATTTTTTTCAGCTTATTCATCATAAAATTACTTGCTTTTGTAAGAATAAATATTCCCAGAAACTTTTGCTTTTTAAAGTTTACACGACCTTGAAAAGATATGTGGACTTTAAATGTCTGGACATAATGGGTAGGCGCATTCACGCCCTTTATAAAATAATCATCTTAAAAGTGCAGCTCACATAACTTTAACCTAGAAATCTAGCTCAACTTGGGGGCTCAAATTATGTGTAACACAGCAAAAACAATAACACTACGGCTGCAGATGATGATGTAGATGATTATGAAGGCCAACATAGTTACAAAGATGATGATGCTGATTATATGTGCAAGGGTAGGCTAGAATGTCAGCTGGTGTTGGCACAGGGAAAACTTTTTAAGTGACTTCTAATAGCAAATTATGATGAAGACATTGCCAGCAGGCAGTGCAAAGATGACGCTAAACTAGAAAACGCTGCTAAAGATGATGACGATGATAATGATAATATAGAATGTAGTATGTAGGATGACATGACCAAGGCAAATTCAATGCCAGCCACTCAGTAGTTGGCCAATTTTAAATGCAATTTTTGACTGGGCTGCGGGAGCAAGAAGTGCCTGGTACTTTGTATGACAAAAAGTTCACGCTTAAAACTTGGACGATAACTTCATACACAGAGAGAGAGAGAGAGAGGGTTAGAGAGGAAGCTGAACGACACACACGCATAAATACTTTTAACAAAGTTAGTTAGTTTCTTCCTTCCGCTTCCGGCCGTATGTGCATGTGTGTGTGTGTGTGTGTCTAAATGTAAGTGGGCGTAAACTGCAGCAAAAAAAATTACAGCGCTGAATTGGTTGCCAACCACTACTTTAGGGGAACTGGTGTGAGCCTCAACTAGTTTTTGCCATATTGGCCAACTAGTATATTTGACAGGTGTGCTTCCCATAAACTTAAGCTAAGATTCTTAACCCATATGTCATTTAAGTTGAACTGGTGTGAGCCTCAACTAGTTTTTTGTCATATTGGCCAACTAGTATATTTGACATGTGTGCTTCCCATAAACTTAAGTTAAGATACTTAACCCATATGTCATTTAAGTTGAAAAGCTTTCAATACCCAGTTCGTCTTCCATTTGCCAGCGCCATTAATAAGCCACAAGGCTCATCCCCGAGGGTTTATTGCCTGTATCATAAAAATTAATGTTTCTCTGACTATCTATCAAACCACCAAACCTTCAAAATCTTTCCAAGTTGTTTCAATAAAGGCGTCCGACCGATTGCACGCACAAATTTTTGAAAATCTGAATATTTTATTCGAAATTAACTGCTAAGAAATCGTTAAAAAAAATTGAGTTGGTACAGTCACGACTGTAGTCTGATAAATAATGAGAGTAAGTGAGTCGTGACGCGTGTTGGGCAAAGCGAGCAGAGTAGGCAGCCCACAGCTCACATATATGTATAAATCACAAAATATTGAGAGCTAAAGCCCTTTTTTTTCTATTAAGTTCAATAAATTTTAAAAAAAAGTTAAATAAATATATCTTCATAAAAAAAAAAAATTATTTTTAAAATTAAAAGAAAAATATTCGGCCGTGCTTCGGAAAACGAATTCGAATATTTTATGCGGAATACGATTATTTTTCGTTTTCCGGAGCACGTCTGACACACAAAGCGAAATCGCCTGAGACCTTTTTAAGTTTATATTTTTAAGAAATTTTCATGATTATAAAACCATACGACATATGTCTTTGGCAGTCTTCTTATGTCATCTCTAAATAATATTCAGTTTAATATGGCGCTACCATCGGTAGCGTAGTGGTAGCGTACTCGCTTTGCAACCCGATGGTCTGTGGTTCGAATCCACGCAGTAGCACTGGTACATTTACCTAGCACTGGCATCGCTTGCTCAAAGAAGCTATTTGTCCAGGAAAATCTCTATTAGTTCAAGACCCCGCTGTTCGGATTCGGCTATTAACTGCAGGTTCCTCTTCTCTTCGAACAGTTATTAATAGAGACTCCCATGCTCCGCCCAGGGGTGCCTGACAAAAATAGTCAGTCAGGGAAATTATTATTATATACAAAGAAGTCTTAACTAGACTTCTCAGAATCGTGAAATATTTCGTTGCTCGATGCACTCGCCGCTTCCCAGAGATATTCCATATGGGCTAAAAAAAACGCAAGCATTCGAAGTACTTTGTAGAGTTCCGTGCTGAACGTGGGTAACATTGTACAATACATATTGTTTTTTTTAAATATTAATATTAATTGTAAATATTAATATTTTTAAATATTTTCTGCGATGTATTATAAAATCTGTAAAAATTTACATTAAATGAAGTAAGTCCTAGTATTGAATTAAGATATAGGGCAATCACATAATTTTCAATTATTTCAAAATCTGCAGATATTTTACCATTTATGCTACTCACCTTATCTTGAAGCTCCATGAAAAATACTAGCTCAATTGGTGAATTCTCAATTCTTTCAGAATCTGCAGATATTTTACCATTTATGCTACTCATCTTATTTTGAAGCTCCATGAAAAATACTAGCCCAATAGGTGATCTCATCTAGTTATTCCTATCCCACAACTATTCTGTTTTGAACACATACGCAACTAGTTACATTTGGACTAGTTGAGACTATTTAGAATGAACACTGAATTCCTATTAGGAATTCCTGCAGCGTAAGTATGCGTGTGTTGGTTTGTGTGTGTATTTGAGTATGTGAATGTGTGCGGCTTGATATAATGACAAAGTGCACTTTGACATTATTATCATCAACGCATGTCGCCAACGCTGTCATCAAATAAGCACTAACTGCAAAACTCTTCCAGAGAGCGGGTGCGAGAGCAAGAGATTGCCGTGTTCTCAAACTTTCTCTGCTGCAGTTGGAAGTGAGTGTCGCGCCGTCATGCAGGCGTCATCTGATGTTTTTGTTGGCCAAAAAGTTGCTCGTTTTAATGAATTATGCGTACATTGATAATAATTTCTTGGTTAGTTTTTCGGCAAAAGTTTTTCGCCTCGACACGAAAGCTGCAGCTGGAACTGGAGTTTAAGTAAGCCCACTTTGGAATGTTTCGCCCACTTGGCCCGCATTGTCTGTGCTAATTTAAAAGTTTTGACTTTTAATAAGGCTACGGAATGTTGAATTTAACGACAAATGTCGAAACTCCTTAGGCTAGGTGTGCGTGTGTGTGTAAGAAGTGGGTGAATAACATCAGAGAGCTTCAAGTAAGATAAACATTATAAAATTTTAATGTTTTGGTTCGAGAACAAGGAATTTTAAAAGGCTTAAGTGTACTTGGTATGCTGCTGACAAAAAGGCTTAACCTTGGTAAGCAATGCAACCATGTCCGTAAGAGATATCAAATTTCATCATAGTTTAATTGATTCTGGTAGATGTTCTGTCCAATGCTAAATAGCTTCAGTTTCTTCCGATTTATTACGCATAGTGTTTATTTTGAAAACAAATCTACAAATCTAGTCACAATTGAAACCTACTTCACATTTAAATACATATGTATTTCTCATTACACTACGAAAACTCACAAAGTACACTACTCTACTCACCTAAACGCAATACAAAACACAATGGTATCAATTGTGCAGAACTTAGTGCCCCGAGGGAGCCTTGAAGAAGACATACCAAAATGGTACAAAATTGGTTGGAGCCCGGAAATGCAAAAGGCCATCTTTCAAGACTGGGGAGCGTATTATTCGCGTAAAAACAGGCATACCTTTGCCATGTACTACTATGACAAAGCGCTAGAGCTTGAACCAGATGATGCCGAGACCTTGTACCTACGAAGTCTCAGTAAGCGTAAGACTGGTCAAATCGAAGCAGCACTGGAGGATTCCCGCAAAGCGAATCGTATGTATATATAGCTGTTGGTCAGTTTTTGAGATCTTTGGCTCTTAAGCAACAAACTGCTTTAGGAATACTTCGAAATGAAAATATTGATAGTGCGCGTATTAATATTGAAATATGCAATGGACTACATGAAATAAATCAGTTTGAAGATGCCATGACAGAGTTGCATAATAATGCAGATAAATTCGTAGGTCACAGGTCGCTGTCTTTTCAGCAACGCCTTTTACTGGTACGTAACTTGAAATCTATCTTATATGCTTTAGTAATTTTTTATTTAACTTTTATAATTCGAATTTTAGGTGGGCGCAAATATTAATGATGCACTCGGCAATGGGCTAACTTCATTTATTAAGGATTATGAAGGTCTAATGATCAACGTACATAATATTTGGAAATCGAATGTACCCGATGCGCGACCTCTTTGGAAAATTTTAAAAGAGCAAGGCAAATGCGACGTACAAAGTATACCAGAAATTGAAGTAAGTAAGCTCCAAGAATTGAGGGAGAATTTATAGCAGACAGCTCGACTCAGGCAGTAGGAAGTTAAAGAACATGTTGGGGTAGGGTAGGGGAGACATGTCGTAGTTGATTGGGAAGTCTGCTTGCTCACATGAACCTACGAGTACGGAATAAGACCATCTGTATCTACTCGGACAGCCAGTCCCTAGCTTCATTGACATCGTGCATGAAGTCAGTGAATAGCTGCCGATTGTATCTTGAGGAGATGGCTGAGCAGTTTTCAATCCACCTCATATGGGTCCCATGACATAGGGATATCGCGGGCAACTGCATTGCGTATGAACTGGCTAGACAAGGAACTACCAGCATCCTCCTTCAGGACAAGGAGGGCCTGGGTATACCCATGGCCAGCTGCAAACTGAGAATACGAAATTACTTCACTCTCTTTGCAAACCAAACGTGGAATCGGGCATCGAACATGTGCAGAATCTCACGGCAAACCTGGCCGACATACAGCAGTAAAAAAACTAAGGAACTTTGCTGTCTGAACAGAGCCCAGTGCTCGACTGTCATTCGTGCTATCACGGGACATTGGCTGGTGGGGACACATGCATCCAGGCTAAATGCTCCCCACCATGATTTCTGTAGAAGCTGTGGCGATGAGGAGGAGCTGGAAACAGTTGAACACCTTTTCTGTCACTGCCCTGGTCTAGGACAAGATTGCGCTTTCTAAAGTCATACTTCCTCGATGATTTATCTCAGCTCTCCAGACAGAGTCCAAAATGCCTTTTAAGGTTCATCCAGGCCGCCGTTGAGTGGGGAAGAGCGGTGAATGGTCCACCGTAGCGTTATCACAACGGGCCTATTCTGGCCTATGTGAGTTGGGACGTTAGTCTCAACTGCCGCCCTAACCTAACCATGCTCCCGTTTTGAAGATCTGCTTAAGAGATTATATAGATTGTGGGACCATAAATGTTGCGTTTTGGTTACACGGTTCAGGCCGTAGGATGTTAAAGAATATGTAGGGGTAGGGAAGAAGAAGCATTTTATAGTTGCTTTGGCACTGGTTTGGTGGGCTCTATCCGCGACTTGCTTGCTCCCATTTTGAAGATATGCTTGGATTTGGGCTCTTCCTTGTCACATCTACGCCACTGCAATAGAAGTCGTGGTGAATCAGGAACATTCTCTCGGCTATTAGGGTTTACGCTGCACTGCTCCATTACTAATACTCTCACTATCCTGTTGCTGTTCTTGTGGAAACGCATGAATGTGCTTTGACTGCTGTGTCCCATCCTCATTCTGCTTAGGCTCTGGTTACCGCAGAATTTTAAAGAGGTCTTTCAATATTCGTAACAACAAGAGCCGAGTATGTGGCCATCTCCTTGTCACATCTACGCCACTGCAATAGAAGTCGTGGTGAATCAGGAACATTCTCTCGGCTATTAGGGTTTACGCTGCACTGCTCCATTACTAATACTCTCACTATCCTGTTGCTGTTCTTGTGGAAACACATGAATGTGCTTTGACTGCTGTGTCCCATCCTCATTCTGCTTAGGCTCTGGTTACCGCAGAATTCTAAAGAGGTCTTTCAATATTCGTAACAACAAGAGCCACATACTCGTTGGTCCTCTCATAAACGGGTATACGAGATTAAGCTGGCATCCAGCGATAGATTAATAAGACACAATGAGATGTGCCCGTTCCAGTAACTTTTTCCGTGCTCGAGGAGTCTGTGTAAATCATTACTATTCTTGATTTCTTACATCCGGTACATCTCACTGCTGGTCAGAGCAGAGGGCGTTTCTTGAGTAAGTGATTTTTCCGGTCGCGTTACTAGCCCAACGCAACCCACTCCAAGGTCTGTGGAGCGACCACTCAAATACAAATACAGCACATTTGTATGGCAAACCGCTTGATACAAGACAGACGTCCGCTCGCAGACGAACCTGATCTGGTAAACAGACGCTGCAATAGGATGTGGGATTTGTTTACGAGGTAGCAACATTCTCCACTTGGTTTTGATAATGGAAAGGGCCTACTCCAGCTTGTGTGGCCCATGAGAGCTATTTGATTTCCCTCCCCATTTCGGGGAGGTTTTTCCCTATCCGTCTGCTGGAGATGCGCACTCTGGGGATTACAAGCTCCCCCGCTGTAAATCATTAGCTACTTCTTTCTATTTGAAGTTTCCTGGTTCATAGCTCTCTTCGGTCAGACGATAACAAAATTATGACTGAAATATATGCAGTTTTAGGCTTAAAGTATCGCATTCCAGACAAAGTATATAAAAGTGCTCAAAAGCTTTATAGTTCCGTTTGCAAAGTTTCTAACGCAGAGGCTCAAACTACCAGGAACGACAAAAACCGCCATGGATCCGCCACAGCTGATCACAGAATGTCAACGTCACCAGCATTAAGCTGCTCTAAGGACGAGCTTTCGTGTGGGGACGACCAGGGCCGTAGAGAGAAAATCCGGGCCCGTGGGAAAATTTTCCGGCCTCTAGATTACACCTTTAGATTAAATCACGACAGTACGACAGTAATAACACCGGGCCCCTGAGAAAACTCCGGGCTCGGTGGGAATCCCCCTTTCCCACCCCCCTCTCGTCATGCCTGGGGACGACCCTCGTAAGAGGGTAGTTTCAGCCATTGCGGCTAATTTGAGCTTTTAAGAGCGAATAGAAGAAATGGCTTTTGAACCGATTCTATTTTGTCAACGTCTTGTCGCGAGCGTCTTGCGGGTTCTGCGCCGTGGAGCAGTAGTCACATTTCTCGATCTCAATCCGGAGCCTGGCTCCAGTTGCTGAACTATTTTATGGTCCGCCTGAGGGGTGGACGGGCCACGTCTTTCAACCGCTGAAGTTTGCCAAGATGGAGCTTGTTGTTAGGCGCTTTCCAACACTAGGCTAGAGCATGTTTTAGCTATCTATTAACCTTTGTATACTTTGATTAGAAAGTGTTGCTATCGCCTATCGAAATTGCTAGAAGAAGACGTGCATTCAACGTATTTATTCAAGATTACATGGGCAAAGCCTGGCTTGATGTGCTCTTCTTGAAGAACTTGCGTAAAAATCCGACTTTAGCCTTGGATCAATGTCCATTTTCAAAGGAATTTTTGACTACACTAACAAATAAACAATTTGATGTGGTTATAACTTTTCTGGTAATTTCCACACTCAGTACTATGGCATAAATAATTTATACAAAATTTCGTTTGTAGAAAATGTTGCATGCGCGTGAACCCATGTACCACAAGCGGAATTTAAAATACTCAAATCCAAGCATTAGGAATAAATTTCATGAAAATTATTTGTTTCGCATACAATATCAGACGCGGCGTAATATGATTAAGGTATTTGAAAACATACGACGACTGCGTGAAAATCAAGATCTTACGGTTGGTTAAGTTTAGTAGCTGAAATTTGTGGCTCATTGATTTGACTTTGATTTTTTTTTTGCTAGAATCTCGAAAATTTCATTGAAGAAGTTATGGGAGATTATGTGGTCTTTAAAACTCATCGCATAATGCCCTGGAAATTTGAATTTATGAATGAAGTCTACAACAGTCTGGCTTTAGCTTATATAGCGCAGTACACAGTTCCTGCAAGATTCTCGACCAATGGAACTAGTACGCTCTTAAAGATATTGCATATACCCAGATATAAGCCTATGGAACGGCCGGGTTACGTTTTTGGTGTGCGCTCCAAACGTCAGGAACCAAATTTTGTTGATGCCAGACTGCTCAATGCTAAGTACTTGAACTTTTTCAACTATGCGAACTTAGTTAGCTATTTTTTATTACAGAAAACTGATTGTACGACTGCAAAAACGTTTGATATTCTCAAAGACTCCAATTGAAAGAGCCTATCTGTATCATCAAATTGGAAACACCTATTTGAAATTACATCGTTACGAAGAATGCTGTTTTACAGCACAGAAAGCAATCGAAGGTACATTTTTTATCTGAACTATAGCACTATATGTACATATTATGCCAAACATTTCTTTTTAGATTCCAAAGTCTGTAATAGTTACATCTGGCGTCTTTTGAGTACTCTGCTGATTATTAAGTGCAATGCTTTACTAAACAAATTCGAACTTACAGAAGGTGCCCTGGTCGATGCGCGCAAGATTACAGAGAAGCTCGACTCTCCAAGTCTTTTGCATTTCATTGATTTTTGCCTGGATTGTAATGACGAAGCAGCCTTGGCCAAAAAGGCCAGTTTACTTTCAAATCGCAGCATCCGTACCACCACATCGATGGAATGAACGTCTCAAGCTGTACACTTGCTTGTTCTTCATACGTTGCCAAAATTCAAATAAAACCCAAGACATGACAAACAAATATGGTCGGAAGGAAATTGCTTTAAGGGGTTTGGTGGGACTTGTTCTTTTGAAACTTTATCAACTTTTTTTTTTGTTTGTGGAAGCCTAAGGTAAAAGTGTCGTGGTCTGTGGTTGAGGCAATCCTCTGAATCCTTTTTGATTTTATCCTAACCTCAAACGACCCCACAAAAGAAGGAATTTTGAAGATTGCCTCATAAACCCCATGTGCTGGGATTCGGATTAAGCGTTCCCAAAAAGATATAAAAAATATCGTCAAACGTTATGACGCGAAAAAAATTATTAATGAGGTGTTTTGGGGCTTTGCTCACAAAAAAACAAAATTAAGCTTCTGATAAAGAGAGATGTCAGACTATGTCTTATACATGTTTTTGGGTTCACTGAAGCCGAGTTGTAGTTAAAAAGAACCCCAGCACGTCAGGATTCTGAGATTACCTCGAAAAACCCATAGAAACCCGATGTGCTGACACGTCTACGACTTATATTGGAGATCTGATGGCCAGAGCGTATCTCAAACGAAGTCCTCTGGGAGCATACTCAATGGCATTGAGATGGAACCCGCAAGGTAGTCGCCGAACCATCGATCGTGAAGTACAAGCTGTCGGATACTCCAGGAGTGATATTAATAGCAAAGCTCCACTAGGAGAGAAGCACGACATTAGTAGTATAGTACCCTAAATCAAGTTCTAGGACAGGTTAGGTTAAGTAGGCAGCTCAGTTAACTGAGAGCACCCAGAGACCATGAGTTCCATTGTGTTGCCTAATTTGAGGGAAGGAAGAAAGGAGTTGGAGAAGGGAGTGGGACATCCCTAATCACCTACGACTCTCCTATTACAAAACTATTTTGAGGATTCGACAAACGCAGCCAGATCCGCTATGGGCACATAAGCCAAACTACCCAGATCCTCAAAGAACCGTTTTCCCAGAAATTGGGTTCGTCTTCTTAGAAGCGCCGGGCAGTCGCACAGCAGGTTTTGGATGCTTTCTGTCTCCTCCTCGTCTCCGCAGCTACGGCTAGAAGTCGTGATGGGGAACATGCAGTCTCTCAGCCATGTGGCCAATGGTGCAGTGCCCCGTCACAGCTCCTACCACCATCTTGGTCCTGTTTTTATGAAAACGCAGGAGTTCCGATGTGCGCTTTGGGTTTTACCTAGGCCAGAGTGCTCGAGAGATGCGATTCGTCCACGGTATCAATAAGTCTAGCCGCTTGCCAGATTGCATAAATCTCGGCTTGAAAAACGCTACACCAGTAGGGAAGACGGAAAGAGAGCTTCGTCGAAAGCTCTTCAGAGAAGATGCCTACTCCTGTGCCCTCATTCATCTTCGAACCATCGGTATATATTGTCAGCTCGTTCCCGTTTAAAGGGGTTTTTTGCTTCCAATCTTTCCTCTCCGGGAAAACTGCGACAAAATTCATCAAGCAAATTCTATGTAGCCAACCTGAGTAGCATTCAGTTCTATCTGGGCAACAATTCTTTTCTGCTGAATTTTCCACCTAGCGAAATAAGAGTGGAGGGTGTCCAAAGCATCCTGTAGATTGCTATCCACTGAAAATGGACTCAACCCAAAAATTAGCACATACAGCCGAAAGGAATTTTTTTTTGTGTTCGAATATCATGCATACACGAACACATGACCGATAAGTGCGACAGGGTTCCAAAACAAACAAGTGAGTATTTTTTGGCCATGTTCCGAAGCACTTGGCAAGATTCGAGAGTCTAGATGAATTCGTTTGTTGACTGCAATACGGACAACCTGGAACTCGAAGAGCTATCCCACCGTCTGGATACTGCCACAATTGGAATCGTACTATCGTTAACTTGGCTGATGCACAGCGTGGCATGCCGTGAGATGAGTTCGCGGAGGCTGCTTGTTTCAACAAACAACTTTGTTGTTGTGCGCTGTAATGTCATTATTTGCATATGCCATGTGTTAGGTATATATGTATATACGTTGTGTACATATGTATGTGTGAGCCATGTATAATTGCATTAAATTAACCACAAACTCAAAAGGCAATCAAAGACAAGGAATTTTGATACATGGCACTTGCAAGCCATTTAAAGTTGCCTGCCACTGGCTAAAAGTGTGTGTGTGTGTGTGCGTTGCGGCCGCTGGAGGGCGCTAATATAATATAGAGGCAGCCAGTTGCGTCCAAACACCCCACGCCCGTCACTGATGGTATTTTAATAGAGCTTAATAGCCATTTTAATTGCCAACAAAGGCAGACGACGAGTAAGTTGAGCAGCCAGAGCTTTGCCCAGAGCTGGCCAAGAATCTTGAAATCCCAGCGATAAGCATCAAGCGCACCAAAGTGCTAAAGGCCAACGCCACCGCCACAATCTCAACCAGAGCCATAGAGTTACACAGTCATAAAGCTGCTCAAACAAAAACCAGAGCAGAACAGAGCGACAGGATGGACGGCTACGGCTAAGATAAGTGGAGGATTCCGAGCGGCGGACAGACACGCGCACGTTTTGGCTTAAACGACGCACATACGACTTTATCTTTATGAATATCGTGACACTTTATGAGCGTGGAACGAGGGACACAATGTAGCTCTTGGTGGGAGGTTGGGATACGAGAACGCACAGTAGCTGCAACTGCCAGAGCTGCGCACGTACTACGAAATGTGACTCGAAATCGTGAGACTAAAAGACTAAGACATTTCAATTTGGCGGCTAATGATGCCTTGACTTTGTACAAAAGCACAACAAATTTTTTTTTTTTTGGAGGTTACAATAACTTTGCCCTGACATTTGTAATGTCAATGCTAAAAGACAATGTTTTATCGTTATGGCTAATAATCGATAAATCGATATGCCAGCAATGCTCTCAGCGCTGTTCCACGTCCTACGATTTATGCATCCAAAAACGAAATTCTCTAAGTAACTTTTTTTCTGAAGTGGTATCCATGACTGCATTTAGTTTTAGTTTTTGATATCGATTTAAATTTATCGTTTTTATATTGTACAGGATGGATGGCTACGGATAAAATAAGTGGAGTATTCCGGGCGGCGGAATATTGATGTTGATGCCCAAGATGTAGACTAATTCTAAATGTATTGTCTATGCAAGCCATGTGATTGCCCATGATTGCCGAATCCCAGTGAAACACTATACGTTTTGCGTTTTGTGCCCCTACAAGAGCTACAAGCTATTGGATGGCAATGAGTGTCCCAATAAGCCGCTGATTGAACTAACAATAACACTACGCTTTCGAGGGGGTAAGATGACTTGAGATAAGTTGCCGGAATCAAACACTAATCTATATTCCCACAGATATCCTTAAAGTGAAACTGAGACTCTTGAAGAGGTCCTAACAGCATACCGAATTTGCCTATGCCGAGCCTTATTGCCACTACATATTGGGAGACTGCTACTTTCTGGAATTCCCGTCTTTCTGAGACAAAATCAAAGCGTCCACTATGTATTTGCGTTCGGAGCAGTTACAGCAAGCAAGTTGCTGTGTTTAGACAAGCAGCATTTTCGCAGGTTTCTGTTATTGCAACGTTAAGCTTCTTCAGAAGCGTTATGAATTCGCATTATGGACATCACAGGACAACTGGTGTCATTTGCTGCAACAATATTTTTATCTACTACGTGAAATACTTAAAATGCGACTGTTTAAACGTACATACGCTGCTCGCACTCAGCTATGATCCCACACATGAGCTAATTCTTCCCAAGATGCAGACAGTGTAGCGGTTTGCCTTAGCTTCGAGGTTAAACAGTCTGCTCGCACAAGCCAACCTCCAAGATATATTTGCTATAGTACCCGCAGCAGCGGTTTCCGACCTGGTAAATCCACCATCGACCAGATATTCACATGTATGAAAACCAAATCGACACGTACAATCTTTTTATCGATTACAAGGCTGCTTTCGATAGCCCACGGCGAGATTGCCTATATGCCGCCATGTCTGAGCTTGGTGTTCCAGCAAAGTTGAGCAAAACCACCAGCTCCGTCAAAGTTGGAAATGACCAATCCAAAACCTTTAACACCAAGCGAGGTCTGAGACAAGGTGACTCGCTCTCATGTATACTCTTCAATCTCCTGATGCAGAGTGTAATAAGAAAAGCGGCTGTACATCGGACGGGCACAATATTAACAAACAGATGGGTCCAGCTCCTTGGATACGCTGATGATATCGGCATGATTGGTTGCACCAAGCGTGATGTAACTGCCGCTTTTGGAGCTATCGAAAAGGAATCAGCTAAAATGGGACTGGCAGTAAATATGGACAAGACAAAGTTTATGGTGTGCTCCAGCAGAGAACCGCGGCATCTTGACCCTCAGCTGATCGCAAATAGCTAAAGCTTTGAGTCAGTCAAGGAATTCATCTAGCGTGGCACTGCTGGAGAATAAAACTTGCCAACAGGTGCCACCAAGGTATACTTACTGCAGGTAGCATACTCCGGCCGAGGCCGCTAAACGAAAGTTACCAATATTTAGTTTCGTTGTTACTGCACATGAGGTAGCTTGCCCTCTCGCATATTATTTTAATATGTATGCGTTCTCTCTCTCTCTCGCTTTTTCTTGCTCTCACTAAAATTGGTGACGACGCCGGCAGCATTACTCTACCTTTAATAAGTATACCTTGGGTGCCACTATGGGCTCAGTAGGCAAATCAACAGTAGAGCTCTCTCTCTCGACAGACGAAGACAACACTTTACAAGACGCTCATTCTTCCGGTGCTTCTATATGGTGCGGCAGCCTGGATAGTAACACAATCAGATGCAGCTGCTCTTGGAGTGTTCGAGAGGAAAATTCTTCGCAAAATTTTTGGTTCTGTTTGCGTTGGCGGTTCCAATCGTATTCGGTGGAATGACGAGTTGTACGAACTGTATAACGATGCTGATGTAGTCAGTCGCTTGGAAGAACATCGCACGGATGGAAGAACAAACTACAGCTCGTAAAGTGTTGATGCGGTAAAGAAGAGGAAGACCCCGGATACGTTGGGAGGACCAAGTGTCTGAAGCTAACTGGAGAAGACGCGCAATTATATTGGGTCGTAATTTCGTTTGATGACAACAGTGAAAAGTGGGTTGCTTATAAGAATGTAAAGCGCAAGAGATCATGGTCTAAAAAGGATGAACCAGCTTAAACCACTTCGAAGGCCGATATTCACCAAAAAAAGGTTATGTTGTCTGTTTGGTAGGATTTCAAAGGGATCGTTTATTTTGAGCTTTTGCCCGACAATACCACGATTAATTCTGAAGTGTATTATGATCAGCTGGACAAATTGAGTGATGCACTCAAACAGAAGAGGTCAGAATCGATCAATAGAAAAGGTGTAGCGTTCCACCAGAATAATGCGAGACCTCATACAAGTGTGATGACCCGCCAAAAGCTTTTGGAGCTTGAATGGGATGTACTACCACACCCAGCATATTCTCCAGTCTTGGCACCTTCGGACTATCACTTGCTCCGGTCTCTGCAAAATTTTTTGGATGGGAGAACCTTCACCTCAAATCAGGACGTCAAAAACCACTAGGACCAGTTTTTTGCCTGCAAGGATCAAAAATTGTATGAGCGTGGAATTAATCTCTTGCCCGAAAAATGGCAAGAGGTATTGGATCAAAATGGAGAATATATAATTTCATAAAATGTTTTACACAATAAGAAAATCGAGCTTACATTGCACTAAAAAAAACGAAATTACTTAGTGAAAGACCCATAAGTTCGTGCAAATGTATGTAACGCTCAGAAAGAGGCGTGGTAGACCCCCTAAACTATACATATTCTTGATCACTATCAACAGCCGAGTCGATATAGCCATGTCTGTCTGTCCGTCTGTCCTTATGAGTAAAAGAATCTCAGAGAATATAAGAGGTATGGAGCTGAAATTTTACCAAAAGATGCGCATAATAGGGACGCAGATGAAGATTTTCGGTTTATGTCGATATCTGACCCCCAGCCTCCATAAGAGAATTTCGCGGTTTACTTCTTTTTATGTGATTTTTTAGGCGTTACTCTGTTAACCAGTGCGGAGACGAATCCACCAATCATCAAAATCGGCCCAGCCGTTCTTGAGTTATAAATGGTGTAACTAACATCACTCTTAACTATCTTTTATATATATAGATAGATTAGGATGCTACACGACATCTGAAATGCGTTCAATTTTTTTACAATTTTTTTGGAATAAAAACTAATTCAGTGTTTTATATTCGGAGTTTTTTTTTATAACTTGCCGACTTTCATTTTTGACTTAGTTAGTTGACCCTTTTTTTTTTTTTTTTCTTTCTTTAAACAAGTTCTATTAGTTGGCAGCTCTCGCTGTTTTGGAGTGTTAATCAAAATATTTAATTTAACTTGGGCACACTTTTTGTGATAGTCTAATTAGCGAATTAATTTTTATTTTGATTTCTTTTATTTGAGGTGTTCAAAAATTTATGAAAGAAGTAAGTATGTACCTACTTGTTGTTGGCTTATTATGCTCTAAAATAAATTTGCTTAAAAAATAAGCATTTAAATTAAATATATTTATTCAGCCAGTGTGGCCGTACATTACCAGAGACATCAGGGTCCTAGCATATTACTAGCCCGATCATTGGCACATCTTGTATTGCACCACACAGTAGAGGATGCAACATTGTAGCACTTAGTTTTGTCTCAAAGTCTGCCACCGAATGTTGCATAATGAATGAAGATCTGTGGTTTTTGCAATATCTTTTGTAAGCGCAGCACAGTTCCTGCGGCTTCATTGTTAGGCTGTCAAACGCTTGACATCGAACCCGCCTCCCAAGACAATGCAGACAGAAGCAACTCCCCAAATGGTAAAATGTAAGCAAAACTAAATATCTCAAAGTCATAGACTTTTTGCATACACTGTAGCTTAAGTTGCACAAAATAAAAGCTTAGGTAGTCCCAATGGATTTCTGAGTTGGCATTTGAATATGAAACCAATTTTAAAATAAACGTCATGATCGACGCTAGTTTCCGATAATACTCCGACTTGAGTACACCTAATTTTCTGTTCAGTATAATTTTTCTAAAAAAAGTTTTATTTGAAGTTTTTGTGTCGCTAGAATTACAACATTTTCTCGAATAAAATCAAATATAGGTATATCCATAATATTTTTTAGACTCTATACTTGCAAAAGGCTTAAAGATTTGTTTCGATTTTTGCAAGCCATCAGAATGACGCTACTCCGTTTCGAAAAACTCGATTTGGGGTGAATCCGGAAGCGTCGAAATGAGCCAAATAATTATTTTGAATATAATTTCCGAATGCCTAGAACTTACAAAGAAAGCGAAACAAATCACCGTAAACCGGTTCTAGGTTCTGATGATTTGTTGGAAATGCTGAAGGCAGTGAAAAACGACAAAAGGAATGCTCTTTCTGTCGAATTTTTCTCTTTTTCGAAGAAAACATTTTTTTCACGGCATTTCACTAGGTAGCAAGTATGGGCGCATTACTTTTCAGACTGCCCTCGTGCACGGATGACAATGGTGAAATGTGCATAAAAAAATAAAAGTTGTTGGCGGAAGTCTGCGCCGAAATTTTAGTATTTGTGGTGAAAACCATTGTTGTTATACTCAACTTCAATATCCGAAAGAGGTGCAGAAGCCACTCTGGAGCAGATTAAAGAGCATTGGTGTCAATAGCTCTTTAAGTTGGAATTGCAATTTGCTCGAACAAGTGACTTCCAAAAGCTATGCCGGAACAATGACAGCTTATAACTCCGATTATTTTAAGTGGCAAAGATGGCATCAAAGCCTGCAATTTTGGTTAGTCGAAGCCTAGTTAACAAAATAGTTTTGAATCCACGCACCGTTTGAACGCCCAAGCTGTATATGGATGCCCTACTATCATCAACTGCCACAACAAAAATATCAAACATAACGCAAATGTGATCTATTATAAAGAACTTACAGATATTATTTGTACAACTTGTACTTCTTGTAAGAAAGCAACTTCAAGTTAATTAACAATAATTATAAAATAATAATTAAGATTAATTTGCAAGCGCTCTAGCTTCTGATCCAAATTGATACACATCCATCACCTGAAAGAACACATCAATAAGTACAACAAATAGACACTACTACAACAATTGGGTACAAACCAAGATTGGTGAAGCACAATCTATCAGCTTCCTCAAATGCAACGCTTATAAACTCAACATAGCTGTTTATGTTACCAATATTTATCAACACAAATGACCAAAGAACTTGTCCGCGCAGGTAACAAGTCAGTAAGGAATAAGCTCCTGTTAGTAGCGTAACTCTTATTACGCGCGGGTTGAACCCAAATGGACCCATACTAAGCGGGACTTCTGGTTGGACGACTCTGACGACTGTAGTTAACAAATTGATTGATAATTAGCTAGATCCAATTAAATTATTTCCCTATTTTATAAGCACTTACTGTAGTTCATCTTTACAATAAGTTTTAAGAACTTAATGCATGCACGCAGATACTTTTTTTATTTATATCAGCTGATGCGGCTTTGCAAATTGGCAGCACTCAACAGTGTTACCCATCATCTCGCTGTTATGGTTATGCGCTTTGCCGCGAATGACAATTTGCAAAGTGGCGTATTGAAAGCTATGTATATTTTTTGAATTTTAGTTTTAATAAATTTTTGCCAATACATAACTTTCAGGTTTATTTTCAAGTGTGGCGTGGTTTGTCTTCCTGCGTCATCAATGTCAGCTGTTACGTTTGCACAAATTGGTAGCACTTTCTTAAGTGCTGTTCATGGTCAGCACTGATGCTAACGTTATACAAATTGTTGTTTCGTTTAGGCAGCGCAGTCACTGTAGAACAGACTTACCACGCTTCGGTTTGAAATCCCACTAGCTCCTCGGCAGTTGCGTCCTCCAAATTTCAATGTCACATTAGTGTGCAAATAGCAACGAGAAAGGCATCAATCCATGCCAAGCATCATCAACATTTTCCAAACAGCTAGCAGGCGACATATGTAGCTCATTGCGCTGCCGCCGCTGGCTCTTGAGCCCAACTCGCTCTTAGCCAACAACAGGCGGCTTAGTTGAGTCTGGCACGCTCAAGGCATCCAAATCTTGCATTCACTGCTGTCCAGCATTGTGCGGATGGGTTCTACCGAATAAACCAGAAAGTGCTAATAGAGCAGTTGGAGCAGACAACACGAACGCAACAATGATCGGTTGTTGGTCTTGGACGCGGAAATTATTCCTCGCCCGCGGTTCCTATTCTTTGCCTATATATTGGTTATACCAAGGCTACGAAGATTCTTCATGGTCTGGTCTTGCCGTCGCAGAGACGGGCGTTCCTGTGCTGGACGTCCTTAGAGTAAACATTTTCGCTGAAGCACGACAATGATGGCGACAGGTGAACCATGAGAATATAATAATACAACTCTCTGTAGTACTCTAGGGGTTCATCTTCCAAGTGCAAACTATTTAGCACTTTTAAACATCTGAATGAGATCTGTCTGTCAAGCACTGTTTCTCGCAGTGGCGCATCCACGGTGGGATTGAATTTACCAAGAGTTGGCAAAATGGGTTGAAAGTCTTTTGCGAGCTATGATATATATAAGTACACTTCGCAGTGAAGTACCCTCCGCCAAGACCAAATCCTAGATCCGCAGCCGGTTTCTCGCCAGTTTATCAGCTATTTTGATCCCGTATAGTTCTGCATATCCAGAAATCCATTTAAAGCTTATGTTATTCCATTGTCCCGGATGTTTGAACTAAGCGCGTTTTGGCTGCAGCGATTTCTTATTGCATTATATAATTCAGGTGCGGATCTAGGATTTGGTCATCAGAAATCGCAAAAGACTTTCAACACATTTTTCTAACTTTTTGGGGGTGTCCGGACCCGCAAACCACCCCCGTGGATCCGCCACTGATATTATTCACAGCCTTAACTCAATCACAACTCTTCTAAGTAAAATTTGAACGCTATAGGGGGACTACGTGACCCCCGCTCGGTAACCAACCGTAACATATGCCAAGACCCCTCCCTCTGTATTTTGGAACCCATAAGTAGGTATAAAATAAAACGTTCGATATATCCCTATTGACTATGTGACAAAAACCTAGACCCCGCCCCGATCCAGTAACCAAGCGATATATTTGCCAGAACGGTTCACGTAGTATGGATACAGCAGCTAGGCCTCAAAGCTGTTCTACCCATAGACTAGAACTTCGATTCACGTAAGAACATAGCACAGGCTCCAGGTAAGCTGCGTCTCATTAATAAGCAGCTCCTGATGATAAAATTTTGAACCTGTTCTATGACACATTTGTGCCTGCCCGGGAAATAATTTTGCCTGATCCTGCACAATCTAAGCTACCCGGTTGGCTGCATTTTTTTCAATGCATTCATAATGTAAAAACGCCGGGGCGTTGTCCCAATAATTCACATTTTGCCATCGACAAGTTTCATGCATAAAACAAAAAGAAAACAAAAACTAAACGTTTCATTATTTGTTGAGCGCCCACTGGAGTAGTGTCCACCCTGCCCGCAGTTCCCAGCCTCCAAAACGCGGCGCCACCAAAAAAAACTAAAAGGTGCAACTTTTTTTTTTTTGGTGTTGGTATTGTGAACCCAATAATATTTTTGAATGGCCCCCAAAGCTGCCATCGATGTTTTTGTTGTCGTTGTTGCACTTGTGCCCATCGGAACGGAATCTGTGTGTACCAGTGTTCAGGATTTATGTGTTTGTATTCCGAGTTTGAAGTTAGTTTGGCAGTCCGCGATTTCGTCGAGCAGTTGTTGGCGGCGGCATTGCCTGCACAACTGCTGCTGCTGCTGTTTCTGGCCAGGCTCCGGCGCATAAATTGTAACCATGTTTATATATTTCAAAAAGTGTTGCAACAAAAACCGCCAACCCTAGCTAGCTACACTCCTGCAGCCACACAAAAAAAAACGAACATAACGCAAAAAGTTGTTGGCCAGACAAGTTGGCAACGTGCTGGGTAACATGGAAGTAGACGAGTAGGACGCACAAATTTTCATTTGGTTATGAGCTGAAGGCAAGCAGTGTAGTCTAGATTGGCCATTTATTCAAAGCGTCAAGTCTACGTACTTAGTTCCCAACTAGCCTTAACTAACTGATAATAATAATATCAATATAGCACTCCTATCCAAGGAATCCAAATCTAGCCTTAAGGTTCCTCAGCCAGTCGAGTGGCTCGAGATACTTTGGGAATCTTATTCTGTAAGAGAGCTGCACAGAAGTATTACCCCCTAAATACTTGATGCCCAACTTGCCACTTAAGTCTACGATGGTGCCCGATGTTCTCCGATGTTCCCCGATGTTCTCCGATGTTCCCCGATGTTCTCCGATGTTCTTATACTCACCGTATTTGCATTTTTGTTGTGCTGCAAAGTCTGATACTTTTGGCTCTAGGCCACCTTTGTGACCCCCCCACTGGTTACGTTCATGTTCCGAAAGCGTATTAAAAAGCTTTTGTTGTTGTTGTTTTTCGTCAAGCACTCCCAGAACATGTTTTACTGTAACCATTGAACTGTTCTGATTGAATATACTCGGATGCGGCGGACTCACCGACTCCAACCAGACTCCATGCGGTTGACTGGCCAATCGAAAGCTTAATTTGATACTGAAAATTTGACTATAATGCAATGCCATACTATATCTTGTATTTGCACTCTGGCCATACTTTTAATTTATCTACCCACATGCTACTACTTCCTACATAAACATATATATAAAATAATTTCATATTTTATATCAAATTTACTCTAGTCCTGGCGAATCACAAAAGTTTAGATTGCTTTTTGCAACCAATTCGGGCAAAACATCAAAATAAATACATTAAAAAGAAGAAGCGCAAAAAAATAAAAATCGGTTAAAAAAAATAGTCGCATAAGGTTTGACAAAGTTTAGATACACTTTCGGCGCTCTAATATGAGCTGTTTATAGCGAACAATTTGAAAATTTTAGTCTTCATTTTTCATGTCTGTCTTTTTTCAAACGCTCCTCCAACACCCATGTCACCACACCTCTTTAACAAATTCACTATCGCTTAAATTCCTCCAACACAACCTCAAGTTGGAGTTTTTTTAGCAAAGCATTGAAAACCATCATGCCAGACATATATTACGGAATCTTCATCTGCGTCCCTATTATGCGCATCTTTTGGTAAAATTTCAGCTCCATAGCTCTTTTAGTCTCTGAGTTTCTTTTACTCATACGGACAGACAGACAAGGCTATATCGACTCGGCTGTTGATAGTGATCAAGAATACTTAAAGTTTAGGGATTCTATCACGCCTCTTTCTGAGCGTTACATACATTTGCAAGAACTTAAAATTCCTTTGGTACAGGGTATATCAAAGTTGTGTTAGATACACCATTTTGGAATCAAGATCGGCTGGACGGATTTTAATGATTTATGATTTGTTGCGAGTTGGCTTCGCCACGAATAGCACCGTCGATTTGACTGTTTGGTGCGACTGTTGTTATTAAATATTATTGAGCGAGTAATACCACCACGAAGAAGATCGAATCCTTCTCAACAAATCCGTAACCATAAAACGTCTCGAGGCAATTTTCGACGTGCTATAAGAAATACTTACTTATTTGATTAAAGCTCGCATCCTTTGGTCGGCATTGGCCCAAGGACATTGTGGGGCAATGAAGTAATTTGAAATTGACTTTATTGACTCTACCACCCGAGCCATTGTATTCATTGCTTCGTGGCGGGATGCAGAAATTCGGCGACTAGAGCAAGTTTTCAACACTGTACTTATGACTTAGCACGGAGAAGACATAGACTCTAAGATTGTAGAGAAGAATTGCATTGTTGCAGGGTATTTCAAAGACGGGTTGATGAACATTATGGAAATAGGAGTTGCACAGGGTATATAATAATCTGAATAATCTGAATTGAATAAAGAAGATCGTAGGGGGCAGAGCCCCCTACTGCATTTTTGCCCCAGCCAGACTCTTAACTACAAGAAATGAGGCATTTCTGCCCATGGCAGTATTGTAAAAAGTGCAAATATTTAGTACACTTTGTTTTTATACCCTGTACCCTGTACAAAGAGTATACTAGATTTGTATGTAACGAACAGAAGGAGAAGTGGCAGACCCCAAAATCTTTATACCAAATTGCTTATCATAACCTTGGGTATCGATTGGGCCATGTCCATCTGTCCGTCCGTCTGTCCGTCTGTATGAACATCTAGATCTCGGAGACTTTAAGAGCTAGAGATACGAAACTTTACCAGCTGATGCGCATATTTCCTCATAAGATGAAGTTTGTTGAATCATGTCAATATCTTTCCCCGTTCCCCCGTAGCAGAGTTTCGTGGTTTTTGGCTACACCGTTTAATATTTTAATCTGATTAACAATTAAAAAATGCAAAGCTATCTTATAGATATAATTTTCACTGTTTAGCTAATAAATCACGAACTATTTTGATTTAGCTCATTAGCCCATATTTTTTTAAAACAGTTTCATGCTTATAATTCACAATTTGTTTAAGCGATAAGATAACTATAATCCAGGCTTTTTAAAGCAATAATTACACTTTTTATATTCTTGTTTTTTTTTTATCACTATTAAGTAGCGAACGCTATATATTTTTGGATTATGTGCCTTTTTTACTAATTTTTGTACTAAATGGTTAAAAGCGTAGTTCTAATATGCTGAAAAGTTTTTATTTAAGAAAGTCAAATTTAATGGAAAGCAAGGCTATCCATATTGTATTTTGTCTGTATGTGCTTAGAATTATGCAACCATCTTGCCATGTTGAGTCTTTTGAACTTTACAATTTGTGCATGAATACAACAATTGTCGAGCCGTAAATCTTTGCCAAACTGTTTGCCACTGAAAAGCGGGTAAACTAAGAAAAATGTTTCAACAAAATCATGGAAAAAAATTGTTTGAGTTCTTTAGCTCAACAATTAGTATAAAAAGTTCACGAAGATATCAATGCATTTTTTAAACCCTGTACCTATGGGTATAAAGGGTATACTAGATTTGTGCAAAGTATGTAACGACCACAAGCAGACCCCAAGTCCAAATTGCTTATCATAGCCTACACTCATCAAATGGGTGTTTAGTAGTGCTGGAGAAACATCTCTGTTGGCCAACATCGATATATAGATATTTTAAACTTCGATACATCGATGCATCGATATAACATCGATGTTTTCTCCAGCACTACTTATAGACTAAATAATATTTGGCATATGCGCATTTCCCCTTTTAGCGTGACGTTACGTTTGCGCAAAAATAGTTAATAAAAAAAAAAAACAAGCTGCATTTGTAAAACGATATTTTTCCGAAAAAAATGTTAGACCAAAAAAAAAAAAATTCAATAGTTTTCGAACCGACCCTAAAATCTCGAAAATTGATCAAGTCAGGGCAAAAGTTTTCGACCCCTGTGTAGGCAACATCGTCAGCATTCGCATATGCCCCATGCAGGGTAGGTTAAAAAAAAGCATTTACAAAAATCGACTGAAAATGGTAGTAAAAAAAAATTATCACATACATTTATGCATATGAAAAATTGCCAAGGAAAATTTTTAGCATATTGCCGCACCTCTGCACCTGCTCTGTACCCAACACCCCAATTTCGGTATCCAACACATGGCACTTGCATAAATACACATAAATCTTGCAGGCAACACAAATACACACCCACACACACAGACACCCACACACACAGACACATTGACTCTTTAGCAGCTTCATCCTGAACTTCTCCATCCAAACCCTTTCAGCTTTTTTTTTCCACCTGGCAAGTCGTCGATGTTGCTGTTGCTGTTCTTGTTGTTGTTGCCGTGTTCTGGGTTGGAGTAGTCTCTAGCTGGCAAGGTGTTAATGTCAATACCGCCGGAAGTGGCTGGAAAATGTTTTTTGGAGCACTTTTCAATTTTGTATGTAATTTTTGTGCATTATTTTTTATTGGCACAATATTGAAAATTATGCCAACGCGCATATTTGACTAAAACGATTTTATTTATAGACTTGCGTAAAGCTTGTTTGGAGAAAAGTCTCTCCCATACAATCGAACCTCGAAAAACAGGAACGATTCGTTGCCGTTATCGACTTATTTGTTAAGGGATTTAAAAAACAGCTGTACCATGTACGTGGGCTTAAAATGGGTTTTATAGATCGACTATGTCATAGTTGTCTAGCTGTCGGAACCATCAGACTGAAGATTGGCGATTCATATTCATTTCCGATTCCAAAGAATTTCGGGGTTACAGCTGGTCGCTACTGCTGGTACTTACATTGGCAAACCCGTTTTCCAAAATTATAAACGAAAAGAAAATATTTTGAAACCCTCAAGCCATATCTTAAACGCAGCTTTAAGCGTTAGATCGATACGACTCATTTTAAAGAGAACCATGAACCACTTTGTGAACCGCTTTGAACAACAAATAAGTCACGGTATAGGAAACGCTTAAAGATTCTTAGGCTACGAATAGTTTAGGCAAAGTCATTCAAGCAATCCAGCGTCATAAATAAAACACTTAGTGAACCATGAACCAGCTTGTTAACCACTTTGATCAACAAGTAAGTCCAAGTATATTAAACGCTAAAAGATTCTCTGGGTACGACTAGGCCAGGCTAAGTCATTCAAGAAATCCTGCTTCATAAATAAAACTCTTAGTGAACTATGAACCAGCTTGTGAACCACTTTGATCAACAAGTAAGTTCAAGTATATCAATCGCTAAAAGATTCTCTGGGTACGACTAGGCCAGGCTAAGTCATTCAAGAAACCCTACTTTATAAACAAAGTTCTTAGTAGAATTAAGGTACAAACTGTACTAATGGTTCTTATGAACCTGTTCAAAAACTATGAACTGCATTACTCAAGAATTTCTGAGCGCTGTGGGAAAACTAAAAACCACTCAGACAACTGGTAGGCCGCATACCGGAACCCAGCCCGAACTTATTGACTTGAAAATTTATTTGTCTTTATCTGAGAGTTGCGCACTAAAGGAGTGTTCACTGTGCTGTAACATAGTATAGTATGTATACTGTTTTGTCATGAATACCGAATGAGGTCTCAAGCACACTGCATATACATAAATATCCAAATATGTATAAATATATATAGATATTTCTCTTATGCCATTAATCGTTGAAGAATATTGCAAATCTTTAAACAATATATTCGTATTTCCTGCGAAACACCAAAGGCAATAAATGCTAACAGAGGGTGTTTTTCTAAGAGTAAGTATTTATTTTTTGGTAAGATTTGATTTTGATTTTTTGCAGAGCAGAAATGCAAAGTTCTTAAAATTTAAATTTAAAAATAAAAATGATGTTCTGGAACCTGGACCAGCACTGCTTGTGTTGCGGCGTACCTGTCGGGTGGCAGGCTGTGCTGGAGTTGCGCCTTGTTATCATCAATTACTTCTGCCAGTTCTTCGTACGCTCTCTCTTTGAAAATCATTTGTTGTCTGGGATTCATACTATTCGCATGTGGCTGAAGGAAAGTCCGTGGTATCATCAAGAACTTCTGCCAGTACTTCGTACGCTCTCTCTTTAAAAATCATTTGTTGTCCGGGATTCATACTTTTTACATGTAGCTCAATGTTCTCGAAAAATTGCTTTACAGCTTGAGGTGGCGCTTTTTTTGTTAACCTCTTGGAATAAAAAAAAACAAAATTCATTAAAGATGGCGTACGTTAAATTCAGGCGGAGACGACTTTGGGATACCCTGTAACACCAACGCCAGAACTCCAAAAGATATTTTATTTGCCAAATTCGGTGACGAGCCTCACAAGCTAGCGACCCTCATTGTTTAGTAAATCAAAATTTTCTACCATTTATCCATCGATACCACTTGGTTCCACAAAGGGCAGTAATGTGCAACCTGTTTACAGATCCATATTGATAGAAATGACGTATCTCACCACTTACTACCAATCTCCCAGCTCGTATCCTTCTAGCGTTGGAACTGTTAACCCTGACCGGAGACTGAGTACCTTACTAAGTAAGAAACCTCAGTGAAAGGAAAGGGGACAAAAGGAGTGGGTGATCTGGCTCTCCTAGAGGGTACTGGTCCGAAGGCTGACAACCTTTTACCAGTTTTAATTGTCATGAACCCGCAACAACAGCCTGGGATATACGATCCCTAGATACCGACCCAAGCACCAAATTAAGGACAACGATTTGCGGAAGCTATGGTCTGCCCAAGACTGTAAAGCTAGTGATGATGATGATGATCGAGCGATACCAAAAACATTGCATCGATAGCTGCTGTGAGTTCTCAGCTTATTTTGTTTATTATCAAAACAGTGAATAGCAGATTTTCGAATTTAATATAAGATGAACACTGCTGCACAAAAAACAGCTGACAGCAGTCAGAACATCTTTTCAAAAAAAAACATCCTATAGTGCTCAAAGTTAAAGCTTGTTTAAAAAATCTTTCAACTGGCCCATTAACTGCTGCAGTTGCAATTTGTGGCAACACTTTTTGGCCATTATGCTAGCCAGTTAAGTGTGTGGCAGTGGCAGTAGACAGTAGACAGTGGACAGTGGACACAATCATGACAATGCTAGATCTTTGTTGTTAAAAGGCCGCCAAAAAACGAAGCTTGCAACATCCCTGAAAAGCCCAGAGCTCAAGAGTGCCCCGAACAGCCAGTCAAACTCAAGGTCTCTTTGGGCTGTCATTAAGCACTCACTCAAGTAACTTGAGACCCCGAGAGTGACACAACAACCAACATCCAACATTGGTAACATCGACATCATTCACAGCCGTTGGGCTCTGCAATCGAAAAGTGCATGAAAATTAAAGAGCTATTTTAATAGGTATTACAATTGCAACAGAGCCGACCAAAAGACAGACAGACAACCAGTTGGACAGATTATGATCATGAACATATAGACAATCCATCAGCCATCATCAGCAGCTTTTGGCTATTAGTGTTGTGAACTAATTGTCGACACCTCGGAGTCTGGCTTGGTTAATGTAAACTCTTTTTTTTTTTTGTTTGGTTCGTTAAACTTTTTGTACGATCTTCCATGTTGCGGAAATGGCACTCAAGTTACAACAAGAGACTGATTACAAATAAATGGTTTGTTTTCATTTTGGAAGATCTCAGTTAGAAGTCGATTTTGTAGAATTACGTCATCTTTTAGCTTTTGTGCTCTTCATAAGATGAAAAAGTTTGCAAAGCCTTAAGACTGTCTTTTTGCTCTTAATTAAGAAATAAATTTTATCATCTCTTAAAACGTAGACACAGAGAGTGCAAAAGACATGACGACTATAAAATACACTATACTTTGTAAACATCATAGATTTCTGGCAATTTTGAGACATTTTAGAATTCAATTTTGTTATTTACATTAAATTTTAACTTTATAGAGTAAGAGTATTAATTCCAATCAGTCTACAAACTGATTTTAGCAAGTGTAGCTTTTAAGCTTTCGAGCTACAAAAATTAATTTTTCCAAAGTAATAAAAAACAAAATGGCGCCTGTAGAGAGCTACGGAGAAGCCTCCACGGCAGCAGCTTTTGGACGTATAAAAATAACAATTTTTTCTCTTAATCTATGCGGCAAAAGCAAAAATATCAATTCAAAAAAAATACTATAAGTTTGAAAAAAAAACTTTTTTGGAAAAAAAAAAATCTTGAAAAATGAGTTGTAAAAAAATGTAGTACAGTCGAGGCGGTGCCCGACAGTGTAATACCCTGTACCTTTTTCCTCGACAAAAATGTTATTCCTGCATATTCCTTTTAAGAACTTTCCAGTTGGAATTTTTTTTTTTTTTTTGTGTAAAACCATATTTGTATCTATAAGCTCCGTAAATTTTTACCGATTTTTATGAGAATCGAAATTTACGTCAAATAAGCTATTTAAAGTATATAGGGCGAGTTTCAAGTTGATATGTTGGGGGGTGTGGGAGAGAACACGGTTAATCGATTGCGGGGGGTGGGGGGTCCCCGTCGAAAAAATTTGGATGTGGATTTGTTCATTGTTCATGTCACCACAACGCATCGCTCTGTTAACTTTCAAATAAAAATATTAAACGGTGTGGCTCAAAACAGCGAAAGTCTACTGCGGGGGAATGCGGAAAGATATTGACATGATTCGACAAACTTCATCTTCTCAGGAAATATGCGCACCAGCTGGTAAAGTTTTGTATCTCTAGCTCTTATAGTCTCCGAAATCTAGGTGTTCATACAGACGGACAGACGGACGGGCGGACAGACGGACATGGCTCAATCGCCACCCGAGGTTATGATAAGCATTTTGGTACAAAGGACTTGGGGTCTGCCACGCCTCTTTCTGTGCGTTACATACATTGCACAAATCTAGTATACCCTTTGTACCTTTAGGTTCCGGGTATAAACATTGACTTTCTGAAGATTCTACACTGGCGTTACCCCTTAAGACACACTTTGTGGAAAATTTTTTAAGCTTACGTGTATTTTAAGTCTTCGAGAAACAGGCATTAGGTACAGTTGGAACAAAAAGACGGTTATGGCATGCACTCCCAATTTTTTTTCAGTATAAACGTTTTGAGCTCTAGACTCGTTCAATTCTTAGCCTAGGGTATTACCCTGACAGTGAAATAACCTGCACCTCGAAAATCGATTTAGATTGTAATATCTAAGTCTAAAGATTTTTGTTTCCTACACGTATAATTCAAGGATTTCAATTTTATTAGCTCAAATTACAGAGCAAACATACGTGACTTAGAAACTGATACCGAATGTTTGTAAGCCAATGTAGTGTGCACTTCATTTCCACGACGAGTTCCTCAAGTGTTTGAAAATAGGCTTTGATAAACAGAAAAAATTTGATATAATGTTAAGGATTACTTTGCCAAGTTCTCAACTTCACCAAGCAATACAGAGTCATGTTTCCATCTAGAGAGGAATGGAATGATAACCCGGTGTGGTTGCATGACGACTCGCAAAAATGCTACACAGATGGGTCCAAAACGCTTCAAGATGTAGGAGCAGGTATAGTGGGCCCCAGAGCAGACAAATCCATAACACTAAGCACTGATACCAAAATTTTCCATGCGGAACTGTACGCTTTAATGGAAACAGTGGAGATCCTTTACAAAAGAGTACTCAAGAGAGTTAAGATCAAAATGTTCTCAGACAGTCAATCAGTGCTCAAAGCACTAAAGAGCTACATATTTACCTCTAAAGTCCTTACAGAGTGCAACAACGCACTCAACCAACTGGCCATTCACAACCAAGTCTCCTTGATTTGGGTGCCCGGACACGAAGGCAACGAAAAGGTGGACCATTACGCCAAAAAGGGGGCGGAAAAGCCACTTATAGGCCCTACTCCCTTTTTCGGCTTCAACAAAAACAATATGAAACATGAGACAAAGAAATGAACTCAACAAAAAATCACGGAATACTGGAATGGCATTGACGGCCTCAAGCATTCCAAAAAATTCCTGAATTTTGACGCCAAAAGAGTATCCTCACTCTAAACAGAAAAAGTCTGAAGACACTCTCTGGAGCACTAACAGGCCACTTCGCCTGCAAAAAACACCTACACAGCATAGGTCTAGCAGTTTCAAATACATGCAGATGAAGAGTCCAGGAAGAGTCCATGGAACACCTGATCACAAATTGTGAAGCACTAGGCCACAGGAGATACAAAATTCTAGGGAAACACCTACTAGAAGATGTAAACCTACAAAAGCTCCCTGTGAAGGAGCTGGTCAATTTCCTCGACATACTAAGTGTCTAAATGTAAAGGGGTGCACAATAGATCTTATTGGTCGCAGTGCCTATAGGCCTATGCCTAACCCACAAACAATTGCATTACATTACATGCATCATTTTGCCTCCAGCTGTTGTTACGCAATTATAAATTATTCCAATGGAACTCATACTACTTTATTAACTTAGATTTGCAGATGCTTCTATCCGATGAATAGCAGGTATTAAAAATTTGTGCATTGAGCAGTGATCACAGACTCTAGCCGGGATTTGAAGGCTTTGTCTCACTGACTATAAGAGTCAAAGTTGCGCAAAGTTCCGCATAGTTATTTGAATTAAGTTAATAACTGATTCTTTTTTCTCAGTACTATAAATTAGAATCGCATAACCATTAGTTTTGGTTAAAACTTTTCTAAAAACTATACAGAAATACCAAAGCAGTTAAATATTGTTTGGAACGTAGTCTCATGTTTCTGTCGACAATCGATTAATCCACTGCTTGATATAAAGGATCTCTTTTTTAAGCTTCTTGATTCTTAATTCATAAGAAGATTTTAACGAAGCTAGACAAGGTAAACCTAGATAAAGAGCCTTGATCATGGGTTCTATAAGGCAGGATTTCTGATGTCCTCTTACATGCTCGGGGCCATTTGTATCTTTAGTTTTAGTAGTTGGCATTAGTGCTGGAGAAAACATCGTTGATCGAAGTTTAAAATATCTATATATCGATGTTGGCCAACAGAGATGTTTCTCCAGCACTACTAAACACCCATTTGAGAAACATCTCTGTTGGCCAACATCGATATATAGATTTTTTAAACTTCGATCATCGATATTTTCTCCAGCACTTGTTGGCTAAGGTATACTTATTAAAGATAGAGTAATGCTACCGACGTCGTTACCAATTTTAGTGAGAGCAAGAAAAAGCGTGAGAGGGAAACAAACAAAAATTGTGGCTGTTGCTCGCACCCGATGCGCGTAAACAACCCTCCTCACGTGTAGTCGCAACGAAACTAAAAATTGGTAATATTCGTTAGAGCCTTCGGCGGGAGTATGCTACCTGTAGTAAGTATACCTTGCTTGTTGGTGTACTTTAAAGTCGGGCGCGGACGACTTTGGGATAACCTGTACCACCGCATTGCAATCAAATGTTATATATTGCTTCAGAACTTTAAAACATATTTATTTGTTAAATTTGGTTACGATATCTTCATCAACAGACGAAAAACATTGAAGTTTTTACCAAAGACGGTTTTTTACCGATCGGTCCTATGGAAGTTATGTCAACCGATTTTGATCAAATTTGGTAAGGTGCTGGGTAACTCTAAAAAACTAACAAATATCAAATTTGGTTATGAAATTATCGTGAACACATGAAGCAAGTTTGTACCAAACCAGATTTGTTGATCGATCGGGGGAGATGGGAGCTATACATAGTGAATCGTTAAAAATATGATACATTTTTGTGCAGTGCTGTGGAACTCTAAAAAACTTCCTTATGCCAAATTTGAGGCCGTTAAAATCATAAACAAAGGAAGTATCCATCTAAAACTTTTGTTTTTTTCCGAGGTCCTCTGAAACAACCCCATCAAAAAACTAAAATCAATTTGTCTCCTATGGCATAATAAGCAATTTAATTTGAAAGTTTGATTGCTCTAGCTCTTGCCAACTCTGAGATCTAGTCGTTCATACGGACGGAAAGACGGACATGGGTATATCGAAACTTTAACAGTTAAATTTGGAGCTAAGGTTATAATTTTCGGAAGTTATGGACATATGGACAGTAAAAGTGACAAAAGTGTTTAACAACGTCGGATACCGTCTAATACTAGGAACTTAAAACTTTACTGCTGAAGATGATATAAATTTTGTTCATGCATATGTCATGACTAGTCATTATATCATCATCTTAGGCGCTTACCCAACTCAGGCCTAGTCATAAATCTTGAAGATACTTTCAGTTGCACTTAAAGTTAAATATTAAATTTTGCTTCCTTTGGCACTGCCATTGTGATATTCAAAAAACTTTCTTGGCCAAAAAGTAAGAGAGTAAAAAAAAAACAACAAGAACTATATAAAAACTCAAACAAAATATTATACAATGAAATGGAGAGAGAGAGAGAAAGAGAGAGAGTAAAAAAGTTGCAGTTTCTTTGGAAAAACTTTATGTGCCACTTGGAAAGATTTACTAGCTAAACTTTTGCATTTTAAATGCTGCCTCATATATGCTCTTCGATATACATAGATGCTATCAGAGAGCCTAAGAGAGAGTGTAAAGAAAGGTGGCAACTTTAAAAGCTTGATTAGCTGCAGAAGTCTCTCGCTCTCTTGCTTCAATAGCAGCACCAAAAAAATATATATGTTGCAGTTGCAAACAAAAACACTCGCTAGAAAAACAAAAAAACAAAAAACAATTTTTGTCAAGTGACACAAAAACTTTTCCCAGTCTGTGTCTGCAAAAAGTTCATTTACGTAAAAATGTTTGGCTAGCTCTCTCGCTTAAGTAATGCCAGAAATTAATCAGCAAATGGATTTTCAATTTCCCATTAACACTATGCAACAAAAGTGTGTGGCCTAACTCTCTTCCCCCTTGTTGCAGACACAACGAAAAACAAGCCAAGCTTTTGTCTTTTGCCACTGCCTTTTGCTCCAAAACGAAAAAAAAAACAAATTCAACTTTTAGAGGTAGCATCCAAAACACTTCGTATGTGGCATGTAATAGTTGCAAGTTGCAGTTTAGTTGCAACTTACACTCACTGACTTAGTATGGGCCTCAGACCTTTTGGACAGCTTGCAAATCTTCTTGTCCATAAGGTGCAGTTGCAACAAAGATGCCGCCACAAAAATACATATATATATGTATACAATTTTATTTTGGTTGGCAGCATAATGACAAGCAAAAACAAAACAAGGAAAGAAATTGCTTACGGCATACAGAAATCAGGAAACAGTTTGCAATAAATTTATATTCGCCATATAGTATCTCTGGCTTTTGGGCATAACCAGTCAAGTAAAATTTTTCAACTTTTCAGCATATTGCTCTTTTCAAATTTATTCGAAAACGAAAATAAATTTACGATCTACATGACTGCTATTGCTTAACTTGTGAAAAATGAGAACCATTTAAGAGAGCTCAAAGGTAACTTTAGATCAGAGCTGGGGAGCCCATAGCCCAAACGGGCACTTTTTGTTCGTGCACTTACGGCAGATCGCTCTCTTTTTGCCCAGCTCTGCTTTAGATTAGGTTAATGGTCCGCAATAATGGACTAATCAGCTGTAAAAAAAAAGTACATTTTTTGATAAACTATACCTTATAGTACAAAGTGTATGTTTAATTCGTGCAAGCCGAATATTTAAGTAACAAACAGAAGCAGACGTCGGAGATGCACCGAAGTTACCAAAAGTATTATCAGGATGACTAGAGAAGTCCATATATGCATGTCCGTCCGTCTGTCTGTCTCTCTGTTTTAACGCCTAGATCTCAAAGATTGTAGGGGGCCATACCCAAATTACATGACCCGATTTGAACTATTTTTTAATTTTTTTTTTTAGGTCATTACATTTATTTTTCTATGTTTTATTTAAGTTTGAAATCCGGACGCGCTTAAAAAACACCCATTATTTTTTTTTTTCGTTTGACAGAATCTTCTTGTAAAATCTGAGAAGAACTCTACACTCTAAAACCTGGTGGCACGCTCTGTAATAACCGATAGGTATTATAACATATCTATTTTGGACTAAGTAGGCAATTGAGAAGTCGAGCCCTCTCTCGCAAGACGAAAACAACTCTTTATAAAACGCTCATAAAACCCGTCCTTATTTATGGCGCAGAATCATGGACGATGACGAGCAAGGATGAGCGAGTCTTAGGAGTTTTCGAGAGAAAAATTTTACGCAAGATCTTTGGTCCCTCATGCGTTGATGGTGAGTACCGTTTACGATAGAACGATGAGCTGTATGAGGTATACCTCGACATAGACATAGTCAAGCGCATTAAGTTGCAGCGAGAATGAATGATGATGCTCCAGCAAAAAAAGCCTTTGAAACGGTGCCCACTGGTGGTAGGCGCGGAGGAGGGAGACCTCCTCTGAGATGGAAAGATCAGATATCTATTGTCCTGGCTAGGCTTGATATTTCCAACTGGCGTCAGTGCGCGCAAAGCAGAAACAACTGGCGAAGGCTTCTGGATGCGGCCAAGACCGACCCACGGTTGTAATGGCCAATTGATGATTGGTGTTGATGACTTATGAGGACAATATTCCATGTCTCCTTTGCTGGTTTCACACTGACACAATGCACTTGGCTTAACTTCTGCACTTTCTCATTGACACAATGCACTTGGCTTAACTTCTGCACTTTCTTTGTCTGACCCAGCTCAACTACCCAAGATAGACCCACTCACATGGTATTTCCGTACAAATCAACACTTCTCATATCAAACCACACTGCTTATCTCACTATCTTCCTTAATCACAGCTGGGCAAAAAGAGAGCGATCTGCCATAAGTGCACGAACAAAAAGTGCCCGTTTGGGCTATGGGCTGCCCAGCTCTGTCCTTAATGCATTAGAGAGAGGCGACGTACTCTACAATTTCCCTATCACCTACTCTTCACTCATACTCACGCACTCATACTAACAACCTAACAACGCGCCAAATACAGATCCGCTACGCCTTCCCTAGCATTGGTAAGAGTAAGGCGCGCTTAGAGCAGTGCAAGCAGTAGCGTTGAGTGTACACCGTACTCTCACCAAGCAGTGTAAGCAGCTTTATAACGCCCAATTGGAAAAAAAGGAAAAAAAACCAAGTGAGATGGCAATTTGGCTGCTGACAACCAAAATAAAAGTGTCCTGGTCCTTAACTAGTGCATCTGCATTCTCAAGACGTGCGACCTAAGTAGCAAAAGCGTGTTAGCTATTTTGTTTAATATAATTGGAATGTAATATACGCAACGCCTTTTTTTTTAAATTGGGCAGATTGCTTTTTAGATATTTGGCAGAATCTTTTTGTACAAGATCATATCTGAATCCATGTTCGAATCCATTCGAAGCATTTTACGCTCATCGTCTTGCCGCCAAACTTTTTTATATGCAGACACAAACTTGGTCCGCGCTTTACTAGCTACTAGCTGGCCTTTTTCATGCATTTGAATCCTCACGAGTTGCCACCCAAACAGCAACATTCATTAAATTAAATAATAAAAATAATGAAAATATTGCAAAACAATAAACAAATGTCGTTTGTTTACGTTGCGGCTGTTATCGATATCGATTCGATAATAACTGATTGCACCATGTGCATAATTGGCTCAATTGAACTACTTCCGTCAACTCTGCACATACGTTTCCGGCCCGTCGTTTGTACACGTTTTTCATTTGCTGATTATTAAAACGTATATATTAGTATAAACAGAAAACATGTCGTTTTACATTTGTTTTTATCAAAAAGGCATTATTAGTTTGCCTGAAGCTTGGAAGAGAGCTAATTCCGAGAATTACTCTGTTATTGCTACTTCAATAAACGCGAATATGCAGCCTTTTGCAAGATATGAAACCGAGCCCACTTTCCTCGCCACCTGTCTTGGCTCTTCTGACTGGCGCAACAAAGTAATTTTGGTACTTACCGATGTCGATGTTGATTCGCCTGATGCCGAATTACAAAAGCAAGCCAGGAGTATTCTATTGGAAGACATTGCTTGGGCAGAGAACCTGCAAGGCTCTGGCAGAGTTATGTTGCGTCTACAAGGTGCAGACAATACACAATTGGCTGCAATTATAAGAATCCATACAAAAGGTGGGTTGAATAGTTTTCGTAAATAAACTTAATTTGTACAACTTGCTCATTTATATATGTACATAGACGAATGGATCATAAGTGTGCCCATTGAGCAAAGTGAGGCCCAAGCGCTAGACACGTGGAGCTGGTGGAATAGCTTACGTTTTGCTGTTAATCATAGTTCCAATGTAAAAGTTGTCTTGGACTTGAACTGTGCTAAACGTCCTAGTCGCGAATGTGTGCGACGCTGGCTTGGTGAACCCATTGAAGCTGTGATGATACCGTCCACATTATTTGTTTTAAACGATGCCAATAAGTACGTTTTGCCAAAAGAGTGGCGTCTCGTTGTTGGTCATTTTATGGATGCACGCGCCAATATTATAATATCAGCTAAACCCACGGACAATGCCATATCGCAGTATGCAGACGATATAAAAACTCTGTATGACGACATTTGTAAGAAACATTTTCTTGACTCGTAAGTGCTTTTATTTTCAAATAATTCGCATAAACTAGAACGCTATTGCTTTTAGTTACGAAAATGTGCTGCGAGAACTACTTCAACCACGCGCTGATAATTTGGTTACCCTTGACTACGTAGGATTTGATAGCGATCCTGTTAAATATATGACTTATCAGCGAGCCGTACAACAGGCGCTGCTTGAACGTGTAACTGATGCAGAAGCTATTACCAAGTTGGTAAGATTTTTGTGTAACTTTGTTTAGAGTACTGACATTGGAACTATGCGGCCAACTTGCTTTTCAGACGGTTGTCATGCTACTAGCTGCTGGAAGTGGAGCGCTGGCCAGGTCCATACTCAATGCAGCTGCTTTGACAAAACGCAAAGTGCGTCTTTACATTATTGAAAAGAACCCCAACGCTATGAGGACGCTAAAGACTTTGTGGGCTGACAAGGGTAAGCAGTTTAATAAAGGGTTTTCCAATAAGAGGTGAAAAAAAAAATGTAATTTTTTGAGATAAGTGATCGGATGTTTATTTTATTATAAAGAGGAAAATATGCCGTTAATAATGCAAAACAACATCAGCCAATTGGCACGACGACCACGCTTACAGGACCATAGCCTTTTCATGAAATTTTCCATAACCAAATCGCAAAGTGGCTGCACTATGTCCTCGATAGCCTCACGAATTCTATCTTTGAGCTCTTGAATCGACGCTGGGCTGTTGGCGTAGACCTTATCTTTCACGTGGCCCCAAAGGAAGATGTCGCAAGGTGTTAAATCACAAGATCTCGGTGGCCAATTGTGAACACCTCTGCGAGAGATAACACGGTCCGGAAACTTTTCCCGTAAAGAGCAATGGTTTCCTGTTAAAAGAAAACGTTGTCCAGATCAATACCATCCAACTCCGACCATAAAAAATCATAAATCATCTTTCGATAGCGCAATCCATTCACCGTAACTGTTGATCCAACCTCATTTTCGAAAAAGTAAGGTCCACTGACCCCGCCAGACCATAAACCGCGCCGAACAGTCACACGTTGAGGATGGAGAGGCTTCTCAACAATAACTCTTGGGTTTTCCGAGCCCCAGATGCGACTTTTTTGCTTGTTGACGTAGCCACCCAGGTGGAAAGGGGCCTCCTCATCAGTCAAGATGATTTTTCGATGGAATTCCGGATCATTTTCATGCATTTCAAGGATCCAATCAGCAAAGACACGACGTTGTTGATGATCGGCCGGCTTGAGTTCTTGTGTTAACTGAATTTTATAAGCTTTAAGACCCAAGTCTTATTGCAAAATACGTTGTAATGACGTTTGTGGAATGCCCAATTCCAAAGAACGACGAGGAATGGACAAACCTGGGTTTTCTTCAACACTTTGGGCTACAGCAGCAATATTCTCAGTTGTTCTTGAGCGACGTGCACGGGTTTTATTCTTCACATCACTAACTTGTCCCTACAGCTCGAATTTTTCCACCAATTTCTGTATTGCGTTGCGACAAGGTGCTTCACGACGACCCAAAAATGCTTTAGTTTTGCGAACTGTGACTCCAAGATGTTCACCATTTTTGTAGTGAATTTTAATAATTTCAATGCATTGTTGAAGCGTGTATCGTTCCATTTTTAGTAATGGCGTGGTTTCTACTTGTCAAATGTCAAAGAATAAAAGCTTCAAAAGTGACAGCTACCGAAATACCGGGTGATTCAAAATAACACCTCTTGTTGGAAAACCCTATATGTTGCAACTATCATTTGTTTTGTATTTTCATGAGTACTTTTTTTTTGGTTTTGCTCTTTTAGATGTGCAGCTAGTAGCGACCGATATGCGTTACTTTTCGCCACCCGAATTAGCTGATATAATTGTTTCCGAGTTGCTAGGCTGCTTCGGTGGCAATGAGCTTTCACCGGAATATCTTGACTGCGCTACAAAGCTGCTTAAGCCCGATGGCATCAGCATACCGTGCGAATCAAGCTCATTCATAAATCCTCTAATGTCTGGGGCGTTATATAGTTATGTTTCCGAATTGACTCAGTCGGCCTTTAACAACGGCAACGTAACACTACTAAAAAACCTAAAAAACATCTATCATATTGACGAGCCACAGGCTCTCTTTAAATTTACGCATCCTAACCTGGAAGCAGTTGTAGACAATTCGCGCTACAAACAACTGTCATTCAAGGTTAAAGCCAACTGTGTTATTCATGGCATAGCTGGCTACTTCGAGGCAGTGCTCTACAAGGATATTAAGCTTAGCATAAACCCATTTACACATACAGAAGGCATGATCTCCTGGGTTCCTATGTACTTTCCTCTTGTAAGTATTGAAAATATGCAATATTTGGCTTAACTTATTTCATAGCATACATTTTGCCTGCAGTATCCGCGCACTGTCAAAGCTGGAGATACAATATCCATTAAGTTCTGGCGCCGCGTTGATTCTAAAAAGGTCTGGTACGAATGGCAACTTTCGCAGCCTGTTATTGGACATGTGCACAATGTTGCTGGATTGGGCAACAACATGACCTTTTAGTTGGCACCCTTAAGTTAGCTTGAAGTTTCTTTATTTGTTCACATACTATGTACATGACTGCAACAAGCAGTTCATATTCAATTATATTTACTTTACAACACACGACGAAATGCTCTGTGCGCTTACTTTGATTTACCGTTACTTTACTTTTTGTATTTTGCAAAGACAATATGAACACTAAGTAAAATAAGCTGAGATAAATTTTTGCGTTGTTTAAGTATTTTAGCTCTAATATGTAGTACTTATGTATATTTATTCCTTTTACTTCATAATGAAGCATAGGGCTGCAACAAAACTTTTAAATCTACTTCCATCCGATGACATCCTTCTAATTTCATTCCAGTTCGTTTCACTCGCTTCAATTTCTTTCTCTTAGTGCCCTCTAGTACGGGTGGGTAGCGATTACAGTAGGCACTAGGTAATGACCAGTACTTACCTTGCTATTTACCTCTTCATTTCCATCTTATTAACAAATGTCATAGACGGTAGGCAATCGCCACCACCCCGTTTGCCAGTAGACAACGGCATCGCTACTTACGCTGTTGTACACTAGTAGACAGCGTAGTAGTTGCCTGTATTTTATACCTACTGCATTCATTAAAATTGAAAACACACATTATTTCAGAATTATTTTCATCTACATTCATTATTTTTTTTTTTTTATAACGCTTGTTTTTATTTTTGAACACTTTTTTTTGTAGCTGGAGGGCCTATTTAAGGTTGACTTCTGGCGGAAATGGCCGTTCCAGTGGCATCTGAAATCATAAAAATTTAATTTTAGCGCTGAAAATAGTTATTGAGAGCTTTAATAAGCTTACCGACTTTTGTTTTATAGACTTTTGGACTGCTTTCGTTTCCTTGCAAGCGGTCGAAATGAAAATAAACAAAATTCCAGAACATTCAGGAATTGTCATACATTTGTTTGTGCAAATTGTAGTCGCGACGAATACGCAGAATACACACAAAAAGAATAGCGAAAAATTCGCCTTACTTTCCCATATTAAAAAAAGGAAGCGAATTGCTTTTTTTTCTTCTTTATTCGCCTTTGCGTTTGTTGTTTGTCATATTTCGTTCGTCGACCGATTACCTCGCGCATTACCAGGGGTTCGCAAAGTAGATAGCTACCTGTGACAAAAGATGTGTACAACCTCTCACTTGATATGGTTTCTGGCATCGATTAACAAAGGCTTGAATTCGCTGTAGAGACTGCGAAACTGAATTCCAGGTTTCGCATCCGTTTAGTAGGACAGCTACAACGTTGGAGTTACAGATTCTTAGTTTGGTGCCGCGTAATACAGATGAGGAGTTCCAAATGTTTTTGAGTTGTTCAAAAGTTTGCTGCGATCTCTTGATCCTGTTTTCGATTTCTTCGGCACAGCCGCCAGTGGCAGCAAAAATGTTCGACGTCCTCTATTGGTCTTGAGCAGAGCTGGGCAGCCCATAGCCCAAACGGGCACTTTTTGTTCGTGCACTTATGGCAGATCGCTCTCTTTTTGCCCAGCTCTGGTCTTGAGTTTAGAACAGGGATGTGCAAGAAGAGAGCGGCCAAAATGTAAATGTATTGGTATAGTTGTTGTGACTACAGCTATTCTGTCAGTGCACGCTAGCATTTTTTCGTTTTGGCTTTTTACTTCGGCAAGTGCTCGCCTCGTGTCTGTGTGAATACTCATTTTCATTCGGCCCCCACGGGCTATGGGCACACATCACTGGTTTAGAACAGTGCTGGGCAGTCTCTCAATTTACATAACTCGCGAGGCTATTGCACCAAAATCTGCCGCAGCGCAGTCGGCTCATGCACGGTAAAATCTCTCTCGTTTTTGCTTGATTGCGGTTCTTGCTCTCTCGTGCGCTTTTGCTTACTGCGCTGTTTACTCACACAACGAAATGTTTGTTTGTATGAGTTTTGAACACCACTGGTTTAGAAGGAAGGACGGGTGTTGACTGTGTTTATGCACATGGCCCTAGTTATAGAGACATTCATGTTAAGCCCGACTTTAGATGCCAGCGTCGATATTGATTCAAGTCTTCGTGCCATGTCTACGTATTTATGCGCTAAGATGCAAATATCGTCAGCGTAGTCCAGGTCCAGGACAACATCAAGAACAATATTGAAATGTGTTGGGGAGAGTGGGTAACCTTGTCGTTCTTCAATGTTTACGCTAATTGGTTCGCTTAGTTGTTCTTCGTGCAAAATTCGGCAGTGCGCATCTGTGTAAAGGCTTATTATGAGGCTGATGCTTTTTTCGGGGAAGCCTTTGCAGCGACGTGCAGCCCAGATGGCGTCGTGTAGCAGCGTATCGAATGCTTTGGCAAAATCGATAAATATTAAATAGAGTGCTGATCGGTATTTAACACTTTGCTCCACAATTATCCGTAGGCTGTTCACATTGTCTACGCATGACCAATGCGGTCGGAATGTGGCCTGTTTGTTCTTTTCAATTTGTATAGTGTCATAAAAACGTTCGGTGCTCTTCGCGATTTTGATTCTATGGGTCAGTTAAAGTTTGGCCAAGAAACTATAGGTCTAACACGAATTTTGAGATGCTCAATTTTTTAAAATAGGTTTTTTTTTCAAAATATTTAAAAATCGAATTAGACATTGCATTCATAAGGCCAAGGGTCAGGGTTCGAGTCTGGCTGGCTGTCCATCCGCATGAACGCCTAGATCTCAGAGATAGTAAAAGATAGAGCAACCAAACTTTCAGATTAGATCCCTTATTATTCTACGGAAGAAAAGCTTTTATTTTATTATTTTGATATCGTGACTATATTATATAGCTTCCATAGCAGTGTTTCAAAGCACCACCAACTATAAGTTTTAGATGAATAATTCGTTCCCAAAGTTGTCACTCGGTAGTTTTTCAGAGTTTCCAATTACTGTGCTTACCAAATTTGATAAAAATCGGTTGACTATATCACAGGCCTACAAATACCGGGATCATGTCAGTTGTTGGAAAGCTAAGGGTCATTTCCGAATTAATTTGCTGCGTAGAATCCAGAATAGGCTCATCACGTCAGTAGCTTGAGATATTTGAGGTTATGTACTCGAAAAACGGCGTTTTTTCCTACTTTTGAGGTACATAACCTGAAATATCTCAAGATACTGACGTGATGGGCCAATTCTGGCCCCGGAATCGGATTCTACGCAGCAAATTACTTTTTAATCGTGCTTAAAAAAAAACCTGGTTTTATTTTCACGAAATTGTTGCGAAAGTGAAAAAGCAGAAAAGGCCGTTGAGTCAATAAGTCTTTTAGACTCACAACTCCTCTCTATACAAGTCATAAAGGCCTTACACTGAATGGAATTCAATCCGCCGCTGCACATTGTTATCCACCTCAAAGCAGTTTCGCTATAATGCTTCCAAACTCTTTCATTTGAGCCCTCATTGATGCAGTGCAAGCCAACAAATACTAAGCCATATCGTTGCACATTTTGCGGACTTGCAACTTGGTCACCACTAAATCAATATTTGGCTGGTATTGTGCATTGCGCGTCCAAGTGTTTTGGATACGGCTGTCTAGCTGGCTCCATTGTCTAGTTACTAGTGGGGATCATCCTATCCATGCAGATTTTGATGCCGCTATGGATGCCGTTTTGGTTGCTCGTGGCAAAGGCCGTCAATTTTGGTTACCAAACCAAAACTTTCGCAGCGCAACGAAATGTAATTGTCCCGCCCTGCTTACATTTTTTTTTTGGCCCACCATAACCTAGCTCTCTGCATCACCTAAAGTCTCCCACATAGTCGCTCGCTCCAACTCTTGCTCTGGTATGCCTTCTCTGTGCTATCATCATTTAAACGTTGATTGCCGGTTTGTGGCACCTAAATCCATTGCCATCGAGCTTTGTGCGGGTGCTGCTTTGGTTTGGGGCTTGGCTTTCGTTGTTGGCTCTTTTCTGACTAACAAGTCTCTTGTATGGTGCGGCAAGGGGAGTGGCTGCAATGCGAGCTGCATGCTAGCTGCACTTAATTGCACCAAGCTCTAAATACTCTTACCTCAGGGATACCAAGGAAGGAGCATTATTCGGAGTGCCTGTGAAGAAATGGCTTTTAAAATATTCTAAATGTTATAAATGTTGGTAGATATCATAGCTAAAGGGGTATATGGGATATACCAAATGGGATTTTTTTTTTGTATGAAGTTTTGTCATTCCGCGCGAAATTTTTCGAACTGCGTATAGGCCTTAAAAAAAAAATAATTTTTGGGCTCTGAGACAGACTATGTTTACTAAATATTTTTGTGACGCCAGGATTCTGACATATCCTCAAAAAAAATCAAAAAACTTGGTAGTTTAAAAGTAAAGGCTGTTTTCAACGATTCTGATTCATCTGGATACGAAAATCCTTTTTTATGCGTTTTTGTGAAGTTACGTCAGAACCCTTATGGGAGATTTCTAGGACCTTGCATTCAAATTCAGCGACCCCAAGGACACACCGAACCTGAAAATTGTTTAAAGTAAAATTTTTTGATTGCTGGCATACTTTAAAGAGACCTTCATCGTGATGAACTTCTTCAGATTGTATTTTAAGTTGGAAATCATTATTTTATATTGTTACTAACAACTTTCTACTTGGAAAGTTTTGGAAGTGAACTGTTTCGGGGAACTGTTGCCTATTTATATATAAATTTCGCAGATAGTTTTTTTGAGTGGAGTTTTATTGAAAAAATTATCATTTTTGTATATAAGACTTAAAATTGTTGGTAGTTCAAAATCTAGCAGTTAAAAAACTTTTTCGAATTTGGAGTATGAAGTTTGGGTTAGGTTAGACTGATTAGGTCAATAATTGAGATCACCCAGAGACCATGAGGTCCATTGTGATGCCTAATTGTGAAAGGACAGAAGGAAGTATGAAAGTGTATGGAGGGGGGGAGGCATATATATATATGTATTCCTAGACTACTGTAGAGCTTAGTTTTGCATTTACGAGTAGTCGCCCCTAGGAGGAGCATAGGGCGGAATTCCGTTTCTTGAGTATTTGTTGTTTTACGGCCGGGTTACTAGCCCAACGCAACCTTTTTATGGTCTGAGGTAAGACCTTTGAAAGCGTCACTCGAATTCGAATTATTAAGGATCGTGGAAAAACGCATTGCCTTATACTTATTCTTAGTGAGTATGACTTACTAAGGATTGCTTGACCACTTTACCTTACACACCTCCATCGTTCCGAGGGGGAAGGCATAGCGGAAGATTATTTCGAGGGTCAAAAAAGAGCTGATGACCATTCCTAGTCACTTAAGTTCTTTTCCTTGCAGTACCATTTTGAGGATTCGATCAGGTCTTCAAAGCATGGTTTAAACAGAAACTGGCTTTGATTTCTAAGAAGCGCCGGGCAATCAAATAACAGGTTGTTGGACGTTTTCTGTCTCCTTCTCATCGCCGCAGCTGCGGCAGAAGTCATGATAGGGGTATTGCATCCTCTCGACCATCAGGCCTATGGTGTAGTGCCGCGTTACAACTTCTACGACCATCCTGGTCCTGTTCCGTGGCCAGAATGCTCGAGAGATGCGACAACTTGACGCAATGTCTCATTCTCTTTACGCAAGAGCTCTTGCCGTCCCCCTAATTTGCGATACGACGTCCTGTAAGGGACGTTCCTTGCACACTCTTCCGCCACTTTATTACAAAACATACTGGAGTGCTCCTGTACCCAACAGAGGGTATTTGAGTGGTGATGGATACAATTAAGCGCTAGCACTGTGTTATGCATAAGTTTACTCTTTATGGTATGCGATGTCGACGCCTTGATTGCAGCTTGTCTATCACGGGAACACGGAATAAAATGTTCGTGGAAAGCTATTCAGAGAAGATGCCTGCTCATGTCCGCCGTCCAACCATCAGTGTAGATTGTCAGCTCGTTCCCTTTAAAAAGGGTTTTTTGCTTCCAATCTTCTTTGTCCGAATTTCATGTTCGTACCGAGATAGACATAGCTGAATTGATTTTTTATCGTCCTCCTGATTATTTTGGTTTATTAGGTTGTACAACGAAAACAATGCAGATAGTCACGATTCATGGAATAGTTTATATTGTTTTCATCTAATATGCTATATAACATGATGATTCTCATTCGGAAGTAGGTAAATATAGTAAGTCCAGCAAAATATTTTGCGTTCGCAGAAACGACTTTTTATAGCCATTCGACACCGCCCGGAGTTGCCACCATTAGGAACAGGAGAGTTAGAGCAATTAATCTAAGCCTATCCGACCGTCTGTCTGTCTTTCTGTACGAGGGTCTCTTCATCTATGCGCCTGTATGAACATCTAGCTCGTACAGACTGGGACTAGACTTCTTAAATGTCCAGTCACAGCAAGCATATTTTTTGTATTCTTTTTACTATTTTGGAGCAAGTACGATTCAACTTGAGTTTTCACTCATGGTCTCGCTTGGCTTACATAATCCACGAGATTCTTTGGTATAACCAATATTAGTATCCTAGCTACACTGTAAAGTGTTGCCAATGACTAAACTGGAAAATGGAAAAACGACCAGCAAAAAAAATGTGAAAAAAAAGGTGGAAGTTTACGTATTGAATAAACGTGGCGGCAAATTGAAATATGCTGAACGCGCTGAGTATTCATGGAGATGAGCAGGTCAAATGTTAATTAGGTGGCATCATTAGCGAAGCAAAAGTAGTCAACGAATGCATATATGCAAATTATTGAAAGTCGTCTCGTCATAGAGGCAACTACTACGTATAGTAAAAATCATTTGCCTCTCATAGACAGTTTAGGCTTTTATATGTTTAGTACTGATGTTGTTCCATACGAAGACGTCTTGAGGACCTTGAAGCAGCTGTTGCTGTTGGTCGTCTGTCTGTTCAAAATTAATGATGTCACCTTATGACACACACAAAGCAACATTATTTATATTGTGCCATATAAATAACATGCAACCCCAACATGACCGCTATTAAATGTAGCCAGGTAGATGATCTGCTTCTGGGGTAACCAACTGGTTAGAACAAATGCAACCCTTGTAGCTCTTATGGCGCTGCAATAAGCAGCGAACCAATGAACAACACCCCCGCGGCTTATTTAATGCATCAGCGCCTATAAACATGCCGTGCATAAGCATTAAGGCCTTTATGGAGGGGTCTCTTTTATTTTTTACTTCAGTACTCTAAAATGCAATTCAAATTTATGAACAACATAAATAAAGACATCAAAGTGCCTTCTTTTTAGTATTTTATAAGGCTCAACCTCGAATGCATTCATGAATGAGTAGAGTACTAAGGTGACGTCAAAGGGTTGCAAATAATCCGCGCGCGTAATCAAGTTAACATTAAGGCTAAGCTAGTGGTCTCCAAATCTAGTTACTGAGAGTTGAGTGCACTTGATTCTCTCTTCTCTCTCAGCAATTGTACGAACCGACGCGCTAATCTGCACTATTCAAAAAAACAGTCTAATCTTAAAATGCTAGTTCGTAATATCGTGAACGCTTGTTCTCTGAGGCCTTCGTAGAATCATCGTATCTCTGCCGCTTAGAGATTGTACGCTTTTTGTCATCCGTTCTTTCCGCTGAGTGAGGTCGACGCTTAGGGTGGTATCTGGCGGTTCTTAACCGGGGCCTTACTAGCAGCTTTGGCTTGCTTTGATGTGAAAGGAAGCTCCTTCCCTATCGTACTGTGTACAGTTGATTGATAAGCCGCTCGAAACGCCGCACTTTGTAATCGTGCTTCTTCTTCAACGCCTTCTCATTTGCTGTCAGCGTAACCGGAATGCGGCCGCTAAGTCCTATATTCGTTGCGCTATTTGCGCTGGAGAGCGTCCTTCTTGCTACAATCTTCGGGTAAAGCCGGGGCTGCTGTAGGCTCGCTCCTGCTCGCCGATTCGTCACCCGCGCTAGCTAATTGTCCGATATTGACGGACCAGTGAGTGGAACCCGCCATTTACAACTCCCGGCTCCATGTGCACTCCTCCTCGTCATTGGAGTAAATCTAGGCGCTGTACGCAATGTGAGGGCCAAGCGGTCCACCTCCACCCTCGGGTTTCTGCAGTCGCTGGATCTCGAAGCCGTCGTGCCTGCGGTCTCAGCCCTATCTGCCGGCAGTACTGCGTCACCGACTTCCTGCACCGTAAGTGTTATTTCTTTCATGACCACCATGCTTTTTAAACAGGCAAGTCGGACTGAACTTGGCTACGATGCTCCACTTCGACCTTACCGGCTTGGATGATCCTACCGGCATTGGTCTTAGCTTTTTTACCTCCCACCACGTCAAGTTGGCAATCCCAAGGAGGGAGACCAGATGGCTTTTTCTTATGTCAGCTTAATACAAAACCAAATCTTAAAATGAGAATATTCAAATTTAAAACTTGCGTGGGTGACTGTGGGAGAGCACACTAGGGAAAGTCTGTTTGCATTTCAATTTGGAGAATGCCATCACGATCCTTGACTCTAATCTTCTTAAGTCGCCGCATTATCTGCACGTAGTTCTCTCTGGATTGTCACCTACCCTCCGTTCGTTGGCACCTAAAGATCGCAGCGGGTTAGGTTCTGACATAGAACTTGTACATAGTACCTTAGTAAAAACCAACTTCAATGATAACTGGCAAAAGGCCGAGCCCTGTCATGGTTGTCAGGAGCTTCTTCTTTCCTAGCATAACAGTCCTGGGTGGACCAGTGCTTCCTCAACCAATTTTTGCCATCTTACTCTATCCGATGCCAAGTTTTTCCAATTTCTTACGCGCAGCCTTCTTAAGTCTTCTTCAATGTCATCTAGCCACTTCTTTCTGGGTCTACCTCTTCTTCGTTCCTGAGTCATACGTTGAACGTGTCCTAGCCATCTTAGTCGTTGTGATTTTATGATTTTTCTAATTCGTTGTTGTTGCCAATACTATATGTGCCGTCATCTAAACGTATTGGGCCAAAAATCTTTCTCAGCACTTTCCGTTCGTGGGATAAAAGTTGGCATGTTTCGTTTGCTTTGAGTGTCCAAACCTCGCAGCTGTACGTCAGGACCGGTCTAATTAGGCATTTTATACACACGAAGCTTGTCAGGAGCATTTAAAATGAAACAATTTGGCCTATAACCAGCAGACTATCAAGCTGTTGCCAATGATAGCTCATATGTCAAATTATGATAAGCAGTTTAGAAGTTATGTGCGAGCAGACGCACCTAGCTCCATGTCGTAGTCGCAACACAATTTGTGAAGTACTAAAAATCGAAATCGGCATAAGCGTACAATAATGTTTTTATTTTTAGAGATCTAATACCCGTATATTGTAGGAATCTATTTATTTATTTTTTTTTAACTCTAAGCATTAGCTTTTATAAGTAAGGGAGTATGAAATCCTGGTACAGCTCGCCATCTATAGTGCATGTAAGCCCATTTGTACTTGATGACATAGCTAAGCTGATGAATTTTTTTTTAACTTGCCACTTGCCACTTGGGACTACATATCCATATCATTTAAATATTGAAAATTTACTCAAGTGTTCAAGATCTTGTTTTATGCGTTGTAGTGCTACAAGAGCCGCTTTTTATGATTTTTATTTTTTTTTTTTAAATGCTGCGGGCAGCTTTACTGTTAAACGTAGTCATAGCCAACAACAACCGCCGCATCATCTTCATCATCTCGACTTGTATCATCATCATCTTTGTTGATGACTCTCACAAGGTCAAAGTAATTATAAGTAAACAATGTTTAGGCCAAAGGCAAGCCAAGTCTAGCAATTGTTGTTGCTTGTTGTCTTCGTATCTTTTTTTTTTTTTATGAAAAATGAAATATATTTAGTAACAGCAAGAAATATGAAAATAAAAAAACGAAACTACGTCCAGACGCGCAGCTAGAGTTACTTTCTAGGCCCATCTTTGGTCAGCTGCTGATCTTCGCGCTTTTTACGCTTATGGCGGCGTTGGAGCTGCTGCTGCCACGCATTACACAAACTCTCGTAGTAGTCGGCACCCAGATTCTGACGCAGTGGCAGCACACGCTGTGGCAGCACATAGTTGCGTCGACTGGTGGGAGACCAGCGCAGCGCCTTGCAGACCAATCCGATTACTTGCATTTTCTCGCATAGACGACGCCTGGCGGCACTTCTGCTTGTCGTCGGCTGTGGCGTTTCTTGCGCGGCACGCTGCTTCTTTTGCTGCACTTCAGCGTTCTGGCAGCACTGTGGCCAGCCAAATGTGGCCAATGCCAGCTGTTCCTGCTGCTGTTGTTGCTGTGCCTTTTGTTGGCCATATTGCTGCAATATTTCCAGTAGTGCTTTCATAAGCGTGCAAACATTTAGCTCTCCCAGCTGCTCCAATTTCCGCTGGCTCAGCTGCTTGACGCGCTCAAAGTCTATGCAGCGTGCACAGCGAATGCGCTGCTCCGCACAGCTGTAGCGCATAAGAAGCTCCTGTAAGAATCTGAGCATTTGCATGAACTCGGCATGATGCACTAGTAGAAACTCCTTGAGGCGCATCTCGCGTTTTGTCAGCGCCATTTCGTAGGCCTTCTTAAGCAATTTAAAGTTCTTGTAGAAGCGACGTTCATCGTTTTTGTTGCAAAAGTTGATCTGTTGCAACTTGATGTGGTCCGGAAAAGGCATGCCCTGTAACTCGCAGCAGATGGTGCCATTGCGCAGCTGCATCAGTGTGCAAAACTTGGTGCCCAACAGCGCATTAATCCAGTCCAAGATAAGTTGCGCCTCCTGTGCCGGCACAGCGCCGTTTATGGGATTAAAAACTGCATAAAAGAGATTTATATACCGACATGGTTTTATTTATAATAATTCCACTTACTTCTGCTTATCATAATATAAAAAAGTTTCAAGATTTGTTAGAATATTGAAGTATTCAGCGTAGTATGATTCAAGTTTTGTCGTTTGCCAAATGTTACTCCGTTTTAGATTATTTGACTCTAAAACTTGATATGTTTTTCTGTAACATATTAAGGCCCATACGCTGCATGCAAAAATTCCGCACGAAATGTCAAAACTTCATATAATAAAAAATATCCCAACATGTGGGAATTCATATAATAAAAAATATCCCAACATGTGGGAATTTTTTTTGTATGAAGCTTTGACATTTCGCGCAAAATTTTTGCATGCTGCGTATGGGACTTTATGTTGAATCATGGGAGTAAACTGACAAATTTACATCATCATTGCAGAGACAACCCTGGTCGGGTCTTTGCCTGCTGTAGTTGTCGCCTCAACTCGTCGCGATCTCGGGCTTGAGTTCTCCAACATCTCAGTCTTAAGGCCCATACGCAGCATGCAAAAATTCCGCACGAAATGTCAAAACTTCATATAAAAAAAAAATTCCCTTTTTTGGGATATTTTTTTTATATGAAGTTTTGACATTTCGTGCGGAATTTTTGCATGCAGCGTACGGGCCTTTAAGTCCAAACAACCATCTCAACTTCGATCGACCTCTGCTTCGGTTACCTGCACACTGTCCAAGCATTATTCGTTTTGGAAGATAGCCAGCCCATTGTAATCGGTTTGTTGCAATGAATGTTATTATTTAGGGCTGACCTTATAGGACTATATCGTTGTCGCCATATTCCGTTTTCTTGTATTCCTCCAAAGATTTTTCGCAGAATCTTTGCTTTCATTTGACAATATAAAAGGCATAAAAAGACAGCTGCGAAAAATTAAATTTTTAATATTTTATTTTTTAAGTCGCGACCAAATTTATGACAATTGCATTTTGTTTCAGACATAAGGGGTAACACAAGTTTTTATAATCCTGGTTTCTTGATTCCTGGGCTTCTTCTAACATCTCCCCAATGGGTAGGCAGCGATACTCAATGAAAGATTGGCCATGTGCCAAGATTTTGCCCTTCCTTTACTTTATTGATAGAGCCTCCGATAGATGATTCGTGGCTATATCGGCAAATTTTCTCTTTCGAGTAAAATTTGAACACTCGTCCAAACAGTTTGTAGGTCTTCCTCTGTTTCGGTGCGTAGACGTCTGCGGTTCTTCTGAGAAATGTTCAATAAGGGTAAGTACTTTTGGCCAGTTTTCGTGTTTATTAATAAAATTTTCTCGGCAGTATTTGTATAAATAATTGTTTAACTTACTTTTTTCAAATGTCGTAGGTAGAGTATAAATATAAGCACACATCTTTTAATTTAGTGGATTTATCTACTGCGTGTTATTCTTCTTTTACCTGCGATAGAATTTTTTGCAGTCGGGTTTCTGCACTTCTAGTAGCCTTACAGCCAAACTTGGATAAATTTGGTGTAAGCTTTAAAGAGTAGGTAAATAAATTGATAACAAATGTATTTATGTTAAAGGCCTATAAAGGCCCATTTGGGATTTTTTTTTTTAATATGAAGTTTTGTCATTCCGCCGGAAATTTTTCGAACTGCCTATAGCCCTTAAAGCAAAAAAATAAAAAAAATTAAAATATTTTCTTTCGAAGTACTGTGAGATCAGATTTTCATATTTTGGCCAAAACCCTGTGAATTCCATAATCATTTTTTTAGAGTGATACAATTTTACACACGTGTTCCTAAATGATTGAACTTTCTTTGCTGAGAAGCTTGAGCCTCCTCCGATTTTTGGAGATGTAGATAATACAGACCAAAATTTAAAAATATTTAAAAAAACCAAACAATTTTTTTCATCATCATCATAGTTGGCTCTACAACTCTTGTCGAGTCTTCGCCTGCTTCAGCATGAGTCTCCAACTTGATCTGTCTCGCGCCCTTGCTCTCCAAGACCGAATACCAAGATCTTGCGCATCTTGGTCGACTCCATCGATCCAACTTAGTTTTGGGCGTCCTCTCGATCTGTTTTCGCGGCATTTGCCAAATAGGATTTTTTTCGGAGTATAGGTGTCGTCTGCTCTTATTAAGTGCCCGGCCCATCTTAATCTATTCACTTTTATCTGCGTTATTATATTGGCCCCTTTGTGTAGTCTTTCAAGCTCGTGGTTGTATCTCCTTCTCCATACTCCATTTTCGCATACGCCTCCAAAAATGGTTCGAAGAACTTTTCTTTCATAGATACTTATTTTATTTTCATCTGCCTTAGACAGTGTCCATGTTTCACTGGCGTACATTAAGACTACACTAAGAGTCACTTTTGTATTTCTGTCGAGCTTCTTGTTTCTCAGAAACTTATTTGGGCGGAAGTACTGTCTATTGCAGCAAGAAGTCGTTGATCTATTTCTACATTTTTGTTCTCGTTGTTCATATTTACGCCCAGGTACGTGCAGTCTGTAACCCCTTCAAAGTTGTATTCACCGAAGGTAACATTTTGGCCAAGTCTATGTCTCATTGTTTCAGATGTTGTGGACACCATTACTTTCGTCTTTTTTTCGTTAATTATAAGACCTATTTTTCTCGCATTCTCTTGAAGGCTTCCTTGAGGTCCGTTATTGAAGTCGATATGATGTCTATGTCGTCGGCATATGCTAATAATTGCACTGATTACATGTAGAAGATGGTGCCTTTGACGTTTACTTTGGAGTCGCTGATGACTTTTTCAAGTGCCAGGTTAAAAAGGAGGCAGGAGAGGCCATCTCCTTGACGGACACCAAAGTGAGCTTCGAACTCACGGGAGTTCGCGACTAATCCATCTCTCCTGATTTTATCGTACGCTGTTTTAAAGTCAATAAAAAGGTGTAATGTCGTGACATTGTTTTCTCGAGTTTTCTCTAAGATTTGTTTGACGATGAAGATTTGGTCGATCGTTGATTTGCCAGCTCTAAATCCAGCTTGGTAGTCACCTACTATCTTGTCTGCAAATGGTTGGAGTTTATTGCGTAGTAAACTAGAGAAAACTTTATATATTGTGTTTAACAAGGTGATCGGGCGATAGTTCTCACATGACAATTTATAGCCTTTTTTATGGATCGGTCATATGACCCCTAGTTCGAAATTCTCTGGTAGTACTTCGTCGTCCCATATTTTTATCATTAATTTATAAATTTCTCTCAGATTTGCGTCATCCATGTTTTTTAACACTTCTGCCGGGATTTCGTCAGTGCCTGTTGCTTTATTATTCTTTAGATCATCAACTGCCGTCTTGAACTCTTCATATGTTGGAGTCTCAACTCTTTCTTCGTCGTTATTGTCTGCTAAGACCCTATCATCTATTGTTTCCTGTTGCAAAGACGGATTATTTAGAGTTGTGTCGAAGTGTTCTACCCATCTGGTTAGTATGTCTTCTTTTTCAGTGAGTAGATTGCCGTCTCTATCTTTGCAGTAGTACGTTCTTGGGTTAAAGCCGTCTTTTCCCGTGTTGATGGTCTTGTAAAAGCATCTTGTCGCATGCCTATTATAAAAATTTTGGGCGTCTTCTAAAATTTGATTGTTGAATTGCTTTTTCTTGGCATTGTGCAGACGTTTTTCTTCACGGCGTAGTTTTTTATATTTATCATTTGCTGCTCTGGTTTTTCTCTGGATTATAAGTTGGTAGGCTTCATTTTCTTGCCTGTTGCTTCTTTACATTCATTGTCGAACAATTTTTTTAGCTTAATTAAAAAAAAGAAACTGTTGATTGGAATTGAACCATATTTCACACAGAGGTAGATATGAGCGCCTCATACATTGAAAAAATAGCCTTTACCCAAAAAATTGAATGGTTTTGGAGTTACAGCCCCAAATAGTTTCAGCTTTCCAAGCAAATTACAAGAAGACAACAATACTAATCCATCTATTATAATATTTTTTTGCATGCTCTTTTAATTTCTGAAAAAAAATTTTAAAAATCCATATTTAAATTTTTACGTTTTTTCGTCAAAATTTATAATTTTAACATTTTTTATTTCCAGCTTTATAAGTATGCTATAAAATTTTCAAATTGTACAGTTTTTGCACATTTTAGTAGAACTTTTGTAAAAATGGTTATTAAAGCATACTTTAAGGCAGCTAAGAAATTCAAAAAATAGTAAAATATTCTGGGAGTCAATTTTAAAATTTAACATTTAGATACAAAATTCAATTTCCGAAAATCGGGAGGAACTACATAATAACAAAGTGAATAAACATTTCTTAGCTACATGTATCATGGTAAATGAATTTTTTGTTTCTGTAAATTATCGCAAAAGTTGAAAAAATACAAAATGTCAACTTTGATTTCTAATTACTTAAAAACCACTAATTATAATTTAAAAATTTTTTCTGCACAGGATACCTTAATATGTGCAAAATAATATTAAATTGCCATTTTGTACAAATTTTGACTTTCATCTGGAGGGCTTTTGGCCAAAATCTGGCCACGCGAGCCCATTGTGCAAAGTTGAAAAAGTGCTCCAAATATAGTGGTTCAGATAAACGTAGTCATTTTTTTCTCTTTGATATTTAAATTTTACATACCTTTTTATAGAAATCAAGCAAATAGGGATTGGTTGTGTAGTTTTTTTACCAAACGATCTTAAACACGCACTTTTGTTCCAAAAATTACGATTTTTTTCAAAGTTGAAAATATGCTACACTTTGAGCGGCTGTAGCAACTGAACTAATCATCGGAATTAAATAAAATTTTAATTTTCTTGATCGCTGGCAAGTACTATAGCAGTTGCATGTATTACCTTTACAAATCGATTTTTGCAACACTTTTGCGGCTGCCGTGCCACTGTGCCTTGGCCAACTCGCGCACTTTTTTGCGTCACCTTGTAAAATTCATTGCGTCATGCGTCGTATAAACATGCTCTGACTGAGTTTTCTAATCCTGAATATCATCGTTTCAAAACATTGAGTATTCTGTGACTTCAATTTCTGCTTCTGTTCATTTTTGCTTCTAAAGCTTCAATCGTTTCAAAAGATCTCGGTAATCAATTAACAGCAGCTCTTCTTGAGTTGTTTTTTTTTATGTATTGAAGCTTACCCTCAATAGTTAGTCATTAATTGCCTACCAGTAAGGGCTTCAATTATATAAACACATCGCAAAACTAAGCTATTATTTTAGGCAACAGTTTCTTACTCAACTTTTCAGTTCCTGTTTATTGTTGAGCTTCCCGATAGTGTCATTTATAATACCATGCAGCACTTATGCAATGTCAATGCGAAATTTAGCTACACAATTGAACTATAAATAAATACACTGTACATAGTACACTGTACATAGTTTTAAGTAAATAAATAAATAAAAAAAAAATAATGCACAATATTATTATTTCGCATTTCGTTTAACATCAATTTGATTTCCGTTTAAAGCTTTTCATTCAGTAAACTCGAATCCGCACACACGCCTCCCGAGCATAATGGTTGCTCCCAACTTAATGAAAATATTTCAACTATTGAAATAAAAAAAAAAAAAAAAAAAGATTTCAAACTTATCGTTGTTGACATTCAGTTTATTGTGACACATTTAGACCAAAGAATTGGTAAAGCGGCTTTTGACGTCTTTTTTTGTTGTTGTTGTTAAGTTTGGCCCATGCAGCGCGTGGGCCTGTGATCAGACAGACAGACCCACTGAGGCTAATGATTACGCACTGTTGTTGCTTTTTTAAAGAGACAAGCGAAGCAATGTATGTAGTCTACAGTCTACGAAGATTTGCCATGGCTAATTAGTAGCACTTTCCCGTCTGCAAGATCACTTGACGACAATTGTCGTGGCCATGACTTTGTTTTCTATTTCTGTTCAAAATTTGAGATCTTTATATAGTTCAGACTGTCTGCTCACTTTCCATTTAATTTTTGCAATTTGTTAGGTATACTCGGAAGCAGGCTCGTAAATATTACCCAAAGACTTACTTAGTCTTAAGCATTACGCAGAAAACACGTGGAGCGTGATATTTTCAACCTAAAGAGTTTAGTAAATTATGAAGTACATATACACAAGAATCATAAAAGCCGAGGAAATCCAAGAAGCTATTAAAACTATAAACAACCAGCTGCCTAGATCAGCTTTGTTGCTGAATGTACGCTGAGGTGGGGCAAACCCGGCCACCCACTGTTTTTTCAAAAACGGCAATGCTGAGCGAGCTCATATTAGTGTTTTCGTGTAGAGCATTTGAAATAACCACAACAGTTGTATGTCAGTCTACCGTTTTACCGTTCGAATCTTCTCTTTCGTGCTCTGGAAGATAGTCGGTCTTTCGGAATTCAGAAGTCGTGCTAGCAAACTTGGATAAGATCCAAGACACTCTAAATACTTTTTGGCCTGCAATTAGATAACGTCCCCTATTTTAGGCAACCTCAAATCTTTTTCTATATCTCTAGTACGCATGTACATACAACGGAGCGCCGCACTTTCTTAATATTTTGCTCTGGGCAACTCTTATTTTATTTAAGTTCGATTTCGCTGCAATTGCGTATTTTTGAAGCGCATACTTCCATATTGGACTTAAAATGGATTTTTAAATCGAATCTTTATTAAATAAGGAAAGCTTATTTCTGGGAGCGAGCAACCATGTCATTTTCCACGCTTTGTATTGCACAGTTTTTTGCACCATTGTAATGCGCCTCGAGAAGGTTAGCATAAATATAATCTAAGAATATTTAAAAAACTATTTCAGTATAAAATGCGTACTTTTTTAGACCTATCTTACCGATTCGTTGTAATTCCGCTTGCAACAAAACATTCGCTTTCAAACCACATGAAAAATTCGTTTTGGTGAAATTGGGAGCACCCAACAATTGGTTACAAAACAAATCTCAATAAAATGTTCGGAATCATTTTCCGAAGCACGGCCGACTAATTAAAAAATAATTTTTTATGTTGGGATTAGAACCAAATGGAGAACATAGAGTTAATCACTGGATATGACCCTTCTGTCATGATAGAAATATGGGAAGACAAAGCTTTGAAAAATATTCATAACCCTGACAAGCATCAGGCTTAAGCTATTTTTTTCTTGTGGTGAAAATTTGTTTGTTAACGATTCTGTTATCTATGGCGAACCCAATCTGGCGAGCGGACTGAATTTAAGAAATTTAGTTTGATTCCATTAAAAATTGCTATAGAAGCGGTTTCGGACTCGCTGATTACGTTTTGGAAATAATAGTCCGGTACATATTAGTGCTTGTATATATTTTGGAAACGCCATTTTGAATTTCGAAAGTCAGACAAAAAAAGATTCGTTATAAGCCTTCCCAAAAACTACTTGTAGCAATTTTTAATACAATCAGACAACATTTTAAAAATCTGTCTGTTCTGATATGCAAAATGTGAAGCGATCCCGAAAGCGAAGGATGCAATGATTATTATTATGATACAGTCATTGAGAAAATGCATGCTTTAAAGCTTTAACGAATTAAATTGAAGACAAGAATTTTTCAAACTCTCGATATTACACCAGATGTATGACGCATTGATCAACTGACTCTTGTACTAAGACATGTTGCCATATCTACGAATGAAGTAACAGAATCTTGCATATATTGCCATATAAAGTCACAAAGCGGAAGAGCTGACCACACAAATTTGTAAGCGTACAGTCATGCGAAGATGCTACAAAGACTTTCGTGCTCAGCTCAAGAAAACATTGTAAATTTGAAAATAATTGTTTTTGTATAACAAATTATTTCCGCCTTAGGGCCTATACGCAGTTCGAAATATTTCGCAAGGAATGACAAAACAAAAAATTTCATTCCGCGTGAAATTATTCGAACTGCGTTGACCCCTTTAGAACATATATCCTAGCATAGCTTTGCCTAGAGACCACCATACGGCTTAATCCGTCACTGTTGGCAATTTCTAGAGAACAGCGGACTGCTTTTGAGCTTAACTCTAGCGCGGATTTGTGAATACTTTTTATTACTCAAGAAAACAAAAGTTTCTCTCTGTATTGAGTCTTTCACAAGCTGATAAGCAGTTTATCTAAAAGGTGGCAACGCTGTTTATTTTATTTTGCATGGAGCACACAACGTTTTTATAATCAAATCATCTACTGGCATCTGGCATATTTTTACAAGAATGCATTTGAAGGTAAAGGAGTAAGTCAAAATAATATCCAGAGTCATGCATCGGGAGAAACTCACTGTGAACTTTCAGTTCATCTCAATGGGACGTACATCTCCTAAAACGAGCACGGAATTAAGTTTAATGGCGGAACCGGACCCGAAAACCTCCGTGGATCCGCCACTGCCCAAGAGTTACCTCCAATATGCTCAAGAGCACAGTTCGTATTATTCACAAAGGCCAAGTGGTGAACGACATCGGGCCAACCCAAGCCTCAAATAAGCAACAGGTTGACTAGACGATATGTGGCTAAAGGTAATTTATCGATTGTTACGGCCTGTATTTTAAGGTAAGCAATAGGATGAAGCCTAGAGGCAGAGACGTCAGAGACCCGTCATAAGTATCTTCAATATGGGCATACGTCTGTCCAGTTAGGCCTGGTATAGTAGCGGGTTTTACTCGGAACTGGCTTACCGGCTTCACCACGTTGCCTACAGCTTTGCCAGCGCCAGCACCAGCGTCAGTGCCCACGGTCTAGGAGCACGCGTCACCTTTGAAAACGCTATCCTACCGATTGGCACCTGCCCGCTCGACACCGCCGCCGTCACAGTTAGCCCGGACTTTCTGTCGCCGAGCGAATATCCATAAAGGACTTACAACCTAGACACCGCTTCACGGTTCAGTAACGCGCAATGTACTATACTTTTTGCACTCGCCTCTAGACACAACATTACTTAGCACTAGATTGCCCAGAGCTGGCTCAGCACTGGCTTCACGTAGGCCCAAATTGTCGCCAATTGATTGAAGTTCCCAATTAACCTATCTTAGTATATTTCCTGATGCGTAAGAGAGAGTACGCCTTACTCTATTCATATATCTCTATCATCTACTCTCTCATCTACTCACACCTATGCACTAACACCAAACCAAATCCGATAACGGTGCGACTTAACGGAGCGCTTTTACCGCTACTCTTACCAAGCAGTGCAAGCAGTCTTTGTGAGAGTAAACCGCGCTCACACTGCAGCTCTTACCAAGCAGTGTATGCAGTATATTTCTACTAATTATAAATTAATTTCTTTTAAATGCGCTTCAAATTGAATTTAATTATTAAAATTTTTTTTCTACTTGACACAATAAAATAATTTATAAACTCAAACGTATTTCGCATTTGTTGTTGTGTAAAGTTTTTACCAGCAAGCTTTTCAGTTTTCTTTGGAATTTAGTTAATGCGTGCCTGAGTTACGAGAGTTCTACAAAAGAATCAAACAAATAATTTTTAAAAAAATATTTCGAAATTATGAAAGCCTTAACGTTTCGAAGCATAAACGTTGATGGAGCATTTTTTGGCGTTTGTTTGCTTGGCATCCTTATGCAACTGATAACACAATTGTTGATCCGAAGACAGGGACAGATTCTCGCACAAAGTTTTGCCAATCTCCATGATGGCCTCCACATTGCTGGCATTTGCAGTCCAAATCGAGATCTTGTTGCATTTGGGGCGTATGGTTGCCATGACTCCGCACAGATCTTCGCAATGTTCACAGCACTCGCCAATTAGACAAAGCAAAATGTTAAGCCAGGAATTGTCCAACTCTGTCTTGTTGGATCTGTTGAAATTGATGATCCAACGTCCTCCATGCTTGTTGGCCTTGTCTTCCCACATTGGTGGTATATCCTTTTTGAACAAACAATAATCACTGTACATTTTGAGCTCTGAAGGTTTTTTAAGATGATTGATCAGGCTCCAGAAACGCTCGACAGTGTCGAAGGTATCCACTTTATGCAACATATCCTCCCAAGTCTTGGTGGCATCGTACTCTATGTACCATAGCGTCCAGCTGCTGTTCAAAGGATGAGTAGGTACTGGCGCTGCCTCGTCCGTCTCAAGTGGCTTCACGGCCACAGTTGCAGTGTCAGCCTGAGGCTCATCCGTAGTGCTGGCGCTGCAGTTGTTGCCATCGCCTGGCGGCATGGGAATCTCGGCTGTGCTCCGCGCATTATCATCAATGACAGCTGGCTTGGTCTGCTGCTCATCGACTTGATTATTGCGCAACTTCAACATGGTCTTTGGATCAGCAAAGTTTATCGATAAGCGCGAATTCATCTTTGCAAGCTGCCTGCCACTAGATAAGATTGTATTGAATAATATAAATCGAAAAATAATTAGTTTTCGAGAACTTACCAAAATGTGTGTATCGTATCGTATCGTTTAATAATGAAGTTGACATTTGTTTTTCCAGGCCTACTGGAAACTTTAATAGAGAGCCTAAAAAAATATATATTTGAAATATAAAAAAGAAAATATTTTTGGGGTGAAGTTCAAAACATGTTTCGTCTCTGAATCCGAATCCAAGGGTCAAGGGTCCAAGTTACATAGCCTTAAAAAGCCACAATCAATTTTTTTCGATTATAACCTTTTAAGGCCGTAGAATTCGAATTCAAGTTCCAAAAACCGCTGTATGTCTCAAAACTTTAGATTATCTCGGTTTTGTTAGAACCCTGACGTGGTGAGGTGTCCGAAGAAATATAAGCACAACTATTTCAAAGCCGTGCTGGTGTTTTTTGGACCTTGGATTGAGATTTAGCTATGCCAAAAACATATTGTAAACATGATGTGACTTTTGAACCTGGAAAGTTTGTGGTATGGCTTTACAATTGTATTGTATACAAATATTGCATTCCTATTTGTTCAAGTGTTCATAACTTCAGACAATCGTTAGCTCGAAAGCAACGGAGCTGGGTACAAAAAAAGCTTACTTCAATAGGAATATTTTAAAATAAACAAACAAGCTTGAGAACTTAAAGACGAAAGGGCATTTTGTATATGCCATGAACATATATACTATATAAAGATCTCAACAGGAAAAATTTGAACGACTTTTATACACTCTTTTCTATGTTTTGTCAAAAAACAAAATGCACGTTTTAAATACGCTCTTCGACATATGTCAAGCTCAAAACTATTCAATTTTAGTCATGATTCGTTTAAAGACTGAACAACGCGTACAAGTGGTACAGGGTGGGCCATCTGTTGATTTGGTTGTTAAACACTCATAGTTAAAAACATACACGTCCAAAGTGGATGCTCTTCAAGTTCAAGTTCAAAAATATTCAAGTTTAGTAATGGATCTTTTAAAAACCGAACAATGTGTTAAAGTGATACAGGCGTACTATGAAAATCTTCGTTCTGTGAAAAAAACATAGTTGACGCCGGGTGCATCGACGCGCCATCGTTTGTAAGAATTACTTCTTGCTAGGACCACTTTGGGTAAAATGTTACATGTGGATATGCATTCACATGCTTACAAAATTCAAGCGTCACTTATTCGTTCAATGGATGGAAGAACAGCCAGATGAGTTTTCGTCAAAGATCATTTTCAGCGATGAAGCTTATTTCCACCTCTTTTGTTACGTCAACAAGCAAAACCGACGCGTATGGGAAGTTGAAAATTTAAGGGAGTATGGCGAGAATCCACTTTATCCACAAAAAATCACTCTTAGGGGGGCATTATGAGTAGACGGCATCATTGGGCTGTGCTACAAAGCTATGATAACCAACTTTTTATAGCCAAAAATTTATGCCATGGATGCGAACTGGCTATGGTTCCAGCAAGATAGGGCTACATGCTATACAGCACGAGACATAATCGCATTGTTGCGCGGCAAGTTCGGCGAGAGATCGTGCGATTTGAGCCCGTTGAACTATTTACTTTGGGGTTTTTTGAAAAGGCAAAGTGTTCATACATAAATGAATAGTTTCAAACTTGCACATGGAATATACATTTACTCAATTTTGTTGAAAAATATACGAATAACATGCAATTAACAAACAACCCAACAGTTGGCCCACCCTATATATTTCCTTTACTTTTAAATTTTACTGATAGTGAGCCTCGTACTGACGCTATCATCCTTTACACCTAAGCAATATTGTATTGTCAAGCGTATGCTTCACATTTTTAGATACTCGTATCTGTGGGTTTGTTGGGTCTACCACAATCTGGTAAAATTAGCGTTCTACTTAGTCAGTTTGGTGTTTATTTTGGCAGTGCCATCTAATCCAACCAACTGAGCTTGAGCGCTTAAGTCAGGCCATAAATTTATGTTGCAGCTTCAATTATTCTACTCTCCGCTCTGGCGCTAGTATATTAAGGGCAAGTTGTTGTGGCATTGTAGTTGCACTTTGTATTTGTTGCAAGTGACTCCTTGGAACAACAGAGAATTCAAGAGCCTGGTTGCTTTGTGATATAACGTGACACCAGCTGCTTAATGTTGTGGTTAAAAGCATTTCAAGTGAAATGCAGCGGTGTTGCACGTTGCCATTTTTGGAAGATGTTGCCTCACAATAACTCAGCGCATTTTACTAGCCGCAAAAGCACGGCAAACTCATCAAGCCACACAAACACATACAGATACACACACATACAGATGCTGATGCAGATGCAGCTACACACAGATACACACACATGCATATAGCTGGCAATTTACTTAAGCGAAAGGTTACAGCATATGAGCCGAGAAAGAACAAGTGCCACATCTCGAATATAATATACCCTGCAAAGCTGACTACTCACTGCTGCTAACACTGTGCAGCAAATGTGGAACATATTTTTATTGGACGCATATTTCCAAAGTATAGTAAATCTCTATAAGGATTTTGTGTTTAAGGCTGAAACTTTTTGTATGTTCTTTTTAATGTTTTCTTATGTTTATGACAGGTGCGGATCTAGGATTTGGTCGTGGGGGGGGTTTTTCACTTCGAAGTGCATTCATATAAGAGCTCGCAAAAAACTGTTAACCCATTTTGCCATCTTTTGGGGGGTGGAGATAACTGACCCGAAAACCCCCCGTGGATCCGACACTGGTGTTTAGGTAGGTGGCTTCTGGATCTGGGTGATACGGAATTTCTCCTTGTGTTCCCTTGTTCCCAAATAAAACGTCTTGTGCTTTAGTTTATCTGTATGTTTGTGTTTATAACACGCCTCAGCCGTAGCTATAGCGGCGGTTTAAATGCTGAAAAGTGTACAAGATGCAACTCGAAAAGAACTCGGGCAGAGGGTCCACTTACGTTAAGTTTGCTGGGAGAACTAGTTCTAATGCGCTCAGCTTATGCTATGCTAAGTTGAGTGGGGTCAGGATCACTTCTTGAGAAGCTTTTCACCTAAGTGAGCGCAGCTTTCGCTCTTTTAGTAAGCGCAGCTTACGCTCTTTGAGCTTAACCCACTCCTGCCATTTTGGCATGAACAACTGGTTTGGACCATTTTTGATCACACCTATTTAATATTAATAAACAATACTTTTGGAAAGCAAATTAAACAGTCTATAATTATTTGTTTGTATTTATCTGGAATTTATATTTTAGGCATCGTAACTTTTTACCTACAATAATGAAGCAGAATCTTTTTTATAAAATTAGGACAAATGAAATATTAAAAATTTTCGCATTTTGTTCGCCTTCTTTTTTAATTATTACTGATTAAGCAAAATGTGTTAAAGAAAAACGTACAAGAGACACTTATATAGAAAAAAAAATATTAACTCGAAAGTTTATATAAAGAGTAGGGTAAGGTGGGGCAAACCCGACCTCCCACTGTTAACAAAAAACGGCAACATAGAGCGAGCTCATATTAGTGTTGTCGTGTAGAGCCTTAAAAATAAACAAAATGGTAGCATGACAGTTTTCTATCAGTCTACATATAGATGCTCTATAGTGCATGCATAGTAGTGTTTGAAAATTTCGTATAATTTTTTTTTATTCGCGTTATCATCAAAAATAACACAGTAGAGCAAATACGAGGTGTTGCCAACCAGACGTCCAGCTCGAACTAAAAATAAACCAACAAGCTATATCGAAGGCAAATCAAATAACTCTGATGTGTTACTCAGCCATTCAATCCAATCATACTTTATTGACATTCATACAACTTTCATTTCGATTTATATGTTCTAAATATTAAGATTTTTAAAACAAATAGTTACTTTTAACTTGGTAAAACAATAACATGCTCTTTTGATTTATAAACGAAAATCTATTAAATTTAGATCAAAAAAATAGGCGGTCGGGTTTACCCCAACATATTTGAATAATGCTCATATCTCAAAAATTGCAAATGCTCAGAAGAAATAAGAAGTTTTAGAAAGTTGCGGCAATGCGTTAGCTTTAATTTGGTACATCGAACGAGTTGATCCGATGTCAAATAAGCATTTTATAGCCAAAAGAAATTACAATAGGTCGTATTTGCCCCAACTTGCCCTTTAAATAAAGTTAGTGCACTGCTGTTACTTAAGATCTCAGACTTTCAGACAACTAAATCATTTCGACTGGTTCTACATCAGGCGGCAAGATGCCATCTCTGCCTAAGAGTGCTGTAGTTCTTCAGGCTACAGCGCCATGCTAAGTTACCACGTGTTGGGAGAATTCCCGCTCCCTCTCCTAGAAGCTCGAGTCGTTAGTACCCCCTAAGTTACCCAGTCAGTATCTAAAGAGAATTCTTGCCAATTTTTTTAATTTATTTCAATAATAGAAACCAAGACATTCCCAAATTGAAGTCTTTATGTTTTGGGGGCTAAAAAATCGAGTAGGCCTCAAACTAAGCAATCCGTACTCTGAAAAACTATTTACGATTGTCTTATTTGAACTTAAAACCAAATAAGTTTTGTTTTAAAATTAGCTACAATAGATTTATTGTTTTAAGACATATATAACCACGAGTATAACAAGTACTACTTACTAATTTATTTGCTATTTGTATGTTCTCTTTGGGTATGTTCCCAAACAGTGGAATCATTTAAATAACTTCTTTTACTATTTTCATTTTTGGCTTCAAAAAGTAGACTACTCATAAATTTATGCATACGAGTGAATTTCGAGCGCGGAGGACCGAAATGTACGCCAATTCTGTCTCTCTCTTTCTCTCTGAGTTCGCAGTTCCCGAACCCAAAAAAAGCAAACAATGAAAATGTTTCCAGTAAAATGCATTGAAAATTGAAAATCAATGAACTGTTATAATAACTTGCCGCAGCATCAGAAGCTCACACATCCCATACGAAGGGGGGGAGAGAGAGAGAGAGAGAGAGCAGAGGGTGAGAGAGCGCATTAAATGAAATTCAGGCAGAGCTGTGCACTGAGAGAAATTGGCATGTTGTTGAGCAATAATTAAAAAAGTTGTTTTATTTTGATGATAACTTTGAATAGAAAAGTTTAAATACATCAGGCGGCTGGGAGGTGCTAAGTAATAAAATTTATCTACGTTTTTGGTGCCATTTTTTTTTTAAGTGGTTTTCTTTAATTCCCAAAAACTGAAAGCTTTGGAAACTATACGCATTCCCTTTGCCTACGACGACTGCTTCTATATGTTACATAAATTTGCGGCTTGCACAAAATTTGAGGATCTTTTCAGGATCCCCTGGCTTTGCAGTGACCCATGCTCGGGCTCTAGGCCTAAAGGGGACGTCTTTCCAGTCCACTGCCACGAGCTTTGCGCCGGAGTAGACCTCACCTAGAGCAGCAATAGCTCTTTTGTAAGCTTCCGCAGAGCGCTTGTCATCACAGGCAATGATCTTCACTGTCCCGAGATGCCATCCTGCATCGCTACAGAGAGGTGGAGGTCCACCACTGCTCTCCAAATCCTCCAGGAAGCGATCCTGCAGCTCGTTTTCCACCGTAGCCCACAAGTTACAAGGGACAAGACCATCCTTGTTGCCCATGTCTAGAACACCCAGGAGAATCTTGTCCTTCGTGACCTCGGCAAAAGAGCGGCTTAGGGGCTGAGGCCGCGACCGTTTTGGCGGAGGAGCAGTCTCTTCGGCGGATCTCTGTCTCTTCGCCTTTTCTATGGCTTTGCCTGGGGCTGCTGGCTGGAAGCCCGGCAAGATAGTTTTGGCCCATTCGACCAGTCTCTTGCTCTCCGATGATTCGTCCGGAGCAGCAAGGTTTTTTTGAAGAAGTACTCTGGAGTAGCCGACTCTGGAGAGTCGGGGCAACCAGCCCCGTCTTGGGCAAAGAGGCGAAACAAGTCAGTTTCGTCTTTGCATCCGAGATGGGGTTGGACTGCCTACCCCCAGAATCTAGGGAAGACAGTGGGTTTGCCGTCTTACCCTTGCCGGCACAATCCAAGATGGAAAGGACACCCGAAGGTTCCCTTCTCACCGAGCTTACAGCTGTTAACGGGAGCTTCGTCCCTTCCGTATTTGGTCGAGCTACGGACTCTTGTGTTTGTGTTTGTTTTTTGTTTGTTTGTTTTGAAGAAATCATAAGTTGGACCCACGAGTAGTTGGGAAGGGGTGAGTCACCCGCGGCATAGCCCGGGTACCGCGGGAAGCCATTTATTAAAACTGGAGGTCGGCAGGTTTCCAGAGTCCGCACAGTGAAGACTGAGACCCCCTCAGCCATTCATCCATCAGCCTTTGCTGTTCCACCTTGGATTGGGGTAATTTCATCGAGTTTTCTTCTCTCGCTCGAACTACCATTCGTCAGCACCCATGGCAGAGACATGACCATACCATGGGCCTGCTTCCAACCGCCCTCACGTGGAGAGTGTAGTCGCACTTCCAGATGTGCGTCACAATTATGGCGCGTACCACCGAGGTGGTTACACGTGAGTCCCTTTGTGACACCAACTGGCTGACGGCCTTGTATATTCCTTAGTAAACTTATATATTACATTACATAAAACTGCCCCAGACTGTTTCTGGGGGCCTAAGACTTTCTTAAGCAAGCCATAAACGATGCGACTAGTTGCACCACTTGATTGAGCATCAAGCAAGACACATCCAATGAACCCATACTCGATTAAATCGACTGTACAATCTGCTCAAGTTGTAAAACCAATCGCATCGTGCATGGCTGTCTTTAGCTACAATTAAGTGGACTGCTGTTGGGACAGCCCAACCATAGCATGCTCCTGAGAATTTCCAAAATAACAATCAGCGAAGAGCTTTACGATATGTTAAGGAAACTACTCCGATTGCGCATTTTCTCTCAGTGTATGCAGATGAACATGTGTGTGTGTGTGGGTGAGTGAGTGAGTGTGGGCTTTTCATTAAACATATGTAACTCCACGAGTTAAGAGTGTGTGCCACCAATACCTACGACGGATGACGATACCAATGTCCGTCCCTTTGTGATGCCGTCCGGACCAAGAGTTGGACTGTGAGTCGGATGCAGCGATTAAAAATTAAATGTTGTCATATTAACAAATATGCCGCATGGCATTGCCAGGACACCAGTACGACGGAGTAGACTTCGGTCTGCTGAAATTGGTTGCAGTTGCATCTTCAGGGGCACGGCGTATTGGCCACAAAATCGCTGCTAAAAGCAAAAGTGCTAGAGTGGCGTAAGTTCGGGGATGTGTGTATGAGTGTGGGAAAATCCTTGTTGGCATGTTAAATGCATGAGTCTTTGCTGCCGCTGTTCCGGGAGTGCAACGTGTGAAATTTATGCACATATGCTGAATGCATTTAAGGTCGCAACACGACATCTCGACTAACTGACTGAGTGGCGGACAGCCGGAGAGCCGTAGAGCCGGATTGTTGGACTTGCCACTGAATGTTGCGCTTTGGAGAGATGATAAAAATTCATGAAAAATAAAGCAATGTGCAGATAGTGCAATATTTTGGGCCGATTGAGTGGGTAAAATAAAAAAAAGAGAGAGAGAACTAGCAAAAGAAAATATTAAAATGAAATTGTTGGAAAATTGCAAACGCCCAAATGGGCGCTACGTGTGTGTGTGCGTGTGTGTTTATAGATGAAAAACGTTTTGGTCGCCAGTCGATTGCACTTGGATGCGTCACTGCATCGATGTAATTTGCCATTCCCCCTGGATCAGGCAAATTTAACGAGCTGAAAAATTCATTCGACTGTCTCTTAATATATTCTTCTACTATATGACCTTTAATGAGTAACAGCAGCTTGGTAGTCTCTACAAGAAAAAAAAAAACATCTTAATATTTAATTTCGACTATAATATTCCTTGTACCTCTAAGATATACCATTTCCTCAGAGTCTTGAGAAAAATTTGATTTCTGGGACTACTAAAAATTTCACTTCGTTTTCTGTAACATAAATAACTTCATGCATACTCGGCAGTGCTCCGAACATTTTATTCGGATTCGTTTTTAAAGCCGACTGTTGCGTGAACCCAACTTCACCAAACCGAATTTTTCGTGTGGTTTCAAAACGAATGTTTTGTTGCAAGAGGAATTAAAGCGAATCGGCAAAATAGGTTTAAAAAAGCACGAGCTTTATAACCGCAAAGCAAAAACGAATCCGAATAAAATTGTTCGGTTTGGTTTTTTCGTTTTCCGGAGCAGTTTTCCTTAGCTTACTGACCAGTGATATAAAAACACCAACACATAACACTTTTTATGCGAGAACAAATTTATAAAAGGTGCCCCCGTTTGGGCGCCCTAAGCGGTCCTGGCTGCATGTTTAAAAAAGTCAAGAACTAGAACCATGAAAAAAATCGTTTTGCTGGGAGATCTCAAGTGAGTTTTTGAAAAATATGACAACGCAAACATATTCTATGTAGATTTCATAACTCTCTTTAGAATTATGAAACAAAAATCTTTAAATTGACGAAATTCATTTTGGCTAAAAAAAACATTCGTCACGACGTCCCTGAATGAAGCTACACAGTAAAAAATGTTCTAGCTGTCAAGTCAAACTACTGCTGTTTTTTTTGCATATTTTTTTTCGTGAAAAACTGAAGGCCTCTTCAAAGTGCACAGCTGGCCATAACCTCAATAATATATCTAGCATTCATAATTAGCAAATTTTCAGGGGTTCGATGGACAAATGGCTGCCTTCACACACTTCATTGGACGCTGCATACTAAAACTGTCCAAGCATATTGCAGCACGCACATGACGCATCAACAAATAGATGAGCTTACAAAAAAAAAATATAAAAACCAAAAAATATAACTACTATATGGAAAAACCTCTACTCAGTAAATAACTATTAAGACATTATGAAACATTACTGACAGTCATGCCAAGTCAAATTGACAGCTTAAAATCGAGAACCCATTATCATCGCAGTGCTTAAAACAAGAAACTCTTCTTCTTCTGCTTCGTCGTCTTCTTGGCTCTTTTCAAAACTAATGAGCGCAAATAGTGCAAGTCATGTTATCAATGTGTGACCAAAAATTCATTTGCACTTTAACAAGCATTTCATTAGCCTAATTTGGATTTGACTGGCCTCAGTCATGTCGCTTGTTTGTCCAAAGGCTAAAGCCCCAAAACAAACAGCCCGTTTGACCGCCCTACCCATACCACCAAAAAGCTTGTCCAGCGGATGGATGCAAACACATAGCTGCACGCTGGTTTCTCATTGCTGGTTTTCATCATTTGCTAAGCAAACAGTTAGATAGTCACCGATGTTTCCAACACCAGACTAACCGTAGCAACCACAGCCAACAGCGCCCCCCGAAGGCAGCGCAACCGTCAACAGCCTTGGCTCAAACAAAACTGGCAACTGTCACACGCGGCGTATGCGCCATTTTCCTATTTATACTCTCACTCTCTGTTTGGGATAAGGGTTGCATTAGGTTTGCCAAAAACTAGTCTATTGAAAAAAATGTTGTTTTGGTAAAGAAAGTTAAAATTTTGCAGAATAGTAGGAAAGCAATTTGCAAAAAATCGACACACGAAAGTAACCCTTTACAAGCCCCTCATCATACCAGTGCTCCACTATGCGCTGAAGCATGGTCATTGCCGACTTAAGGGGCTTTCGAGAGAAAAATCCTTTGACGAAAAAAATTTCCGTCTCCTGGCTTATCGTGAAGTTGTTCATTTCTTATGTCGTCCTTATCAATTTTCCTCGTACCCTTTGGGTCATGTTTATAGAGTTTGATCATAAGATCATTGCTTAAGCGATTGAGTCATGTTGGTCAGTCACGATGAGCGCCATCAGAGCTTCAGAGACTAAAATTTGCACAACCATTCACAAGTAGAGCCACGAAATTAGTTATATAGACTAATGTGAGCCTAATAAGCAAGGAAACGTTGATATTAGCTATACAACTTTGGTTCCGCCATTTTTGCTCAATGTTTGAGGTAAGGTTAGGTTGGGTTAAAGTGGTTGCCTGTCTTGGAACAGCCCAGACGCACTTGGGCACAATGAGGCCCTTTGTGATGCCACGGGTAACGCTGTTCGAGAGCTGACCAGGGATGTCTTTATAACTGCGTATACAGGCATTCATGGTCAGCACACGGTCAGCTCTGAAGAGAAACAGGCACGACTATTCAACTGTAACCATAATATTGCTGAACCAGCCTGAAAGTTCAATGAACCTGGCAATATCCCTGGGACAGAGACTGGAGAGGTCAGTAAGGCCGTTCAGAAAAGGGGACCCTAGGATCCTATCATGCTGCAGGTTGAGGAGTCATGTCCAAGCATTCTCCATGGTTTTTTGCGCTTGGAATTATCCTAGTGGAAACATTTTTGGTCTCTGATGACAATTCGATAACAAAACCTCTTCCGATTGTGTCTCCCCGCTCCACATCTCTCTGCTTCAACTCGATCGGCACCAAATTTCCTTGTCTCTGAATCATTCCGATGGCTTTAAGGCGTTTGCAAATCTCAAGACATGTTTTCTTACTATGCGCAATCTCAATATAAGTATTTTTGAGTATTCGATGAGCCTCAGCCTCGAGAATTTGACTCGAACACTTTCATCTTCGATCAGTGAGAAACTTTTCATGTAAGTACAAGTTTACTGATTTGAAGAGGTCGTTATGTTAACCGTCCTCCTTCGAAAAACGGCGGAAGCAAAGCTGTGCACCTAATATTTTCGCAACACATTCCTTCACGCGTTTATTAATTGCTTTTGAGTACGCCTACAATCTTAGCTTTGTTTCCTTTTAGGAGTTACGACCCAAATTTGTTGGCTAAAGGACTAACACTGGTGGGTACATTTTGTAGTTCCAGCTTTTCTGGATTTCGAGATCCCAACAAGTGGACTATCGATCAGGCAGCGTCATAAAAGCTTCTTACTCAAAATTAAACAGCCGTGCATCGGAAAACGAAAAAACCAAACCGAACCATTTTATTCGGATTCTTTTTTGCGTGCTCCGGAAAACGAAATTTTTTGTCGATATTTCCCTTTTTATTTTCGATAAATTCGTAAGTTTCCAATATTTTGCCGATAAAAAGAATTCGTTTTGGGTTGCGGACGCTATTTGTTTGGTTCGGTTTCAAACCACACAAAAAATTCGGTTTGGTCAAATTGGCAGCAACAAACATTCGGTTTCAAAACGAATCCACATAAAATATTTCGGTTTCGTTTTTTCGTTTTCTGCAGCACGGCTGAATATGCCCTTTTATTAGCATAAAAAACTAAAACCCCATATAAGTAAAGAGTATCCTGTCTCGCTTCTATATTTTTGTTTTTTCCTTGGGCTTTGACTATTCTTTCAATTATTTTTTTTTTTTTCGAGTGTTACATTTTTCAAATGGCAACTGGCAACCGCGGCGTCACTTTGATTGCCTTTGACAGAGCCGGTGAGCCAGGCAAATGGGCTGTCTGTCAGTGAGTCTGTTGTTGGGTTGACCCGAACAGATCTGGCCTCTGTTTTCACGTGTTTCTCACGTGCCCAGTGACCTGGATATTGCAGACTGCGCACAAAATTGTGCTATGAAAGTGCTTCACAAAGTGCACCAAAAAAGAAGTTTTCAGTCATTCACACAAATACTGAAGAAACAGGCACAGGTAGTGGTGCGGTAAGTGGAAAAGGTCCAACGACAAACATAGTTGAAGTGTAAAAAAATATATATGTATATACCTATATATATTCCACTAAAAAAGTTGACTCCTTGTCATGATGTTGTTTTGATGCAAAAAAGTTTTCAGATGAGGCGAAAAAAAAAATAAAAAAAATTTGGAATATTTTTATTTAAACTTATGTAAAACTTGGAGAATTCTAAAACGGCTTGGAGCAACTGATGCAATCCAAACCTATTCCATAGCATAAAATCAATAAATTGGAAACAGGTGCAATTGTGGCTTCAAGGTTTGGAGTATGCGAGCGTAAGTGGCGATTAGGCATACCCTTCGAAACCCTCAAGAAAGAGGTCATCGCTATGGTGCCCCAGCAAAAAACATGGACAAGATCTATCGATCATGAATTACAAGCTGCCAGCTACTCATGGAATGATATCTGCCGTGAATTCCGCAATAGAGTTCGCTGCATGAGAATGGTTGAGGCCCTATGCTCCACTGGAAGTCGAGGATGACAAAAGGACGTGAAAAAATCCATATCAAAATGTGTATCCTTAAATTGTAACTGAATGGGCAAAATCTCGACAAATGGGGACAGTAAACTGGCTTTTGTTCATTAGACTCATATGAGTTAAGTACCCAGTTTGGTGGCTGGCGGTCAGATGGGAATTGCCAAAGACTTTACCAATAAGAAGGATAGGATTTGAAACTTAAAACACATTAATTTTGCGCCAATATGGTGTTTATTATTCTTGTTCAAATTACCACCTCGGCTACCCTTGCACTGGGTGTTCCGATCAGACCAATTTGGGTGGTATGGCTTGAATGTTGGCTTCCAATTCATCAAGGGTCTTGGGTTGGTTGGAATAAACCTTAAATTTAACATGACCCCACAAAAAGTAGCCCCATAGCATCACATGATCTTGGCGGCCAATTATACGATCCATTTTGTAAAATTAAGGACTCACCAAATTTTGATCGCAATAAGTCCATTGTAGCGGTTGCTGTATGGCAAGCAGTGGCGGATCCACGGGGATGTTTTTCGTGGTCCGGACGCCCCCCAACAGTTGGAAAAACGGATTGACAGTCTTTTGCGAGTTCTGATATTTATACACTTCGGAGTGGCATGTCTCCAAATATAGTCCACTGGCTATACACTGCCATCGTGAGACCGATTCTCCTCTACGGAGCTTCAATCTTGTGGCCTTCACTGGACAAGAAAACGGTCCTTAAAAAGCTGAGTAAGGTTCAGCGGACTGCAGAATTAACTATCAGCGGGGCACTATGCTCTACCCCAAATCAAGCATTAGATGCCATCCTGAACCTATTGCCTCTGGACAGCTCTACGTATGAGAGAGGCGAGGAAATGGAATGACCTAGACTTCGGTCACTCAAGAATTCTAAAGGGAGGTCCTCTAATTCGTGAGGGTACAAACTACTGCACCCCACAGGAACACTTTATAACTACATTCGAGACCCATTTTCCAACCAGGGAAGAATGGAATGTTGGCAAACCGGGCCCAAGTGGCTCAACAAAAATCTTCACGGACGGTTCCAAGTTAGATAACCGCGTTGGCGGAGGCGTCTACATTGAGGAACATCACTGCAGTGTCTTCCAGGCTGAAGTCACGGCAATTCAGGAGGCCGTCTCGATAATTAAAAACTTACCAATTGGTAGCAACAATATCTGTATTTATTCAGATAGCCAGGCGGCTATTAAGTGCATAGTCAGTGAACAACTGTCGCTCATCTCTGGAGGAGATGGCAGAACAGTTTTTGATCCACGTCATTTGGGTCCCGGGACACAGGGATATTGAGGGCAATCGCATTGCGGATGAACTGGCAAGAAGAGGAACTACCAGCATCTTCCTTCAGGACAAGGAGCGTCCGGGTATACCTATGGCCAGCTGTAAATTGAGTATTAAGAACCACTTTGCTGTAGCTGCTAATCAAACGTGGAATCGGATATCGAACACGTGTAGAATTTCACGGCAAACGTGGCCCGTATACTGCAAAAAGAGAACAAAGCAACTTTGCGATCTACATAGAGCTCAGTGCTTGACAGTAATCCGGGCAATTACCGTACACTGGCTGGTGGGTACCCATGCATCAAGGCTCAACGCACCTCACAATGACTTCTGTAGAAGTTGTGGAGATGAGGAGGAGCTGGAGACGGTGGAGCACTTATTCTGTCACTGCCCTGGGCTGTACACGACAAGGCTCCGATTCCTAAAATCATACTTGTTTAATGACCTATCCCAGCTCTCAGGAAAGAGTCCAAGAAGCCTCTTAAGGCTTATAAAAGCCGCCGGATGGACGTGATTTTTAGAACATATAGGGTACCTCCTGAGTGGGGGAAGGGTGGTGTAAGGCCCACCCAGCGGTATCACAACGGGCCAATTATCTGGCCTAAGTGAGTTGGGACGCTAGGTCCGTCAAAGAAATCCCTTAAACATGAAGAGCAGGAGGGGGTTAAAAATTGGGTCACGTAGTATGGGTTATTTCCCTTCCAGTAAAACTCAGTAAGTTAGATACTAGAGAAAAACTATTTGAAAGATAGAACAGTGAATAAATACATATAAATACATATTTATATTAACTAATTCATATTTATATTAACTAATCCAATTCTCTAGCCCGATGGATGAACTTTTTAACGACTCACATCATGAATTGGCCAGAAACTAGGATTTACAATAAGAAAGATAAAAAAGTAAAATAAATTAAACATTATCTTAGGAAGAGGCCAAAAGAGCACCGGGTGATTCTCAATTTAGAGTTGATCTAAGATGCTCGCAGAGGCAAGTCAAGATGACTTAAGATAGAAGAAGTAATAGAGAATAAATCAATTCGAAAAAGATGAAGTCAAGATGACTTAAGATACAACAAGTAATAGAGGATAAAGTCATTTCGAAAGAGATGAATTCACGATGACTCTAAATAGAAGCAGCAATAGAGGAGATTTCGTCAGTTCGAAAGAGATGAAATCAAGATTACTTAAGATAGAAAAAGTAATGGAGCATATAGGCAGTTCGAAAGAGATGGAGTCAAGATGACTTAAGATAGAAGAAGTAATAGAGAATAAATCAATTCGAAAAAGATGAAATCAAGATGACTTAAGATACAAGAAGTAATAGAGGATAAAGTCATTTCCAAAGGATGAAGTCAAGATAACTCTAGATAGAAGAAGCAATAGAGAATATTTTGTCAGTTCGAAAGAGATGAAGTCATCATGACTTAAGATAGAAAAAGTAATAGAGAATAAGGGCCGTCAAGATAACTCTAGATAGAAGAAGCAATAGAGAAGATTTCTTCAGTTCGAAAGAGATGAAGTCATGTTGACTTAAGAAAGAAAAAAATAATAGAGAATAAAGGCAGTTCGAAAGAGATGAAGTCAAGATGACGCAAGATACAAGAAGTAATAGAGCATAAAGTCAGTTCGAAAGAGATGAAGACACGGAAAGAAACATGCAGAGCAAAATTGGATCAACAAAGTTCCAAGGCTAAGAAGCGAAAATTACGAGCAACTCTTGAAGGCACTGTAAATGTAACTTTATAAAGAAATTTGATAGAATCTACAAGACCAAGTAGCAGCCGCCAATAGCACGCTGTGGTTGCTTAAGGAAGGCAGCTTTATAAGGCGAAGTCAGTCAGAATAAGTTGGCAGTCGGATATTAGAATGCCAATTTAAGAAGAGGAGTGCAGAAAGGAGTAACTGCTTTTGCACTGATTCAATCCTGTCTTGATGAAGAATGTTTTGAGGATAGAGATCTCTATTAAGCATATCAATTCTTTGAGAAAAAGGAACGCGCTAATAGCCCGACGATAGTTACCAACGGCACGCGCTTTTTTCTTTCTAGGTTCTCAAAATCTGCCCGAGGAGAAGATCATTTAACTGCTTTACTATTTAAGTTTGGAGACTTGCAATCTAGTTGAAAAAGCATTGGCATCAGGATCTAAAAATCAAGTTCTAAATTAGGCTGCCCCCCCTCAAAAAAAAATATGTCCAAATACAAATATACATTTTGAAACCAAAAGTAACAAGTAGATAAGCTTGTGCAAGAAATTAAAAGTGAGCCAACTGAGCCTAGTGCCAATTGGTATTGATTAACGCGCTGTGCCTTGAGCAAGAGTAAGTGCCAGACCGAACCGAGCATTGTCTTGGACCACGCCCAGTTACCGGCGCGTTTCCAGGTGTGGACAGCTGTAATTTACAGCAATTAACGCGCTGCCAGCTGTTCGACTGGTCGATTGGTCAACAGAGGCGTTAACTAGAGAGCCAAGTAGCCAAGTAGCCAAATAACCGACTAACCCAAACTCGCTGCATTTGGGTTTGACCAAGTTGGGTTTGGACTAATTACAATTGGCCAAGTGAAGGAATCAATGCTGTTATAAAAACTGCATCAAGGCTACCGTAGTACCTACTCATTAGCATTCAAATGACATGAGTATCGTTTTTATACTCATTAAGTGATTACTCATTCATGATTCTGAGTGTATTTCATTGTTATATACTGAGTACTGCGCCAGGCTTTCTGGCGGCCGCTGTTTTATATATAAATAGGTATGTATATGTATGTATATATACATTTTTTTTGTTATGCAGTTTGCTTTGCATTTCCTGTGCTCTTGAGGTTTGAAAGCGGGAGGCTGTAGGACTCCCTCTATCCCTCGACTACTTTACGAAATCCCCGACGGCAGTGACCAATGTTTTGCATGCAAATGAATGTCGCCAGCTTCTAAGGCAGCTTGCTCTCTCTTGTTGATTTCTTTTTTGTCACGCCGCCTTTCATTTGGTTACACTCTCTTTACTACACTGCCTCACGCTTTTACTTATTCTCCCACTCTCTTGCATTGCCTTTGTACTGTTCTCTATGCCCTTTGCTCTGTAGGCCAACAGCGTATATTAGTTTTGATATAAAAGTATATAAGCAAAATATTTATTTACTAAATATGGCAAAAATAAATAATTATATTAATTAAAATATAAGTATCAAAAAAAAAAAATAAATTAATATAGAACACAGCAAAGAAAATTAAAAAAAAAAAGATGGCGTACGTTAAAGTCGGGCGCAGACGACTTTGGGATACCCTGTACTACTAATTGCAATAAAGTCCGATACATTGCTTAAGCACTCTAACAGATAGTTGATTGCCAAATTTGGGCACGATATCTTCACAAACAAACGAAATACTACGAATTTGGAGCAAAAAACGTTTTTTTGACCGATTGGTCCTGTGGAAGCTATATGATATAGTCAACCGATTTTGATCAAATTTGGAACCGTGTTCAGGAACTATAAACGATAACTTCATAAACAAACGAACTGATCAGGGTTTAGGTGTTGGAGTCGTTGGGCCCAACACTAGAATCTCTAGTGCAATGGGCATCTGGCCCAGCATCTTTCAAGCAGAGATTCATGCCATAGAGATCTGCGCCCATAGTATCCTTAGCAAGGGAACTAGGGGAGCAAACATCTGTGTCTACTCAGATAGCCAAGCTGCTATTAGGGCACTATCATCATGGAGCATCTCCTCCAGAATGGTCAAAGAATGCCATAATTACCTCCAAACCCTGTCCTCCCAGAACAAAGTCGTGCTATGTTGGGTACCTGGACACTCAGGAGTGGATGGTAACATGATCGCTGACGTTATAGCACTACAGGGTGCCTCCACCCTGACCACTGCCCCTGCGCCCTTCTGTGGTATTGGTTGGTCCATAATCAAAACCATGGTAAACAAATGGGCTGCAGGAGAACATAGGAGATACTGGTTCTCCTTACCGTGGCTGCGTCAAGCAAAAGCGCTTATCAAACCCCTGGATATGATCAAGATAAAAGGTCTTGGCAGAGCGGACTTAAAACTCCTGGTAGCATACTTATCTGGCCACCACACTGTTAGATACCATCTACAGAAAATTGGCCTATCGGACTCTTCAGAGTGCAGACTCTGTCTCGAGGACGATGAAACCACCAGACATATGGGACAGAGCCGGTCACTCTGGAAAGGAACGGATTAGTCCCTTCCATCTTAGGGCAATACGAACAAAAGGCCTACTGCTATGCATGCGGAAAGCGGAAAGTCTCTTGCCGTAATTTATGGGTATCGTACAAAAGATCTTCTGGTCGAAGTGGCCCACCTCTTGGTGAGGAATCCATACGGGGGAAAAAAAAGCAACATTATTTCAAATCATATGGAAAAAGTTTTGAACCAGAATAATTGCTCAATTCTGTGGTAGGCGACTGATCTTTAACAAAAACACTAAGTGCGTACTTAACAATTTATTTATTTCTTTAAACTCCGTGATCGTTATAGCTGCGCCAACATATAATACAGAATGGCTCTCACTCTTAAAGTACTTGTACACTTAGCCTAGTGGTTAACATAGGGAGTGAGTTAACATCAGCAGACGCTGCATGTTAACATAAGTATATGCCTTATGTATATTTCCTATTACAATAGAGAGCGAGTTAACATCAGCAGGCGCTGTATGTTAACATAAGTATATGCCTTATGTATATTTCCTACTACAATTCGCAGAAATGTGCAAATTTGTAATCTAAGTCAAAACTCACTTTTATTTTTTGTAACGTCACGCCAAGCGTAGTCTTGCGTATATCTCTTAATACGTGGGGTCAATTGCTGTATGTAAAAGTGTAAAAAAAAACTTAGATTTAGGTATTTACTTATATATAGTGGCAAGTGGGGTGAATTCGGAAGTAGGTTGATTCAAACTTTGTTTTTACCAAAAATAAAGATATAAAATATTTGCGATGAAATTTTCTGGCGATTTTATCATATTTGGACACTTCCGCTCGGAGATCAATCTACCTGATAAAAAAGCTTCGTATGCATCTGAAAATTTGACCCAATTTAGCTTATTCAACGACAAAACTTTCAATTTTGAAAAAAAACTATTTATTATATAATTATTATAGCTATAAAAATTCTTCAGAATTCACCCCTACAATATTTTGCAGAGCAAGCAAAATTCGCCGCCTTAAATTTAGTTACATTCGTATCTTTTTGTTTTGCTCTCTTCTTTTTTTTTTAGAAACCGCTTTCCTGTTGCAGGATGTGCCGCGGTTACCAACGTTTCCTTGGACACAAATAAAATGCAAACAATGCTTGTTTCATTTGCGTAATAAAATATTTATACAGGTATTTAGTTTTCTAGCCGACGTTGAGAGCAACCAAAAAAAAAAGCGCCAAAAAAAGCACAAACCGAGAGAGACAGGTAAGAGTTCACTGAGTGGCGCCACTTTAAAGTTTTAAGTTTTCAACGTGCTTTAATGAGTTGCGCGCTAACAAAGCTTCATTATTTCTTTCAAGATGCTGAACTACTCATCACTCAAGAATTACCAGTACTACTGGCTCAAGATTCCCTACCAAAAAAAAAAATATAAAATCTACCATTGCTTTGCCTGAAAACAAAAAACGTCTAGACATCATTTCTCAGCCAAGGAAATCACTGACGTAGACAGAGAAGGATACATCTAGCAAGAGAGTGGCGCGCGAAGGATACTCGCCTCGTTGCTTTTACATTGTCGCTGTCGCTGCTCGCGACATGTTAGATAAATCAGAGCGCGTATTTTTGGTGCGATTTGCTCATAGCTCATAGAGAAGAAACTAGTACTACGTAACGCGGTGGCCAGCGAGTTGAGTCCTGGCATGTCCATGCCATGGAAATTGCCATCATTTATCATGTAAACGGGCAGCATTTGGATTTGCGTTTTTTTTTGTTTTTTTTTTGGTTGTTCTTGGTGCTATTTTTTTTTTGCTCTGATTCCTTAACAAGACCCGCATGACAATTGGCTGTTTGGTTGGGGTTAAATGTTTTGACCACAACACAAAAAAAGAGCTTTAATGTTGTTCCATTAGGGTTTGACATATGCCAATATGAGTTGGTTAGACATATCAAGGTGTATTGCATTTGGCTACTAAATATGCATTTAGTGTGTTTGGTATAGAGTAACCGCCACGAAAGTATCCTGTGAGATCATCTATAAAGCGAAGCTACAGAGTCACTCCACTAATGCAACATCCAAGCTTGTCTGTTAAGTATCCCATCGACTGTCACACATTTTGTGATACCATACCATACCCTAACATGGGTTTGTAAAACGTCGGTCCACTTCTACTAACCTTTTAGAACTTTCATCTCTCATTAATCTTGGTTTTACGGAAGAATAACAAACTGATGTCATTTATACTGACTTTAGTAAAGCATTTGACTAGGTAAACCATAGTCTTCTCCTTGTTAAACTGTCTTGTCTGGGGTTTCCGTCTTGTCTTTCAAATTGGATCCAACCGAGTCCAAAAGGTAGTTTTTAAAGGCTGCGAATCTTCAGTAATTAAGATCACGTCAGGGATACCTCAAGGTAGCCATCTAGGCGCTCTTCTTTTTAACTTATTTTTAAATGATCTTCCTCAAGTAATCTCATCTTCTCGTATTTTTATGTATGCGGATGATGTTAAACTCTGTATGTCCTACTCTGATACTAATAAGTACTTACTTTTTATCAACCAACTCTTTCTCAACAAGACAAAATGTAAAGCTATGACATTTTATCGTTCTGCTGCTTATTTGGTATATACCATTTGGGATTTTTTTTATATGAAGTTTTGTCATTCCGTGCGAAATTTTTCGAACTGCATATGGGCCTTAACACTTCAGAATCTTCTACCTTAAGGCCCATAAGCAGCATCGTAGGCCTTTAGAACGCATCGAGAGTGTGTCTGACCTTGGCGTTTTATTTGATCGTAACCTTAAATTTAATAATCATATTTGCAACCTCGTGAATAAAGCTAGAGGAATTCTTGTTTTTATTAAGCGTTGCTCCAAAGAGTTTAACGATCCTTACACAACTGAACTTCTTTATACCTCTCTTCTTCTTCTCCCAAACCCTTGTTTACCTCTTTTCGGATTCGCTTATGCTCCTCCTGAGGTATGGGTATGCGATCTCAGCATTCGTCTGCAGGCATTCCGATCCTGGATCATGTCATCGCTGAGACCCATTCGTTGCTGATGTTTTTGCATTTGAAAAATGTGAGGTTTTTGGCACTTGTGTATGGATATTCGTTAGTTATGGACTTTCCTTTTACACCGGCGGTTGTCTCCAGAACCGGAAACCAATCGCATACACTGACCTTTGGAAGATCTTTAAGATGTTAAAAATGTGCCTCAGGCTCAATGTGATGGGAAGTATGGCTGCATCTGACTAGTTCTCTTTTGGGGGCCTCTTACGCCAGGTAGAGAATACCGTGGTGCTAAATTCTACTCTATAAAAAGCAAACCACAAATTTTTAATTTTGAAAAATTTTCTTTATATCTCTCTCTTCCGTCAAATTTTGGAATATTGTTCCTGCGCTTCGAGCCCTCAATGCCAAATTTATCAGGACATGATTGAGTCCGTACAAAAGCAATTTCTCCTTTTTTCACTTCGGGGCTTAAACTGGAACCCAAATATTCGACTGCCGCCATATTCTGATAGACTATAAAGTTGCCTTCCTTAAATCTTCGCAGAACATGCCACGGCATGTTATTCTTGCATAAGCTGTTACTCGGTCTTATGGATTCCAACGTACTTCTTACCAAGTTTACTTTTGTCATTCCTTCCAGAGTAACTCGTAATTATCGACCCTTAGCCTGACAATTTTGTAGATCTAATTTTGCTTTGCACGATCTAACTATAACACCTTTTACAATTTCCTCTCTTTCGAACGTTCTATTCAATCTATCACTTCTTCTACCTTAAGGCATCTTCACTTGCCACTTCGAGCATCCTTGACCAATCCTTTATTATGAGGCACTCTCTGGTCAACGGCAATCCATTGGCTCTTTTTGTGACATAATGTGTAATTTTTAACTTACTTCCTTGTTTCAACTTTTATATTGTCTGGCCAGTTCTTGATGTGAGATTCTGCATATCATTAAAAAGTTCACCCACCGGGCTAGAGATGCGGATTAGTTCATATCTATAACCTCAATTTTCTTTTCTAAATAAATTATAGTTTTCTTTATACTATAAGGTCAACTGAACTTAGTTGTACTCCTCTAATAAAAAAAAAAAAATATTATTATTGCACATCTTCAAGAACTGTGTTCCATTCTGCCAACAAGACACTTCAAGGATTACATATTAAATAATAATTAAGATTAATTTGCAAGCGCTCTAGCTTCTGATCCAAATTGATACACATCCATCACCTGCAAAAACACATCAATAAGTACAACAAATAGACACTTCTACAACAATTGGGTACAAACCAAGATTGGTGAAGCACAATCTATCAGCTTCTTCAAATGCAACGCTTATAAACTCAACATAGCTGTTTATGTTACCAAAATTTATTAACACAAATGACCAAAGAACTTGTCCGCGCAGGTAACAAGTCAGTAAGGAATAAGCTCCTGTTAGTAGCGTTGCTCTTACTACGCGCGGGTTGAACCCAAATGGACCCATACTAAGCGTGAGTTCTGGTTGGACGACTCTGACGACTGTAGTTAACAAAATGATTGATAATTAGCTAGATCCAATTAATTCATCTCTACAATTTGTTTTAAGAAATTAACGCGTGCACGCAGCAACTATTTTGGTTTACATCAGCTGATGCGGCTTTGCAAATTGGCAGCACTCAACAGTGTTACCCATCATCTCGCTGTTATGTTTATGCGCTTTACCGCGAATGGCAATTTGCAAAGTGGCGTTCTGAAAGCTATGGATATTTAGAATTTTGGCTTTAATACATTTTTGTAGCTGCCAATACATCACTTTCAAGTTTATTTTCAAGTGTAACGTGGTTTGCCTTCCTGCGTCATCAATGTCAGCTGTAAGGTTTGTACAATTGGTAGCACTTTCTTAAGTGCAGCCTATCGTCTTAGTGTTTACAATTTGCTTTGTAGCAAAAAAACTTTACATTGTGATAAATTGCAATTAGTTTTTGAAAAAGGCAGTTGAAATGGTCTGAAGGAAGTTGGCTTAAACTTTAGTGAGTATTATTTGGTCGTGGAACTTGCACTTATTCAGTTTCATCTGTGACGCTGTCAGATTTCCATTCTATTTATCAACAAGGTGTATTGCAAAGTGGCACACCCAGGGTACTAGTGCTGGAGAAAACATCGATGCACTACAGGGTATGTACATATGTAATTACTACGTCTGCACTGTTGCATTCGCATCGGGAATTGTTGGTCTGATGCATCTTCCGTTCCAAACGTTATTAAAATTATTGTTTCGTTTAGGTAGCGCAGACAGTGTCGGGGAACAAACGATCAGACTTAGGAAGTGGACCGTGCTTCAGTTTGAATCACATTCAAAAGGCAACATTAAGAGCAGTGTCCACTAGCTCCACAGCAGTTGGGCCCTCCAAATCTGGACAATTCTTCAGTGTGCATCCTGATGCAACAATCTGATCGAAGCGTCCACTGTGACGTAGGATACAATGATGGCTGTGAAGCACTCCAGCGCGGACTCAACGCTGTTCAGGACTTTGCAGATGACGCTTGTGCAACGGAAGAGCAGCTGAGCAAATCAGGAAGCACTGGCGGAGCAGTAGAAGAGACAACATGCTGCTTAAAATACCGGCGGTATGTAAATCATAACTTTCTATCTCACAAATGCTTTCGAACTATTAAGCCCAGACTTGAATGGTTAGCTCAGAGTATTTGATATCCTTTAACCCTTCATATTCGAAGATTTTGCTAGCCACAAAATAGTACAGTAAAAATAGACAAAAACGAACTCTATAAGTCGTACATAACAACTTCCAAGGCGAAAAATGTTTAAAATTTAAATTAAAATTAATTTTATTTGTTATGGAAGGTATGCCCATAAGTTCATATTTTAGGCGGTAGAGGGCGCCAAAGTTACTACAACGCAGTTTTTCGTAATTTTCACTACCCCCCTGCCTTTTTTTGTTTTTGTTGTGTGCACAAAAAATTGTAGATCTCAAAAATGTACACAAGACTTGTTTTTGAATCATGTAAGTATCTCTAGTAGTTTCCTCGTTATAACGCTTTAAAGTCATCCCGTACCTTGAAAAACATGCAAGCGCAGAGCTAGAGATAATCTTGATCCAAGTCAGTAAACATTTTTTTTTCTTTTATCATATTTGTTGATACTGCGTCCTGTGCTACTAACATTTCTAAACTTTGAACCTAAAAGTCGAATGCCGAATCTTTTCCCGCATTTGCATGTCCACGGCAGAACAAATACTTGAAGACTTCAAAGCAAAAAAAAAGAAATATAAATTTATAATTCCTATGCCCTTTAGGAAAGTGAATCCTACCCTTCAGATCTTCACTCAAATAAATAGTTTGGCAATAGCAATAGCTTCCAAACTAAATGAAATTCAGATAATATAATCGAATTTTTTAGGTAGGTTCATTTAACTTTACTTGCCATAGCTCCAAATCTAAAAGAGATACAGCAAAAAAAATCATTTTTTCGAATCGTTGGGAACCGCGTTAGTTTGTATTCGCCATCCAATCTTTAAAGTCGCCAGAATCGATTTGTCAATTTGCAGTCAAGTTGTAGAGTATCCAAGCTTCGTTAGCGTCAATTGAAACCTTTTCTTTGTCTTGATCTTATGCCTCTTGTTATTGTTGTGGTCAGATGAGTTGGCTTAATGAACTTTTGGTAAGCGCCAAGTTGTAAGATTATGTATTGTATATACATATATTATGTACATTGTATATATATAGTCTATAATCACAGGCCATAGAGCCAAACATTGTGCAATCTCTGCGCCAGGAAGCAGCTTCTCTGGTAACTAAAAAACTTTCCATCTTAACATCATACTAACGCGGAAGCGTCAAAAATTTGATAAAAAATATAGTGTACGTCATAGTCGGACACAGATGACTTTGGAATACGCTGTACTAAGACATTGTAAGCAGATTCGATATATTACTCAAGTACTGCCAACAACTTTTGTTTGTCAAATTCGCTTCATAAAAAATCAAAAACAAAAGAAGATCGGTCCATTGGGCGCTACATGATATATTCAACTGATTTCGATAAAATTTGGTATAGTGCTTGGGAATGATATTTTTATAAATAAAACAATAAGCCATCTAAAATTTTGCTCTGAAACATCACTTTGGACCTCTGTGGCGGTTCCGAACCAAGCCTCAAAAGTTCGAAAAATGGGTTGACCGTATTTTGCGACCTCTGTTATATATATGTATACACTTCGAAGTGAAAAACCTTCTCTAAAAACAAATCCTGGATTCGCAGCTGATGGGCCTATATCCCTAGTGACAGAAAGAGGAATTTAATCTGAAAATTAGGTTGTTCTAGTTAGGTAGGTAGGTAGTAGTGTTTGTCTTTCGACACACCTAGGCCTGTAAAAGGCCCGTTGTGATGCCACTTGGGATAATCTTTACTCCCCTGGGATATCAAGGCCATGTTTGGCTGAAGTGGTACCATTGTACCCCGTCTAGCTAGCTCATCTGCTTTGCAATTGCCCACGATATCTCGGTGCCCCGGTACCCAAGGCAGCTTAATGGAATTAAAAGGAAGGATTCGTTAATGCCCAACCATTCCGAATAGACACCCCCTCCCACCTGATCATTGAGCTTAGATCCGTCCGTAAAAATGGTAATTTTGCTGGTACAGTCTATCATACCATTATCCCAATCCCCACGAGATGGGAAACTTACACTGAATGGTTTGTCCAAGAATAACTCCATTGAGTTAACAAAGTCAGTAGTTCTGTGAATTTGCGGAAGTTGGCGTAGAATAGTCGAGTGTCCTCTAGAGCTAATGGCTAGATTCGAAGATTCTCTTGGTTGTTCTAGCCCTTACCATCTCTGAGATCTAGGCGTTCTTACAAACATATAGGCAAACATGGGTATATTGACTTCTTTAGTTACCCTGTTCAAGCTTTGGCTAACTTTCGGGGATCTCCGATATCTCTTTCTATATGCTACACAAACCTAACATTCCTCTTGTTTCATAAGATACAGAGTAGTCAACTCGAATTAGTTAGAAATTATGGAATTGATGGTATTAGATAGCTACATATTGTCTGCCAGAGTTGCCAGACATCAAAAACGCATGCCGGCATTAAGTTCATGCATAAATGTTGCTGAGAGCAAACTTTTGGGATTGGGTTTGTTTTAGTGGAGTTGTTGGCGCGGGGTATGCAACGCAATAATCGCTAACAAAAACGAGACGCGTAATAAATCCATAATCCAAGGCGACAATTTGAATCATTGTGGGGCGTATCCTTTTGTACCCGCTTTGTGTGGTTGTGTGTATGCGTGGCATTGTCATGCAGAAGACAAGACTACAGCGTTGCCAGACGTTGCAACATTTTAGTTTTATTGCATTTCTATGTATTGTAGTTGTTTTCTGTGCTCTGTAAAAAAATAAAGGTACATTAGATACGCCGAGCTGTATGTGCTAGAAAGCAGAACACTTTACATAAGAGCTACGGGCACATTAAACCTAAGCATTGACACAATTGTGGATCATCAATTGTATCTTAAGGCCTATACGCAGTTCGAAAAATTTCGCGCGGAATGACAAAACTTCATAAAAAAAAAAAAAGTCCCAAATGGGATATCCCAAATGGGTTTTTTTTTTATATGCATTTTTGTCATTCCGCGCGAAATTTTTCGAACTGCGTAGACCTCTTTAGACTTAAAGCTAACTTAATAAAACTGACTAGATGCCAGCTCTATATTAGCATATTGCAGCTATATACACAATGGGCTTTCAATTTGATTTTAGTGAACAAATTTTAAAAGTTTAATTTGGTTCAAACATTATTGTTAATTGATAAAAACAAAAGTGCCCAGCGTATGCCGCTCAGTATATGGGGTATATCGAAGTCGTTCAACAAGGACTCAACGTTTGCAATGGTTTTTTTAAGTTGTTTTTACGCTGCCTGTAGCATTGGCTCAGTACAAAATTCATTTTATTTCCTTGCTTGACAGCCTTAAAACCCAAGGCCATGGCTCGTAGATACATCCAAAGCCAAGCAGCCCCCAAAAAACCCTTCATTCAGCAACACATTAAAGCTGCGCTATGTGAAAATTGCATTTTCCGTTTTCTGTTGTTACAGTTGATCCTTTTTTTTTGTCAGTGTATGTCTCGCTGTGTGCAGTGGCGTAGCAAAGTACGCACAAAGAGGGACAGGTCTTATAAAATATTTTTTTTTTTTTAATTTCTGTATTTAGTTCCAATCCTTGAAACCCATAATTAGATCGCTTGTTTTTTTGTTTATTGAATATAAATTAGTATAATAAGCATTGGTGTATGGGATGGGCACTTACATTTTGGCGTGACGTTAAATTTCTACGATGAAATGTCGTACCTACAAAAAGATATTAAAATGTTGCATTTTTAAAAAGTTTTTTTTTGCGCCTTAAATATATTTTTGTGACACTTTCAACTTTTCAGTTGGGGTGCAACCTTTTTTTGGGATTCCCATATAAAATAATTCTTATTCTAATAGTTTCTCATGAAGTCATAAACATGGTCATCATCATCATCGTTTAGCTCTACAACCCACCATTCGTCTCGATCTTGTGCAAGGTCCTTCCAATTTCTTATACCGATTGTTCCAATGTCATCTGTTATACAATCGATTAGTCTTTTTCGCGGACGTCCCAATTTTCTGGTCCAAGTTGGTTTATATTTTAGTATCAGTTTCTGCGCGCGTGTATTGATCATTCTAAGAGCGTGACCTATCCATCTTAGCCTTTGAGATTTTATAAATTGGACAATGTCTTCCCCTTGTGATAGCTCTTGCAATTCTGCATTATATCCTAACCTATATTCGCCTCATTCATTGCGCTTTGGTCCAAATATTTTTCTTAAGATCTTTACTTCGAAAATTCTTAGCAGTTCTTTATCCGACGTTGTCATTGGCCATACTTCGGATCCGTAGATGGCTATTGCTCTTATTATGGTTTTTTATATTGTCAGTGTACTTTCTCGTGATAATATTTTTGATTTAAAAAGGTTAAGATGAGTGTCGTAGGCCTATCAGGCGTTCTTGTATGCATTGTCTGGTGCCGTTGTCGTTTGTTATTAAGACACCTAGATATTTAAATTGGTCCATGCCGTCAAAAGAATATTCATTAATTTTTATGCCGCTTGGTATTCGCCAGTTTTGCTGCGTTGACATTATCATGTATTTTGTCTTTGATTGGTTGATGATAAGTCCAACTCGGCGTGCTTCGGATTCTATGATGCTAAAGAGTTCTTCCCAGTATCGTTTGTTTCGTGCCAGAATGGCTATGTCATCAGCATATGCTATAATTAGTCCCGAACGGCTTAATATGTTGCCGCTTGTCATGTAATTTTTTATTGCCCAGTGTAGGGAGAGGTTAAATAAACTTGAGGACAGACTGTCAACCTGTCTAGCCCCTGAGCTTATTATCAAATCTTCCGAGCTGTCCTGTTGTATAGACACTTTGGCTCTCGTGTTTTTAGCGTTGCCATAGTCAGACGCGTAAGTTTTTTCTTTATTCCGAGGTCATTATATATTTGAGGAATCTTTTGACGATATATGCTATCAAACGCCTTGAAATCTATAAAGAGCATATGTACGTCTAAATTATGCTCGTGACATTTCTCTATATTTTGTTTGAGTACAAACACTTGATCCACTACTGATCTTCCGGGTCTAAAACCACATTGGTACTCCCCCAGTACTTTGCCTTGCTTATTCTTTTCGCAACAACTGCGGAGAACAATTTGTAACCTACATTTAATAACGTAATACCCTGATATTTCTCACATAAACTTTTGTCGCCCTATTTGAGAATTGGAACTATTGTTCCCGGTATTGTCTCGTCCCTCCATACTTTTAAAACTAGTTCGAGCAACATTTCATTTCCTCTTGTGTCAAGGTTTTTGAGGAGCTCTGAAGTAATATTGTCTTCTCCCTATGATTTGTCAATTTTCAATTTTTCGATGGTTTCACTCAATTCGTCAAATGTTGGCTCCGGTTCCGGTGTCTCTTCATGATTTGGTGTTTGTATGTTGGTGTCATAATTTATCTCGTCTGCTGAAGCTCCTATTACCCTAACATTTATGTTGTAAAGTTCCTCGAAATACTCTTTCCATCTATAAAGTATTTCCTCGTTCGGTTAGTGTCTTACCGGGTTTTGCTCTTATAATGTCAGTTCTCGTTTGATATTCGTTTGTCTGCTTTTTGATTTCATGGTAGAACTCTTTACTTCTTTTTCTTTTGTAGAAATTTTCGTTTATACTTTTTAAATTCTTTTAAACATGGTACTAATTTTTATATTTAGCTTTTTGGGCTAAAACTAACTTAAAAACTCAAAAGTAAGTTACAAAACAATTTTAAAGTTATCGCATTGAGAAAAGGAACAAAAAGAATGTAAGAGTTTGAATAAACAGAAGCTTAAGGCAAAGTAGGAGAGAAAACTAATATTAGGATAATTTTTTCCCACAACGATTTCTGTCGCAGCTGCGGGAATGAGGAAGAGATAGAAAGCATCCAACACTTGTTATGCGCCTGCCCTGCATTTCTAAAGCAATGCACTCAGTATCTGGAAAAGCCCTGCTTTGAAGACCTGGGCTGTCTGGCAAATCTGCCCATAACTGACCTGCCTCTTTTTATTGAACCCTCAAAATAGTTTAGCAATCACTGGCTATTTTACCTCCCCTACACCCAGCGTTTATACTCTCCTCCCCCTACCATTCCCATATCTTTTACTTCACCTGTCTCGTAAATAGGTATCACAATAGGCCGCAAGATCTCCGGGTGATCTCGGCCTTGTGCCAGTTTATTTTGCTCAGTACGCTGGCTTCATTTTTAAGGCTGTGTATCAGTTATCTTTAGTTTTTAAGCTAAATTATAACTAGGTATACATAAATAAATAAATAAAAAATAAAAACTTTTTACAAAATGTGACGTATTTGCAAAAACCAATTCGAAAATGCCGTTTATGCCCCCAAAACCCCCTGCCTACGTACTTGTGCTTGTGTGCGAGAGAAACAAAAAAAAAGTGTGTCCCTGCTTTGCCTTACCATTTAAAATAATCATAATAAAAACAAAATCTAAAGCAGACAAACAAAAACGAACAGCGAACGAAGAGCAAAGAGAGACAGACGTTGGCATAAGTAAAGCAAGAGTATTAAATGCAATAGCAACAACAATGAGTTCTCAAACAACAACAAAGAGTGTAGGGCAGAGAAAGGTGATAGAGAGGGGAGAGAGAGAGAGAAAGCGCAGCCCATTGTCAACATTTGCCATTGCACTTTGTCTCTTTGCAGCTTTTTGGGTCACAGACAGCTGTCAACCCTGTTCCCATGCAACGCTGCAGCCCCACAACCCTGCACCACTTATCCCCTGCACTTTTCCGCTTAGTTAACTTGATTACAAAAACAATCGCCTTAATGCGTACTTAATAAAGTTCGTCTGAGTCCTGGCAACAACTTTATTTATAGGACTAGGACATCAGCTAAAGCTAAGATGCTTGAGACTTTGAATTTCAAAGCTAAGCTTTTGTTAGTCAGCTTATTGACTTTTTTAGAACTTGGCTAAAAAAAAACAGGGCTTAACCCTTCAAGTTATCAAAATATCTAGTCTTCATGCAGTTCAAGACGTCCTCCTCAACTACGCTTGGCTCGAATCCAATCCAATTTGATCATTTTATATAGTACATGAGCAATCCAATAATTGGCTATAAATCATACTAAGAGCTAAACAGACAAGACTCTAAAAGTTCGCAGGATCAGACCAGCTCTGAACTGGAGGAGGAATCTGAAAGCTGAACCAACAAAACCTGGAGCATGACAGAGCGAAGTGTAGTAGCCAGATTCAGATCATAGATTAACACTAAGAGTTTCTTATTGACTTAGAGCGCATGTAAATAAAAACTTAATCTTGGCATTTAATTTTCTGGTACGTCCCCTGAGCATGAGCCTCACCATGTTTGGGAATAATTTTAGGCACTGATTAAAGAACGTGATATGTTTAATTTTTCGTCGCTTCTGCCAAACTTGGCTATATTTATAAGAACAAGATACAAATGTAACTGCCACAAATGCAACAAGCGTGTATTTTTGGCCAACTGTGCCTCAACTGGGCGGCCAAGTTGGCAATGGAGTAGTTGCTGCTATGTGGGACAAGCCTTCAAATAACCAGGCCGTGCTCAATTGTTTGATTTATTGATGTCCATTGGCAGTTGGCATTTCATTGTGTTACGTTGAGTTTGTGTGTGTGGGCCAGTTACTTGGGATGGGTTATGCGGCAGGTGGTCCGTTAACGTATTCCTTCACAGCTGCTCCCAATAAATTTTGTGGCGTCTCAGAGCGAGCAGCTGCCATTGTTTGGTTGTTGTCCTTGTGTTGGGTTGGGCGTTTATTGCCATTTTTGGAAGCTGGCTGGGCTGTTGACCACTTGTTTCCATTTGATTGGTTTTTATGCGCCTAATGGGAGCTGGCTGGTAAGTAGACAAGAGTATTGAGCTTTGGAGTAGTCTTATGCACAGAGACATATGGAGCTGCTGGAAAATGTTACCAACAAAAATTGTTCATACATTAAGCTTAGGGAGGATCTTCTTGTAGTTGCAATAAGGTCTATGTACAATAAAAGCAAATCTGTTATTCGAGCAACTTTGGTGGATTTGTGTTTCAGTATCTGGCGTTGATTCAGGTGAGATCTTGAGGTCAGTAACACTAGTTTCAAAATTTGGTTATTTAGGGTAACTTTGGGTCGACAAACACAAAAATTATAGACATTCAAAATCTAGAGTTTCATCTGGAAAAAAATACTTAATGAATGAAACTTTCAGGGATCGTTAAGGACCTTGATCTAAGTCTAAGCCCGACTTTTCGTATTTATGGGTAGGGGGCTTGCCATCGCCCCCTGACAATAAATGCTGGTACGGTTTTTGCATGATAACTTTTTTTCTAAGAAACTTAGGGTCATGATTCAAAGAACGATATTGTTGAAAATAAAATTATCTAAAGTTAAAGAAATTGAAATTATCTACAAAATGAGTCCGCCATCACTACAGTAAGGCCCAGAAGATGTAGTCGGTCGATCATCAGCGATCGCGTTTCCAGCCACTCCTGAGTGTTCAAGTACCCAACATAGCACGACTCTGTTTAGGGAAGACAAGCGCTTTTGCTTGACGCAGCCCCGGTAAGGAGAACTAGTATCTCCTATGTTCTCCTGCAGCCCATTAGTTTACCATGGTTTTGATTGTGGACCAACAAATACCACAGAAAGGCGCAAGGGCAGTGGTCAGGGTGGAGGCACCCTGTCGTGCTAGATCGTCAGCGATCATGTTACCATCCACTCCTGAGTATCCAGGTACCCAACATAGCACGACTTTGTTCCGGGAGGACAGGGTTTGGAGGTAATTAAGGCATTCTTTTACCATCCTGGAGGCGATGCTCCATGATGATAGTGCCCTAATAGCAGCTTGGCTATCTGAGTAGATACAGATGTTTGCCCCCTAGTTCCCTTGCTAGAGATACTATGGGCGCAGATCTTTATGGCATGAATCTCTGCTTAAAAGACGCTGTGCCAAATACCCTTTGCAAAAGAGATTCTGATGTTGAGTCCAGAGACTCCAACATCTACACCTGTTTAGTTTTGCACACATCCGTGAACCATTGTTGCCCCCGTAAGTTTTCTTGTTGTGAGATAATTTCATGAACATAAGTTCTGAACTAGAGCAGATCGATACGTCAGGGAGGGAACTTTTAGGTGCGGCATGACCAGTGTCACTTGCTAAGAGACCAGATATGAGCTAGATGCGTAGTAGACTCTGCATGGCTGACTTTTTGATAAAAATATGCAGTGGTGTTAGTCCAAGGACTGACTCCATGACAGCTGTTGGACAGGTACGCATAGCTCCCGAGAGAGATAGGCATAACAGTCTTTGAAGTTTGCGGCACTTCTTAATGGCCACATTTTGCTGCGTCTTGGGGCAACACACAAGCGCTGCATATGTGACGATAGGCCGTACCATCATCCATTCTATAATATTAGAGCTGTTGCCCCCATGTGTCTGATTTACATAAAAGTTGTAGATCCGTAACGATCCCCCACGCGTCACAAAGGCCATACCAACTGTCATAGTCAACAATAAATTTAGGCACATCCCACTCCCCCAGTACTTAGGCACACTTTTGGTTGTACACTTAAAATTTAATATAACAAAAGTACGTCTGAAATATTTACATTCATTGATTAAAATTTAGAGTAATCGAAAATGATTTGAATCTGGCAGTCCCACTGCTAGCATTCCCATTATGGGAGTGTATAGGACCTCTTCACTTTCCGCAAGTGCCCATTCTCAACGGCCTCACTCAAGACCCTCGCTACATCACGCTTGAAACGGACTTCGTTTTTTAAAAATTTGCAAATTGCAAATGGCGAAGAGCCGTTCGGATTCGCCAAATTGTCTATAGCTTCCATGACGTTCGAGTACAATTTCGTTGGTTTTTGTCTTTTTTCATCAGGTCCAGGCGGCCGGTTTCGCTTTACGTTTCCACGAACCTTCAATATCCCCTTAGGTTTTGGAATTTTCTTGCTGGCGTTTGTTAAGTTCTTATTCTTATTAGTGACACCTTTTATGAGACAACTTCTTAACAGTTTTCCAAAACGCTGTTCTTCCGGTACCTCGCGATCATTTGCCTTTAACTGCTTCACTAAGGCCTTCGCGGAGGAGCGTGTAACTCTGGCTATTCCTCCTAAGCTTTTCATAATCGCTTTGCTTCTGGGTGTCGCCATTTCATCGTTTTTGGTTGCTGTTCCATCTTTCTCTTGATTATCGTCTTCTTCGTTGGGACTGCCAGCAGCGAAAATTTCAATATCATTTTCTTTATTAAAATCCATCTCTTTTATTTAAGGTGATTTTAAAGTTATATGTATATGTTTTGTGTGCGCTTAAAAAATAATATTTTAAAAGAAAATTCAAAGTTTTCCGATTTATTTACTTTTATAAATATTTACTTACTTAAAATTATGTCCGCTTAGTTGAGCTTCTGAATATGTTATGATTGTTTTACTCTGCTATGAAATAGATGAAGGCTTGAAGTTTTGAAGTCAAAAGCAAAGCCAACTGAGTTGTAAAATTTTAAAAACATTCCAATAAGTTGCACCATTGGCCACATGGCTGAGAGGCTGTATGTTCCCCATCACGACTTCTGCCGAAGCTGCGGAGACGAGGAGGAGACAGAAAGCAACCAACACCTGCTGTGCGACTGCCCGGCGCTTCTAAGAAGACGAACCCAGTTTCTGGGCAAACCGTTCTTTGAGGATCTGGGTAGTTTGGCTTATGTACCCATTGCGGATCTGGCTGCGTTTGTCGAATCCTCAAAATGGTTTTGTAATAGGAGAGTCTTAGGTGATTAGGGATTTCCTACAGGTTTGATCCTCCTCTGTGTGTCTGCCTGCCTGGTAAGAGCTAGAGCAACCAAATCTACGCATTAGATCGCTTAAAAAAAAAAAACAAAACCCAAAGATTCCTTATTCGAAGTTGATAGCAAATTCTTGGAGTCTGCCTGATAGCTAGTCTGGAACGACTACCCCCACTTATTGGTAGAGCACGTATAGTCCTGAATACACTGCCTTTAAAGCATCCACCGGGATATGATTTTTTTTAATCTGCCATGAAACATGCATCCCAGAACAGTTCAGAACAGGATGCAGACAGTTAAGCCTGCTGCGGTATGCGGTTAGTCCCGGTTATCGGTATTATCGGTCCCTCTGCTTTGTCTTTTGCTTTTCGTTTAGGGATCATCCATTAACTACGCGTCGCTGCAGGGGGTTGGGGGAGAGTGGTCTGGCGAAGCTTTACGATCATATGTAAAATCTTCAAAAATATTCCGTCACAATGGGGTGGGGGAGGGTCTATTTTGACGAAAATCAGCGTCACGTAGTTTATGGATAATCCCTCAGCTGCATTTCGTATGTAAAAATTATGAAAATTGGCGTTTGCGAGCGACTTATTTTTTCGATTTCAGGAAAACTATTAATCGTAGAAAAGTGATGGATGACTCATTTCTTAGATAATTTCAATTACTTTAACAAAATATGTGGGTAAAATTTCCGAAAAAACACCAAAAACCATTTTCAAGTTTCAACTTTAAACAGGTATTGTGCCTGAACCAATTAACCCACAACCTTGATTAAAAACTTGTTTGATAGATAATTTGCAACAATATCGATCTTTGAATCATGACTCTAAGTTTCATGGAAAAAAAGTTATCATGCAAAAACCGTACCAGCATTTATTGTCTCGACCCCTACCCACAAATACGAAAAGTCGGTTTTAGACTTAGAACAAGGTCCCTAACGATTCCTAAAAGTTTTATCCATTAAGTTTTTTTTTCCAATAAACGGCTTTATTAGATACTTATAGAGTAAGTTCTATACGTGCTTAATCTGTTTCTGTATTCTGTTTAATTGAACCATTTCGAGGATTCGATAAAAAGAGCCAGGGCCGCTATGGGCAAGTTTGCCAGACTGCCCAGGTCTTCAAAAAAGGTTTTGCTCAGGTACTGGGTGCATTTGGATGCTTTCTATCTCCTCCTCATCTCCGCAGCTCCGACAGAAGTCGTTGTGGGGGACATGCATCCTCTCAGCCAGAAGGCCTATGCGCAGTGCCCCGTTACAACTCCTGTCACCCTCCTAGTCCTGCTCTTGTTTAATCGCATGAGTTCGGAAGTTCGCTTTGGGTTGTATCTTGGCCAGAGTGCTCGGGAGATGTGACAGCCGAACACAGTGTCCCATTGTCGTTCCGCCTCGGATCTAACTATCCTTGCGATCTCTGAGACCACATCCTGTAGTGGTCTTGCTATATCCGTAACAGATGAGGCAATAGGTAGCGCCGAACCTTTTCTGGCACACTCGTCCGCTCCCTTATTTCCAGGTATCCCAGAGTGACCAGCAGAGGGTGATCGAGTGATGCTGGATGCGGTTCAGCGCTGCCACGGTGTTACGAATAAGTTTGCTCTTTATAGAGTGCGATGACAGAGCCTTGATAGCGCCTTGGCTGTCGACAAAAATAGACACGTTCTTCGGACTGTCATCCAAAGTTTGTATCAGTTTTGCCGCTTGCCAGACTGCGTATATCTCGGCCTGAAACACACTGCCCCAATTTGGAAGACGGAATGAAAGTCGCGTTGCAAGCTCTTCCGAGAAGACGCCCGCTCCTGTGCCTTCATCCGTCTTCGAACCATCAGTGAAGATTTTAAGCTCGCTTTCCCTAATGGAAGTTTTAAGCGTCCAATCTTCTCTCTCCGGGAAGACAGCGACGAAGTTATCGTTCCACTTCTGAACCGCAGATCAGCAGTCACTTTCCTCGGCCCCAGCGGATATACCTATCGTGTGTAGCACACTGCTATGGCCAGAAGAAACAGTGGCTACCCAAAAATATATTTTGTCGAAAAAATCTCAAAAACGAAAAAAAAAAAAAGAGAATATAATTTTCATGTGTTCATTCATTTTTAAAACCGAAATTGGGAGCACCAAACATTCGGTTGCAAAACGAATACGCATAAAATGTTCGGATTCGTTTTCCGTAGCACGTGTGACTATTCAAAAAAACTCTGAATTATACTTTATGCGAATTTGTATGGCAGTGTATTGACTCGTAGCTGTTGGCCTTAGTTCTTATTGCAATAAACTTGACTGCTTTGTCGCTCACGGTTAAAGGTCAAAGCATTTGGCATGCGTCACCTTGGCATCTTTGCGACCTACATACAAATGTATGTACTTTGATACATGCTACATAGGTGGCATTGCACATATGTGTTCCAAAAAAACTCTCTCAATGTATTTGGCGTTGATTTATGGAATTTAATTTCATTTTATTGCAGAGGAAAATCCATTTTGGAAAATACTTTTGCAGCTTGTAACTGCCTCGAATGAGCATATTAGCATTGATTAAGGCTCGTTTGGTTCGTATGGGTTTCCTTATAGTCACAGTTCTGGGCATATTAATGGCAGCAATTAAAGCCAAAAATCTTTGGCAATTAGTTGATAATGCTTTGGCCATGCATAAGTTGTATATTATAGCATTAATTGTTTATTTATAAATGCTTTTTCACACAGTAGTTGAGAGTTAATGTCAGAGCCAAGCAATATTTTCAAGAATTTCATTTTCGCTTATCAACTTACAAATAAAAAGCTACTACAACTGAGGGCTGCCATTTGTTGGCTTGCATTTGCTTTTAGTTTAGTGCGTGTCCTTTTCAAATGCTCCCCAAAGCAAAGCCACACTTTAACAATTGACAGCTAGTCCCCACTTGGGTCTACCTTCCAATTCCCTTAAGAAATAAAAATACAAATGCAAAAGCAAAATGCTAAAGCAAATTTGCTTTTAAAGTGGAAACTACCAAGCAGACACGTGGCGCCCCCTACAGGTGGCATTTGTCTTGTAAAGAGTCGATTTACATGCGTTTCCTTCTCCTTCATTCCCTGAGCGTCATTTTGTAGCTACGTTTTCTCACATTTCCATTCGTTTTTTATGGTTTTAGTGTGAGTGTGTGTGTGTGGGGTAGTTAGGGTGGTTAGGGTGGCTCGCTATTTGTGCCTTTCAACGCCAAGACGCGTCTCGACGTATTTCAATTTATTTATTTTTATTTGCGTATGCAAAATAGGCGGCTTGATTTCGGTTAATGCGCAACACACACACATAGATACTAAACACACACACACACTCTAAGTGTGTGTGTACATAAACTTGGAACTTTAAGTTACTGGCCACAATATTGGCTTAAATTGTGCTGCATATCTCTCTAAACTTGAATAACTCCTACATATTGAAATAACTCTGGCAAAATTTCAAAATTCTCTGAACATGAGTTATTCAATTCGGGGCACCGAGTTGTTCATTTATTGGGGTTCATAAGCCTTATTGGCATTGTGAGACGAACGTTCTAATTATTTTGCCTTGCTGTTGTGTTACACTCCGGTGCATAATGTTAGGCACTTTTTTTTTTGCGGGTATGAACAACTAGATTTCGTAGAACGCAAGTACTAGACACCCAAAAAGCTACCAACCGTTGCGTATAAACCCTCTTTAGATCAAGTTTGTAGGTACAAAGGATATACTAGAGTTGGGCAGACCTCAAGTGCTTTATAATAATCTCGAGCCATGTCCGTCTGTCTATATGAATACCTAGATCTCAAAGATGATAGCAGCTTGAGTAAGAGTAGATTCAAATCACGTGAACCTAACAAACAAGGAGACGTTGACTTTTTCACAAACACGGCGCTCTGCCTTGTTTACCCCTTAAATGCGCATACAAGTGCAAAAAGTGGATCGGTAAAGTGAATTGTTATGCCATTGTCAGACATCGCCTTGACTAACTCACATTTTTGGTTCAATGGGCTTATAGCGCTGAACCGCAGTGTAGTGCAGTATATTATTGTGGGAGCTTGTTAATGGCACACATGCTTATAGCCATGTCAGCATTGGGCCTTAAATAAGTCATGTCATAGCTGTCAGTCATGTCGCCCCCCACTTCCATATGCTCTTGTGATTGCCTTTTACCTGATGTCGTTTGACGATTTGACCATTTCACAAATTGCTTATTTGAGCTACGTTGGACGCCTTGGAAGCCTTGGCCCAAAGTTCAATGTACAGTCGGTACATTTTGGTCATTTCATAGCTGTAGCAGTTACACATGATATGTCAATCATTGTGCCTCAAACCCTAAGGCTTGATTGGGTGTGGATTTGTGTGTCTGGGTATGGGTTTGAGGTCTGGAAACATTGCTGCGCCTTTCCGACAGCATTTCAGTCATGTCCCATTGAAGCTTTCCCAAACACGCTGCAAAATTGTTGCTTGTCAAAATGTTGCAACTAATTTTGTTGCATTAATTAAATATTCACACAGTTCCAGTTCCATTGCAATTGCCAACTGCAGGAAGCTAAAGTCAATTGTGCAGCAGACCAGACCAAGTCCAATGTGCAGCCGGTCTAACCAATTGGTCAATGGGTCTAATCCTAGGAGTGTTTCAATAAATTAACACAATTGCAGGTTTTAGGCTTGATTCGCATAAATTGTCACTAAATATGAATGTAAAACATTAGCCCAACAAATGTAACAATGTCCATGAACTATTTGAATCGCAATATGGGTTCATAGTCCAGACAATATTAGGATCCAGCGGATTGAATGCGTATATAGATCCGTACCGGGTTAGTAAACAGGCTACTACAATCGTATCCACAAGTCGATGTTGTATGATTAACCCCTAGAGAATAACACAGGAAACACAAATGTCAAGTCAGAGGAAGTTCACTCTACTAGGTACAAATTTCGACCTCAAACTTAAAATTCTTGGATCAAGATCAACTTTATCTCTTCTGTGTGGGTAGCAAATTCTATTTACAGGAAGCTTTCAAGGATATTAAGTTAAGTTAAGTCTGTCCTGCTCTATGGCTGTACCACCTGGAAAGTTTCGTCAGCAATAACAAAACGACTCCAAGTTTTCATCAACCGCTCATTGCGCCGCATCATGACAGTCTTTTGGCCTCGCATGATATCAAACTCCGAGCTGCTTAGAAAGGCAAACCAGTAAGATGTGGCTACAGAAATTAGGAAGAGGAAATGGCAATAGATTGGCCACACGCTAAGGAAGAGCGATGACAGCGTTGCGATGGAACCCTTTCCATCAAGCAGGTCGCAGTATTGGTAGGCCGCGTATCACCTGGCGACGCTCAACAGAGGCCGAAATGAAATCACTCAATCTAACATGGAGTGAACTCAGAGTCCTTGCACAAAACCGGGTCCGCTGGCGAAGAGGAGTAGTTGTATCCCTATGCTCCAAATAGGAGTTAAAGGAACATATATATATCCAAGGATATCAACTAGACAGAATGATGATGATTTATTTGTTTCCTCCTGACTGGAACATAGAGCCTGTTGGTTACATTCATCGGGTTGTCAATATAACTTACAAAATAAACACCGTCCGCTGTGCTAACTGCCGAAGCAAGGGAATTAGCCAGATGTTGCTGGGTACCACTTGGAGAAAAATTTTCGTTGTGCTTCCATATTAATCTGACATCTTTAGAGTGATCAGTGAGTGAGGAGCCAAGGATCTATATAAGTGCAGGCCGCACCTAATCTGAAGAACAGGCGCCTACACGTTGGCAGTACGGCTTCCAAAAAGTATCTTAGCTTCGAGACTCCTCTTCGACCTTATCGGCATGGTTGGCTCTACCAGTATCTACAATAACTGCAAAAAATACTTTAGGGTGGAACTCAACTCAATTGGACTCAAAACTATTGAAAAGCAATTGAGCGATATATAGTTAGAATTCGTTGCTGAAGATATACTTACCGCCGGTGTTGCAAGCACCATGTTGTCTCTTTCTGCTGCTTTGCCCAGGTGCGGATGTAGGATTTGGTCTGGGGCGGGGTTCTTCACTTCGAAGTGTATATATATCAGAGCTCGTAATAGACTTTTAACCCATTTTTCTAACTTTTGGTGGGAGTTCCGAATCCGAAAACGCTCCCGTGGCTCCTCCATTGGCTCTGCCTGTGCTTCCTGACTTTCTACGTCGATCACCATAAGGCATGCTGCTCTTGCGTTACGCCTGCGCCATCTGCACCTTCCTGAACAGCGTTTAATGCGCGCTGGAACGCGTTACCTTCATGATACAAAGCGTCGCAGTTAGTTATTGCGTAAAAGATAGGGGCGTGTCGGGCAACGTTTGTGCAATGAACATAGCCTTGCCAGCGTTATTCTAGGCGCCAGTTGTTTGCATGAGCGAGCTAGGCTCACGAGCGCAGGGAGAAACGTCGAAGATGTTTACGGTGCGCTCATGGTGAACGCTTTGATCAGATTGTTGCTATTTGCAGTGTTGCCGGATGCACACTGAAGCGTCGTCGAAATTTGGAGGGCCCAACTGCTGTGGAGCTAGTGGACACTGCTCTTAATGTTGCCTTTTGAATGTGATTTAAACTGAAGCACGGTCCAGTTCCTAAGTCTGATCGTTTGATTCCACACTGTCTGCGCTGCCTAAACGAAACAATACTTTTAATAATGTTTGGAACGGGGGATGCCAGTGCTGAGACCAATAGTTCTCGATTTGAATGCAATAGTGCAGACGTAATAATTGTGTCCCCTGTGTGGAATACTTTGCAAGACACATTTTGTTGATGAAGAAAATGGGAATCTGACAGCGTCACAGATGAAACTGAATGAGTGCAAGGCTCATTGCTCAATAATTCTCACTACGATTCATGCCAGCTTCCTTCAGTCAATTACAACTGCCTTTTTCAATAACTAATTGCAATTTATCACAAACTCTACAAAGCAAAATGTAAACACTAAGACGATGGGCAGCACTTAAGAAAGTGCTACCAATTTGTTGAAACGTAACAGCTGATGACTTAGGAAGGCAAACCACGTCACACTTGAAAATGAATGTAAGAGTCACGATCATATGGAAAATCTTCAAAAATATTCCGTGACTGTCTCACTTGGTGGAGGGGGGGTCTATTTCGACGAAAATCAGCGTCACGTAGTTTATGGATGATCCCATAACAATAGCGCGAGATGATGGGCCACAAATTTGCAAAGCCGCATCAGCTGATCTAATCCAAATAGTTGCTGCGTGCATATGTTAAGTTCTTAAAACAAATTAATTCTAAAGATGAATTTTGGTAAGTGCTTATAAGAAAAATATTATTATCCCATTAAACATTTTGTTAATTACAGTCTAGACAATCGTCCCACCAGAATACTCGCTGAGTGTTGGTTGCTGTCGGTTCAATCCGCACACAGTAAGACTTACGCTACAAACAGGACTTGTTACCTTCGCGATCAAGTACTTTGGTCATTTGTTCTTATAAATGTTGGTAGTATAAAGAGCTATGTTGAGTTTACAAATGTTGAATTTGAAGAAGCTGATACATTGTGCTTCACCAATTTTGGTTTGTATCTAAATGTTGTAGCAGCGTCTGTTTGTTGTACTTATTGATGATTGTATCAATTTGGATTAGAAGCTAGAGCGCAGAACAGATTAATCAGCTGTTAAAGTTCCCGCCTAGCTTTTGGAAGTCACTTGTATAAACCCAAAATTTAACGACCATTAGAGGAAATCACTAAACCAACTCCAAAAGCTATTGACACCAATGGCCTTTAATCTGCTCCAGAGTGACTTCTGCAGCGCTTTCAGATATTGAAGTTGAGCATTTCACCCAAGTATTGGGTTTTTGTGGTTACAAATACAAATACTAAAACTTCGGCGCAGACTTCCGCCAACAACTTTCAGATTTTTTATACACTCTTCACCATTCACCATTGTCATCAATGCACGAGGGTAGTCTTCAAGGTAATGCGCCTCGAGTAGCAATGTTTTGATATGGGAAATTTGTTCATAATCTTGTTGCCATTGTAAAGTAAACATACTTGATTCAATCAGTACACTCCAGATATCAAAGATTAGTTGCAGCAGTCGTTTTCTCTAGAAGACTAGCTGCTACAAGGTATATTATGTTTCGAGCTATTGTTTTTTTGAAATTTTACCCAATATTATGTAAACTTTATTATTATTCTTATTTAAATGCTGCCAAATAATAGAAGAGCACGGGGGAAATTCTCCCGCTGACAGTTCTATTGGTGGCTTAAATAAATTAAATACTGTCCAGCATAGCTATCTTTTTGCAAACATAATTTACTTACTTTTCAGCCTGCCCTCGTATTAGATAATATGCACTACCATGACTCCCTTAATAAAGCCATTCATTTAAGCTTTAGTAACAAACTATTTTTTGTTTATACAAATTTGTTGTACTATCTTGAGGCCAAGGCAAAACATTTTAAAGCTTTCCTAACTTTTATATTTTTATTATTATGTATTTTTCCATATACCACTCACAGCTTAAATAATAGTTGTTCCAAAAAAAACTTAAAGCCCAAACAAATTGCAAAACGTTGTGGTTGTTATTGTAAATGTTGCATTTGTTGTTGTTTTTTGTTGCATTGTCACAAAAATTGTCGTTGACAATGTTGACAACGCTGACATTTCAAATTTAGACATTGCCTGACTCTTGACCGCACATTAAAAATTCGCTTTTTGTGTGCCACATCAAGTGGCGCCCCGCCGCACAGTGTTCGAAATTGCTCGACAGTTGACTAAAATAAATGAAAAACTTCCGAGACACATAAAGTCAATTTTTTTTTAGTATTCCAATTCGAGCTGATACCAAGTTTAGCGCAGTCCATCCAATAGTCGGAATTCCTTAACGATCACATCATTGTCCAGCTATTGGTCTGTGCTTCGTTGTGCCCTGCGCAAGCTAAGACTTGATCTTGATCACTATGAAAATCTTCAATTGCTTACACGTAGCCCTGGGCTGTAGCAGCTCCAGGTGCACATGGCTGCTAAACGACTCGTTCTTTGTTCAGCGGAGTGCAAGGCTACTCTTGCACAATATGCGTCCCTACTAGGGACGGGCGATACTGTATCGATATATCGGAATATCGAAATTATTTCTTTGGCAGTCGACTATTTTGTTTGGATATACATACATGTTCGACGATATATCCGATATCGATATCTTCCTCCGATACGGACTATATTTACGAACTCGGCGCCAAAACTAAGCGTGCAAGGTGGAATAGTCACTTGACAAATGTCACTTGTTTGTTTATGTTGAATTATTTATATGCGACGATATATCGAGATATCGATATTTTTGGTCGATATATCGATGTTCCACAACGGCTTCATTCGATACACATCGATACAGAATATCAGTATTCAAGTACGCGATGCCCAATCCCTAGTCCCTAGCATGCAAACATTCATCCTGCAACGACTCCTCTAACTTCACTTGTGCATTCCAACGTCATAGACTGTTGAAGTTCCGAAAGCCCCCATAAATGCCATTGGGAGCCATTACGACAGCCAAACCATTCCATGATAGACCACTGAGCTGTTCCGCCAATACGCTTGGATATGATCTCAGAGACAATCAAGTGTTCAAGTAGCTCTGAGCCAACTTTTGATCTTTCTTATTGTTGTTTAGGGCCATAAGGCATTTATATGTACTAAGATCTCGAAGTTGTGCCAGGGTCTTATTAGCAAAAGACTTATTGAGCAGCGACGTGTAAATTATTAATAGATAAGAATATCATTAAAGATGCTAACTATAGATGGGAGCAAACTAGAACCTGTCTTATTAGTAGGAAAACTTGGCCGCAATGGAGCTTGAATAGAACCAAGCAACTTTTAAAGCTTAACAGACTTGACATAAGAGATACGATAGGGGCTCTTACTGGACACTGTCTTATTGGTAGGCATTCCAATAGATTGGTAGTACCTTATTTCGACTACTGTAGAAGCTGTCAGGAGGAAGAAGAAGAGGAAACAGTGGAGCACCTCCTGTGTGGATGCATGGCACTATGCAGGAGTAGACTGAACACACTGGGTTTCGAAACTATTGGGAATGTTACTGAATTCGCAGGAATCAGAACAAATAAGATAAATTCGTTCATCAAATCGACAGGTTGGCTTAGAAAGGCCACGGGAGCATAAGGACTAGCTCAAGTGGCATCACAACGGGCCTTTTATAGGCCTAGGTGTGTCGAAAAACAAACACTACTACCTAGTACCTACCTATTGAGCAGCTGGGCCCCATTGCCAAGGCAGACGCTCCTCAAACGTTTCTCAAAGTATGCTCGCAGCAGCTGCAGCCCTCGCAACATGTACAACAGTTTTGCAAAATGCTCCGGAGGGACTATGTGCATCAATGCTGTCCATTAAACGAGGATTTTAAATACAACTTCCGCAAAAGGAACTGCCATGTCGTCACTAGCAAATAGTTACTCAAACCAACGGCCTTTCGATGCACAAACGACAACCAAGTGTTCTCATCCCCGAGCACAAACACTGGCCACAGCGGGCTACAAAAGTTCTTTGAAGTGGTGCTCATCAGCAAATAGGACTGCATCCAGATAGTTGGCCTCAACGGAATGTCCTACCATAAAGTTAATGCATTTTCTTACTGAGGAGTCCAGCATCATTATGTTTGCAGCCATTTGCACCAAATCCAGGTTGTCCGTATTGACGCCGAATTCAAACTTTTTGATTTGGTAGATTCTCGGATTCTTGCCATATGCTTCGATATATGGTTAACAAATTTTGGCTGGAGATTTGGAGTTAAATATTAAACGCAATACAAAACAAAAATGATGTTATATGAAAAGTGTGACCAAACAATTATTTTACATTTATGCTAAATGCTAGTAATAACACTTAATACCAACTACAAATATAAAATACAATAATTTGGTATTTTTTGTTTAAATAAGCGAATGCATATAAAAAATACATGGAGTGTAGTTAAGGTTTGAGCTAGTGCTGGTGAAAACATCGTTGTTATATCGATGCATCGATGTATCGAAGTTTAAAATATCTATATATCGATGTTGGCCAACAGAGATGTTTCTCCAGCACTCATCAAATGGCTATTTAGTAGTGCTGGACAAACATCTCTGTTGGCCAACATCGATATATAGATATTTTAAACTTCGATACATCGATATAACATCGATGTTTTCTCCAGCACTAGTTTGAGCTTTAAACTAATTTATAGCTTAGGTCACCATCCAGATAAAGATTAGTACAAAGTGCAGACAGCAGCTTCATAGAAGACGCCAAAATATAGATGCGGCGCCAATGCCAGAAAGTCAACCCGACTTATTTTGCAATTCGATATGGGATGTGCATAGACAAAGATAAGTATTTTGGGCAAAAAGCGCTGCCAGCTAACCCAAACTAGTAACTAGCTACATTAAACATTTCGACCACTGTGCGCCGCTCAGACCCACCATTCCGTACTAGCCGTAACTTCGCTTGTATTCGACTATTCCAACATCATACAACCAACATTTTCATCTTCAGTTTCATCTTCATCTCCATTTCCATCACAATTAACATTTGTTGTAGTTGTTGCTACATTTTGTTTATTTTGTTAATTGTTGTCGTCATCATTGTCGTCTTCGTCGTCGCTGTGTTTGTTGTTGTTGGCCCAAAGGTAAACACAGTTAAGGAGGCGCACATTAAATTATGTAAAAATATTTTAGAAGTATTTTGCACAAAAAAAAAAAACCCAAAAAAAACGTGTTAAAATTGTTAAGGCTTTTTCAGCCTGCTTCAAGTGCGGATGCAGCACGATCCACGAAACGATGAACCAACAAGCATCCTAACATCCAAACATTCAACAAGACAAGACAAAAAGTTGCAGCAGCCACAATACTACAATAACAACAATGGTTAGAGGAGGCAGTGGCAGATTAATTAGCGTCTGGGCGATAAAGCACGTTGCAGTCAAAGCCGCAACGAACCAACGAATACTGAGCAAAACGTGAGGTATATCTCAAACCCTGGTAAGGCAATACCTATGCATATACTAGCTAAAACCATAAGTAAGTAGCTACAGTCAAGCCTCAGATGACGAACTAAAACAAAATGTTCTTAGAGCAACAGTTCTGCTGTGCACTCTAAGCTTTTGCATTTTCATAAAAACAGGATCAGGATGGTGGTCCACCATAGGCCTAATGGCCGAGAGGATGTACGTTTCCCATCATGACTTCTACCGCAGCTGCGGAGATGTGGAGAAGACAGAAAGCATACGACACCTGCTATGTGACTGCCCAACGATTCTTAGAAGACGAACCCAGTTTCTGAGTTAACCATTCTTAAAAGATCGGGTAGTGTGGCAAATGTGCCCATAGCGGAACAATTTTTCGAATCCTCAAAATGGCTCTACAAGAAAAGGGACTTAGGTGACTAGGAGTGTCCACCAACTCTTTTTGAGCCTCGAAATAATCTTCCACTATCCCTCCAATCCTCCCTCCTTTGGTACTCTGGCTTTCTATCAGCCCAATTTTTCTTCTCCTCAGAAGCATAACTTCTGACGTTAGATGCGTCCAGGCCGACTTTGATAACTATGATATTCAGTGCGGAGTACGGCAAGGAAGCATGCTGGAATCAGGTGCAAGCGCCTTTATCTTACATCCAAATGCGTCCGGGTCTACATAAGGTATCTGTGATATACCGCGCGGAATACACCAAGTGTGCATATTGGGAACCAGGCCTGACGAGAGGGGACGGGGGAAGGGTTGGGGGGGGGGGATTCCCCCCCCTGGCCCGGAGTTTTCTCAGGGGCCCGGTGTAATTACTGTCGTACTGACTTGATTCAAGCTAAAGGTGTAAGGGAGCGGCCGGTACATTTTTCCTCCGGGCCCGGATTTTCTCTCTACGGCCCTGTTGGGAACCATACTACTTATATGCGTTGTATACTACGGATTAGTCAGAGGCAAAAGCCTTCTTGTAGCCACACGACTCCAGCAGAGTGCTGCATCCAAATGTATCTTCTGCAATACTTCAGCAACAACAAACTTTAGCAGAAACTTGACTTGAAAGATGTCAGGGAAGTTCTCATAACCTTCAAAAGCAGATTACTGCAGGCTGCCTTGATCGTACTCTAGTAGGACAAAAAACGCTGGACAAATGATTAAACTGAAAAGATCGCACCAAAAATAAGCTGCTACACTACAAGTCTAATCTAAAGCTGATTTGAACGTAAGTCATCCGTTTCCTTTCCAACATAGAAATATTCCCACGCGTAATATTTTCTACCAACTTCTCGACGTTTTCCAGGTTTCAAGATTTTCGCAAAGCGTTAACATTAGAAAATCCACTTAGAAAAGTCAATCAATGCGCAGACTGTACCTTACTTCTTTATTGAGCAGATGTTTCAGGACATAATGTTTACAGGTAACGTTGGGCACGTAGTCAGTCAACCTCTCTCTCACATGCTCTTCAACCGTTGCCAGCTTGAGTTCTTGAACGAACCAAGAACATCCATACTGCAAGAATAGCTTATGCTGCAGATTAGCCAGTCAACTTATGCCGGCTGTCTCAACATTCTGCCAACTTAGCTTGGATATGGTATAGTTAGGCTCTCTGCCCAGATAGTTTACCTTTGCAGGATGTTTCAGCGCCTCAGCCTGGACTTGCATCAAGTGGGGTTACTAACAACAGAGGATGAGCTTTACGTTCCACCTGCAAGAGAGTCGACAAATGACTGCACAATGTGGGCGGCCACCCATGGAGATGTTGCATAGACCAACATGTCGTCTGCAGATGATGCCATTAGCTGGAAAGTAACTGAAACTACGAAAATAGATGTCTGCTGAGAACAGATTGAACAAAAGGGGTCCAAGCACTGCGCGAACTCTCTCGCACTGACTTTGATCCTAGCGAGCTGAAGACTCGTGCAGTACCTTCAAACATTTTTTGGTTCATTCCCAAAAGTTCTTCTGTTTGAGGCTGCACTGTACATTAACTTGTAAACATGTTAAGTATAGGGTGAAAATGCAATGAAGATGAATGAAAGATTGAAAGGCAGTCGAGTGATGTAAGAGAGCATTGGGCGGCAGGTTAGGAAATGCCAGATAGGTTGACTTAGTAAAGCCCAGCATTTAAATTTGCCCAGAAAATTACCAATTGCAACAGTTTCTAAAACAATTTAAGCAAACAAGCTGGTAGTCCAATTAAGTTGGAATCTTGAAGAGATTAAAATGGTCAACTAACCAAGTTGCTCTTTTCAAAAATATATAATATGTAAGCGAGAAGATTTTCACTTTCACTGTGAGCAATTAGATTTAGAAAAAGTGCTAAAATGAATTGTTTGTTAATAATTGGAAAATTAGGCGCATATAAATTTATCACTTTTCAGCTGCGGCCTCGCCAGTTTACACAATTTTCTGTAGATTTTCACGGGCTTTGAAGCCCGTTTTAATTGAGTATATAAATTTAAAGTCTAGACGCCGATTTTGAAATAGCAACTACATAAAGATTTTATAATTTTTAATAAATACATTTTTCTTTATAAATAGAAAACAAAATTACAATTTATTTATAAAAGTTGCCGAAGTGTTTGATGTTAAAATGCTGTGGTATGTCTCTAACTTTTCTTGATGGGATACAACGCTTTTGACAAGTGTCTCTCTGAGAAAGAAAGAGCGCAGGTTAACTTTTTAGCTCGTTATAGTGCACAATGGGCCCGCGGGGCCAGATTTTGGCCAAAAGCCCTCCTGATGAAAATCAAAATTTGGACAAAATGACACTTTAATATTATTTTACACATATTAAGGTATTCTGTGTAGAAAAAAAATTGTAAATTATAATTAGTGGTTTTTAAGTTATTGGCAATCAAAGTTGACATTTTGTATTTTATGAGCTTTCGCGAACATTTTCAGGAAAAAAAAACCTGCATTTACCATGATACATGTAGCTACAAAATCTTTATGCACTTTATTATTTATAAGTATTACTTCAGAAAAAAAATAAAACTGAGCTTAACAACTTTTGGGTTTTAAATATATTCGAGTAGTTATATAGATTTTGTTGGTTTGTTTATCATTTGGCTGCTTTGCTTTGAGAGTAACTACGACTACCACTCGATATTTGATCGAAAAAATTTGTTATAAATTTCTTCACATGTTTTACAAAAAAATGTAATTCCTCCCGATTTTCGGAAATTGAATTTTGTATCTAAAAGTTGCATTTTAAAAAATGACCCCCAGAAAATTTTATTATTTTTTTAATTTCTTAGCTGCCTAAAAGTATGCTTTAATAATCATTTTTTCAAAAGTTGTACTAAAATGTGCAAAAAATGTACAATTTGAAAATTTTATAGCATACTTACAAAGATGCAAATTAAAAAATATAAAAATTGTCAATTTTGAAAAAAAAACGTAAAAATTTAAATATGAATTTTTCAAATTTTTTTTCGGAAATTAAAAGAGCATGCAAAAAAAATTATAAAAGTTAAAAACCAGATGGATTGGTGATGCTGTCTTTCTGTAATTTGCTTGGAAAGCTGAAACTATTTGGGGCTATAACTCCAAAATCATTCAATATTTTGGGTATAGGCTATTTTTTCAATGTATGAGGAGCTCAAACCTACCTCTGTGTGAAATATGGTCCAATTCCAATTAACCGTTTCTTTTTTTCTTAATTAAGTTAAAAAAATTGTTTGGTTTTTTTTAAATTTTTTCCAATTTTGGTCTGGACTATCTATATCTCAAAAAAATCGGAGGAGGCTCAAACTTTCCAGAAAAATATTTAAATCATTTAGGAACACGTGTGTAAAATTTCATCACTCTAAAAAAATTGTTATGGAAATGACAGGGTTTTGGCCAAAATATGAAAATCGGGGCCCACTGTGCAATGAAACAATTGTGATGAAATTTTACACCAATTTGTGGATTTATATTTTTCTTTGAGCCTTAACATTTGTGTGAAGATTGATCAAAATTGCTGCACTATTTCATATAGCTGTCATATAAAAATTGAACCAGTTCTCTGCGCAGCCAAACTTAGGCATTTCTTGGTGGCACCTTGTAGATTTTTACAAGGTTTTTTGCATCATGTTTCGGTTTCAACTCAATGTCGAAATAATTTTTTTAAATATAAAAATTATAAGCCAAGTTTTGATTCCCATTCATTTATTTTAAGTTTTCCAATTTTAATTAAACATTTCAGTATTGTATACCGTCTAAGTCACGTAAAAACTTGGAGTTAACAAAATTTTTGAAACTTTCTTTTTCTTGGTATAGGCCCATAGGCAGTTCGAAAATTTTCGCACGGAATGACAAAACTTCATATAAAAAAAAAAATCCCAAATGGGATATTTTTTTAAAATGAAGTTTATTCATTCCGTGCGAAATTTTTTCACTTGCAAAAAAATATAAGAAATATTTAGTAACGAATTCCCAAAATTGATCCATTTCCATTCGAATCTTTGTCCGTGTGTATGAACATCTAGACTTCGGAGACAACACTTCTTGAGCGTCACAAAACTTAACCAAACGTTGGGCATAGTTCCACTTCTAGTTAAGATATCGATATCTTAGCTCGCTCCCCTTTGGCAGACCTTCGAGCTCAGCTATTTACTTTAGGTTGGTAAGAGAAACGAAACCTACTTCTTCTTCTATGATTTTGAATTCATAAGCGCCTAGGCATGCATCAATATATGACAATCCATAAGAACTGCGGAATCCAACTTTTCTCCAATCCCAAATGCCATTATAAGGTAGCTTTTGGTGCGTTCGATTTGGTATAGGGATACATGGGTTTTTATAATCAACAAATAATAAAAAATTCACACATTCCAATCTAAAAGAAAAAAATTTTTGATAATTTGGCATACTGTGGGACGCTTATTTAAAGGATAACAAAACTTCTATAGCAAAAACTAGAGCTACAACAAAGGTAAGCTGTTTCTTCTGAAATTTGTTTCATTTCTTCGGAAAATAAGCACAGAGTTTGGTTTAGCAATCTTACAAACCTTAAGCTGACGGGCTGACAGAGAACGGACTATACGGAGCTCGAAAATCTGTTGAGAATCGGGACTTTTAGAACTACATTACATATAGTCATTATGTTCCACTGCAGCCGGTTCGGACTTATTAACTTGCAACATTTTAATGTGTCATAATTTAAGGATAGAAGACTTTTTACAGATCTAAATATTCTGCTCAAAAAACTATTAAATAGATGGCGTCTAACTCGTCGCCTTCAACTATTCCGAAACAAACTTTTTAAAGTTCACTGTTTTCTTCTACTGTGCATACCAATGTTATGGCATCAAAATATTTTTCTCTGATTATGTAACATATTTCAACGTATTACAAAAACGAACTTACACACGCACGCACACACACACACACACAGATAAGGCAATATTTGTACACCAAAGAAACGTGAGTGAAATATTCTTTTACTTTACCTTTTGGTAAAAGCATCCAATTGACTTTACAAAAGAAAAAAGGGGGAAAAGTGAAAACTGACCAACCGAAAAATGTCGAGTGCCAGCAAAACTTGCAAAGTTTCTAAATAAATATTTTGCACCCTTTACGCACATAGATACATCTACTAATACTCACATGGTTACTCTTTACGCATTCCTTATGAGCTCTGCTTGGGATACACTTGGAAGAGCGTCAATAATAGACGAAGGTGAAGTTTATATACACTCAGTATGGAACTAGAATGTGTTTTTTTTAAGAAATATAGATGAAAGCTGCGAAGCAAAGTCAAGCAAAACCATTTTAAGATGGCGGATGTCAAAGTCGGGCTATCTGTGAGCTAGCCTGAACCATCATCTCAAGCGATTTAAATGAATGAATCGATTTGGACGCAATTTGGAATAGTGCGTAGTTACGAAAAACTTCCAGGAAGTCTGTGGACGCTTCCGATGGCTCGTTAGGAGCCTACCGACTCGTGGAGCGATTAACTATGCATCAAAGTATAGGTAGTTCGCATGATTGGTTATTGAATGGCGTCAAAACATCCGCCATGTCGCTAAGAGGATCAAACAATCAGAATTTATGAGGAAATCGGCACAGCCTGAAAACCTCTCTGAGATTCTCCACTCCTAGCCGCAGAACGCTGTACGGGACTGCTTATTGGTTAATCGCAGTTAGCCTTTATTTTTTCTAAAAGGAATTTCACTATCCGCAACCTATGAACCGTCGGGTTGCCTGCAGCTCGACTCGCAGAACACCCCTTATACTGCGATTATTGGAGATTACATGAGATACGATACTCTAATAAGATACTTGGTAAAAATAACGATAGATGAGACGAAGCGGACAGACGAGAGAGACTATTCAGACAAGACAGAGAGACGAGACAGATATGAGACAGATAAGGGACAGGTAAGAGACAGAGGTAGTCGAGGCAGTCGATTCAGACGAGTCAGGCGGTACGAAGAGATAGATGAGACGGACTGACCAGACGAACAGACAGACAAGACGGACAGTCGGACAGAGAGTGGGACAAACAGTCTAGCAAACTGACTGGCAGACGTTCGGAAAGCCATATTGGTTATGTTGATATGTTGTTGATATATCCCCAGTAGGAAATCGTGGTTGGAAACTCGGCCAGGTCAAAGTGACTGTATTAATTTCTTCACGGACGGCTACAAGATCAACAACCATGTTGGGAGGGGGGGGAGTCTACTCTGAGGAATTAAATATTCAACAGTCGTTCCGACTTCCGGACCACTGTAGCGTTTTTCAAGCAGAGATCCTTGCTATTAAAGAGGCTTTGGTCTGCTTACACAATACCGGCCTGGAAACCGGTGCAATAAATATATTCTCGGATAGCCAGGCTGCCATTAAGTCACTTCGAGCACTATCTTCCAACTCGATGACAGTCAACAACTGCCGCAAATCTCTTCAAGAGATGGCACAGCAGTTTGTTATTAGCCACATTTGGGTGCCAGGACACCAAAATATAATATAACAGGCAATGAAATAGCAGATGAATTGGCCAGACAGGGCACGACCTCTACCTTCCTACCGGACAAGGAGGATATTCGTATGCCAATGGCCACTTTTAAGCTACAAATAAGGGAAAAATTTAGCTCTCACGCACAAAGGCTGTGGCAAAATACACCCCATTGCACAATCAGTCGCCAAATATGGCCTCAAATCGACCCAAAGCGATCCATAAGGCTCTGTGAACTCAAACGGTCGCATTTTTCGGCAGTTGTCAGAGCGATCTCTGGACACTGGCTTGTCGGGACACATGCGACCAGAATGAATGTTCCGATTCATGACTTTTGCAGAAGCTTCAAAGACGAAGAAGAAGTTGAATCAGTTGAGCACTTTTTCTGTTCCTGTGAGGCTCTCAGTAGACGTAGGAATAAACACCTGGGAAATTACTTTCTTCATGACCTAGCGGAGCTAGCACATATATGTCCGAGAAGGATCGCAAGTTACATTGCAGCAACGGAATGGGAATCCCTTTAGCATTACTATCGTAGGAGAAGCGTTAAAGAGAGATTCGCGGTGTCACAACGGGCCGGTCCAGGCCTAAGTGTGCTGGTTTTTCAAGCCAGCAGCCGCCCTTACCTATGTTGATATGAAGGTTTCGGTAAGATTCCAAGCTCCTTCTATATGTTACTCATAACATTTTTATGCCCTGGTATTGATTGTGCTGATTTTTTATTTTTTTTTTGCTCGTAGGGGTTTCTCACAAAGAGGTTGGGCACTGCGACCAGAAGATATTTTGTACCGTACCCATAAATTAATGTAAGAGACTTTCCGCATGAATAGCAGTAGGTCTTTTGTTGGTGTTTTTCTTAGATGAAAAGGACTGATGATTCCTTTCCCATGTGACACAAAGAATATGCCGGGTGGTTTCATCGCCTTCCAGACAGAGTCTACACTCTGAAGAATCCGATAGGCCCATTTTCTGTAAATGGTATCTTACAGTGTAGTGCCCAGATAGGTATGCTACCAAGAGCTTTAAGTCCGCTCTGCCAGGACCTTTTATCTTGATTCCATTCAGAGGTTTGACCCCGGTAAGGAGAGCCTGTATCTTTCATGTTCTCCTGCAGCACATTTCTTTACCACGGTCTTTATTGTGGACCAACCAATACCACAGAAAGGTGCAGCACCCTGTCGTGCTAGATCATCAGCGATTGCGTTTCCATCCACTCCGGAGTGTTCAGGTACCCAACATAGCACGACTCTGCTTAGGGAAGACAGGAGTTGGAGTTAATTATTCCTGGAGGAGATGCTCCATGTTGATAGTGCTCTGATAGCAGCTTATCTATCTGATTGTGCTGATTACTGTAGTAGCATTTATGTAGAGTCTTATTCGTGCCCTCCTAAGTGTTGCATATAACCCAATAAACCACTGACGCTTTGAAGACAGGGTATAAAAATGGACAGAATACTTAGCGAAGTTTTTGGTGCAAGCTTAGTTAGCATTAGTTGCGCCCCACAGCAGGAACACTGTTGGAGAATGTGCCATACAAATATGAAATCTTAGTGCTGCTTAACCTACTCTACAAAAACATTTCTTCTAAGCCAAGTACGAGTAATAAATAAATTCAAATTTTTAGCCTTTGATTAGACCAAATAAACTTGAAATTCCCAGTCAGCTTCGATGTCCTGTTTTAAAACCAAGGTATCTACTACATACAGGGCCGTAGAGAGAAAACCCGGGCCCAGGGGGAAAATGTACCGGTCCCTCTATTGCATCTTTAGCTTGATTCACGACAGTACGACAGTAATTACACCAGGCCCCTGAGAAAACTTCGGGCCCGTAAGGAATCCCGCCTTTCCCCCCTCCCTCTCGTTGGGCCTGACTACATACGTATATATATATTGGATTACTGCACGTATGTTCTTTTTTTGTAAATACAAGTACAATATGTACAATACTATGTTTGTTGCGTTTTCCAACACCCAACCACTTAACACTTAATGCCCCAATAAAGTGCCAAGTGCTGTGTGGCAAAAGAAGAAGAAAAATTCAAAAACATTATACAACAGACATAAAATGCGCCAAGCCAAAGAAGTGTTTACTACTGTGTGCCAGATTTGCTTTTAAAAAGTCTAGAAAACAGGGGCGTCGAACCCCTTTTTGGGGAAGGAAGCTTGCCAGGGTAGTGGCATTTACAAATGCGCTTTTAACTTAAATGACAGTCCAATGGGAAGCAGCCGTAAAAGGCAGAAAGAAGCTGCTACTAACTCCCAGCTCTCTCTTTTACTCGAGAGTCCAAACTAAGCTAAAAAATACGCACTGCAATTTTTTATTTTGCGCCATTTTCTTTGGGCCCGCATACTGCACCCTGCTTCCGGCATCCTACTACAACATTTTGATGTAAATATTGTATTAGTTGGTCCAAAGTGTTGAGTAAATTTATTGGCAGCACATAAATCGCTTTGAATGGACCACAACGACTACAGCTCCGACACCAAAGCCCAAGGCAAAAAAAGCTGCGCTAAGTTCCAGACCCAGACACAGACGCAGCCCAAGACGTTGTCCATGACTAACCAACAAGTTGAAACTTGTTTTTCCATTTTACAATAAAAACAAGCATATTTTTCCTCCATTTTTGTTGTCTCGTTTTTCAATGGCAAATAAATAAAATATTAACCTCAGGCAAGGTAAATTTATGTCAGAACTAAAGCTTTGTACTTATTTATACAAACTATTCAAAGTAAAAGGAACCAAGGTTTGGAGTCAAGCTGACAGCATTAGAGCTCTCAGCAGCCTCTCTGACAAGTGGCAGCACAAATGTGGCATTTAGATTACCTTAATATGGCAACGTTACCAACTCAAAGCAATCAATAGTGGCAACCTTTGGGACTATAAAGATTTTTATACCCACTTGTACAATGGTAAAAATCCATTTTTACTAAACAAATCGCTTGCGATGCACTATGGGTGCAGATTGTAAGATTTTGGCCAAAATATCCTCAAATTCAAATTGAAATTACTTTTGCATATGTTTTAGGATATTCGGCTGTGTTGCCGAACATTTTATTCGGATGTTTTTTCCCAAATGGGATATTTTTTTTATATGAAGTTTGAATGGACGTAGGATTTGACGGAATACAAATTTTCACGCAAGTGGTGATGATTTTTCTCAAAAAGAGTTCTTAGAAATCGGTTTATTCAGCTTAAAAAAAAAATGTTTGTTTCAAATGTAAATATGTACCTTTGTTCAGGAATGTTAAGAAGCATGCAGAAAATTTAATCGTTAATGGTGCAATGGTTCTTAAAAAAACTTGCTCACAGCAACCCTAATTTCGAGAAAAAAAATTATATTATAGATATACTCTTTTATAGTAATAAAGATCCCAAGAATCATTTTGTTATTTCGTTTGTTCAAAAATATGAAGTCAATATGTGACTTACCTATATAGAAGGAAATTAAGCAGAGAATGTGGAGATGGATTGGCCATACCCTTCGCAAGGATCCCCCAGAACTATGTAAACAAGCTCTCGAAAGGAACCCGCAAGGTAGCAGAAAGAAAGGTCGCCCTAGATGCACTTGGAAGCGGACACTCGAGAAGGAACTTAGGTCTACAGGGAAATCTTTTAAGGAGGTCAAGGTCATCGCGAAGGATCGTAGCCGATGGAAACGTTTTGTAGAGGCCCTATGTCCTACTGGGTATAACAGGAATTGAGAGAGAGAGAGAGATGGGACTTTATGTTATAAATTTAGACACGCCATCTAGCGACAAATAATGCAACGGGCACTCACTCGCTCCACCTAGCGGCAAAAATTAAGTGTTAGCTAGGCAAAAAGAAAATAAATTATAACGCTGATAACGACGACAAAAACTTTATAGAGGATAAATAGTGCTGGAGAAAAGATCGATGTTACTTCGATATATCGAAGTTTAAAATCTCTATATATCGATGTTGGCCAACAGAGATGTTTCTCCAGCACTACTAAACACCCACTTGATGAGTGTAGAAGCAAGCAGGCGGAGAAGCCCGCTAGTCTTTTAAAAATATGTGAAACATATGCGTCAATATTTTTGCTATAAAAATACGCTGAGCAAGGAATATATCAAAGAAAGCTCACACACTGTTGTTACTGCTTAATGGAAGGCAAGGATTTCAACAGGGTTAAAAGCTACATAAGCTGACCAATTTATTAGAGTAAGTTTCAGGTTCAATGCGCCCTGAGTGTTTGAGAAACTATAATATTAGTACTATATCTAAGGGCGGGTTCTTTGGTATATATCTGCATATGAAGCCAATTAAAGTTTTCTCAAGACGCTCCCTCTTTGAACAATACTTATCAAAGCTAATGTACTCTCAGCATAGGGTCTTGAAAGTACTCTGTACTATATAAAGCGGATTTCGGAGCGTTCGACTGGGCGTTTTTTATTTTTTTTACTTACATAAAGCTGCTATTATATTGTCTCCATGTTTGTTGTTGTCGCTGCTGCTGCTGCTGCTTCCGTTTCCGTTTCAACTGGTAGCTGCAGTCGCTGTCGCTGTCACTGTCGCTGTCGACGTCGCTGCTTGCTGTTAGAAGTTTGGAAATTGTTGCATGCAACTAGTTCAGTTGTTGTTGTTTTTGCTGCAACTGAATTTGTATCTGTTAGTTGTTGTTGTTATTGTTTTTTGTCTGGTTTTCAACTATTCAAATATTTGCTTTAATCCCCACATGGATTAACGTTAAAAATTTAATTAAAAACAGCTTCACTTCGTTTGGAACTCATTTTGATGAACATTTTTCATATTTGACTTTATTATTTGATTTATGTTTAATGATTTTTATTATTGTTTTTCATTGTTTTGTTGTTAACATTAAGCATATAATTTGCATGCGAACTTATTTGTGCGTTCATTCAATTTTTACCTTTTAAAAATTATTTTTTTATTTTTTATAATAATTTTTGTTTTTTTTTTTTGCGCGCAATATTCTTTAATGTACTATCTCTATTTATGTTTTTTTTTTTTTTGTTGTCAGTGGCGTAGCTGCGCATCATTTTGAATTTAGGTATTATTAAAATTTTTTTTTTTTAAACAAGGGGTCTTGAGATATGCTGCTCTCTGTTCCGCTGTTTTCTAAACTTTTTTTAAAAATATATATATTTTTTTGTTTTTGCATTTAAAGTGAGCGCAAATTTGTTAAGATCTTAAATTTTTTCATAAATAATGTTTTTGCCAAAGTTCAAAAAATGTCCGCAAGAGTGCGCACTTTTAAAATTTAACACCAGTGCACAATGGGCCCGCGAGGCAAGATTTTGGCCAAAAGCCCTCCTGATGAAAATCAAAATTTGGACAAAATGGCAATTTAATATTATTGTACACATATTAAGGTATCCTGTGCAGAAAAAAAATTTTAAATTATAGTAAGTGGTTTTCAAGTAATTGGCAATCAAAGTTGACAATTTGTATTTTATGAGCTTTCGCGAACATTTTCAGAAAAAAAAACCTGCATTTACCATGATACATGCAGCTACGAAATCTTCATGCACTTTATTATTTATAAGTATTACTTCAGAAAAAAAAATAAAGCTGAGCTTAACAACTTTTCAATTTTGAATATATTTGAGCAGTTATATAGATTTTGTTGGTTTTTGTATTATTTGGCTGCTTTGCTTTAAGGGTACCTCCGACTACCACTCGATATTTGATCGCAAAAATTTTTATAAACTTTTTCACATGTTTCACAACAAAATGTAATTCCTCCCGATTTTCGGAAATTGAATTTTGTATCTAAAAGTTGAATTTTCAAAATTGACTCCCAGGAAATTTTACTCCAGGGGATCTTCCTACGAGATTCTTATAAATAAGTTCAAACGTTTTTAAACTTTATATAAATTTGTATATATTCCTGTAAATTTATTATTATTATTATTTGTTATTTTTTTCTTATGTAGAACCCTTAAATTATAATTGGTTTTTATTTTATTTTTTTATGTACATCTAGGTTAAGCTGCCATGATTGGTAGTAGGGAACTAGCTTTATTAAATGATATACAAACTTTTTTTATATTAAAAAAAAAAGAAGGAAATTTTACTATTTTTTGAATTTCTAAGCTGCCTAAAAGTATGCTTCAAAAACGATTTTTTCAAAGCTTGTACTAAAATGAACAAAAAATGTGCAATTGGAAAACTTTATAGCATACTTACAATGATGCATATAAAAAAATGTAAAAATGATCAATTTTGACGAAAAAACGTAAAAATTAAATATGTATTTTTCAAATTTTTTTTCGGAAATTAAAAGAGCATGCAAGAAAAAATTTTAATAGTTAAAAACCAGATTGTTGATGTCGTCTTTCTGTAATTTGCTTGGAAAGCTACAACTATTTGGCCCTTTAACTCCAAAACCATTCAATATTTTGAATATAGGCTATTTTTTCAATGTATAAGGAGCTCATATCTACCTCTGTGCGAAATATGCTCCAATTCTAATTAAGCGTTTTTTTTAAATTAAGTTAAAAAAATTGTTTGGTATTTTTAAATTTTTTCCAATTTTGGTCTGGAATATCTATATCTCAAAAAAATCTGAGGAGGCTTAAACTTCCCAGAAAAATAGTTCAATCCTTTAGGAACACGTGTGTAAAATTTCATCACTCTAAAAAAGAAATGAAATTAAAGAAATGACAGGGTTTTGGCCAAAATATGAAAATCTAGGCTCACAGTGCAGTGTTAGCAAAAAACAAAACCTAGCTGCGAAAAAAAACGTTTTTAAAACGTTTGCCTATTAGTTTAAAAATTGTCTAAAAAAATAAATGATGTGCGGAGAAAAAACTATCTTTTTAATATCAAAATATTCCATATGATTATAAAAAAAAGTATTTTTATTTTTGTGCCTCGTGGGGGTGTTAATCTGCTTGTGGCCCCCTCTTACCCCGCCACTCTTTCTGCCACGCTGCTGCAATGTAATTAATTAGAAGTATGTCGATTTTTGTTGTTTGCCTGCAACACGGCCATTTAAATTAAATTAAAACGCAATGCAATGAATGAAAAGCACTTAAATAAATTTTATTGTTGCATATACTGCATAATAATAATGCAACGAAAATTAAATTTTAAAATTTTTTTATAAAATGCTGACTAAAAGGAAAAAGTTGAAAATTTGTTATAATCATTTTTTATAATATGCAGACCTTTAAATTTGAATTTAAATGCGCTGAAACTTGACGCAGAGTATTCCAATTAAAACACAATTTTTTTAAATTTAAAAATAATAAACAGAAGAGCTAAAAGCTCAGCAGTGTGACCAGTTGACAATGGCATTAATCAGCATAACCAATTAAGAGCACTTGAAGCTTATAAAAATAAAGTCTTCTTATCTTAGTTTCTGCATTTATATAGCAGAGCAAAATAGCACCAAAATACATAATTTCTGCCAAAATCAGGCTTTCCGACTTTTCTATGAGGAAGCAAGTTTTTCTTAAAGCAGTTGAAGTTTTTCGATACGTGGTAGCTGAGAGTAGAAAACAAACTACTTTAAAATCGGTTTATTAAAAAACCTCGAAATCGTAAGAAAATTGTGAAAATAAATGTGGATACTGGCCCACTGAGATTTTGATAAGTCTCAGACAAATTTGGCTCGAGAATTTTTTAATTCTAATTCTTGTTAAGTTTTAGACAAATGCGATGATTATGATCTTTTAAGCATTTTTCGATTTTTCAAACTAGCTCGAGAATTTTTTAAAACATAACTCAAAATAGACAATATCTGCATTTCTGCTTATCCGATAAATTTGAATTCGACTTCAGACAATTTGCTTTAAGTTTTAAAAATATATTATCCGCCTTTTTGGCGGTCTATTATCATAGTACACTTAAGTCGAGCCCACACGCTCTCTATTTTTCATAAAATAATTTTTTTAGCAAAACTTTACTTTGGGAAAACAAAGTTAATCTTAAATCTTACAATTTTTCATTTGAACAGATTTAATAATTTAGTATTTTTTCTGCCCTTTTGCGGCGAAACGCTCACCCAGATGTTAATCCTGCTGATGGCAATACTTGGCGTATAAACTTCGACGCGGTCGCACCCGGTGCGCTACAAATTAAATAAATCCTTATATCCGTCCTTTTGTTACTCGAAACGCCTTTAAATCTGCGGCACTGATCTTAATACTTTTCTCACTAGAAGACTCTCTCAGACAGTTCACTTCACAAACTCACAAAGACTATCCCGATTTGGCTGCAGATCCGCCTTATATAGGCCGCCAAATTCTTAAATTCCCGCCCAAGTTAATACTATCAAATACTAAGCGGCACTCTGCTTATCTGACTATGCATCCTAATTGATAAGAACGAGCTCGCTGTACCTAACACTGTCCCTATCACCTACTCTCCACTTACACCTATGCACTAATACATTAATTACCCTACACACTAATACTAAATAATAACTAGCGCGCCAATCTTTAGCCCGCTATACTTTAACTAGTATTGGTGAGAGTAAGCGCGCTTTCACCGCTACTCTCACCAAGCAGTTCAAGCAGTCTAGCTATTGCCCTATTGGCAAAATAGGAACAATGTTATGAGGCGGCAAATTGCCTTCTCACAAATGGCAGGATTGATTGTGTTCCAGTGAGCCCAATCGATAAACAACAAAAATATTTGCTAAAGTTGATTATACAATTATTAAACAAATCTATCTGAAAGCTCCAGAATGTGAAATCTTTTCAGACGTTATATCAATGCATCGATGTATCGAAGTTCAAAATATCTTTGTAACGATTTTCTCCAACACAGATGTTTTTCCAGCACTGCTAAACACCCATTTGATGAGTGCAGAAGTGCTGGAGAAACATCTCTGTGCCAACATCGATATATAGATATTTTAAGCTGCGATACATCGATGCATCGATATAACATCGTTGTTTTCTCCAGCACTAGTCCATACTATTATGTAGTAGGTTAATTGCAAGTACGTTTTCATGATTGGAAAGTCTCTCTAAGTATCTTCGCAATGTTTTGCTTATTTCATCTTTGACGTAAGGAACATTCAAGTCTTTGTATATTTCTTCGTTGCAAGCAAACCAAGGATAGCCCGCAATGTTTCTAAGAGTTGTAGATTGATATCTTTACAGGATTTCGATGTTTGAGGTGCTCGCCATCCCACAGAGCTGCATGGCATACGTCCAGACTTTTTAGTTTTATCTGCTTTTGCTTTGCTTTTATGTGGGCCTTCCAAGTCAGTCTTCTATCTAGATGTACTCCGAGTTATTTGTAGCCATTTAATGATACGGAGATGCATTTGCCGCGTCTTAATGAGAGTGTCATTTGAACTGATTTCTGCGTAATTTACTTCTATCCTCTATCATTTATTTAGCCAATTTTCAACCTTTGTAAGTTGCTGCTGTAAGCCCAGTGACTCATTATCTCTACACTCGTTTGTGGCAATGAGTGCTGTATCATCAGCATATCTTGCGACCATAGTTTCATTGGCAGTCGGTAGATCAGCTGTAAATATTGTATAAGACAGGACCTAGTATTAAGAGAGTATAACTCTGACGTTGCACCTGCTACATGTACATAGAACTTTCTATCAGCTATATAAGATGTTATGAGTTAAAAGTAGTGTGTGCTGGTAACCACTTTTTAATTTTGTAAAGTATGCCGGAGTGCCAAACCTTATCAAATGCTTGCTTTGCATCTAAAAAGGCTGTTGCACAATACTGCTTGCTTTCAAAAGCACTCATTATTATTAAGTCCTCCAAAACAGGCAACATACTTCTTAAATTCAACAATTTGAATAGTTTTACTTTGTGTATTTAGAAAAATATATTTTCAATCTTTGCGGCGCATCGAAAAATTTTAATCATATTTAAACTTCTGAAAATTAACTATTGCAACTAAAAAGTAATACTAGATGCGGGCTAGGCAAACAAAAAAATAATAATGGAAAACATGAACATCTTCCCCAGCCACCCAGTTTATGCGAAGCCGTAAACATCGAGCTTGTAGCGCTGATGCAGACAGCTCGCAACTGAAACCGACTGAAACCGAAAGTTGGCCAGGATACCGACGCAAAGGATACAACTCGAACGTGTTGCACGTACAACAGCCAAGTAACTTTTTACCAATGTTAACTTAATGTTAAGTGGCAGCTTCTCCACCCAAGTGCTGTACAGCTTCAAGAACTTAAGAACTTTGGCTTGAAACCCCAAAACTGCTAAAACTAATAATTGAAATTTCCAAGAATTCCCCAAACTGTGAAATTTTAAGTAAGAATGGAAGATAAAATTAAAAATGAAGACTTAAAGCAAACCTCAATAATTTCCATTCGAAATTTTGAAGAAAGATTGTACAGTTGTGTCAAGTAGGAACAAGTGGGATGTTAACGGTGGGGACTAGTGCTGGAGAAAACATCGATGTCATAGCGATGCATCGATGTATCGAAGTTTAAAATATCTATATATCGATGTTGGCCAACAGAGATGTTTCTCCAGCGCTTCTGCACTCATCAAATGGGTGTTTATACTTTTATAGAGTTCATGCGATTTGGAAGCATTTCAATGCTGATTTTACAAAGAGCAGGAAATCTATTTTCTTTTGGGAATGAAGTCTGAAGGCCTATGTTGCTCTGTTGTTCCTAGAATTAATTTTAAAGTTACAATAATAAATAATAAAACCTAATAATTGGGAATAAAATAAAATTAATTTTCTCGGGCTCTAAGGATATACTCGCGCCCAATGTCTACGTCACTAATCATTTTAGCAGATATGTTTTAAAATATTTCATCAGCATATGAGTTCTGAACTGTTGGACATTTCTGCGTCAAAAAGTCAATTTTAGCATTTCGAGTATAAGGTATAAGGTTTCGAAGTAAATCGTAAAAAAAAACCAGTTTCGGATGCATTATTATAAGGAGCAGCCTGATATGTAACATTAATGTTTTAAATACGAGTTTTTCATCTAAACTAATAATACCTATATTTGGCACTTAATTATTTTCCCTCTCAGTTTTTACCATATTTATGACTCTATATAAAGGGTTTTCCAATAAGAGGTGTTATTTTGGTATTCAAAGAAAAATTCCAATTTTTGAGATAAATGATCGGATGTTTATTTCATAATAAAGAGGAAGGTATGCCGTTAATAATAAAAAACAACATCAGCCAAATGGCCACCACGACCAAGCTTACAGGACCATATCCTTTTTATGAAACTTTCCATAACCAAATCGCAAAGTGGCTGCCCTATGTCCTCGATAGCCTCACGAATTCTAACTTTGAGGTCTTGAATCGACGCTGGGCTGTTGGCGTAGACCTTATCTTTCACGTGGCCCCAAAGGAAGAAGTCGCAAGGTGTTAAATCACAAGATCTCGGTGGCCAATTGTGATCACCTCTTCCAGAGATAACACGGTCCGGAAACTTTTCCCGTAAAAGAGCAATGGTTTCGTTGCTTGTGTGGCACGTAGCGCCGTCTTGTTGAAAGTAAACGTTGTCCAGATCAATACCATCCAACTCCGACCATAAAAAATCATTAATCATCTCTCGATAGCGCAATCCATTCACCGTAACTGTTGATCCAACCTCATTTTCGAAAAAGTAAGGTCCAATGACCCCGCCGAACCATAAACCGCACCAAAAAGTCACACGTTGAGGATGGAGAGGCTTCTCAACAATAACTTTTGGGTTTTCCGAGCCCCAGATGCGACAATTTCGCTATTTTCTACAATTTTAGAGAAACCACTTTTGGGAAATAAGCAAATATTTCGATTTGTTACCAGAATCATTAAAAGCGTACCATAGACAACTGAGATACTACAAAAGAATAGTATTGTGGAGGCGGAAATTCGCATCAACTCCATGTTGTTTCAGTATCTGCCTTAAAACTTAACATCGTGATGTCTAGACTTGAGTACGTATGAGGCCAAAAATGTATATTTCATATTGTTAAGTAGAAAACTTCGCTCAGCTGCATATGACAAACGATTGAAATACAAATTGTTGTGGCATATTTATATAAACCAAGCAACCAAGAGCCAAGCTCCGAAGAACACCTCAGCAGCAACAAACCAACCCAAGTTGGCACAGGTTAAGGTGGTCCTAGCATAAGTTATAAGAATAACAAACAACCAACAAGATGTCTGCCAAAGCCCAGTCATAATGTCTGTGTGTGGCTGTGTTTGTAGGTCTGCGTGTGTGCAGGGGCGTATTGTGAAAACAAATTTCGGGAGGGGAGTGTGATTTCCGAATTAGTAGTGAAAGGAAATTTAAGCCAGTTAGGCTTGTTAGTGGGTTACTGATTGGGGCTATGTTTTAAAAAATCGTCAAGGTTGATGCCGCTTAGACTCACATCAGCTTAGACTAAATGGAGCTTTATAGCAGTTCAAATAATGCAAGCTCGAATGAGTTAGATTTTAGAATTTTCACTCTTGTGAAAAAAAAAATACGTGCAATAAGAATTGTTTATTTATTTTGCTTTTTATAGAATAAATTTAGCACCACGGTATTCTCGTCCTGGCGTAAGAGGCCCCTAAAAGAGAACTAGTCAGATGCAGGCATACTTACCATCACATTGAGCCTGAGGCACATTCTTAACATCCTAAAGATCTTCCAAAGATCAGTGTGTGCGATTGGTTACCGGGTCTGGAGACAACCGCCGGTGTAATAGAAAAGTCCATAACTAACGAATATCCATATACAAGTGCCAAAAACCTCATCTTTTTCAAATGCAAAAACATCAGCAACGAATGGGTCTCAGCGATGACATGATCCAGGACCGAAATGCCTGCAGACGAATGCTGAGATCGCATACCCACACCTCAGGAGGAGCATAACCGAGTCCGAAAAGAGGTAAACAAGGTTTTGGGAGAAGAAAGAATAGTTTCTTTAATATACTATAAGAAAAATATTTCTGATGTAAGATTAAAGCATCTTGAAAGGAGTAGGAGCAAGTGGGGTGAATTCGCCGAATGCGTGATATTCGATTGTTTTGGGTGAATCTGTAAGTGTCCAAAAATGATAAAAAACGGCCATAAAATTTCATCCCAAACATTTTATTTCTTTATTTATTTAGTTTTTTTCAATAATTTCTCAGCTTAGACCAATTGGCATAATTATAAAATACAATAGATAAGCTATTTCCGTGTGGTCTACTGGCTACTGGGTTCCGCAGTAGTCCCCTTTTGGTTGCGCCACTTGGTGTGTGTATCGTCGTGGTTCCCACATTGCGTGTGACCAAACACGCGACAGTTGCATCGTTGTCTTCACATGGATTAAAAAAGCGCCGCAAGGTATGCAACAGTGCCAAAGGCAAAGCCATCCCAAAGCACACACACACACATGTAGACACACGTACACACACACACAGATGCTATAGGCGCCAGCCCTGTTGAAATGTATGCGTGAATGTATGTGTGTGCATGTGCATGTGTTTGAGCAACGAAAAGAGCACCTGAGCGCAAATGAATGATGATGTTGTGCAGACTCTCATTGTTGCTGCTGGGCTCTTCCGCCATCTTTAGTTGCCGCTCTTGCCAACAAGCCGCATAGCCCGCACAGTGCAACAAGGCTTATTGCAAAAGGTGCCAAGTGCTTTGTTGTGATTTTTTAAGGCATTTAATGCAAGTTTTAGTTAATATTTTTGTAAAAATAACCAGCAGTGCTCCTGAAAACGAAAAAACCAAATCGAACAATTTTATTCGAATTCGATTTTGCGTCAATATTTAACTTTTTTATTTTCAATAAATTCGTATATCTGCCTTATTTTTGCGATAAAGTCTCATGTTGTGTTGTTGCGAAATTAATAAAATATTTAATTAAACTTTAAGTTGGCATAAATTTAATCTAAGAATATTAAAGAATATTTAAAAAATTATTTCGCGTACTTTTTTTAAGCCATTTTGCCGATTCGTTTGAATTTCTCTTGCAACAAAATATTCGTTTACAAACCATATGAAAAATTCGGTTTGGTGAAATTCTGAGCACCAAACATTCGATTTCAAAACGAATCCGAATAAAATGTTCGGTTTCGTTTTCCAGAGCACGCCTCAGTAATATTTGCTGCAAAATCCAGGAAGGAAGATTGAAGAATTAAATTTGTTGAGCCAAATAGTTCCCGCATTTTTGTAGTTTATGAAAAAAAATAAATAACAAAGAAAATGAAAGCGCTATAAAAAAAGTAAGATACATAACGAGAAGTAAATAAGAAGTCCATATTTATTACTAATAATCGTCACATAAAGGATAAAAATGGTTCTCTACTCACCAACAGGGAAGAACAGCTAAGCAGATGGGCTGAGTACTTTAAAAGTATCTTGAACAACCCTCCATATGAGGGCAACAATGAGTTAGATAACAGTATCCCGACTAATACCCAGCTTGTCCCGCAGTTTAGGAACATCAACACAGCAGCTCCCACCAGACAAGAGGTGCTTAAAGCATTTCAAGCCTTGAAACTGAATAAATCTTCAGGCATAGACAACGTATACGGAGATAAACTGAAGACAAACCCCGAATTGGCGGCCGATATATGGCTCCCGATACTAAAGCAAATCTGGGAAGAGGAAACTTTTCCTGCACAATGGAATGAAGGTATTCTAGTTAAGATAACCAAAAAAGGCGACCTTAGTGAGTGTGATAATTATAGGGGGATGACAATAAAGTAAAGTCCTGTCTTCAATCATATTATCACGGGTATCAACGTCGGTCAAAAGAAGCCTAAGAGAAAACCAACACGGATTCAGACCCAGTCGCTCGTGCGTTGACCTGATAAACACCGTCCGCATAATATTTGAGCAATGCAATGAATACAGAACATCTGTCTATGCGGCTTTCGTCAAGTTCCGAAAAGCTTTCGATAGTTTAGATACGTTCTTGTGAACAATGCTCAGAAATCGTGGTATGCCTGCTAAGTTCATAAATCTAATCAAAACAATGTATGAAGACTTTAAATGGATTACTATCCGAACCCTTTGAAATAAGTACTGGAGTAAAGCAAGGCTGTATTCTCTCTTCGATACTGTTTACATTGGCACTGGATGACATTATGCGCATAGTAGACAACGAAATCCAGGGAATCCAATGGTCTCCCTTCACAAAGCTTGGCGATCTGGAATATGCGGTTGACATATGTCTTCTGTGTCACAGGAGTTCTGATATGCAAAGCAAAATTAACGTTCTCAGCACCAATGCATCGCGAGCCGGCTTGCATGTCAATATCGAGAAGACGAAAGTGTTAAGTAGTGGATATACCGCGTCTAATAATCCGAACATACTGCTGGGCAACGAAGAAATTGAACACCTTAAGGCTTTCGCATAGCTCGGAAGGGCTATAGCTGAGAAAAGCGGTGCAGGAGAAGTTGTGCTAGCGCGGCTAAACAAGGCCAAGTCAACTTTTGGCCAATGGAGAGCAGTGTGGAAGTCTAGCCAAACAAGTGTCAACACCAAGTTACGGCTATTCAATTCCAATGTCAAATCAACCCTGCGAAACGTGGAAGCGCACTGCAAGCATACAATCACGCATCCAAGTTTTTATCAACAAATGTCTACGTCTTATATTGAAGATTGGATGGCCAGAGCGTATCTCGAACGAAGTTCTTTGGGAGCGTACTCAACACACACAAGCAGTGGTAGAAATTAAGCGAGGAAAGTGGGAATGGATTAACCACACAAACCGTCGACCAGCATCCCAAAGCAAGCATTGCGATGGAACCCGCAAGGCAGTCGCCGCCCGTGGGCTCCAGCACGTACCTGGCGCCGAACCATCGACCGTGAACTACAAGATGCCGGATACTCCACGAGTGAAATTAATAGCGAAGCGTCAAACAGAGTTACATTTCGTAGGATTGCTGAGGCCCTATGCTCCACTGGGAGAGAAGGACGACAGTAGTAGTAGTAGTAGATTATTAGGCCCATGTCTCTCATAGACATATATTTGAGCGCTTTCTACATAAACGTGCAACCACTGTGCATTGTGGGCTCTCGTTTGTTGACTGCGGCCACTTTTGGGCAGGCCAAGTTTCGCGAAGTTGCTTGTTGCATATTCTTCTTCTTTTGCATGCTCTCGCTCTCTCTGTGCTCTTTATTTTGTTTTTTTTACTCTTTTAATACCCTGTAACAGGCAGTATATTAGTTTTGTCCAAAATTAGTAACAAGAAAACGATTAAGGGTGCGTTGTATAAATAACATTTGGATTATGTAAATAGTGTTTATTATATTGTAGTAAAGCCTCTAAGTTTACATTTACTTAGTTTTTTATTTATTTCTTACTGTTTTTAAAGAAATTTTAAATGTTATTATGTTATCGGCTTATATGTTTTTTTCATAAGTCTTGGCCATTTCGTTATTGGCTATAATTTGGTCTCTGTCCTCTAGACTAAAAGCCACACCCTGCGAAGTTTTATCATAAAGTGAACAAAAAGTGATTTTAATTTAAAAAAATTTATTTTTTTGCCATTCTTTCACTTAATATCCTTATAAAAGACTACTGTCCTATAGTTATGAGACGCTTAAAATTGCAGAAAAAGTCGCATGTCAATTTATAAAAACAACTCCTACAAAAAGAGATATTTACAATTGAACATAACACTTCGAGGTGTCCTATAGTTTTGTTTTTTATAGTTTTCGAGATTCTTTTTTGCTCGAAAAGAATATATGTAGGGGGTAAGGTGGGGCAAATCCGACCTAGTAAAATTCTTATTTGACATCAGATTAACTCGCCCAATATATCAAGTTAAAGCTAAAGTTTATGGGTCCTCGAGTGAACCATCGTAAAAAAGTGTTTTTTTAGGGTAATTTGGGGTCGAGAAACGCGAAAATGGCAACCTTTTCGAGATATTTTCGAAAAACATGCTTTTGTTATTCGTCAATATCTCATGAACATAATTTTGTATCGACAAAAAAAGACGATTAAATCGAAAGGTATTGATGTGCTCATTTCTGTGATATATTGACGAATAACACAAATAAGTGCCCAAAAACGTCTTATTCGAAAATATCTCGAAAACGGTGCTTGAGAAAAAAAAGTTGCCATTTTCGTGTTTCTCGACCCCAAATTACCCTAAGAAACACTTTTTATGAAGGTTCATTTTTCGTGTAAACTAGTATTATTTTTGAGATATGAAAATTTTTCAAAAAAGTAAATTTTTGTTAATTTCAAAAAAGGTGGGGTAAGCCCGACCGCCTATTTTTTTAGCTGATTTAGCACAGATATCAGTTAAATTTAATAGATTTTCGATTATAAGTTAAAAATAGCATGTTATTGTTTTACCAAGTTAAAAGTAACTATTTATTTTAAAAATCTTAATATTTAGAACATACAAATCCAAATGAAAGTTGTATGAATGTCAATAAAGTATGATTGGAATGAATGGCTGAGTAACACATCAGAGTTATTTGATTTGCTTTCGAAAAAGCTTGCTGGCTTATTTTTAGTTCGAGCTGGACGTCTGGCTGGCAACACCATTTAGAGAACGTATTTGCTCTACTGTGTTATTTTTGATGATAACGCGAATTAAAAAAAAATTATACGAAATTTTCAAACACTACTATGCATGCACTATATAGGTCTATGTTTATAGTATGTTTCCGTTTTTTTTCGATCACTTTGTTTAACAAAAAAAAAAATGTGTAACCAAATGTTCACAAAAATTAAATTGGAAATCGCAAAAATATATTTCTTGTCGTAAGAGCATCTATGTGAAGACTGATAGAAAACTGTCATGCTACCATTTTTTTTATTTTTAAGGCTCTACACGACAACACTAATATGAGCTCGCTCTATATTGCCGTTTTTGGGTAACAGTGGGAGGTCGGGTTTGCCCCACCTTACCCTACTCTTTATATAAACTTTCGAGCTAATATTTTTTTTCTATATAAGTGTCTCTTGTACGTTTTTCTTTTACACATTTTGCTTCATCAATAAAAATCAAAAAAGAGGGCGAACAAATTGCGAAAATTTTCAAAATTTCGTTTGTCCTAATTTTATAAAAAATATTCTGCTTCATTATTGTAGGTAAAAAGTTACGATGCCTAAAATATAAATTTCAGATAAATACAAACAAATAATTTAATACAGACTGTTTAATTTGCTTTCCAAAAGTCTTGTTTATTAATATTAAATAGGTTTGATTAAAAATGGTACAAACCAGTGTCGGATCCAGGGGGGGTTTTCGGTTCAGGAATCTCCACCACCCAAAAGTTGGAAAAATGGGTTAACAGTTTTTTGCGAGCTTTTATATGAATGCACTTCGAAGTGAAAAACCCCCCCCAAGACCAAATTCTAGATCCGCACCTGTCATAAACATAAGAAAACATTAAAAAGAACATACAAAAAGTTTCAGCCTTAAACACAAAATCCTTATAGACATTTACTATACTTTGGAAATATGCGTCCAATAAAAATATGTTCCAAATTTACTGCACAGTGTTAGCAGCAGTGAGTAGTCAGCTTTGCAGGGTATATTATATTCGAGATGTGCCACTTGTTCTTTCTCGGCTCATATGCTATAACCTTTCGCTTAAGTAAATTGCCAGCTATATGCATGTGTGTGTATCTGTGTGTAGCTGCATCTGCATCAGCATCTGTATGTGTGTGTATCTGTATGTGTTTGTGTGGCTTGATGAGTTTGCCGTGCTTTTGCGGCTAGTAAAATGCGCTGAGTTATTGTGAGGCAACATCTTCCAAAAATGGCAACGTGCAACACCGCTGCATTTCACTTGAAATGCTTTTAACCACAACATTAAGCAGCTGGTGTCACGTTATATCACAAAGCAACCAGGCTCTTGAATTCTCTGTTGTTCCAAGGAGTCACTTGCAACAAATACAAAGTGTAACTACAATGCCACAACAACTTGCCCTTAATATACTAGCGCCAGAGCAGAGAGTAGAATAATTGAAGCTGCAACATAAATTTATGGCCTGACTTAAGCGCTCAAACTCAGTTGGTTGGATTAGATGGCACTGCCAAAATAAACACCAAACTAACTAAGTAGAACGCTTATTTTACCAGATTGTGGTAGACCCAACAAACCCACAGATACGAGTATCTAAAATGAGCAATAAAATATTGCTTAGGTGTATAGGATGATAGCGTCAGTACGAGGCTCAATATCAGTAAAATTTAAAAGTCAAGGAAATATATAGGGTGGGCCAACTGTTGGTTTGTTTGTTTGTTAATTGCATGTTACTCGTATATTCTTCAACAAAATTGGGTAAATGTATATACCATGTGCGAGTTTGAAACTATTTTTTTATATATATCAAAAAAACCCAAAGTAAATAGTTCAACGGGCTCAAATCGCACGATCTCTCGCCGAACTTGCCGCGCAACAATGCGATTATGTCTCGTGCTGTATAGCATGTAGCCCTATCTTGCTGGAACCATAGCCAGTTCGCATCCATGGCATAAATTTTTGGCTATAAAAAGTTGGTTATCATAGCTTTGTAGCACAGCCCAATGATGCCGTCTACCCATAATCCCCACCTAAGAGTGATTTTTTGTGGATAAAGTGGATTCTCGCCATACTCCCTTAAATTTTCAACTTCCCATACGCGTCGGTTTTGCTTGTTGACGTAACAAAAGAGGTGGAAATAAGCTTCATCGCTGAAAATGATCTTTGACGAAAACTCATCTGGCTGTTCTTCCTTCCATTGAACGAATAAGTGAGGCTTGAATTTTGTAAGCATGTGAATGCATATCCACATGTAACATTTTACCCAAAGTGGTCCTAGCAAGAAGTAATTCTTACAAACGATGGCGCGTCGATGCACCCGGCGTCAACAATGTTTTTTTCACAGAACGAAGATTTTCATAGTACGCCTGTATCACTTTAACACATTGTTCGGTTTTTAAACGATCCATGACTAAACTTGAATATTTTTGAACTTGAAATATGTCGAAGAGCATCCACTTTGGACGTGTATGTTTTTAACTATATTGGTTTAACAACCAAATCAACAGATGGCCCACCCTGTACCACTTGTACGCGTTGTTCAGTCTTTAAACGAATCATGACTAAAATTGAATAGTTTTGAACTTGACATTTGTCGAAGAGCGTATTTAAAACGTGCATTTTGTTTTTTGACAAAACATAGAAAAGAGTGTATAAAAGTCGTTCAAATTTTTTCTGTTGAGATCTTTATATAGTATGTATGTTCATGGCATATCCAAAATGCCCTTTCGTCTTTAAATACTCAAGCTTGTTTGTTTATTTTAAAATATTCCTATTGAAGTAAGCATTTTTTGTACCCAGCTCCGTTGCTTTCGAGCTAACGATTGTCTGAAGTTATGAACACTTGAACAAATAGGAATGCAATATTTGTATACAATACAATTGTAAAGCCATACCACAAACTCGATTTCCAGGTTCAAAAGTCACATCATGTTTACAATATGTTTTTGGCATAGCTAAATCTCAATCCAAGGTCCAAAAAACACCAGCACGGCTTTGAAATAGTTGTGCTTATATTTCTTCGGACACCTCACCACGTCAGGGTTCTAACAAAACCGAGATAATCTAAAGTTTTGAGACATACAGCGGTTTTTGGAACTTGAATTCGAATTCTACGGCCTTAAAAGGTTATAATCGAAAAAAATTGTTTGTGGCTTTTTAAGGCTATGTAACTTGGACCCTTGACCCTTGGATTCGGATTCAGAGACAAAACATGTTTTGAACTTCAAACCAAAAATATTTTCTTTTTTATATTTTAAATATATATTTTTTTAGGCTCTCTATTAAAGTTTCCAGTAGGCCTGGAAAAACAAATGTCAACTTCATTATTAAACGATACGATACGATACACACATTTTGGTAAGTTCTCGAAAACTAATTATTTTTCGATTTATATTATTCAATGCAATCTTATCTAGTGGCAGGCAGCTTGCAAAGATGAATTCGCGCTTATCGATAAACTTTGCTGATCCAAAGACCATGTTGAAGTTGCGCAATAATCAAGTCGATGAGCAGCAGACCAAGCCAGCTGTCATTGATGATAATGCGCGGAGCGCAGCCGAGATTCCCATGCCGCCAGGCGATGGCAACAACTGCAGCGCCAGCACTACGGATGAGCCTCAGGCTGACACTGCAACTGTGGCCGTGAAACCACTTGAGACGGAAGAGGCAGCGCCAGTACCTACTCATCCTTTGAACAGCAGCTGGACGCTATGGTACATAGAGTACGATGCCACCAAGACTTGGCAGGATATGTTGCATAAAGTGGATACCTTCGACACTGTCGAGCGTTTCTGGAGCCTGATCAATCATCTTAAAAAGCCTTCAGAGCTCAAAATGTACAGTGATTATTGTTTGTTCAAAAAGGATATACCACCAATGTGGGAAGACAAGGCCAACAAGCATGGAGGACGTTGGATCATCAATTTCAACAGATCCAACAAGACAGAGTTGGACAATTCCTGGCTTAACATTTTGCTTTGTCTAATTGGCGAGTGCTGTGAACATTGCGAAGATCTGTGCGGGGTCATGGCAACCATACGCCCCAAATGCAACAAGATTTCGATTTGGACTGCAAATGCTAGCAATGTGGAGGCCATCATGGAGATTGGCAAAACTTTGTGCGAGAATCTGTCCCTGTCTTCGGATCAACAATTGTGTTATCAGTTGCATAAGGATGCCAAGCAAACAAACGCCAAAAAATGCTCCATCAACGTTTATGCTTCGAAACGTTAAGGCTTTCATAATTTCGAAACATTTTTTTAAAAATTATTTGTTTGATTCTTTTGTAGAACTCTCTAACTCAAGCACGCATTAACTAAATTCCAAAGAAAACTGAAAAGCTTGCTGGTAAAAACTTTACACAACACCAAATGCGAAATACGTTTGAGTTTATAAATTATTTTATTGTGTCAAGTAGAAAAAAAATTTTAATAATTAAATTCAATTTGAAGCGCATTTAAAATAAATTAATTTATAATTAGTAGAAATATACTGCATACACTGCTTGGTGAGAGCTGCAGTGTGAGCGCGGCTTATTCTCACGAAGACTACTTACACTGCTTGGTAAGAGTAGCGGTAAAAGCGCTCCGTTAAGTGGCACCGTTATCGGTTTTGGTTTGGTGTTAGTGCATAGGTGTGAGTAGATGAGAGAGTAGATGATAGAGATATATGAATAGAGTAAGGCGTACTCTCTCTTACGCATCAGGAAATATACTAAGATAGGTTAATTGGGAACTACAATCAATTGGCGGCAATCTGGGCCTACGTGAGGCCAGTGCTAAGCCAGCTCTGGGCAATCTAGTGCTAAGTAATGTTGTGTCTAGAGGCGAGTGCAAAAAGTATAGTACATTGCGCGTTACTGAACCGTGAAGCGGTGTCTAGGTTGTAAGTCCTTTATGGATATTCGCTCGGCGACAGAGAGTCCGGGTTAACGGCGTCGGCGTCGGGCGGGCAATTGCCAATCGTTAGGATAGCGTTTTCAAAGGTGACGCGTGCTCCGGGACCGTGGGCACTGACGCTGGTGCAGGCGCTGGCAAAGCTGTAGGCAACGCGGTGAAGCCGGTAAGCCAGTTCCGAGTAAAACCCGCTACTGTACCAGGCCTAACTGGACAGACGTATGTCCATATTGAAGATACTTATGACGGGTCTCTGACGTCTCCCTCTACGCTTCATCCTATTGCTTACCTTAAAATACAGGCCGTAACAATCGATAAATTACCTTTAGCCACATATCGTCTAGTTACCTGTTGCTTATTTGAGGCTTGGGTTGACCCGATATCGTTCACCACTTGGCCTATGCTCTTGAGCATATTGGAGGTAGCTCTTGGGCAGTGGCGGATACACGGAGATTTTCGGGTCCGGTTCCGCCATTAAACTTATTTCCGTGCTCGTTTTAGAAGATGTACGTCCCATTGAGATGAACTGAAAGTTCACAGTGAGTTTCTCCCGACGCATGACTCTGGATACTATTTTACCTTACTCCTTTAGCTTCAAATGCATTCTTGTAAAAATATGCCAGATGACAGTAGATGATTTGATTATAAAAACGTGGTGTGTTCCAAGCAAAATAAAATATACAGCGTTGCCACCTTTTACATAAACTGCTTATCAGCTGTTGAAAGACTCACTACAGAGAGAAACTTTTGTTTTGTTGAGTAATAAAAAGTATTCACAAACCCGCGCTAGAGTAAAGCTCAAAACAGTCCGCTGTTCCCTAGAATTTGCTAACAGTGACGGATTAAGCCGTATGGGGCTCTCTAGGCAAAGCTATGCTGGGACATATGTTCTAAAGGGGTCAACGCAGTTCGAAAAATTTCACGCGGAATGACATTTTTTGTTTTGTCATTCCTTGCGAAATATTTCGAACTGCGTATAGGCCCTAAGGCGGAAATAATTTGTTATACAAAAACAATTATTTTCAAATTTACAATGTTTTCTTGAGCTGAGCACGAAAGTCTTTGTAGCATCATCGCATGACTGTACGCTTACAAATTTGTGTTGTCAGCTCTTCCGCTTTGTGACTTTATATGGCAATATATTGCAAGATTCTGTTACTTCATCCGTAGATATGGCAACACATCTAAGTACAAGAGTCAGTTGATCAATGCGTCATACATCTGGTGTAATATCGAGAGTTTGAAAAATTCTTGTCTTCAATTTAATTCGTTAAAGCTTTGAAGCATGCATTTTCTCAATGACTGTATTATAATAATCATCATTGCATCATACGCTTTCGGGATCGCTGCTCACATTTCGCATATCAGAACAGACAGATTTTTAAAATGTTGCCTGATTGTGTTAAAAATTCGTAAAAGTAGTTTTTGGGAACGCTGATTACGAATCTTTTCTCAAACCTTCGAAATTCAAAATGGCGTATCCAAAATGTATACAAGCACTAAAATGTACCGCACTATTATTTACAAAATCGTAATTAGCGAGTCCGAAAGCCCTTCTATAGCAATTTTTAATATAATCAAACTAAATTTCTTGAATTCAGTCCGCCCGCCAGATTGGAATCGCCACAGATAACAGAATCGTTAACAAACAAATTTTCACCACAAGAAAAAAATGTTTAAGCCTGATGCTTGTCAGGGTTATGAATATTTTTCAAAACTTTGTCTTCCAATATTTCTATAAGATCCTGAAAGAAGGGTCATATCCAGTGATTAACTTAATCCCAACATAATAAATAATTTTTTAATTAGTCGGTCGTGCTTCGGAAAATGTTTCCGAACATTTTATTGAGATTTGTTTTGTAACCAATTGTTGGGTGCTCCCTATTTCACCAAAACGAATTTTTCATGTGGTTTGAAAGCGAACGTTTTGTTGCAAGAGGAAATACACATATTATACACGAACACATGACCGATAAGTGCGACAGGGTCGCTAAGTCTTTCTTAATTTCAATAAATATTGTTGCTTAAATAATATTTTTGTGTAATTTTATTTAATATAAAGAATAATAAAGAGCTAGCAATATATTAATGAAAGTAAGGTGTAAACAATATATAGTAATAAAAAGGTATAGAGCTGCGGCAACCCTGTCCGCAGCTTTGTATCAAACAAAAATAATTTCGCGGCAACACAACTGTAGAACTTATCGAAAATAAAAAGGGAAATATTGACAAAAAGAAATGCGTTTTTCGGAGCACGCAAAAACGAATCCGAAAAAAATTGTGCCTTTTGGGTTTTTTCGTTTTCCGTAGCACGGCTGAGTATTTTGGTTTACTAGAAGCTGCAGTGCGCCCAAATTAGAACACAGCTTAATCCGGCACTGTTTGCTGGCTGTGTTTGTTTATAATATGTCCATAAGTCGCTCCATTTCTAGCTCAAGAGCACGAGCTCTTGCCTGGATTAATCATTAGCTGGCAAAATTTTTAATATAAACACAACTCGTATGATTGAGAGTGGGCAAAAAATAATTATATTGATTCCCAGTGCACGGTTTTTTTATAAATAGAGCTTAGTGCTTTTTAGGACTAGTTCGTGTTAGGATTGATTCTTAAATTCGCGCCGTAACGTTTTTTCCAGTGTAGTGAGTAAACATGTATTGTGTATATTATATATAAAGTGACGCGCTTGTGTGTGTGTTGTGGCCATTATTTAAACGCTTAGCGATGCAAATTGAATTGAAATTTGGCCTAAATTTTTGGATAGTACCGCTGTCTGTGCATTTTAATTGTTATTTAGCTGTTTGGTATACCAATCGGGTCAAAACTAATTTGCTGTACAGTAAACAAACAGTATCAAACAACAATTAGTTATTTATGCTAAAATTAAAATTAAGTTAAATAGTTGTTTAAAAATTGTTTGTTATAACATTTTAATTATTGTTGTTTTTGCAGTGAATTTATATAACCGCAAAATGACTACGTTTGTCGTTTTTAATCGAAATTTTGCAGCCAATGCTACAAATCAACGCCCCATTGTGTTTCTGTCTATAATTGAAAAAAATGTATTTCAATAAAATGCAGTAAAATATTCTTCAGCATGATGCAGCATTTACAATTTATTGTGCAGCTGACCCAATAAGCCAGTTAACCAACTATAATACAATACATTATATGCATAAAATATATAGTACATACTACATAAGAGAAAAAATAAAAAATTAACCTTTGGTGGACTAGGCACGGTCTGCGAGAGTGGTGAACCCAGCAACCATTTTTTGCTTAAAGTTCAAAAAATTTCGCACGGAATATCACAAATGGGATTTTTTTTTATATGACGTTTTGTAGGTTAGGTTAGGTTAAGGCGGCAGTCGGAACCTAACGTCCCAACTCACTTAGGCCAGAGAATTGGCCCGTTGTGATACCGCTGGGTGGGCCTTACCCCACCCTTCCCCCACTCAGGAGGTCCCCTATATGTTTTAAAAATCACGCCCGTCCGGCGGCTTTAATAAACCTCGAGAGGCTTCTTGGACTCTTTTCTGAAAGCTGGGTTGGGTCCTTATAGATTTTAGGAATCGGAGCCTTGTCTTGCACAGCCCAGGGCAGTGAAAGAATAAGTGCTCCACCGTCTCCAGCTCCTCCTCATCTCCACAACTTCTACAGAAGTCAGTGTGAGGAGATGCGTTGAGCCTTGATGCATGGATACCCACCAGCCAGTGTTCGGTAATTGCCCGGATTACTGTCGAGCACTGAGCTCTATTTAGATCGCAAAGTTGCTTTGTTCTCTTTTTATAAATAGTAGACGGGCCACATCTGCCGTGAAATTCTACACGTGTTCGATATCCGATTCCACGCTTGATTAGCAGCTAGAGCAAAGTGGTTCTTAATACTCAATTTACAGCTGGCCATAGGTATACCCAGAAGCTCCTTGTCCTGAAGCAGGATGCTGGTAGTTCCTCTTCTTGCCAGTTCATCCGCAATGCAATTGCCCTCAATATGCCTGTGTCCCGGAACCCAGATGAGGTAGATCGAAAACTGTTCTGCCATCTGCTCCAGAGATGAGCGACAGTTGTTCACTAACTTCATGCATGATGTCATGGAGGCCAGAGACTTAATAGCCGCCTGGCTATCTGAGTAAATACAGATATTGTTGCTACCAATTGGTAGGTTTTTAATTATCGAGACGGCCTGCTGAATTTCCTTGACTTCAGCTTGGAAGACACTGCAGTGATCTGGGAGCCTAAAAGATATTCTTACGTTGTGTTCCTCAATGTAGACGCCTCCGCCAACGCGGTCGTCTAACTTGGAACCGTCCGTGAAGATTTTTGTTGAGCCGCTTGGTTTTGTAATTCCGTGCGAAATTTTTCGCACTGAGTATGGGCCTTAAAATAAAAGTACACGGAGTTTTTTTAGGCTCACAAGTGACTGCATAGTAAAAAATTGTTTCCTCTATTTTATGTAAGTATTGCAATATCTATTGAAAGTGTTGGGTCTGCAAATATATATATGTATCTATTGAAATTTTTTATATTTTCAATCGATCTGAAATTGTCATAATTTAATGGGTTAATTATAGAGGTACATATTAATTCCCGTCGTTCCAGTGTGAAGCATAGGGCCATAAAAGTTTAGCGTAAGGTTCATAATAATAAAAAATGGCTTATTCTTTGTCAAACCAGCCAGCCCCTTCCTCGCACTTCAAGTTTTTAGATAAATCAACGTTTTCGAGCTTAAAATTTTCATCTTCACGTCTTCTTTTTAAAGTGATTTTTGATATTTCAAAATGGCGGAGCTACAATGGCCGCCAAAGCAAAGTAACTTCATAATTTAATCACTATTTTTAAACTTATTCTCAGACAAAACATTATTGCAACCCCTATTCAGACACTTTTGTGGTAGCTGATTATATTAGTTTTTCAAAATTTTTTAAAATGGCGCATCTAAGATGTGTTTTTCATTTTTGAGTTTAAAGTTCGAGTTGGGTATGCAAATATGGGTTTTCGGGATCGCTAATCACGAATCTGGGATTCGAGTTTCTAAAATTCAAATTGGTGGAGCTGGAAGATTTTACTCTCCGAAAGATTTTACTATACGGTGGCCATATTAGGTCCGCAGGGGGACTCCATGGCGCGAGTCACAGGCTTGACATACACGCCTTTCCCGAGTCGCGGCGCAAGTCGAATGCCGAAAGCATAAGAAAAAAAGCGAGACCTGGACGCTGGCTATGAAAAACTGTCGAGAAACGACACATAGAGAGCCTGCCTTGAAGTATTGCTTACCGCTGTTCCGGGGTAGAGTAGGTCCAAAAGAAACGGTGGAGATTTAGCTCGTGCAAGTCGGGCTTCCACTTTCGGGATGCTGTTAGTGGATGGGTAAAAGCATTAGCTTCACCTCTTGAAATATTAGGTCCGCCATTTTGTAATTTTAAAATTCTAACTCCAGATTCGTGATAAGGGGCCATAGCCAAATTACGTGTCCCGTTTTGGGGGTGTCTTAAATTAACACGCTTGTTCACTCGACCCGGGGGGGGGGGATGTTTCGAGGCGTTACAAAATAGTCAAAATCGGGTCACGTAATTTGGGTATGGCCCCTAACTTGTCAAGAGGTATCAACTCAGTACTTAGGAATGGTTCTGCATCGGTGGTTCTACATTAATGAGTTAGATTCTCGAGCAGTGTCGGATCCACGGGAAGGTTTTCGGGTGATTCTTCTTTATACATTTCAAAAGAAGTTCTCATTGATTCAGCAAAAGATTTCAATAATTTGACAGCTGCATTAAGAACTTTCGTAGAACTTTGCAAGTATTTAATAGTTGCATTAAATCTGCCAAGAACCTCATGCCGGAAACATATTCGAAATGATTCGAAAAAGTCCCAAAGCTCCATTTCTGACAATAACTTTTTCTTCTTCATTGATGCTAATTTTTAAACAGGACTTCTCGATTTTTGTGATAACCATGAGCAAGAGCATTAAATGCGTCGTCGTCGCTTGACCAACGAGTCTTACTCAATCTCTTCAAGGTATAGACTCTTTCGTATATAAGAGTCAAGAAACGTTCGATTGAACGGACTTCCAATTTTGAAACAAATACAAAAATACCAAAAGTTTCATTCTGACTGATAGAGGCCCCTCAAGTAATGGCTCTGCTGACCCTATCTTAAATCCGGCTCTGGTTACATACTATACATTTTCAACCTAAATATACACTTCACTCATACTCTGCTAAAAAAAAAATAATTCCCTTTCTTAGCACTGAAAGCACATGAAATAAAATATGTAATAAATAACTGGGATAATTACAAAAAGGAAAGCTCTCTATTAAAGGGGTCTACGCAGTTCCAAAAATTTCGCGAGCAATGACAAAACTTCATATAAAAAAACATCCCATTTGGGATATCCCATTTGGGTTTTTTTTTTTATTTGAAGTTTTGTCATTCCGCGCGAAATTTTACGAACTGCGTATAGGCCCTAATATTTCAAACATTGTCAAATTTGAAATATTCTAAGCATCAATAACATCTTTAAATAAATATTAGTGTGACAGTATCTGGATAGTTCTTAGTCATCAGTATATTTAGCTTATGTTTAAGCCAGCTATGTGTTACATTTCACCAAGCATGTGCATTCAATGCACTTCCAACGAAAAAGGGTCTAGAAAATGTTTGTTGTCTAAGACAAGTCTAGACTATAAAATGTCTTTCGTAGCAGTCATGTGTAACTTTATATGGCCTAAACGTTTGACAGTAAAATTTTCCATAAACTCAAATCGAGTGCCATGCTGTTCAAGAAAAATTCGTGCACATTTTTAAGTGGAAAGAAATGTAATTTAATAGTCTAGTTTAACAAAAAAATAAAATTAAATAAAGGCTGCCACAAAGCTGAGTAGTCTGAGACGCATTATCAAGGCTTGAGTCTTGTTTTTTTTAGTTTATGATATTATAAAAAAGAAGAAAGTTGCAAATCTGAGCGAAATACGATAGACGGTATGTAGCCAGATTTCTTACCATCTTTCACATCTTTAGCGATGATGAAAATATCGTTTTTTTTTAATTTTTTCTACTGTTTCATGTATAAGGCCCATATGCAGTTCGAAAAATTTCGCACGGAATGACAAAACTTCATATTAAAAAAAAAAAATCCCAAATGGAATATCCCAAATGGGATTTTTTTTTTATATGAAGTTTTGTCATTCCGTTCGAAAATTTTCGAACTGCGTATGGGCCTATAGTCTAATATTTAAGCGTACAGTTTCCAAAAGAGTGTACATAACTGAGGCTTATCTTACATTTTGAAACACATAATTTTTGAAAATGAGAAAAGCATTAGAAATAATATCTTAATTGCACTCAAATACATTTTTTATTGAATTGATCCCCCCAGCCGCACACAATCTTCGCTTTCTATTGACAAGTTTTTGCAACATCTTCAATTTAATATTGTTCCAAGCTTTGCATTTTTTGTCGACGTTTTCTGACTTCTACATTGTGTTCTTCCCAAAGCAATTCAATCTGGCTCAGATCGATTGTTTTGGGTATGATCCAGCACATTTCAGCACTGCTTTATATTCTTTCGACCTTAAATAATTAAGACAATGCTTTGCAGTGTGTTTGGGATCATTATCTTGTTGATACGTAAACGTAAGTCGGGAAATGGGTTTTGGTGTTTTTCATAAATCTGCTTCTACCGTAAGATCGGTGTGTTTTTTCCAGATACGCTTTTGAAGTATTTGAAATTATCCATAAAATAAGTTCTCCATTATTTTTCTACGTTTGATAGTTTTTCAGCAATCGAACAAATAAGTCGCCTGCAAACGCCAATTTTTATCATCAAACGCGTCTAAGCGTAAAGCAGGGCACAAAGCAGAGGACTGCTTGCTTTGTCGACTGCTTGCGTTGATAAAAATGGAGTAGGTTGGTAGGTTAGAGCGGCAGTTGGTACTAAGCTTCCCAACGCACTTAGGCCAAGAATAGGCCCGTTGTGATACCGATAATGGGAGTTAGTGATAAGGATATAGAATAGACACGAAAAATTGGGGGAATAGGAAAAGTAGAAAGTGCAGGACCATGCTTTACGTGGGATTCGAACCCACAACCTCAGGGATGCACTGCCGCTTGGCTGTCGAGGCCGCTTGAAAAAGGAGTAAAAAGTTAAAAAATACCGATTAAAACTCTAAAATAATAATTTATTTAAAATCTCTCCGCATATTTTCGCGGGCTGCGTAAAATATTTGTTACGACCCATCCGATCACGATGCTCCAAATTATTTTTCTTACCTAACTTAACTTTTACATAAAAAGTAGCGGCTTGTGACGTGAATTCGGAAGAATTTTTTCGTAACAATTTCGGAGTGACAAGCGTCGGTCATGAAGTTTCTTTGAAAATGGGTGTCATATTCAAATGTCAACTCAGAAATCCGTAAGGGTGCGTTTCCGGATTCATCACACTTTCATCTATAAGCCTCTATTTTCTGACTGCCAAATAAAAATTATGCAGCATCTGTCAGCTGTCGAATTGTGAGTTTCTTCAAATCATACGATTGAAGTTTTAGGCTTGCAAATGACACATAACACACATTCAACCAATTTAAACAATGTTCCTGCAAAAGATACATTTACAGCATTTACTTAAATGCCCAGTCCACTTGATGGATCTCTTTGCATAGTAAACAAAACACAAGTATGCATATTACTGGCCAAGTGCCTTTGTCCTAAGATGTTGTTGCTATTATTCCATGTACACAGGTATATACATAGTATGTACTATATATGATATTTACTTAAAGGTAAAAGCATATTTGTTTTTGAATAATTGATGATATTGAGCAGCAAATATTTATGCATTATAAGCTGATTTGACGTAAATCATATTAAAATCTTACCACATTAAATTGATACCAAACAAACTCAGACCACTCTAAAATCTTACACGAGAGTGGTTTTTAATGTTTTTGGCAGAGAGATGAGGACATGGAAAGAAACTCGTTAAGGTTAGGACTACGCCCGAAAAATCTTACTTGTGGTTGGGCACTTTTACATTTCTGCCCAGTAGAGCGGCGGATTCGAGGGAGGTTTTTGGGTCCAGTTGAGAACGCAAAAAGAAGCGAACGTCGAAGGGTTGTGCCCGAAAAATGTCCAGAGCATTTTTTTGTGTTAGTTGCTGTTGTTGGGCACTTTAGCATTTCTGTCCAATGGAGTGGCGGATTCAAGGGGGGTTTTTGGGTCCAGTTGAGAACGCAAAAAGAAAAAAAGAAGCGAACGTCGAAGGGTTGTGCCCGAAAAATGTTCAAAGCACTTTTTGTGTTAGTTGCTGTTGTTGGGCACTTTTGCATTTCTGCCCATTGGAGCGGCGGATTCGAGGGGGGTTTTGCGGGTCCAGTTGAGAACGCAAAAAGAAGCGAACGTCGAAGGGTTGTTCCCGAAAAATGTTCACAGCTTTTTTTGTTTTAGATGCTGTTGTTGGGCGCTTTTGCATTTCTGCCCAATGTAGCGGCGGATTCGAGAGAGACTATCGGGTCCAGTTGAGAAAGCAAAAAGAAACGAACGTCGAAGGGTTGTGCCCGAAAAATGTCCAGAGCATTTTTTTGTGTTAGTTGCTGTTGTTGGGCACTTTTGCATTTCTGTCCAACCCACATTGGGCCAGAAAGCCGATTTTTTGGCATAAATTCAAAATATTCATAGAAACAAATTCGTTTTTTAACATTGCCATTTTGTAGTCAATACCCTAGTTACAAAAAATTAAAAAATATTATTGATTTTATTGCAACCCTGAAGTTTTGGCAGCCCTTCAAAGTTACATGTTCGATCAGCTAAGCGTTGGAGTAAAAACGGCGCGAAATTTTTTGTTAACTTTGCGAGCTTGTATATTTATTAATTTTAAATATAAAGATAATATTAATAATGGTAAATAGAGGTACGGGTATGTAGAATGTTTATGTTAAAAAGGTGTTTCCTTATATTTGTTAATTTGTTTTATATGTGTATAGTTTTTTGTTGTCCTTAATTAGAGAAAACTTAACCAACTTGCCCGTCTATTATGGAATAAAAAATAACTTTCTGCAAGCTTCTGCAAAAAAGTATTAATGTAACATAAAAGTACAAAATATATACTAATTTACCCTTTTTATGCTTTTTGCGGCTTTTTGCGGCTTTTCGGGTATTGCCATTTTGAAGCTAAGGTTAATTTCTGCTATGCAACACTGCTTAATATCTGGAATGACAATATTCGAAAGGCATCCGATGCTTCGCGCTGAATATTTCATCAACTTAAAGACTACAACTTAAGCGCAGAGAAAAAATATGAAATTAATGCAAAAATAAAGAATTTTGCTATTTATATCCAAAGAACATTGCCAAAATGCGGCAGAAATTTGAGTACTTAAAGAAAACACTCCAAGTGGCTGTCGTCAAAAATGATATTTTTATTCCATAGCTTAGGTTCCACATCTTCAACCAAGCCTATAAGGTCATTTTCAAACACAGTAGGACGTCCACCGATGGAATATGCTGAACCACGTTTAAAGAGAAAGTTAGCATCCGATTTAGCAGATAAACAACGCCACAACACTTGTGCACGCTGCTGCAGTTTCGGTCAAAAAATTAAATGAAAAAGACACGTCTTTAATATTGAAAAATACTTTGCTTGCTTCAAATGGCCCAAATCGAATAAGATTTCGGAGCAAGCACCCTTAACGCCCAATGAGGCTTTGGCGTTTTTGCTCGAAAACTCCTTTGGAAAAAGCCAATATTGCAACATTCAGGAGCTTCATAAAAGCCGATCTTCCGATATTTATCCCAGTTATAATAGAATATGAGAAGCCAAATGTAGGCCTTTGGAAATTATGGTAACCGATAAATAACAAATTTGCTCAAAGCAAAAAAATACCATTACCGGCAGCTGTGATTGACCTTTCAGAACCGCAAAATTTTAAAAATAATTGCGATAATTATATCCTAAATAATAATAATAATTTTACAGGTAATCATAGTGACCCTGATAATTGTAACACTTCCATATATGATGGCACTGATCATTCTGAAGCCGAAAATGAAAATCTCTTCTCGTCTGAAATATATGTGGAAATCGACTGTTAAAAATTGATTGCACCTTGCTTTATTCGAATTTTTCAAATAATTTTTAAACTTGAATATAAATCGGCATAAATAAAACTAAATTATAAATATAAATTTATAAATCGCGTCAGAAATAGTGCTTTAGTAAAAAAATCACACCCAGCAAAAATTCACCTTATATGGGCGGTGGGAGTGGGCGTGGCCGGATCGGTCTGAAATTTATCTCAGTTCTTATATATGTCATTATAAACAACTACACAAAATTTCATGTCTGTAACTTTATTTTTCGAATTTATGCCAAAAATTTGGCTTTCTGGCCCAATGTGCAACCGAGTGACTAAATGACTTGCACTTGATGGCCGATGCACGTTGGGAGGTTTTCGTGTCGCACCCGTTTTCGAACAACAAAATCAAATTGCTTTCTTTTTTTTCAATATATTCGAATAATAGAGACAACCCTCGTAGTTAAAGCAACCAATGCGTTTTTAAGCTGAAAAGTACATAAAGTACTTACATGTATGTGTATCCTCTATGGTGACATAAGTACTAAGGCCAAGGTTGTGAGCGCACAAAAGTGTGCTCCAAGCTATTGAATATATGTATATGTACTATACGAGTTTTACATACTTATAGAGAAGTGCATACTTATTCTTTATTGAGTGCACATTCTAAAGTGGACTTCTGAGTCTTTTGGCTGCTTCAGCTTATCTACTTATCGCCAGAGACTTTATTTTCATAACTAACAGACAGTATATTATGTATATGAGGCATATGCTCAAGTATGTACTAGTTTTTTTTTCGCTTTTGTTTTTATGCTTGTCAAAAGCAACTTAAAATATATCATAAATATTTGAGAGCATACAAAATTTATAGTTTTTAGTTTTTTTTTAGCAAAATATATGATGCGTTACTTGACAAAAGAGTTGAGAAGAGGCCAATAATATATTATATACCAAATATATTAGGTAGTATGGCAACACTGTTTAAGAGTAAGTACTTTTTGGGCTTAGTTAGTTAGTAATTTCGTTTTGCTGAAATCCTCTGACAGCTGATTTTTGTTAGGACAAACATGCTTTCGAAAATTGAAATCGTAAATTTGGATTGTAAAATTGTATCAAGAACATAAGCTTCGTTTCTAATATTTAAAAAAGCTACCTTATCTTAGGGTCTATACGCAGTTCGAAAATCCCAAATGGGATATTTTTTTTATTTGAAGTTTTGTCATTCCGCGCGAAATTTTTCAAACTGCGTAGACCCCTTTATCTTGAAATAAGCATTAATAATAATAGAATATTAAAATCGTAGCCAAAATCGATCATTTCGAACTTAGAACTATCTTGAGGTAATCGGCCGTGCTCCGGAAAACGATTTCGAACCATTTATTCGGATTCGTTTCAAATCCAGCAAAACGAATTTATTCATATGGTTTAAAACCAATTGTTTTGTTGCAGGGAAATTAAAACGTATCGGCAAAATAGGTTTAGGCACCATTTTATACTGAAATAATTTTTTAGTTCAATTCAATTTATTTCACGGTTTTCATTAACAATATTTATAGCTTACGTGAATTCTAATATAGTAACTTTAAGAGTTCAGGTTTTAATTACCTTTTCTACTTGCTTAAAATATAATATGACTTCAAAAAAATTTACAATGATAAGATTATAATATACAAGATTGTGGAAAAAAAATTCAAAAACCAACTGAAGAATTATAATTTTTTCAGTATTCTTTGATATTCTTAGATTATATTCATGACAACTTCAAGTTAGATATTTACAGAGAATCATTTTGAATTACTATTTTTCTGACTCAACCCAAAAAATAGCATGCACAGCCAAAACGAATTTTTATATGGTCCCATTTATATCCCAAAGGGGATATTCCAAATGGGATTTTTTTTTTATATGTATTTTGGTCATTCCGCGCGAAATTTTTCGAACTGCGTATACCCCTTTAAGGCCAATACGCAGCATGCAAAAATTCCGCACGAAATGTCAAAACTTCATATAAAAAAAAAAATCCCAATAAAGGGCAATTTTTTTTTTATATGAAGTTTTAAAATTTTGTGCGTAATTTTTGCATGCTGCGTATGGGCCTTTACATAAAAAAATTTCCCTTGTAATAGGCATAGCATAGTCGTGGATAATTTCCCTCGAAAGGTGTTAAGCTGTGCTATCAATGAGCAAGGGAAATATAAGTTGATGGTGATAGAAAAAAATACGGACTTGGAAGCACGCGAAAACGAATCCAAACAAAATTGTTCGTTTTTTTTTTCGCTTTTCGAAGCACGGCCGAATTTTTTCGTGGCTGAGGGACGTTCTAAAAACATTAAACGCGTTTTTCTCGAAACCATGTTTTTCAACCGTATTTCAAGCGTACCTCTTGATCCTATGTTCCGATTCCCTTCATTTAAACCATGTTTGAAAGGATATAATTTTTTGTATGCCTAACAGTATACATGAAAAAGTGTTAAATTGTTATTTTTAAGCCAGGTCAAATCACAAAAAAAGTAAAAAAAAAAAAAAATTTCGAACGTCCACATTTTAATTAATTTTTCGTCAAAACTCATTCTGATTTAGTATAAAGGCCCGTACGCAGCATGCAAAAATTCCGCACGAAATGTCGAAACTGCATATAAAAAATATCCCACCATTTGGGACTTTTTTTTTATATGAAGTTTTGACATTTCGTGCGAAATTTTTGCATGCCGCGTGTGGGCCTTAAGGCAATAATAATTTCATTATCTTCAATAGACAAAAAACATTTTTCATTTCGGTTCACTAGAAGAGGCTGGAGAACTGAAATGCGGGGACGATATTCTGCAGACAAGAGCCGTCATATAAAATTTTGTCGAGAAAAAAATTTCCAATTATTGTATAATAAAAATCACATTTAAAGGGGTCTACGCAGTTCAAAAAATTTTGCGCGGAAATATGTATATCCCCATATGGGATTTTTTTAATATGAAGTTTTGTCATTCCGCGCGAAATTTTTCGAACTGCGTATAGGCCTTAACAATCAAAACAGGAAGTTTGTATGTCTTTTCATCATGCCACAAATAATTTCCAAACTTCGCCTACTTTTTGGCCAAATTTGAAAGAACCTCCCCTTAAGGATTTACTTAACTCACCCTAATTGCCAAAAATACTTCGAATTGTGTAACCGTGTTCCAGCTGTTAAACATTTTGCCAAATTATTTTCGTAATTAAACTATTAATAGTTTTACATAACTTTGGCTATGACTTGCATATAAACGCAAAAACCTAAAACAAAAACATTTTCAGAAATCATAGAAATTAAAAAAAAAAACAAAACAAAAACTTACTTCAGTCACTTTGCCCCACGCTGAACTTTTACAGCGTTAAGGCTTAGTTTTGAGTTGCGTATCCTTGTATATGGTATATAGATATGTATATATGTGTATCTAAACAAATGTGTCGTGTTGCTTGTCTAACTGCAGTAAAATCATCATCATGATTAATTGATGAAAATCCTTTTTGCCATGCAGGATAATAAATTACAATCCAAACACACACAGACAGACTAGTTGTGTCTTTCATGGTAGAGGGTGGCAGTGGGGCCTTCAGTCGGGCAGGTAGCGAGACATGAAAGAGACATGTACCACATGCTACAACTAGCCAAAAAGAGTTGGCTAGCTGTTGCCCTCCAGCTCTTACGCACACTGACGCACGCTTAAGCAACTTTGATTTCTCATGTGTGTGTGTGTCTGTCTGTCTATGTATTAGGTTGTCAAATAAGTTCTTTCCGTTTATCAGTTCACTTGATACAATAGACTCCAAGTCAAGAATATGCTAGACTGTTAGTTTAACTTTTTTCCCTTGTCCAGTGGGGAATAGGCAGAAAGCAGAGCAAAAAATCTTCCCAGAACATTGAGATCGATCCCCTAGTGAAGCTGCCTGTGGGATTGACGTTGACGAGACCCCTGGCCAAACTGTGCTGATGACGTAGAAGAACACAAGCATGTAGCTGAAAAGTCTGTTGTCTCAGGTCGTGATGCGAGAATGGAGCTGTCGTATGGATTTTATAAGCTGCGTCAAGTAACTTAGAAACTGTACCATTTGAATGCAATCATCGAAACTTTTTCAGCTGAAACAAAAGTCTGCGAAGAATAGTTTTTGGCTAAGAATCGAGCCAAGAAGCCACAACGTATAATAATTATTCCCATGCAAGCATACTATTACTACTATTTTGGCCATTACAACCGGTTATCGGTCTTGGCCGCAGAAATTATCCTACGCCAGCGGTTTCTGTCCTGTGCTTGCTGGCGCCAATTGACAATCCCAAGTCTACGAAGATCCTCCGTTGCCTGATCTTCCCATCGCAGAGGCGGGCGTCCCTGTCGTCGTCGACCTTCCACTGATTTCTTTTTTTCTTCTTGGCTGGAGCATTACCATCCATTCGTGCCACATGACCTAACCAGCGCAGACGTTGTAGTTGTATGCGGCGAACTAGTTCAGTGTCGCCGTATAGCTCATACAGCTCGTGGTTAATTCGAATACGAAAATCACCATTCACTTTATCGGTCCAAAGATACGTCGGAGGATTTTTCTCTCGAAAGCCCCTATCGGATGAAGACAATGTCCATGCTTCAGCGCCGTAGAGAAGCACGGGTATGATGAGGGATTTGTAGAGGGTTATTTTCGTATGCCGAGAGAGGGCTTTACACTTGAGTTCCTTACTTAGCCCAAAGTAACACCGGTTAGCAAGTTTAATCTGTCGACGTATTTCCATGCTGACGTCATTTTTTGTATAAAACTCCGAAGCTGTAGCTATCTATTCCCCGTGGTGTCGTCTCCTTACTTGTAGATAGCAGGTATTTCGTCTTGGCAGTAAACAGACCCATGTTTTTCGACTCTTTTTCAATTTTGGAGAAGGCTCCGCTTACTGCACGTATGTTACTGCCAATAATGACAATGTCGTCGGCATGACACTCTTATAAAAGATAGTGCCTGACTTGTTCACATCGGCACGGCGCAGGATAGCTTTCAGTAGTAAATTGAAAAAGGCGCATGATAGTGTATTACCCTGCCTGAAACCTCGTTTGGAGAGGTCTTTTCCTATCAAGACGGAACTGCAGGAGTTACTCAACGTCAACTAGCTAAGCAGGGATACCAAACTCAGAAAAATTCGAGCTGTTGGGACAAGTTAGTGATGTGAAGAATAAAACCCATGCACGTCACTCAAGAACAACTGAGAATATTGCTGCTGTAGCGCAAAGGGTTGAAGAAAACCCAGGTTTGTCCATTCCTCGTCGTTCTTTGGAGTTGGGCATTCCACAAACGTCATTACACCGTATTTTGCATAAAGACCTGGTTCTTAAGGCTTATAAAGTTCAGTTAACACAAGAGCTCAAGCCGGCCGATCATCAACAACGTCGTGTCTTTGCTGATTGGGTCCTTGAAATGCATAAAAATGATACGGAATTCCATCGAAAACTCCTCTTGACTGATGAGGTCCATTTCCACCTCGGTGGCTACGTCAACAAGCAAAATTTTCGCATCTGGGGCTCGGAAAACCCAAGAGTTATTCTTGAGAAGCCTCTTCATCCTCAACGTGTGACTGTTCGGTGCGGTTTATGGTCCGGCGGGGTCATTGGACCTTACTTTTTCGAAAATGAGGTTGGATCAACAGTTACGGTGAATGGATTGCGCTATCGAGAGATGATTAATGATTTTTTATGGTCGGAGTTGGATGGTATTGATCTGGACAACGTTTACTTTCAACAAGACGGCGCTACGTGCTACACAAGCAACGAAACCATTGCTCTTTTACGGGAAAAGTTTCCGGACCGTGTTATCTCTCGAAGAGGTGATTACAATTGGCCACCGAGATCTTGTGATTCAACACCTTGCGACTTCTTTCTTTGGAGCCATGTGAAAGATAAGGTCTACGCCAACAGCCCAGCGTCGATTCAAGACCTCAAAGATAGAATTCGTGAGGCTATCGAGGATTGCGATTTGGTTATGGAAAATTTCATGAAAAGGATATGGTCCTGTAAGCGTGGTCGTGGTGGCCATTTGGCTGATGTTGTTTTTCATTATTAACGGCATACCTTTCCCTTTATTATGAAATAAACATCCAATCATTTATCTCAAAAATTGACATTTTTCTTTGAATACCAAAATAACACCTTTTATTGGAAAACCCTATATTTATTATACGACAGTAATTCAGTACCCTATCCGAAGGAACTACGTACCTCAACAAGATATTTGAAACCTAATATGGCATCAAACCACGTTGCAAACGGTCCAAAATTTGGAATGGCTGATGCAGATTTTGGGCCTAAATCTATTTAGGAATATCTTCCATTTCTAACGCAGTATGACGCTTAATAAGACCTAAAAAGTGAACTTGTAGGAAATTGAGGAAAAAATTGACTAGGCCACCCTGAAAAAAACTGCTTGACTAATGCCACTCGGGCTTAAACTTGAGTGATCCAAAATATAGTCTGCCGAAAGATTTATTCGTTCAACCAATTCTAATTTTTGTGTTTAGCAAGAATATTTGGGAATATTTTGGTGATTTGCTCTAAGGGCCTATACGCAGTTATATCCCATTTGGGATTTTTTTTTTTATATGAAGTTTTGTCATTCCGCGCGAAATTTTTCGAACTGCGTAGACCCCTTAAAAAAAAAAAGGAAATCATTTTAAATTTTAACGATTTCCTTTCCGATTTCCGAAATCCAACAAATCAAAGATCTTAAAAATCAGTGCAACTGTTCTTAAGTTATAAATGCTAAGCCAAACAATAAACCGAGCAAACTTATTTGCCAACCCAATATTATATTGCTGTGTGTATCTGTGTGGCTGTCTGTCTGCCTGTGTGTGTGTGAATGCAGATGGGCAGCTGAGGTTGGCGTGTTGGCCGGCATTGAATTAAGTTTCGACGGTGCCGCCGCTAACGATAGCAAACCAGGATGCGCGCTAGCTGCCTAAATTAGCTTAATTTCATTTAAAAGGATACAAGGATGTGTGCCAACAAAGACACACACAAACATACACGCACACACATACAGGAAGAAGAAGCGACAAAATGAGTAGAGCTGCAGAACATGCTCCATTGGCATTGTACGAGGGCAGGCTAAAAAGTTATTGGCATAGCCGAGTAACAATGCAGGCAAACACTTAATGGGTCAGCTCTACGCAGGATATCCTCAACTATAAGCAACCTATGTCCTCACAAATTTCCACAGCTCTTATACGATCTTGACGCGTTTTTAATTAGCTGATTTTAAGCTTACTTGAATTATATAAACCAAAAATTGGTGCAGACCAGAGAACTGCAACCGGTACCTTTTTTTTATTCACATCGGATCATTGACTTGAATTTTGCGTTCTAAAGCGATATCAGTTACAATGCGGTCAAATCACTTGCGATCATGCGGTAAAATGCGGTCAGTACCGGTTGTGATTGGTTTGATTTTGCGGTCAGCTGGCATGCGGTAGGGTATCGCAATTGACCGGTTGGCAGCCCGATTTTTTGCGGTAAGGTATTGCAATTGACCGGTTGGCAGTCCGATATTTTGCGGTATAGTATCGCAATTTGAGTAGTTGATAACTTACTATAAAACTTAAATTCTTAATAATAAAAATTTTGTCCTTCAATGAAATTTTTCTTATATTTAATGTCTTATTGTCTTATATTAAATGCGGTCATACCGCATTGACTGACTTGATTTTACCGAAAAATTAGTACTCAGTTCAACTCAGTTGAGTGTGTAGAAGCAATGCGGTAAAATCAAGTAAGTCACAATATACCGCAAATGACCGCATGATCGCAAACTGAAAATGCGGTATGAAAGCATCCTGAACGCGTTCGGAAAAATTTTGATTCGACCGGTACTTGAAAAAACTGAAACCTGTCGGTACCGCATCCGACTGGGAGCGCATTTTCAACAAACATGCTTAAGCTGACTTGTTCATACCGGTCTCTGGTGCAGACCTTAGGGAACGTACCCATGCTGCGAAACCCTTTCAGTGGGGAGGTGGATCTTTGAAATATCGCGCTTGGTCATAAAAGCAAAAAACTCGCGATTTGGTTTTTTTTGTTTTAAGGTGATCAAAGTGTTTAAATTTTGTAATCTAGAGAGAAAACCACTATAGCAAAAAAAAAATGTATCCTTTAGTTTAAAAGGAAAAGAGGATGAGAGATTAGAATTCTTAGCAAATCCGGGCCAAAGGCTGGCAGAACGCTCTAGTAGTATAGTAAATTATTGGAATCCAACTAGTTTCCTAGGATCTACTCCTATCATTTTGAGAGAGATTTAATTCAAACAATGAGTTTATCTGCAGCTCAAATGACGATTTTGAAATCATTGACAAATCGTAGCTTTAAACTACATAAGATTTTTGCGTATTTTTCTAAACATAATCACTCTCCATGTCTCTTTTTCCATTTACTGTTCAGCCTACTCTCGCATGTGCCAGCTATGCTTCTAATTTGCTGTACCCACAGGATAAGGGCTATATTTTAGTCGTTACATTTTGGTTCGGGATCATATTTCAGCAACGATTGCGTAAATCAAATATAGATTTCTCTGTCCCTTTTGGAAAGAACACATATTATGTGTCTAATGCTAGAGTAACAGCTAGAAAAAATATTAGTTAACAACTATGACATAAGCTAATGAAATATTTTTTTAAATAAAAAAAATGCGCTTGCTCCGCTAAACGAATTTGAAAATTTTAATCGGATTCGTTTTGAAACCGAATTTTTGCTGGTAAGTAAAGTAAAATTGGCGTAATAAGCTTAAAATAAAAATGATTTTCGGAAATCGAATGCTTGGTGCTTCCAATTTCACCAAACCGAATTTTTCATATGGTTTGAAACCGAATGTTTTGCTGTAAGAGGAAGTAAAACGAAACGGCTAAATATGTTTAAAAAAGAACGAAAAAAGAGGAAACCCTCTAAAAATACGTCTAAAAATACATCCGATTTTCACGCTTTTCGCCTCTTTCAGCCAACAGTTTTTGGCTTGGCTCGGTGCTGTCGGAAATCCGATTTCGTCCATATTCCAAATATTTTCGCGCTTGAAATTGTGCTCAAAATAATTATTTTCCACATAAAAACTGCTTTAGCAACGAAAAAATGCTAAATGACGCGTAATTTGTGATTCCGGATTTACCCCAAAACGAGCTTCCGAATTCACCCCAAATCGACTTTTTCGAAACGGAATAGCGTCATTCTGGTGGCTTGCAAAAATCGAAATGTAGCCTTTAGTGTTATTGAAGTCTAGAGTCTAGATATTTTGCAATTGCATACACAAACAAAACAATTTTTTTTTGTGCACATATTATACACGAACACATGACGATAAATGCGGCAGGGTTTCCGCGTTACACAAAGAAAATTTGGCTTGTAACAAAAATAGCTGTCGTGTTTAATTTCAATAAATATTTTTGCTGAGTTAATATTTTTGTTTAATTTTATTTAATATTTAAAAATAAAGAACTTGCAATATTTTAATGAAAATCAAATGTAAACAACATATAGTAATAAAAAGGTGTAGAGCTGCGGCAACCCTGTCAGCAGCTTTGTATAAAAAAAAATAGTTTCGCGGGAGAGAATATATCGGAAAAATAAGTGAAACATAGGAATTTATCGAAAATAAAAATGCAAGTAAGCTATCGACAAAAAAAATCGTTTTCCAGAGCACGCAAAAACGAATTCGAATAAAATTTTTCGGTTTGGTTTTTTCGTTTTACGGAGCACGGCTGTATATTGTGTGAAATTTATATGCCTTTTATCGAATTTTTTTTCGATACACAGCCACACAAAAATGGTATCATGCTCATTTATTTTGGGCTTACTAAAATTTAACACGCACGGCATTGGAAACAATTACGTTAGGTTTCGAGAATACATAGGGCTGCTACTAGTTCGAAATTAAAATAATTTTCGAGTTTTTGTCAAAAATCGGACTTGATGACGTAAACTGGGCTGCAGCTTTGGTTTTAGCAAAAGGATTTTTTTGTGTGGCTGTGTCTTACAAAAATTTTTTTTTTTTTATATTAAGGGGTCTACGCAGTTCGAATTATTTCGCGCGGAATGACAAAACTTCATATAAAAAAAAAATCCCATTTAGGATATCCCATTTGGGACTTTTTTTTTACATGAAGTTTTGTCATTCCGCGCGAAATTTTCGAGCTGCGTATAGGTATAAAGTGAAAAAATAAAAAATTTTCAAATTCTCTTTTTTTTAGGAAATGACGATTTTGACAAAAAAACTCAACTCTAGTTTTATACAGTTTTGAAATAAGACGGTCTCGAAAAAAATGTTGACAAAACAATATTTATATTATATTTGATTGAAATTTTAAAGAAAAATATTTTTACTTAGCTAATCTTTTAGAAATTTTGTTAGGGAATTTCGCTTTCAAATTTGTTTTCATAGCAGCTGAAGCATTGACTTAATGTCTTTTTTTACATGGTTTTTACTGGAACGTATCCAACGTGTAAAAAAGGAATTAGTTGTTTATAAGTTTGGTATAGAAACAATTTTTTTTTTTGTGGCTGTGTAATTATTATTTTTCAAAGTTTCTCAATTTCCGGAATTCGAATTCAAGTCGTAAGTAGTATTCCAGATGAAAGCTATTTATAGCAGACTAGGGCAATTCCATACAATGCCTAGTGAATATCCTTTCTACATGAAATTCACCTATTATTCCTTTTTCTGTGGCTGTGTAATTATACTTTTTCAAAATTTCTCAATTTTCGGAATTCGAATTCAAGTCGTAAGGAGTTTTCCCTAGTCTGGTATAAATAGCTTTCATCTGGATTTCCATACAATGCCTAGTGAATATCCTTTCTATATGAAATTCACCTATTATACTTTTTTTCTGTGGCTGTGTAATTATACTTTTTCAAAATTTCTCAATTTCCGGAATTCGAATTCAAGTCGTAAGGAGTTTGCCCTAGTCTGCTATAAATAGCTTTCATCTGGATTTCCATACAATGCCTAGTGAATATCCTTTCTACATAAAATTCACCTATTATATTTTTTTTCTGTGGCTATGTAATTACGCTTTTTCGAATCGGGCGATGGTACATGAAATTAAGAGTTTAAAGATTTCTCAATATCCAGAAACTCGAATTCAAGTCGTGAGGAGTATGCCCTAGTCTGCTATAAATAGCTTTTATCTGGATTTCCACACAATTCCTTGTGAATACCCTTTTCGCTTGGAATCTAGCTATTATTTTAAAATTTAATGCCATAAAGAGTATTTAGACTTTCTCATAGCCAAAGCAGCAAACAGTTTCTTTGAAAATTTTTTAAAATTTATTTTTATATATTTATTTTTTACGCTTGACATCCTTGCCTTTAAGCAAGGATATGCATGGAACAGGTAAACGTAGTGCCTTTGTGTGTGTGTGTGTTTATAATTCATTAGTTTTCTAAATATATACATATATGTATGCATGCTTTATACAGTTGTGCTCATGTGTGTGTGCAGTAAATATTTCGTAACTTAATTGGGTAGAAATTCACTACCTATTTACATACTACATATATACTAAGCTCATAAAGATGCCACACAGACAGTCAGTCAGCCAACTATTCAAGCCATTGAGGCATTAAGCCAACTCTTGACGTCTGATTAAAGCACTCATTGAAAAAGAAAAATTAACTCGAATTTATTTAAGCAATGTATAGCTGTATATGAAAGCGTGTATCTATGTGAGTGCCTGTATCTGTGTGTGTGTGTATGGCAGAACTTAAAGTGCAAACAACTTGCATCTAAATTAATTTTTGCATTCGCTTTGCAATTTAATTAAAGTCAACGACGTAGTCAGTCAAACACACTCCGAGTCATTCGTCGTCCTCTCTCATTCGTTATACACGGCATATACATATATATATGGCATATAGCACGTATGTATGTACTACGTCACGTTGGCCCAATTAAATACTACTAACATATGCATACAACATTGGTGCAACTTTGGTCTAGCAAATAGCTTAAATACCAGAAAGCATAGCATATTGGCTTAAATTTTGGGAATTGAAAATTGTTCTAAAAAGCAGAGAGAAGGCCTAAGGTGATCCTCAGCTCCATTGACAACGGACATACATATCTCTGAAATTCGATGCCTTGTCCTGATGTTCTCGAAATGTGGTTATCGAATGTATAATGGCAATGAGAGTAGTTGGATTATGGAATGTTTATAATTTAAACATAGTACCTAGCCTATTTAGTCAGGATAGGATTCGGAAATTTCGATACCTGTTGCTATGTTCTCGATGCGGGATAAAAAGTACTAGTGGGAATGTTGTTTATATACTATACCTATATTTGACCATCTGTATCTTCCCGAATTTGGGCATTTGTTCCGGTGTTCCCGATTCGTGGAGATCGTACGGAACGCATGGGTTCCTCACAAAGAAGTGGGGCACTGCGACCAGAAGATCTTTTGTACCGTACCCATAACTCACTGCAAAGCACTTTCCGGCAGTCACATAGAATATGTCTGGTGGTTTCATCGTCCTCGAGACAGAGTCTACACTCTGCAGAATCCGAAAAGCCCATTTTCTGTAGATATCTAGGTAGGTATCTAACAGTGTGGTGGCCAGAAAGGTATGCTACCAGGAGTCTTAAGTCCGGTTTGAAGAAGAGCCAATATATTCACGTATACCTTACTCATTTTTGAACCCGTCCGTGAGCCATTGTTGCCACCGGAGGTAGAGACATGACCGAGCTAAGGACCTGCTTCCAGCCGTCCTCACGGGGAGAGTATAGTCGCACTAGCAGTAGTGTATCGCAATAACGGCGCGTACCACACAAAGTGGTTACAAGTTGAACCCCTTTTGATACCTATTGGCCGATATACTATTATACTATCTAGACCATCCACTGAGAACTTCTTCGAGAATTTCGATTCTTAATAGGATGTTCACAAAAAGTTCGTATCTTAAATACTACGAGCATATAATAATTGATATTATCTACAAAATGAGTCCTACATCACTTTTCTACGATTAATAGTTTTCCAGCAATCAAAAATATAAATCGCTCGCAACCGCCAAAGTGCAGCTAAGTGTAAAGCAGGGTACAAAGCAGAGGACTGCTTGCTTCCTCGACTGCTTGCTGTCTTGTTTAATGGATACTTTTATTGGCAACAATTTAGACCTTTAAATCATGACTCTAAGCTTAATAAAAAGAAAGATATTATGCAAAAATATATAATGCCAAGGGGCGGTATCACGCCCCCTACCAATAAATACAAAAACTCGGTTTTGGGTTTAGAACAAGGTCCCTTACGATCTCTAAAAGACGTATTTCTGTGATGTTCACTTCAACACCTTTCCATCGATGATGATTTTATTATAAAAATTTAAAAATAAGAGTTATTTCTCAATTTCTAAGTAAAAATTGGCATTTAAATATTATTACATAATTTTTATTTTAAAGTAAAAAAATAAAAGAGTAAAAATAAAAATTTACCTTATTCCGGATAGTTCTTTCATAAATATGATATATAGTGGCGTGCACTTTACTTCAAAGTTCTTTTTTCGCTTTGATTTAAAAATTTCAAAGGTCTTTTCGCTTTTCTTGCCTGAGTATCCGTTCCATCCAAAGTTTTCAATTCTGCACACTAACAATTCGCAATCAGCTGCGGATCTAGGGTTTGGTCTTGAGGGGGGTTCTTCACTTCAAAGTGTATATATATCAGAGCTCGCGAAACACTTTCAACCCATTTTTCCAACCTTTGGGGGTTGGGGGTCCGGACCCGAAAACAGCCCCCGTGGTTCCGCCACTGTTCGAAACCATGTTCAGCATCATGATCGTGGTCCACGTTATCGATCTTAATCAATTTATAACTGATCCTCTTTGTTGTAACTTTCTTCGAAGCCTCCTTCGTTTAGACCACGAGTTCTGTTCTCTTTGAAAAATCCTCAGTGTTCTTTCCAAAAATGTAGCAAAATTGGATACCCTGTCGGCTTTTCCGTTTTGCGTAGACAATTCATTCTTCCCAATACAAAAACTAATATTGCTTAAATTCCGAAGTGAACTCAATCCATAATTGCTTAGACCAGACCTAACCCTATAACCTAGTGCTGGAGAAAAAATCGATGATCGAAGTTTAAAATCGCTATATATCGATGTTGGCCAACAGAGATGTTTCTCCAGCACTTCTGCTCTCATCAAATGGGTTTTTAGTAATGCTGGAGAAACATCTCTGTTGACCAACATCGATATATAGAGATTTTAATCTTCGATCGTCGATGTTTTCTCCAGCACTACTATAACCTGATTCATTTCCATTTTATTGCCCACCCCCAAATTTGAAGAAGACAACATTTTAGAATCAAAGTTGTTTATTAAACTGTCTTGCTCTCCTCTGGTCGCTATTCCACTCTATGTTATGTTTTAAAACTTCGATCCAACCATCCATAAACTAGCTTGTGACACCACTTACCACTATCCGTACAAGCCAAGATCTCTAGACATCGTCTTCTTTAAAAAAAATAGAGTTTGTGAGCTCTTCTTGGTGTAATAACAGATCACAACTCATTCGGCTGTCATTTGGCATGGTTCATGGGTCCCACAGAGTACTTGAGCCATCTGTCTAAAAGAATCCAAATCGAATTCCGTATGCTCTCTTTAATTTTCGTGTCCTCATCCTTACCTTTGGTAACGTAGTATACTTGGTTACGTCAACCCTCACTGACTATCTAGTTGAACCGCCGGCCAAATGTATATCGTCTCGAGCATACACTCGGAAATGTATTGGTTTCCCTGTACTTTCTGTTCGAATGAACTTTTCATAAACTTCCTACTGCTATGACGACACCACCTCTAATCTTTCTTTTATCTTTTCTAATGCAGATTTTTTTTCATGCATCACGCTGGCCATAATCGCACAGTAAGCAAGATGATTGTGCTGCCTGTAATGCCAACACCAGAAGAGGATCCATTGCTGGCCTGGGTCAATGATGTGCTCCAATGCAGGTTCACGGATTACGCGCCCTTGCGCAGTGGTGCAGCCTATTGCCAACTGTTGCACATTCTCTTTCCATACAATATAGATTTGCGTTTGGTGCATTTTCAATGCTATCAAATGGTCGAGTTTATATTCAACTATGAGTTACTGCAGCTGGGACTAGCACGCTCCAACATAGTATTCCATATACCAGTGCGCCGTCTGATACTGGAGAATGCTCCCATGGATTTGCGTAAGGTGCTCAAATGGTTTTACAATATCTTCCAGCAGCGTCCAAAAGGTCCCAGACGTTACAATGCACGTCAGGCACGTTGTATGCTGACCATAAAGCATTTGCCCAGCTTGGAGCATAACATCATACGAAAGTATTTCCATGAGATGGATACACGTAGAGCAGTCGTAGATGGTCTGACTCCCCGACCATTGAGTCAATTGCCAGCCATGATCTATGGCACTAAGCTGACACGCATGGCTATCTATGTGTCCAATAACAAAATTGGACTGGCCAGCAACGAGGTGGAGCGTGAGCTTATCAAGATTAATAGCTTCAGCGCACTCACGAAGCCGACCAAATACTATTGGGGCACGCGGGATCTTGTGGTCAGTCGTTTAGTCATTTTTGTTAGTATAATTCAAACAAATCTCTGATTCTTCTTAACTTGCAGCTGAATCTGGAGCGTCTGAATGTGCAGCTGCATGGCAGTGGACTGCCCCCTTGCATTGAAGTGAATCGACGCCGCCGTGATCACTGTTTACCCTGGCAGCAGGTATATCTTTTTGCGGATGAGCTAAATTCGTTGGTGTCGCGTCCAAATCTTAAACGCTGGTGCCGTACTGTCAACTGTTTGGCCTACAGATGCTCTCCATTGCGCCTGAATGCACGTTTGCGTCGTCTGTTCAATGTGCGCATAATCGTTGTCAGCTTTACCGAATGGATGGCCTGTCTGCAGCCAAAGCCAGCCGATTTTGCAAAACGTGCGGAAAAGTGTCGTAATCCCAATAATGACCACAAGCTGCTCTTAGTGCTGGTCAATTTGAATAATACGGATTTGAATGATCTGTCACACTGGTCCAAGCCGGTGCGCATGGAACGCTTTAAGCCGCGTCGCATTATACGTCTGCAGGGTTATGTGGGAGATCAGTTGCAAGCCATAACCGAGCTCTGTCAACGTCGTGAGCTATATTTGACGACTGCGTTGATGACGTCAGTGCTGCCCTTGACTGAGCCTATTGACGGTGGTAATGCGGATCGTATAAACCAGGCGCTAGAGGACTTGATAATGCAGGGCGAGCAAGACAAGCAAAAGAATGCTAATAAGCCAATTGCTTGCATTGCCAAATTTTGCGCTGTGTCTTAAAACGAACGACGCTAGATGGCGCTAGCACTAGCTAGATGGCAATAGCATAGGATAGATGGCGCCTGCTCTGCGCACTTGTGTTTCTCAGTCATTTCAAGGACTGCTTATTTTAGAGTAAACTTTTTTTATTCAATAAAAGAAGTACTAATTTTTTATTTTACTTTTAAACAATTTATATACTTATTAAAACGATTGCAATTTATACAAAAATATATTAATTTGTATGTTTTGTTTTGTGTACAAATAGTGGAAAGCGGGGTGAATTCGGAAGTGGGCTGGACCCGGAAACACAAACAGGTTTCTGAGTTGACATTTGACTATGACACCATGAACCGTCGCGTCGATGGTTTTTCATAATACTCCGACTTGACTACACGTGTTTTTCTGTTCAGTATAATTTTTATCCAAAAAAATTGCTTCCTTGAGTGTTATTTTAGGTGCTCTTTCCGACGAATTCCCTTTTTAAGGCCCGTACGAGCCTTAAATAAATTCCCATTTTTGGGATATTTTATTTTATATGAAGTTTTGACATTTCGTGCGTAATTTTTGCATGCTGCGTATGGGCCTTTAAAAAAAAAATATTTTTTCAGGCCATTTCACTAGGCAATAAATATTTTTATATTCACTCATTAATTTCAATGTATTATTCAACCTTTTTTTACCAAAAATAAAGAAATAAAAAAAATGGACACTTACGTATTCACCCAAAAAAAAAATCGAAAATCGCGAATTTGGCATTTTTTTGCTCGGAGATCAATCTACTTGACATAAAATTTTTAGTATCGATCTGAAATTTGACACAATGTAGCCCTGAACGAGACAACTTCTAATTTTGAAAACAAAATTTTTTGTCCAAAAAATCTACGAAAAAATGCTTCCGAATTCACCCCACTTGCATCGAAACATTCTCAAATTTAATATATAAGTTTATTGGATAAAATTGTTTTAGTTCAATTTAAAATACAACTAATTCTGTTTTTAAACGATAGATTAGTTCCAGAAAGAATCGTGCAATACAAAATCGTGAAAATATATTAGAAAGTGAAAGATTAGGTTAATAAAAATAATTTTCTTACAAATTTCAATCAAATAGCTTTTTTTTAATTGTGCTAAATCGAATGAAATTGTTTAAACAAATTTTTTTGAATTGAAATTTTTTGATTTTTAAGCTAATAATTAATATTTTACCAAAACAAAATGGTTTCTATTACTTTCTGTAGGTAATAAAAACAAATTTATTGAATAAAAGAGGCATAAAAACGTTTTTCGATATGTTTATTTGCTTGCCTTAAATAAAATAAATCAAATAATATAATTGTCAATATAGCAAAAAAATGTGGAACGCTTCACGATTTTGCGTGTCATCCTTGCGCAGGGGCCATGCTAATCTTCTCTGTATCGTTCCAATTTTAGTATATGTTCTGCCGAAGCAAGAACGAGTGTAAGAAATCAATGAGTGCTTATATGCGTACAAGCGCTGCTACAGCCACTTGTGAATTATAAGCAATTGCAGTAAAAAAACTAAATATTATGCGCTACAGGCGCCATCTAGTGATAATTATTATGATGCATAAACACAATTGCTTAAAATTAAGGCACAAATCGTCACAGAGAACTTTGTGAACAACTAAAAAATTTAAAAATTTTAAATAATAATATTAACTATTAAAATTTATTTGTGTTAAAAAAAATTATTGCTTACTTTGGCAATCAATTCTAGGGCCTTGTTGCTGGCGCCATCTAGCGTGCCGCTGGCAAAACTAATTTTAGCGCTGTCAACTGTGAGCAACTTAATTTTAGGTACTAAAAGGTTCAAGTTGTAAGGTTCGATAATCCCATTAACCGCACCAAACAGTGATTTTTTCGGGATGTAATGTTGATGTAGGAATCACTTGGGGGCTTGATTCACACCAATAACAATTTGCTTATTAACAAAGCCATTCAGCCAAAAATGGGCCTCATCGGAGAACATAATTTCTCGACGAGAATCACGAGTGGTTTTCATCGCTTCCAGGGCCCAAACGGCGAACTCACGACAACCTTACCGAAAGATGTCAAAAATCTATCCACAAAAATGGCCGCCATGAGCTATCAAAATCCTATTATTCCTATTGGTAAACCCTTTGCAAGCACGTTTGTTAATCGAAAAAATCAAGAATGTAAAAAAAACAAATTTCATCCATTATTATTACATTATTATGCCCTGCTCAACGTCGGTGAGCCTGGGCACAGGCTATCTATAAGTACTTTCCATTGTCGTCTATTCGCAGCGACTTCACGAAGCTCGCTAATGTTTCTGGTATTTCTTAACCTGTTTCTTTCCGTAGCAAGCTGTCCATTAATTTCATTTAAAGTTTAGCGCCTCCATGTTGTCTTTGGGCGACCTCTTCGTCTGCTTCCTTGAGGGTTGTACTGTAATGCCATGTTAGCAATATCATCTTGAGGTTTACGCAGAGTGTGACCAATCCATCCGAATTTGCGTCTTCGAATTTCAATGTTGATATCTGTGATATTCGTTCTAATTCTTAGCTCGTCATTGAATATGCGGTTAGGCCAGAAGATTTTTAGAATTCTGCGAAGACATCGATTAACGAAACCACGCAACTTTTGTTGTACTTGCTCAGTTACGAAGCACGTTTCGCAGTCATATAATAGTACCGATAGTAGGCAAGATTTGAAGATGGAAATTTTAGTTTTGCTGCTGTAGCAACATGAGGCCCATATTTTGTTTAGACGCGTAAAAGCACACCTCCCACCATATTAAAAGTGCAGAATTGTACCAAAATATGTATCTTGTGGCAAAAATTCATAGCTCTAGCTCTTACAATCAAAAAAAAAAACAGATAAAGAGACGTTGGCGCAGCCATGACAGCAAGCTGCTGCAAGCAGAAAGTTAAAACAAATACTGCTTGCCCGCTAGATGGCGTCAGCTGCAGCAAGTGCTGGTTTGTGTCAATGCTAGCTCAATTAAACATATGTAGCAAAGATAGCAACCGGCAAGGTAATTAAAATCAGTTTTAATTTAAAAACAAAAATATGTGCATGCGTTGTGCTTCCAAGCTCGTCGTACCAATGGCGCGATTTTTAAATACGGCATTATAATTAACTAAAGTTTTGTCGTAAATATGCTTATCCCGAAAATAATACGCACATAGTACATGGCTTATATTTGGCTTGTGGTACAAAAATTTTATTTATTGTAATTGTGCTAAATAAACGTACATACAATATTAAGAAAAAAAAATACTATGGCTAGTTATTGTATTGTGTTTTATTCTAGGCAATTGAAAAAAAACACTTGCACCCAATACAGAGTTTACCGGGGCATAAAATTCGTTAGTACGCACAACTCTCTGCCTATGCGCATTTCTCTCTTTCTCTATCTCTTTCAATTTACAGCGCTGAAATTTATAAAAAAAAAAATCAAAAGAATTTACATTTTTGCAAATCATTACGATTACAATAATGAACCTTCGGTATTTTGAAAAAAACAAATAGACCTAGGTATAGGTTTAGCTTAGATCGAGTTGCGTTTTTTTTTTTTTTTTTTAATTCTATATACATAGTATATAGACGTATACTTTTGCATATTTTTTTTTTAATGAGAGCATTGTAGAGCATTGTGTGTTTCTAGACTGCCTAATTATATTTCAGTTGTATATGCTTAGATAACAACGAGTATATAGAGCGTAACTTACTAACTAAGCTTAATTGTCTTTACAACTAGAGAGCTACCAAAAAAAAAAAAAAAAATACAACATATAAAGTACAAAATATTTGCGCAGAAAAAAACAGCAATTTAAAAGAAAGATCGGAAAAAAGTACAAGGCACGCTTACGTCCTTACTAACTTAAAACAATCATTTCGGAATTATGTTTCTTCTCAGCCTTATTAGCCAGGTAACGCTGGAGCGGAGGTATTGCAAACATAACCACGCCACTAATGGCTATCATCAGGCCAGCCATAATAAAGGCCGGCGAATAAGAATCCGTAATATCGAACATCCAGCCTGAAAAAAATAAAACATTTGTTTAGTAACTAATATTATGGCATAGATTCAAATAAACCAAAGCATCTTTTTTCGAAATTGGAAGTGATATTGAAATCCGCAACTATTGAACATTGAAACGTTTTTCAAAATATTTATAAACAATATGTTAATTCTTTCTGTAACGAATTTCCGTTCCGCTTTTACTATGTATTCGATATCGCAATTAAAATCTAAGACTCTTAAATATTATTCAAAATGGTATCGATTACGAATATTTCAAAATTCAAAATTTTTCGTTTAATCTTTTCTAAATTCGAGTTTATATTTTTATTCTAATAATAAGCAATAAGTATTTATGTACACGTACTATTATTCCATACAACCAATTCGACTAGTCGTAAGCGGAATTGAACTTTGAATTCGAAAAGATGTTTGTTTTTATTTTTTTCAGTGTACTTACCGCCTATGGGCGGTCCTATAAAGCTGGCTATGCCCTGAAACAGCAGCAGCAGCCCAAAGGCATTGGTCAGCTTCTCTAAGCCCAACAGATCCACCAAGATGACCGATGTCAGACCCACATAGGCGCCAATGGTAAATCCAAAAACGGAGCAGTAAAAGGCCAAGCTATTAAAATCATGAGCCAATGGCACCAGTGCAGTAGCTACAATCGGTTCAATTGAATTATATAAACATCCATAAATATCCAAGGTTGCTACTTACATATGCCACATGCCGTCAGACATAAATTATAGACGAGCAGGCGATTACACCAGGGCTTGTCCGCTATGTAACCCAAGATTATGCGACCCACAGTGTTGGCCACACCAATAGTAGCAATCAGATAGCTGGAGTCGGTGCTATCTATGTTGAGGGTCTCGGCCAAGGCCACCACATAGATGTAGGGCACGTTAAAGCCAATGCTGGTACAGAAATTCGATACGGCAAAGATGACAAAGACGAGATCCTTGAGCAGCGAAAAGTTCATCATTTCGGCAAAAGTGTCGCGGGTTTCCTTGGAGCAGCTAATGCAGCCACAACACTTTTCTAGCTCCTGTAAAAAGTGCAGAGAAGAAGAAGATTCAATAAGATTGAGCTAAATATATATGAGAGAAATACGAGCGTAAGGCGCTTAGGGGCTTATCTACCAAAGCTTGCTTATCTAAACTAAGTTCAACTTTACTGTGGGACATGACAAATCCAGCCGAGTAACCATTTTTAATGAATTCTACAGCTCTATACCAACTGTATAAAAGAACTCACTCTTTACCAAAAAGAATGACAATAAAGAGATCACTGTGATCACGGTGATCACATCAACAGAAATAGATCGGAAAACAGGAAGAACTAGAAACTTGTTGTTCAATTTAAAGTAACCACTCTTTATTAAAAACTGTAGTGATCACGGTGATCAGAATAATGGAAATAGTTATGATAGCTCGAAGCAGTTGTGACTTTACAAGCAGTGGTTATAATTCCAATTTTATATATTCCGAAATAAAAGGAATAGCTTTGATTAGTTGATGTTGTACCGAAGAAACCACTCTTTACAACATAAGTAAAGTGATCACAGTAGAACAGATATAGATCCGAAAGCACGAAAAACTTGGAAAATTGCAATCATTGCTTATTTCATTAAGTTTTCAAATAGAATAGGTTTGGATGGGTAAAGTTGGATAATAGAAACCAATCTTTATAATGAACTACTACATTTGTATAAATGACTTTCAAGGGATGCCAATGATCACAGTGATCAGCAATACTAAAATAGATCCAAAAACACGAAGAGCCTGAGGTTTTGCGAGCAGTCGTTATTTCGTTCTATTTTTTATGCTCCGCAATATGAATGGAAAAACATCCGTAGTGAGCACATCGCTAGCGATCACACTCCTAGTGATCACATCCCTAGTGATCATATCCCTATCGATCACCTCCCTAGTGACCACTTTCCTAGTTATCATATTCCTAGTTATCACATTCTTAGTGATCACATCCCTAGTGATCACATTCCTAGTGATCTCATCCCTAGTAGTCACATCGCTGGTGATCACATCCCTAGTGACCGCATACCTAGTGATCACATCACTACTCATGACATCCCTACTGATCACAGTGATCAGGCCATCGAAAGCTCGAGGAATTGTTATAACCCTATTCAAATAAAATCGGTTTGCTACGGTGAAATTGAGTATGAACGAATTTGGCTTTGGGATTAGGCCTGAGGTAGGGTTTCTTATAGGTTAAGGCTGTGCGAGCATTAGATTCGATCAGCATTTCCCGATTTGTTTTAAATCTTAGGTTTTCTTGCAGTTTGAGAATTAAACACATGTCCACATAGGAATACAAGACAATTTTTTTTTTCTAGTTTTGTTATTAGACACCCCTAGGTTGCACCAAGGGTTAAGACTAAAGCAACGCTCTATTCACATGTCCCAAAATTTGTTAAGCAAATGAAGCAGTCATGAATAATTCGCACAAATTTGGGCTGAAGTTGAATAGCCCCCAGCTGGCAATTAATCGTTGCTTAGGCGCAAAGAATCATTCACATAACACACTGCGTCCACGACACTGATCAAGCTAGCAACTGAGCAACTGATCAACCATGGATCTACGCGATTTTTATGCCAACAGCGAGATCTTTGTAACCGGTGGCTCTGGCGTGGTTGGTAAGGCTTTGCTGGACAAGCTGCTGCGCTCCTGCAATGTACGTCGCATCTATGTGCTGCTGCGTTCACGCAAGAATCTTAGCGCAGAGGAGCGTTTAGTTAAGCTGCGTCAGGCGAATGTCTTTGAGCTGCTGCGCGAACAGAAGCCGGAACAATTGAACAAGCTGGTGGCCATACCAGGTGATGTTACGCTGCCACTGTTGGGCATTAGTGCAGAACATAGGCAGCTGATGCAGAGTCGCGTCTCGTTTGTCTATCACTGTGCGGCAACGGTGCGTTTTGATGAACCACTGAGGGTGGCGCTGCAGCTTAATGTGAGCGGCACACTGGAGGCACTAAAGTTTGCCGAAACGTTGCCGCATTTGAAGCTGTTCATGCATGTGTCCACGTTCTATAGCAATCCTTACTTGGAACGCGTGGAGCCCAAGGTCGGTGCAGTGTTTGGGTATGGGTATGTGTGTGGAACATAGCTAAAGCTTACGACTGTTTTTATACCATACAGTACTATGCATCACCCATAGACTGGCGCAAATGTTTACAGCTGCTGGAGCAGGTGCAAGATGAGCGTCTGTTCGATGCTCTAACGGGCAAGTAAGTATGCTTTGGCTAGTCAAGTCAAATATGTTAAATTTTTGTAAATTGCGCAGAATGATTGTGGGCTTTCCGAACACGTACACGTTTACCAAGAATCTGGCCGAGTCACTGGTTAACGATTATCGGCATAAGTTGCCCGTCATTGTCTATCGCCCCTCCATAGGTACTGTACGTTCTAGCGTTTTAGCTTTGCTTTGACTGCTCTGCTCTCTATCTCTCTCTCTGGCAGTGCTCTTCTCTATCAGCGATCCAGTACCGGGCTTCTCACCCTCACTCATGGGCGCTATGGGTCTGTTCTCCTTAGTTGGTGCGGGCATACTCAAAACAGTCTATTTGGGCAATGATACACGCCTGGATATAACACCACACGATCTGGCCGTCAAGGGCATGCTTTACTATACACATTGTGGCTATACCAAGTACCAGCAGGGGTAAGTATGCCTGCCCAGGTTAAGCACGTGTTTTAGCTATGCGTACGTTATTTAGCACTCCCGCGGAGTTGCCTGTCTATCAGAGCTCCAGCTGCACACATGTGCCGCATACGTTCAAACAAATGGGCAGTAAAATGGATGAACAGAATTTATGGTATCATTGCGCCTTCGAGAAAAGTCTCTTGATACCGGGCTGTCATTATACGGACAATCGTTGGTCCTATATGTTTCTGGTGTTTGTCAAGCAAATTGTGCCTGCGCTCGTGGTAGATCTTTTACTGCTGCTTTTCGGACGCAAACCGCTGATGATGGGCATTGTACGCAAGGCCTTTGGCACCTTGCAGGTCATGCAGCCCTTCATGTTCAATAACTATGATAGTCCTGGCACAACCGATGTACAACAAATGATCAAAGATACAGCCGGGTAAATACACCACAGTCTAGAGCTGTTTGTTTTGCATTGCTGAATTGTGCTTTTTGCTTACTTTAGCACCGAGTTCGATATAACCGAAGCTTATGAAAATGCGCATACTGAGGACTTTGTAGTCAAGGCCTGTGCCAACATGCTAACCAGCATCAGATGGCATCTGTTGAAGGAAAAACCCGAGACGCTGCCACGCGCTCAGCGCATATTGCAAGTGTAAGTACAGTCTGCAGCAGTAGTCGATAAGTTATCGATAAATTCGTTTGCACGCTCTTCTTTCAACAGCAAGTTGTTCATCTACCATGTGGTGCGCCTCTTGCTGCTCTACAAGTTGCTTAGTTGGCTCTGGCGTTATCTATTCCCATAAGCCCATACAATGTTTAACTTTTTTTTTTTTTTTTTTGTGAATTAGTTCTTAGTGCCTAGTGCCTCTACCAAAATTATTTTAAAAAAATTGTTGAAAAACCACATCAACTAGAGTTTCAAACTTACTTGACTTTGTGCCAGCTGATGGCTCTGCCGCAGCGAGCCATAGCGCTTGATGACGCCTGAGCCGGATAGATCATTGCGGGAGCTGGCATACTCTGGTATATTGTGCAGCGAGCCCTGCGGTTCAAAATAGAATTAGGCTTAGTTGGTGCTATTTGGCACACAACTTACCTGGTACAGTGCATCGGGTCTGTACATAGTGCCGCTGGCGGAGCATTCGCGATGCGCATCACGAAGTGGTGTCAGCTGAGGCTGACTGGCAAAGACACGTGCAATATCATCGTTGCTGGTGCTCTTAATAACCACGGTTGTGGCCTGACCATTGAGTGCGCCATTCGAGTTGGAGTTGTTATTCTGTGAGTGCATTTGTTACAGAGCAGGCACAGGCAGCTACACACTACAAGCTCTACTCACCAGATTGGGCTTAAGATTGTGACCAACGCTATTGGAGCGACACAGCGCCTGACCACCGCTGCTGACTTCTAGACGTGTTGGCAGCTGCAGATACTGATCCGTTTGCTTCAAGCAGCCCAACTTGAGTGGCTCCAGCTCAGCTGGCGTTGTATTCTGATCAATAATATTCGACTTTTTGCACTGCTTTTTGTTAGGCTTCGGCTGTGGTGGTGCCTCCAGTGGCCTAAACATGGCGCCAAAGATAATGCAATTGAGCACAACGCCACCAATGATGAGCATAGCGCCACGCCAGCCATAACTGGCTATAAGATAATTGGTCAAGGGTGCAAACACAAAGGTGCCAAAGCCGGAGCCGCAGACAGCAATGCCCGTGGCCAAGGAACGCTTGGCCTCAAAATACTGCGTGACACTGACTATGGCCGGCAGATAGATCAGTCCAAAGCCGAGTCCAGTGCCAAGGCCTATGGTTATGATGAGCGTCAGCACGTTCTGCGTATTTTAAAGTTACATATAATAAAGGATTTTTTTTTGTGATTAACTGACCTACCTGAGCAAACATGCTGACTATGATGCAGCTGGCGGCCAGGATAGCGCCAGCAATGGTCACAGCTCGACAACCATAGCGATTGACAAACGAGGAGCTGATGGGACCTGCAAAAGTTTTAGTTATCATGCTCATTATTAAGCTGAGCCTAAAAGTATGCTTTAGTTTTTTAACAACTTACCGGATGCAAATGTTACTCCAACCATTATAGAAGCTATCCAGGCTGTATAACCCTTGCCCTCGTTGAAGTATGTCAAGAACTCATTGTAGAATATGCCAAAGGAGTATGTCATGCCATCGGCTGAAAAGTTGCGTCCAAAATAAATTAAATTTAAGCATAATAGGTAAAGGGTATGCTAAGTTAGTTGATTGCAAGCAAACGATAAGAACCCAAACCTAAAAATATCCATTTAGCCAAGTCCGTCAATCAAGATCAAGAAAGCTTAAAGCTTCTTTTTTGAAAACTCGAAATTTACATTAATTTAAACTTAAGCGCATTGATATAGAAGCATTGAATTATTTTTCTAAACAATCGTTGGCAGTTTAGTTTGTGCTCCGGAAAAAGAATCCGAAAATTTTATACGGATTCCTTTTGAAACCGAATGTTTGGTATCGAAATGAATTTTTTATGTGGTTTAAAACCGAATGTTTTGTTGCAAGCAGAGTTAAGACGAATAAACAAAATATAATTTTATACTGAAATAATTTTTTAAATATTCTATGATATTCTTAGATAATATTTATGCCAACTCCAGAATAGTTATTTATTAACAAATATTTTTAAGATTTTTTTCCTGACACAACCCAAACCGAATTTTTATATGGTTCATGCCTAAAGGCCCATCAATCTTTAACATAAAAAAAATTCCCTTTTTTGGGATATTTTTTTTTATATGAAGTTTTGACATTTCGTGCGGAATTTTTGCATGCTGCGTATGGGCCGTAACTAAAAATCACTAAGATTAAACGTAAACGATGTAGATCTTAAAGTCAAAAATAAAATTGTCCAAGACTAACAAATTTGTCTTGGAGTCTTGGTTAGGTTAGGTTAAAGTGGTTGCCTGTCTTGGAACAGCCCAGACGCACTTGGGCACAATGAGGCCCTTTGTGATGCCACGGGTAACGCTGTTCGAGAGCTGACCAGAGATGTCTTTATAACTGCGTATACAGGCATACATGGTCAGCACACGGTCAGCTCTGAAGAGGAACAGGCACGATTATTCAACTATCATCATACTATTGCTGAACCAGCCTGAAAGTTCAATGAACCTGGCAATATCCCTGGGACAGAGTTTGGAGAGGTCATTAAGGCCGTTCAGAAAAGGGAACCCTAGCGTTGTTAAGCTTCTTCTTGATAGGGTGGGGCACTAACACATAATGTGTAAAACGGTTTCCTCTTCCTTTTCGGACCCGCAGCTACGGCAGAAGCCGTTGAAGGGGGCGCGCATTCTTTCGGCATGCCTGCCCATAAGGCAGTGTCCTGTTAGAATGGACACAGTAGTCGATAGGGATTTACGATTTAAAGTGAGCAACTTTCGGGGTTTGTTGCCGTCCATATTTGGCCAGGTAAGTCTTGAGTTGCGACGGGAATCTTCATTGGACCAAGCAGTCGACTGTTGCGAGGAGTGTGCCGATGTGTATGCAGTTATAGACGACTGACAGAGAGGTGCCTTGTTAGGCCAGTTTATCCGCCACACAGGTATGTGCCTATGTCCGGATACCCAAACAAGGTGTACCCTAATACCAAAGAGCGGCTATAACCTTAGCGATATAGACTTTGTTTAGGAAACTTTCTTCGTATTATTTTTTAATGGAATACGCTATCGATTATTAATTTCTATATTGTGGGCGCTATTGGGTTTTCTGTAAATCAGTTTATGCGGCTATTAATTAGACACGGGTATGACACTTCAAACACCTTAACAAAAAAACCCGCTTATCAGCATGGATCACGGATTCTTTGGTTTTTGGATTAACAGTGTTGGGGCTATTCATAGCCCAGTTTTGACTTTTGGGCATTATCGATCTAATAGTTTGTTTGCTTAGCCAATTACACGCAAGATAAGATTAGGAAATACCTTACTTATAGCCGCTCTTGATAATTATATGAATTACAATGTATGAACTATACATATAACTCTTTTAAAGCTGTTCAAATAGTCGTCAGGCTGGTTACAGTAATGACGGCACATCATAAATTATGATAAGAACTGCGATCCAGTTTCAGGCGCGATTATAATCACGTGGCTTAACGGCTCGATTTGGACAATTGTTATTGTTATTGTCGGAGCGCACAGAGAAATCTACGGACAGAGGAACGTGCGTATTTATGGTAGCTGCGTATTTTTTATAATTTTTTACTGGTTCGCTAATGAATTGGGGGCCATAAGTTGTACTACGAGGCAATGAAGGCGAAAAGCGGCCAAGGTGGCACTTATGATGCCCCTAGCAACGAAGAGCGCCCGTAAAATCGCTCCATATCGACCCAGTTAATAATAAAAAGCTGAATTGTGGTTTCCACGAAGAACTTTCTTTAGAACAAACTTGCTAATTGCTGATATTGTAATATATGGAGCAAAGCAGATAAGATACTTCTAGGAGATGTTGGGAAAAGAAAAAATTTTTTTGTCGAAATTGTGTTCACACTGATTCTTGAATAATAACACAGGCCTACAAATACCGGGGTCATGTCAGTTGTTGGAAAGCTTTGGGTCATTTCCGAAGTAATTTGGTGCGTAAAATTCGAATCCGGGGCCAGAATTGGCCTATCACGCCAGGATTTTGAGATATTTGAGGTTATTTACCCGAAAAACTGAGATTTTCCCTGCTTTTGAGGTTATGTACAGGGTGCAAGCAATTTTGTTGGTCTGCCACTCCAGCTAAATCAGTTAGTAGCACTCTTACCCTTTAATTTAAAAGTTCAAGCGATCATTTACGATTGGCTATTCAAAGATACGAAGTATATCCCCTCGACGTTATCTTCAATCCTTAAAAAAGCTTGTACTTTTAAATTAAAGGGTAAGAGTGGTACTAAATGATTTAACTGGAGTGGCAGACCAAAAAAATTGTTTGCACCCTGTACATAACCTCAAAAGTAGGGAAAATCTCAGTTTTCCGGGTAAATAACCTCAAATATCTCGAAATCCTGACGTGATAGGCCAATTCTGGCCCCGGATTCGGATTCTACGCAGCAAACTACTTCGGAAATGACCCATAGCTTTCCAACAACTAAACCATGTTGGTCTGTGTAATCGTTATATTCACAGCGTACAACTGTCTCAAAAATGAACTTCAAAAAAATTTCCTAAAAAATTAAACTATCTTTTAATTGTTCATAAAATTCCTACTAGCTTCAAGAATATAATTGTCTTTTACTTACTGACTATGTGTATCATGAACGAGCCAAAGACTACCACCCAGCCCCAACCGCCATCTGGAGGCGTGGGCATTGGGGGCTCCAGTTCCATATCACAGGTCATATTGCCATTGCTGGGCTGGGATTTTCTACGTGCGGGTGGTCCATGCACCATTTTTATTTATATTGTCTGCGTTTTTATATTTTCTTGGAATGTGCCTTCTTATCTTATTATTATTATTGTAATTGGAGTTCTTGAAGCCGCCTCTTTCCAAGTGAAGTCTTTCTCTCGTTGCGGTTTTGATTTTTGTAAATCCACTCAGTTGCTTTGGCTGCGCTGCTGCAGCATTATGGAAGCCAGCCAGTTAAGAGTCTCGGAACTCTGGAATTAAATAAAGAAAGTAGATTCAGCATGAGCCTTAATGCTTCAATAAGATTATTTTAAAATTCGAAACTATTTATTTTTTCCAATATTATAATCTGCATAATCGTCATAATTTTTCACTTTGACTTCCGCACATAAAAAACCAAGACCCTGGTTTTTTCCTAAAGGCCTATACGCAGTTCGAAAAATTTCTCGCGGAATGACAAAACTTCATAAAAAAAAAAAATCCCAAATGGGATATCCCATGAGGGACTTTTTTTTTATATGAAGTTTTGTCATTCCGCGCTAAATATTTCGAACTGCGTATACCCCTAAACCTCAAAAAACACCGCGAAATAATTTTTCGCGAACGATTATTGTCTGGCAATGTTTTTTATATGTTTTGGGGGTCGCTGAATTCGAATCCGAATTCAAAAATACGACCAGCACATCGGGCTCCCGAGTTACCTTTCAAAAAAACACATTTGGTGCGCTTCTTTGAGTTGAAATCGGGATACTGACATGCTGGGGTTTTTTAAAAGCCATTATATACGCTAGTTGGGTAAACCATTCATACGATACTTTCTTTTTTTGATAAAAAAATGTAATTAAAATTATTTTTTTTTTAATTAGCTCAACTTTTTGCTAAAGGCCCATACGCAGCATGCAAAAATTCCGCACGAAATGTCAAAACTTCATATAAAAAAAAATATCCCAAAAAAGGGAATTTTTTTGTATATGAAGTTTTGTCATTCCGCGCGAAATTTTTCGAACTGCGTATAGACCTTAAGCTATAAAATTTTAAAATTAAAGATGGCATACGTTAGTGTTGGGCGCGAACGAATTTGGAATACCCTGTATCAGCAGATTGCAACTAAATCCTGTATCCCGTCCAAAAGATATTTGATTTCCAAATTTGTTTACGATATCTTCATAAACTAACAAAAAACAGACGAATTTTGCGCCAAAAACGATTTTTTGACTGATCGGTCCTATAGGGCTATATAGCAAAGTCAACCGATTTTGATCAAAAACTTCCGAATACCCAATTTGGTTACGATATCTTCATAAACAAACGAAACACAACGAATCTTATACAAAAAATGGGGACTATATGATATAGTCAACCGATTTTGACAAAATTTGGTACAATGCTTGGGTACTCTAAAAAACTTCTTAATGCCAAATTTGGTTGTGGTATCTTCACAAACAAACGAAACAACGAATTTTGTATAATACAAAAAACGTTTTTATGACCGATCGGTACTATGGAAGCTATATGACTAGTCAACCGATTTTTATCAACTTTGGTACAGTGCTTCGGAAACTTCCGAGTGCACACTTTGATTACAATATCTGCATAAACAATCGAATTATCCATCTAAATCTTTTGGTTTTTTCAAGGTTCTCTGAAACACCCCTATGGAAGCTATATAATATAACCCCGATATCAAAAAATTGTTTCCTTTGAAATAATAAGGGATCTAATTTGAAAGTTAAGTTGCTCTAGCTCTTACCATCTCTATACCATAAGGAACAGGGTATAAAACTTGAAAGTAAACAAATAATTTTTGTGCTCACTGTACGTATTGTTGTATATGACGCCCCCTTAATGCTCTAGTTTTAAAATTTTTAATCAATTATTACGTTTTTATTTTTATTATTGTAGCTTTGTTAGCTAAGCTTTGTCAGTGGCTTCAAACACGCGTTTTGAAGTCAAAACTTTTGCAGTACGAGGGCAGGTTGTAAAGTGATGGGCTTAGCCAAGAAACAACGTTAGAAAACATTTTATAGGTTACTTTAGAAATTTCGACCACGGATAACAAAAATATTATGATTCTATTTTTTAAAACAGAAAACCAAATGATGGAACAAATATCGAATTGGATTATGTTTTTGGAAAACATCATTGGATATCGGGCAGCTGAGCGTCCAAGTCGGTCCAAGAGATTTCTACAACACAGAAATAGACTAAAAGTACGAGATTGTTGAAGACGTAGGCAACTCATCCGAAGCAGTGAAAAAAATATAAAGGTTTTTCCAATAAGAGGTATTATTTTGGTATTCAAAGAAAAATTCAATTTTTTGAGATTAATTTATTATTTCATAATAAAGAGGAAGGTATGCCGTTAATACTGAAAAACAACATCAGCCAAATGGCCACCATAACCACGCTTACAGGACCATATCCTTTTCATGAAATTTTCCATAACCAAATCGCAAAGTGGCTGCCCTATGTCCTCGAATGCCTCACGAATCCTATGCTTGAGGTCTTGCATCGACGCTGGGCTGTTGGCGTAGACCTTATCTTTCACGTGGCCCCAAAGGAAGAAGTCGCAAGGTGTTGAATCACAAGATCTCGGTGGCCAATTGTGATCACCTCTTCCAGAGATAACACGGTCCGGAAACTTTTTCCGTAAAAGAGCAATGGTTTCGTTGCTTGTGTGGCACGTAGCGCCGTCTTGTTGAAAGTAAACGTTGTCCAGATCAATACCATCCAACTCCGACTATAAAAAATCATAAATCATCTCTCGATAGCGAGAGATCCATTCACCGTAAATGTTGATCCAACCTCATTTTCAAAAAAGTAAGGTCCAAAGACCCCGCCGGACCATAAACCGCACCAAACAGTCACACGTTGAGGATGGAAAGGCTTCTCAACAATAACTCTTGGGTTTTCCAAGCTCCAGATGCGACAATTTTGCTTGTTGACGTAGCCACCGAGGTGGAAATGGGCCTCATCAATCAAGATGATTTTTCATTGGAATTCCGGATCATTTTCATGCATTTCAAGGACCCAATCAGCAAAGAAACGACGTTGTTGATGATCGGCCGGCTTGAGTTCTTGTGTGAACTGACTTTATAAGCCTTAAGACCCAAGTCTTTATGCAAAATACGGTGTTATGACGTTTGTGGAATGCCCAATTCCAAAGAACGACGAGGCATGGACAAACCTGGGCTTTCTTCAACACTTTGGGCTACAGCAGCAATATTCTCAGTTGTTCTTGAGCGACGTGCACGGGTTTTATTCTTCACATCACTAACTTGTCCCAACAGCTCGAATTTTTCCACCAATTTCTGTATTGCGTTGCGACAAGGAGCTTCACGACGACCCAAAAATGCTTTAGTTTTGCGAACTGTGACTGCAAGATTTTCACCATTTTTGTAGTGAATTTTAATAATTTCAATGCGTTGTTGAAGCATGTATCGTTCCATTTTTAGTAATGGCGTAGTTTCTACTTGTCAAATGTCAAAGAATAAAAGCTTCAAAAGTGACAGCTACCGAAATACCGGGTGATTCAAAATAACAACTCTTGTTGGAAAAACCTATATTATAATTGCAATGAGAAGACAGTCAGTTGGGGAGTTGCATTCAAAAGATTAAACTTTATATGAAGTAGTTTTTTGGCAGTTTTGATCGTAAGTACTGAAAATTAAAAGAAACTTTCTTCCGAAGATTTGTCAAGACAACGAATAACTACAAAAGCTCCCTAAGCTCCTCCCATTATATGCAACTATTTATAATAAGGACAAAAACCAGAGCCTAACCAAAGCAATACTTTTTAGCCTGCCCTCGCACGTTAGTGTCTTTTATTGTTTTTGTTGCTATTAAGAAAATTTGATAAGCTGATAAGTCATCCATTGTTACAGTGCATTATCGTTATGCATGACACTTTTGCATGGTTGCAGCACATTATATACTATATGCGCTTATATGATGATTGTGCACATAGTACATAGTACATAATACCTACATATAAGTATATAAAAAACAACATTATGCATGCTTCGGACACTCCACTTGCTTAGTCATTAAGTTAAACAAATAAACAACTGACGTCAGCTTTTGTCAAAAAAAAAAATATATATATATATGTATGTAATTAATAAAATTAAAAATAAAACTTCACACTTTTATATTAGTTATTAATTAGTGCGTTATACAGAAATTTAAGAGCCAGCTGGAGCTCAGCTTCAATAATGCAAATAAATATTTTATTTTAAAATTTTACGCAGCTTTTCAATAAATATAGTTGTGTATGAAACATGGCTTAAGTTTAAATAGACAATTTAATAAATAATAAAAAATTTAATTTAATTTTACAATACTTGGGACTCGAATATTTGTAATACTTTCTATTACAAATAAGTAATAAGAATATGACCCAAGGACTAAATCGGAATCAGAGGTTTTGAGCAGGTGCATTGAGAAGTAGGTGGCGATCCAAAATCGAAGTGGATTGGTCACACCTTACGCAAACCAGCTGGCGAATACCCAGAACAAGCGTTGGACTGGAATCCGTAGAAGGCGTAGGCAATCAAGAACAACATGGCGCCGGACGCTGGAAGGGGAAAATAAAGATCTGCGAAAACAGAGACGCCTGGAGAAGTTTGTAGAGGCCCTTTGCTCCAACTAAGAACCTAATCTAGGACACTAAATAATATAAGTAAGTCCTTAAGGCAGCGGGAACTGCGAACACCTTCAACCAGGGCCGACGAGAGATGGGGAAATGGGAGGATTCCCCCTGGGCACGGAGTTTTCTCAGGGGCCCGGTGTCATTACTGTTGTAATACAATTTTCTGATACTGAGGAGCCGGTACATTATCTCCCCGGGCCCGGATTTTCTCTCTGCGGCCCTGCCTTCGACATACCAATCTACAGCTAAAAGGCATGCTCCCCATATCACATGGGGAGCTGGGTGGAAGGTTATCTCCGTCCATAATAATAAAACCATTAAAACTTGTCCTACTGCAGTATTGGAAGTCCTTATGGAACTAATACAGGTCCGTAGAGTTATAAAGCTCAAAATGTCAGCAATTCTTCTAAGAGCGCCGACAAGCTGGAAAAAGCAACCCGAATTTTGAACCAAAAATCTTTTTTTGACCGATCGTTCCTATGGGAGCTATATAATAAAGTCAACCGATTTTGACCAAATTTGGTGCACTGCTTGGGTAAAAAAAAAACTTCTTAATGAAAAATTTGGTTATGATATCTTCATTAACAAAAGAATTATCCATCTAAAACTTTTGGTTTTTTTCGAGGTCCTCTGAAACACCCATATGGGAGCTATATAATATAACCCCGATATAGCCAAAGTAAAATAAACTTGTCTCCCCTGACATAATTACGCATCTAATCTGAAAGTTTGGTTGCTCTAGCTCTTACCATCTCTGAGATCTAGGCGTACATACGGACAGACGGTCAGACGGACAGACGGACATGGGTATATCGACTTCTCTAGTCACCCTGATCATACTTTAGGTAACTTTGGAAGGTCTCCGACGTCTCCTTCTGTATGTTACATACATTTTCGGCTTGCACAAACTTAATATACCCTGGAGGAGATGCACAGCATTGTATGATATACAGATGGAGCTTTGGCTTAGGAAGGCACGGGCCTGGGAGCTGCACGGCCAGGAACGTGACTGTCGTAAGATTTGGCATGTATAGACATGGATAAGATGTAATAACAAAGACGTCGTGTCCGGACCCGAAAACCTCCCCGTGGATCCGACACTAGACAGGCCTCTATAAACGGACAATGAAATAAAGTCTTCTCTTGATGGATGCCATGAAACAGCTGAGGAGCTGGCGAGGAACACTGCTGGCAAACCGCTAATAGGGTGCTGACCCTTCTTTGGCGAGAGAGGAGCAAAAATTTAGACGAGAATCAGACTTGCTAGGGACGAGAGGCCAAGAAAATCTCCGAACTGGGCAAGAAGTCTCTTAGGATACTGGCTGCTCCACTCATGGAGCAATGCAGGTTCAGCAACAGCTTGGCAAAAAAGGCATCACGGATTCTTCAAAGCGACAAAAATCATTCCAAATAATCAAGTTTGCCTCAAATATTGGCCTAGTTGAGGAGCTCAAGGGCAGTGATAGGCAAAACTAATATAAACAAATATTTCATTGTGTGAGTTAGCAGCGCAGTAAGCAAGATCCACAATCAAGCACAAATGAGAGAGAAAGTTGTCACACTTACACTGTGCGTGTGCCGACTGCGCTGCGGCAGAATTGAGAGACTACCCATCACTGCTCTAGGGCAAGAAAAGAGCATAATAGATGCTTACTCAAACTATACACGATGCGACTGGTTGTACAATCGATAAGTAGTAGGATTGATCACGTTTACTATACGTCGCGGGAACCCAATCAAAATTCTTAAAAATTCCATTGCTGCAGTGCTCTGATATAATCTCAAAAAAGTGGTATTTCGGAGATACAGGGTTTTTGGGCCTCTGTTGCGTATTCAGCCTCTGCTATTTGCGACTGTATTTTTATATGCAAAATTTTAACTTGCTAAAGTATTATTATGGATATGCCAACATTTTTGGCCACATTTAAACAATCTGGGCCCATAGTACATAGTACATAGTATGTACAACAAGATGCGTAGTTTGCTGAAAAGGGTTCAAATTATCATCCAAAAAATAATAAACCATACGTTATCAACACTTTTACGCTCAGCGAAAATAAAAGCGCAAAAAACTAAAAAAGTTTAAATACTTTTTAAAATGAAACAAAAATCTTACAGTTTCATATTTGCTAAATTTAAAGTGTTTTCTAGAAACAAAATCTTTAGCACGTCTGACCTGCGCCTAAGTATTATCTCTCGCCTATTTACGTGCTGATTTTTATTTTTATAGCCTAAACGCTTAGCGGGGGTCCCGAAATCGAGCTAATCAGCGTTCGACTTGTATAATTAAATGACTTTCATTTTGTAGAAATCTATAAAACGAGCATTGAAAAATTGTTTTTTCAATGAACTGGAATAGTACGAAAACAAAGAAAAAATTTGATCAGTTCCGGGCGAATCATGACTATGGGATACACTGTACTATATGCTTGCTGATATTATGCAGTCTAGGTAGGTAGGTAGTAGTGCTGGAGAAAACATCGATGATCGAAGGTTAAAATATCTATATATCGATGCTGGCCAACAGAGATTTTTCTCCAGCACTTCTGCACTCATCAAATGGGAGTTTAGTAGTGCTGGAGAAACATCTCTGCTGGCCAACATCGATATATAGAGATTTTAGACTTCGATCATAGATTTTTTCTCCAGCACTAGTAGGTAGGTAGAAGTGGTTGCCTTACGACACACCTAGGCCTGTAAAAGGCTCGTTGTGATGCCACTTGGGATAATCTGTATTCCACTGGATCCTCTCTGAGCCAACCTGTCGATTTAATAAATGAATTAATCCTATTTATTCTGATTCCTGCAAATTCAGTAACGTTCCCAATAAGTTCGGAGCCCAGTGTGTTCAGTCTTCTCCTGCATAGTGAAATGCATCCACACAGGAGTTGCTCCAATGTTTTCTCCACTTCTACTTCCCGACAATTTCTACAGTAGTCAAAATGAGGCACCCCCAATCTGTTAGCGTGCCTACCAATAAGACAGTGTCCAGTAAGAGCCTCTATCGTTGCTGCTTGGTTCTATTTAAGCTGCATTGTGGCCAAGTTTTCCTGCTAGTTAAACAGTTTGAAGTTTGAACCCATCTATGATTCGCATCATTAGTGATATTTCTATCGATTAATAGTTTGCACGTTGCTAGGGGCATAGGTATCATCGCCCTGTTAGGCTGAAGTGGTAACGTAGTACCTCGCCTAGCTAACTCATCTGCCCTGCAATTGCCCACGATATCTCGGTGCCCAGGTACAATAGTAAAGCATTTTGCAACATCTAGTGAAGCTCGTTACATTCCATCACTGTTTTGTATGTGAGCCTTACCGATTGTAATGCTTTTAAAGCGGCCTGACTGTCAGAACATATATGAACCCTCCAAGCGCTTCTTAATGATATTAATACTTTCCATTATAGCCAGGGCCGTAGAGAGAAAATCCGGGCCCGGGGGGAAAAATGTACCGGCTCCTCTATTACACCTTTAGCTTGAATCACGACAGTACGACAGCAATTACACTGGGCCCCTGAGAAAACTCCGGGCCTGGGGTGAAGTCCCCCCTTCCCCCGTCCCGCTCGTCAGGCCTGATTATAGCTATGGGTGCTGCTTGAAAAACACTACAAAGATCTGGTAAACGGAAGGATTCGTTAATGCCCAACGGTTCCGCATAGACACCCCCTCCCACCTGATCATTAAGTTTAGATTCATCCTTAAAAATGGTAATTTTGCTATTACAGTCTATCATACCATTCTCCCTCACGAGTTGGGAAACTTACACTGAACGGCTTGTTCAAGAATAACTCCATTGAGTTAGAAAAGTCAGTGGTTCTGGGAATCTGCGGGAATTGACTCAAAATAGTCGAATGCCCTCTAGAGCTTATGGTTAAATTCGAAGATTCTCTTAGCCTTATAATGCTGTCTAACAAATATTTACTATAAGCAAAAAATTATCAAAGTATGTCTGTGGTTCCCAGATATAGCTTAGGAGTCGTCACGTCTGACCGACTGCAGTTAGACTTGGGGTGAAGCAGTCAACATCGTTTTATTGTTGGGCTCACATAAAGTTTAATACCACGGGTGGACTGACTTTTATAATCTTTGATAAGCGAAATATTCAACCTAAGCACGTTTGATTTCTGAGATAAAGGGGTATACGCAAAAAAAAAAGTCCCAAATGGGATTTTTTTTTTTATATGAAGTTTTGTCATTCCGCGCGAAATTTTCCAAATTGCGTATAGGCTTTAAATCCCAAAAATTGCTCGTTTTATGCTGGATTTTTGAGGGATATGTCAGAAACCTCTTGTGCTGGAGTTTTTTTAAGCTCGAATTCAGTGATCCCAAAAACATAGTATGGCCTCTGCACCTGAAAATTGATTGTTTTTGTTTTGTGTAGCTGTGCTGTAATAACTTTTTGCGTTCGCTGAAAGCCTCCAAATAGTATTATGTACTAAACGTTAGTGCTGGAGAAAACATCGATGATCGAAGTTTAAAATCTCTCTCTTGGCCAACAGAGATGTTTCTCGAGCACTTCTAAACATCCATTTGATGAGTGCAGAAGTGCTGGAGAAACATCTCGGTTGGCCAACATCGATATATAGAGATTTTAAACTTCGATCATCGATGTGTTCTCCTGCACTACTACACGTATACTAGTACATTTTAAGGCATGCGCGTTCAGAGAAAAAATTGTGAATAATCCAACTCCCGGTATTGTGTGAATCTTTTGTGAAAATTTGTTACTCCAAACTTTCGAGATTTCCGAGATCTATGAGTATTGGCAAGGTCAGCGTACTGCGCCCGCGCAGCTAAAAACTTATTAATAGCACTGTTTAGAGAGTAGTTGTTATTTTTATTATTTTTTTTCAAATCAAGTCAAGCTTGACAGTTAGTTCAAGAGGTGATTGTAGGCTGATAACCGCTTTGATTTGGTTTTGGATTGAGTTTTCAAATGCTTAGCTAGTTACATATACTTACTGCATACTATGTATTTACCTTTATTCTATGTAAAGTGAAATTTTTACATGAAATCGAAAAGTAATATCAGTAGTATTCCAAAACTGCAACGCTATCGAGTTGAAAAAAAAAAATCGAGTCAAAATCAAAATCGAGACGTTATATCAGAACTTATGAAGTTATCTAAAAACTGAAACGAAATCGTGTCGAAATCAAGATATTTTATAAATAGAGTCAATATCGAGAAATTATATTGAAACTCTAGATAATAATGTGTATAATAGACAGAAGGAGTCGTGGGACACCAAAATGCTTATGCTAACCTTGCGTAAGTCTGTTTGTATGAACACCTCTATCTCAGATATCATAAAAGCTAGGGACACCAAATTTCATCAAAAGATGCACATTTTTTGGATGCAAGATTATCGAAAAAATTTTGTAGCTTACACTTGCAATTTGAAGCCCAGCTGCTGGAAAATTGTTCAAGAAAAGTATAAAATTTTGAAAATCGTAGCAACTGCTCTGCGGCCTAAAAACTAAAAATATATTTTATATTGGAATCTGCGTAAATCTACATACCGATTTTAGTGACTGTACCCTTTTACCACAAATTTTTACGACTTATGTGGTTTTCATGGGGTTTCTAAGCAAATGCGGTTCTTTGATCAATTTTCATGACTATTGCTCCCGAAGTCGAAAATATTTTTGTTATTATAAAGGGTGATTTTTTTGCTATTTGGTTTTTGGGTTCGTTTATAAACTACGTGACGCTAATTTTCGTCAACATAGATCCCTCCCCCCTCCCCATCATGACACAGTGACGGAATATTTTTGAAGATTTTTTAAAGAAGCGTGACGCTTCGCCAGACAATCCCCACCCCCTGGAGCGTCACGTAGTTTATGGATGATCCCTTTCAATCTAATTGTTCTGACAGCTCACGCGTGATTCATGACATATTTCAAAGTCAAAAATACTCAGTTGGCATTATCATTACATCATGGAAAGACTTACTCGAACAACGTTTACAAATTATTTAATTTTATTACCAAAAATCGTGCTCAGTAAAAAATTAGTTTAGACTGCGTCCATTTTACGGTCGTCATAATCGTCAATACATGCCTCAAGCAGATCTTGTGAATTTTTTGGCCCACTTGGGTTACAAACGAGCAGCTACTTGATCTAGCTGAAATCCACCCGATCGAGCTAGAAATCCGAAAAAGGAAATGGTCATGGATTGGCCACACTCTAAGACGGCCAGCCCAAGACATTGCAAGAGCAGCACTCGAGTGGAATCTGCAGGGCCATCGACACCCCGGAAGACCACGAATCACCTGGATAAAAATGGTCCGAAATGAAGGAGCTGATCAACATATGACATGGAACCAGCTCAAGCTATTGGCAAAAGACAGAGGTAGATGGAGAGAATTCGTTGACGCCCTATGCTCTTGTTGAGCTTTCATATAGCATAATCAAGTTTTTATATTGTATGAATAAAGGAATATATATAATCGACCTAATCTTCTGAGCAGGCTATTCAAGGCTCTTGTGATCAAATTTCGCACCAATTTTACTTTATTGGACTTTCAACCACCAAATCGTCTACGTAGAGTGCGTACTGAAGAGAATATTGCGGCTCTAGCAGCCAGTGTTAATGAAGACCGTTCGCAGAAGTAGGGTATGTGTTATTCGACCACATGGCACATTTTACGCAAGGATCTTGGTTTAAAACCATACAAAATACTGTTGATGCAAGAACTGAAGCCGGGCGAACTGCCACAACGTCGCGTGTTCGGTGACCGGGCTTTGGCAATGCTCGATGAAAATCCGCTTTTTTATCGAAGAATTGTCTTCAGCGATGAAGCGCATTTCTGCTTGAATAGCTACGTCAATTAGCAAAATTGCCGTATTTGGAGTGAAGAGCAACCAAAAGCATTGCAAGAGCTGCCAATGCATACACAAAAATTCACTGTTTGGTGTGGTTTATGGGCTGGTGGCATCATTGGTCCAAAAAAAAAAATGACAAAATTTGACTTTCAGGATGGAAGCGTAGTCGCGGTCAACTTTTACCTGAAGTAATCTCTAAAAAGTAAATGCCAAAGATTGATTTACAACTTCAAATAAAAATTTTATACATTTTTGCACATTTTTGTTGTTGTTTTTTAAATTCAAAAACCAAACGCTTAAAAAATCACCCTTTATATTGACTCAAGGCGTGTACCAATCGCTCTGAAGTAAACTTTAACCTGCTAGCTATACCAATCCGAATTTCCATCCACTGTGCAGCTATGGAACTTCCGTAGAAATAAATTTACGACTTGCGAAAATATGATTCGTTCGTCTATCTATTTGTACTTAATAGCAACACTGGTTGTTTTGTTTGATCGTTATCCCATAAAATGCTTATCACTATAGCTATAAAACTTGTTATTGCTGGAAGAATTTTATTTTAGTGCTTGTAAAGAATTCTTAAAAATTCCATTTAAGCAAATAATAAGATGATTCACACTGACTTTTGTCGCACTTATTTGTTGTCAACTCGATTTTATTAATTCTTTAATATCTTCATATATTTGTTTATTTTCAACAAATTCTTTATTTTTGTTTTGACTTTTCTTCGATTTCGCATTACGCCCCACGAACATAGAGAAATTTCTAAGACTCTTAATCGATTTCTCAACTATAATAAGTCCAAAGGCTTTCTAAAGCGTATTTTTAACTAAAATTTAGAAGTTACATGTGAAGATCCGGCCTAGCTCAAATTCAATTCAAATCAAATAGTCGGGCCCGGGTGTGACTTAATAGCTTCATTCATAAAAAAAAATATGGCGTACGTTAAAGTCGGGTGCAGACGACTTTGGGATACCTTGTACCACTGCTTGCAATAAAATCCGGTATATTGCCTAAGAACACCAAAAGACATTTGATTGCCAAATAAGGTTACGAAACCTTCATAAACATCCAAAAACAGAAAAAAAATTGTAAACCAAAAATGTTTTTTTGACCGATCGTTACTATGGGAGCTATATGATATAGTCAACCGATTTTGACCAAATTTGGTACAATGCTTGGGTACTCGAAAAAACTTCTTAATGCCAAACAAACGACTTAGCTTTTTTTGTTACAAGGAAAATTTTCTTTGTGTAACGCGGCAACCCTGTCATACTTATCGTCATGTGTTCGTGTATGATATACGAACAAAACAAAAAAATTTCGTTTTGGCTGTGCCTGCTATTTGTTGGGTTGAGTCAGAAAAGAATTAATCAAAAATAATTGTGAATAAATAACTATCTTAGAGTTGGCATAAATATAAAATAAGAATACCAAAGATTATTTAAAAAATTATTTCAGTACACAATTTTTACTTTTGTAAACCCATTTTGCCGTTTGCAACAAAACATTCGGTTTCAAGCCACATGAAAAATTCGGTTTAGTGAAATTGAAAGCACCAAACATTCGGTGTCAAAACGAATCCGTATAAAATGTTTGGATCCGTTTTCCGCAGCTCAACTATCTTAAAACAAAGTTATTTGGCACATTTTAAGAATAAATTGTTTTCATTTCTAGTGTCAAAGAACTTCTTTTGCGATCAAAAAATTGTGAGTATAAGAAATTGTAAGATGTAAGCATTTTTTTTCAAATTTTTTGAATCTCTTTCTTCTTATCTTTACTCTCTTATTGCTCTTATTTTGGGAATTATGTTCTTCTTTAAAGAGTTAATTTTCTTACTTAAGGTATGAAAATCAAAAACGGAAAAGTCCTAATTTAAGATATTTTATTTTTGCATTAGTTAAGATTAATATTTTTCCGATAATAAAGACTTGATCCCGCGCCTGGTTTCCTATAGAACAGTGTATAGCTTCTGAGTAAGGCATGCTTCAATCTTAACCTAAATTCTTCGTTCACTGTAGATAAAAGGTGATTTTTTAGCAACTTTCTTTTTGGCAACACTGTTTTTGTCAGTTCAGCTCTTTTTGTGTCTTGTGTTACTGTCAAACATGTTCAGTTGGGTCTATAACACAAGTTTACACGAAAAATGAACCTTCGTAAAAAAGTGTTTTTTAGGGTAATTTGGGGTCGAAAAACACGAAAATGGCAACCTCTTTTTTTTTCTTAAGCACCGTTTTCGAGATATTTTCGAAAAACATGCTTTTGGGCACTTATTTCAGTTATTCGTCAATATCACGTGAACAAAGTTTTGTATCGACATGAAGGATGACTAGATCGAAAGGTATTGATGTGCTCTTTACACTGATATATAGTTATGTACACATTAAGTAAAACTTATAGAAGTGACAAGCAACCAAAATCGAAAAAAGTCGAAAATTATGTTAAGTTTTAAGCTGAAAGAGAATTCTTTTACGAACATTTCGAGTCTAAGATATTTAAAATCGGGTGAGAATTGTAGATGTTATGGAACCATGAACGACAGTTCCAACCTTCACTCAATCACATTTTTGCATGAAAAAAAAATTGTTCACTCAAAGTTTTTCATTTGCGTTCAGTTACGTCTTCAAAAATTTGTATGCAGCTGTAGTCGTGATTTTTCGTTCATGGTTCCATAGCATCTACAATTCTTATCCGATTTTGAAGATCTTAGATTCGAAATGTAATTTTGAAAAATTGTCAAAAATTACACTTTTTTCGACTTTGGTTGCTTGTCACTTCTACAAGTTTTACTTAATGTGTACATAACTATATATCAGTGTAAAAATCATCACATCAATACCTTTCGATCTAGTCATCTTTTATGTCGATACAAAACTATGTTCACGAGATATTGACGAATAACTGAAATGTGCCCAAAAACATGTTTTTTCGAAAATATCTCGAAAACGGTGCTTAAGAAAAAAAAAGGGTTGCCATTTTCGTGTTTCTCGACCCCAAATTACCCCAAAAAACACTTTTGTACGATGGTTCACTCGATGACCCATAAATTTGTAAACTAGTGTAATTTAACCATGAATCGACTTAAAACGAACAACGCTTGCAGATTATTAAATTTGACTATGAAAATTCGGTTAAGAAAGTGCATCGTGCACTCCTTCCATTTTATGGTCAGTTTGGGCGACCTATTGAGGCGGCTATTTGGAATGTTGTGACTAAATTTCGCACCAAATTTGCATTAATGGACATTAAACCACCAACACGCATACGTAGAGTGTGGACAGAGGAAAATATAGCAGCTGTATCTGCCAGTGTGAAATATCGATTCGGCGCCGTTCGCAGCAATTGAGTCTCTGTTACTCCACTACTTGAAATATTTTGCGGAAGGATTTGGGTGTAAAACCTTTTAAAATACAGCTGGTGTAAGAATTGAAGCCACACGACCTTTTGGTGAATGGGCGCTGGCAAAGTTGGATGAAGATCCACTTTTTTATCGGAAAATTGTGTTCAGCGACGAAGCTCATTTCTGGTTGAATGGATACGTGAGGAAGCAAAATTTCCGTATTTGATGTGAAGTGCAACCAGAAGCATTGCAAGAATTGCCAATGCATCCCCAAAAAGTCACTGTTTGATGTGGATTATGGGCCGGTGGCATCATTGGTACGTACTTTTTCAAAGACGACGAACGCAGGAACATTACTGCGAATGCCGAGCGCTACCGTGCGATGATTTCAAACTTTTTTTTGCACAAAATGGAAGAGCTGGACTTGGCTGACATGTGGTTTCAACAAGACGGTGCCACATGCCACACAGCACGCGAAACAATGGCCCAATTGAGAGGCGAGTTCGATGAACATTTTATTTCATGTTCGGGGCCGGTCAATTTTCCGCCTTGATCGTGCGATTTAACGCCTTTGGACTATTTTTTGTGGGGCTATGTTAAGTCTCATGTCTATAGTAGTGCTGGAGAAAACATCGATGATCGAAGTTTAAAATCTCTATATATCGATGTTGGCCAACAGAGATATTTATCCAGCATTACTAAACACCCATTTGATGAGAGCAGAAGTGCTGGAGAAACATCTCTGTTGGCCAACATCGATATATTGAGATTTTAAACTTCGCTCATCGATGTTTTCTCCAGCACTAGTCTATAGCAACTAGCCTGCAACGCTTGAAGCACTGGAAGCCAATATTGAAGCATTTATTCGTGAGATACCAGCCGATATGTTGCACAGAGCATGCCAAAATTGGAGCCAGCGTATGAACCATTTGAAGCGCAGCCGCGGTCAACATTTACATGAAATCAACTTTAAACATTAAATTATATAGATCGTTCTATCGACTCGAGTAAAGATTTCATAAATTTTTCTGAATTTTATGAGTTTTTTTTTTTAATAAAATCCGAAAGCTCTTAAAAAATCACCCTTTATAACATAAGAGACCACACTCCATATAGAATGTCAAAAGTTTAAAAACTTTATTGTTGTCTTTAATAAATTTTGACTATTCTTAGGTTTTTTTTAGTATTATTAGTTTATGGAGCTGTCGCACGAACCCTAATCCCATAAAGTATTAAAGTTATCTGCAAATGTAATATAACCGTCTGCAAGATAGTTCATAAAAAAGCAAATAAATTTTTTTGTGATTCGCATTTGTCGGTGCAGAGCTTTGTGCAATTAACGACAATTAAAAAGCCGCCAGAAAATCGCATCAAAGTTCAGCGGCCCGCCCTGTGTCCGAGCCGCTCACGTTCCGCCCAAAACGCCCACAAATCAAAATTTTTTAGTTTTGAAGATTTGTGCTTATCAACATGATAGAGATATAGAACACGAGGATGATGATGATGATGATGTTGATGCTGCTGATGATGCTTGACCATGACTTTGGACGGCGCTCGCGCGGTGTTTTTTTTTTTGTTTTTTTTGTCATAATCTTTTCAATGTGAATGCCTGAGCAATTAATTTGTTGTGTTTTTTTTTTGTTGAGCAAGTTGCGCATACGCACTGTAAATCAACGTTAATTGAATCCACTCTTTTACAGATTGTATTGTATTTTTTACCCTCTCTCTCTCTTGGCATGTGATCAAAATATTTGAAATACAACTCTGTATAATGGTGTAATCAGCAGAGAGCCAGAGAGTGCGGAAGCGGAAAGCTGGCATATCGTAGACGCTCTCAACGATTGACAGAGATTTATGGCGAAATGTTGCAGCTAAATTTTTTATTATTGTTGCTTTATAATTACTGCACAAAGTTCACGATTACGATATCATCCAAAGTTCTTGTCTTAACCAGCTGCATTTCATAATTATCGAAATAATGCGCGTACTATGCTTATTTGCGGGCTGTACTTAATTTCTTTGTTTATTATTAATGTTATCTCAAAGTAAACTTAATGCGAATAATAATATAAAAGCATAAATGTATTTAAAATATACGATTATTATTTAAAACGCGCAACAAAGTAAACATCTTTGTCAGACCACGTATGCATTTGACACAAGTTATAAAAAAAAAGTAAAAAAAAAAAAAATACAACAACAAAATTTTGCTTCGACTGGGAATCGAACCTTGGTCTCTAGATGTCGCAACGTTACGTTCTTATGCCTTCGAACTCTCACCTCTAATATATTGTATTCCAATTATCTCTGCTGTTTATAACCCGATTTCAATAATGTTTGGTTTCAATCAAAAGACTTTTATATTTCCCACATTTTGCCTCTATACCATAAAGCTGTAGCTTTGAAGTTGCAGAATATGCAGCTCTTTAAAGTTACTTGGGTTAGGAAAAGGGCGCATGGCAGAAGAATAAACAAATAAACCAGATCTACCTTGTCACAAAGGGGTCTAAGTATCACATTCGGTTATTCTAGCTCTTAAGCTCTCCAATATCCCAGGCGTTTATACGGACGGACTTGTCTAAAACACTTTGATGGGTTCTCCCATGTCTGTTTCTAAACTTTATAAAGTAAAATAAAGAAAAGTTGTCTGTTTTGCTTGAATCTTGCAACTTGAAAATTTAGTAAGCCCAAAATGCTAGTTAAATTTATAGGGAGCGCAAAAGGCAGAGGAACTTCAGGAGGAACACCTTCAGGCTGCCCTGACTGAATCATCAGTGAGCCACAATGCAATTAATTTTACATGATGATGCATAAAGTACGCGAGTTCGCAGAAAACTGGTTCAATTTTGTATGGTAGCTATATAAAAGTGTGAACCAATTTTGATAAAGGTTGGAAGCGTTCCAGTTCCAGTTCGCAGAAAACTGGTTCAATTTTGAATGGTAGCTACATAAAAGTGTGAACCAATTTTGTTAAAGGTTGGAAGCGTTCCAGTTCCAGTTCGCCGAAAACTGATTCAATTTTGTATGGTAGCTATATAAAAGTGTGAACCAATTTTGATAAAGGTTGGAAGCGTTCCAGTTGCAGTTCGCAGAAAACTGGTTCAATTTTGTATGGTAGCTATATAAAGGTGTGAACCAATATTGATAAAGGTTGGAAGCGTTCCAGTTCGCCGAAAACTGATTCAATTTTGTATGGAAGCTATATAAAAGTGTGAACCAATTTTGATATAGGTAGGTAGCGTTCCAACTCACTTAGGACAAGAAACGGCCCGTTGTGAAACCGATAATAGGAGTAAGTGATAAGGATTTAGAATAGACAGCAAAAAAATAGGGGAATAGGAAAAGTGGAAAATGCAGGACCATGCTTTACGTGGGATGCGAACTCCCAATCTCTGGGATGATAGTCTAGTGCACGATATTTTAAAAGATGACGTACGTTAAAGTCGCGGAGGACTTAGTGATGCCCTCTACCACCCACCACATTGCAATTAAGTCCGGTATAACAAAAGACATATGATTGCGAAATTTGCTTCGGATATCTTCATGAACAAACAAAACAACGAATTTGGTACGAAAAACATTTTTTTGACCGATTGGTCGTACGGAAGCTATATGATATAGTCAACCAAGCAAATTAGGTGCAGTACTTGGGAACGAGCAATGATGAGCGAGTCTTAGGAGCTTTCGAGAGAAAAATTTTACGTAAGATCTTTGGTACCTCTTGCGTTGATGGTGAGCACCGTTTACGATGGAACGACGAGCTGTATGAACTATACCGCGACATAGACATAGTCAAGCGCATTAAGTTGCATCCAACGCAGTGGCTAGGTCATGTGGCGAGAATGGATGATGATGCTCCAGCGAAAAAAGCCTTTAAAATGGTGCCCACTGGTGTTAGGCGCGAAAGAGGTAGACCTCCTCTGAGATGGAAAGATCAGGTATCTATTGACCTAGCTAGGCTTGACATTTCCAACTGGCGTCAGTGCGCGCAAAGCAGAAACGACAGGCGATGGCTTCTGGATGCGGCCAAGACCGACCCACGGTTGTAATGGCCAATTGATGATGATGATGATGACTTGGGAACTCTAAAAAATTTTCGAATTTTTCCAGTTGTTCTGAAACAACCATATGGGAGCTATTTATAATAATATAAGCCCGATATCCAAAAAGTAGACAAAACTTGTCTCGCGTAGATTAATAAGGATCTAATCTAAAAGTTTGCTTGCTCTAGCTCTAAACATCTCTAAGATCTGAGATCGACTTCTCTAGTCATCCTGATCATACATTAGGTAACTTTGGGCGGTCTCTGACGTCTTCTTCTGTAAGTTACATTCACTTTCGGCTTGCACAAACTTAATATACCCTTATTACTATATGGTTTAGGCTATAAAAATAAAAAAAAATTTTCTACACATTTGTGTGCAGAATGATCAATATTGGTCGATTATTTTATATAGCTACCATACAAAAAATTGAACCTGCACGCTATATTTCAGAGAGACACGATTAATGCACCTGTGCATTGCGTGACCTTCTAATTGTTTGATCATAAGACAGCACGGTGAGGCAAGTTCTCTGGCCAATACCAGCAGAGTACAGCATACGACTAGAATGAACCCGGTTTGTATTGTAGTCCCGAAGCAGAGAAAGATGTTGAAACAATATATTGCCCAGTAACCTAGAAATCCATTCTATGAGCATCTGAGCAGCTAACTGGTTGTTTTTTTTTACGTTTCGTTGCATAGTTCTTTAAATAGGTTATCGTGTTTTTTTCTTAATAAGTAATTATAAGAATGAAAAATAATTTAGACTTTATAAAACCCACAACGTTTTTTCATGGTGCGACAAAAAAAATCAAAGCAAAGAATTGTCCATACAAATAAAATTAAAGAAAAAATGAATAAAACAAAGAAAATAAATAAATAATAAATACACCTTAACAATGCTTTATGATAAGAGTTTGACAAAATCTGCGGAAAAATATGCACTAGTGATGGGCAAAGCATTGTACAGTGCTCATTTCTGACAAATTTCTTGTTTCCACTAGTGCTGGAGAAAACATCGATGGTATATCGATGCATCGATGTATCGAAGTTTAAAATCTCTATATATCGATGTTGGCCAACAGATATGTTTCTCCAGCACTTCTGCACTCATCAAATGGATGTTTAGTAGTGCTGGAGAAACATCTCTGTTGGCCAACATCGATATATAGAGATTTAAAACTTCGATCATCGATGTTTTCTACAGCACTACTGCCAACCTACCACTGAGGCGATTTATATTAGATTCGATTCAGCTTATCGAAAGATTTTAATTGATGCAGTGCTTAAAAATGTCCATCATGAGCAATAAATCTTTTAAAAAGTATTTCTTGAAAAACATTTTAACACCGAAATTTAGTTGAAAGAGTTTTCACTGTCACTGATTAGCTTATTAAGCTAAATATACTACTATGTGGAAATTTTTTTTTTTTTTTGGCTCTTATAAGATGTCACTAAACCCCCCGAAAATCTATTAAATATATACTATATCACCTATAAACTTTTTGCCTGATGTTATTTTTGTTTATTATTTATGGCTTAACATTTGGATATCTCGTGAGTCAAGTTGACAATTTGTTTGACAACTGCGTAGCAGCTACTTCTGGACAGACACTACTTATAGAGCGTGAGAGAGTGAAGAATAGCAACTGACCCAGCCCAGTTGAAAAAATTTAGTCCACTGACACAAATTCCGCAGAGTGTAGTGTTTGGGGAGTGGTCAAAGCCCAGAACTGTCTAACCTTGTCCTAAACTGCACATTCCACTAGAACGCATTTTATTGATGATGTCGCATAACGAAGAATGAATTGCATTTATAAGGCAGTATGGCGTTGAAATCTTCTAGAAATCTTCTATCATGCCACCATCTTTTTATTAATCTCATTCATGCGATTTGTTTTTGTTTTAAGCACTCTTTGTGTTGTTGTTGCTGGCTTTGTCTTTGTCATGCAGTCTGGGCAATCTTCTTGATTCTATAGGCAATGATTTTTTCAACATTTGCATTACAATATTTGTATAGTTACAGTTGTGACATGTCTATAAATGGATTGTCATTTATAGGTCAACTAATGAAACAAAGCTCTGGAACTAGCAAGAAATTGTGCTAATTGGTTGACTTGGTTTTCAAAAAGCGTCATCCATAAATATTGGATATACTTTGGCAGTTTAGCTTTATCCAACTGCTATACTGGGCCTAAGCAACTCTATTTCCGTGCTCTCTCTTCTCACATTTAAATCAATTTGGTCTTTATCCGTCTGTATATACGCCTAAATTTTGAAGATTATAAGAGCTACAATAACCAAGATGAACTCTAAATTGATACAATTAAGGCCCATACGCAGCATGCAAAAATTCCGCACGCAATGTCAAAACTTCATATAAAATAAAATATCCCAAAAAAGGGAATTTTTTTTTTTATTTGAAGTTTAAGTATTTTTTTTTCTGACTCAACCCAAAAACTTAAGCCCGCGTTAAGGCCCATACGCAGTTCGAAAATTTTCGTGCGGAATGAAAAAACTTCATTAAAAAAAAATCCCAAGTGGTGGGATATTTTTTTTTTATATGAAGTTTTGACATTTCGTGCCCATACGCAGCATGCAAAAATTTCGCATGAATGCCAAAACTTCATATAAAAAAAAAAATCCCAACTGGTGGGACATTTCGTGCGGAATTTTTGCATGCTGCGTATGGGCCTTTAAGGGGTATACGCAGTTCGAAAAATTTCGCGCGGAATGAGAAAAGTTCATAAAAAAAAAAAATCCCAAATGGGATATCCCAAATGAGATTTTTTTTTTTTTTATGAACTTTTGTCATTCCGCGCGAAATTTTTCGAACGAAAAAATGCGAAATTTTTGCATGCTGCGTATGGGCACGAAATGTCAAAACTTCATATAAAAAAAAAATATCCCACCATTTGGGAATTTTTTTTTTCATGAAGAAGAAAATTTCCCTTTGGCACACAAATAGCTTAGTTCAATAAATATTGTTGCTGAAGTAATATTTTTGTGCAATTTTGTTTAATATAAATAAGAATAAAGTATTAGCAATATTTTAAGGAAAATAAAATGTAATTAACATATAGTACTAAAAAGCTGCAGAGCTGCGGCAACCCTGTCAGCTGTTTTGTATCAAAAGAAAATAAGTTCGCGCTAACACAACATGAAAATTTATTGGAAAGCGAAATATACAAATTAATCGAAAATAAAAAGGGAAATATGCGTAGTTATTGGCAAAAAATTCGTTTTTCGGAGCAGGCAAAAACGAATCCGCATTAAATTGTGCGTTTTGGTTTTTTCGTTTGCCGCAGCACGGCCGATTGTGAATTCAGTTTTTGTTAAGTAAAGGCCTATATGCAGCTCGAAAAATTTCGCGCGGAATGACAAAACTTCATATAAAACAAAATATCCCATTTGGGATATCCCATTCGAGATTTTTTTTTATGTAGTTTTGTCATTAAAGGCCCAAACTTCATATGAAAAAAAAAAATTCCCTTTTTTGGCACTTTTTTTTTATATGAAGTTTTGACATTTCGAGCGGAATTTTTGCATGCTGCGTATGGGCCTTTAAGGCCGCACGAAATATCAAAACTTCATATAAAAAAAAAATTCCCTTTTTAGGGATTTTTTTGGGACTTTTTTTTTATATGAAGCTTTGACATTTCGTGCGGAATTCTGGCATGCTAACTCTCGATTTTTTCTTTATACAAGTTCGCTATGAAGTTTGCTTTTACAAAAACCAAATTTCTAGAAAATTTTTACGACTTTGGCATAATGCGAATATTTAAGTCATTTTCAGTGTTAAAAATTTTTGCTAGCCCACTTTTGAGATAAGTACTTGGAATTATTATAGCAGCCAAATTCGCAGACTGCTCTTAAATCTTTACGCCTGTTTTTTAAAGTACAAAGAGTGAATTTTTTGTTTCTCAACAATTGCCAAACTGCTGAAGGCGCTGATTTTTAAAAACTACACGCAGTATCGCTATCAAAATAAATTCGATTTCCGAGTTGTTATAAATCTTATTTATTTATTTATTAATATTATTAGAATAGCTTAAAAACTAAACTAATAAGGTATGGTGCTTATTTATAGCTCTGGCAGCATAGGCCTTCGGCTATTGTTATAAATCTTATTAATACTTGATAGCAGCCAACACACAAATCCAAATCAAGGCAGTAACTAAACGAACTTTGAGCTGAGTCGCTTAAAAAAAATGCGATTTTGAAACAATGCGAATATCGTAAATTAATATGTTTGCTGTCAAAGTGCATTGCCATTGTTGCCATATCAAAGAAATATCCTTTAATAACTTGATTGCTCAGCTGTTCAATCGTTATCGAATGCAACCTTATCAAGATACTAATGGTATACGACCGATTGTATAGTCTTGTATGCTTAACATGTCCAAAACTCATGACAGTTCAAGCAACCCAGCAAAAGGTATGTATATGTTTATATATGTAGTTGTATATAGCACATATGGAAAGATATGTCAGCACTTTTTGGCGCCATGCAGTTTGCAGAGAGCGTTATTTTGGTAAGAGCAATGAAATTTTTATAAATAGCGTTTGTGCTATATATTTTGGTTGGTATTATTTTAATTTTTTTGGCGGCACACGGAATTAGAAGACTCAAAAAAATGTTGCATTGTATTTGCGTTATAGTTAAAAACAAAAACAAACAGCTTTAGATATATGTACCTACTATTATATGAGCATATACATTTATATTGACGTTTTGTTTAACAAATTTTGAAGCCTTACCTTATATTATGTTTTATTATATTTATAAACTTTTTTTTTTTTTGTTTTTATTATTTTTGATAATGTGCAGCACTGTGTAAATTGGTTTATGGAAAATTTATAAAATTTTTTATTTTTATTTTTTGTTGCTTTGATTTTTGATAGCGGGCTGCTGTCGTCTGATGAAATAAATAAATTTATTGTGTAAAAAAAAAAATAGTAACAAAAAAATGCGACACACACACTTTAACAAATATCCTAGACAATTTTTTTATATGTTGTTCACACTTCACTTGTTAAGCGCCAATTTAAAACTGAACTCATTTATGGCTGCAAAATTTTGAACAAATCAAACAATTTATAAAACACATGTTCAAATAATTATTAATAGAAAATGTTAAAAACGTTAAGCGTTAGCAGCATGATAATAATAAAACAAATCAAATACTTATTAAGTGCGTTTAAACGATTGATCGCCTATAAGCAAATCTTTCGTTCGAACTTTAACTGTTGCCGTCGTCACAGCGCGAACGAATAAAATTAAATAAAATGTAAAGGAAAAATGAAAATAAAATGTGTTGAAAAGAGCAACGAACAACGGCAACAAGAACCACAGCAGCAAAAACAACAACAACGAGTAGTAGAAGAAGAAGAAGAATAGCCAGAACCAATGCAAATAACAAAAAAAAATATATGTATGTAAGTTAGAGAGCGCACGGTACACACACTCTCTCAGACTCTCTCAGGCTCTCGCAGCGCAGCATTTCTTATCAGCACGAAGCAATCAAAATTTGTGCACAGAGCGGCGAGATCGAGAGCGCTTGAGCATGGGTTTTTATGCTAGGTTCACACTGCGTCACACAATGGCACAATTAAGCTTCACAGCAGCACAGTTCCGGTCAAGCAGGCAACGGCTGCGTAAGAACCAAGAAAGAAAAATTTAATACAGTCGAGGCGGTGCACGACAGTTTAATACCCTGTGCCCTTTTTCTCGCAAAAAAAATGTTATTCTAAGAACTTTCCAATTGAAATTTATTTTTTTTTTGTTTAAAACCATTATTATACCTAAACTTGTACCGATTTTGTTGAAAATCGAAAGTTACGTCAATAAATCTATTTAAAGATTTGATCCGTATCACCCAAACTTGCAAATCACACTAACACTTAATGTTCGCTATAGTGCTTTGCCCCATGCTCGTGCTCCTCGGTATCGGTGCTTTCATAAGGCTAATTTTGTAGGTCTTAACCAATTTTTGGCTGATGTTAACTGGTCCTCTTTGTTGTCTGCTGAGAACTTTGAGCTAACTATTAATAATTTCTATCGGATATTATACACCGCTTTTGATTTCTTTGTTACCTACTCTGTCCTGAGTCCTTCCTCTAAACCGCCTTGGTTTACGCCAAGTCGTAAGTCTTCTTCTTATAAAAGATTTAAGAAAAGTGGTTCTACAGTCGACTTCTATAAGTTTTTTATATTACGCAGCAAGTTTATTCTCCTTAATAGAACTTGCTACAATAATTATCTTGCCCGTTGTAGGCTTAACTTTCGTAGTGATCCTAAGACATTTTTCTCTTTTGTTAATTCTAAACGTAAGTCTTCCCGTTTTCCTGCTTCGCTATTCTATAAAAATGCATGTTCTTCTAACAACTCTGAAATCGCAGACTTGTTTGCGGACTTTTTTCAAACTACCTACTCTGTCAACCCTAATAGCATTAACCTCAACTATCCTTTTAATCTTTCTAGCTCAAACCTTATTGCTTTTCCTCAGATCTTAGCATCCGACGTTTAACAATCTCTTATGTCCATTAAATCTTCCTTCTCTCCTGGCCCTGATGCTATTCCTAGCTGTGTTCTAAAGCATTGTGCTGGCTCCCTTTCCATGCCATTATCCGTCCTTTTCCGCACTTCTTTAAAATTTTCGTATCTTCCTACCATATGGAATGAATCCTTCAGTATCCCCTTTCACAAAAAAGCTTCCAAGTCTAACATTGAGAAGTACCGAGGTATTGCCCAACTTTCATCAATCCCAAAAGTTTTTGAAAGGATTGTCACTGCACAATTGTAACACTACTGTCGTTCTTTAATATCGGACTCCCAACATGGGTACTAATCTTTTAGAACTTTCTTCTCTTATTAACAATGGTTTTAGTAGTAAAATGCAAACCGATGTCATTTACACTGATTTCAGTAAGGCATTTGACTCAGTAAACCATAGCCTTCTTTTAGTTAAACTGTCGCGTTTAGGATTCCCGCCTTGTCTTTTAAATTGGAACTCTTCCTATGTATCTAATCGTATGCAAAAGGTAGTTTTTAAAGGCTGCGAATCTAAAGTAATTTATGTCACGTCAGAGGTACCCCAAGGCAGCCAACTTGGTCCTCTACTTTTTGTCTTATTCATTAATGATCTTCCACAAGTTATCCGGTCTTCTCGCATTCTTATGTATGCGAACGATGTAAAACTTTATTTGTCCTACTCCTACAATGATAATGATATGCATTCACTTCTTCAACATGATTTTGATAGCATGCAATATTGGTGTAATGTCAACATACTCTTCCTAAACAAGACGAAATGTAAAATTATGACATTTTACCGTTCTGTTCCTCATCTGGCTGCTTCCTCTATAGACTCCTCTACCCTGGAACTTATAGTGAGTGTTTTAGACCTTGGCATACTGTTTGACCATAAACTCAAATTTAACGATCATATTTGCAATATCGTGAATAAAGCCAGGGGTGTTCTTGCTTTTATTAAGCGTTGGTCTAAAGAGTTCAACGACCCTTACACAACCTATTTTGGAATATTGTCCAAACTGCGTTTGGAGCCCTCAATACCACCTGTATCAGGACATGATTGAGTCTGTACAAAAGCAATTTCTCCTTTTTGCACTTCGTGGCTTAAACTGGGAACCAAATATCCGACTCCCGCCATATTCCGATAGACTTCGCCTTATAAAGTTGCCTTCCTTAAGTCATCGCAGAACATGCCACGGCGTGTTATTCTTGCATAAGCTGTTACTCGGTCATATCGATTCCAACGTACTTCTTAGCAAAGTTACCTTTGTCATACCGTCTAGAGTAACTCGTAATTTTAGACCTTTAGCCTTACAATTTTGTAGATCTAATTATGCTTTGCACGATCCTTTTCGTGTCTTATGCTCTAACTATAATAACTTTTACAACTTCCTCTCTTTCGAACGTTCTTTCAATCTATCACTTCTTCTATCTTAAGTCATCTTGACTTGCCAATTCGAGCATCCTTGACCAACCCTATATGATGAGTCATTTACATGGTCAACGGTGATCTATTGGCTCTTTTTGTGATATAATATTTAATTTTTATCTTGTTTCCTTGTTTCCTCTTTTATATTGTAAATCCAAGTGTCTGGCCAGTTCATGATGTGAGTTGGTGCATATCGTTAAAAAGTTCACCCACCGGGCTAGAGACGTGGATTAGTTAATATATATTCCCTCTATTGTCTTTTTAAAAATAAATTATACCTAATACCTATAATAAGTATAAGGTCAACTGCACTTAGTTGTACTCCTCTAATTAAATAAATAACAAAAAAAAAATAGAGTATATGGGATAAGTTTCAAGTTGATATGTTGAGGGGTGTGGGAAAAAATACGATGTGGGGTCCGCATCGATAAAATTTGGATATGGACTTGTTCGTTGGAGCCACATGAATCAGCTTACCAAAAATTCTAGATCACTTATTATTATAATTACGTAGAGTCAAACATTGACGCAGTTTAACGGCAAGGGGAGATTAAATTTGAACATTTTTGGCTATAACTTTTGTTCTATTGCTCCGATTTTGCAAATGCATGTAACCACTATTGAAAATTTTAGTTAAAAATATTTAGACACAATGCTAAAAACCGCGAAAATCTACTGCGGGGAAACGGGGAAAGTTATTTACATGATTCAACAAACTTCATCTCAGAAAATATGCGCACCAGCTGGTAAAGTTTCGTACAATCTCTAGCTTTTATAGTCTCCGAAATCTAGGTGTTAATACAGACGGACGGACGGACGGACGGGCGGACAGGGCTCAATCGCTACACGAGGTTATGATAAGCAATTTGGTATAAAGGACTTGGGGTCTGCCACGCCTACTTCTGTTCGTTACATACATTGCACAAATCTAGTATACCCTTTCTACCTATAGGTACAGGATTTAAAAAATGCATTGATATCGTCGTAAACTTTTTATACTAATTGATGAGCTAAAGAACTCAACAACTTTTTTTCCATGATTTTGTTGAAACATTTTTCTTAGTTTACCCGCTTTTCAGTGGCAAACAGTTTGTCAAAGATTTACGACTTGTGTTTATGCACAAATTTTGAAGTTCGAAAGACTCAATATGGCAAGATGTTTGCATAATTCTTAGCACTAAATGTGACAGCACATACATACAAAATACAATAAGGATAGCCTTAATTATTTGCTTTCCATTAAATTTGACTTTCTTAAATAAAAACTTTTCAGCATATTAAAACTACGCTTTTAACCATTTAGTACAAAACTTAATTAAAAAGTCACATAATCCAAAAATAGCGTTCGCTACTTAAGAGTGATTAAATAATGACGCACAATGATGAGCGAGTCTTAGGAGTTTTCGAGTGAAAAATTGTACATAGGCAAGCGCATGAAGTTGCAGCGACTGCGTTGGCTAGGTCATGTAGCGAGAATGGATGATGATGCTCCAGCGAAAAAAACCTTCGAAACGGTGCCCACTGGTGGTAGGCGCTGAAGAGGGAGACCTCCTCTGAGATGGAAAGATAAGGTATCGATTGACCTGGCTAGGCTTGATATTTCCAACTGGCGTCAGTGCGCGCAAAGCAGAAACGACTGGCGAAGGCTTCTGGAAGCGAGCAATACCGATCCACGGCTGTAATGGCCAATTGATGATGATGATAGACTCGGAATTTTCAAAAAATATTCTGCATCTTTGTGGTTTCTACAGTACTCGGCTAGATATGACACTGAATACGACTCAGCATCCGCCCCTGCCTGTTACCTTAAGGGGTCTACGCAGTTCGAAAAATTTCGCGCGGAATGACAAAACTTCATATAAAAAAAATCCCATCAGGGATATCCCATTTGGGACTTTTTTTTATATGAAGTTTTGTCATTCCGCGCGAAATGTTTTGAACTGCGTATAGGCCTGTAGGGTCCGAAATATCGGAGCTCCTAAAAAAGAAGTTGTAAGCTTTGTGCTTAGTCGAACATTTACTAGTTGAGTGCCAAACAATAGCTTAAACGATAACAAGAAAGTATTAAATCAATAAATATCAAACAAAAATCGTAAAAAAATATAAAAAACATTCTCTTCGAATTTGGTGGCTGTCGAAAAAAAAATCAATTTTTATTAAAGGCCCATATGCAGCATGCAAAAATTTAGCACGAAATGTCAAAACTTCATAGATAAGATGCGTAATTATGTCAGGGGAGACAAGTTTATTTTACTTTTTCTATATCGGGGTTGTATTACATAGCTCCAATAGGGGTGTTTCAGAGGACCTCGAAAAAAACCAAAAGTTTTAGATGGATAATTCGTTTGTTAATTAAGATATCATAACCAAATTTGGCATTCGGAAGTTTTATTAGAGTACCCAAGCACTGTACCAAATTTGATCGAAATCGGTTGACTATATCATATAGCTCCAGGACCAATCGGTCAAAAAAACTATTTTTGTAAAAAATTGGCTGTGTTTCGTTTGTTTGTGAAGATATTGGAACCAAATTTGGAATTAAGAAGCTTTTTAGAGTACCTAAGCACAATTTGATCAAAATCGGTTGACTATATCATATAGCTCCCATAGGACCAATCGGTCAAAAAAACGTTTTTTGTACAAAATTGTGTGTTTCGTTTGTTTGTGCAGATATCGTAACCAAATTTGGCAGCCGAAAGTTTTTTATAATTCCCAATGAGAACTCTTCTCAGTTTCCACAGTGTTTCTACAAAGCTTAGCATTCTAGCATTTCGAAGCTTATGTTAAAAACAAAAATTTTATTATTTCCATTAATTTTAAAGTCAGGGAAAACTTTTGCGTTAAAAAAATAAACTTTTGCAAAAAATCGGAGAAAAAAAATTTAAAATGATTAAAATATTTTATGTTTGAATCCAAATAGCTTGCAGGAAAAGACCATACAGACGAGCAGGCAGATAAACGCATATGTCTTAATCGTTCTGAATTGAGCATTTGATTATTTTTTTGCAAAAAAGCTGTTCGCCCATATTTGAAATAAACTAGTTTTTCCACAAAGCAAAAACTCAAACTACTGTGTATAGATACAACAGCACCACAGTGTGCCGCAGTGTAAACATAGCATAAGCAAAAGAGAGCGAGCGCCAAATCGAATACACCAATACAAACAAATTGTAGCATGTGCGCATATCGTTATCATTCGATAACCAAATCGGCAGCCACTTGTTGCTATACAACTCAAAGCTATGCAAATCCGCTGCCCAAAAGTGCTCTCTATAGCCAATTGAGAGAGGGCGAGAGAGAGAGCGCGCGGAATCTCCGTAGGCAGCCAAATGCATGTCGTTGCCATTGCCATTGTCGTCTTCGAAGTAATCACTGTTGTTTTTGTTGTTCCTGCTGTGTCGGATCTAGTCATCGATGTGTTAGTGTTAGGTTAAGCTAATTAACGAAATGTTTTTCAACGAAATGTTTTGGCTCACGTCGCAAATTGTATACCCTTTCCTAGCTGTAGCTTTTTGGCCTATGCAGTTGGCTTTGTTTTCGAAGGAAGTAGTTAAAAAATAACTTTTCAAAATTACGCTAATTTTTCGAAAACAAAAAAAATATGATAATTTTTTGCATGTTCTCTAATGGTAAAATTAACATGGAATACTTCACAATTTTGAAATGAATGTCAACTGGTTTTGTCTTCCTACACTTACATATTTTGAATCATTTTTGGACTTCCAACTCGTCTCATCCCTATTCGTAAATATTGAAATTTGTTCGTACTAAATATTTTTTTAAAATTATTAAGCTAGAAACTGTCCATTACCAATTGTTTCAAAGACTTTTTTGCAAAACTTGGCCAAGTTTGCGCTTAAAATCATGTTGCTTCTCATAGAGTAGCGGAAAAGTAAAGACCTAAAGCATATGCTTAAATATCTGGTATGTATTTGTCTTTAAGCATTTTGCGGCTAAAAAATTTCCGAGTGTGTGTACATTACACGGCACAGTGGTATGCATTGGCTTTGCTCAAAACAAATCTAGAAACTAGCATAGACAGCACTAGCTCTAGCACTAAAATGCAGCAACTTGCAGGGTCATGAGCCAAACGCTTTTGACCCACTGTGCAATACTTTCGCACTAGGCACATAATTTGTTAAACAAACATGTTAAATATATCGCATTTATGGCTGGAATGCCTAGAGCTAGGCCCATAATTATGAATGGATTGCACGTGGTGCAGAGTCGAGTGACGGAGCCGTGGGGGGGGCTGCGGGTCTTGCTCTATTAAGCCTTGTCACTTGTTGGTGCCCAAGATTGCCTGCGCACGACATCGACAGCTCTGCCAATAATCAATCCATCAAATATTTATACCAGCTAGCCATACGTCAGGCGGCACAGTATGTGGGCCCATGAAGTGCGGCGGGAGTCGCGGGTGTCCCGTGATCGCCTGACCCGGAGCGGGGAAGACAAGCATACAAGTTGTCGTTGTAACACGCATTGATAACACTCTTGACCAGAGCCGAATAATGATAAGCAAATTGATTTTTGCCTTTGCCTGAGCTCATTGTTGTTGCATGCAAAATAGCAAGCCGATAAGCATTGGAACGTAGACGCAGATGAAGACGAAGATCTGGACGCGGAGAGCAGCTTTAGGCCGGACTGGGTTGCTTGACGTAGGCAGCGGCAGGGGCACGTTCCATAGACAGAGGCAACTGCTAGAGTTGAGCGATTGTCACTGGCTGCAAATAGAGTGGAACCAAAGGCAGCGCTGTACACTTAAGCTTAAGGCTAAGTCTAAGTCTAAGCCGCGCCCAATGTGGGGCCACAATTTTCTGCAGTTAAAAATTAAAAAAAGCTTTTATGCATTACTTGTATACACCTTAAAAATGCAAAAGGAAGTAAATTAGGTATTTGAGAAACGCTTTATAAGTACATATATAGGCAACAATGACTGGCACAAAAAATAGGTATTTATGCCCGTTCCAGTCGCATTTGGAGTGAGGACAATCCACCAGCTTTTGTCGAAACACCATTAAAACCACAGAAAATTACTGAAAACCAGCATTCGAAGAGTTATTGGCGAAATACGGCCGCAAATGCTGCGGAAAGTTTGTAAAAATTGGTGTTCCAGATTGTGCCTTGTACGCGACAGGATCGAAATCCGTTCGATTTGTAAGACAATTGCCAATATGCCAAAATGATTAGGACGGCAAAAAACAAATTAGCCATAAAAGTGACGCCAAAAACACATGGTTGGGTTGGGTTGATAAGGCTGCTCATCCAGAGACCATGAGGTCCATTGTGATGCCTAATTTTGTATGGGAAGAAAGGTGTATGAGTAAAGGGGTAAGGTGTAGAGGAAGATTATTCCGAGGGTCAAAGGCTGGTGGGCATTCCTAGTCATCTAAGTCCCTTTCCTTGCAGAATCATTTTGAGAATTCGACAAAAGTGGCCAGATCCACTATAGACACATCTGCCAAACTGCCCAGGTCTTTAATGAATAGTTTGCCCAAAAACTGGGTTCGTCTTCTAGGAAGCGCCGCGCTATGTGATCGGATGCTTTCTGTCTTCTTCTCATCTAAGCAGCTGCGGCTAGAGTCGTGATGGGGAACGTGCAACCTCTTAGCCATTAAGCCTGTGGTGCAGTGCCCCGTTACCAATCCTACCCCCATACTGGTACTCTTCTCAAAACGCAGGAGTTCAGATATTCGCTTTGGATTGTACCGTAGCCAGAGTGCTCGGGAAATGCGAAAATTGAATCGCCTGAGCTCTGGCCGTCCCCCTTATTTGCAATACGACATCCTGTAAGCGTCTTTTTATTTCCGTATCCGCAAGGTTAGCTGGCAATGCTGAACCGTACCTGGCAAACTCCGCCGCCTCCTGGTTACCAGGGACATCATCATGCCCCGGTACCTAAGAGAGTGTGATTGAGTGGTGATGAATACGGTTAAGCGCTAGCAGCGTGCTACGGAAAAGTTTACTCTTTGTGGTATGGGATGTTAAAGCCTTGATTGCAGCAAGGTAGGTTGAAGTAGTGCTGGAGAAAACATCGATGTCATGTCGATGCATCGATGTATCGAAGTTTAAAATTTCTATATATCGATGTTGGCCAACAGAGATGTTTCTCCAGCACTACTAAACACCCATTTGATGAGTGCAGAAATGCTGGTGAAATCATCTCTGTTGGCCAACATCGATATATAGAGATTTTTAAATTTGATACATCGATGCATCGATATAACATCGATGTTTTCTCCAGCACTAGGTTGAAGTTTATAAAACAAAAGAAATCACAACCTCGTTTACAATCAAAGTTTTAAGAGAAACATTTTGGCGTTACGGACTTGTAGATACACTTGTTAGTGATAATGCAAGACAATTCACATCGAATGAATTCAAAGATTTTACAACCAAGAATGGTATAAAACTCATTTTGACAGCGCCATGACATACTGCTTCAAATGGTCAGGTAGAAAATGCTTCAAAACTATTCTTTGGCAGAACTTTGAAGTCCAGATTCAGTTTATTGAAACCGCCACAGTACGCAGTGCAAGATAAAATTATAGAAAGTCAGGAAAAATGCATAAATAAATATAAAGGAAACAGAAACGTAGAATTTAGCAAAGATGAATCTGTTTTGATTGGAGATTATAAAGACCCAAATAAACCAAAATGGTCAGAAGCTAAAATAGAAACTAATAATAATAAAGAAATAAAACGCCATTGTAACCAAATGCGTAAAAAAGAAACAAGAAGTGAGAGAAATTCTGAAAAACTTTGTGATCGACAAAGATGAAATCAAGACCCCGTAAGGATAGTAGAACTTATCAAAAATATTTACTATCTCGAAACATTATTATACTTTAAATTAAATAGAAAAATTCTATCTAAAATGAGTTAGTTGTATAAAAGAAGCTTGTATCATATATAGTATAATTACATTTACAGATTAATGCGTGTTTTTAAATGAATTCATTATGTGTTAATTATCACACTTCCATTTATTAAACAAACTTAAGTGGCGGCGTGGTACAAATTAGTATTTTAATACTAGATTAAAGAGGGCCGGCTGTTGACGTGGGTAGTATGCGTAGCGGTACCCACTCGGAGAACATCCCAGTGGGTACATACCCACTCGGAATTATCGGACAAAACCCTAAATTCTAATATTTTCTATGCAGTTTTCTAATATGGAGTCGTTCAAGTTTCTCTTCCTTTTGACTGCCATGATCGAAATCTTTGATCGGATTGAAATCCTCAACAAAGAGCTGCAATCATCAGAACTATGTGTTGTCGAATCTTATCGAAAGGTAGAAATCGTGTCGTGAGTCGCGGGATCAAAAATTTGAATCGATTTGGAAAAACAGTTGAAACTTGAGATTGAAAAATCTAAAATTGCCAAGAAAACGTCGAATTCCAAAACGACTTGAAGATGGCGTAACAGAAAACCATATTTTTGATTCCCCAAAAGATTATTACAAAAAAATATTTTGTTTAAATTTTTCTCTCAAAGAAAGATTTGATTCCAACAATGCCCGATTTTTCAAATCTCTAGAAACTTTTGCGATTGGCGAATCAAAAAATACTGACGCAATCATAAAATTTTACAGAGGAGATTTCAATGCATTCCGTTTGACCAAAAATAGAGACTTCTAATTGGAGATAATGGCTTCAGATTTGAGCACAATTGTTAAGTTTCTTAGAGAAACGAAAAATTATCTGAAAATCGTTCCCGAATTCGTTCGTTTTCTTACATTAGTTCTGACGATACCAGGTTCTTCATGTTGCAATGAAAGAAGTTTTTCTGTGTTACGCCGAATTTCAAATTATTTAAGATCTACCATGGCTCAGGAATAAATTGTAAAACATCATCCATGAAGTTTACTTGCTTTTGGTTCATAGTTTAAGAGAAAACAAATTTCTTTATGTTTCAGATCAATGGTAATGTCGAAAAGCTGCAGCCGTGGAGGTCTCTTCTAGTCATGTACTCGTAGCTCTCTACAGTCGCCATTTTGTTTTTTATTATTTGTGAAAAATAAATTTTTTTAGCTCAAAATATGTATCATATCGTCGCCCAACTGGGTTTTGAATATCAAATAAAGTTTCTTTGAAAAAATATCGAGATATTATCTAAAAAAAACCATGGTGAAATAATAAGGTGATGTCGTGCGAACGCTTACTCTCTCGTTTATAGCCCTTATCGTCAGTGCAAAACTTGCTGTAAACAAATAAGGATGGTCGCGGACGAAATTTTTAGCTGTGTGTGTGTGTTTTGTTTTCTAAACACAAAACTTGCAATACAAAAACAAAATATTATGGGCAATAGTAAACTTCTTAAAATTAGACTAGAATACAATAAATTATTTATATTACTTACAAAACATATATGAATTGTTCTTTGTTATTTAGGGCCTATACGCAGTTCGAAAAATTTCGCGCGGAATGACAAAACTTCATATAAAAAAAAATCCCATTTGGGATATCCCTTTTGGGATTTTTTTTTTATATGAAGTTTTGTCATTCCGCGCGAAATTTTTCGAACTGCGTAGACCCCTTTTTTTACAAACATCAACAAAATATATATCTATCATATTCACTTTCACGAAGCAATGCTAAGAGAGCTTTGCTAACAGCAAAACTTTTGACCTCTCATTCGCTCTCACACGCTACATACAATAAGGGATAGCTTTTACTGACGACACCACCTTATATTATTCCACCATGCTCCACATACAGTTGTTACCCTTTAAGCCAGGGATGGGTGCTTTCCCTAATATCGACGTTTTTAGATTTATTTTATTATGTGACTTCAGCTTACTTTATCTGCACTCATGCAACATTGTTTAGCACATATACTTTTTATAAAGGGTGTTTTTTTAAGCGCGTCCGGATTTCAAACTTAAATAAAACATAGAAAAATTAATGTAATGACCTCAAATATGATTTTATTGGATAGATAATTTCGTATTATTTAATATTTGAAAAAGATCTCTGGCATGTGACCACCACGACTACGAATTTCAAAGCGCAATTTTTGACCACACTATCGACCATTTGGGGCCGTATTTCAGTAATGACACGTTAAATGTTGGTTTCCAAGTCGTCAATTGTTGATGGTTTGTCTACATAAACCAACGACCTGACGTGTCCCCAAAGAAAATAGTCTAAAGGGGTCAAATAGACCGCAACCGCGGCGGCCAGTTGGTGGAATTTCTCATCGAATTGAGTTTTCAGTAAATCAATTGTTGCGGTTGCCTTATGACACGTAGCGCCATACTGTTGAAACCAGAACTCGGTGACATCGATGTCACGTAAATTTGGAAACAAATATTCATTGATCATTGCTCTGTATCGATCAACATTGACGGTAACACGTTGCGAATCGATAAATTTGGATTTTCCTCTACAACAACGATATTTTCTTCGGATCGTGCTGTTCTCATTCTGATTGGTGGTCAGACATCGTGAAATGTCAAATGAGTTCGTACATGATCAAGAACACGACGAATAGCACGTTCTTATGGACGCTTAGACGGTCCATAAATTGTACGAAGAGCTCTATAAGTTTTTACAACAGAACACTGATTTTGATTGTAAATCTCGAAGATTTGAAGAAGTTGTTGTGGTATAAATCTTACCATGATGAATTGTTAGTCCTTAAGGCCCATACGCAGCATGCAAAAATTCCGCATGAAATGTCAAAACTTCATATAAAAAAAAAGGGAATATAAAAAAAATATCCCAAAAAGGGGATTTTTTTTTTTTGATATGATGTTTTGACATTTTGTGCGGAATTTTTGCATGCTGCGTATGCAGCATATCCCATATAAAAAAAATATCCCAAAAAAGGGAATTTTATTTTTTATATGAAATTTTGACATTTCGTGCGGAATTTTTGCATGCTGCGTATGGGGCCTTTACAGAATACTTTACAGAATAAAATGAAATTTAAATTTGTCAAAGGTAAAAAAAGGTTTCAGAGATATCGCTTTCGGAAATCCGGACGCTGTTAAAAGAACACCCTTTATAATGCCCAAGGTGGAATAAAAACCTGAAAACTGGATGGAAATTTTTAATAGCTAGTTAAAAAGGATTTGATATATAATTAGAAGTTGATCCTAAATTAAGCCTTAACTTTCATTTGAAAATGCAGTTTAAACGCTTTACGCCTCTCAATGTCCAACTTCAAACCTCGATATCTCGAAAAGTATCGAATTCGAGTTTACTAAAATAAAACCTTTTTTAACATTTTCTTAAATCAATACGCAAATCTAGCAAACCATATATCTTATTACCGCCTTCACACAGTCCAACAATACCCTCTATGTAGTGCTGGAGAGAACATCGATGTTATATCGATGCATCGATGTATCGAAGTTTAATCGATGTTGGCCAACAGAGGTGTTTCTACAGCACTTCTGCACTCATCAAATGGGTGTTTAGTAGTGCTGTTGAAACATCTCACATCCAACATTGATATATAGATATTTTAAACTTCGATACATCGATGCATCGATATAACATCGATGTTTTCTCCAGCACTACATAGAGGGCATTCCTCTAGCCAAATCCCCTGGGCGGGCTATGAATATGTTTTCAGACACTGAACACATAGTATACTTCTTAGAAAGTATTGTGATTGATAGTCAAGCCTCAGCTAAATAGTTTCCAATGTTATTTCTTTATTTAGCTATTTTTAGACGCCACAAACTATATTTAAATCCCGGAACGAAGAATTAAGATTACATGATGCCGATTATCAGTGTTTTGAATTGTAGTGTAGTACGTAGGAATCTAGTTATGCTTTGGATTATGGCAGTAATGCAAGTCTGACAAATAAATGAATAATGTTTATAAGCAAATATGATCTGTTATTTAATGTGTCAGTGTGTAAATAAAATGCAAGTCAAAATTCGCCTGTTTCGAGTGCAATGTACCTTCTTAGGCCTGGAACTCTCCATCGTCAGTCTATTCAAATTGCTTATCAATTGACTCTTGTCTTATTTTATTTATGGATCGCACAGATTTTATAGGTGCATTCACTTTTTATACCCTTAAAAGGCATTTGAAGCTTCCCTTAAAAAAAATTGATTTTTGAAAATGCTTTGACTGTTTTGTTTTCTTACAAGTCAGAACTGAATATTATTATAAGACTCTAAAACATTTAGAATTTTAGATTAAAGGCCCGTACGCAACATGCAAAAATTCCGCACGAAATGTCAAAACTTCATATTAAAAAAAAATCCCAAAAAATGGAAATCCCAAAAAAGGGGAATTTTTTATTATATGAAGTTTTGACATTTCGTGCGGAATTTTTGCATGCTGCGTATGGGCCTTTAGATAATTATTAAATATTTTGTTTAAATTTGATATAAAAAAATGTTCATTCATTGTATACCATTAAATAATTTCGGAAGTGTCTTTTTAACTTTATCTATGTGGGTCTGCTCGAGTTTAAAGTTTTGAACCCTTAAAATTTTGCTTCCAATTTTAATAAAACAATGATGACGCATTTTTTTTCCGTGCCCCGGCAAGCGAATCCGTACATTTTATTAAAACCGAATGTTTGGTGCGCTCAATTTCACCAAAAGGAATTTTTTATGTGGTTTGAAACCGAAAGTTTTGTTCCAAGTGGAATTAAAACAAATTGGCTAAATAGTTTGAAAAGTGTACGCATTTTAAACTGTAATAATTTTTTAAATATTCTGAGATTCTATTTATGCCAATTTTAAGTTAGATATCCATTGATAAATGTTTTTCATTATTTTTTTTTTTCGAATCAAGCCAAAAAATAGCATGCACAATTCAAACCGAATTTTTAGATGCTTGCTGTCGTACAAAAACAAAAAATATCCCTTGTAATAGGAATAGCATAGTCGCGCATAATTTCCCTTGAAAGGTTTAAAGCTGTTCAACAATGAGCAAGCGAAATATGAGTATATGGCGGCAGCAAAAAATTCGAATTTGGAAGCACGCGAAAACGAATCCGAATTAAATTGTTCGTTTTGTTTTTTTCGATTCCGATTGTGTGTTTGTTTTTTTTTCTTTTTTGTTGTTTTCTAACTACCAAGAACAAAAGCTTGCCTTGACTGTCAAAAAAAAGCGTATACCAAAGTGATACTCACAATCGATAGTTGATACTATCGATAGTTATCTGATAGCTTACTGATCATTAGATATGAGTAACCCATGGTGTGTGTGTGTTTTTTTTTCTAACTACCAAGAACCAAAGTATGCCTTGACTATAATAAAATCGGCATTTTACCCAAACCACAGACAATAAAGTGGTATACGGATGGATCCCTCACTGATGAAGCAAGTGGCTTGGGGGTAGTAAGACCCAGGACTAAATATCATGAATCACAAGGCAGACACACCAACATTTTTCAAGCTGAGGTCTGTGCTATTGGAAGGTGTGCAGAATTTAATCTGCAAAAGAACTATCACGACAAGGAAATCTCCATCCTGTCTGACAGTCAAGCAGCGATAAAGGCAATAAGCAGAGCCAAGATAACATCAAGGCTGGTCAAAGAAGTGAGAACTGCACTTGACAATTTGGGTGCCAGAAACAAGCTCACAATTGGATGGGTTCCAGGACACAACAATATCCCTGGAAACGAGCTAGCAGACAAACTAGCAAGGACAGGTGCAGCAACTCCGCTAATCGGACCTGAACCATACTGTGGGATTGGCAACCACGTGGTAAGGGACCTATTGAGGAAAGAGGAAGAAAACAAACGGCTGCTTCACTGGGCACAGATACCAGGACTAAAGCAGTCAAAGACCCTCCTCTCTAAGTACAACCGCAAGAGGTTCAAACATATGATAACTCACGGGAAAAATACTGTGAGGATCCTGACAGGCCTCTTGACGGGACATTGTAGGCTCCGCAGCCACTTAAATAAAATTGGCAAAGCGGATAGTGGACTTTGTCGCTTCTGTAGTATGGAGGAAGAAACATCAGTGCATCTGCTATGTGAATGCATATCACTCGTCAACAAAAGAAGCAAGCTTCTAGGCATGTACGTTATCTCACCGGAGAGCATTGTTACCATAAATCCAAACAAAATACTGGAGTATATGCAGGCAATTGGACTTTTGGAAGAGCTCTAAGCCGTGAAGGCGGTACAATAGATCCACTTGGGTCGCAGTACACATTACTCCCATTACAAATAATAATACTAAAAAAAAATCGAGTGCCAAAGTGATGCTCACTCTCGATAGTTGGTAGTATCGATATAAAGGTCTACTTTGCCGATTGACCTTACGTTTTTTGTTTTCTTAATATCGAATAGCAAGCTTAAACTTAAAATCGTTTGTTAATACAATCGATAGAAATCGAAATCATTGCTAGTAATAAATCTTGTGCTTCTTTCCTCCCAAATCACTTTGCTATAAGAGTATTTAAAATTCGCCACCTCTAAGTACGTTTGTCTTACGTGTCGGTCAAACGGAACTGCATATGGAGCAATGATTGCCCCCAGACAATTAACTGTTGACCAAGTGTCTATTAAATTAAGAATTTTATTGTATTTGGGATCTTTTTGTGCCCTCAGAAAAGCATTTGCAATTTGATTGCCATTCAGTTTTTGGTGTTGCCCATAAAAATGCATTCAAAGTTTTATATTTCTTATGACAGGCATTTTCATTCTGTCAATCAAATGTCAGTTACACGAAGTAAAGCTCTTTCCGTTTCCGTTTCCGTTTGCTCTATCTCTGGTAGTGAGCACGACATTGACGTGTCTTACATGCGATATTAAAGTCATGCAAATCGATTAAAGTTTAAAACAAAAAAATGGTTGGAATATTTACAAAAAATGCTTGAACTATTAAATTCTTGACTTTTGCGTCAGAACCCATTTAGTACAATTGAAAAAAACAAGTAGGTCCATTTGGGGCTCTCTACGATTTACCCGTATATCATAAAAACTACAACTAGACGATTTAAAGAGTATTCCGCTTTATTTATTTAAATTGGTTTAAGTTCATAATCTTAGATTTATTATTTTAACAAACTACAAAGTTTCCTTTCCAGAACAGAGACGAATATCATTTTCCAAATTGCCCAAGCTTATAGTTTCGTTTACTCCTTAGAAACTTTTCTTGGCGCATACTTTTTTTTGGTTTTTCAATGTAGCAAGCTTTGTTGTTTACTGGCGCTCAACAAAACACGTATACGCCATGTTGACACAGAAGTAGAGCCTAAAAGATGCTTTAAGAAATGCAAAAAAAAAAGAAAAACAAATGGGCCGGTTACAGACGGAACATCCCAAATAGCATATACTCTGTACTAGTGCTGGAGAAAACATCGATGTTATATCGATGCATCGATGTATCGAAGCTTAAAATATGTGTATATCGATGTTGGCCTACAGAGATGTTTCTCCAGTGCTGGAGAAAACATCGATGTTATATCGATGCATCGATGTATCGAAGCTTAAAATATCTATATATCGATGTTGGCCTACAGAGATGTTTCTCCAGTGCTGGAGAAAACATCGATGTTATATCGATGCATCGATGTATCGAAGCTTAAAATATCTATATATCGATGTTGGCCTACAGAGATGTTTCTCCAGCACTACTTAACACCCATTTGATGAGAGCAGAAGTGCTGGAGAAACAGCTCTGTTGGCCAACATCGATATATAGACATTTTTAACTTCGATACATCGATGCAACGATATAACATCGATGTTTTCTCCAGCATTACTCTATACGCTCCATTATATTTTTTTCTTGCTCTGCGCTTCTACATGATAAGGTTTAGATGTTAAGAGGAGAAACAATTTTAGAAGGAACTAGTTAATTGTGTTCTTATTGAGTTTAAAGAACTATTTTATGAACGTACCGATTTTGGTAGCCTTAGGTTGTTTAAAAAATAAATTTACAAATGAATGCCTTGAAGCCTTAAGGACTTACAAATTGAGAATTTTCCCAAATAACTGCTAAAGTTTTCAAACATAGATGCTTAAAAAGAAAAAGTTGGCCTGGAACGTAAAGAACTAAATTGGAATTTGTTGTAATTTAGAGTTATTTACTAACTTATAATTTGACAATTCATTTGTTGCAAGTCCGTACTTTTTGATGCAGAAAAGTAAAAAGCAATAATCGATATACAGGGTTGCTTAAGTCTATGGATAATCGATAAATGATATTGTATGATCGGTACAGGATAATTTGATTACATTTCAACAGAAATATTATGCAAAAATCTACTAGGAATCAGGAAAATCAATCGGCAAAATTTCAATTGCCAAATCGTTTAGTAAAATTCGATGTCGTAATAGTCTCGGTGACGTTTAGTTCTTGTATAAGGCATAAGGTTCTATCATTACCTTTGTCTATACAAATTTTTAATCTAAGCAAATCAGTAGTGATCACTGTCTTTTGTGGTGCTGATCAATTTATAAAGACTTAAGGCTTTAAATCTAAATACAACTTATTTCTAAGCTTTTGGTAAAGAATTGGACTTCAGATCTTCAGCGACCCAAAAATGCAATATAAAAACATCGTTGAAAAGCAAAAATCGAAAATAAATTTGTTGGCGTTTTTGAAGATTATCTCAGAGCGCTTGGGTATAGTGTTTTTTTTTTGGACCTCGTATTCAGATTTAGCAGCTAAAAATCCATATGGAAACTAGGGATGCTCGATTCCGAAAAAGAAAATCGAATCGAAGTATTGAGTATTCCAAAAAACTCGATACCGATTCGATTCGATTCTCCCGAAAAAGAAATCGAATCGAGGATATCGGTATCGACTTTTTGACATTTTTTTCCAGAAAGAATTAAACAAATTGAGGCGTTCCATTGGAAACACTTTTTTTTGTGGGCTTGGAAAAACATGCGTTTAGCGATTGAGAGTTATGATCTAGTTCTTATGATCTAGTTCTTCTGATCTAGTTCTTCTGATATAGTTCTTATGATCTAGTTCCAGCTATACCATTTAGCGAATTACTTCCACAACCATCAAGATATACGTTTACACGATGCAGACCTACATTTTTTACTTCCCAGCTGTAGACGAAAACTTTTTTGAAATCGACTGGAAATATCTAAGGTTAACACTAGTCTACACGAAAAGTGAACCTTCGCATAAAAGTGTTTGTTACCATAATTTTGGGTCGAGAAACACGAAAATAACATTCTTTTCTTTCCCCCTAAGAACCGTTTTCGAGATTTTTTCGAAAAACATTATTTTGGATACTTTTTTTACTTTGAAAAAGTACGTTCCAATGATTCCACCGGCCCATAATCCACACCAAACAGTGACTTTTTGGGGATGCATTGGCAGTTCTCGCAATGCTTCTGGCTGCTCTTCACATCAAATACAGCAATTTAGCTTGTTCACGTATCCATTCAATCAGAAATGAGCTTCGTCGCTAAACACAATTTTCCGATAATAAAGTGGATCTTCATCTAACTTTGCCAGCGCCCATTCACCAAAAGTTAGCCGTTGTGGTAGGTCGTGTGGCTTCAATTCTTGCACCAGCTGTATTTTAAAAGGTTTTACAGCCAAATCCTTCCACAAAATTTTCCACGTAGTGGAGTAACAGAGGCCCAATTGCTGCGAACGGCGCCGAATCGATATTTCACACTGACGGATACCGCGGCGATATTTCCTCTGTCCGCACTCTACGTATGCGTGTTGGTGGCTCAATGTCAAATAGTGTAAATTTTTTGCGAAATTTAGTCACAACATTCCGAATAGCCGCCTCAATAGGTCGCCCAAACTGAGCATAAAATGAAAGCAGTGCACGATGCACTTTCTTAGCCGAATTTTCATAGTAAAATAATCTGCAAGCGTTGTTTTTTTATAAGTCGATTCATGGTTAAATTATAGACAAAACTGAACATGTTTGACAGTAACACAAGACACAAAAACAGCTGAGCTGACAAAAACAGTGTTGCCAAAAGGAAAGTTGCTAACAAATCTCCATTTATGAGTGCAATTTTCATGTTTCTCAGCCCAAAATTATCCTAAATAACTTTTAATTTTCAAGGTTCACTTGATGACGCTAAAATTTGTAAAATCGGTAAAATTTTACGAATTTGAAATTTGACCTCACACCTAAAAGAAACTGCTTGTAAAACTGCTTGTCAAGCAGCTGCAGTCACTAAAAAGTATAAAAAAATATACTACAACAAAAACCATGTCCCCCGCAGCATTGTTTGACTCTTTACCACAAAACCTCCTCTCATAGAACATAGCTTCAACATAAAATACAGTGAACTTTGTTGAAATTCTAAAAAGTACAGGAGATGATATACATAGTCGGAATGTCACCATGCTAACCGGCCCACTTTTTGTGGCAGTAGTTTCTGTTTCTGATGTCTATTTAACTTGCACTTGTGCGCCTTGGAGCACTGCGAGCGTCTATTATAATTGGAGCAAGTACAATGACGACGACAGCAGCAGCACCAAACAATAACAGCAACAATGACTTGGAGCTCTTACAAGAAGACGTTACACAATAACAACTAGAGCCAACCCAGTACTGGGTACAAAACTTGACCCTATCGACCCGACCATATGCAGCTCAACTTTGCTGATGTTAAGAAACTCTTAGTTGCATCACGTGCTGAGGCTGCTGAGCATTGAAGAATTAATTAACAGGCATTCTAGCAACTTGAATATAGAGTTTTATACCAGAAGAGACCTTCTAAAAATGAAGGAAGAGCTAGGGCTGGTATTGGGGCTGCCTTCTGCCCTTCTATAAAAATGCTTCAAAACAAAGCTTTATATTTTCAAAATAAAGCAGCTCAACTTTTCTTTGCAAAACTGCTTGGAAGGCGTACGCAGAAGAGCTCAGTCATAACAAAGCAGTGTTGCCACATTTTTTTGTGGAAAAAAACCTTGCGAGACATTTCTTACAAAATCGTTACTTATTTACACAAAAATGAACCTTCGCCTAAAAGTATTTTTTAGGGTAATTTTGGGTCGAGTACATGAAAATTACACTCATTTTTTTTCTTAAGAACCGTTTTCAAGATTTTTTCGAAAAACATGTTTTTGGGTCCTCTTTTCAGTTATTCGTGTATATCTCGTGGAAAACACGTTTTACAGATTAAAATTAGATCGAATGGTATTGATGTGGCCTTTACGATGATATACTATATGTGAAGATTGAGTCAAAATTATTGAAGTTATAAGCAACCAAAGTCGAAAAAAGATCAAATTTTAGAATTTAAAATTTTTTTAAGCTTTAAAGCCCATACGCAGTTCGAAAAATTTCGCAACGGAATGACAAAACTTCATTTTAAAAAAAAAATTCGAAATGGGATATACCAATGGCCATCTAGATTGGTTAAGTGGTCTTGGTGTAATATTAGCTAGATTGGGAGAAAAAATGCCAGTGCTGATAGCTGTCATTACATCGTAAAGATATTTTTGGTCGGTGCTCAAGTCATTTCTAGTGACTTCAGGTAATATGCAGGGAATGGTGGTAAATTGAACAAGTGGCATTGTTTTATATTTTTGTAATTCAGATCCAATAAGGCCTGAAAAACATTAAGGCCCTATAGTTTTTCCATCCAAATGCAATAAAAGATGTCGCAATGGTAACTCAGCCGAATGTAACTGGCAGGCAGACCATTGTAATGGTTTGTTAAGTTCTTGCTCTATAAAACGAATAACACCTCCTTTGAAACCTGTATTCACGACTGTACCATCGCAACCAATAACAACTATTTCATCCAATTCCACCGATTTTGTTCTCAAATGATTGATTATAGTACTTTCAATAACTCTAGCAGTTCCCAACTCATACGTAACATGCCCGAAATAATCACTTCCTGGCTCTGATAAAATCACATAATGGTCTTCTGTTACTCTTTTTCTATAAAATTTTCCTTTCTTCTGAATACTAACCAAAGTCTTATCTTTTTTGCCATCAAAATAAATTCCGTGTATACTTTTATTGCAATCTGCATCGTGAAATGCTGATCTGACTTTCGTTCTTTCTCGGCGCAACTTTGAACGATCAATGACAGCACTTGGATCCTTTGATGTAATAATACCAACATCTTTTAACACAGAAGAAGCTATAATAGCAGCTGCTCTATCAGAGACTCCAGTACGATCGCAGGCGAGAGCTAATGATGGTAAATTTAAGCTCTTTTTCTTTGGTGGCGGAGCAGCTACTTGTTTTGGCGATTAATAAGGACTAGAAGCTACGCTATTATTGCTTGAACTGGTGCTTTCGGTTGTTAAGTCATCAGGCAAAGAAAGAGAACAAGACGGTTGGTTAGGATCCATTATCTCTTTTTCTTTTTCTTGTCTTTTTAATATTTTCATATTTTTTACAGTCGCAACCAAATCTACAGCGCCTATCATCATTTTTCTTGTAGTTCTTTGATCAAGTGAAAAATATACTTCTTCCTTGGCAACACGACTGTCTTTTGAGCAATTACACTCTGAGATTACTTTCAACATCAAATAATCGTTGGGACTCAGTAACAAGCTCATTTATTTTCTCTTGATATTTCTTGTTCGTTCGACGGCCTTGATAAGGTTTTAGTTAGATTCTATATTTGTCATGGTAAGATCGCATAAGTTGTAGTACTCTCTTAAAGCTGACAGTAGAAAGCGACGCTTTTCGCCAGATATCTAAAATTTCCGTAGCCAATCTTTGGGATATATCATGAACTGTCGGCTTATGTTCTGCTTCCGACAATTAGACGTTGGTGTTTTTTGACAAAATTTTGCGAATTTCTCTAAAGTTCATGATGTTGAGGGCACCTCTAAATTTATCATGTGCCAAATAAAATGTTGTATGTATATTTGTGAACAATAACAGCAACTTTTTACAGGTATTCCGAAACGAATATGAAAAAAAAAATTTTTCACTCCTCCCTAATGTATATACCTATGTATATGCATGAACTCTTTAGGTTTTCCTTTTAAATCTGACTATCCTGACTCACTTGCTGCTGTTATGCATTTTTTCCAGACCTAACAATCTACATACTAGGTTTTCCTCCGAGATATTGTTACAAAAACAACAACAACAACCACTCGACCTGATACGACTTGGGACTTGGGACTTGGCAAAGGCAAGCACAAAGACCACCCAGGTGCGGAAGCGAAAAAAAAAACCATTGAACTTTGTCATAAGCTCAGGGCAGAGCTGGAAAGCAAAACACAGTGCACCTGTTGAGAAGCTGTGTGTGTGTGTGTGTGAGTGTATACTTATAAAAATAGTCCACTTGAAGCAGAGTAAAATAGGCTCAAGGACATACTACAGGCACTTAAAGGCTTAACACAATGAAAAGCCTTCAAAATGCATTACAATAATAAGTTGGTGTGTATTTTCGCGCAGTGTATATTACAAATGTGTAGGTGTTATGTAAGTGCATGTGTGTGGGTGTCATGTGTGTATTGTTGCAAATTCTACTATGCTTAATATGTACAGCCAGCGACGGATTAAAGCATGTGGCGGCCCAAGGGCCCGGGAAGATGTGGAATTGTTGTTTTAAGAATGTATCCATATACTAGTGCTGGAGAAAACATCGATGATCGAAGCTTAAAATCTCTATATATCGATGTTGGCCAACAGAGATGCTTCTCCAGCTTTTTTGTACTCATCAAATGGGTGTTTAGTAGTGCTGGAGAAACATTTCTGTTGGCCAACATCAATATATAGAGATTTTAAACTTCGATCATCGATGTTTTCTCCAGCACTACCATAAACATTTACAGATACAGCCGTGCTAAGGAAAATATTTCTACCGATTGATTTGCAGAACTTTGTTGGACATTGCGGCTTGCTTTACATAACATTGTACATAACGTGGCATATAAAGCAAAACAAAATCGAGCAAAATTGTATGCTCCTATCTATTTATCAACAAAATTTGGGCCCATGTGAGGGCGCTCTGCTAGCCGGCCCCTGCTTTAATTCGGCCCAGTAGCCAACCCCTGCTTTAATCCGGCCCTGTAGCCGGCTAATGAATGGCAAGCGCGTTTGAGTGGAATTCCTTGCCAAGAGCAAAAGCCCGTGTTTGAATCAAGTGAACTGAAATATACACATAAGATACCTATTATATGTATATGCATACAGTGAAACCAGTGCTTTGTTAATTGCTACCGTTTTGAAAAATAATAAAATTATATTGAATTAAAATATAATTTTCAACAGTAAGCAAAATATTGAAAAATTATAAAGTTTAAAGCCTTTGCCACAACTAAGCTTGGCAGATGGCAACAAATTTTACAATATACCTTAAAGTTCATATTTGGTTCAGATCATGTAACAAGGAATCTTTCCGGCAAAGGTCACTACAAAAATAGGCCCATTAAGGATAAGAACGGTAAGCTTCTCTCCAACTCAGAGCAGCAACTCAAGAGATGGGCTGAACATTTCAAGGAGGTGCTCAACAATCCCCGGGGATTACAAGATAATGTCGATCTAAACCCTCCAACGGATATTTCGCGCTACTTTCAGAGCATCAATAGAGAACCACCTACTAGATCTGAGGTTTTCGCCTCCATTAAGGCACTTAAAAACAACAAACCACGCGGCAGCGACAACGTTAGTTCCGAATTGTTAAAATGTGACTCAGAATTATAGGCATCTATATGGCTTCCAATTTTGCAGAAAATTTGGGAAAGGCAAACGGCGCCGTATTCTTGGAATGAAGGCTTACTCGTTAAGATCCCGAAGAAAGATGATAGCTCCGACTATAACAATTATAGAGGCATCACGCTGCTCCCCGTGCCCAGTAAAATACTCTCCTCAATCTTATTAGCTCGTATCTCAACGGCCATTGAAAACCAGCTTCGTGAGACTCAATACGGCTTTAGGCGGAATCGATCTTGCGTCGACCTGATCAATACTGTTCGAATCGTGTTCGAACAATGCAACGAACTTAGATCTTCTGTTTATGCAGCATTTATAGACTTAAAAAAAGCCTTTGATAGCCTGAACAGGCGCAGTACCTATGGGCTACTTAACGTCGTAGATGCATGCCCCCAAAAATACTAAACATAATACTCTTTATTCTGGCACTGGATGAAGTTTTAAGAAATTCGCTAGATGATCGCCAACGTATCCAGTGGACGCCTTTTCTTCGACTAGAAATTGTTTGTCTCCTGAGACACAGCAGCAGAGATCTCCAACATAACATAAATAGCCTTAATCTTAACGCTCGGGTAGCAGGCTTGGAAATAAACACTTCTAAGACGGTTGTTATGTCCAGTGGATACTGTGCTATTGCAGATCCTTTTATGGATGTAGAGAATACAAGCATAGGTGCTGTACAATCCTGCACATATCTGGGAAGCGTAATCACCGCATAAATAAAGCAAAGTTCACATTCGGGCAATTACAAAACATTTGGAGATCCAACCAACTACGCACCAAAACAAAAATTCGAATATTTAACTCAAACGTCAAATCTGTACTTTTGTATGTGTGCGAAACATGGAAATATACAAGATCTATTCAGTCGCGCATCCAGGTTTTCAATAACAAATGCTTGAGACGCATCTTCAAAATTTGGTGGGCAGAACGCATCTCTAACACAGAATTATGGAGAAAGGCAAGCATGCAAAACGTTGAGACCGGTATTGAAAAACGAAAATGGCAATGGATCGGTCCTAAAATGGAATCCACAAGACAGACGCCGGCCGGGCGCTCGCTCAAGAACATGGAGAAGAACTCTTGATGCCGAATTTACATCTGCGCGCTACTCATGGAACGACATCTGCACAGCAGCTCCCAATAGGATACGGTTCAGAGGAATTGTTGAGGCCCTATGCTCCACTAGGAGGTAATGGAACAAAGAAGAAGAAGACATTTTCGAAACTATTTTGCCAATTCGAAATCATTCGGCTTGGAAACACAAAAATCGTCTGGTGAAATTGGCAGCAACAAACATGTGCTTCCAAAACGAATCGGAATATTTTATTCATTTAGGTTTTCCATAAAACGGTCGAATATTGAAGCAAAAACGGAAGTTTTTTTTAAGCTAAATAGTTTTAAAAAAAAAAGATAAATAATTTTAAATAACAACTCTCTTTTTACCCTGACAAAACCTCATTTTTGAAGAGCTTATACACAATTTTTGTAGCTCTCGATTTAATGTATTGCTCTTAAAGTATTTTTCGTTAAGGCCTATACGCAAATCAAAAATTTTCGCACGGAATGACAAAACTTGATAAAGACCCATACGCAGCATGCAAAAATTCCTCACGAAATGTCAAAACTTCATATAAAAAAAAAATTCCCTTTTTTGGGATATTTTTTTTATATGAAGTTTTGACATTTCGTGCGGAATTTTTGCATGCTGCGTATGGGCCTTAAAAAAAAAGGGAAATCCCAAATGGGATTTTTGTTTTATAGGAAATTTTGTCCTTCCGTGCGAAATATTTCGTTATTGGGCTTTAAGGCAGAATGAATACGCAGAATGAAAAAATTCGCACGGTATGACAAAACTTTATATAAAGTAGTAAATAAAAGAGATTTTATAGATATTTTTTGCTTAATATATTATCAATATTTTCCCAAGTTGTTCCTGAGCAGTGTCTACTGTAGATGCAAAAGAACTCTATAGTTTTGTTGCACGTGGCGCGTCTCGTGCCAAGCGCCCAGCTCTATGTGTGTATGCTGTTTGTTTGAATGTTTGCATACTCTGCTTTTTACTTAAAGAGTCAAGGATATTATAGTTTTCTACAATGTATAGAACAGGCAGAAATAGGAGGCGTGGCAGATCATGGACTTGTTTTACACTGTACACTAAAAAAAAACAATAAAATTTGAAATAAAGATTTGAAGCATGCTTGATTTTAGTTCCAAAAATAAGACCAAAAAAGATAATCTTGAAACAAGCTAAAAATTCTGAAATTATGAAAAAAAAAACAAATTTTCGACATATTTTTATTTGCGATTTTTTTGTTTTCTATAAAAACAAACAAATTGCTGCTAGAATAAAATACAAAAAACTTTATCGTAAATTTTTCAAAGTCCGTAATGCTGATATTGTTAACAATTGAAGATTTTTTGCTCGTCTTTTTAAGTTTTAAGTTACCACTAAGAACTATTTAGACTATGTGTGACTCCCCCAGGGGTCAACCGGTTCAACCTAACCTAAGTTTTTAAGTTTTTTAATCAAACATTTTCTAACATAATTAATTTTTTAATCAAGATTTTGCAAGCTTATTTAAAACATTTTATTTTTTCGTTACTAAATTCTTAAAATGATAAAAAAAAAATTTCTAAATTCTGACTATTTTTTTATCTTTATTACGACAAAATTAAACAGATTAAATACAAAAATTAAAATATGTATAAATAAATTGTCAGCGCCTAACCTTTAAATTGCAGCAATATTTAACTAGAGCCACTAAAGAGTCTAGCTGGATAAGGAACAAAAAACTGTTCCCGATACGCACGTAAAAAAAAAATGTTGTTATTAAAATTTCACTTTTTTAAACTTAACGCGTTATGGCCTAATTTAAAAAAACGTCTTCTTTACTATTAACTTAATTGTGACTAAGCTGCTGAATATTTTTTAACGAATTTTTTGGACTAAAACTAAGTGTAGATAATTCAAATATCTATTGATTATACTTGGAACATATTTTTGTCAAATTTATGGCTTTTATAAAAAAAAAAAAAAAATTTTAAAAATTAAAAAAAAAAAAAAATTAAAAAATTTTTTCATCCAGTTTTTTTCATGGCTCGTTAAGTTTGATCGATTACACAGAAAATGATTGGTTGTTGGAATTATCGGGAATTTTTGTAAAAAGTACAAAAACTACAATTTTCTGGAAACCTTAAGTTTAAGATGGATAATTCCTTTGTTTATGAAGATATCGTGACCAAATTTGGTATTCAAAAGTTCTTAAGTTCTGTACCAAATTTGATCAAAATCGGTTGATCGTCCAAAATAACGCGTTTGATGCAAAATTCGTTGTGTTTCCTTTGTTTATGAAGATATCGTAACCAAATTTTGTGTTTGGCAGTTTTTTAGAGTTTCCCATCACCGAACCATTTTGTCAAAATCGGTTTACTTATCATATAGACCCCATAGAACATATAGGTAAAAAAAAACGTTTTTTCAACGAATTTCGTTGTGTTTCGCGTGTTTTTGAAGATATCGTGACCAAATTTGGTGTTCCGAAGTTTTTTATAGCTCCCAAGCACTATATCCAATTTGATCAAAATCGGTTGTATATATGATATAGGAACGATCGGTCAAAATATAGTTTTTTGTGCCAAACTCGTTTTGATTCGTTTGTTTCTGTAAATATCGTAACCAAATTTGGCAAATATATTACCAGACCATGTGCCATCGAGCGGAACAAGTAAAAATCGGACGGCGCAATATCTGGGGAATATGGCGGGTGGGGTAGGACTTCCCATTTGAGCGTTCCCAAGTAGGTTTTATCAGGATTGGCAATGTGGGGCCGAGCGTTGTCATGCAGTAAAATCACTTTTTCGTGCCTCTGCTCGTATTGTGGCCGTTTTTCTCGCAGTGCTCGGCTCAATCGCATCAATTGAGTTCGATACCGTTCCCCAGTGATGGTTTCGCCTTGTTTCAACAGCTCATAATAAACAACACCGACCTGGTCCCACCAAATGCACAGCATAACCTTCGCAGCGTGAATATTCGGCCGAGCCAGTGACGTGGAAGCATGAACGGGCTGTCCCCAAGATTTTTTCCTCTTTGGGTTGCTGTAATGAATCCATTTTTCATCACCCGTCACGATGCGATGAAGAAAACTCTTCCTTCTTTGTCGCTGGAGCAGTTGTTCACAGGCGAAAAAACGACGCTCAACGTCCCTTGGTTTCAAATCATAAGGAACCAAAGTGCCTTGCTTTTGAATCATTCCCAACGCATGCAATCGCTTGGAAATGGCTTGGCGGGTAACTCCTAATGCTGAAGCAAGCTCTTCTTGCGTTTGGCACGAATCCTCATCGAGCAATGCCTCCAATTCAGCGTCTTCGAAGGTTTTGGGTCTTCCTTTACGTGGACGGTTGTCAACATCGAAATCACCGTATTTGAAGCGACGGAACCAATCACGGCACGTTGTTTCGCTTGGAGCAGCATCTCCGTACACTTTTTGGAGCTCTCGATGCGCTTCAGCTGCCGTTTTTTTCGAACAGAACAAGAAAATCAACACTTCCCGCAAATGATGATTTTTTGGTACAAAAATAGACATTTTCACACAACCACAAGTAAATAATGCAAAAAGAAATTCACTAATGTGCCATAGCAGTTTGCTTACCATATGCCTAAGCTTCGTTTATGAAGTTTTGGGTATGTCAAAATCGATCAGAACTTTCTGCTAAAGCCCTCATTGACAAACAGCGAGAACTTAGTTGCGCACCTAATATATATATATCTTTACAAGTTTTTGAGCAATGTACCGGATTTTGCACCAAACATTTTTTTTTGAACGATCGATCCTATGGGTGCTATGTGATATAGTCGACCGATTTTGATCAAATTTTGTGTAGAGCTTGAGAAACCTAAGAAACCAAATTTGGTAACGATAACTTTGTAAATAAATGCATTATTCATCTAAAACTTTTTTCAAACAAATTTACACTTTTCACTTTTTACAAAAATACTTGATATTTCCACATTTTTTCTCCGATTTTGATAAACAACCACTCATTTTTTTCGTAATCGATCAAACTTTACGAGCCATGAAAAAAACTGTATGAAAATTTTTTTTTTAATTTTTAAATTTACGTTCGAAATAGAATTTTTTTAAAACTTTGCTAAAAATTACGAAAAATTGCATGTGAATGCATAAATAGCGTCCAAACCGTAAATTTGACAAAAATATGTTACAAGTATTTTGGATAGGTAATTCAATTATCTACAGTTTAGCAAAGAAAAATTGTCAAAATCAGTTTGGTAGAACAAGAGTTATTTGCTTTTAATTAAAGACACTTTTTTTTCAATTTCGAAAAATGATTTTTTCGAAATACATATTTCGAAATCCGTTCCATGAAAAAATTGTTTGACTTCATTTTCGGATTGCCATTTAGGATACCAAAATTTTTTAAAATTTGTTAACTAGTGTTATTATTTCTATACAGCCAGTTTCTTTGTTATGTAGACCAAATGTGAGCCTAATCAACAAGCAAACGTTGACATATAACAAACCCCGAAGCTAATTCAACTAAAATCCTTCAAATCGGTCGTAAGTTATTATTAACAGCAGAGTATCCCGCTGCCGAACAAGGCCGCACAGGATTCACATTTTAACATTCAAGTTATATCGATGCGCTGCAATTTTCACAAGTTTGTGTGTGTGTGTGTGTGTGTGTGTGTATCCTTGCACTTTTCATAGTTTTTCCAAGTGGCACGTGGCCGGCAATGCTCTGCATCGATTCTACTGGGGCGCTCTTTTGGGGCCACTGACTGCAGGTCACGGACGCTGCGACACCGGTCGATGTTTTTTTTGTATACTATACACTTTGGTCTATGCATAAGGAGCCTACTAAGGATAATGTGAACGATATATAAAACATGTTCAAATCTCACTTGGTATAGTATTTTTTTTTAAATATTTCCATATTAAAATATGGCTTTAAGTAGGTTGATGCACAAACTTAATATACCGCTTATGTTAAAGTGTAGGGTTTAACTTCTGCTGGGTCCACAAAAAAAAACACAATGCCGTACCGGATTTAATGTAATGGTAGTAAGTGGTTCTTTTGTTTGGTAACCACTACTTAAAAAGATGGGCTTACATTAATCGAATTCCAAAAAGCGCGGATCGAGGAATTAGATCGGTATAGAAAGTTTTGACCTCAAGTACCCCACAACAGATTTTCAGTGTATATGCACAAAACTGAAACCGGTTGGTCATAGTCGGTCGGTCCACTTAAGCGGTAACACCTGTGTAGAGCTGGACGAAAACTCATCTCGCTGTTCTCCCATCCATTGAACGAATAAGTGACGCTTGAATTTTGGAAGCATGTAAATGCATATCCACAAGTAACATTTTACACAAAATGGTCCTAGCAAGAAGTAATTCTTGCAAACGATGGCGCGTCGATGTTCCCGGCCTCAACTCTGTTTTTTTCACAGAACGAAGATGTTCATAGTACGCCTGTATCACTTTAACGCATTGTTCGGTTTTTAAACAATCCATGACGAAAATTGAATAGTTTTGAACTTGGTATGTCGAAATGCATCCATTTTGGACGTGTATGTTTTTAACTATGAGTGTTTAACAACCAAATCAACAGATGGCCCACCCTGTACCACTTTTACGCCTTGTTCAGTCTTGAAACGATCCATGACTTAAATTGAACAGTTTTGAACTTGACATATGTCGAAGAGCTATGGACGCGTGTATTTCGAATTATGAGTATTAAAAAGTGAAAATTTTTTTTTTTAACAAAACAGAAAAGAGTGTATATAAAAGTCGGTCAAGTTTTTTCTTTTGAGATCTATTGAAGTAAGCATTCTTTGTACCCGCTCCATTACTTTCGAGCTAACGATTGTCTGAAGTTATGAACACTTGAACAAATAGGAATGTGATATTTATATACAATACAATTGAAAAGCCATACCACAAACTCGATTTCCAGGTTCAAAAGTCACATCATGTTTACAATATGTTTTTGGCATAGCTAAATCTCAATCCAAGGTCCAAAAAACACCAGCACGTCACGGGTTTGAAATAGCCTGCAAAAAATCAACTTACGGGGTTGTGCTCATATTTCTTCATGCTCGGACACCTCACCAGGTCAGGGCTCTAACAAAATCGAGATATTCTAAAGTTGTGAGAGCCCTGACGTACAGTGGTTATTGGAACTTGAATTCGAATTCTGCGGCCTCAAAAGGTTATAATCGAAAAAAATTGTTTGTGGCTTTTTAAGGCCATGTAACTTGGACCCTTGACCCTTAGATTCGGATTCAGCGACGAAACATTTTTTGAACTTCAAACTAAAAATATTTTCTTCTTTTATATTTTAAATATAATATTTTTTGTGTATCTTTCTATTAAAGTTTCCAGTAGGCCTGGAAAAACAATAGAAAGTCATATATATTTTTGTTTTTCTACGTTGCACACATTTTGGTAAGTTCTCGAAAACTAATTATTTTTCGATTTATATTATTCAATGCAATCTTATCTAGTGGCAGGCAGCTTGCAAAGATGAATTCGCGCTTATCGATTAACTTAGCTGATCCAAAGACCATGTTGAAGTTGCGCAATAATCAAGTCGATGAGCAGCAGACCAAGCCAGCTGTCATTGATGATAATGCGCCGAGCGCAGCCGAGATTCCCATGCCGCCAGGCGATGGCAACAACTGCAGCGCCAGCACTACGGATGAGCCTCAGGCTGACACTGCAACTGTGGCCGTGAAGCCACTTGAGACGGACGAGGCAGCGCCAGTACCTACTCATCCTTTGAACAGCAGCTGGACGCTATGGTACATAGAGTACGATGCCGCCAAGACTTGGAAGGATATGTTGCATAAAGTGGATACCTTCGACACTGTCGAGCGTTTCTGGAGCCTGATCAATCATCTTAAAAAGCCTTCAGAGCTCAAAAAGTACAGTGTTTATTGTTTGTTCAAAAAGGATATACCACCAATGTGGGAAGACAAGGCCAACAAGAATGGAGGACGTTGGATCATCAATTTCAACAGATCCAACAAGACAGAGCTGGACAATTCCTGGCTTAACATTTTGCTTTGTCTAATTGGCGAGTGCTGTGAACATTGTGAAGATCTGTGCGGAGTCATGGCAAGCATACGCCCCAAATGCAACAAGATCTCGATTTGGACTGCAAATGCCAGCAATGTGGAGGCCATCATGGAGATTGGCAAAACTTTGTGCGAGAATCTGTACCTGTCTGCGGATCAACAATTAAGTTATCAGTTGCATATGGATGCCAAGCAACCAAACAACAAAAAATGCTCCATCAACGTTTATGCTTCGAAACGTTAAGGCTTTCATTATTTCGAAATATTTTTTTTTTTTTGTTAATTATTTGTTTGATAAATTTGTAGAACTCTCTAACTCACGCGCGCATTAACTTAATTCCAATGAAAACTGAAGAGCTTGCTGTTAAAACTTTACACCACAACAACAAATGCGAAATACGTTTGAGTTTACAAATTATTTTATTGTGTTAAGAAGACAAAAAAAAATGTTAATAAATAAATTCAATTTGAAGCGCATTTAAAAAATAAATTAATTTATAATTAGTAGGAATATACTGCATACACTGCTTGATGAGAGCTGCAGTATGAGCGTGGTTTACTCTCACGAAGACTGCTTACACTGCTTGGTAAAAGCGCGCCATTAAGTGGCACCGTTATCGGATTTGGTTTGGTGTTAGTGCATAGGTGTGAGTAGATGAGAGAGTAGATCAGGGATGTCCAAACACTGCTTATGGAAGAGCAAAAACCAATACATATTAAGAAAAACACTAACACATTTAAAGTAAACAGTTTTTACGGTTTATTGAGTGCACTAAAAGAAATTGTATGTACATTCTTATAAGAGTGGTAAAAAATAGTGGAATACGTTTGTTAATCAACTTCTCCATTAAAAAAAAATTAATTTTAAGCTTGTAAACGCACATTCACAAATATATGTGCTTCAAAAATAGATAAAATTCGCAAGGGATTTCCCGAAAAATATCTATTTACCACCGGATTTTACAAAAAATATATATTTTATTCCTATGTTTTTACCTATAGCCACCATCTGTCTGTTATATACATTGCATAAATCTAGTATACCCTTTGTACCGAAAGTTACAGAGCCATAACTAGTTTTTGTTTGCAAGCAATGCCTTAAAAGTCCCATTTTACAAGTTTCCCAAAAAATAGCGAAAGAATCTCATACCGATTTTTGTGAGTGCACGCTCAAACGAAAAGCAACAACAAATTACATTGAAAATCTGTGGGCCAACAACAAATATATGCAAGGGTTGTTTTTGTGCACACGAGATCAGAGAGCAAAGAGAGTAAGTGAGAGAACGCTCGAAATTGTTTTTGTAATTTGCATTGGCACTGGGTGATATACAGTTAGGGCCGTGCATGTACACGCGCATCGCTGCCTATGCCTAAGAGCCATTACAAAAACAAAAAGAGCCATGGGAGCAATGGGCCTGGACATCCCTGGAGTAGATGATAGAGATATATGGATATTTAAAACTCATAATACTTTCTTCAGTAATTTCTTGCAGGGACCAGTCTTTTTTTTTTCTTTACTTTTCTTCTCTTCTGCTTAGCTTTCTCATTACGACGACAAAGACAAAATTATAGAGAAGAGTGCAAAGAAGTGAATTTTGACAATCTTTTTAGGTTTTTTTTGTAAATAAAAAATTTTAAGCATATTTAAGAATGATTGTGTACTATAATAAATAGTTAGCATCAGTGGGCGATCCACGGGGGTTTTCGGTTGCGTTCCTCCAGCAAAAATTGAAAAAATGGCTTGATTTATATACACTTTAAAGTCAAAAAACATCCCCAAGACCAAATTCTGAATACGCGCCTGGTTATCATCTTAATTTTTTTTCCAAATTCATGACGACATACAAATATTTGGAACTTCCACACGCGTAGTGCTTAGGAACGCAGAGTTCTGAATTCGACACTGGGCTTAAGAATTGGTAAAAAGATTTAATTCGACAAGATTTTCTAAAAAAACAAAAATTGGCCAAAAATGCATTTAAAATGTTTGCTCTTAACTTTAATAATTTTTGAAAGCAAAATTTTATTATATTCACGCACCTAAAGAAGTGATCCGTCTAAGTTTTGATTACGTAGTGAAGATTTACTTTGCTTTGCTTAATTTCTTTTGTTTTCAAAAATACTTTTAAAGGGTATCTTGAAGTCGGCATTTGTCAACAATAACGTCAACCTCTTTTTTTTAACACACGCACACAATCAAATTAGCTACGTAATCAGCTTTCAGGACCTCAGCTAATTAAAGGCGCATCACGTGATGTTCGTATAGATAAACACGGGTCCGGAACAAAAAGCAACAACGACGGAGAAGACCGTTTAACGCACTTTTGTCACGCATGCAAACCGGAAGCCACAAAAAGCCGCACCGGGTTTAGTATTGCACGTCAAGGAGCATGCTCCTTAAACTTTTTTTTTTTTTACACACAAAAAATAAAAAAAAATTGAAGCGCTTTGCGGGCAGACAGGCGCACACGGCGACTGTCGGCGGCGCAGTGCCGTGTCCTGTGGCATTTGCGCAACGGCCACCTGAGGATTTGCTTTGCGTCTTTGAAGCATCGTGCATAGTCAGTGGCGTGCGCAGGTGGGGGTGTAGTACATCACTTGAAGTGACAAAATTAGTGTGGCCGTATATTTATGCTTAATTTTGTCTAGTGACAAAAGGTTGAAGTTATACCTACGAGAGTTTGTCACTAGATGGCGTACTCAAGTGGTAGTAAAATTAACTAAATTAATAGAAAATATATATATATATTTATTACATAGTAAATGAAAACCCCAAGAGCTCTAGAGCGCACGCCACTGTACATAATGTATATAATGCATATACTCATATGTTTACATACATATTATGTATATATATCTTGTTTTGCTGATTTTGCTTGCACTGCTTTTAAGCTGCATTGCAACATAAAAGCAGCGCATTGGTTTTTGTACCTGCTTAACCGTTTTGCTTAACGTATTCTAGTAATAGTGCTTGCTAAGCCTAACCGTTTCAGTTGGATGCATCTGCCGTAATACTGCTTGTGCTGCTTGTAATAACAGTGTTACAAAGCAGCTTTTGTAGCTGCAAGCAGCACATTGGTTGTTGTACGTACTAAAGTGCTGCTTCTTCAACTGCTGCGCTTTAAGCCTAACCGATTCGTTTATTGTGCGCATTATATATGAAATTTAAAAAATTCCATTTCAGTTGGTTTTTGTATATTTTTACACAATCTTTTAAATTATAATCCCATAATTGTAAATTTTCCGTTTTCATATAATATTATAACTAAGCAGCAAAGATTTAGAGCCTCAACTCTTAAATTTTCGTTATTAGAATTCACGTACACTGTAAATATTATAAATTAAAATCGTGAAATAAATTGAATTGAATTTAAAAATTTCAATTTATATTTCTTTATTTACGCTAATATTACAATTTATTCACAATTTATAGAGTTTAACTTTGCAAACAGCTTATAACTAAGATATTTTTATATACATACATGAATAAATAGTATTTCGCTTTATTCATTATTTAACATTATTTTACTATCCTAGCTTACTCCTAATAACGTTCTATGCAAAAAACATGTGTGGACGCGTATTTAACTTTTTCCGGTCTAAATGTTCCGGTTGCAGTCGGAACTTCCCGACATCTTATATTTTAGTGTATATACTCTCATGGTCTCAAATGATTTTTCGCAAAGCTTCTAGGCAAAAGGGCCTCAAAAATGATCATGATTTGAACCAAAAAAATGGTTAATGAAAAAGGAAAATCCCTATCAGGTTTTAATATTTAAATAGTGACTTATTATGAAACATAGTTGATTGAAATTACACAAAAATATTTTTTTAAGAAATTTTGAATTGTGGGACAGAAGATTCCGACAAAGCTGATGGATGGACCCAACAAAAAGCTTGGACTTTCTGTTTATATTATACATAAAAAGCAATACATTATAATATAGCCCAGTTGCATCTTAGGCGTTTGGCTGCTATTGATCTAGTTAGATCTGCCTGCTATTAAGTCAATAGGACTAGCTCTACTTTAGCTGCTACTGGCAAGGAACACATTTGCCACTGATACGTTCTTGCACTTGTTAATTCCTAGTCCCGCACAAAATGATTTAGCTGAACCTAGTCCTCTATAGGCACAATGGTGTCATATTTAAAGCAATTGAAGCGTATTGTTGAACCATGCCTGACTACAACTTATAGTAATCATTACGTTTGGGAGATTCCAGTTTGGTTTTATTTAGTTTTAAAGTTTATATCATCGGCCTTTGCTGAAAATAAACAATTATTAATTTCTACTTAAACACAATATTCAAAAATTGGGAAAACAAATAATTTGCTGTGCGCACAATTAACGCATTTATTCCTCACGAAGTAAAAAAAACACAAAGGCTTAGCTAGGCGTTACTAGTTGTTTCCGTGCCCTCCTCATCCTCAACATCAACCCAGTGATCAGCATCACTGAGCTCCTCAACAGTATCATTGTCGTCGACCACGGCAACAACGCTGGTATCGTCATCCGTAGAGCCAGAGTTAGTTGTTGCACCCGTAGTTGAGGCAGCTCTTGCCAAATGCTCTTGTAGATCCTCTTGGGTTACAGGTGTGGTTGAAGATGTCGTCGTGGCCGAAGAGACTGTGGCCGTGTCAGCTTCTGCATCTGCGTCTGGCTCTGCTTCTGGATCAGCGCCTGTAAAGTGGAATATTGCCACATTCGAAGTTGAAGGCTTGACTTCCACCACAACCGGCGTTGGCGGCGGCACCGGTTTGGTTTTATTACGACGTCGCTCTGGACGTGTAGCCTCATAGTCATGAATATCCGAGAGCTTCAATTTGATGGTTTGCAGTTCACGCTTTAGCATTTTGCGCCAAAATGGTTATAAAAGGCAAACACGAAAAAAAAAAAGCAATAATTGACAGCAGAAACAGTTATTGCTGGCTGTCATTGGCAAGGCTGCCAATTGCATATTAAGCCACATTTAATAGACCAAACTTAAGTTTGCTACAAGTTTGTAGCACTAAATACAGCAGAGTTTAACTTAAAAGCGTCATAAAATTTATTTAAATAGCAATGCGCAAAAATTTCCGACAGTTGCAACCTTTTGAAACACAAACAATTACATTTGCCTTTACGTACGACAGTATGGCAACGCTTTCAGTTGCGCATATGGCAGCCTACACTCGGCGCGCAGTTGTGCATTCAAAGCTTATCGATGATTGTTTTTTTAATTGCCCACATTTAATTACGAAATAATCAAACAGCTTGTACTTTATTTTGTTTTCATGTTTAATGCAAATTTATTATTTTGTTTATTCGTGCACAAAAGAACGCATTAGCAAAACGCGCGTGACCTAATTTACTCTCACAGGCCATGGCAGGGCTTGAGCTAAAAAATTAAAGCGCTCTCGATGCTGGCCGAAGCAGCCGATTATTTACATTTTAGCATTTATTCGGCGTCTTCTTCGTTAAATACATTCTAAGCACTCATGTACACAGGTTGCTCTATAGCCGCTCATTGTTTACATTTGTTGGCAGCAAAAACGACGACGACGCAGACGAGTGCTGTTGTGGCAGCTGGCCTGAAGCTCTCTTCTTAACTGTTGCGTGTTCCTGATGACAGCTAGTAGTAGTTTATTGGATTACGAAAAAATGAATGGACGTTCAATACGCATTAACCGGGTGCCAGCTACCATAACAGCTGTGCTGCTAACCGTGGTGCTGGTCTACTTTCTGAACTTTCATCAGGAGGAGCGACCAGCCATCTATGGCATGCTACGCAGCGACAATATGGTAAACCTACGTAAAATGCTTATTGCCGCCATACAGGCAGCACAGCGTGGTGGCCTAGAGGTGCTTAATGTTGCGCATACGCGTAAGCTCAAGGAGCGCAGTAAAGGCAAAACAGATGAGGGCGTCAATGATCCCTTTACGGATGCAGATGCACGTTCTCATTGCATGATGAAGCAGGGCTTGCAGCATATATTTCCACGTGTCGAAATATTCTCTGAGGAAGATATGGAGCACTGCCCGGATGCGTTAAGTTTTGATTTGGATCCTACGGTGCTGCATGAAGCAGCCATTGTGCCGGATGTGAGCGTTCGAACACAGGATGTTACCATCTGGGTGGATCCGTTGGACGCTACCAAGGAGTTTACAGGTAAGTGTCACTAGGCTAAAATGACTTGAAAATAATATGACTATTTATACATCCTTACAGAGGAGCTGTATGAATATGTTACAACTATGGTGTGCGTGGCAGTCGCAGGACGTCCTGTAATTGGCGTCATACATTCGCCTTTTAATGGGCAAACTGCTTGGGCCTGGGAAGGCAATACCATGTCCGAGTATCTACTCGGTCTACGTCCAGATAATGCGGATACTATGCATCCCATTATAACCGTCTCACGCTCACACACAGCTGGCGCCAAGGATCTAACGCGTGCAGTGTTTGGCCCAGATGTCAGCATACTGACCGCCGCTGGCGCTGGCTACAAAGTGCTGCAGGTGGTGGCCAACAATGCCACGGCCTATTTGCACACCTCCAAAATCAAGAAATGGGATATTTGTGCAGGTGATGCCATACTGAGAGCATTAGGCGGCAAGATGACCACCTTAAATGATGAACTTATTAACTATGGCCCGCATGAGTCGCCTGTAAACAGCGACGGACTACTGGCCACCATTACAGGTCATGATGAGTATATGGATAAATTAGCCAAATACCGCATGGATCACGCCGGCAAGCTGCGGCGGTAGTGCTGAATCTCTTTTGGCCACAATATAAGTCGAAAACCTGTTTTTTTTTTCTTGTATTGTTTCCCTCCCTTTTTAGTTTCGTTTATTCATAAATTTTTGGCTTTATCGCAAGAGAGGCAGCTGCTAGCTGCAGGTCATGAACCTGTCTATATGCTTGCGGCCGCGCTGTGAGAATGTAAGAAGAAAAATATAATTAAATACATAAGTAAATAAATGGTAATTTAATCGAATATTGTTTTTTGTGTGTTTGTTTTTGCTCTGGCCGATAAGTTTTTTTTGCAAACAGCCAAAACAGCTGTTCGTGACGTCAGTACGTACAAAACAGCTGTTTCAATGCAGCGGCCTTTGTAAGTGTGTGTGTGTGCGCCTGCACTTGTAGTAGTGCAGGTATTTGCAATCTCTATTGTGGTTTTTTTTTTCCCATTGTTTCCGACGCCGTCGCCGGGAGCAATGACCAGCAGCGTCAACTGTTGCAAGCGCACACATCATATTGAGGTTGAACATCTTAACGAAGACGAGTGCGTGCAGCACAGCCTGCTGTTGATCAAGGGACGCCTGCAGCCAGCCTGCTCTAGTGCCAAACAATTAAAAGCCACGCTAACGCTGCGCCAGCAGCAGGAACCAACAGTCAGCGATCCAGAACCAGCGCAGGAGCAGCTAACACAGCTGAGCGCCAACAGTGAGTTCAAGCTGCTTTTTGATCTATCGGCGTCGGCAGCCAGTGGCGAGCCGGAGCAGCAGAGCCGCAGCACCGCCTGTCAGCTACAATTGAGCTGCTGCAGTGGCACACGTTTGTTGCACTTTGATTATGTGCCGCGCAGCAGCAGCTATCGTGTGCAACCGCTGTACCTAGTGTGCGCCGGCGGTCAGAGCGACGCTACAGAGTCGGCTCAACAGCAGCGTGAGCGTTGTCAGCTAATTGACATAAATCTACGACTGGTGCAATGCATCTATGCGTATAAATTGCGTGCAGCAGGCTTTGCCAATTGCACATTTACACTGAACGGCCCCTGTCGCATCTTTCGCTCGCAGCTAAGCTGTGCAGCAGCGCGTCAGAGTAGCGAGGACGAGCTGTGGCAACACTTTGCCACCGAGATTTTAGCTTCTGCAGCCTGGGGACAACAGCTGCATTTAAAATTTACCGCCTTTGTGGACTGCACTAGCTACGACGGTGCTGCTGTGGCAGCCAGTGGCGACTACTCCTACGCCAATATACGCAGACATTTGGGCGCACATGCTGCGCTAGGCGGCGGTGGTTTGGCGCTATTTGGCAGCGCGTATTTCTATGCCTGGCCGCGACGTTTTGCCGAAATTGGAGACTGCATACGCAGCGCACAACGCGTGGATTTAACGCGTCTGCCGGATGAGAGCAACTATAGACGCACATATGGCGGTGTCTATGCCAGCACGCTAGGCGCTGTTTGTCATGAGCTGGGCCATTGTTTTGATTTAGGCCATACAGACGATGGCATTATGGGCCATGGCTTTGACTTTCTGAATCGTGTGCTTACTGTGGATCAGCCAACTGAACATTTGCCAAAGCGCATTGTACAAAAAGGCGTACTAGCTGCAGCTGCTGCAACTACACCTATCAACGTGCCCACACGCCTAACACAGCTAAAGCTCAAGCAGCAGCCAGCTGGTGGAGGTGGCAGCAGTCAACTGCTGGACAACTATCACGCACAGCGTTTAAACGATAGTTTCTACTTTACACGCAACTGCGCAGTTATACTAGCACAGCATCGTTGGTTGCGTTCAGATCCGCCAGCACCGCCGGCAGCTACAGTTGATATATACATAGAAGCGTCCACTGCAGAAATTGTTTCATCCGTGGCATTGCGTTTAATTGAGTTACGTTGCAATTTAAACAGCCTGGTGGCGCACTACGAGGAGTTTACTGAGCAGGCTGCGCCAGTGTTACGCTATCGTCTGGCCGACGCCTTGTGGCATCTGCTGGCCACACAGCGCAGTTACTATGCCTTTGTGCTGACCGTGCACGGAGATACCAAACGCTTGGCCTTTGATGACGACACGGTGTCTATAAAAACCGAACAGACAGCACGTGAGGCAAACAATTAAAAAGATTACAGGTGAGTGGTGAGTCAGGAAAGCGCTTGACGGCGCATGCAGCTATAAATTCGTGGCGCTAATTAGTCATGTATACATAGTTCAGCTGATATCTGGCTGGCTCTCAAACTGTGTACAAGTAGCCTAGTGGCTCTTCAACTATTATAGTTGCGGAAATCCAACGCAGATAGTGAGTTGTCAACATATACTCTAACATGGGGCATACTTCAAGTTAAATGGAGTTTATGATTGAAACAAAATTTGTTGCTATAGGAATGTTCTGTTTAAATTCTTTGAAAGATCGAATGAATTTCTGCAAAGGCATATGTATCCATCGGGCGAAGTCTAGTATAGTTTTGTGTTATATTTGTGAAAGCAGGAGGTAGGTCATGTACATTTTGAATGATAACGACATCCGTATGCACCAATAGAAGCGCATCGTCCATACGCCGATGCAGTGTGCCCTTCATATGTGAGTCTTTTTCCTCGTATAATTATACCTTATGAACTTTGGTCAAAACAGGCCCCCACCCCGGGCACACAAGAAGATAATTTGTTCGTCCAATATCTATAGTTATACAAGAGAGTCGTGTGTTTGTAATCCCATAACTCTCGGCTATTCCATTAAGTAAATTCTGCCGGAACACTGATCCAAATAGTAAAGATGGCGTACGTTAAAGTCGGGCGCAGACGACTTTGGGATACCCTGTACCACCACTTCTTCTCCCAAACCCTTGTTTACCCCTTTTCGGACTCGCGTCTGCAGGCATTCCGAATGTTGAGATCGCATACCCACACCTCAGGAGGAGCATAAGCGAGTCCGAAAAGGGGTAAACAAGGGTTTGGGAGAAGGGTTTGTACCACCACATTGCAATTAATTCCGACACATTGCTTAAAACCTCCAAAAGATATTTTATTCGGCAAATTTGGTTACGATGTTTTCATAAAAAAAAAGAAATCAGTCGAATTTTGCACCAAAAAATTTTTTTTACTTCCGACAGCCAAATTTGGTTCCGATTCTTTACAAACAAACGAAACGCAACGAATTTTGTAGAAAAAACGATTTTTTGATCGATTGGTCCTATGGGAGCTATATGATATAGTCAACCGATTTTGATCAAATTTGGTACAGTGCTGGGGGTCTCTAAAAAACTTCCGACTGCCAGATTTGGTTATGATATCTTCATAAACAAACGAATTATCCATCTAAAACTTTTGCTTTTTTTCGAGGTCCTCTGAAACACCCCTATGGGAGCTATATAATTTAATTCCGATATGAAAAAAATAAAATAAACTTGTCTCTTATGGATTAACAAGGGATCTAATCTGAAAGTTTGGTTGCTATAGCTCTTACCATCTCTGAGATCTAGGCGTACATACGGACAGACGGTCATGGGTATATCGACTTCTCGAGTCACACTGATCATACTTTAGGTAACTTTGGGGGGTCTCCGACGTCTCCTTCTGTACGTTACATACATTTTTGGCTTGCAAAAACACAATATACCCTTTGTACCATACGGTACAGGGTATAAAAACTCTAAATTTAAAAAAGTTTTTATATTGAGGTTTTTTCATAATCTTTCCAGAATTCGCGCCAACTTGCTAATGTGATTTTCATGAGCTTGGTAATTATTTAGAAGACAACATTTTTGCGATAAGAACGTTAAACATAGGTTTGTCTGCTCCACTTGTATTAATATATTGGTCGAGCATAAATTTTCCGACTAACTCCCAAAGGAAAGTCAGAACTTAGAACTACGTTTTCAAATATATATCAGTATCTAGCGGAAAATTTGTTCTTTTAGCAAGTGAAAACTTTGCTCAAGAGAAATAGAAGCTTCTATAGATTGAAAAGATGGGATTACATAAGATCTCTAGCTCGCACGGATCTAAGCGAATATAATCCCTGCTAGGTCAAATTTTTTTTGAATAAACTGTCAAGTAGGCGAGATTCAAATGCAACTCTGTAACTGTATGAAAACTTCGGCTTCGCAACTACATCCCTGAGAGTCGTTTCGAACATCAATACAAACCGCTTATACGTAAGTAGCACTAACTCACACACTTACTTAGTATGTATTTTACTATGTACATAAGTATGTATACAAGACAAGTTTTTTTTTTGTTTGTATACAACTTGTAAGCCGAAAACGTTTAGCTTGCTCTGAGAGTCGCTTCGGACGAGTTCTAGTTTTTGAATCTCAGTCGATCAGAGTTGTTCTACATTTTGCAGTCTTTGGCCGTCACTGTAACGATGTCGTATGGCTTAGTTGGAGCTCAGCGATCAGCATTGCTATGCATACGTAATCTGAAATTGTTGTCTCCAAAATTTTATTAGGTGCTATTTGCTTGCTTAGCTTTATCGACACGGCGACGCTCAGTTTGCACAGTTCTCGATAGTGAAAAATGCCTTTGATGCCTTGGAAATAAACATAGCTGGTTTGGTGAGCTGATAAGATAGTAGTAACAATAGTAGCAAAATTTATGTACGTACAAATACCAAAAAGAATGCATAGACAAGTGAATTGATTTTCGACCTGGTTTGTAAGCATTACTAATTGTCAAAATTTCAGTTTCGTTTTAGGCGTCAAGGGAGCAAGCAGCTTCAGCTTCAGCTTCGGAACTGAAAGTTCAATATACAACGATATCTTCAAACAAAATAATAGTAATAGTTTAAACATTATAAAATGGATGCGTCAAAAGAGCCGCGTATACAATTCAAGACCCTAAAAGGATTTCCAACAACAACTGAGAATGCTGATGATAAGGTCGAGACCTTGGCATTCTTAAGTGCAGCCAAAGAAGTTGTTACCGTCATTGGTAAGCAAGATCTACAGATAACTATGTGCTTAAAATAGTTAATCATAAAACGCCAGCGTGTCGAGCACTTAAAACCCATACCAGAAGTGGCGCGATTTGATATTGCATTTTAAAACTCCAAAAACGTATGAAAACTTAAAAGTGTGTGAACAGTTTCAATACTTCAAAGCCTAAAACTTTATTAGGCCAATTTGTGAGCTGTGCAATCCTGTACGCGTGCTTTACGTCTTAAGTATCACTGCAGTCCTTGTTGTAATTATGCTGACTTCACTGCCAAGTATACATCTTACAACTGGGACAAATCTCAACAAGAGTTTAAGTCTTAAAAGTTTGTTATTATTGCTATAAAGAGAGCAGCGTCCAAGTGCTTCTATAGCTACTTGGAAGGTTACTATTTGGATCGAATTTTGAAATGGTGCAGTTGGGTCAGTAATCAATATTTATTAAGGCAGTCTTGGAAACACTCTATAAAGAGAACCATTGATTGCACGACTACGGCGCAGCAAAAATGAGGTTTATGATTTTAAGCCTGCCGATAAACGACGAGCCAACGAACAAAAACGAGCCTACAGCGACCCCAGGCTTAGTAGTGAAGCAAGAAGTGCAGGAAGCGCTCTGGATACAAGGCCTTGCTAAAGTATCTAAAGACACTTAGCGGCCGAAATCCGGAATCGCTGACAGCGAAGAAGATAGCGTTAAAGAAGAAGCATGAGTACAACGTGAGGCGCTTTGAGCGGCTAACTAACGGTGGCGCAACTCAAGCTCCAGCGCACAGTACGATTGCGAAAAAGGAGGAGGAGGGGGATCAAGAAGAAGAAACGGCTACCTCGGTAGGGAAGGAGCTCCCTTCCACATCGAAGGCAACCAAAACTCCTAGTAAGTCCCCGTTGAAGAAGCGCACGCATCGACCACACTCTCACGCAAAGCGAGATCGGACAGCAAAAAGGATGGTATCTCGAAGCGCCAGCGATCGGATGACTCGCAGAAGGCCTCGGAGAACAAGCGGGCTAGACCAGACAAGGGTTTAGTCAGCCTAAGTTATAGGCTCAAACTCCATAGAGCTATATCGATCGTAACGACCCGGAAGGGAAAATTTCGGCCGAGAATTGGCTCATACTGGAGAGGGTCATAATGCTGGCCATCCATGATGCCATGACTCGAAGTGTGGACCCGTTCACCGCTGAGTTTGATGGCATCAAATGGTTTAAGGGAGCTAATGTCGTTGCCTGTGCCAACGAGGAGTCGCTTAGGTTCCTCACAGACACGGTCACCGGCATTAGCAACCCCTGAGAGGGCTGGCTCGTGACGCTAGAAACGGCAAGGATCTCTGGATCAGCATTGGTCGAGAATCCATAGCGAAGCATGGTCAGCTGAAGCTTGGAATGGGTTGTCTTAGGGCGATCGTTTTAAGTTGAGAAGCTAGGTCAGTCGGACAATCTTTGGGTGGTGCAGATTAATCTGCATCATTCTATGGTACCATCGGCTGACCTACTGCGAGTCACGGAGGAGGAGAAGATAGACGTGGCTCTAATTCAAGAAAACAAAAACAATTATAAAGTGCTTGATTTAAACCTTTCGAATATATACCCAAAGGTTTATGTTTGGCTGTTGCTCATCAATATAAGAAATAACAAACAATTTTTTTTTCACTAAATCGATTCCATTTTTAAGAGAAACGCGCAATTATAGCATTTAGAAAACCAAAGATTACTTTTATAATTTTAATAAAAAAAAACTGATTTCAAAAAAATAAAACCAGACAAATATTCTCAGTCAGGTTTAAGTTTTTGGAACTTATCTATTTTACCAACAAATAAAACCTATGTCTTTAAATCTTTTCAGAAACTTTTGGCAAACTCTTTACACCTGTGATTAGCGATATGAACGGCAATATAAATGTAAGTAAATGCTTGACTATGTATGTACTACAAACTAACTGAAACCTTTTTTTATGTAACTTTAGAAACTCACAAAAGCCTATAATGTGGATCCCATAAAATACAAATATCTTTCGGATCTCATCGTATTAAATATTAATGTAGATGACTTTGCATCGAATGCGTTGCTCTGGCTTAAACGCGGCCTTCAACTGATTTGCAGATTTTTTGAAAATATATACAATGATGCACAAAATACTGAGGCGCTCAAGATGCACTTGCAGGATGCCTATGAGCGCACCCTAAAGCCCTATCATGGTTTTATTGTGCAAAGCACAATCAAGGTAGGTTTCAACTGCAGGCGATTTTGTAGATTCTGTACCCATTCCCTGCGCCACAAAAAATGTAATGTTCTCAATGTAAAACTCATGTTGAGCTCAAAGTACACCTCACAGTCCCAAACTCTAAATTTGATGCGAACAATAAATACACCACCCAGCTCAGATGATTCATGGCTAAGAAACTGTGGCAGAGGCAGTCTAGAAGATCTGTAACGCACGCCGCCATAAAATATACCAATTTTTAACATCACGTTTCCCGAGTTTTAATTTGGATCCACCCTTGCTACAGGGTCTATTTAGCTTATACCCATTTTACTACAATTTTAATTTACAATATTAATTCGCGTCTTTTTTTTTGCAGATAATATATAGCTGGGTACCCACACGCAGCCAACTAATTGGTCAGGGTGCGGCCCACGATGAGAACATTAAGATACTCTCCAGCTACTTGCCCATGATGCGTGTCCATCTCAATAAGATCGATGAGCTGCTAAAGACCAATAATTTGGATGATGCGCGCAAAGTTTAAGCACAGCTTGCATTGTAGCTTTTACAGTCTTTTTTTTATATTATGTACTAGTATACATATAAATTTATATTATGTATACGTCTAGCTTTTGTATGTTTGTAGTATTGTAGCCTTTTCAACATACATATGTACTTGTATAACGTACGTACATATGTAATCATAAGTGTGTCTCCAAAGTCATTTGTTCTACTAGTATTTGAAATACAGCTTCCAATAATAATATGCAATAGTTTATGCTTTTAAAATTAATAAATCTATTCAAGTACAATATATAATATACAATTATCTATACAGAAAAACTTTTACTTATGTACTACTTTTAAAAGAATACAAAAAAATGTAAACTTCAATTTTGCCATATTTATAATATACTCGATAAGACCAGCAACTATTTGGACACATTTAAATTTTAAGTTTAAAGCTATTTAGCTAAGCGAAAAGTTGTTCTTATGAAAAAGTTTTCTTTTTTGGCATAACATTTAAACTAAGTGTTTAAAAAATAAAGCATTTAAATTCATAATAATTGCAAGCACTTGTCATATTGTGTACAAAAAATGTTTTAATTATTATTGCAAGCAACTGACAGCTGTAACCCCATCTCTGGGAGCACAAAAGATCCTAAGGCTTGCAGTGCAGCTTTCCCCAATCTTCGGATTTGGATCCGAATCCAATCGCAATTGGTAGAAAAAATAATTATTAAAACAGCAATACATTTCCAGTAACAAGCAGTATTGGTTGATGAGCAGGTGTTATATTTGTTTCAACCGGTTTGAAAAATATCGGACCAGGACCAATTTGTATTCTTGAGTGAATCAACCAGTTGAATCAAACTCCAAGATCTAAGGCCACTTCAATGGCTATAGGTACAGATACATCGTGCAAAAAGATTACTTTTTAGTGACATAACCATCTTAGCTTTCAAAATGCTAAGATTCTTCAACGCGTGCATCAAATCCATACTGCTGTACGGCAGCGAGACATGGCTGATCTCACAAAGAATGATGCAAAAAATGCAGTTGTTCATAAACAAATGCCAAACATAATATCTAACGCAGACCTCCGGCTTTGTACAATGAGCTCCCAGTCCACCTTCAAATTAGAAGACGAAAATGGATGTGGATTGGCCATGCACAAAGGAAAGAACAACACAGCATAGTCACAATGACTTTGGAATGGAGCCCCGCCATGTAGAGTCAGATGGTAGGCTCTTGTAAAAGGCCCCAAGCTCCCAAAAGGAGTAACAATGGCAATAAAAAAAACGACCATACAACCAGCTTGGTTGATTGACGTAGCTGAATTTATCTTTTATAGCTCTTAAGTAACAAAGATCTATGGCATCACCTACTGTTGTTATATGTATTTACAGAATTTTATAGCCTACGTCAATGTACACATTTGTTAGAAACCGTACGTAAGACAATTGTGATCAATCGGAATACACTCAAGTGGTGGCTGGCTCAAAAAACACTAATGCTTAACTTAAGAGCTGATCTCCGGAGTCATTTGTAGCGAACTAATTGAAAGCTTCGTTACAATCGGCTGTTGTCTATAAATGCAGAAATGCATGAGCTACCAGTTATTGTAAAGGAGTCACCGGAGCACTAGATCTACAGCAAATTTGTAGCACAATGTTATTCAACTTGATAAGCATTTTATACATTTTCTTTTAATTGTAATTGTTTCCACGTGGTGTGTTAATTAGCTAATAATAAGCTCGTTGGCGTAAACGTGTAGGACTCCACTGTATATCGTGTAATTCAATGGGCTGTTCGCGTTTTGTTGTACGCCATCCACCACGCATATACCAGATGATAGCAACTATGCCTTCAGTTGCCATAATAGCGTACTGCATATTAAAGGCCAGTTCCAGCCACACAGGTTGACCAAAAGTCATCAGACGCAGATATACCAAAGAGGGCAGCAGCACAAAGGGAATCAACATCAGCCAAAGCAGCTTTCGCGCAGCCTGCAGCAATATGAATAAAGTCAAGCAATCAATTTTTTTGGTTTCATTTTAGCTTACCCGTGAGTTGCATAAGTTCAGGCAGTAGCCGGCATAGATGCGTAAGGAATCCGTAATGATGGCTACAAAATAGACCACTACCATGAGCAGACCCTTAAGGTTCCAGATTCGCTCCAACTGACAGTAGAGACGAAATGCAAAAAAAAAAAAGATAATAGAAATAATCCTGGTACATGTTAGCAATGTTTTATATGCTAGGCTAGGTCATCTAGAAGTTTGGGTTTCTTTTAGTATACTTACAAATGTCACCATGTGTATAAAGTAGCAGCCACTCCATAGCATTGTTATGTACACATTTAATTGCAACAACATTTGTATAAGCAAACTTGCTCGATGTGGCTTTACTATGCGCGTCATATCAAAGCCAGGAGTTATCCCAATTAATTAAGAGCATAACATATTAAATCATGGCTTGCTGTGTACTTAAACTAACTAAATAGTAACTTACATGATTGCTGGTACTGCTCAGGGCTGAACATAGTTATTAAATTAGAGCCAAGAACCAACTAAGTTAGTTTTGTTGAACTGCGAACACCGTCTAGTCTGTTGTCTAGGCAACGATAAACGCGTCCGTTGGTAAGCAAAAGTGGATTGTTTCTGCACCATGGGGTAGTTCCCAGGCACGCTGAGAAAAAGCCAGCGAGTCGAAATAAAAATAGAAAACATTGCCGAGATTGCTGTAATAATTAATACGCAGCTCCTGCACTTAAGTATTACAAAGAGCTCTAATGATTTTTAAAAAATAACAAATTTAATTTCATTTTGCATTAATAATTTAAACTATGATTGTAGTATTTAAGCGTGTGATTAGGAGACCATTTCAATACTTTCCAAGTTTTAATATGGTTATTTAGCATTTGAGAGCAGCTTCAAGACAACTGGAAAAGAAAGTATAGCCATCAAATAGCTTAAAAGAAAAAAAAAATATGCATCAGTCAGGGGGTTGCCCGACTCTTGGATACCCTGCACCCATTGTCAACAAGTTAGTAACGTTACGTTGTAGATTGCAGTCATATTTAACGGAAAGGATTCAGTTTGTTGCCAGATAAAGTAAACAACACACATTTCGTGTTTCTAGCTCTTATGATCTCCGAGATGAAGTAGTTCATATGGACAAACTCTACGCGATGCAAAAGCCTAAGCCTTCTACAGCCTGTTATACAAACATTAGACAAATCTACAATATCATTGACCCTATGGGTACAGAGCATTAATAAATATACTTTATATATGTACACGAACAAAAGAGATGGGCATATGCACGGCTATGCTTACATTTGTGTAATCATGACCAACGTTGTTTAACATGGCATGCTTGTATTCAAAGCCACTTCCAAGGCAGTTACTGCAAGTAGATATAATTTGTTAGAAGTATTAGAAAATCCATTTTAAATCATTGTTAGACAAGACACTTACAAAAGCCATGATCATGCTTGTACACCAGCGTGTGTAAAATCTTCGCCAGAGTTGCATGGCAACGGATATAAGTTAATTCGGTTTCGGCCACCTGATTGATTGCCAAATCTTGTAGTGCATCACCCAGGCTGCCGTGACCATCCTGGCTATCATTGAGGTTCACGCTGCTGTCGCCATCGCTGCTTGCAAAACTGAGCGCATGAGGTTCTTCGAAATATTTGCCAAATGAATTCCATTCGATATCCAGCACATAAACCAAATGAAACAACTGCTCTAAAGCAAAGCGAAAATCCGCAAACTCAGCAGTTAGCAGACAATGCTTTTCGATCATTCCAACATAGTCATTATGCAGCACACGCAGCTCTGCAATATTTCTGCAGTTTGCCAGCTGTTGCTCAAACTGCTCACCTAGTGTCTGAAGCACAAAAGTGCATAGATGTGTATGCAGACTGTTGACTACAAAGTTAAGCCATAAACGCACAATCTGCAGACGTCGTAACGCTAGGCCCAAAAGATCAAGCGGAGCGTAAGGATCGCGCTGCTTGCGTCTCAATAATTTCATGTTAGACAGCTTCCAGCTAGCCCATTTGACCTTGAGCAAGTGACGGAAAATACTATTATACTGCAGCATATTTGCGGCGCTTATAATTTTCTGCATCGGCGGCTCCATGTCATAGACCAGCTGCACAGCTTCAATTGCCTCGTACACCTTGTTGCTATCAATGCGCACCTTAGAGATCAACTCCAAATGCAGTCGTGCTGCCAAGGGTGCAAAAGTGGCACCTATAATATCATGCAGCTCTATGTTGAGCCACGCTGTGTTGGACCAATGTTCGCAAGACTCAATCTTACCAAAGAGTTGAGTGTAGTAGGGATGCAGTAAATAGTCCGCCTCCAGCAGCAGCATGTTACGCAGAAATCGCACATTAGCGACCAATTGCAAGTCCTCGCGATATAAACGCATCACGTATTCATTGGCGTAGCTACGGCGCTGATGCAGCAAACGGCGTACCGTACTCAAAACAACGTCCTGCAACATTATGTTCAACGGATTGTAGTTCTCAAAGTAGTTAAGCAGATCGTTAATAGAAACTGGTAGTTCTTCTGCTGAGCTAGGCTCCACTGTCTCCGCTACAATTATATGCCTCGTAAAAATGGCCAACAGTTCCCTGTTACGCACTATAGATAGTTCATCCATAAGCTGTTTATTTTGTTGTAGCTTAACCGGATCTGGTTGACGCTTTGCTGTGGAGCACTCGCTGCGTATTTGCAGTTTTGCATCTGTTTGGAAGGGCTTGAGCCAGTCACCCACATCAGCTATCAGCTGATTGTGCAGTGTGCGTTCATCCTGCTGGTTGCATGCTGTTAGCATGTCACCCACACGATTAAGAGTATAAAGCAGTTCTTGTGTCTCCGCCGATTCCAGAGCATGCTTGTGAAGCACCAGATATAATGGGGATTTTTGCAAATTTGCCACAGTTTCTTCTTTGCCTGCCAACTCTTCCAGTTTCCGTAGTCTGATGCTGTGTTTATTAGCATCCGCGCAGAAAATGCTGCAGAATAGAAAACGTGATAGATTCGATTAAAAAGAGATACTATATTTTCTACATTGATATGATCTATGATGAAATAAGGAACCTTAAGCCAACCAAAATACGAGCGATAAAAAAATAATTGTATTTTTGTTTAGACGCACCTTTCGACAACGAATTCCTGACGCCAATCCTCCAGGGAAGCCCGTCGCCACCAAATGTCTATGATGCCACAGTACGGTCTTAGACAATAGAGTAGCAAGCTGGTAGCCAGTCTTTGATGTTGTGATTCTGGAGCCATAAGATTGTAAAGTTCTGCAAGTAAATACAAGCTACGGATATGTGGAGCAGCATTTTCTGTGGGAATCATAACACGTTCAGCAACGTAGCCAAGCACTAGGAGCTTCTTAAACGAGCTGCGCATATGGCATGTAAACTTAATCAGTGAATGGAGACCTGGCGCATCATCCAGCAAAAGTCGCTCAAAGGCTAGTAGATGTTTGGTAATGGGCTTTATGAGATCTCGCAAAGCAACGGCGAAACATTCCAAAGTAGCTGTTGTACTGCTTTCACTAGTCATTAATGTATGCTCGTTAATGAGGTGACGCAGCTGAAGCATGACTTGCATCGCTGGCAAGATTTCATCCTCCAAAAAACCTTTAAGCCCAGGCTGTTAAGAAAATTTTATTATTGATATGACAACAAAATAATTAAATCTGGCTTCTTACCGCTGTTACATTAAATACTGTCACGTTCTCTCGTACGGTAATGAGCTGTTGTTCCACTATAAAGTAACAGCAGCTGACTGGCTTAAAGAACATAAAGATAATCTCTCTTAGTAGACAATATTCGTTTGTCGTTTTTGGCATGGGATAGTCAATAAGATTTAACGAGTTTTTTCTAAGAAACTGCGTATAGGCTACTGCAAAATTTGCCATTGGGCTTTGATCCGCCTCCTCGAAATTCACATGTATGTCTGGACGCCACCAATGAGAGTGCACGAGCTTAAACAATTTCTCAGGATTTACCACAACTTTTTTAAACGGTTGGATTAGAGCTGGAGGCGTCAGGGGTGGCAGTTTCGGTAGCTTACACCAACGCTGGTTGTCTTGAGAGCTTAATTCATCTGGTTGAGTTTTTTGTAATCCTTTCTGGCTTTCAATATTACTAGGCGAATAGGCAATGTCATTACTGGCTGGTGGCTCCCAGTTTTTACTATCAGGCAATTCATCATCGTCCTCGGACCAGTCCTGCAAACGTAACAAGTAATTTTAGCGCAAGCTTTACCACACATTTTAATTTATTGTTGTTGACTGCATCTTATTTTACTTACGCTTAGGCTGTCGTCACTTCCGGGATCCCAACTTGGCATAGGTAGTTTGTCTTCTTCCAGCAGAGCCACCAAGTCCATGTATGACTGTGATTTTACAGCGGTAACAGCTTCTCCTGCATCTACCGCTTTGGATTTGGCTGCATCCAAGACTTCTTGTATGGCCAAGCGTTGCTGATTCATATGGACTCTGTTACGCCGCACATTTTGTATGGGCTGATGGGCCAAGTATATCAGAAAATCAATTATGGACCATTGTACATCGAGCTCATAATGATTTTTGAATATAGGGTGACTCGTCAGCTCCGTGCATAATTGCTGCATAGTCTGAGCAAATTCCGGCATGTTTTCAGAACGGAAACGCTCCACAAGCGCATCAAACTTGCGTTGTACTGCAATACTATTGGTGCTAAGAGCATGAATTTGACGTATTTGAGTCCAGGCCATATTCTCAAATTTGCGAAGTACTTCAGGAGATTGCTTCAAGCGAAAAAAATGGTATTAGAGTTTAGTGGCTACACTTAGAACGGCAAACTTACTTCATCGCCAAGCATAGATTTCACTAATTTTGGTATGTATTTGGCAATAAGTGCCTTGCGTGCATCTTCAGCCATTTTTTTGCACAATGTATTTCCTAAATATGTAGAATAAAGTTCCAAAACAACCCACAATTATACCTTAAATTGTAAATTAAGCAACAACTGGCCAAAGCGGTAAATGCAAATTACGATATGACTTATCGATAAGTCCTTCTGCCAGATGACACGAACAGAGTGGCCAGACTGCACTAAAACTGGTCGCCAAAAAAAAATAAAGCAATAATAAAATGTCAATTTAACTATTTAAATACAATATGTAATTTTATTATCAATGAATGCCCCAAATTTTATATGTTTGAATTATGTGATTCTTGGCTACGCCGAAATGTGCCAAATAATCACAGCTCTATTTCAAACCAATAACGATGAAATGGGTAACTACCCTCCTAAAAGTACGTTACATTTCAGTTTTGCTATGAACGTTGTTGTGGCGGTGGGGTTAGTGTTTCAATGTAATTTTTAGCGTCGAGACTGACGATATTTTTTGCAGATTGTAATTAGCTTGGATTAGCTTCACTTGGATTAAACATTTAAAAAAACAAGACGTATGGTTTTGGTAGCTGGAATTTCGGCTGGCGCTATTTCTTTTCTCATACAATAGACGCGGCACTTTCACAAAATCTGGTGTAATTTTTTTTGACGCAGCTGACGCGGGGTTAACTCCTTGGCAGTGCCATTATGTGGCTCTTTTTTTGGCGATAGAGATTCATTCGAGTTAAGATCCAATTGTGCGATTTCGTTTTGGGCAGTCGACAGTCGTGTGCGGCGTCGGGTGGGTGAAGTGTGTGTAGAAGTCCTAGTTTTGGCTGCACTGGTTTTCTTGGCACGCGACTTGGGCGCAAAGCTTGGTGGCGGCACTTTAAATGTTATGGAGCAACCTTCCAAATGATTACCAAATTGAGAGCGCTTCATCTTTTCAAAACATATAGGACAGCAGATTATATCGTTCTGATTGTTTGGAGCTTCACGTGAGCTTCCCGGTATACCGTCGTTTTCTCTTTGGAATTCGGCAAGTAAAGTGTCCTCTCCGAATATCTCATTAATGACCGATTGATTAGCCAGTTCTGTAGCTGCCATTACGTCATCCACATCGTCATCAAAGTCATCATCAATCATGATAATTTCGTTCTCCCTGTAGGACGATTCATCTTCCATTACTTCGCGTTTTATGGTAATACTGCGGTTGTTGTGGCGGGTACCTTGGGAGTTGTTTAAGTTTACAACATGCGGATCGTCACTTTCATCATCGCTGTCGAATATTGTAATAAGCGGCACGCTAACATTGGCTATCATGACGTCCTCGTCATAGGACTCCCACTGTATAATAGGTTCACCATTATCATCCAAATTGTTGTTAGATATGCGACGGCGTTTGGCCTTATTTTCTGGCTTGTCCTCAGTATTACCAAACTTCTTGAACCAATGCTCGCGCATCTTTTTGCGATCAACGGCTTTTGGTGGGCTGCTGGAAATTTCGGTGCTGGTTTTGCCATTGAGACTAATGCCTTCACCGCTTGGATCTCTAAGGCCAAACACCAAGTTGCCAAGATGGCCGCCAACCACACCGCGCGTATCATCTTTGGATTGTACTTGGCTTAAACCAGCAGCAGCTGGCACATTGCTTGTCTTGTTTTTGTCTCCAAAATAACCACGTATGTCTTTCGAAGCTGACTTTTCGGCTGGCGCTTTTTTTATGACGTTGGATTTTTTGGGCTTTTCAGGCTCACTTATTTTCACAAATGTGCCACCGCAGTTACGATGATGACGCTCCCACCATTGATCGATGGGTCCAGGTGCACGGTTAGAAGTGCGTTTCACAAACCCATGAAAGGGATTATGGTTCTGACAAATGCCATTGCAGCGCCAAACGTGCGTCTTGTAGGCGGCTACGTCGTCGTTAAAAGTATGGTACACCTGAGAAAAGCAAGTGGTGCATTAAATTATTGATAATTTTAGACTAATGTAAATGAAGTACCGTGATGTTGGTGCCGGCCACCTGATTGATAAGGTTCATCATGCGCTTAAATTGTGGTCCATGGCCACCGTTGCCTTCACGTACTTTAAGCACAAAGAAGTAGGCATGAATCATTTCATGCTAAGTTAGAAAAGTATATAATGTACATAGCTAGAAATTGATTAAACTGTCAGAGGCACTTACCAACAAAGTTTCCACGAGATCTTTGCGTGGACGCAGTTTGAGCAACGGCTCGCTCAGGCGAATAACAATATTCTTACTGTAGCTATTGCTGCGAATGTAGCAAATGCCTGCGCACGAAAAAATGCGCTTGCTCCATTCCACCATAACCGCACCAAGTTTATCATTGAAAAATTTGCCATTAAAGCGCATAAGCATGGCGTGCACGTCCGGAGTGGGATCATTGACTTCCCATTCAGGATGCACAATGTTCTGCGTCTGATTTAAGTATTCTGGCGGTATAATAGCGTTAATACTGGTTTTAGGCGGAGCTGCATTTTTGCGCACGCGACGCTCGTTCTTTTTCTGTGGCGGAGCCATCTAAAAGGTGTTCAATTATAGTAGACTTACAATTATTTGCATTTACTTGTTAAAACTTACAGAACCGCGGTTGTTAGTCGAATTTGGCTGGTCCTTAAATGTATCAGTCTCGCTACTGTTGGATGTATTTTCAGCGTCTAGTGTGGCCTGCAGCTTTAAGGCGAATTCAAAATCCTCGTTTTCGGACAATTTGTTGTTTGTTGTTTGCTATTAAGAGTAATATTATTTTTAAGTTTACGATGACAAAACAATTTTTGACAACACGAATATTAAACTTATACGTACGGCTAGAGACGCACGCGCAGCACTTACTACGTCGTTACGATCGTTGTGAGTTTCAGCATTTAGCTGTTCCTGCAGCTTTAAAGCAAACAAATAATCCGATTCCTCAGACATTTTTTTTTTTTTCAGTTCAATTGTCTCGAAATGATGAATTTTTTAACCTCACAATGTGTTTCAGTATGAAGCTTCTCTTTCTTCAGCGGGAAATACAATTTAAGAAATGACTTATCGATAAATCGCTATGCCTGATGTCGCGAACATAGTGGCCAGACTTTACTAAAACCAGCTTATAAAAAAAAATGTAAACAAAGTTTAATGTAAATTTTACTCTTTAAAAATAATGTGTAAAATAAATACCAATGAATACGCAAATTCTTATATGCATCCCACCTATGTGATACTTGGCTCCGGCGGCCACACCGCCGAAATGTGCCAAATAATCACAGCTTTATTGCAAACCAAAGATGGTGCAAATGGCAACTACGCTCCTATACGTTACATTGTGGCACAGAGTGACGCCAAGTCGGAGCAGCAGTTGCTTGCAGCTTTGCCGCAAACGAAGCAGACGGATTTCCTTAGAGTGCCAAGAAGTCGAGAAGTTGGCCAGAGGTGGCTTAGCAGCCTTTTTACAACGCTATGGGCGCTGCTGTGGAGCTGTTGGCTTATTTGGCGCCAACGTCCTCAACTAGTACTGTGCAATGGACCTGGAACTTGCGTGCCCTACTGCTATGCGTTCTACTTCTGGCGTCTCTTGCGACGCTTGCCCCCACATAGCAAAATTGTGTTTGTAGAAAGCTTTTGCCGCGTGCAGACACTATCGCTAAGTGGACGGCTGCTGTTGCCACTGGCTGATATGTTTGTGGTGCAATGGCCAGCGCTGGCCTTGCGATATGGACATTATAGCAGTTTACGATACTTTGGTAGGATTCTATAACTGTTTTTATTAACATTCCATAAATCATATATGTATGTCCATATATTTGTATTAATAAATCAGCAATTATGTTTCGATTACAACCGCTGTTAGGTTCTTGTTGAAAAACAGGCAGTACCTGCGTTTGGATAACGTAGTAGGAAAAACAATCAGTTGCCTTATTGACTTTATTGCCAGAGTTCTTCAGTTGGGCATTGCTAGAAAATCTTTAAACTACAAAAAAACATTATGGTTTCTCAGCGTAAATAAAACAAGTAGTTGTTTCAGTACAGAAGTTTTTAGTTGAACTCTGGGTAATTATTATAAAGCCTCTTGGACAATATGCACCATCAATATCTACAGGGCATAGTATGGACAGTTGACTAAAATTTTTTTTTTGTACACCGCTGACGCGGGGTTAAAATATTGGCATTGCGCTGCTCTACTTTTTCAAATTTAATTCATTTCAATGGTTAAGACGACACAGCTCTGCAAATTTTTTTTGGACACAAGCATGTGCATCGTCCGGCGTGCGAATTTTGTGTGACAGTGCTTGCGTGTTTTGGTTTTATTGGCCTGCGACTTGGACAACATATTTGGGGGTAGCACTTCAATCGTTCTTAAACGTCCTCTCAAATGGTTACCAAGCTTAGAGCGAGACATCTTTGTAAGGCATATGGGACATAATTCTGTCTAGGTTAGGAGCTTCAAGTGGACTTCCTGTACTGACTGTTTAGATTGCCAAAGTAGTCGACATTCTCATAAGGGTTTGCTTTTTGGCACTTGCAGTTGTGCCTTTGCCATTGAAGAAACCACTTTTACCAACTAGATAAGACGATTGACTTAGAGACTTGTCAGCTTCGACAAGCTCACCCTGGCGTTCGATATAACGAATGGCGGCACGTGGATATTGGCAACCATGATATCGTCGTCATAGGACCAGCAGCTTAGTTCAGCTTCCACTCTATCGTCAGTGCTGTTGGAGTACATACGACTTCGTTTGGCCTCATTTTCGGTCTTGGCATTATTACTCCCAAACGTCTTGGACGAATGCACACGCTGGTTGCTGTACTGTTACAGTGTTACTTTTAGCGTCGAGACTGGCGATATTTTTTGCAAAATGTAATTAGCTTGGACAACAACAAAGACAACATTCTAATATATGGAGTGTGATAAAAAGTTAAGGAGTAAAATTGCAGTTTACTACTTGGCTTCCATGCAAAGATTGCAGGTGGATATTTAACACGAACTCCAGCCCAATTATAACGCCAAATAACAAATAACCTAGCAGAGCTATTGTCAAAAATGTTTATTAATTCCATACAATGGACGCGGCACTTTATTTTACTGTAGCTGCATAGTCTCTATCTGGCGCATATGCACCATGCAATTAAATTAATTTACGATATTTTTGTATAAATAGTGAATGACTTAAATTTAAATAAAACATATAAAACAAAACATTTAAACTTGCTTAGCGTTCAAAAATAAAACCGAATTGCTGCTCCGGACAGCTACTACTAATAAGTTATGTTAAATTCTAGTTTAGCGCGAATTACGTTTCTTGGCAGCACAGTTGGACTTATGAGCATCTAGCTGATGGCCCAACAGCTTTATGCCGCAGTTTGGGCACTGCACAGAAAATTCATGTAAATTTTTTTGACGTAGCTGACGCGGGGTTAACTCCTTGGCAGTGCCATTATGTGGCTCTTTTTTTGGCGATAGAGATTCATTTGACGAGTTTAGATCCAATTGTGCGATTTCGTTTTGGGCATAGCCACAGTTCTTCAATATTTGTTGAGACGACAGTCGTGTGCGGCGTCGGGTGGGTGAAGTGTGTGTAGAAGTCCTAGTTTTGGATGCACTGGTTTTCTTGGCACGCGACTTGGGCGCAAAGCTTGGTGGCGGCACTTTAATAGTTATGGAACAACCTTCCAAATGGTTACCAAACTGAGAGCGCTTCATCTTTTCAAAACATATAGGGCAACTAGTTATATCGTTCTGAGTATTTGGTGCTTCACGCGAACCGCCCGGTATAACGTCGTTTTCTCTTTGGAATTCTGCTAGTAAAGTATCTTCGCCGAATATGTCATCAATGACCGATTGATTAGCCAGTTCTGTAGCTGCCATTACATCATCCACATCGTCATCAAAGTCATCATCTATCATGATAATATCGTCCTCGCTGTAGGACGATTCATCTTCCATTACTTCGCGTTTTATGGTAATACTGCGGTTGTTGTGGCGTTGGGTACCTTGGGAGTTGTTTAAGTTTACAACATGTGGATCGTCACTTTCATCATCACTGTCCAATATTGTTATAAGCGGCACGCTAACATTGGCTACCATGACGTCCTCGTCATAGGACTCCCACTGTGTAATAGGTTCACCATTATCATCCAAATTGTTGTTAGATATGCGACGGCGTTTGGCTTTATTTTCTGGCTTGTCCTCAGTATTACCAAACTTCTTGGACCAATGCTCGCGCAGCTTGTTGCGATCAACGGCTTTTGGTGGGCTGCTGGAAATTTCGGTGCTGGTTTTGCCATTGAGACTAATGCCTGCACCGCTTGGATCTCTAAGGCCAAACACTAAGTTGCCAAGATGGCCGCCAACCACACCGCGCGTATCATCTTTGGATTGTACTTGGCTTGAACCAGCAGCAGCTGGCACATTGCTTGTCTTGTTTTTGTCTCCAAAATAACCACGTATGTCTTTGGAAGCTGGCTTTTCGGCTGGCGCATTTTTTATGGCGTTGGATTTTTTGGGCTTTTCAGGCTCACTTATTTTCACAAATGTGCCACCGCAGTCACGATGATGACGCTCCCACCATTGATCGTTAGGTCCAGGTGCACGGTTAGAAGTGCGTTTCACAAACCCATGAAAGGGATTATGGTTCTGACAAATGCCATTGCAGCGCCAAACGTGCGTCTTGTAGGCGGCTACCTCGTCGTTAAAAGTATGGTAGACCTGAGAAAAGCAAGTGGTGCATTGAATTATTGATAGAAATTTGGACTAATGTAAATGAAGTACCGTGATGTTGGTGCCGGCCACCTGATTGATAAGGTTCATCATGCGCTTAAATTGCGGTCCATGGCCACCGTTGCCTTCATGTACGTTCAGCACAAAGTAGTAGGCATGAATCATTTCATGCTAAGTTAGAAAAGTATATAATGTACATAGCTAGAAATTGATTAAACTGTCAGAGGCACTTACCAACAAAGTTTCCACGAGATCTTTGCGTGGACGCAGTTTGAGCAACGGCTCGCTGAGGCGAATAATAATAGTCTTACTGTAGCTATTGCTGCGCATGTAGCAAATGCCTGCGCACGAAAACATGCGCTTGCTCCATTCCACCATAACCGCACCAAGTTTATCATTGAAAAATTTTCCATTAAAGCGCATAAACATGGCGTGTACGTCCGGCGTGGGATCTATGATTTCCCATTCAGGATGCACAATGTTCTGCGTCTGATTTAAGTATTCTGGCGGTATGATAGCGTTAATACTGGTTTTAGGCGGAGCTGCATTTTTGCGCACGCGACGCTCGTTCTTTTTCTGTGGCGGAGCCATCTAAAAGGTGCTCAATTATAGTAGACTTACAATAATTTGCATTTACTTGTTAAAACTTACAGAACCGCGGTTGTTAGTCGAATTTGGCTTGTCCTTAATTGTATCAGTCTCGCTGCTGTTGGATGTATTTTCAGCGTCTAGTGTGGCCTGCAGCTTTAAGGCGAATTCAAAATCCTCGTTTTCGGACAATATGTTGTTTGTTGTTTGCTATTAAGAGTAATATTATTTTTAAGTTTACGATGATAAAATAATTATTTGTGTTTTGACAACACGAATATTCAACTTATACGTACAGCTAGAGGCGCCTGCTCAGCACTTACTACGTTTATACGATCGTTATGAGTTTCAGCATTTAGCTGTTCCTGCAGCTTTAAAGCAAACAAATAATCCGATTCCTCAGACATTTTTGCGTATTCAGATTTCGCAGAAAACCGCGCACGATCAAAAACTTCTACAAAATTCGCGCTGTGGCTTCAGACAGCTGTTTGTGGCGTCAGTGCTGCAAATGTGCGCCAACAAAAGTGTTGTAAAACGTGAATTGTTTGGGCAAAGAGAATAATCGGCAGCTCTTTCGTTGATTTTTAAAGTATTTGTCGCGGTATCAAAATGTGCAATAATTTAATTTAATAAACACTTTCTTCAATTATGTGCAAGTAAAAATATGCTAGAAAAAATATGCAAGACGATAATTTTCGCGTGGAGATCAAAAGCTGGCCACCACTGTCGAACTCTACAAAATATAACTGTAAAAAAATTTTGCGCTTGGCACGATTTGCTTACAAAATGATTGTTTTTATGCACAAAATTATATTTAGTTAAAACAATATGGCATTAAATACAAATGATGCTTTAAGATTTATCAACATTTATGCTAGTAAATGTTTTTCGAAAAATTGCGAACAGCATTGCAACGATCTGGCAGCACTTTTAACGCGCCTATGTTCGAATACACAAACTTTTCCCGTAAGACAGCGTCGTGAAGCTACCGCAGAAGTTGGTTAACGTGCTCAGTTCATTGTTGTTAGTTGAACATTAAACACGTTGAAAATGAAATATGTTTCAAAACGCCGACGTAAACGCATAGAGCGTGCTAAAAACTTTTATCAAGACTCGGATTTAGAGAGTGATGTGCCGGCTGTTGAAACTGCTAGCTCGACATCGGACGAATCTTTGCATGAAGTCGAAGGCGCATGCGGCCAAACAGCTATGCCGGCGCAGACAGCTACGGTAAGCTTAGTGATTTGTGATTTTGTGTGTTGCCAATTTTTTTTGTGTGTGTGCAGCAAATTGAGAAGCTTGAGCCAAAAACTAAGTTTGCGCTAATAACTAATTGCGCGCGTGAGGTTGCTAATGCGGTGAGCAGCAAGTCGCTGGTACAATATGCTAAACCCAAGTGTGGATCTGCTCAGGACATGGCTACGAGGTGTGCAGCAAATAGAAACTATGCTAGCACTGAAGGTAAGTACAGTGAAAAAGTACGTATGTATAAATTTTAGTATAAAGTAGTAGACAAGTGGCAGCGTTTCAGTTGCAAACGGCTTGGCGGCGACGCTGTGGCATAAACAATCCAATTGAAATAATCAAATAAACAACCATTTTTGTAAAGCGCTAGCTCGTGTTACTCAAGTTCCATTCAAGCACACACTTACATATGTATATGTAAGTAGTTGGCGAAAATTTTACAATAAATTCAAAATGGCGGCCAGCAGTTGGCAAAAAAAAAAAAATGGTCGTCGTACGAGCACATGCAGCAGAATTCCTGGAAGCAAGTCGACAGTAAAGAGAGCTAGAAAGCAAAGCAGAAGGAGAGATATAGACAGCAGAGCACTTTCTAGGAAAATTTAGCTTGCATACGCACACATGCAGTCGAATTCCTGGAACCAAGTTGACATCAAAGAGAGCTAGAAACAAAAGGAGAAGAAAAGAAAGAAGCAGCAGAGCGTTTTCTAGTTAAATTTTGCACGCACTTTTGCAAAGTTTTTTTTTCTCACTACAGTCGTAGATTGAAAATAATTTGATCGTTCAAAAGTTTTGCGATTTCAAGTAAAATATTATTTAATACAATATCGCCGTCGGATGCTCAAAAAATACTATTGGATTAGCTTAGTTATTAGATATGCCATATATCAACTATTTTTTATACAATATTTAATATTTCGCAGACAGACAGATCCAACGACAGCTTACTTTGAAAATTCAATTTCCATAGGCACACGTACGGAGTTTCAACCGAATCGCGGAGCACCATTGACATTGGGCAACTTTTTAGATCTGAATATGTTGAAAAGCGTCGCGGCTAGAAAAACTCTAGCCGCCGATAGTCTTATTATTACCGAAATAAAAGATGAGCCGCCGGCACAGCAAACTGCAGCAAAGCAGACGGACGATATCGTAGCCACTGTTGTTGTTCAAATGGAAACAGAAATGGAGAAGGCTAAAACTGATGCAGCACCGCAGCAGCTGGGCAGCAAGCCTGTTGAAAAATCCACAGTTGTCGAGCTGGCAAAAAAATCGGAGAAGCTAGACTTAGCTCCAGTTGCTCACAACGACGATGTGTTGGTCAAGGACGCTGCAAACGCTGCAGCCATAGTTTTTGTGCCTCAAATGAAAACGGTGCTGGACTATTGTAAATATTTGGCTGCCGAAAAACAAACCCAAGCTAATATTCAACAGCATAATCTGGATAAAAACCAAAACATTATCGTAGATCTGGCTGAAGCAGGCCCCTCGTCAGCTGGAAACATCTGTTCGACTTTTCATTTTTCAACTTACAAAGATCTTGCCAAAATCTGGACAGTTCCAGAACCAATAAGTGAATATGAGTTTCGCAAATTTTTTTCTTATTTATATCCAACTTCTTTTGACATGCGCATACACAAAATACAAACAATTGGTCAACTTGTTCAGGCTGCAGGAGTTTTGACGGATACTGAATTGGAAAGCATGGTGGTACAGCAGTTTAAAGAAGTTGCACAAATGTACCAAGATATGCAGGAGATCGAAGCTGTTTGCCAGTATTACAGCAGCGATTCAAACTTTATTCCGCTGTGCTCTGCCATGGTGGAGGAGCCAAAACTTAAAAGAGAGCTCAACGATACTACGCCAGCAGTGGATCAGCAGTCGCGTCCAAACAGCAACAACGATTACACTTACAAAGACGAAATCTCGTATGATAGCGAGAATAATTACTATGCAGACAAGAAGTGGAGCTCTTCGGATCCTTTTGCCGGCGGCGAACCTTTAACCAATGTTGCTACCGCCATTAAGCAGGCTTCTGTAAAGTTTCGCCAAATAGATATAAACAGAGCTGAAGTCGAGGAGGAGTTAAGGCTGTTAAGAGCAACCTCAACCGACTATAATGGGCCGATAACATCGAAGTGCGTCCGCAAGAATCCTGTCTTCGATACCGTTGATGCATCGCAGCAAAGCGTTGCTGTTAAAGACAACATCTCTTCGAAAAACAATTGGCAACCTCAGCCGCCAGTGCAGCCGCGTCCAGCTAAGTCGATCTGGGCACATGAGATTCCAAATGCTGAAGAAAAAGGCAGCTTGTTTTGCGGTCAATCACAGGAACGTCTAAAAAATGACTGGGCCAATAACAATCGTACAGCTGAGTGGTTAATTCACGATTCCATATATGATGATGCATCTTATGATGAGCTGCAATACGCACTGCAGCAGCAGCATCAGGAGCAGCAACGTCAGTTACAGCAGCGTCTGGAAGAGCAACGTCAGATACAGCAGCGTCTGGTAGAGCAGCGTTTGGAAGAGCAGCGTCTGGAAGAGCAGCGTTTGGAAAAGCAGCGTCAGGTGCAGCTGCGCCTGAAAGAGCAGCGTCTGGAACAGCAGCGCCAGGAACAGCAGCGTCTGGAAGAGCAGCGTCAGGAACAGCAGCGACTGGAAGAGCATCGTCAGGAGCAGCAGCGCCTGGAAGAGCAGCGTCTGGAACAGCAGCGCCAGGAACAGCAGCGTCTGGAAGAGCAGCGTCTGGAAGAGCAGCGTCTGGAAGAGCAGCGTCAGGAACAGCAGCGACTGGAAGAGCAGCGTCAGGAGCAGCAGCGCCTGGAAGAGCAGCGTCTGGAACAGCAGCGTCTTGAAAAGCAGCGTCAGGAGCAGCTGCAGCAGTACCACCAGCAGCTGCAGCAGCAGCAATATAGGGAGCAGCTGCAACAACAGCAACGTCTCGAGCAGCTGCAACAGCAGGAATATCAGATGCAGCAGCAGCCGTATCGTGAGCAGCAGCAGTATATGGAGCAGCAGAAGTATCAGCAGCAGCCGCAACATGAGGAGCAGCTGCCTTATCAGCAGAATCAGGAGCAACTGCAGCAGAAGTATCAACAGCAGTTAAAGCAGCAGCTCTACCATGAGCAGTTAAAGCAACAGCAGCAGTATCAGCAAAATCTGCAGCAATTGCTACAGAACCAGGTGCCGCTGCAGCAGCAGCAGTTGTATCAGCAAAAGCAATTCGAGGAGCAGTTACTGCAGCAGCAGTACCAGCAGAAGCAGTTTGAATTGCAGCAGCAGTATCAGCAAAACATGCAGCAGCAATGGATGCAACAAGCATACCAACATCAGCATCCTCAGCACATCCACATGCAGCAACCACAGCCAATGCCGCTGCCACCACAGCAACACGCTTATCAACAACCTTCTATGCAGCCCATGCAACAGGATTTCAATAAGATGCTATCACATATGGTTGTGCCGCCGCCGCTGCAGCCATCATCAGCACATGGTCATGTTTCACCGTTGTATTTCGGCAATGGCCAAGCTCCGGCTTATAACAACAACAACACTTTTGTGCCGCCTCTATATGGCATGCCAACTTCATCCGATTTGCCATCGGAAAAGCTGGTTGCCGCACTCAAGGGTAAGTGATTTTTGTTTTTATTTTCGCAAATGAGCTTTGACTTTAAAAAATAATCTCTGTGTGCATCACAAATAGCGGGCAACTGGATGCCTACAGCTACAGAGCCAAGACCAAATATAATACCACTCAATAATCACTATCAGAATAACTACAATAATATGGTAAATAAAATGTCGAAAGTTTAAAGTAAATTAATAATAAAGCTACATTTTCATAGGAACGTCAAATGCAGCCGATACCAACGTCTGCAAATGTAGCTACAGCAGCAGCTCCGGCTGTAGCAAATCCAGGATTAGCTGTTAACAAGGCTAATTTCCCACCGTTGCCAACACCAAATCATAAGCGTGCTGGCCATGACTAAAAATGCTTTAACAATATCGGGAGTTAGCCAGAAGTTATGTGCAAATACATAACATTGACGCCAGACAGTAATCTGAAGATCTAGTTTACTCAAAATATTGCGGCTTTTGTTACAAAAACAACGAAAAAAAAGTTGTTTACAAACAACTAACTCATGTATTAATTGCAAGCCACTGGCGAACAAACAAAATATATGTATGTATATGTAATTTGGGTAACAGAAACATATATGTCTAACATTAAAAAAGACAACATATATTACAGCATAAGAAAAATTGTTTATTTATTTTATGTACTTTTCGTTGCACAGTATTGTCTAAGGCTGCTTTTTGATGATCAGGCAACCTTACGTAGTTGCATATGCCGCTTATCGTTTTACATTTATCGTTATCGAAACGCTGCCTGCTGTCAGCGCCGCAGTAGAAAAGTAAAAAAAAAAAATATATATATATATTGAGCAGGCAAAAATTATTGATTTTGGCATACGTTGCGCGTTTAATTCAATTATAGTACGTTTAAACAATGGAAGCGCTTGTCAATTACAGCAGCGAGGATGATCAGGATGATTCTGGCAACGAGATACGGGTAAATATGCACAAATTTGCTAGCAAAAAAAAAAAAACAAAAAAGCCAGCGACAGTAGGCACATATTGTGTACACATTTTACCACAGCGTGTGTGTGCGTGCGTAATTAATACATGCAAATGTATATAATACATAAAATACACAGTATATAAATACATATGTATATATATATACATATATATATTGTATACGCATAATTCATGCATACATAGTATATTGTGTGGTTGTGGCGGCCCTGCGTTTAAAAACAGCTCAAAAATTTCGCTTTTACAAAATGCATTTCCAAATAATATTCTTTTAATATGCAAAATATTGCTCGAGCGCTTGGCCAAAACAGAACAGTACAAGAACAAACACAAGCATCTATGTATCTAACTATATCTTAGTGCTTTTAGTAAAATAATGCGAATTTGCTGTTTCTGAATAGTTGCAAACTTCCCCTAGGCACCAACAACACCAACAACAGCAACAACAACAACATCAAACAAACGCTCAGAGGAGCCGCATGCTCCCAGGCAGCGCGGACGCGGCTCACGTTCCTGCACACCACCAGTGCCGGCAGCAGTGCTGAAAACACAACACAATGCCAACAAAAAGCGTGATCGTGAACGTGAGAGGCACAGTCGCCGCCCAAGCAGCAGTGACAGCGGCAGCGACAGCAGTTGCGCCGATAAAGCCAAAAAGCGTCGTCAACGCAGTCCAAACCATAAATACAAGCATCAGGCAGCAGCAGCAGCTAGCACGGATCACAAAACTAGCACACCGCCTCTGCAGTCTAATACACGTCAGTCACAAGCGTACTCCAATTCAAAGCAGGCGGCCTTTAGGAGCAGCAGCAGCAGCCATGGTCATGGCCACGGCCATAGCCATAACCGGCACAAAGATGAGGTAAAGTTTGACACTATTGTATTTGTGCGTATGATTAATTTCTGTACTTTTTATTAACCTAGCATATAGACTACTTGCATACTAGTTTTATGTGCATTTGTTATAGATTTTGTCAATGTTTGGTTTTCGGTTCTTCTTCTTCGTTTTCTTTGACGTCGTTTCGATCTAACACATCCCAAAAAGACGCGCCAAGTTTTTATAATTGCTCGCCAGCGTGCAGTTGCTGAACATCTTTTATTAAAATAATGATGTTTATAAATTTTCTTGTCCGATTTGTCAACTTGTCTGCACAGCAGCTTCGTGCTGTATTTAGTTTGGATTTGGATATATAAATTTGTGTGCATATATGTATGTCTTTATATACTATGCACTTTTCCTAGTCGTTTTCGAGGCCTAGTTCTTGTGGATTTATGCATTTTTTTTTCTTTGTGCAGTGGTTACGGTTGTTTATTCATATATTTTTTGATGTATTTTGTTTTAACATAGCTATTATTTAAGCTTAACACTTTTTTTATGCAATTTTTTATGTATTTAAATGACTAAAATATACCATTTTATTATTGTTATTATGTAAACAAACAAAAAACGTTCCATCCACCAAAAACCAAATCAATCACAAACCACACACAACTATCTCGATTCGTACGACGGCTCTATACAGAACTCCCGAAAGCTACTAACGACTTGAACTGAACTGAACTTGAACGTATGTACATAAGAAAGCGCTCTGCTCGACTTGATCAAAAAATTTTGTATATTTTGAAAATTCAGGGAATCAAAGCTGTAGTTACAAACCATTTGACTTAATTGGCAACAACTTAAAGCGGTTAATAATCTCTTTGAAGCAAGTTTAAGAAACATTCCATCGACAGCAATGAGCTTTGAGAGCAATCTTTTGATAAATGCAGTTTTTTTTCAAATATCAAGTTAAACTTAGAACAAGACTTTCTAGAAAAATGTTTTTGAGGTTTGACGTATGCTTAATTTATCTAAGATATAGAAAGACAAGTAAAGATGTTCTTTGACTAATTAATTAATAGCTCAAATTGGGTGAATGCCGTCAATATTTGCCGGGTTTGAAACGCCTAAGCTTTGATTCCCCACATTGATTCGACTGAAACCCGACTTTCGGAAAATAAAACCACTTTAAAAAAATCGACCTGTACCTACTTGTGTGTGGTTGTGCGTGCGCGTGTGTGTGTGTATAGCTCCTTTAACTCCTTTACACACTCTGACCGCATGGTTGGGACAAAGAGAGAGAAAGAACGCGACGCACGAATGTGAGTATTGCAAAAATATAGAATATTAACTTTATATCAACTTATTAATAAAATAAAAATAGAAGCCATCATCAAAAGAACAACCATGAAAACTAAAAATCTTTTGCAGCGGATGCGGTACACAATGTTTTGTAATATTTTCTTAGGCAAGAGTGCATGCGTCCAGCAGGTATAGCTACCAGTAGAAAGCCGTAGACAGCACGCACAATATGGATACTAAATCAAGGAATTGTATTGCAATTATTTTGGTTAAACGATTTGTTTAAATGTTTTTTTTGTAAATGTATTGTGGATACATTTTTTAAAGAGTTCAGCCTAGCATTAACATAATGGTTTGTGTCATTTGCCTTCCTATAATTGCAGGCTAACTTGCGCACAGGGCATCATGGCAAGACGCGAGATTCACGTGCTGACAAAGACAAGGATAGAGAAAAGCGCGATAAGGACTACAGCAAGGTAAAATGGTACTAGTGTTAATATTACTTTTTTTTTGCTAACTTTTGTTGTTTGGTTTTTTGTTCTAGGGCGAACGCCACCACCGTACCAAAGATATAGCTGAGCACAAACATGAACGCGAGCGTGAGGATCGCAAGCACACCAACTCTAATAACTCTAGCAGCAAAAGCTCACGCCGTGGCACTGCGTCCAATGTGGCCAACTCTCACGCCGGTAGCGCTGCCTCCTCCTCCTCATTTGCCTCGGGTGGCAGTAGTCACGCGCGTTATAGCGACTCTGCGCGCCAACACAATTCGTATAAATCTCAGCAGTCGACGCTCTATTCAGCAGCTGCACAGCGCCGCAGCTACGATGAGCGTGGCCATACGCATCGTCGACATGACTCACGTTCGCGCTCACGTACGCCACCAGGCACGCCGCCAGCTCAGCGTAGCCGTAAAGCACAGCAGCAGCGCAACTATCGCCGCCGCGACTCACGTGATAGCAGCAGCCGCTCGCATACGCCGCCGGAGCGTCAGCAAAAGACTAGTACAGCTATGAGTACGTCGTTTCCAGGCTCATCCTCCTCCTCCAGCTTGTTGGGCCATTGCCAGGCCAGCAAACAGCAGCAAGCAAATAATGCCGATAGAACTGCTAAAACCGGGCTGTGCACCGGCAATGGCAGCGGTCTATTGCCCACCCCGCACTATGCTACAAAAATACCGTCACTCATGTCACTGGAGCTGTCAAACATGAGTGCAGCCTCAGCTTCGGCCAAGCAGACGCCAAGTGCCTTGGCTAGTGGTGTTGGCGCGGATATACGGCTGCCGCAGCAAGCTGCAGCAGCGCCCATACAACTGCCCAGCTATTACAATCCGGGCATTATAAATGCCAATCGCTATGCAGAGCAGCAGCAAAAGCGCAAGCTGTTGTGGGGTTCTAAGAAAAGCGATGACTCTGCCAATAAGTGGGGCCATGCGCAGTTCTCACAGGATACGGATGGCAAGGTGGCCTCCAAGTTTATGCGGTTAATGGGCATTAAAAACGCCAATAGCAGTGCCGATGGCGTAGATGGCCAAGCTGCAGTTGAGACGGGCAACGACGCCGTAGGCGGCGCTGGTGGCAGTAATGGAAATTCAGCCGCCGCTACAGCTGCTGTCAAAGGTGCCGTGCCCGCCGATGTGAAGCTGCGTGAACGCATGTTCAACAATATGGAGCAACAATATGAGGTGGCACGTGCTGCCACACACACTATGCGCGGCGTAGGTCTGGGTTTTGGATCACAGCCGCGAACCTTTTAGAATATATAATGCGTGCTAGTAGCACACAACACCAGACCTAGACAAACAGGAAGAACAGAAGCGCGTGCTGCCACATATACCATGCGCGGCAAGGGTTTGGAACTTGAATCACAGCCGTGGACCTTTTAGAATGCATAATGCGCGCGAGTAGCGTACTACTTCACTAGATCTAGACACACAGAATGAACAGGAGGAGCAGAAGTAGATCTTGTAAATAAGCTAAAAAAAGAGCGAGCCTGTTTTATAAAAGAGCTCATAGTCATGATGATTCGCTCCTGTTAACAGCAACATAAAATAATTATTTTTTTTTTGTAATAGTCCAAGAAATTGTGTTTAAAATGTTTAATTTTTGAATAAAATTGATCTGTTCCCGAACGCTTTCAACGAGAAATGTTTTTCTCTTACATAATATGTTATATTTCATAGTGTGATGTATGGAGGACAACTTTATTTACCATTTATATAAACAACATTTTTATTGCCAGAACCGAAAGTTTGTTATAAACAATAAGATAACAATATGTTCTTAAATATAATATATAATTATATGCTTCAATAAGCGGATATATCATCTATTAAACCTGTCTTCTGGAAACGGATAGATACTAAATCTTGAAAATAATTTTCAACAAACGGAACAAAACGTTTTAACTCATCAGTTACTAAATATTTCTTCTTTACTCTTTTTAACGTCAAGTGGCTAACACAAAAATTTATTTAACTCGCTTTAGCTCTTTAAATAAATACAAATTTTAAGTTTTGCCGCGCAATTAATGCGACCGCGGAGTTACATAGCAATCAGCTTTTTGTATATCGAAGAACATCGCATTGATTTCAAATATCGATAACAACGATATATCTATACATATCCCTGTGACGAAACAATAACAAAATCAGCTGAAACAGTTTTGTGCCACGCAAAAAAATAACAATTTTCTAATTTTGCACAAAAATCGCAACGTTTATACGCCAGCAGCAAAGACATAAAAACAATTTTGTAATAATTGGAGTATATAAAGCAGCGGCAGCATGTCGTGGCTAAACAGCAGCCTTAACACGCTCAAGGGGCAACTGACGAACTTGGCACAGGAGGTGCTCGCCGAAACAGCCGGACCGGGTGATGAGGAATACCGCGGCGAGGAGGTAAATACAAAAACCGCCTTGGAGCTGTTGGCCGAGACACAAGCGCAAAAGGAGCAACTTGACAAGTCATGCGAGGAGAAAGATCGTGAGGTAAGCCAGTGCCATACCCCGTATATAATATAAGGGCAGCAGCTTGTATGCGACAAGTGTCGTCATACGTTGCAGCTACTATTTGTTTACCAGCTCTTGGTCTGGGCGGGTTAGAACAGCTGCCAAGACAATAACAAAGTAAGCATGTACATACAATATATGTACTACTTTAATATGCGCACAACATATACATACATGGCTTAACAAAATTGGTTAAAGGAATTTATGCCATTGCCTTGCTGCACTTGTAGGACTTCGCGCTGATTCTGACTACTAACTATTGACTTATTTGCGTGCTGCTCCTTAATTCATGTCATCTTTCCCAACAGATTGCAGCACTTCGCAAGCAGATAACAAAACTACAAAATCAAAAAATTAGCGACAGCGGAGGCGGAGATACAACAGCCAAACACTGTCCCAAATCGGTGAGTTGAGCAAATACCTTTTAAGTGTAAACAATATTTGTTAGTGGCAATTTGCATCTAGTTACTAGTAACTATGTGCATACAGTTGCTACTATGTGCTTATTGTATACTATGTGTGCCATTGTAAGAGCTGCTAAATCAGAAAATTCTTGCATTATACTTTATAATTCATTCATTAATTCACGTTTAATTCGTAGCATATTGAAGCAGAGCAGCGCCGTGTTTTAAAGCAGGTCTGTTGACAGTTTTTCTGATTGAAATCTTTGAAGGTCAGCTTTCAATTTTTCACAGCTATAGAATTTGCAAACTTTCCTTTTCGATAACTATCACCATGGACACATTTTTTTTTGCACGCTTGAGTTAATCCAGTAATAGCCTCAAACTGTGACAGCCTTTAATAATGTCGAATGTTGGAATTCTTCTTGGCAACTATCTCAGTGGTATAGAAAACGATTACCATGGCTATTAAAGGCTTTACTTAAGCCCGAACCTAACTGCTGAATAAGCCAAGTTGACTTCCTGGCGACATTCAAATCGATATTTCTGCATATTTTTCCATACTGTTCGCCATGGCGGCTGTACATATTTTCTTCATCTCACACCAATCCCTGGCTAATTAATGGCTTACGATACAAAAGGGAGATCAAACTTTGACAGCTTCTAAAACTTAACAATTGGAAAGACTATCATTGCTATCTGGTCACCCAGTACGACTGTAAACAAACTGCAATTGCTAACTATTTCAATTTCAAAAATTTTTCATTCCAACAACTATCGAAACAGATTGTTACTGGGAGAGTCAGTGTAACTTGCGAGTCATGTTTAATATATATATATATATTTTCCCTTGGTTCCTAGATAGAACAATGGGCCTCATGTCTGGTCATGTTGCCCAAAGTATTTCGGATTGCTGGGACTGACTGTTAATCTCAATTTGAATCTTTTGCAGCGGCAAACTATTCCGGATTGCTTTAAAAAGGCACAAACCCAATTGTGACAGTTTTTTTTTTTCACTTGTGCATTTCCGGATTTTTCACTTCTCCAAAATTTGTTACAGTTTTACACTACCTACTATTTATACCATATTTGTTACCATACCACAAATGTTGTATATACTTTATGCCGCGTATCTTGAATCATTCGAACGATAAGATCCAGTTCACATCCCTAAATTAATATTTAAATAATGATTATATAAAAAACGCCAGGCAGGAACAGGCCCTGCACTCCCGTACAGGTAATGCAGTTGTTGTCGTTGTCGTTTTATTTGCACGCCGCTTTGCCCGGGCTTATCTATGTGTGAATCAGTCGGACGTTGATATTGTGGCAATGTCGTAGACCTGGACTCTGTGTAGCATGTTGCTGCCACGTCTGGCTGCGGCTCTTATCGCGCTGAGCTTACCTGCTGCAACACAAATTTGCCCCGATAAGTGGCAAAGAGTGGTGTTTGTCCAATCATTGGTTGTTCCGGGCATAATAGGCACTGTACTGTATATGCGGGACTTATCGATGTGCCAACAGCTGGAACCTCCACACCCCAGCAATGTGCAACATATTGTACCATTTAGCGTTTCTACAATTACGAATTTACGAAATGACGAAACTTCTATTTGATTTCACATTAACTTTTATTTGTTGTTTGGTTGTCTGTCATAAATCGCCCATATGCTCCATATGCTACATATATGCTCGTTGTGTACCCAACTATATGTATATCTATAGGTTTTGCCGCTTCTCCTTCCACCTCGCTCTTGTTTAATTTACCGAATTATTTCTGATTAACTCGTCTTGCCCCGCTCAAAGCGTTTACCTGTGCTGCCATGGAATTATTTTGTCCCCTCTTGTTTTGAGCTATTAATTTATGCACAACTGTACTTGCAGCCAATTTGGCAATACGGAAATCGAGTCCTATAATTGATTAGCAAAACGTTTCATTGTACTAAAAAGGTTTGAAACTTTTGCTTCCTTTGCTTGGGTTTGTCCTCCCTTTCCCCCTCTCATCAGGCCTGTCCGTGCGTTCGTCCGTATGAACGCTAAAATTGGTATTTGTGCATGGTCAAAAACTTCCTGCCAAATCATCGGTAGTAACTTTTTTGGACGCTATCATTCGAAATCTCAATAAGTCTCCATTTTGGCCTGATTTTCTTCAATCCTTGAAGTTGATGGGCAACCGGCGCGCTGGTTGTCTTTGACGAGCTCCCTTCCCTACCGACAAAGCTTATGCCACTCGCAAACTCTTCAGCGGCTCATAGCAGCATCCCTTTAGGCGTTTTTCATCATTACGAGGATCTCCGTCGCGACGTAGCGCTTCTCGAGATCTTTCTCGGTGTTAACAGAGGTTAACCGAAATCCGGAATCGAGCTTATGTCACTCAAACCCCCTTGAGCGACTCATAGCAGCATCCCAATAGCCGTCTTTAATCATTCCGAGAGTCTCCGTCTCTGCTCGAGATCTTTCTCCGTCTTTTTAACACAGGTTCACCGAAATCGGCGTAGTTACTCTCCCTCTGGCAACTGCGAAAAATATCGGTCTCGACGGAAGGCTTCTGACAAACACGCCTCCGGTGCTGCAACCGCCCTTCACCGCTCCATTCACTCTACAGAAATTCAGTCCCATTACTTTTCTTTGCTTTCTACACTTTTAAAGAAATTTTATCTGATGAAAACCAACGCCTTTTAATAGAAAGTGCTTCAGTTCCAGTTTTAACTTTTCGAATATTATTTCCTTCGGTTGATTATTGTTTACACATAAACCATCTCTTTTTGGAATAGTTTCAAGGTTACCTCTTAAGTACACATAATGCCTTCAGCAGTCCGAATGCTCAGACTAGATCGTATCTCCTCCTACAGCAACTTACTAACTTCATCTATACTGTGAGATAGTAGGGATAGTAGTGAATCTTCTTATGATCTCCATTCTGACATCGTTTGTTCGTTCTGATGGCGTTGGCAAGTTAAAATCAGTTCTTAATAGCAAAGTAAACTCTACTCAAAGAAAACCCAAACTTAGTCTTGCTCTCATTTTGCAAGGGATCCATCTTGGCAGACTCTCTGCCAATAGCCAGAAAGTCTTGGCAAGATTTTACTAACTACGGTACGACTTGATTTAATTGGTATTAATTTAAATGCTATTAACGGAATCTAGTCTTAGATTTTTAAGTGTAATACAGAGCACTAGGTTAGCTTAGGTTAAGTAGGCAGCTCAGAGACCATGAGGTCCATTGTGTTGCCTTATTTTAGAGAAGGAAGAAAGGAGTTGGAGAAGGGGGTGGGATGGGGGGGGAGGAGGAGGATCAAAACTGTAGGACATCCCTTATCATCTACGACTCTCCTATTACAAAACCATCTTGAGGATTCGACAAACGCAGCCAGGTCCGCAATGGGCAAGTAAGCCAAACTACCCAGATCCTCAAAGAAGAAGTTTTCCCAGAAACTGGGTTTGTCTTCTTAGAAACGCCGGGCAGTCGCACAGCAGGTGTTGGATGCTTTCTGTCTCTTGCTCGTCTCCACAGCTACGGCAGAAACCGTGATGGGGAACATGCAGCCTCTCAGCCATGTGGCCAATGGTGCAGTGCCCCGTTACAACTCCTACGACCATTTTGGTCTTGTCTTTATAAAAACGCAGGAGTTCAGATGTGCGCTTTGGGTTATACCTAGGCCAGAGGGCTCGAGAGATGCGACAAACGGACACACCCATTCTCTTTCCGCCAGAGCTCTGGCCGTCTCCCTGATTTGCGATACGACGTCCTGTAATGGTCTTTCTATGTCCGTAACCGCAAGGTTAGCTGCCAGCACTCATGCGTTCCTGGCGCACTCGTCAGCCTCCTCGCTACCAGGGACGCCCAGGGATAGAGCACTAGCTAGTTGGAAAAATTCGGGATTCAGATATCCAAAATACCAGAGCTAGAGAACTATATCTTGCTGAGTTGAAAAAAAATAATAATATGGACCGTCCTTCCAGAAGCTTCTCGTTGGTTTATTTTTTTTATGGTACTCAAAGATCTGTGCCAGTCGCTTTCACTTTAATAATATCTACGGCTTCTTAAGAGCTGGTTCTAGGTAGCTTGATAAATAATATTTTGTTTAGCTTGTTATGGAACTCAAAGATCCATCAAAAATACTAAAAAGTTGCCGATCTATATACAGGCTGCTTAAGAATTTTTCTTATCTAGATTTATATAAGAATCTTTGCTATACTTTATCATGAAGCTTAAAGAAATTGCGACAACTTTCTTTGGTCCTATCCAGTCGCTCTCACTTGGAATAAACAAACACGCTTTGCAGCAGCATCTTTAGCTTAGCGCATCATGGAACTTTTGAAAAATCTTTCAACAGTTGCTCAAAAGTTACTCCTTACTTTGGTATAGGATTCTATGACCTGTGCCAGACTTGCGTTCACTTGGTCAACATTTTCCAGGTGCGCTGCCACTGTATTATTTCGGGCCTTATCTCTAAACGCCTTTATTATCATTGGATCGATAGCAGTCACCATATTGTTTTTAATAATTGCGCCAGGCGCATGCTGATAAGTATGAACAAAAAAAAAAGGGTAAAAATATGAAGTACAATTGCAGCCCCAGTGCTAACCCCAGTTAGCAGACCAGGTATTGGCTGCCCATCTGCTCGGCTTGGTCTAATGTTGATTTTTATCTTATCCAGGCGGCTCAATGGCCATTTCTAATGATAGCGATAACCAACGAAAAAAAAAATAGTGGGGTGCTGTAGGAGTTGGGTTAAGGGTGGCGGGATCCCAGAACGCTTTAGGGGTTGGCTGACAAATGGCTTGCCTATAAAAGCTGAGCCACCTGCTGGCTGCCATTCATTTCGTGTGATCTTTGGTTAACTTCGGGCCAGCAGCAGATAGTATATACATATGTATCTATAAGTGCGCACCCGCATAAAGTGCTAATATTTTTTTTTTTTGTTTTCCAAGTAAAGTTGGAATTTTTTTTTTGTTTGGCCTAAAAAGACTAAAGTTAAAAAAAAAAAAAAATAACGTAATTTGCATTTGAAAATCGTGTGAAATTTTTCCAAAGAAGGTCGCCAACTTTTGTAATATTTTTTTGTTGCCGCTGCGTTTAAGCAAACGGAAGTTGCAAGTGGCTGCAGTTTTCTTTGTTTTTGGGTGAGTTGAAAAACAAACATTTTCCATATGCGAGTACAATCATGACCAAAACGACAACAACAAATACATCGTATGGAAAATTAGTTTAATTGTTCAATTTAAACGCAATGATTAGACGAGCAGTACAGCCAAATCTCGACACGAGCTGCGAGCACGAACATGGCGTTGATAATGACCCAGTCCGGGGCACCGCAATATTGGATGCCCCCAGTGCAGCAGCGACCATGTACATACATACTATGTATACAATAAACACCTTCGTCTCCCGCCCAGCAAAACTCTCAACTCACTCGACTGACGATTGACGAACTAACCGAGTTTCAAAATTGGTCAAAAACTAAAATGACAAGCTTAAAAAGATCTAAGCGTCTAATTATGTGCCCAACGAAGTCTAAATACGCTTCCAACTCGAACATAATGCGGAAACTTTGGTTTTGTGCAGATCATCTCTTCTGTTTCTTCTCATTATGTCATAATCTTAATTGTGAAAATTTTACTCCAATTGTGAAGGATAGTGCTCGTGAAGTATAGTAAATACCGAAATCTTTTCCTTTCCCATAATTCAAATGTGTTTATTCGTAAAATGTGTTGTTTAAGTTACCTTCTTCTGTTTCCGGTTCCCTTTGCCGGGTTCACACAACTTCTGCATTAAAAACCTTTCTCACTATAGTTCTCTGCACAAACTTTTGCCAATAATATCGCCTGGGATCATCTTCATAGCATAAGCTGGGCACTGTGGCACATGGTCCTTTATGCATCGGCTGCGACATAAACTTCAGTGATATCCGTATCCTAGGCTACTGATATGTCTTTCAGTGGGGAATATTTTTTTTATGAAGTGTTCCAAATCCTACTGGGCAATTTTCTGCGCTTACTTGCCTAGTTTAGGTTAGGTTAGGGCGGCTCACTTGGGCCAAAAATAGGCCCGTTGTGAAAGCGCTACGGTGGACCTTTCACCATTCTTCCCCGCTCAAGAAGTCTCCTATTTGAGATGACTCACAGCCATCCGGCTTCCTGAATGAGGCATTTTGGACTCTGTTCTGAGACAAATCATCAAGAAAGTGTGACTTAAGAAAGCGAAACATTGTCCTGCACAGTTCAGGGCAGTGACAGAAAAGGTGCTTCACTGCCTCCAGATAGTTCCTTGTCTAGCCAGTTCATCCGCAATACAGTTGCTCTCGATATCCCTATGCCCTGGAACCCATATGAGGTTGATTGAAAACTGCTCAGCCATTTCCTCCAGAGACGAGCGGCAGTTATTCACTGACTTCATGCACGAGTAGACAGTAGTGGCGTCCGAGTAGATACAGAGAGCCTCCAGAATTGCAATAACCTCTGCCTGAAAGACACTATAACGATCCGGCAGTCGGAAAGCTGTTCAGTCGTTGAGTTACTCAATGTAGACGCCACCTCCTAACGGTCCTCCAGCTTGGAACCATCTGTAAAGATCTCTATGGAGCCAGTTGGACCTGGTACACCTATACTCCAACCCTCCCTGGTTGGAATATGGGTTTTAAATTTGGTTATAAAGTGTTTATGTCCGTGCTCGCGAAATTAAGACGGTTTCCCTAAAGAATCTTTGACTGACCAAAGTCACGATCATTCCATTTTTTCGCCTCTCTCATGCATAGAGTTGATAGAACGGCTGATTGTTGCTTACCCACCTTGTCCAGAGGCAGGAGGTTTAGTATAGCATCTAGTGCTTCGTTTGGGGTCGAGCATAGTGCCCCGCTTATGGTCACTTCTGCGCGCCGCTGAACCTTACTCAGCTTTTTTAGGTTGGCTTTCTTGTCTAGTGTTGGCCACCAAATTGAGACTTCATTAAGAAGAACTTACTTCCCTAAGATCGAAGGGACCAACGAGCCACGGTTTTGTGTCAACTGGGTTACTGTAGAGTTGGATAACATATAGGTGACACCCTACTATACAGTAACCCACCCCATTGTGGCTATTTTTTGTTCAGGAAACTTTAAAAGTCAGAATCTTGTTCTTTTAAGCCTATTTATACTAGAGCTGTTATCTGTAAACAGAATTCAATTCAGTCAAAATGTTTATAATTTGTTTCAAGTTGTTTGTAACTTCGGGACTTAGAGGACTTTTGTTAACTTGAAAGAATCTCGCACATCTTAAAATGCTGTGCCATTTTTTCGCTAAACTTCGCTCCCGATCTGAACTTTTGCTTGCTTTCCTCACTAAACAAGTCATTTTTTGTTAATCCGTGTAATTCTAGCAGCAGATCCAAGTATGGCTATGTGCCGTCTAGACTGCTGTGCGTTACCAACATCACATCCAAGTTATTATACTCTTTGTAAGGGTATAATCGAAAATATTTCAAAGCGATCGCTGTGGGCAGCGGGTAATGAAGCGCACCGCCCATGTGCCCATTGGTTTGGTTAGATGAGCCGCGAGATGGGCACATGAATAGTTAGATAGTTGGATAGCTAGTTGGGGGTTGTACTTCTCGGGTTCGGGGGTAGCTTGTGGCTTTGGCATGCACAGCGCCGGAAGCACGCCATGTTGGCACACAAATACTTTTGCATACAAATCGGAATTATGTCCAAATTACGTGAGTAATATTACAAAAATATACAACTTGGATAGTTTGGCTCGGAAAAATATGAAAAAAAAAAACAATTAGAGTGTCCATTATAAATGCGTGCGGCTTAGAGATGTGCGCGTGTTAAATAATCAACTCACGTATCTTAAGGAAGGAGTCAGTGAGAGATTAAACTCCAAGGCTTAAAAGATAATAGATTTTTAGGCAAGAACAGTTGTTTTCTAGTATTATTCTAATCTAAGTTAAGATACAATTTTTTGCCGATATAAGGTTCTGCCACTGAAGCTCTGAAAAAAACACTATTGTTTTAGCGTTTTAAATAAGTTGATATTTGAAGTCATTACCAACTCCAGATTACGCTTTTAGAAACTCTCAGCTCGTTTCTCCAGCCTGGGATCTGCTCTATTGATTCTTAGAGGGTCTGACTTAGGTTAGGTTAGGTTAAAGTGGTTGACGCACTTAGGCACAATGAGGCCCTTTGTGATGCCACAGGTAACGCTGTTCGAGACACGGTCAGCTTTGAAGAGGAACAGGCACGACTATTCAACTGTAACCATAATATTGCTGAACCAGCCTGAAAGTTCAATGAACCTGGGAATATCCCTGGGACAGAGATTGGAGAGGTCAGTAAGGAAGTTCAGAAAAGGGGACCCTAGGGTCCTTAATCTTCTTCTTGATAGAGAGGGGCACTGACACATAAGGTGTAAAACGGTTTCCTCCTTCTCTTCGGACCCGCAGTCCAGGCAGAAGTCGTTGAAGAGGGCGCGCATTCTTTCGGCATGCCTGGTCGATAGGGAGAGAGTCTGACTTATTTGACAGAACTAATTGCTGAAAATGTGGCTAGTACTAGTTTATTAATAAAGCAATTGACGGATCTGTGAACTTTTTTTTGAACCAACGTAGGTACTATTCCTTGCTATAAACTTCAAAATTGTCAAGCATTTTTATGAAAAAGCAAAAAAAAATTACATACAATTGAGTTAACTTTGATAAAAGTTTTAAACAATTTGTTGATAGTTTAACTTAAGAACTTCTGTTGGATCTGTCAAAGCCAAACTATGAGTATGTTGAAAGTAAGTTTTAATTTTTTTTAATTCATTTTTTTAAACCACAAACTAAAGTATAGGTACTTATTGTATTTTTACGTCTAAAGAGAATGCGATAGGTGATTTGAGCCCAGTGGTTCCTTTAAGCCATCGTCCATCTCAAGTAAAATGCAATAAATTTCAATTCTTGGAATGGTCTGATAAGATGATCGAAATGGGTACAGCTAATCATATTAAAGATATCATCAAAAAAACCTCGTTCATTCAAAAGTAAAATTTATTGCTTCAATTTTTTTTACTATCGCTAGTCTTTGTTCTCCAAATCATTTGGGTTCTAGTGCTGGAAGTAACATCGATGTTATATCGATGCATCTAATACTAAAAATACTAAAAATGTTCTTGAATATATCTCCAAAGACTCACGAGATGTGTGCACACTGACTTCGGATAAATTTCAGTTCAAAAGCATATCTGTGGCTAGTTTTTATTTTATTTTCAAACATAACAACTTTTCATATAAAAAAGCTTAAAGCTGGCAACGCTGCGTGAGTGCCTGCTGCCTGAAAACATCGTTCGTTCGCTCATCTCTAGCACAAGAATTAGTGTTGCCAGCTAACATTGCATATATGTTTAAAGTTATGGTTGCAAATTTTCAGTTAAATATAAATATGTACAGGTATTTCTATATAGTATGTGTATGTACTATGCTTATGTACATATGTTTATCTGATATATCAATTTACCGGCAATGGGGCTACATTTTGAACACGTCAACCATTTGACAAATTTGATTTGTTACGCTCGGTCAAACTGTGTCAAATGACTGCAGCAGTGTGTTTTTTTTTTATTTTCAAATATATTTTTGTTAAAGTTTTTCTAGATGTTATTTTTTTGTTCTCCATTACTCATAATTAGTGCAATAATTTCTGGTCAACAAAATCGATTCCACTGTTGAAAATTTAAATTTGTTCTGCCTGTTAGTTAACGATTGCCGCCATGTCTATCCTCGATTTGATTTTCTAGAAATTTGACACAAATATGGCATATATGTAAAATGTTTTTAGAAGCTTCTTTTACTCATAATTTAATATATATTAATATATGCATATACTATTTTTATAAACGTTTTTTTTTTGTACAACGAATTTTGTACAAAAAACGTTTTTTTGACCGATTGGTCCTATGAGAGCTATATAATATAGTCAACCGATTTTGATCAAATTCTCCGAGTGCCAAATTAGGTTATGATATCTTCATTAACAAACGAATTATCCATCTAAAAATTTTGGTCTTTTTCGAGGTCCTCTGAAACACCCCTATGGGAGCTATATAATATAACCCCGATATCGAAAAAATAAAATAAACTTTTCTACCCTGACATAATTACGCATCTAATCTGAAAACTTGGTCGCTATATCGACTTCTCTGGTCACCCTGATCATACTTTAGGTAACTTTGGGTGGTCTCCGACGTCTCCTTCTGTATGTTACATACATTTTCGGCTTGCACAAACTTAATATACCCTTTGTACCATACGGTACAGGGTATAAAAATATGTATACGGGCGAAAAATATTTTGTTTGACTATTAGAGATGAGATTGCCTCGAGGAAGAAAATACAAACTAATCGATTTTTCTCAAAACAAGATTGTTTCTCTCTAGAATTTATAAAAATTTTTTGTGCTATATTTCCCTAAAATAAAGAATAAAATACTCTTAATTACAGCATTGAGACCAAAAATCCTTACAAAGTGCTCTTTCAGGACGAAAATTTAATTTGAGCCGTTTACAGTCATAACAGCTTGACAATATTATATGCCGTACCTCCATTAATATCCACAGTGGTGTTCTATTTAAATGAGATTTAAAACTCCAATATTCCGTTTCGCTCACGAAATTCTCGATTTTTAAAAATATCGTATCTGTATTGCACATCCCTAGCTTAAAATTTTGTATAACTAACTTACAATATGTTGTCAGATATTATAGAGCGTATGAAATTTTTCATCCAATTCGCCCTGGAAGCCTAATTCGTGATCTCTCCCAATCGGGCAAAATTTTCTGTCTCAACTTTAAATGGCCATAACTCCCAAACTAGACGACCTAGCGCGAAAATAAGCCTAATTCGTGATCACTCCAAATCGGAAATAGTTGGGTATTAGTATATATCTTCGTAGATCTAGATGTCTTCTGAAGTTTCAAATTTGTGTTCCCAGATGATCTTAATAAAATTTGCAGCGGAGGATGGGTAATGAAAAAAATAAGTTCTCTGTCAAATTTTCGATATAGAGCTTTAAAACGGAGAAAGTTATGACGGGGGAGTCCCCATAAATGCGAAATAGAAAAATATGGCTATATCGACGCGGCTGCTCAATGAGATCAAGAATATATGTGAGGGTTTTGGTGACGGTTAGTCCATATTTTTTTTACGTTTCGCTGAATCCTAAGGTGAGGAGCATTCTGATATAGCATTTAAAACAACTTTCTTTTATGGTTTTTTTGGATCATGGAATCAGATTCGCAAGTTCTGACATTCAAAGCCGATAATCACATTTTTTGAACTTAACTGGCTATGTCGGTAGATGCCTCCGCCCGGCTTAAAGCTTCCTCTTTAAGGATCTCTCTTTTTGTATCTCTTGCGCTCTTACTGCGTCTCTTATTGTTTTAGCCATTTAACAATGGGCCAACATTAATGCACACAATTGTGCCAGAAATTATTCAGGCCATGTCAATTTGATAACTTTTCATAACGATTTGATGCATGGACAATGGACGCAATCGACGGACAAACTTAACTATGATCCATCACAGAGAACCAACGAACTATGCATAAACTGGGCACAAACATACAAACAGAGACCAAGCTAAAAACAAAAACAAATATGATTATGACAATAAAGTTGAATCGGATTGTTAGTTAACCAACCAACAAACTGGCCGAGTGACCAAGCGTACTAAAAGCCCGCATTTTCCGTACAGTTCCCTCCCCAAAAACTCTGAAAACTAATGAAAAAGCGAAACGTTGCATGTCGCTAAGTGCAGTTGGAAATGTTATTATTGTTGTTGTTGTTGTTGTTGTCATTATTGTTGTTTTTGTCAGAGACCTGCAATTATTTTATTACATTTGTTGTTTTTGCAGTCTTTTATACTATTTCTATTTATTATTTCACTCTAGAGATGATAGCTAACATTGTATTTTGTTGTTGTATCTTAAAAAAAATAAAAAAATTATATTGTATTATTGTAGTATTAACTAGCTGAGAGCAGCCCTGAAACAATTTCCTTTCAAATACAATGCATAATGCTCACCAAAAAAAAAAGAATCAATTTGTCAGCTTGTTAGCTAAAAAGTTGTTAGCGCTCACAGTTCCAGTAATTCCAACATATTATGTGTTAACTTTATATCTGAGTTTTGAGCAGCTAGAGCCGAATTCGAGATCTAAAAAACTCCCAACACGTCAGTGTGCTGACATAACCTCAAAAATGAGTCGTTTTGGTGGTTAACTCAGAATCCTGAACTGTTTGGGAATTTCGGGTCTCGGATTCGAAATCAGTGACTACAAAAACATCGTTGGAAAACATAAATCGAATTGAAATTGTATACGGTTTTATCTCACAAGTCTTTTGGAACTCGAACGAATTTGGATTCAGCGGCTCAAAAGCCATATGGCTAGAGTTCTCAAATGTTCAGACCACTCTTTTTTTTATGTGTCACTGTGTTATCGTTACCTTTTGCATAGATGGCGCTGTTCTTCATTTTGCGTAGACGATAGGTAGTCGTCTAGAGTGGGAGGGGGTCTTGAAGTCTATGTAGAGCCTGAGTTTGAGTTTATGCTCAAAAAAAACGTTGTCTTTGATGTTGGTTTGAGTTAAAAAATGTTTTTGGTCCTATTGTGTGGGAACAGTATGCCTGAAGTACAGTAGACGCTCAACAAAATGTAAGATGGGCTACTACAGTGTGAGCAGATAAGAAAAAAGTTTCCACAAAGCAGCATCTTTCTCAGCACACATGTTTTTGGTCTTATTATATGGGAACAGTATGGCTGAAGTAGACGCTCAACAAAATGTAAGTTGGGCAACTACAGTGTGACCAGATAAGAAAAAAGTCTTCATAAAGCAGCATCTTTCTCAGCACACATGTTTTTGGTCTTATTATATGGGAACAGTATGGCTGAAGTACAGTAGACGCTCAACAAAATGTAAGTTGGGCTACTACAGTGTGACCAGATAAGAAAAAAGTTTTCATAAAGCAGCATCTTTCTCAGCACACATGTTTTAGGTCTTATTATATGGGAACAGTATGGCTGAAGTACAGTAGACGCTCAACAAAATGTAAGTTGGGCTACTACAGTGTGACCAGATAAGAAAAAAGTTTTCATAAAGCAGCATCTTTCTCAGCACACATGTTTTTGGTCTTATTATATGGGAACAGTATGGCTGAAGTACAGTAGACGCTCAACAAACTGTAAGTTGGGCTACTACAGTGTGACCAGATAAGAAAAAAGTTTTCATAAAGCATCATCTTTCTCAGCACACATGTTTTTGGTCTTATTATATGGGAACAGTATGGCTGAAGTACAGTAGACGCTCAACAAACTGTAAGTTGGGCTACTACAGTGTGACCAGATAAGAAAAAAGTTTTCATAAAGCAGCATCTTTCTCAGCACACATGTTTTTGGTCTTATTATATGGGAACAGTATGGCTGAAGTACAGTAGACGCTCAACAAAATGTAAGTTGGACTACTACAGTGTGACCAGATAAGAACAAATTTCCATAAAGCATAATTTTTCTCAACGCACATGTTTTTGATCTTATTATATGGGAACAATATGGCTGAAGTACAGCAGACGCTCAACAAAATGTAAGTTGGGCAACTACAGTGTGACCAGATAAGAACAAATTTCCATAAAGCATAATTTTTCTCACCGCACATGTTTTTGATCTTATTATATGGGAACAGTATGGCTGAAGTACAGCAGACGCTCAACAAAATGTAAGTTGGGCTACTACAGTGTGACCAGATAAGAACAAATTTCCATAAAGCATCATCTTTCTCATCACACTTGTTTTTGATCTTATTATATGGGAACAGTATGGCTGAAGTACAGTAGACGCTCAACAAAATGTAAGTTGGGCTACTACAGTGTGACCAGACAAGAAACAAGTTTTCATAAAGCAGATCTCTCTACAGCAGTGTCTTCTTGGCTTAAAGCCCAAAAGTGACTTGTTACGCTTAAACTTTTTCTTATTATTGTAATGTCATTAGTAAGAGCTTCTAAAAAGTCATCCTATAATACGCCTAAGAAGCTAAAAGTCATAAGAGGATTGATTCTACGTCATTTCTGGCTTATCGTAAAAAAGGCAATAATTTATCATTATTAAAACCGGCCTTATTGCTTTACAAAGTATTCTTCTTCACTCAGCTTTAAAAAAAACTTCTAAACAATCATTCTTAATGTTTCTTTACTGCAACGTCTTCTGGCTCGCAATTTATCTCTTGAGTTGATTAAAGGTTCCCAATGCAAAAGCTCTTGTTTTATGTTTTAAAGCCCAAGTCGGGTTTTAGTTTGCTAAGATTTGAAATCTTTTATGCTTTTAATTCTTCAAAAACTCTATGGCAGAAGAATTCAGTGTCTTAAGTTGCTTCAACGAAGTATTTACCACTTGAACAGTTTTTCCAATGGAACAGTCGTTGGCGAAATACTTTTGTTCAAATTGTTTATTTTTGAAACACCCATATAATCGATGCTTATGAGTTATGAACCTCAGTTGTAATTTTCAATCATTTCGATCGTCGAATTACGCGGTATCCAATAGTAACAAATATTCGTGATGTTTTTGCAATAGAGATATGTAATATGCTGCTCACACTAATGCCTAAAGTTGCCTCAATCTGAAGGTGTATCGCATGATACATGTTTCTCTATTCTGAAGCGAATTACGTCCAATAGTGAATTCGTTGTACCAAGTTGTTTTTTGTCACCAAAAGTTGAGATTAATATTTTTAATTGCAATATCTGAGTATCTACATATGTGCTTAAAAATACCAAACTTTTTGTTGAAAGCCTGGTCACACTTAAAATAGTCTACGCCACAAATATTAAAAACAACTGCTGCATATAAACCGCTCCCACAATAGATAGAGTTCTCGTGCCAAAAAAATAAACAGCTGGTCACACTTAAACGTTTCTTTACAATCAATGCAAGTAACGCAATTAGAGAATTAGAAAAATAATTTATGGCAGCGGAAAAATGTATTATTATTTTTTTAAGTTCAAAAAGTGATTTTCTGCTAAAAGCTGTTTGCAAAATAATTTGGATTGGAACGAACCTTGTACCATACTTAAGCGTATTAGACAGGCTCTTAAAGCATAGCCGAAACTCTCAAGCATAAACGGTTTAAAAACGCAACCGTAACCGATATTTTAAATTCGTTACGGATGTAAATTTCCGTACTAACATATTTCAAGGGCAACTATATAACAAATATGGTCTACATTGACTGCTTGTATATAGATCCAGTTTTTCCAATTAACGAAAGTCTACTGTAGATCTTAAACCTTTTTGTAATTTAAAGTTTGCGTTTTAAATTGTTTAATTTTAAACAACTTTTGCATTAGCTGCTGTATTTTTGTCCCATTTGTTTGCTTTTAACCTTCAAGCAATTATCTGATATATATTTGAACCAGGCGTGGCGGCACTGAAAAGTTTCCAAGGGGCTGGTAGTAATTTTTTGGCCCAGTCTTGAATATTTTCAAAATAACTTGAAACCCTTTTGAACAACGCCTCTGTAGCAGTGTCATGTCTAAGTTTTGCCAAGTTGCATTCTTTTGACTGATTTATTGTGAAGGTTGCAAAATTAGTTGCACTTGGCAACGTGGCAGCTTGTCAACTTGCCACAGCAACCTGCAGCCCTATAGTACATACTTAGCTCTGTTGCTTTCAGTTAGGATATACCCTGCAACCTTAAGGCCAAGGGATATATGCACTAAGCAAAAAATAGCGGCTGTGTAAGCGAGAATTTTGAAAATTACTTTGATAGGTTAGAAAAATCTGGCACAGCTGGATTCGGGCATAACCTCAAAAAAAAAAAATAATATTTTGAAGGCTAACTCGGAAAACCAACGTGCTGGGATTACTATAAGCTCGGATTTGGATTTAGCGATACCAAAACGGTCTCAAAAAAATGGTTATGGCTTGGGATAGAACCTAGACCTCAATTCTGTTAGCCTGCTATGCCTTGTGCTCAGATTACGACACATTTTGTTTTGTTTTGTGGAACTGTGCTTTATGTACTAAATGATAGTGCTGCAAGTAACATTGATGTTATATCGATGCATCGATGTTTTTTTATTTTTTTCCGATCATCGATATTTTTATTTCGATTTTCGATTATCAAAATATGGGCAATCAACGGCATCCAAGTCGCAGACACTATTCGCTTTTTCAGAAAAAAACAAATCCCAAAAGATCCGAAATAGTAGGGTTGACTCAATTTTGGCACTTCGACAATATTTAAATGTCAAAAACTTAGATTCAAGCATGTGCCCGTTGAATTACTGGAAGGTAATACAAGCGACAAGCGGAGTTTGTTTAAATCAAAAAACGTTGACATGATTATATTTAATAACCATAATGAAGGGATCTCAAATTAGTTTAAAGATTATGATACTGCAATTCTGGCTGAAACAGATCTTTTTTTTTTAACTCACAGGCTCACAAAAAAAACTTTAAACTTACATGTGTAAACGTTACATGTGACAGACGCAGCTGAATCCGAATTCCAAAAAACCCCCATCCAAGGGTTCTTAGATAATATACAAATATCCAAATTATCTCGTTTTATGCGATTTTTTGGTTGTTATCTCATAACCCATGTGTGAAGGCCGCCACATGTACTTCGATGTATCGAAACATCGATGTATCGAAGTTAAAAATATTGTTGGCCAACATCGATTTTTCTTCAGCACTACTAAAGGACATTGAAGTAGAGGTGGGATACTATCGTTGGTGCCACCACTCGATAGTTTAGACATCGATAGTTGAAACTATCGATACTATCGATAGTACTATTGAACAAGTTGAAAAATGGCACACAAAAAGGGCACATTCTTAAAATAAGTACCATTGAGCAAGTGGGGAAAATTCTAATACTTACAAAAAGACTATTTCAAAATTTAAAATTATTTTATTTATTTTTTTTATTTTTATAAATGACATTGTAAAAAGAGTTTCTTTTAAAACTACATCTTAAAAAACCAAAAACTGTCCATTCAACAATTAGCAATCATAAAAAAAAAAAATCTTTCAAGTAGCTTGTTTTTGTGGCAGAAGACCAACATGTCGACATTTCTAGGTTTCAGTCGGGTTCTTATGTCCTAAACTATAAGGCCACTCTTCTACTGAACATTCATCCTCTCACTTTCAGTAGAAGTCTCAGGAGTGCATTAACATTTGTTGACTAAGTTTTGTAGTCCAACACAGTCGGATCCCTGAAAGTAATGGGATATCCCAAATGGGTTTGTTTTTTTTTATATGGTTTTGTCATTCCGTGCGAAATTTTTTTTCATTCTGCGTATACGCCTTTACTAAAAAAATAAAATCTTTAATTTTTAAGTAAATACAGTCTCTCGAAAAAGTTGCTCAGCAAAGTTTTTCATATACAGTGGGTAACAGCTTAAATGATACAGTTGATTTTTTCAACTTTGGAGCGCTATGTCTCCGCTTCTATAAGCAATAGACAATAAGTTTCAACTAGTAAATTGTAGTTTGACAAATTATAAACATTATAGGAAAAAAAAAAATTTCAATATGTGCTTACATTCAGGGCAAGAAGGAACGGAGAAGCAAAATTCAATAATTTAATGTTACAGCTTATTTGATACAGCAGCTTTGTTGATTAACTATGCTCGTACGCATCACATTCTAACGTTTATTTTTTTTTTATTTACGTCTTTAACATGCATTCAGCTTCAGTTTTGCTAAAATTTTATTTTATTTGAAAGCGAGAGCTATTTGTAAATGGACGCATATTCAAAAATGTGAAAGGGCCCTACGTTTGAGCAGAATAGACACCTCTATTTTCCATTTAAAGAAAGAAACAAATTTCAGAAAAATTCCAAAAAATTCAAATATTCCATTTGCAACACTTTTGCATATAATAAATGGATTTATTCAGGGGAACCGTATAGAAAATAAAAGACGAATCGCGCCAAATACCATTTTTATTGCTGAGGAAAAACGTTAAATACGCGGAAAAAACAAAATAATCCTATGTTATCAGCTCCAAAACTGTCCGTGGAGGTACAAAAATATTTGAGCAAGTTCTAAAGCACCCAAAAAGTCCACCACGTTTTGCCTTATCCTGACTTTCAGGGCTGAGTAACCCTCAACAAGCCATTCATCAATAGGATACACCAACAACCCCATTAGGCATTCGCCCGGGAGCATGAATCTAACGGTTCAGAATCGTGGATTAAGGTTATTTGTTCAGATGAGTCCCAACATAATCTGCCTGGATCAGTTGAAAGGTCTAATTTGTGGCAAAAGGCAAATAAAGAGCTGGATAAATATAATTTAAGGCGAACAGTAAAGCGCGTAGGTGGCTCTGTTACGGTTTGGGCCTGTATCTCAGCTGGGGGAGTGGGCCACATTGAATTTATTGATGAAAAAATGGATCAAATTCATTATCTTAGTATCCTAAAGCAATATTTGCTTCAAAGTGCCGATAAATTAGACACTAGGGACACAATTGCCTTCTATCAGGATAATGACCCTAACCATAAGACGGGTATTGTGCAGAGTTCGTGAATTTGGAATTGTCCGCACTTGTTGATCTCACCTGCACAGTTACCAGTCTTAAATATTATTGGAAGTTTGTGGGCAAATTTGGACGGTTTGATAAGAAATCGAGCAATATCCAATAAAAATGGTCTGAAAAAAGCGCTTATGGAGGAATGGACCCAAATATTATCCGAAATGACCCAAAAATGAGTCTGTAACATGCAATATTCGAGTTTTTCATTTATTTTGAGTTTTTACTACCGTTTTCTTTCCCCTTATCAATTATTAAACATTGTTAATAAATTGTTATAAAATTTCCTATCAATCGCCGTTTAAACTAAATTAATATCACATGTAGTCAAGGAGATATAGCGCTCCAAAGTTGAAAAAGTAAACTGTATCATTTAAGCTGTTACCCACTGTACATATAATAGAATAGATTCTAAGCTTTTAATTCATATTAATACAGAGCTTCTTATAGAGTATATTATAGTCGGCTTGCTCCAAAATGACCTGGCTGCTTGTTTTTTTTGTGCTTTTTTTGTTTTTATTGTAACCTACTCTCGCATAACCATTCTATGAGTTGCATTTGACCACATCATCATTATCCTCATCATTATCGGCAATAGTTTCTCATTTCAAGTTGACAGACTGTCTGACTGGGTGACCCTCTGGCTCCCTGGTCATTATGTTGAAAGATTGCATTCATGCATAGGCCGGCCCGACATGTGCTAATAAGCATTAAGTTATAAAAAAATATACGTGCAAATACAGGAATGAAATAGGAAAGAAGTTTAGCTTATTTAGGACACGCTATGGATACTCTTTCGAGAATTATGACTAAGCGCTTGGTTGGAAATAGTTTGTGTCTATTATCTGAGTTCAATTTGGGAAATAATTTTAGATAACCAAAATTTTAAGCTTTTTAAAAAAAATACATGTTTTAAGCGATCTTATCTATGGTAGTTATGGAATAAACTTTTTAGACTAATAGGATTTTAACAAATTTTGGGCTAAGCTTGGACACCAGCGATGAAAAAGACTGAAAGATAAAGTTTAAAAGTGTTTATACAAAAATATATGTATTAAAAAGGAATTTTTAGTTTTTAAATCAATTAGGGAAAATTTTGAAAAGGAACTCAAACTGCTTAGCTAGCAGAAGCATTTCTTTAACGAATTGCTGGAGAAAACATCGATGATATATCGATACACGATGTTTTTTCCAGCACTAGTTTAAGCAAAACGCTTTTACAATGGATCTCTTTCTATTCAACTATTCCCAGCGTAATTTTTTTAAAGAAATTTTAAATACTTTTTGTGTTATCGATAACATACTGTTAAGTTAAACTTGTTTTAACTAGTCGAATTTCGTTAATGAATAGAATATTTGAATAATTTTTTTAATGAAAGATACAGCTTTGTATTCTAAAAAAGTTTCGAAGTTAAGACAAAATTGGATTAAAAAAAAGTTAATTAACATTTTTTTTTGTATAGTTCTTAAATTTTTTTTTAATTTTAATATAAAAAAATTATCTTTTGAGTAAATCTTAAACATAAAAGTAAACTTATGTTTATTCTAAAAGTAGTGGAACTTAAAAAAAAATACGGATTACAAAAAAAAAATTGTTTACATTTTAATATTAAAAAATTTATTTAATACAACTTTGTATTAAATAAAAACATTGGTTCTTAATACCAATTTGGATTAAAAAATGTTTACTTATTTTTTTTTTTTTATAATTCTTAAAATTTTTTTTTTTGATTTTAATATAAAAGAATGATCTTTTGAGTGAATCTCAAAAAAAAAGTTAAACATATGTTTATTCTAAAATAAGTGGAACTTAAAAAATGCGGATTATAAAAAAAAGGGGATTTAAAAAACAAAAATTGTTACATTTTAATAGCATTGGTTCTTAACACAAATTTGGATTAAAAAAAATGTCTACTTATTTTTTTTATAATTCTTCTTAAATTTTTTTTAAATTTTAATATAAAAGAATGATCTTTTGAATGAACCTCAAAAAAAAGGTAAACATACGTTTATTCTAAATGTATTGAGACTTCAAAAAATGCGGATTACAAAAAAAAAAGAAGGGAATTTAAAAAAATAAAAGTATTTTTTTATTTTAAATTATCATATTATGATCGCATTTTAACATTTTCAAGCTCAAAGGTCGTAAAAAATCGGTTTATTCGTAAAAAAAATGTTTTCTGTGACTAAAGCATTCAGAAGTTTCGTAGAACGTAAAAATATTAAAAATCGGAGAATATGGTTCTACAGAACACAAATTTTGATGCATACTTGCCTCTACATCGCAGAAGAATTTGGCAGCTTAAATAAGAGAACCTAAAAATATATATATACTTGAAAATGTAAAAATTTTGACCGCAAACTGTCAAAATATTTTAATTTGGTTTATTAAAAAATCTGTTCCTAGGCCCCTGCCCCGAGACTGTATATGACAGTCGGGGCATCCCTATGGTAAAGGCCTATACGCAGTTCGAAAAATTTCGCGCGGAATGACAAAATTTCATATAAAAAAAAAAATCCCAAATGGGAAAATATTTTAATTTGGTTTATTAAAAAATCTGTCCCTAGGCCCCTGCCCCGAGACTGTATATGACAGTCGGGGCATCCCTATGGTAAAGGCCTATATGCAGTTCGAAAAATTTTCCCATTTGGGATTTTTTTTTTTATATGAAATTTTGTCATTCCGCGCGAAATTTTTCGAACTGCGTATACCCCTTAAGCTTTTTATTGGTTTTACTAACTATTCGCTCAGCTGCGTTACAAACTGGTTATGCCTGCCAATAGGACTTTGTGCTTAGCTGCCCGGTTAGAGTAAAAGACACAGATTCAGTTTACAGGCCAGCCAGGTCATAAATGACGAAATTTAAGCGTTCCATAGTTATGGGCCAGACTTTTTCCACTGTAAAAAAAATTTAAATATGCAAACTTGGAGACTTATATTATATTATTTATATTTTTACTGGCAAATCGCGCAGTTGCATAAATGGCAACGATAAGAACATTAAAAAACAACAACTGCTTTACACAAAAAAAAAAAAGAAGATGAAAATAAAAAACAGCTTCAGGAACTGCAAATATCAAGAAAAAAAAAACAGATGTTTTTTATTTTTAAAAAGTATTGATTGTTTTTGCCAGGAATAGTCTTTAAATTGTTTTATTTGTTTTTACACTTGTTTCAGAGTAAGAAGAATTGAATGGAACAGGTACAGTTTTGTGCTTTGTATCTTTTAGGCTTCTGAGTCATTCGGAGCTCGTATGGCTTTGAAAAATTATGCCTCCAGAAGCCGCGACTGGGGCAGCAAAGCTATGTTTCACGCAAGATTTGAGAGCGTCTAAGAACGTTTTTATGGCAAATGTAGCTAAGAATCTGTTTTTGGTCGTACCCAAGTAAGCTGAAGTCATCTTCATTTCCTTTATCTCCCACTGGAGCATAGGGCTGAAGTACTATTTGCTAATTTCTTAGGCTTCAGGCAATAAAGGTTATGCATAAATATAAGAAACTTAGTTAGATATAGTTCAAATATCGAAATCTTTGTTTGCTGCTGTGTCAAAAATTGCTAGAATTTTTTTTTGCTTGAAGAATTTTTATTATTTTTTGGCTTTAACAACCCTACTGGGTCTCTGCCTGATGCACAGTTCCTGCTCTGTGCGCGCCTCCTCCAATTGATAACTCCAAGTGATGTTAAGGCTTCAGTCACTTGATCTCGCCAACGTATCCGAGGCCGTCCACTCATTCGCTGTCCGCCAACTACCGCGTCGAGCTCCGCATAAAAGGCATCCTTGGTCATTTCATCTTTTTCTTCAGTAGTAGCATGAGCACAAATCAAACTGATATTGAAAAATTTGACAGAAATCCGGATCGTTGCCAGTCGCACGTTTATTGAAGAATTCGCCTTACGAAAAAATAGTTCGATATAAATGTCAAAATCTTTATAAAAAAAGAGTCTGAAATATTCGGCCGTGCTTCGCAAAACGAAACCGCACAATTTATTCGGATTTCTTTTGAAACCGAATGTTTGGTGCGCCCAGTTTCACTAAAACGAATTTTTTATGTGGTTTGAAACCGAATGTTTAGATGCAAGAGCAACTACAACGAATCGTCAAAATAATTTTTATATGGTTCACGTCTTGCATAAAAAAAATTTCCCTTGTAATAGGAATAGTCGTGAAAAATTTCCCACGAAAGGTGTGAAGCTGTGCTAACAATGAACAAGCTAAATATAAATAGATGTTCGTTTAGTTTTTTCTTTTTCTGGACCACGCCAAATTATTATGTTTGCATCTCCTTTGCAAAGCTAATGTAGAATTTGATTTACATAAATGTTAACATTATTACATTCAGATTTCCTTTGTAAATTGAAGAATTCGCTTTAGGAAAAAGAATATTTCTGAAGATAACGCTTTAAGGTCTATACGCAGTTCGAAAAATTACGCGCGGAATGACAAAACTTCATATAAAAAAAATTCCAAATGGGATATCCCACAAAAACAAAACTTCATATAAAAAAAATCCTAAATGGGATATCCTAAATGGGACTTTTTTTATATGAAGTTTTGTTTTTTGGTACTTTTTTTATATGAAGTTTTGTCATTCCGCGCGAAATTTTTCGAACTGCGTATACCCCTTTACGAACAAAAAAAATTCCGCAAAAGAGTAAATGTCGAATTCTTTAAGATTAAACATCTAAAGCAGTGGTGGACAGTCTCTCATTTTACATAACTCGCGAGGCTATTGCACCTAAATCTGCCGCAGCGCAGTCGGCTCATGCACGATCCAATCTCTCTCTCGTTTTTGTTTGATTGCGGTTCTTGCTCTCTCGTGCGCTGTTTACTCACACATAGAAATGTTTGTTTGTATGAGTTTTGCCCACCACTGATCTAAAGGGTGTTTTTTTAACAGCGTCCGGATCTCCGAAAGGAATATCTCTGAAGCCGGTTGTTACTTTTGACAAATTTAAGTTTCATTTTATTCAGTAAGGACTAACAATTCATCATGGTAAGATTTACACCACAACAACGTCTTCAAATCTTTGAGATTTACAGTCAAAATCATTGTTCTGTTGTAAAAACTTATAGAGCTCTTCGTACAAATTATGGACCAAATAATCGTCCATAAGAACGTGCTATTCGTCGTGATCTTGATCATGTACGAACTCATTTGATACTCCACGATGTCTGACCACCAATCAGAATGAGAACAGCACGGTTCGAAGAAAATATCGCTATAGTAGAGCTCAGAGTTGTGGAACATCCAAATTTATCGATTCGCAACGTGTTACCGTCAATGGTGATCGATACAGAGCAATGACCAATGAATATTTGTTTCCAAATTTACGTGACATCGATGTCGAAGAGTTCTGGTTGCAACAGGATGACGCTACGTGCCATACGGCGACCGCAACTATTGATTTACTGAAAACTCAATACGGTGAGAAAGTTATTGCGCCCACCAACTGGCCGCCGCGGTTGCGGTCTATTTGACCCCTTTAGATGATTTTCTTTGGGGACACGTCAGGTCATTGGCTTAGGTAGACAAGCCAGCAACAATTGACGACTGGGAAACCAACATTAAACGTGGCATTACTGAAATACGGCCCCAAGTGTTCGATAGTGTGGTAAAAAATTGCGCTTTGTAACTCGTAATCGTAGTGGTCACATGCCAGAGATCTTTTTCAAATATAAAATGATACGAAATGATCTATCTAATAAAACCATATTTGAGGTGATAACATTAATTTTTCTATGTTTTATCTAAGTTTGAAATCCGGACGCGCTTAAAGAAACACCCTTTATGTCGAAATCTTTAAACGATTAAGCATATGGATAATTCGTTTGTTTATAAAGTTATCGTAACCAAATTTGGCACTCGAAAGTTTTTTATAGTTCCCAAACACTGTACCAAATTTGATCAAAATCGGTTGACTATATCATATAGCTCCCATGGGGCATATCGATCAAAAAATCGTTTTTTGCTCAAAATTCGTTGTATTTCGTTTGTTGGTAAAGATATCGTAACCGAATTTGGCAATCAACTGTCTTTTAGAGTGCTAAAGCAATAAATCGGACTTTATTGCAATTAGTGGTACAGGGTATCCCAAAGTCGTCCGCGCCCGATATAATAACGTAAATAAAATTTAACAAAAATGTCGGAATAATTATCATATTTAGATATGCTTTCCGAACTCTTCCAGTAATATAGCTAATTTAAATTTTTTTAGGCTTCAAAAAATATTCAGAATGTTTTGAACTCTTGAAGAATTCGTTTTTGAAATGTTAAAATCTTTATGGGCTTAGATAGAAATGTCGAGAACATTTTAAGATTAAGATTTGCTTTGCAAGTTCTTGAAGTATTCGTTTAACGAAGAAGACGACGTTAAAATCTTTATCAAATTAAACAAAAATATTCGCAGCTGATAAGTTAGAGGTTTACTTTTGAAAAGAGCTTTAGTTGTCTGCCTTGAGTTGGGAAAAAGATGCTGCTCTTCGTATTTGCCCGTTTTGTATCTTAAAATATGTTTGCCGGATATTCGCTACGAGTTCTATATATTTCTCAGATACTATAGCACACAATTTCGTGATCTAAATGCACAATAGATTATGCGAGAAGCATATATCTTTTATACATATAAATGTATCTTTGTAGCTATTGCGATTTTGATTAAAAAATCTAACCTTCAACAAATACAAAAAAAGCTTTACAAATTATTTCAGCTACAACAGCGGAATGCTTCTGGATTGTTTTAGGGTTGAAAGAAATATTTAAAGTATGTCCTTGAGGCTGAAATACATATATAATAAATTCAAATAAATTCAAATAAATTTCAAAGTTGACGGATTGTTATTAGCTTTTTGTAAGTTTAAAAGAAATATCTTAGATTATATTAGAGTTTTATTGTTAGAAAAAGCTTTAGATGTCTGGCTTTGTCAAACTCTTAGACTAAAGATGCTGCTCGCTTGATATCTCTGTCTGCCGTTCTTTATGTTGTAACTTTCAATATGGCTGCCGGATATCCTGTATGTGCTGTACATAATTCCAACAGCACATGAAATACTAACGCACTCAATTTCGTGCTCTAAATGCATAACAAGTTATGCGACAACCATCTTTTATATATGTATCTTTTGTACATAAATGTATCTTTGTATCTTTTGCAGCTACATTTGTGTTTGTTTTTTTGTTTTTGTTTGCCTGCATCTAATGCGCTAGTTGTTGTAGTTGTTGTTGTTGGTTCGAGTACGGATCAACGTACCGAATTGAAGCGCGTTATTTGAATTTAATTTCTTGTATGAATTTTAACAACAAAGTGTTAAATGAATGCCAATACAAAACCTGGGCTAGAGTTTTTTTGTGCGCTTCCTCGGCTCTAGAGCAGTCCAGTTCAGTTCCCGCCCTGACGTGTAGACCAGGTACCAATACACTGTAACATGTATCATATATACATATATATATATGTAGACTATATATAAAATAAACTTTGCGAGCCACATATGGTTTTTAGGCTTGCTTTTCACTCTATTTAGAGTGAAAGATGACGTGTACATAGTATGCTACTAGTTGGTAGTAAATACAGGGTGACCAAAGAAATTTATATAAAAGCAGTGGGTGGGATTTATTTTGAAACTATATTCAGGCTATTATGTATAGATAAGGTTGAGCTTTGTTGCCAGATCTGTTGATGATGATCTGTAGAGCGAACTCAAAGCGCTGTCTGTGATATTCCGGCATCTTACGCAGAAGTAGTTCCAAATCGAACCTGAACATAAGCTGAGTTTGACTCGCTGGCGCGGCTCATCAGCACCGCATTGATATTTTTGCGCCTGCTTCGATACTGGCCACTAGTGCTGGAGAAAACATCGATGTTATATCGATGCATCTGCACTCATCAAATGGGTTTTAAGTAGTGCTGGAGAAACATCTCTGTTGGCCAACATCGATATATAGATATTTTTTAAACTTCGATACATCGATGCATCGATATAACATCGATGTTTTCTCCAGCACTACTGGCCACTCATCAAATGGGTGTTTAGTAGTGCTGAAGAAACATCTCTGTTGGCCAACATCGATATATAGATATTTTAAGCTTCGATACACGATGCATCGATATAACATCGATGTTTTCTCCAGCACTACTGGCCACTCATCAAATGGGTGTTTAGTAGTGCTGAAGAAACATCTCTGTTGGCCAACATCGATATATAGATATTTTAAACTTCGATACATCGATGCATCGATATAACATCGATGTTTTCTCCAGCACTATTGGCCACTCATCAAATGGGTGTTTAGTAGTGCTGAAGAAACATCTCTGTTGGCCAACATCGATATATAGATATTTTAAACTTCGATACATCGATGCATCGATATAACATCGATGTTTTCTCCAGCACTACTGGCCACTCATCAAATGGGTGTTAAGTAGTGCTGAAGAAACATCTCTGTTGGCCAACATCGATATATAGATATTTTAAACTTCGATACATTGATGCATCGATATAACATCGATGTTTTCTCCAGCACTACTGGCCACTCATCAAATGGGTGTTTAGTAGTGCTGAAGAAACATCTCTGTTGGCCAACATCGATATATAGATATTTTAAACTTCGATACATCGATGCATCGATATAACATCGATGTTTTCTCCAGCACTACTGGCCACTCATCAAATGGGTGTTTAGTAGTGCTGAAGAAACATCTCTGTTGGCCAACATCGATATATAGATATTTTAAACTTCGATACATCGATGCGTCGATATAACATCCATGTTTTCTCCAGCACAACTGGCCACGAGGGCGCACAGTGGAAGAATCTGACTTTTTTCGTTGCAAAAATCATTCTTTTAAACGAACAAAGCTATTTTTATGAAACAAATTGTATTTTTAAAGAAAAAATTTTAAATTTATTTTAAATAAATTTAATCCGACGATATGATTAAGCTTCATCTGCTATCCTTGACTCCCAGTGGAGGCCCTATGGCCTCGTAGTGTTAGTTTCATTCATCAAAATGTTTTCGCATAGATAAGGACCCTCCAAAATGCTTGTGCCAGCTGCCGTAGCAGGAAGACTGCTCGCATGATTATCCTCTGGAGAGAGTTTCCATATATGTTTGTCGCCATGCAGGTACTAAAGTCAATGGGTGATGGCTCCAAAGACTAAATGCAGGTCACATTTCTATAGCGAGCCGCTCGATCCGAGGCTGACGCCCGCTCCTAGCCGCAACAAACCTGTTGAACCCATGCTAGAGATGAGAATTGCTCTTAGCTTCTGTATTTATCTGCAACCTCAGCGGCTTAAGATCGTACTGAGCCCCATCAACACGTTAGGTCCTAAAAAGTCTTCTTTTATTCACTCTCCATATGGCCACTGTAAATTAAAAGTCCTTATTTGATGACATTTCGACTGTAAAATTAAAAGTCGTTATTTGATGACATTTCGACCGTAATTTTTTTTTACTAAAGGCCCGTATGCAGCATGCTAAATTTACGCATGTCATGATAAACTTTATATAAAAAAAAAATAGTCGCGAAAAATTACGGCCAAAAATTTTTGGCCAAGTGGTCGCAGATAACAAAACAAAACAGTGTTGTCTTTTAATTTTAACGACAGATGGCGCCACTACTTCACTAGATGTGAAAGCACTAACAACAGCTGTTTGGTTTTTGCCGCCTTCGCGCGAATTAATGTGCATGCATATTATTACATTCGTAAATAATGGCTGGACATTTTTTACAAAGCCGTTTGGAGCCAAGTGACGCTTTAACAATCCAAACAAAGTGTTAAATTAATTAATTTTCGCCGCATATGAAAACTTTCATCATATATCATAGCCCGGTGAAATCGCGTTCTTTTCTTTTTAATCTTCGGCACCCATGTGGCTTCATAAGATGCTCATCTTATGGGAATGCATCATCGCTACAAGATAATATGTTGTGAGCACAACATCGATGACGCTTTTGCCCGGACATTGGAGGCTTCCTGTCAGCATTTTGGCGGCGCTCGCACTCAATATATTTTCCATCGATGGCACCAACACAATTGCGAAAATTCCATCTTTCTTCGAAATCATCTGCAAATTGCAGCATCTGTTCGTTACTCCAAAGAGGAATTTCCTCAGACAAGTCTTGCTCGCAATAAGCTAGGCAGTCATATTTGCATTATTCACACAAAGTTATGTCAACAATATCTGTTTATAGAAATCCATTTGCAACAAATACCGATGAATACTACAAAAAAACCAGAATTCGATCAAAAAATGCACTTTGCCTTATAAGGCACACACTGCTGGTCTCAGCTGAAATAATATGCAATAATTTCCATATGTAAATTTTTGAACTGCGTACAGGCCTTAAACTTTGAAAACTCATTTTGTTATTATTTATTAACAAAAGAAGAATATTCGCATTGCTTTTGATTTCACATATTCACTAAAACGAATATTTTATGTGGCTTAAATCCAAAAAAATCACCCTTTATATAGTAGTACTCTAAATATAAAATTTGAAAACATTTTGGAGTAAATTTTTTCTTTTTTTGGGCATTTGACATTTGTCATTTGTCATTGAGCGTCAGCAGCTACGTTTTGGCTGGAGTTACAGCTACAAATACAGATGCGGATACATTTTAACATAGATAAAGATACTGTCTAGCTGTTTGTTTGTTTGTTTGTATGCGTGTGAGTTACTTTCTTAAATTATGCGCGCTCTTCTCGCGCTCTTTTTCACTCCACTGTCGCTCTTCTTTGACTCCAGCGCGCCCCCTGCGTCTTAAGTTCGCCTGACATTTTCCACACATATTGATCGAACGTGTGCAAATAAAATACAATTTAAATATTTATTATCTTTGCAGTTCGTTAGCATCTTGTATCTGTTTAAATACTCCGCACGCAGCTCGTCGTCTCGGCTTGGCCTCAATTTGAATTCTATTTTTTTTTTGGACTAACATTGTATAATACACGTTGGGGTTTTTTTTTAACCTTTTTTTGGAGCAACTTGGTTTGGCGGGAGGTATTGAAGTATGCATACCAGAGCAGTTCATTTTTCAGTTTTTCTTTTGATAGATTGAAATTTTTATAGCTTGGTTAACATACTTCATTTTGTTTGCGTTTTATGTTGCCCAAACGAAAAAGTTTACCAAATGTAGCTACGTTTCGCTTTATGGGGCTAAAATGCAGAAGTGCACGATTAACTATTTGAGCAACCCTAAAAAGTATGCAGAAGTGCCCGATTAACAACCTAAGCAACAACAATCAGCTGTTTAAAAGTGTGCTTTGTTGTTGTTAAGTATAGCTTTTGTGAGAACAATTTTGTAAGAGATTGAAAGTTTTATATAGTTGTCAGTACCATATATATTTGTTGATTTTCTAATGCGAAGTTTGTTAATACCAAAAACGCTATGACAAATATGTACACACTGGTAGATATTTTTATTGGCAAAACTCAAGTGTCGGGGTCGGGTTGAGGTACACTGAATTTTTTTTATTGAGCTTGAGGTACACTCAAATTTTACTGTCCTGTTGTAAGACAAAGTATTCGTTATGGTTGATGAAAGTTGTGGACATTTTTTTTTTAAGAATTTGTCAAAACTAAAAAATACTTTTATATAGTATGATTATACTTTCGAGCTATGAGAGAGTATACAGGGTGCCCTATTCAAGTGGCTAGCAGTACTGTTCGGAACCCGGCGAGAATTTGGAACTCGGTAAAAATTTTGATTTCTTGAGTACGTGTTGTTTTACGGTCGGGTTACTAGCCCAACGCAACCTTTTTATGGTCTGAGGTAAGACCTTTGAAAGCGTCGCTCGAATTCTCTACCACTTCGTTTACACGAAGGGTAGCCAGGGAACACCACGGGGAGGCCCTTGCTAGCAAGGGGGTCCGCAGGACCTTGGAGTCGGCTTGAGATGGATTATTAAGGATCGTGGAAAAACGCGTTGCCTTATGCTTATTCGTAGTGAGTAAGACTTACTAAGGATTGCTTGACCACTTTGATGCTAAGAAAAGTTTCTGTCCATTCCGCATATTTTTTCATGTCTTTTCAAAGTTAAGCTTAGCTGGGTTTGGCCAATTGCACATACTTTAGCTTTTAATATGCTGTGTGCGGGAAAATTTCGGAAATCGCGGTAATTTCGGTATCGCAAAAAGTGCCCGAGCTTTCCGAACATTGAAAAACCCTAACCCGACGATACCATCCCTCAAAATTCTGTAAGACACCTGGGATTCTCGTTCTGATCCTATGGCACTGACTTCTGCATTTTGGCATACGGCAAAAACTCGAAACACGGTAGAAATTTCGATATTATGAACAATTTCCGTTAATCTATCGGACATTGTGAAATGTGCCGCCTTCGATAGTATCGATCGTAACTATATCTGAAACTCGCTTTATTCCCGAGGTATTCCCGAAAAGCTTATAAACATCATCAAAGCACATTACGTTGGTTTCGAATGCAAAGTCTTGCACAACAAAGAACTATCGGACTGTCTCATGTCACCGTTGCTCTTTCTCCAGCACTACTAAACACCCATTTGATAAGTGCAGAAGTGCTGGAGAAACATCTCTGTTGGCCAACATCGATATATAGAGATTTTAAACTTCGATCATCGATATTTTCTCCAGCACTACTCTTTCTTAAAGTTTTGGACTATGTACTGAATAAGGCGCTAACGGGCAAACACGGTGTGCCTTGGAATTTTCTTGAACATCTCGAAGAGCTGGCTTATGCGGCTGATATTGCGCTCCTAGCATTAAAGAAATCGGATTTGCAGAGAAATTTTGATAAGATTGGAGAGTGTGCGGGCGAGGTCGACCTAAAAATTAACGTAGGCAAAACCGAATTCATCTCCAGCAACAAGGCTCACAATCTATCCGATTCACTGTAAATCATTTTTTGAGATAAATGATCGGGTGTTAATTTCAAAATAAAGAGGAAGGTATGCCTTTAATAATGAAAAACAACATCAGCTTAATGGCCACCACGACCACGCTTACAGGACCATATCCTTTTCATGAAATTTTCCATAACCAAATCGCAAAGTGGCTGCCCTATTTTCTCGATAGCCTCACGAATTCTATCTTTGAGGTCTTGAATCGACGCTGGGCTGTTGGCGTAGACCTTATCTTTCACGTGGCCCCAAAGAAAGAAGTCGCAAGGTGTTAAATCACAAGATCTCGGTGGCCAATTGTGATCACCTCATCGAGAGATAACTCGGTCCGGAAATTTTTCCCGTAAAAGAGCAATGGTCTCGTTGCTTGTGTGGCACGTAGCGCCGTCTTGTTGAAAGTAAACGTTGTCCAGATCAATACCATCCAACTCCGACCATAAAAAATCATTAATCATCTCTCGATAGCGCAATCCATTCACCGTAACTGTTGATCCAACCTCAATTTCGAAAAAGTAAGGTCCAATGACCCCGCCGGACCATAAACCGCACCAAACATTCACACGTTGAGGATGAATAACAATAACTCTTGGGTTTTCCGAGCCCCAGATGCGACAATTTTGCTTGTTGACGTAGCCACCGAGGTGGAAATGGGCCTCATCAGTCAAGATGATTTTTCGATGGAATTCCGGATCATTTTCATGCATTTCAAGGACCCAATCAGCAAAGCCACGACGTTGTTGGTGATCGGCCGGCTTGAGTTCTTGTGTTAACTGAACTTTATAAGCCTTAAAACCCAAGTCTTTATGCAAAATACGGTGTAATGACGTTTGTGGAATGCCCAATTCCAAAGAACGACGAGAAATGGACAAAGCTGGGTTTTCTTCAACACTTTGGGCAGTTGTTCTTGAGCGACGTGCACGGGTTTTATTCTTCACATCACTAACTTGTCCCAACAGCTCGAATTTTTCCACCAATTTCTGTTTTGCAGTCCGACAAGGTGCTTCACGACGACCCAAAAATGCTTTAGTTTTGCGAACTGTGACTGCAAGATTTTCACCATTTTTTTAGTGAATATTTTTTAATAATTTCAATGCAATGCTTCAACACGCGTTGTTGAAGCTTGTATCTTTCCATTTTTAGTAATGGCGTAGTTTCTACTTGTCAAATGTCAAAGAATAAAAGCTTCAAAAGTGACAGCTACCGAAATACCAGGTGATTCAAAATAACACCTCTTGCTGGAAAACCCTGTATAAACATTGTGAAATCCTCTCACCTTACTCCCACACCAAAGACTTTTGCGTCATCCATCGGATTCACTTTCCGTTCCAATCCCTATTTAATATTAAGTAATTTAAAACTTCTAGTAAAGTATAGCTCGGTTCGGCCTATAGCACAAGCTTCCGCTTGAAATATTCTTTTGCATCCCTACCACTGCTCAAACTTCTGGGATTCCCTTCCTGAGCCCAACTGTTTTGAATATTTGGAAATATATATATTATAACTTCTAAGGAAGTCTAGCTGGGTTCGACTTATAATTTCGAAAATCCTGAAAACAATTCACGTCCATACCCATTCCTATTACCCGCAGATTTTTCGTTCCGATTCCATTTGTATTTAGTAAAGCTTAGCTAGGTTCTGCTGGGTTCGGCTTTTGGCACATACTTCTGCTGTTCGGGATCCGCTGAATATTTCGCTTCATCCAGCTCGTTGTGAAATGCTTTCACGTCACTTCCAGCCGGAAATCTCTTGCGAAATCCAAGAATTTCTCATTTCGAACCAATTCCCTTTTAACATTTGTTTCGTTTACAACTTCTAGCAAAGTTTAGCTGGGTTCAGGCTGACTACACTAATTACTACATACTGTACATATATGTATGTACATATATACAACTTAAAGCAACAGTTATAAGGTGGGGGCGCTACAAATAGGTGTTGTTTGCACAATTTGACTCAGTTTGGTTTTTATTATTATTTTTTTGTCGTGTTGTTAAAAGAACAAAACTCAGCACAATGGGACCATTTTTTTTTTTTTTGTGTGTTGCCGTTGATAAAAGAAAAGCCCCAAAACTAATTAACGCCTGCAAATGTAGCACTGACTACGAGTATATAGTAGGTATATATATATATATATATATATATATATGCACATATGTACATACGTGTATGTAAGCATATACAGCTACGAATGTGTGTGTAATGCGACCTGGCCTGTGTTCGCTGATATCGTAATACTTAGACACATACACTGACTGTTTTTTTATCTGCTAATTAAACACAGACGCCCCGATCGCGGCATATGTATATGTATATAATGCATATACATCATATACCTGCATACATGCACAGACATACCAACACATACACCATCTAGCAAACACGCGGACGGACCTCTCATTAGGTATACATAATTTTATTTATTTTTTTTTGACTTAGGCCCGTTTATAAGCACATAACGTGGCATAATCGTTGGGCCCAGCTTGACATTAGGAGCATACGTACTCTGAAATTCCGCTGACAGCTGCATAAATTGTTAACTGTTTTTTTTCTTTTTTTTTTTGTTATAATTAAACGAGGGTTGCCATTTATATATCGGGAACAGAAAGCGTGAATCATTAGCAGCGTTGTGGGATGGGATGAGCTGCAGCCGAGGATTGTGTAAAATAATGGTCCTAGCACTAGAGTTTCGCTTTCCGAAATAAACTTCGGTAGACATCGAGATACTATGTTCATCATACTCCGTATACGTCGGTAAGAAACCTGCCCCAATCTTACAGTGCCCTCAGGCATATTTTGCCGCTTTGAAATATTAAATCTTAAACTGAGCCTAAGTTCTATATCCCCGTTTTTGGCTAGGTTGTTATAATCAGTAAGTTATATGTACTGGAGCGATGGCTTCTCAAGCTCATTAAACTGACAGGTGTTAGCGTTCGTGATGTCCAAGTTGCTCATCCTTGTCGAATTGACAGATTTAGCTAAACCTATAATATAATATATAAATTATAGGAAACTAGGATTTGCTTGGTCTGCCGTAGGCCAAACATGCGCTTAGACAGGGGCATAGTGGGATATTTTGTAAAATTGTCAACGCTTTCTTGTTCATTAGGCGCACATGAGTTCTAGATATCAAATTTGGTATCTCTAGCTTGTTTATTAGAAAAGATGGCGTGCGTTAAAATCGGGCGCGAATGACTTTGGAATACCCTGCACTACCACATTAGAATTTAATCCGATATATTGCTTAATAACTTCCAAAGATATTTTTTTTTTTGCCAATTTTGGTTACGATATTTTCGTAAACTAACAAAAAACAGTCGAATTTTGCAATAAGAAATTTGTGACCGATCGGTCCTATGGGGGGGCTATATGTTATAGTCAACGGATTTTTATCAAATTTGGTACAGGCATTGGGAAAATTTGGTCATGATATCTTCATAAACAAATGAATAATCCATCTAAAACTTTTGGTTTTTTTCGAGGTCCTCTGAAACAACCCTATGGTAGCATATAATATATCGCCGATATCGAGAATATAAAATAAATTTTCTCCCCTGACATAATAAAGCATCTGATCTGAAAATTTGGTTGCTCTAGCTCTTACCATCTCTGAGATCTAGGCGTTCATACAGACAGTCAGACGGACATAGGTATATCGACTTCTCTAGTCACTCTGATCATGCTTTAGGTAACTTTGTGGGGTCTCCGACGTCTCCTTCTGTACGTTACATACATTTTCGGCTTGCACAAACACAATATATTAATATAGGGTATAAAAAGCGGGTATAAACTACTATATGACTATACCTTGGAAGTTTTTACTCGATCCCAAAAAAGGCGTGATTCGAAACAGTTGAATTTCCACAGGCCGGCTTTTATAATGTGGATGCAAGCCGAGGACCAAATATCGACACGAATCCATTATGAAGATTAGGTTTGGTTGAAGCGGCCGCTGGCTTAAACCAGCACACTTAGGCCTAGACTGGCCTGTTGTGTTAACGCACGGATCTCTGTAACTTTTTACCCTTTTTCTTTTATGAAAAACTTAGAAGGAGGCCCAGCCTGTTGCTACGATGTAACCTGCAATCTTTCTCGGGAAAATAGTTTCTAGCTCTCCCAAATACTTTTTCCTGCGTCTGCTCAGAGTCTCGCAGGAACAGAAGAAGTTCTCTACCGATTCTACCTCTTTCTCATCTTTGCAGCTTCTGCAAAAGTCATTGTTCGGAGCACTTAGTCTTGGTTGCATGTACCCCGACAAGCCTGTGTCCGGTGATCGCTCTGAAAACCGCCGAGCACTGTGATCGATTTAGTCCGCAAAAGCTTGGAGGAGCGTTTTGCGTCTATTTTTGGCCATACTTGGCGACTACCTTTATGAAGCTTTTATGTTTTTGAAGAGCTAGGTGTGTATTTCTGCTGCGAGGGAACGGGAAAATATATCCACATGAATCGACAAACTTGAACTGCACACAAAATCGTTAGTGAAATTTGTTGCCACCAGCTTTATAGTCTCTTAGATCCAATTGAGATATGACTGCTGCCAACAAATTTAATATATAGACTTATGTGAGCCTAATGAACAAAAAATGTCAGACTCAACTCTTCGAAAACAAAAAAACATGGCGGCTAAGTTAACTTTGTATGCTAGTCATTATATTCTCACGCCACGTTGCGACTGATCCAAATTTTTTCAGTCTAAGTCAGCAACAACAACCAGAGAGAGACCGGCAAGAGTGGCGTCTTCTTGGTCTAAGTCAAAAAATGTGCTAAAAGATATGGAAACGAACTCCCAACGCGCCTGGCGGGGCTCAAAATGTTGGCCTGGCTATACGTGCCAGCTAAACCATTTATGGTATATAAGGCCTACATAACTATGTCGTATAACATAGGCTTGTATGTATAGGTGTCTGTGTACATATGCATTATGTATCTTTGTGTACAAACAGACATAGTTGTATATATGTATCTGTGTGTATGTTTATTTTTTTCTTTTTTTTTTAACAAGTTGCTATCTCTAACTGAATTTGAGTTGCGTTGCCGACGTTGCTGCAGATACAAACGCAGCGGAACAACAACAGCAACAATAACCACTACGGAACCAATGACATCGACGTCGACGCCAACGTCAACAGCTCCGACGCCGACGACGACTACGGCGGACAACGTTGAGAACAAACAAAATGAGCAAACTAAGCAAATACAGCGCCATCCCAATCCGAATGTTATTGTTGTTGTCGTCACAAAGGCAACAACAACTATAAGTACACATACTCTTACATACTCTTGCACACACACACAAGAACAACAAGTGTGCCGGCTACAGTCGGAATAACACGACTATAATATACCTTGTACTTTATCCGCAGTACAATAATAAGCCTATGCCTACAACAATATACAATCATACTGCTTGGGGTATCTGGTCACTCTAAAAACGGATCGAAATATTCCCTGCGGGCCCAGAGTAAATACGAAATTTTAAAAAAGGTTTAAAAGCTTCAGCTGTTTGGCAAGTCTGCGACTGTTTTAACAAACAAATTTTCGTCAACGGGTCGTTCGTCATGTGTTCGTGTATGATAATATGAACACACAAAAAAAATTAATTTTTTGCTGTGCATGCTTTTTTAAACCTATTTTGCCGATTCGTTTAAAATTTCTCTTGCAACAAAACATTCGGTTTCAAATCACATGTTAAATTCTGTTTGGTGAAATTGGGAGCACGAAATATCTTTGATAGCCACCAACGGGTCCTACGTTTCTCTGGCTGGCTCAGACGTTGCCACACATGCTGTGCATGCTTTTTTTGAACCTATTTTGCCGATTCGTTAAACAAAACTTGCAACAAAACATTCGGTTTCAAATCACATGAAAAATTCTGTTTGGTGAAATTGGGAGCACCAAATATCGGAAAAAAAAAGTAGCTCTTCGATAGCCATCTCTCTCGCTGGCTCAGATGGTACCAGTGGCTAATGCGTTTTTTAGATAGATCAGGGATAACCAAAACAAAGGCAGCGTGACTTTGAAACATCGCGTCTGGTAAGCGACCGATATACAGGTTAACCAGATGAGAACGATGAGCATGAATTTGAATAAAACAGCAGCGATGAGAGATATCATGCCATTATGTATGGAATAGCACATCCCAATGGGCTGACGCTCTGCCAATGCCAAATGCAGCTGATTTACTTGGAATCGATATTTCTCAATCTGCATCGATGCTGTCGGCTAGTGCTGGAGAAAACATCGATATTATATCGATGCATCGATGTATCGAAGTTTAAAATATCTATATATCGATGTCGAACAGTGATGTTTCTCCAGCGCTACTAAACACCCATTTGATGAGTGCAGAAGTGCTGGAGAAACATCTCTGTTGGCCAACATCGATATATAAAGATTTTAAACTTCGATCATCGATGTTTTCTCCAGCACTACTGTCGGCTATGTTTTGTGCACTTCGCATCAATCCAGACAGCGTCAGACAGGCCAAGTTACAAACGTAATTGTAAAGTTAAAATACTCTGTTCGGCTTTGGAAAGTATTCATAATAACAAACAGTCACTTAATTTCAAGATAAATAGCCAACTTGCATTTAGTGACTTATAAAATGGAGAGCAATTCGTCAAAGTCTTTGTCGATATACCTAGGAAGCAAAATACCAAGTGTACATCGGAAAGTTTTGGATAGCAACCAAGAAATTTACCATTTAGACTAGTTCTACACGACTTAAGACTGATCGATCAACAAACATTGGCCAAAAAATAAAGGAAACGATATTAATCGATTGGAATGTATTTTGATAATATTTCATGTACATACGTGTACTAAATAATTAATTATTATTAATGCACATAATGAAATATGTGACTAATTTATTTTCGAATAAAACGCTTTTCCAATTTCGAACTATACAAATTACTTGAAAAAACAAGAAAAATATTTAAGAAAATCAAGTGAAATGCTGAGGTTAGCAACTTTTGCTGGGATTAGGTAACACGAGCTAGAACATAGGCAGACAAAAATAGAGTAAGGATTGGCAGACTTAAGGTACTCTTAACAGCATCGGGTGGAAAGCAAAAGTGTAAGACTCCACAACCTTTATAACAACACCTGATAACAAAAAGAGAAATAGACTTAAACAAAAGCATTTTTAACAGAAGCCGAAAAGAAGAAAGTAAGTTCTCTTTACATTTTTTGGAAATACCAACCCACAGTCCACATCCCACACTTTTTCGCTGTTTACTCCTAAAACTCGAGACAGACCTTCATTTTTGGTTGCCCATGCATTTCAAAAATTTGAGCAGCTTCCGCACTAAAAAACCTATCAACAACTTTGTGCAAAGATACGCCAACAAAAATTGGTATAAAGTAGAACCATTCTTTTTACTTTTAGCTCTTATCTAAGATCACCAAATTTGGTATGAACAGTCATGTGAGCCTTATGAACAAAGAGATGTTGACTTTTTTACAAAATATACATTCCATTGAATATGCTTACAAGCCAAATTTTTTTGGGTTGGTTGCGGAGTAATCCATTGTCAAGTATTTTTTTTGTGTTTAAAAAAAACTAAACATATTCTCTGAAATAAAATATCAAGCTTACGATACCTCTTGAAACTTTTTTTCTTTAATATGTTACCTTTAAGGAGGCTTCCTTCCTTCTCCTAGTCTTCAGCGCGGATGTGCTTAGTCTCAAAATCTCAAAAATTTCGCGCGGAATGAAAAAACTTCATATAAAAAAAATGCCAAATGGGATTTTTTTTTTTACATGAAGTTTTGTCATTCCGCGCGAAATTTTCCGAACTGCGTAGACCCCTTAGCCCACAAAAAAGCATTTTAGCTACTTTTAAGTCGACTAGCTGAAACAAATGTGTCCCCATACAAATTTGAAGCCCCCATTAACTGGGAGCTGCGGCCGAATTATTCAAAACTATAAAAATTAGTTTTTGTAACAGAGCACTAGTTCGATTTTAAGGCCCATACGCAGCATGCGAAAATTTCGCACGAAATGTCAAAACTTCATATAAAAAAAATATCCCAAAAAAGGGAATTTTTTTTTTTATATGAAGTTTACATTTCGTGCGGAATCTTTGCATGCTGCGTATGGGCCTTTAGAAAAAAAATGTACGCTGCAGAAACCTTGGCCTGCCATTTTGCTGCATTTGGGGCCAGGGGTCACTATTTATGTTTTGCATCTAGGCAAAAATATAGCTGTCCGATGCAATCATTGAAAAGTTTGACATTTTTTGAACGAGGATCGCTTTGTTTATTTTTGAAAGTGGTTTAAACATTTTTGTCTTGAGGCCCATGCGCAGTTCGAAAATTTTCGCACGGAATGACAAAACCTCATATAAAAAAAAAATCCCAAATGGGAAGTTTTGTCATTCCGTGCGAAATATTTCGAACTGCGTATGGGCCTTTAGTCAAAAAATGGTGTGGAACTGGGAATATTTTCGTGTCAGGGAAGTGGACTAGTCCAACTATCAGCTTCATGCGGTTTTGGGGACTAAGCCTAAGATTACGCCATTGTAAAACGCCGGTTTACAGAATTCAGTTCAGATGTTCCAAATGGGCCGCCGCAGATGAAATACTAAAGCAAGATCGTAATGTGAGATTAAGGCATCCTGGTGTTTGGTTTCAACAGCGTAAGGTGATAAGAAGATCTGTTCGCGTTTTTGATATCGCCAATGGCGGATACACGGGGGAGTGACTTTGGGATCAGGACCTCCGCCCCCAAAGTGGGAAAAATGGGTTCAAAATGTTTTGCGAGTTTTACACTTCGAAGTGAAGAAGCCCCCCCCCAAGACCAAGTCCTGAATCCGCACCTGCATATCACATAACTTGACGATCGCTCAAAAAAAGTCGCGTGACGTTTGCTGCAAAGAAAAGTTAAAGATATATAAACAACAAGCGACAGCATGGGTCTACCCAGTCAAATCCAACGTAAGTTATTCACGATCGCCTGTTTCTTTGTAATAATCGACCATATCGCCACTGTACCAATTTGAGCAACTTGAGCAAAGATTTCTTTTTGTTTCTAGATAATTTATGAGTTTAGGCGCACTGTTCTTCTTTGAGAATATTTTAAAAAACAATAAAGCTGTTTCTTCATTTAAATTACTATTAGGGTATTCACGCTAGAGGTGTTGAAAAGCTGCGCAAGAACTTAACAGGCTAGAGCGTGAATCCCTTTTGGTTAGTTTATGAGTTGAATAATTTACTTTACGCTGTTCCTTTTGAATTTTGAGAGCAAAATTAAGCTGGTTGTTGGGTGTTGCTGAGATTATCAGGGCCAGAAAAAAATTCGCATCTTAGTCCCAATGAAAATCTTTAGGGTTTACCATACTTGCTCATAAGTTTTACAAAAATGGGAGGCCATTCGATACCCCCAAGGGCATAAGGGACACTAAAGTGGCTAAATTGGCCAAAATAGAAAAATTCATCATGCCAAATTGTATTTTATTGTGCTAAATAAAAAATGCTGAAGTGAACCACTTACTTATTTCGCTTAGAAGAATTTTTATTTGATTTTTGTAAATGCCTAATAAATAATTTTAAAATTTTTGTTTTTTATATTTATTTATATATTTTATAAATTTTTATATTATTATTTGTTTTTTTGGAGTGAGAAAAATGTTTTCTTTCAGAATTAAGAGTTAAGTCCATCAGGGCATTGAATAAGCTACATTGTGTCAAAATTTCAGATCGATACGAAAACTTTTTGTCAGGTAGATTGATCTCCGAACCAAAAACAGACGAATTTTGTACAAAAAACGTTTTCTTGACCGATTGGTCCTTGGGAGCTATATGATATAGACAACCGATTTTGACCAAATATGGTACAGTGCTTAAGCACTTCAATAAACTTCCAATTGCCGAATTTGGTTACGATATCTTTATAAACAAACGAAACACAGCAAGTTTTGTGCAAAAAACGTTTTTTTGACCGATATGCCCCATGGGAGCTATATAATATAGTCAACAAATTTTGATCAAATTTGGTATAGTACTTCGGAACTCTAAAAAACTTCCGAGTGCCAAATTTGGTTATGATATCTTCATAAACAAACGAATTATCCATCTAAAACTTTTGTTTTTTTTTCGAGGTCCTCTGAAATACCCCTATGGGAGCTATATAATATAACCCCGATATCGGAAAAAGTTAAATAAACTGACATAATTACGTATCTAATCTGAAAATTTGGTCGCTCTAGCTCTTACCATCTCTGAGATCTAGGCGTTCATACAGACAGACGGACAGACGGACTTCTCAAGTCACCCTGATCATACTTTAGTTAACTTTGTGGGGTCTCCGACGTTTCCTTCTGTATGTTACATACATTTTCGGCTTGCACAAACTTAATATACCCTTTGTACCATACGGTACAGGGTATAAAAAGGGAAATCGTCTAAAAGAGCACTTCTTTTGTCGTTTTTCACTGCCTTCAGCATTTCCAAAAAATTATCAGAACTTGGAACCGGTTTACGGGGATTTGTTTCGCCTTTTTTTTTTTGCAAGTTCACGGCATTTTGACACAAAAACAGTTGAAATCGTTGCTGAAATTATGTTCAAAATAATTATTTGGCTATTTTCGACACTTTCGGACAAATCGAGTTTCCGGATTTACCCCAAATCGACTTTTTTGAAACGGCGTAGCGTCATTCTGGTGGCTTGCAAAAATCCAAACCAATCCTTTAGCAGTTTTGAAGTATAGAGTCTAAATAATATCCGAAAAACTGCCATATTCGGACTAGAGGCTAGTTTGCCAGCTCCAAGCGGATTCCGCGAAAAGTTTTTCGATATTTGAAGTTTTGAAAGAAATGTATCTACAATGTATTTTATTTTTTTTCAGTTTAAAGACCTATACGCAGTTCAAAAAATTTCATGCGGAATGACAAAACTTCATATAAAAAAAAAATCCCAAATGGGATATTCCAAATGTTTATAGGCCTTTATCAAAAAACACCGTCGACTATGACGTTTATTTGAAAATTGGTGTCCCAGTCAAACTCAGTAATCCGTTTCCGGATTTACCACACTTCCGAATTCACCCCACTCTTCTCTATACATATTTTGAGCTACAAAAATGAATTTTTCCAAAGTAATAAAAAACAAAATGGCGCCTGTAGAGAGTTACGAGTACATGACTAATTTTCGTTGAGGCTTCGACGGCTGCATGGATCTGATATAAAAAAAAAATGTTTTCTCTCAATCTATGGACCAAAAGCCAGTGAGCCACTTAGGAGCTTTCAAAAATATCAATTTAAAAAAATTCTACGTGTTTCACTAAAAAATAATGTTATAAAGATTGTGTTCACATTTCAAAACGATCGGATGAATATTGACTGAGCTATGCGTGAAGCCATGCGAAAAAAAGTGGTTTCGAGAAAAACGCGTTTAAAGTGGGGGAAATTTATTAATTTTTTTTTTGAAAAATCACTTTGGGACTTCATTTCTAACAGAATTGTCTACCAATTTAAGGCCCATACGCAGTTCGAAATATTTCGCACGGAATCGCAAAACTTCATATAAAAAAAAATTCCCAAATGGGAAATTTTTTTTTTTATAGAAGTTTTGTCATTTCGTGCGAAAATTTTCGAACTGCGTATGAGCCTTTAGCTAAAAAAGGAAATCGATTTGCTGAAGATTCTACACATTCTTAATAAAATAATAATTTAATTTAGATTTTTGTTACTTTCGTTCGTCTCTTCTCTACAAAAAAAAACGCCCTCAAATTGGGTAGTTAAGCTTGTTAAGCACTGATTAAATAGTTTTCTGGACCACATAGTGTAGGTACTACAATACAATATATAAGTAACAAATTACTTTGTTGTAGTGCTGGAGAAAACATCGATGATCGAAGTTTAAAATCTCTATATATCGATGTTGGCCAACAGAGAAGTTTCTCTAGCACTTCTGCACTGTTTAGTAGTGCTGGAGAAACATCTCTTTTGGCCAACATCGATATATAGAGATTTTAAACTTCGATCATCGATGTTTTCTCCAGTACTACTATGTTGTAAAAGAATCTTTCGCCATTACCCGCATTTGGTGGCCATCTCTTGTAGAAATTTAACAAATCCAGGATTCCACACACACACACACGCGCGGATAGCATACTGTCGTGCGATCGTTGCGCGTCGCTGCTGCTGTCGCAGTCGCAGCCGCAGTCGACGTTGACGTTGACGTCAGTGGCAGCGAGTACGCGCTGTTCTCAACGCTTCACAATTTTCCCCCATGGCGCACTGCACGTTGCGTTCATTCGTCGATCGGTCGCGCTGCGGAAAAGACGTCTCTGCGTTGTCGCTGCTGCGCACTCGTCCCTTGCCGTGTGTTGTTATTGTGTGTGTTTTTTTCCGTTTTTTTTTTCGCCGTCAAAGCTCTTTAATTGACTAGTACTAGTAAATGTTTTTTTTTTTGTCTATTATTTATTTATTTTTTTTTGTGTTTTTGCCATTGTTAAGAGTTTAAAGTTAACAACGTTTTTCGTAGTGACTTTGTGACTTAGTGACAGTTGACGTTTTGTTGCAATCGCGTCGGAGTCGCCCACAAAACGCGTCGCTTTGAAAGACGCACGCGAATTTGTTGTCGTGTGTTTTTTTTCAACTCGTTGTTGTTGTTGCCCAGTGCAAAGTGAAAATTAACTTTAACTATAAAAGATATATATGCATATTTTTTTTTTTAATATTTTTTTTTTATTTTTAATGTGCAAAAAAACAAAAAAAAAAAACGGCTTTAATTTTTAAGCTGCCAAAAAACAAATGAAGCAAATGTAAGTGGATTTTTTTTTTTATTAGTAGTGTAAAAAGTTTAATTTTGAGCTGCATAAGTGCTGCTTTATGTATACACTGTAGGCTGAGTAGTATGCTAGATTAAGGCAGCAACGGTATAGAACCGGAACAAATAGAGTGCTTTAAATTGTTAGCTGGTCACACTACTGACAGTCATGCTAGAAAAACTCTTGAAAACTAAATGCGTGCTGGTTTTACACAGATAAGAGTTCTTAACAGCTGCGCACAACAAGCTCCTGATCTTGAAAGTTGCAAAAAAGTAGTGCCCGGTTCTTTACAAATCTGTAGTGTATACCACTGTCTGCCGCCGCCTCGTCTATATCATATAGCTATATATTTAATTTTTTTTTCTTACAAATTTTTTATCGGCCTCTTAGCGACGGCGCATTGCCTTGACTTGCGACTTTTGTTGACTTGACATCTTCTCTTATTAACTATGTAATTGCATACACTAAATTATTATTTTTATTATTATTCATTTGTAAGCCTTTACTTTGACTTACCTTGCTCTGGAAGCGCAATTCGACTCACCCCACCGCTGCGCCTTGCCTTGGCTTGGTTCGCCTAATGACAAAAAATTCACAAATTACTGGAATCCGGAATCTGAGCCACATCGTTGTCGTGACACGTTTTAGTTTATACAATTTTATTTACTGTACTTGAACGTTTTTTTTTTTTTATTTTATTTTTTTGTATTTTCGTTATCCAAAAAAAAAAAAAAAAATGTGCTTACAACAGTTTCTCGGTATTGCTTCCATTTGAATATCGTCATGAAAAATTATAAGCAACCCTGAGGCTCTTCAAGAAAATCCCCTACATTTGCGCTTTTGCTCTCATTTTTTGTTTTTGTGCAAGACCCAGTCAATTTGAACTTGATGATTCAGTTCTAGACCTGCGCATACTTTGTACTTTGAATTCAGCGGAAACTTGAAACAAATAAACAATATTACGATATACCAGACTATGACAGCTTTTTTTTAATATTATGCCATCTGTATCGGCTGCTAAAGATCGATGGGATCAAGACAGTGCGCCTACACTACTCTGTTGTCGCCGATTAGTATAATTAGTAATCGATATATGCTTGTAACACAACGATAGACTGCAATTTTTATTGGGTTTGATAAGTGCTGAGATCTGGGGATCACTTGGTTCGAGACGCAGCGCCTTACGTCTTTTTCACGAACTTTCACTCTCTCGAGCAGTACTTTCCGCTCCGTCATAGATACTATAGTGGAGTTGATTAGTGCTGAGATCTAAGGATCACTTGTTTCGAGACAAATCGCCTTTTGTCTTTTTTGCAATCTTTCACTCGCTCGAGCAGTACTCTCTGCTCCGTCATAGATATATGCTACATTTTTCAGTGGAGTTGATTAGTTCTAAGATCTAGGGATCACTTGGTTCGAGACGCAGTGCCTTACGTCTTTTTTACGAACTTTCACTCTCTCGAGCAGTACTCTCTGCTCCGTCATAGATATATGCTACATTTTTCTGTGGGGTTGATTAGTTCTAAGATCTAGGGATCACTTGGTTCGAGACGCAGCGCCTTACGTCTTTTTTAAGAACTTTTACTCTCTCGAGCAGTACTCTTTGCTCCGTCATAGATAGTAAAGTGGGGTTGATTAGTTCTGAGATCTAGGGATCACTTGGTTCGAGACGCAGCGCCTTACGTCTTTTTTTACAAACTTTTATTCTCTCGAGCAGTACTCTCTGCTTCGTCATAGATATATGCTACATTTTTCAGTGGGGTTGATTAGTTCTAAGATCTAGGGATCACTTGGTTCGAGACGCAGCGCCTTACGTCTTTTTTAAGAACTTTAACTCTCTCGAGCAGTACTCTTTGCTCCGTCATAGATAGTATAGTGGGGTTGATTAGTTCTGAGATGTAGGGATCACTTGTTTCGAGTCGCAGCGCCTTACGTCTTTTTTACGAACTTTCACTCTCTCGAGCAGTACTCCCTGCTCCGTCATAGATATATGCTACATTTTTCACTGGGGTTGATTAGTTCTGAGATCTGGGGATCACTTTGTTCAAGTCGCAGCGCCTTACGTCTTTTTTAAGAACTTTTACTCTCTCGAGCAGTACTCTCTGCTCCGTCATAGATAGTATAGTGGGGTTGATTAGTTCTGAGATCTAGGGATCACTTGGTTCGAGACGCAGTGCCTTACGTCTTTTTTACGAACTTTGACTGTCTCGAGCAGTACTCTCTGCTCCGTCATAGATATATGCTACTTTTTTCCGTGGAGTTGATTAGTTTTAAGATCTAGGGATCATTTGGTTCGAGACGCAGCGCCTTACGTCTTTTTTAAGAACTTCTACTCTCTCGAGCAGTACTCTTTGCTCCGTCATAGATAGTATAGTGTGGTTGACTAGTTCTGAGATGTAGGGATCACTTGTTTCGAGACAAAGCGCCTTACGTCTTTTTTGCAATCTTTCACTCGCTCGACCAGTACTCCCTGCTCCGTCATAGATATATGCTACATTTTTCACTGGGGTTGATTAGTTCTGAGATCTGGGGATCACTTTGTTCGAGTCGCAGCGCCTTAAGTCTTTTTTACGAACTTTCACTCTCTTGCGAGCAGTACGCTCTGCTCTCTTGCGAGCACAAAAGCATTAAGACACGTGGATAGTTATAGTTTTCTATGAAAGATTTATAGGTTTTCACTAGAAGACTAGGTTATAACTTTGTGTACAAAATTTAACGCTAATACTTGGGAAAGAACGTAACGACAGAACATTTATTTTATCGCAAACAAATAAGGTAGCTCCTTCTAAGGCTTGGAAAAACGTCGAGCGCGAAATTTTGTATTTATTTATAGACAAGAGTTATATCTTATGCTTGGGAAATGCAGAAGAAGGCTTAACAAAAAAGTTGAGCACAATAAATTTACAGCAGTAGATGTTATCCTCAGCTTCTATGGTCAGACAAATAGAGACGCTGAAAATTTTACAAATCGTAAAAAGTCTAAAAAAAAAAATCAGCTATCGATAAATAATCGAAATTTCGCAACTAAAACTTGCGTGCCTAGAGTAGCTTTGTCTACTCATATATTACATTTTGTTTTTTCCTTTGTTACTCGTGTATTTCTCGTGTATTGGTTTCGGTAATCGTGTTTTTTTTCGTTGAAACCGATGATTGGCCAGATACGACTTATCGCTGTGGTGGGGCTGCCATCTTACGCCAACTGGGAGTGGTGTTCCTTGTTGATGGGGCTATTATCATCTGACTGGATTAGCACACAATTGCACGTCGACCAATCAATTTTTGTGAAAAATAAAGGAAATATATAAATTAATCGAAAATAAAATAGGAAATTTCGATAAAAAATTTCGTTTTTCGGAGCAAGCCAAAACGTATGCGAATAAAATTTTTCGGTTTGGTATTTTCGTTTTCTGGAGCACGGCTGAAAATTTGCTTTTTTCCATTCTCATAAGACACTTGATGAAAAATAGTAATTTAAGGAAAAAAAAGGATTTTCTGTAAAAAGCATTTTTTTCGTTGCTAATCAGCAATTAGAACAGAAAAAAATTGCATTGTTAAAAAAAAATATTTTCCGATTTATTTGACGAAGCGTCAAAACGAAATGTCAAAACTTCATATAAAAAAAAAATTCCCTTTTTTGGGATATTTTTTTTTATATGAAGTTTTGACATTTCGTGCCAATATCCCAAAAAAGGGAATTTTTTTTATATATATATATGAAGTTTTGACATTTCGTGCGGAATTTTTGCATTCTGCGTATCCCAAAAAAGGAAATTTTTTTTTTTTATATGAAGTTTTGACATTTCGTGCGGCATTTTCACATGCTGCGTATGGGCCTTTAAAGTTAAAATTTTTATCCCCTTAAGAATTAAGCATTCTCTTTCTGACTAATCAATGTTTATTTATTTACAAACAAAATTGGCATTTATCGCAACATTGTTTATTAAATGGGAATAGTTACTTTAGATAGCTAAGCTCCTCTAGCTATAAGTATAGGTGTAGCTAGTAAAAAAAAAATTCGCTGATAAGATAAGTTCGTTTAAGATACGCAGAAATGTCAGTCTATATGACTAATCAACAGTTGCTCGAATTCAAGCGCTTCGAAATAATGAAATTAATTATACTTATTTAGAGTGCTTTTCCATTATATGTATATACGCAATGTATATTATATGGTTTTATGCCATCTAATCTTTACTTACTTTTTTTACGGTGTAGCCATTGGGTCAAGGGTATAGTTAGTGTGACCAACAGTTTCTTGGAACATGTTGCCGAATTTCGTTGCTTGCTTTGGTGTAACCGATTTGAATCATATCTCCAGAAAAACTGCGAAAATTTCCCAAAATTTTTTTTTATACAATTTTAGTATTTTTTTTTACATCTGTTTCAGTGTAACGAGTTTTCTTGACTGCTTTTTACGCAAAATACGTCTTTCATAAAGTTCTTAGGCAAGCGTCATGTTTGTGAAATATAAAACGAAATTTAATGTACAGAAATTTTTGATTTAGAGACTTTTAAGTATGAAATCTACTGATTTTCATTATCTCAGCATGAGACAAATAAAAGTAAATCAAATATATTTTTTACGTTTTTATATATTGAAGATACTTTGTACCTAAAGATAAGCGGCATATTAAGTTTGTGCAAATATAGGCGGAACAAAAGAAATTTCTATGCGGCCGTGCTCCGGAAAACGAAACCGAACATTTTATGCGGATTCGTTTTGAAACCGAATGCTTGGTGCTGCCAATTTTACCAAAACGAATTTTGTAATTGGCTTCAAACCGAATGTTTTATTGCAAGAGCAATTACAAAGAATCGGCCAAATTGGTTCAAAAAAGTTCGCTGTTAAGGCCCATACGCAGCATGCAAAAATTCCGCACGAAATGTCAAAACTTCATATAAAAAAAAAAATATCCCAAAAAAGGGAAATAAGGGAATTATACAAACTTATAGAAAATAAAAAGGGAAATATCGAAAAACGAATTCGAATAAAAGTCTTCGTTTTGGTTTTTGCGTTTTCCGGAGCACAGCTGACAGTTATTATGCCTTCAGCAGTCTGTATGAACGAGTTTAAAAGAGAAGAGAATAAACAAACTTAAGATTTATTTAGTTTCGTTTTTCTTTTGCTACGCCCCCTGTTTCAGCCATATTACTCACTTTTCTGGGTAAAGGGGTATACGCAGTTCGAAAAATTTCGCGCGGAATGACAAAACTTTAAATACAGGCCTATACGCAGTTCAAAAAATTTCCCATTTGGGACTTTTTTTTATATGAAGTTTTGTCATTCCGCGCGAAATTTTTCGAACTGCGTAAGTATAGGCCTTAAAGTGCGGAAAATAAAAAATTTCCCACTAATACCAAATATCTTTATAACTGCAGATGGTAGATAATAATTTGAGAGACCAGAGCTCGCATCAGCATTGTTGCAAAAGCATACTCAAGCAAACGATATAGTGATGGCCTCGAAATTAAAAGCCTCGAGACTCAGGAGTTTCGTTTCTCAGTTGAGGCAATTTTTATTTTGATTCTTTTCTTGTATTTAATTTATTTATTTATGCAATTCCGATTTGAGCTGGCTTTTAAACTTGAAATTCTTAATTCCATCTCATGGTGTCTTTACGTTTATATATTTATCTTTTTTCCGCAGTTTTTTGGCGCGAATATTCGCAAATGTCGCAAAAATGAGTTGGTCACACTAAGCATACGATGCTAGGTTTGCTAACTTAGGTGATGCTAATTTTTTATACCAAAATGCTTATCATTATGTTCGTTCCTGCGTATGAAGACCTTGATTTCAGTATGTTTAAAGCTGGAGACGCCAAATTCCACCAAGATGCGATGCGAAAGTAAAAAAATCCCATTTGGGACTTTTTTTTTAAATGAAGTTCTGTCATTCCGCGCGAAATTTTTCGAACTGCGTATAGGCCTTTATTCGTGAAGGTATTCGAAAAAAGTGGTTTTGAGAAAAATAAGCGGGGCAAAATTTATATTCTTTTTTGTAAAATTCTTTCGGGACATCATTTCTAGCATCATTGTTACCAATTTAGCTAAAAAAAAAAAAACGATTTTCTGAAGATTCTACAAAGGTGTGAACCCTTAAGTACGCAAACTTTTTTTTTTTTTTGGAAATCTGAATGCAGTGTATCCCACAGTCGTGTATCACCCTGAACTGATTAACATTTTTATACCCTGTACCGTATGGTACAAAGGGTATATTAAGTTTGTGCAAGCCGAAACTGTGTGTAACATATAGAAGGAGATGTCGGAGACCCCCCAAAGTTAACTAAAGTATGATCAGGGTGACAAGAGAAGTCGATACATCCATGTCCGTCTGTCCGCCCGTATGAACGCCTAGATCTCAGAGATGGTAAAAGCTAGAGCAACCAAACTTTCAGATTAGATCCCTTATTATTCCATAGGAGACAAGTTTATTTTATTTTTTTGATATCGGGGTTATATTATATAGGGGTGTTTCAGAGGGCCTCGAGATATACCAAAAGTTTTAGATGGATAATTCGTTTGTTTATAAAGATATCGCAACCAAATTTGGCATTCGGAAGTTTTTTTTTAGAGATATTCAACACTGTACCAAATTTTATCAAAATCGATTGACTATCATATAGCTTCCATAGGACCAATCGGTCAAAAAAATTTTTTTTTATAAAATTCGTTATATTTCGTTTGTTTTTTATTTTTTAGAGATTTTTAGAGTACCCAAGCACTGTACCAGATTTGATCAAAATCGGATGACTATACCATATAACCCCCATAAGACCGATCGGCCGAAAAATCGATTTTTGTAAAAAATTTGGTATTTTTCGTCTGTTTATGAAGATATCGTAACCAAACTTGGTTCTCGGAAGTTTTTTATAATTCTGTATCAAATTTGATCAAAATCGGTTGACTAGCTCCCATAGGACCAATCGACCAAGAAAATGTTTTTTTGTAAAAAATTCGTTGTATTTCGTTTGTTTATGAAAATATCTTAATCAAACCTCACATTCGAAAGTTTTTTTTATAGTTTTCAAGCACTAGCAAATTTGATCAAAATCGGTTGACTGTATTTTCTTCTCCCAAACCCTTGTTTACCTCTTTTCGGACTCGCTTATGCTCCTCCTGAGGTGTGGGTATGCGATCTCAGCATTCGTCTGCAGGCGTTTCGATCCTGGATCATATCATCGCTGAGACCCATTCGTTGCTGATGTTTTTGCATTTGAAAAAGGTGAGGTTTTTGGCACTTGTATATGGATATTCGTTAGTTATGGACTTTTCTTTTACACCGGCGGTTGTCTCCAGACCCGGTAACAAATCGCATACACAGATCTTTGGAATGATGTGATGGTACGTATGCCTGCATCTGACTAGTTCTCTTTTAGGGGCCTCTTACGCCAGGTAGAGAATACCGTGGTGCCAAAATCTATTCTATAAAAAGCAAACTACAAATTTTTAATTTTGAAAAATGATCAAAAAGGTCAGATAGACTGTATCATATAGTCCCAATAGGACCGATCGTTCAAAAAAACGTATTTAGTGCAAAATTCGTTGTATTTCGTTTGTTTATGAAGATATCGTAACCAAATTTGGCAAATTAATATCTTTAAGAGTTCTGAAGCTATATACCGAATTTGATTGTTTGGTACAGGGTATGCCAAAGTCGTCCACGCGCGACTTTAACGTACGCCATCTTTAATTTTGTGCAATTTTTAGACTCAAAAGCTTAAACAAGTTAAAAATTTATAGCTCATTTTTCAATCATCTCGAGGCAGTCGACAGTTCTCCTAAAAAAAATATTCCATAGACAACAAGAGCTAGTCAAAGTTTTAGATAATTGATATTTGCAACATGTTGCATGAGTTCTTTATGGCTTGTAAAATACTACTAAGCTTGACAACTTAGATGGCACTGTCAAATTCTTTTAATAGTTTGGTATTAGCTGAACTTTTTTTTTTGTGCGCGCATTTCCGGTTGCCAGGTGCAAATTTTTTTTATTTATTTATTTTTATGTACAATATTTATTAAATATTTTATCTTATCGGGTCGCATAGTTTTATGTTCAGTTTGCTTGAATTTTGCTTGTTTATTATATGATTGTTTGCATTTGGGCTTTTTTCTTGGCCCCGTACGTTTGGGGAGATTTTTTTTTTTTTGGTATCTATTCATTTGCTATTTAATATGTATTACATAGTACCACACATATATGTATACATACGCAAGTATATAATACTGACGCACAAATGATCGATTGTATGGCATTAATTTCGACTTACTCACACTCACAATATGCTCGTTATTTGTTTTTTTTTTTTATTATTTTTTTTTATTAAACAACAACACAAGTGTTTTCACACCAATATTTATACATAGAGCATATAACGCTAAATACCGCCATATTGATAACCCAGTTTATACAAGTGGCTTGTCCCCACATTTCGCTACAATTTCACTCCATATGTACATATAATAAAAAAAAGGTGTATAAAAAAAATCTCACGTTGGAATATTTTTATTTTTAGGAAATACTAAATACTCATGCGGTTTTTCCAAGTTTTCTTACGTTATTTAAAGTCTGTTATTGTTAACAGCTTATAAAATTAATTTTAAATTTTGTAAACTGTAAACAATCAAAAATAAGGCGGCAAAAAATGTAATCTAAATTTTTCATTATTTCGGACTCACTGGAGCACAATCAATCCTGCCTGTCTCATCAGACAGATTGCAAATAAAAAATACAATAAACAAAAAATTATATATATTACTTATAACAATCAAATATTTAAATGTTCTTAAATTATTTGTACTGCTCCGGTTCCGAAAAACTGCCATAGAGGCTAGTTTGCCAGCTTTAAGCGGATTCCGCGAAAAGTTTTTCAATATTTGAAGTTTTGAAAGACATGTACCTACAATTTATTTTATTTTTTTTCAGTTTAAAGATCTATACGCAGTTCGAAAAATTTCACACGGAATGACAAAACTTCATATATATATTAAACAAATTTTTTCTAAAATTTTTAAAAATATTAAAATAGCTGGAGCATTGTTTGGTTTTTTTCCAACTTTAGTTCAAAAAAAGTTTTAGTTCAAACAACTTGGATTTTCGTTACCAAACTGCCGCAAAAAAGCTTCTGGGCATTGAGTGCAGAAATGACCCTTCAGTTCGGTTCAGGCCTGAATTAGTCATGAAATCATGCCTGAACTTTCAGTACCAGCCATAAATCAACGTCACTGAATGTTACACATGCATGTCCTAGGCGTTCAGGCCTGAAGCTTAGTCGTAACAATCAGCTATGAATTCAGTGCTGATTGACTTTAAAATGTCATGCCTGAAATCACAGGTGAAATTTTTTAAGAATCGCGCACGCCGTCACTGTTGGCGCCCATGACAAAGGCATCAATTAATTTTTTTGTCTTCCTTACAAATTAGTCAAAATTTTTCAATGTTCTATTTTTTCCAGTTAGCCCAAACTTACCAGTTGTCTTTTGCTCCACATTGGCAATACCTTTAAAATTATTTTTTAAAGAAAAAATAATGCTTTAAAAAATAATATTTAATAAATACTTACCTAGAAATTAAAATTTTTATAGCAAATTTTCTTTGTGCAATAAAGAAAACGTCAGAAATAGCTACGCATACAAACGCAAACACCAATACATACTAATGTAAAGTCAAGTAACATAATACAATTGACTTTTCTTATTTCTCTTTGCTTATTCTTAGAAAGAGATAGAAAGAGAAATTTTATGTTTGTCCTTGTTTCTCTAACAAAGCCCTGAGCATGCGTTTCCTTTTCATGCCTGAATTCAGGACGGAATTTTTCAGGCCTGAACGACCGAACTGCAGGGGACTAGAGCTTTAAAGCTGTTTACACTACGCAGAAAGAATTTTGCTTGCTGGGCTTTGTAAAACATTAAGACAACGAGTTCAAATTAGTATGCGATGAAAATATTAAAGTTATAAGAAATATTTGCAAAGACCTTCCCAGCATAAACAGTCAAGTCCTTTAGTATCAGGCGTAAACAATTTCAGTTATGACATTTCAAAGTCAATCAGCACTGAATTCATAGCTGATTGTTACGGCTAAGGTTCAGGCCTGAACGCCTAGGATATGCATGTGCTAAATTCAGTGACCAATGAATGCGTAGATTCATGGCTGGTACTGAAAATTCAGGCATGATTTCATGACTAATTCAGGCCTGAGCCGAACTGAAGGGTTATTATTGATTTATATTATTCACATGAATTTTATATAAGTTTCTCAAGTGTTTTAATACTAATTTTGACACGCTATTTTTAATATCCCGAAAATATATAGAGAAGAAAATGTGGGAGACCAAACAAAGTTACAATCCAATTGACTAAAAAGTCTATGTCCGTATGAAGACCTAGATCTCAAATATGACAAGAACTAGAGAACTCAACTTTATATTAAAACAAGTTTTTTTTTTTTCTTCGATATCAACGTAAACTTCCATATCCGTCAAAACCCAAAAGATTTTGAAAGTTTTTAAGAGTTTCCAAGTACTTTACTAAATTTAAACAAAATTAGCTTAACCCATAGAAGCTAACGATCAAAATGAAAGAACTTTTAGAGAACCTAAGCTGTAAGCCGAATTTGATAGATTATGTTTTTTTTTTGATTTTCATTCTTAGTTTGTCTAAACGCAATATCTTCTATAGCACAAAATAAAAAAATATTGTAAACTACAAAACTTTTAAGTGTAACCACACTTCGCTTCGATGCCCTGGGAAGTCAACAGTGTAACCCATTTTATTTTAGAACAAATTGAATTTCATCAGAACCGCAAATACAAAAACGAAAATGTGTCGTTTATTTTTGTGCTAATTTTAATTATCTTTTTTAATTTTGCATGTGTTTTTGTTGGGACTGTATTTGTGAACGTGTGTCTGGTTTTTTTTTCAATGGTAATTTTTTTGTGTGTCAGTTTTACGGCAAGCCATTTTTTTGATGGCTGTTTTTATGGGATTTTGGCGGCCGGCCTTATCGTCGGTCTCTGGCGAACGCCATCTTTGTTCCACTCATCCATAAACTCATTAACGCGCGCATGTCTCTGGCCATAGGCATTGTAGGCGCTGGGTTGGACTGCGCCCTCTAGCGGCCGGCATGCAAACTGTATGCTTAGGCACACTTGCATTTAACTTGGCTTTTGTAGCTGTTTATGGTTGCTTGAGCTATGGTTGACCCGGTTTTCTCAGACTAGACGTTAAGTATTATGGTGACCGCAAAGTGAGAGACCATGCCAGGTTTCGTTGAGTTATGGGTCGTTGAGTTGTCGTTCAGTTCCCGGCTTGTCTCGCTTGATTGAGTCTGTCAACGAGCGTGACATGGAGCATGTGTGAACTGCAGGCAAATGATGGATTTGCTGGTTTTCCTAATAAGCTAGCAAGCTAAGGCTTTGAAATTTTCTTTAACCAGTTTTTTTTTTTTACTTTCAGTCAAATGTTGATGGCGTGCTCGAGGATAGCTGGTGCTGGGAGCCCGATCAGGTTGGAGCATTTGATAGACCCAATGAACTGGTGGACGTTAAACTGGCCAGCGATGGCGACGAGTTGGCCAAGCTGAGAGCACGTAATGCCGAGCTAGAGCAGTTGAATAGCACGCTAAATAGCTCGCTGGATGAGCTGGATGCACAGCATGAACAGGCCATGCAGGATATGCTGGAGCTGAAGACACAATTGCAGTCGCAGGTGAACACTCTGACGCAGACAGTTGAGGAAGTAAAGCAGCAGCAGGCGCAAAGTTTTATAGCACATGAGCTGGCCTTGGGTAGGCTGCAAAAGGAATGCAGCCAGGCCAAAGCTGAACAGCAAAGTGCGCTTAACGAGCGGGATGCACTGAAACAGCGTGTAGATGGCTATGCCGAGGAACTAAGTCGCAGCATTGCTGAGCTGGCCGATCTACAGGCGCTGCTGGAAAAGCGCAATGCGGATAATGGTGAGCTTATAGAGCGCATACGCCTGGCCGATGCGGCTACAGAGTCTGCAGCTGCACAGCAGGCCGAGTTGGAGCAGCGTCTGCAGCAGGCGCTCAAGGGGCTGGAAGAACTGAAGCAGGCGAAAGAGAAAAAGACTTCGGAATCATCGACCAGCTCTTCAACAGGCAAGCAAAGCGAGGATGAGTTTATTGTTGTGCGTGATCCAGATGCTGCCTCTTCCTCGGATCCTACAACGCCGCCGACAAAGGAGAAGCTGCGCGACAAGCTGGTGGCACTAGAGGCGCGCATTGCAGAGCTCACGCTGGAGAATGGTAGTTTAGCGCTAAAGCTGCAAGATCGCGAGTTGGAAAAGCAGCTATCAAGCAATGTGCTGGCTGAGACTTTGCAGGAGCTGGAGCAAAAATATGCGCAGCAATGCAGTGAGCTAAGCACGGCTCAGGCCGCCCAAGCGGAGGCGCAACAAGCACTCAGCCAGCTGCAGACACAAGGTGACGAGCAGCGTGATCAGGCGCAGAAATGTGTAGCCGAGCTGGAATCGCGTTTGCTAATATCGGAGAGTGAAAAGGAGCAGCTGCAGCTGGAGCTGCAAACGTTGCGCAATGATTGGGAGCGCAAACTGCAGCAGCTGTCGCTGCAAAATCAGGAGCTAAAGCTTAATGTCGAAGCGGATCAGGAAACGCAGACGGTTGATATGGAGCGCCAGCTAGCTGAATTACGCGCCGATAATCAAAAGCTGCGACAGGAGCTGGATGCCAGCATTGCGCAGGCCAAATTTCGTCAGGCCATTGCTGAGGAGAAACAAGAGATCACCGATTTGGATGAAGCTGATGATGCAGCTGCTGCAGCCGCTAGCGCTGCTAATTATAGCCTGGAAAAGCTGAAGAGTTTGCTGGAGGCTTTTGTACAGCAGGAGCTGGAAGAAACGCCACAGGAGTCGCTAGAGCGTGCCTATCGCGCCTTGAGCGAACGCTGGCAGCGTGTCTCTGCGTTGGAGCAACGTCTTGCACATACCAGCGAAGAACTCGCTGAGCTGCAGGAGCACAAGCTGATTGCCGAGCATGAAAAGAAAACGCTAGAAGCAGACATTTCCCAGTATATACTACAATGCGATGAGCTGATGAAGAACAACGAGCTGCTGCTGAACGAGCTGGACAAGTTTAAGCGTAATAAGTTGGAAACCATTGAAGAGCATCACGAGGAAACTATAGTGCAGTTGGAGGCGCAGCTTGAAGAGACCAATCGTCGCTGCCGTCAGCTGCAAGGCAGTGAAGCTGCGGCAGAGACTAGATTGCAGCAATTGCAGAACAGCGAGCGTAAAGCTAACGAAGAACTTAAGCTGGTTCGCGAGCAAATGCAACAGCTCAATACGCAGCTACAGCAGCAGCTGAAGGAGCAACAAGATGAGGCGCTCGGCAAGCTTAACCAGCTGCAGCTAGCGTATGACAAGCAGCAAGAGGAGCTGACGCAGTTGCAGACACAGCTCAGCAGCAAAGAGCAATTGCTAAATGAACTGCAAGCCAAACATAGTCAGCAGGAGCTAGAGCAGGAGGGCCAAAGCCAAGCCAGGCTGCAGTCAGAGGCACAGGCCAGCATCGAGCTGCAAAATACAATTGATAGTCTAAGCCATGAGAAGCTGCAAATGATTGAGGCACTGCAGCAGAAGCATGCAGAGAACACACAATACTATGCGGAGATACAGCGTCTGCAGCAGCTAGTAGCCACGCCTGCAGCGCCCTGCAGCCAATGCCCCAAGTTGGAAATACAGCTGGCTGAGCTAAGCAAAGAGCGTGAGAAGCTGCAAGACCAAATCATATTCCTCAAGGAGAAATCCGACATACTCACGACGAATCTGCTCACCGAGCAAACCAATCAACGACTGCTGCAGCAGGAAAAAGCCGATGTGCTGGAACAGAATGGCACAGTGCAGCGAGATTTGGAGCGTTTGCGTGCACATTTGCTAGAAGTTGAGGAGTTGCATACACAGGAGTCGTTGGAGCTACAGCAGGAGCTGGAGGAGACACGTGCCCAGATGTTGGCGCTGCAGGAACAAGTTTCCAAATCCAGCAATGCGTATACCTCGGCCAGGTGAGTAATGCAACGTGGCACTTGTGCGCTCTTAATTGCCATGACGATAACGATTACGATAGCAATTACGATTGGAACTACGCTGACTCAAACCCTGGCAGCACTTGCCGCCGCCATCATTTTCTAATATAATTCGTTACACTTTGCGACAGCAGGTGCGACTTTATACCAAACGAAAACAATTCTTCGGGTGTGCTCTCCATACACACGCCCCCACAGGTCACGCACGCTCTGTGTCACGCTGTGCCGTCATTTTTTTTTTTTTTCGATAAGAAGCTACCAAGGCAAACTGCTCCAAATCAAGTTCTGACAAAAAAAAAAACCGTAACTATATATCTGGTAATTGGCAAAACAAATTTGCATTTGCAATGCCTGACAATGACGACGCTGACGCCGACAACTTGAACGATAGCGACGCCAGCTTGTCAGCTGGCCAGCTCTCCAGACCCAACACTTAACGCATTTGGTTACGGCACATCAATAATTTAACGAGCTAAATTTGGTCTGGCATCGCTTGACATTAGTTACTTGGTTTTTGTTTTTTTAGCATACGCGCCAATCAACAGGCGGAGACGCTACAGGCACAGCATGGATTGCTGCTGCAGCAACGAGACGAGCTACTATTCAAGCTGGGACAATGCGAGGATCGCGAGCTAAAACAACAGGCGGCTTTGACCAATCTGCAATGTGCGCTGGAACAGTTTCAGAATGGTAAGTAGCAAGATATTGAATAAACACCAAATGTATCGATTGTTATCGAGAGTGTTAGTCTAGCAGCTAGAAGCTATGGGACGTTGGCAAATCTTCTCATGTGCTCATCTAGTGATCTTTAAATAAAAGCAGCAACCAATGGCCTCGTAGAAAATGTTGCTGAGTTCTTGGTTTGAATACGAGCCTAGGTATATCCTCTACGGGTCTTTGGAACGCGTCTACCGCAACTTTAATCCCATTTGGGTATTGAACTACAGCCACTACGATAGTCTGCCCTTAATAATAATAAAAATTTCCCTGACTGAGTATTTAGTCAGTCGGACCCTGGACGGAGCATTGGGGAGGTCTATTAATAACTGTTCGAAGAGAACAGGGACCTACAGTTTATAGCCGAATCCGAACGGCGGTGTCTTTTTATAGAGGCTTTCTTGGGCAAATAGCGTCTTTGAGCTAGCGATGCCAGTGCTAGGCAAATGCACCAGTGCTTCTGCGGGGATTCGAACCACCGACCTTCGGTTTGTAAAGCGAGTATGCTACCACTACGCCACCGACGGCCACGATAGTCTTCCCTTACCTATGCTAAAAATTCGTGCCAAAGACACTCTTAAAAGCACCAAAGCTGAGAAAGCTCTTGGATATAATATGAAATAGCTCTTTTGAAAGGATTTTCAGCTGATAAAGTGTCGGCCATCGGTAGCGTACTCGCTTTGCAACCCACTTGTCAGGGAAATTATTATTATAAACTATCGGCATCCTAATGATCTCGCATCATCAAATGGAAAAGTTTGGAAGGCATATCGAGCACATGACGTAGTTAAGAGTCGAACAGTTGTATACGAGTTACCATAGAAACGATATATCTTTTTCTGCTGAATCTCTGCTGTTACTTTCTTGATCTATGTCTTAGCTTAGGTTAGATTGATATGGCTGTTCAATCAATGATTGAGATCACCCAGAGACCATGAGTTACATTGTATAAGGGAAGAAAGAAGTTTAAAAGGGGGGAGGGATCATCATCATCATCATTTCCTTTATCTCTCACTGGAGCATAGGGGAGGGATAGAGGCAGATTATTCCGAGGGTAAAAAGAGCTGGTGCGCATTCTTAGCCACCTAAGTCCTTTCTTTGCAGAACCATTTTGAGCACTCGACAAAAGTGGCCAGACAAGCTATGGGCAAATTTATCAGACTAACCAGATCTTCAAAGAATAGTTTAGCCAGAAACTGAGTTTGTCTTCTAAGAAGCGCCGGGCAATCACATATCGGGTATTGGATGCTTTCTGTTTCCTCCTCCGCAGTTGCGGCAGAAGTCATGATGGGGGCGTGCATCCTCTCCGTTGCAACTCCTACCACCATCCTGCTGCTGTACTTGTAAAATCACAGGAGTTCAGATGTTCGCTTTGGATTATACCGTGGCCAGAGTGCTCGTGAGATACGACAACCGGACACAGTGTCCCATTGTCTTTCCGCTAGAGCTCTCCCCCAATTTGCGATACAGACCTTTTTGCGAACTGAAACCAAACGATCTACTACAAATGACTTCCACTCTTCTTTACAGACAAACAGCAGGATATTAAGCTGGCAACCCAGCGCATACGCAAGGAGCTACAAATGGAACAGCAAAAGCTGAATACGCTACAGTCTGAAATGGTTGCACTGCAGCAACAGCTGGCCGATGCCAATCAGGGACTGCGGGCTGCAGCACGTCTATCCGATCAGCTGGAGGCTGGACAACAGACCATTGCAGTGTTGCGCGATGAAGGTAAGTTAAATGAGTCAGCGGTGAACAAGTTTTTTTTTTTTTTTTTGTAGAAGGGTAGTGGGAGGGCGATATTAAACAAGCGCCATTCATTACAATTGACTAACCCAACATCAAGATTCAGAGCCAATTCTTTTTAGTGTTAATAACCTCAATGCACTTTGCATAACTATACAACACTATATTGCATTCTTTTGACCATCATCACAACTAGCATGCATTGGCATTATGTTACCTTATATACTATCTATATACAATTTTTGCACCGCATTTGAAAACACTAAAAAAAAAATATTCCTTTTCTTGTTCTTAATTTAAAAAAATACAAAAAAAGAGAGCATGAGTGTTTGAGAGCGTGTGAGAGAATTGAGCGAAAGAATTTTTAGCCAAAGTGTTACTAGAGCAAGAGCAAGACAGCAAGTTTGCGAGAGCAAGTGAGCGAGAGCAATATATAGTCACCACACACGTCACTGGATTCTCAAAGGTAAATATCAGCTGGTAATTCTGGGAGATATACCTACTTTGAAACACTCGGAATTTCAGTTGGTATCGACTTTTTTGAATTGCATTTCAATCACCAAAGGGCAAAAAATTTAAAAATAAAATAAAATCACTAAATAAATCACAAAAATTATATGGAATTTTATAAAGTATCTTTAAAACAAATCTAATTCAAATTTTATAAAAAATCGGCACTCGTATAAATTTTTATTTATTTGTACGGCATGTGGCAATTGGCTAAAGTAAATCATCTCTATTTATTTTTTTCGTATAAGTTAAGCGTTCGCACAAAGTTTTAAAAATTGCACAAAATTATTAAAATAATTAAAAACTTATGTAGAATTTTTATTTTTTTCCTTTTTTGAACTTAAAGACTTAAGATATGAGATATTATATGAGAGAGCTAAAGAAATGCTGTATCTTTATGTTTTAGATACCTATAAAACGACTCCAAATAAGGTATAAACGTTAAATGCAGGGTATTAGTATTGAGGTCAGTTTAGCTTCACTTTAGGGCCCTGAATGACAAGTTTTCATTTAGCTAAGAAGCTTAAATAAATTGTGTAAAAATAAGATGACGTGGAGATGTTGAGTGATTACGTACCTGTACCTTTGGCAGACCAGATATTTCTAAGACATTTAAAATAGAGCTTCGTCATTGGTCTTTTAAACCGATCAGTGCCTTTTGAATTTAATCACTATGCATAAATCACAGAAACAGTATGATCACTTGCACTGATCAGTGATTTCCAAAGCAGTAGCTGACTACTTATTGATACTGATGACTACGCATGAGTTAGAGATACAGTATGATGATCACTTGGACTGATCAGTGCTTTCCAATTCAGTAGCTATCTACTAAGTGATACTGATCACTACGTTTGAGTTAGAGTCACAGTATGACGAGCACTTGGACTGATCAGTGGTTTGCAAAGCAGTAGCTAAGACATTTAAAAGAGAGTTTCGTCATTGGTCTTTTAAACCGATCAGTGCCTTTTGAATTTAATTATATGATCACTATGCATAAATCACGGAAACAGTATGATCACTTGCACTGATCAGTGATTTCCAAAGCAGTAGCTGACTACTCATTGATACTGATGACTACGCATGAGTTAGAGATACAGTATGATGATCACTTGGACTGATCAGTGCTTTCCAAATCAGTAGCTATCTACTTAGTGATATTGATCACTATGTTTGAGTTAGAGACACAGTATGATGATCACTTGTACTGATCAGTGATTTCCAAAGCAGTAGCTGACTACTCATTGATACTGATGACTACGCATGAGTTAGAGATACAGTATGATGATCACTTGGACTGATCAGTGCTTTCCAAATCAGTAGCTATCTACTTAGTGATACTGATCACTATGTTTGAGTTAGAGACACAGTATGATGATCACTTGCACTGATCAGTGATTTCCAAAGCAGTAGCTGACTACTTATTGATACTGATGACTACGCATGAGTTAGAGATACAGTATGATAATCACTTGGACTGATCAGTGTTTTCCAAATCAGTAGCTATCTACTTATTGATACTGATCACTACGTTTGAGTTAGAGATTCAGTATGACGATCACTTGGACTGATCAGTGCTTTCCAAATCAGTACCTATGTATCTATTTAGTGATACTGATCACTACGTTTGAGTGAGAGTCACAGTATGACGATCACTTGGACTGATCAGTGCTTTCCAAATCAGGAGCTATCTACTTAGTGATACTGATCACTACGTTTGAGTTAGAGACACAGCATAAAGATCACTTGGACTGATCAGTGCTTTCCAAATCAGTAGCTATCTACTTAGAGATACTGATCACTACGTTTGAGTTAGAGACACAGTATGAAGATCACTTGGACTGATCAGTGATTTCCAGAATGGTGGCTATCTACTCATTAATACTGACCACCACGTTTGAGTTAGAGACACAGCATAAAGATCACTTGGACTGATCAGTGATTTCCAAAGCAGTAGCTATCTACTTAGTGATACTGATCACTACGTTTGAGTTAAAGACACATCATAAAGATCACTTGGACTGATCAGTGATTTCCAAAGTAGTAGCTATCTACTTAGTGATACTGATCACTACGTTTGAGTTAGAGTCACAGTATGATGATCACTTGGACTGATCAGTGATATCCAAAGTAGTAGACTTAGTCATTATGATTCCGACGCATAATTCCCAGTAACAGTATGATAAATTGGATTGACTATTTATTACAATGCTTAATAGCTAATAAAAAAAGGAACGCTCAATTGGGTTGGTCACAGGTACCCAATGCAAAAAGCATTGTAGGAAGCCTATATGCTATTACGGGCGCTGCCTCACTAAGCTAGCATAGTGCGAGGGTCACACTTAAACAGGGTAAGGAAGGAAGTGTAAAAGTGTGGGCAGCGTAGAAGAGATAGTTTCCAGTACGTTTGTTTTAAAAAGCGCTCTTAGAATGCGTGTGCTCAAAAAATGTCAATCTTTTTTAAAAGCAGTAGCAAATCACAACTGGTCACACTGAAAATATCCAAGGCCAGCAATAAAAAGGCAACGCTTGTAGATGCAGAAGAGAATAGTAGCGCAAAAGTTGGTTACAGAGTCGATTAAGAGAGAGGGATAGAGAGAGAGAGATGTTTTACCTTTTTTCTTTCTTTTTTTTTGTTTTTGCGTATACATATTTATATTATTTACTATTTTTTGTTGCAATTCAAAACGCTTAGCTTAGCTTATAGTTGACTTTGTATGTTGTATATAATATGTGCACACTTTTTTGTTAAACACCAAAACACCACAAAAAAAAAAGATACAAAATTAAAGAGCAACACACAAATACAATACAATAAAATTAAAAAAAAAAAAAAAATACAAATATCACTCGCCAATCGCCTGCCTTGAATGTTGTTGTTTTTAATTAAGCTACAATCTACTATATACTACTATATCTATATGCTATATCTATATATTATATCTAACTATCTCTTAAACTATTTACCTAACAGATTAACTGATTATGATTTGAATCTTTTTTTTTTTCTTATTGTGTACACTTATGCTTGTTTCTTTTATATACTTAAAAAGTTTGTGACCATAAAAAAACATAATACTTAGTATCTAGCAAGTACAGTAGATGCTCTTGTCTATAAACAAAAGTATATTCATATACTTGGGTTGTTATCCAAGGTTACGCAATTTCTCTCTTAAGCAAATGCATGACGTCACTGAATCAGCTGTGTTTAAGTGCTTCAAAAGAAAACTAAAAACTGAAACGAAATTGGCAGCACTGGTCGTATTTGTCAACAATGCTAGAATTTCTCAAAAACGAAATTGCCAATACTTGTTGTTTTTTCCAAACGAACTATAATTTCCGCTTTGCTGTTGAAATCTTTTTTACGCAGCCTTACATTCAATTAAAAAAAGTCAAGTTTCGGCAGCGGAATTGGCAACACTGACTGTATATTTTAAAAAAGCAAGAATTAACGCAAGCTACTGGAAAGCCAGTCTTCTTAGAGAAATTGGTAAGACTGGTATTAAAAGAAAAAAATACTAGAATTCCAGCCTTCACTGTTTTAAAAATGTTATACGCAATCAGACCTAAAAATTAAATCAGTAAGAAATTGGTAACACTGGCTGTATTACAAAAAAAACTAGAATTCCTGCCTTCACTGTTTCAAACATTTTTTATGCAATCGGACTTAAAAAGTAAGTTACTTTTAGCCGCACAAAAAAAAATTGACAACACTTGTCGTATTTTCCATAAAAAAAATAAATAGATTTTGTGCAATTAGAATTCAAAAGAAAGTTACTTTTGTTGGCAAGAAAAAAGTGGAATTGGCAACACTGCTTGTTTTTACCAAAAAAGCTAGAATCCCAGCCTTCTGTTGTTTTATATTATTTTTCGCAAGCAGATTTTAAAAGATAACTACAATAGTTGCGAAAGCGAATTTGGCAACACTGCTTTTGCCACTGTTGTTTTTTTAAAGCGTGAATTGGCAGCACTGCTTGTTTTTACAAAAAAAAGCTAGAATCCCAGCCTTCTGTTGTTTTATATTATTTTTCGCAAGCAGATTTTAAAAGATAACTACAATAGTTGCGAAAGCGAATTTGGCAACACTGCTTTTGCCACTGTTGTTTTTTTAAAGCGGGAATTGGAAACACTGCTTGTTTTTACCAAAAAAAGCTAGAATCCCAGCCCTCTGTTGTTTTATATTATTTTTCGCAAGCTGATTTAAACGATAACTACAATAGTTGCGAAAGCGAATTTGGCAACACTGCTTTTGCCACTGTTGTTTTTTTAAAGCGGGAATTGGAAACACTGCTTGTTTTTACCAAAAAAAGCTAGAATCCCAGCCTTCTGTTGTTTTATATTATTTTACGTAATCAGATTGTAAAAGAAAGATAACTACAATAGTTGCGAAAGCGAATTTGGCAACACTGCTTTTGCCCCTGTTGTTTTTTTAAAGCGGGAATTGGCAACACTGCTTGTTTTTACCAAAAAAGCTAGAATCCCAGCCTTCTGTGGTTTTATATTATTTTACGTAATCAGATTGTAAAAGAAAGATAACTACAATAGTTGCGAAAGCGAATTTGGCAACACTGCTTTTGCCACTGTTGTTTTTTTAAAGCGGGAATTGGCAGCACTGCTTGCTTTAACTACAGTTCTTGTTGTTTCGTCTAGCTGTGATACAAATTAGACTAAAGTGACGTCATAGTGGATATTTCTGCGTTACCTTGTAAAATTTAATGCATCAAGTATGTTTAAATCTGGCACAAACTTTTTAACTATATGTTTTATTTATTTTTATTTCTAATATACTCTACTATTTACCTATATATATATATACTATATCTAATACAAACATATGCTACATAACATATATACATATATATTTTAATAAAAAAACTCTTTGTTTAATTGTAAGCCGTTTAATTGAAACTGTTATCTGTATGCTATATACACATACATATATATACCGTTAGCTGTTAGACGTTAGCTAGCTGTTAAAATTGTAACTGTATGATGTATCTACTGTACCTACCTGTATCTGCAGCATTGACTAATCTCAATTTGTAAATGTGAGCACTTGAGCCATTTGACGCACTCACTTTGCAATTGGAGATTGCTCGAGATTGCAGCATATGCCACATTATGTAGCTATATATATATACATATAACTATACATAGCTCCTTATATAGTAAATACATATAGTATGCTATGCCTAAAAGTATATTATTTCGTTGTTATTGCTGTTGTTGTTGTTGTTGCCCGTTAGCTGCATATACTATTTGCTTATATACGCTTAGATTTATTTTTTTCGTTAAATTTTAAAAATTGTTTTTTTTTTTTTTTAAATTTACTTTTTTATTTTTTGAAATTAAAAGCTCTAATGAGTCGCACAACAACATTTTGAGTTGATTTTGTAAAGCCTGGCCAAGTGCACATAGCCTCAAAAAAAAAAAAAATAATTTCAAAACCCAGCTCGTTTTATCGTTCAACTAATTAGCTAGGAACTACTATCGTGAACGTTCCAGCTTCTTCCACACAAAGCAACAGCGTCTGTACGGCTGAGTATTACATCAGGTACTGGTGTGCCATTTTAACAACTAACCAGTACTTATGTCATACTACGCCGTGCTGCAAGCGCACTAACCGCATGAAAAACGCGCATGAAATGGCGCATGAAAACGCACGCGAAAATCACGTATTACTTTGTAAGCCATAGGTTTTGTTCGTGCGCTGCCAAGCGTCATCATCTTAGCTTCTAAGCTTGTCATCATCTAAACAATTGTTTGCAGCTAATTACTAATACCATCTTTATTCTTACTCCCCTGTCCTGTCTGGCTGCGCACAGTGGACGCTTTGAAGCAGCAAAATGCACAGCTGGAACAGAAACTGAGCAGCAGCGAGTCCAGTCAAACGGATAAAATTGACAAGAGTCTAATTAAAAGTCTGCTCATTGGCTATGTGGTCAGTGGACATGCTGGCGATAAGCAGCAAGTGCTGCGCATGATATCATCCGTGCTGGACTTTACCGCGACGGAGGCCGACAAAGTGGGTCTCAATAAGCCGCAAAGCAGCTGGCTTGGCTCCATACTCGGCGGTGGCACTGGCGCTGGCACGCCAGCTCAAGGTAAGTAACCAATATTTGAGATGGGTTGTTTGGGATCACCTAGTTGATCAATGGTTTTGTGATTAACGTTTGGGCATTAGTTACTTTAAAAGTAAAGCAGCTTGATGGGGTTTAAAATAAATTTGAAAAATTGCTTTTAAGAAATAGTCTAAAATGTAAAAAAATTTAGTTCTTAAAATAGCATTAAAAAAAAAAAATTTCGAAAAATTGAAATGCTAAAAATCTTAAAGCAACTTATAATCAGTTTAACTTTAAATGTATTTCGGGAAATAAGATGTAAAAAAATATAGGGTTTTCCAAAAAGAGGTGTTATTTTGAATCAGCCGGTATTTCGGTAGCTGTCACTTTTGAAGCTTTTATTCTTTGACATTTGACAAGTAGAAACTACGCCATTACTAAAAGTGGAACGATACACGCTTAAACAACGCATTGAAATTATTAAAATTCACAACAAAAATGGTGAAAATCACAGTTCACAAAGCTAAAGCGTTTTTGGGTCGTCGTGAAGCACCTTGTCGGACCGCAATACAGAAATTGGTGGAAAAATTCGAGCTGTTGGGACAAGTTAGTGATGTGAAGAATCAAACCCGTGCACGTCGCTCAAGAACAACTGAGAATATTGCTGCTGTAGCCCAAAGTGTTGAAAAAAACCCAGGTTTGTCCATTCCTCGTCGTTCTTTGGAATTGGGCATTCCACAAACGTCATTACAACGTATTTTGCACAAAGACTTGAGTCTAAAGGCTTATAAAGTTCAGTTAACATAAGAACTCAAGCCGGCCGATCAGCAACAACGTCGTGTCTTTGCTGATTGGGTCGTTGAAATGTATGAAAATGATCCGGAATTCTATCGAAAAATCATCTTGACTGATGAGGTCCATTTCCAACTCGGTGGCTACGTCAACAAGCAAAATTGTCGCATCTGGGGCTCGAAAAACCCAAGAGTTATTGTTGACAAGTCTCTCCATCCTCAACGTGTGACTGTTTGGTGCGGTTTATGGTCCGGCGGGGTCATTGGACCTTACTTTTTCGAAAATGAGGTTGGTTCAACAGTTACGGTGAATGGATTGCGCTATCGAGAGATGATTAATGATTTTTTATGCTCGGAGTTGGATGGTATTGATCTGGACAACGTTTACTTTTAACAAGACGGCGCTACGTGCCACACAAGCAACGAAACCATTGCTCTTTTACGGGAAAAGTTTCCGGACCGTGTTATCTCTCGAAGAGGTGATCACAATTTGCCACCGAGATCTTGTGATTTAACACCTTGCGACTTCTTCCTTTGAGGCCACGTGAAAGATAAGGTCTACGCCAACAGCCCAGCATCGATTCAAGACCTCAAAGATAGTATTCGTGAGGCTATCGAGGACATAGGGCAGCTACTTTGCGATTTGGTTATGGAAAATTTCATGAAAAGGATATGGTCCTGTAAGCGTGGTCATGGTGGCCATTTGGCTGATGTTGTTTTTCATTATTAACGGCATACCTTCCTCTTTATTATGAAATAAACATCCGATCATTTATCTCAAAAAATGGAATTTTTCTTTGAATACCAAAATAACACCTCTTATTGGAAAACCCTTTACAAACATATTTTAAGCTCTAGATAGGTTTAGGTTAGGTAAGGGTGGCTGCTGGCTTGAAAAACCAGCACACTTAGGCCTGGACCGGCCCGTTATGACACCGCGATCTCTCTTTAACCCTTCTCCTGAGATAGTAATGCTAAAGGGATTCTCATCCCGTTGCTGCAATGTTACTTGCGATCCTCCTCGGACATATATGTGCTAGCTCCGCTAGGTCATGACTCATGAGGGAAGTATTTTTTTCCCAGGTGTTTATTCCTACGTCTACAGAGAGCCTCACAGGAACAGAAGAAGTACTCAACTGATTCAACTTCTTCTAGATAGGTTTAGTAACTTGGAATTATTTGAAAGCAACAAAAAGCGAGGAATGCTAATTAAGTTTTTTTTTTAACATAGGAAAAGTTCAAGGAAAAAAAAGAAAAAAGTTTCGGAAATACTTTAATTTTGGCTTAGAGATCATAGCATTTTTAATAGTCGTATGAAATTTTCATTTAGTTTTGTTTTTTTAACATTTGGCAATGCTTCCATATAAATACATATTAATATTTTTCTTTCAATTATAGGCGGTAGCAAGGACAATCTCGTTCAAGCCTTTGTGCAGTTTCTGGAGCAGGAATCACAGCCTCAGGCACAGACACAGCCACGCCCCACGCTGCTCAGCATGACTGCCAGCAGTCCGTCGGACACAGCCGTAGCTGTAGCCAGCGCCTCCGGCTCCAGCTCAACGGCCGCCACTGATGTCATCAGCCAAGCTGTCGATGAGAAAACGCGTCGCAGCTCCAGCAGTTCCGCTGGTGTGCTACATGTGGCAGCCACGCCCATGAGCTCAAATGAATTTGCGCCCACACGAAACTCAAGCTCAATATTGAAGGATATATTAAGCGACTCCTGATTGTTGTAGAAAACCAGATGGATTGGTCAAGCTATGCAGCCGTTTTTTTTACAAACTATTTTTTTTTTTTGATTTGCCTTAAAATAATATAAAATATAAGAATATATGATAATAATAATAATATCAAAAATGCGTGCAATTTATATACTACAGTATGTACTATTATATTATATGAAGAAAATGAATAGAAGAATTGTTTTTTAGCTGGCATTTAATAATACAATGCATGTTCTTAATTTCTTCTTAAACTTTTAAATTATTTAATATTAACATTCTGTATATCTTTTTGTATATGTATGTATGCAACGATAATTGTAAATATGTAAAATCAATTTTTGAATTTGTCAACTACAATATAATATAAATTCTAATGTTATATATATATATATATATATGTATGCCTTAAGCTGCTAGCATATAGCGGCTAATTATAAATAAATTTATAAAACTGTTTAAATGTTATGCGAAATTTTGTTAATGATTTATTAAGGATTTAAATTATAAAATTACTAAATCACTTAAAAGCCAAAGAGCCTGAAAGATGACGCATAATATACTCTATAACTTGCTTAGTTTCTACAATGTTCAACTTAGGGACTGCCCGACTTTAAAATACTCTGTAGAGCGGATATTCCATACAGAAACCTGAACATTTAGAGATCTCCATGTGCTATTCCCAGAAAGTGAATGAATTTTGTATTTGCTAAGTGATATCTAGACAAGCTGCGGGCTTTAACTTGTATGATGTATGATGTGAATAGGGTTTAGGGTATTAATTTCCTTCTGCACTGCGACCAGCATATAGGTCTTTTGTGCATGACTAATCGTCGTTTAATGTTTTGGCGAAGGCAGTTATACCCTTTAGTGGTAGGGTTTTGTAGTCCTCTTCATCCAGTATATAAATAGGGCTTTAAATTAGTTTCAAGAAATTTTCAAAAACTTCCTGTTTAAAAACTGTTGTACAGCACTTTGTCAACGGATAGGAGTTAGATTAGTCGGCGCAGGCTGAGTTCAACCAGACACATGGCGGTCCATTGTGAGACCTAATAACAGGGAAAAGAAAGAAATGGCGTGGGATGGGGAGGCTTCACCAACTCCAGAAGATTCCATACTAGCAATTTCGAGGCTTGACGTTAACAAGAATTTTATGTTTATTACTAAAGGTATCTGTATTTATGGATTTAAGAAGAGGAACTGGAAAAATACATTTCAACATTTCAGTAAGTAATATTGCTGTGTCCAAGTAAGGTGACACGGTATGGCACCCCCTAGATCGCAACCGCAATGCCACCCATGGTCAGGCAAGAATGTCGTAAGCAGCACAAACTGCAACTAAGAAAATCGCGGCATAGCAGCAGGTGGCGTTGACGTTTAAAATTTGACAAAGACGGCAACTATTGAACGCCAGCGGTTTCTGTCCTGTGCTTGCTGGCGCCAACTGGTAATCCCAAGGCTACGAAGATCTTCCGTGGTGTTGTACATTATTAGGTCTCCGACGCATTCTGGTGGCCAAACATTAGCAATTCTGAGCTGATGCAGCGATGCAATATGAAGTTGATATCCTACATAACTACCAGTCGCAAAAGGGGATGGATTGGGCATAATTTCCGAAAGCCACCACATGAAGTTTGTCGTCAGGCCCTTGATTGGAACTCGCAGGGCAACCGAAGAAGAGGGAGACCCAGAACAACATGGCGCCGAACTGTTTTGAAAGAAGCTGAGGAATCAGGACGTTACTGGAGGGAAGTGAAGCAATTGGCACAAAACCTGATACGATTTAGATGTTTTACAGAGGCCCTATGCTCCTCAAGGAGTTAATGGAATAAAAGAAGAGAAGACTTGAAGGTTACGTAAGATAATCTTACCTATGTAATATAACGTCACTAAAATGGAAATGCCAAACGAATCTAGCAATCTGAAAAAGGCATAGCATGTCTTATAGTCTGTGAAAGTTTTATAAAAGAAGAAATTCTGAAAACGAAAGGCATAAAGACAGTTTTTGATAAGTTTAGGTGCTATGTCTTTGCAGTTTTCTTCCAGTTCCACGTAATAGCTTGAGTTAGCAGAAAGGGGTTTCTTTCAGTTTCAAAATGAATTTAAGCATAAATCTACAAAGCTAGAAAGAAATCTAGTAACAATTGAGACTATCTTCAAGTGTCAACCTTAAAATAATTCGATACTTACTTATCATTATACAACGAAAACTCATAAAGTAATCTACTCTATTCCACTAAACGAAAATCAGACACAATATATTTTTAAATAAACGAATCTGAAACTTTGTATCTACGCAGTAGATAGTAAGCGCACAAGTAGTGAGTCAACAACAAGGAGTCAAGAACAATATCCGAGCAGCGATGGGTATGTATACATAGATGGGTTAGTTTTTGAGATCTTCAGCGCTTAAGTAACAAATGGCTTTAGAGATGCTTCAGAAATCACGTGTCCAAATGGCGCTATGTAAAGGACTTTACGAAAGTAATCAATTTGAAAGCGCCAAAGCCGAGCTACACAATAGCATACGCACATTTGAAGGCCTTAAGACCAGAACTTTTAAGGAACTTCTTTTTGTGGTACTAAACTAAAACTTAATCTATTTAGGTATTCACGCTTTGTGTTGACTTGAGGAGTTGAAAATTTGAGCCCTTTTACAAAAACAAAATGTATGCCAAAATACAACACTGTGTTTCAACTCTCAACTCAACTTTAGCTCAACCCAGACCCTAGTCGACTTTTTTGCTGTTGACTTGTTGAGAAAGTGTTGTATATCTCCTCAAGTCAACACAAAGCGTGAATACCTCATATATATGTTTTATACTTCTATACTTTGCTTAAAGGATGAATTTATCAAAGTTGCGCTTGGGGATGGTCTAACTCCATTTTTTGATGACTATGAAAAAGTAATAATTTACGCTAATGATCTTTATAATGAGAAAATTAAAGAAAAAAATGATAAACGCCCATTATGGAAAATATTAAGAGAAAAAGCTAAATGCGATGTTCAAAGTATACTAGATATTGAAGTAAGTAAAAAAAACAACATTTTTGGAAAGGGCCGAGAATTCGCGAATACTTTGTCGTGCTGATTATAAGATTATGGTACAGATCAGTTGGCATATGGAATACTTGGGATGGTAACACAAAATAAATCTATATCATACATAAGACTGTTGTGCAACTAAAAATCTTTTCCTATAAATCCAACCGCTTTAAGACGCGAAAAGAGTTTCTTCCATGCCATCTAGGATTCGGTCTTGGGGGAGTTCTTCACTTCGAGGTGTATATATAACAGAGCTCGCAAAAGACTTTCAACCTTTTGGTGGAGGGTCCGCACCCAAAAACACTCCGGGAATCCGCCACTGGGCGCAACATTTTAAAAATAAGAAGGTATAAGCTAGGTTACCCCGAGACCGTGTGGACGATCCTGATGTCCATTAAGAAAAAAAAGGAAATTAAGGCGTTGCTCGACAGTGTAATACCCTGTAACTTTTTTTCAAGAAAAAATGTGTATTTCTGCGTATTGCTTCTAAGAACTTTCCAATTGGATTTTATTTTGTTTGGGTAGATTGATATTTCTACTATAAGATGCTTAAATTTTTACCGATTGTGATGAAAATCTAGTTAGTTCAAAGAAATTATTTAAAGTATTTGGGGGATGTTTCAAGTTCATATGTTGAGGTGTGTGAGAGAAAACATGGTATATCGACTGCGGGGGATAGTGGAGTCGCACCAGCTAGAAAGGTTTCGTGTCTCTAGCTCTTATAGTCTCCAAGATCTCGACGGAGGCTAACGAGGTAGATTAATAACCAATGAAGAGCGACCCTACCCTCTGATGTAATGACTCAGCTAAATAGTTTCCCAGAGGTAGATAAGATCCAAAAACAAGGCGTGGAGGTTTTAGTCTGTGCAAGACGGGCTTTCACTTTCGGGAGGCTGTTGTGAATGCCTTAGACATTTCCTTCACCCTACCGACAAAAAAAAAAATAGTCTCCAAGATCTAGGCGTTCATACAGATGGACAGACGGACGGATGGACAGACAGACAGACGTACATGGGTATATCGACTTCTCTAGTCACCCTGATCATACTTTAGGAAACTTTGGGGTGTCTCCGACTTCTCCTTTATATGACATACATTTTGGCTTGCACAAACTTAATATACCCTTTGTATCTATAGGTATAGAGTATCAAAAATGTGCTGGGGAGTGGGAGGTCGTTGTCGTTGGGTGTAATGTCTCAGTCGCTCTCATTGCTTAACAATTTTGAAGATTTGATAAAGAGACTCAGATCCGCAATGTTTTGCCAGACAGGCCAGGTTTAAGAAGAAAGTCTTTCCCAGATACTGGTCCCATAGCAGGTGTTAAAAGTTTTGTATCTTCTACTCAGTAGGAAACGTGGATACTCGGGCCGATTAGGCCCATGTTGGAGCGCCCTGTTAAAACACCAGTCCCTATTCCGCTCTGGTTCTTGTGGAACAATGGGATTTCAGACTGTTGTTAGGTAGTTGCCAAGGCACGCTGTGTGCTTTCTCTCTCTTGGTTTCGGCTAACGCTTTTATTTCAAGCGTAACATCCTGAAGAGGTCTGTTTATGTGCGTTTTTGTACGAACCTAGTCCGCCCCCTTGTTATCGGGTACGTCAGAGTGACCTATCGGGGTTTCGTCCAAGGTGTCTATCAGGCCTTACGCTTGCTAGACTACATATATATCAGTTGATCAGGAAGACGGAATGAAAGCTGCCTCGGTAGCAGACGCCCGCTTCTGTGTCTTCTTAGAGACGGTAAGATCTGTGTGAGTCGTTAGACCCTTCTCCCTCATGGATGTTTCTCGCTTTAAATCATCTGTCTCTCTGGGAAAACCATATCGAAGTTATTAACCCATTTTTGAGCTGTGAAGTAGTAGACACTCTACTCTCCTCCGTCTCAGCATGTTTGCTTATCTCAGGTACGAAGATGAAGTAACGTGCGCAGGAAGGTTCAGTGCCCAAAGTCTGGCTGTACCTCTAGCGTCTAGGTTCACATAAGGTTTGGTTAGCGGGGATCGAGTGAAGACCACTGTCTGTTGCCTCTGCAGGTTGCTAAGGACATCATCTCCCACTGGAGCATAGGGCTTAGGTTGCTAAGGTGGTTTAGTATTACCCGCTTGCCACCAAAACGGAAACATTAGGACTTAAAGGATCATGGAGTGCAGAATGTTTCTGATATTTAAATAAATATTTTTACTTCCACTAGGAAGAGGTTTTATCGCCTCTCGAAAGAGCTAGAAGAATACGTGCATTTGATATATTTACGCAAGTTTACATGGGCAGAGCTTGGATTGATGTTGTCTATTTGAAGAATTTGCGAAAAAATCCGGCTTTCGTTTTGGAACAATGCCCGGTTTCAAAGGAAATTTTGGAACCATTAATAACCAAGCAATTTGATGTGGTTAAACCTTTTCTGGTAATATAATAATCGTAAATCGAATATATAAATAATTCTTTAAAAAATTTCAAAACTATTTTTGAATAGAAAAATTTGCATGCCCGTGAACCAATGTACTACAAACGGAATCTAAGATATGCAAACCAACAAATTAAGCACAAAGTTCATGAAGATTATTTGTTTCGCATACAATCTCAGACGCGGCGTAATATGCTTGAGGTGTTTTCAAATATACGCCGTTTTCGGGCTAATCGAGATATTTTGGTGGGTCTTGAAGCAACTTATCTAGCAAAAAAAAAAAAAAAATTGATTACAATTTTTTTTCTAGCGACTGGAAAAATACATTGAAGAAGTTATGGGTGACTATGTGGTGTTAAAAACTCATCGTGTGATGCCATGGAAATTTGAATTTATGAATGAGATCTACAACAGTCTGGCCTTAGCTTTAATAGAGCAGTACGCAGTTCCTGCTAAGTTTGACCCAACTGAAAAACGTGCGGTCTTCAAGTTACTGCGTGTACCCAAAGAAAAACCCAGCGGTCCGCCAAACTATGTGTTTGGTGTTCGCTCCAAACGTCATGAAACAGTCGATGCAAGAGCGGAAGCAGCTAGGTATGAAAACTTTTCCAATATATGGTACATAAAACAGCCTGCTAGTAACTTAACTTTACAGAAAGCTTGTTCAACGGCTGCAAAAACGTTTAGTTTTTGCAAAGCATGCAATTGAAAGATCCTATCTGTGCCATCAAATCGCAAACACATATTTCAAATCACATCGTTTTGATGTTTGCCTGTTTAGAGCTAATAAAGCTATAGTTGGTTTGTTATGCCCTCTCTCGTACAGTATGCCAAATTTTCAAAAATCTTTCGTTTTTAGAAACCCAAATCTGCAATAGTTACATATGGCGTTTTCTCAGTAAAATGTTGGTTATTAAAACCCATGTAGCCATGCAGGAGTTCGATCTTAGTCAGAACGCCCTGCTAAAAGTACGCTCAGTTGCAGAAAAGCTGCAATCTTCGAATCTTATTAATTTTATAGCTGTATGCCTGGAAGCCAATGAAGAAGCTGCCTTGGCCAAGAAAGCTAGTTTAGTAACTCAACGAGAGAGCAACGTTTCTGATTGGAGCAATGAATAAATGTGCCAAGCTCTTGTAGCTTTTTATACTTATGTTTATTTATATATAAATAAAAACAAAAACGCTAAGACACAATAAACAAAACGTGGCAGTAAAGTTTTTTATTCAATTGTTAACTAGGGGGCTTCGCTACCTGCGCGCTGCACTCGCTTTCATAGGTTTTGACAGTCTTTCGTGATTTATTACACTTGGTGGTAAAGTTTTTATTTGCTTCAGCGCGCTGTGAGCCCAGATTTTCATATTTTGGCCAAAACCCAGTCATTTCCATAATAATTTTTTTTAAGTGATGAAATTTGAGAAACGTGTTCCTAAATGATTGTACTATTTTTCTGGGAAGTTTGAGCCTCCTCCGATTTTTTTGAGATTTAGATAATCTAGACCAAAATTGAAAAAAATTTAAAAAACCAAACAATTTTTTTAACTTAATTAAAAAAAAAAACGGTTAGTTGAAATTGGACCATATTTCACACAGAGGTAGATATGAGCTCCTCATACATTGAAAAAATAGCCTATACCCAAAATATTGAATGGTTTTGGAGTTATAGCCCCAAATAGTTTCAGCTTTCCAAGCAAATTACAAAAAGACTACATAACCAATCCATCTGGTTTTTAACTGTTATAACTTTATAGTGCATGCCCTTTTTATTTTCGAGAAAACAATTTCGAAAATCGGTATTTGATTTTTACGTTTTTTCGTCAAAATTGATAATTTTTACATTTGTATGATTTGCATCATTGTACGTATGCTATCAAATTTTCCAATGGTACATTTTAGTACAACTTTTGAAAAAATCGTTATTGAAGCATACTTTTAGGCAGTTAGGAAATTCCAAAATAGTAAAATTTTCTGGGGGTCAACTTTTAGAATTCAACTTTTGGATACAAAATTCAATATCCGAAAATCGAGAGGAATTACATTTTGTTGTAAAGCATGTGAAGAAATTTATAAAAATTTTTTCGATCAAATATCGAGGGGTAGTCGGAGGTACCCTTAAAGCAAAGCAGCCAATTGATACAAAAAACAAAAAAATCTTTTTAACTACTCGAATATATTCAAAACCGAAAAGTTGTTAAGCTCAGTTTTATTTTTTTCTGAAGTTATACTTATAAATAATAAAGGGAATGAAGATCTCGTAGCTAGATGTATCATGGTAAATGCAAGTTTTTTTTTCTGAAAATGTTCGCAAAAGCTCATAAAATACAAAATGTCAACTTTGATTGCCAATAACTTAAAAACCAATAATTATATTTTAAAATTTGTTTCTGCACAGGATATCCTAATATGTGTAAAGTAATGTTAAATTGTCATTTTGTCAAAATTTTGATTTTCATCCGGAGGGCTTTTGGCCAAAATCATGCCACGCGGGCCCATTGTGTAACGTCGAAAATTCTTCCATGCTATTCGTCCTCATTGGAAGAGTAGCTTAGACTGTGAGAAGTAATTAACTTCCCAAGTGTGTGTTTTATCTGTCCAAAAATTTTAATACTTTAGTAGAAGTTGCTTTTTTGCAACGCAGATTCAATTCCGCTTGAATCGCTGAAAGAGACATTTAATCATTACGAGTCCTACGTAGACCCTTAAAACATATCTGAACAAAAACTGCAACTTTTTTTGCTTCCAAAGCAAACAATGTATTTTTAGATACGAAATGTAAAATATATCGAAATTTTGTTACGCCCATTTTATTTAATAAATCTTCAAATTAATGAAAATTAGTAATTACTAGTGAACCCGGCGGCGAAAATCGCCAGATAATGTATTGCATAATATACAAATAGCTTTGCAGAAAATAATACATTGTCTTTATTCAAAAAAGCTAATATAATGAAAAGTGATAAATTAATAAATTTCGCTATAAACAATATTTGAAGTTGTGAAACCTTCATTCTGTGGAAGGACTCTTTGGTTTGGTGATTTTTCTACAAATACTCTTACTTCAGTAAAAAAGCGGGCTCGGCTCAATGCCACATTGAGCTGACCATGAGCATACACCGGATTCTCCAAATAAATTGCTACTTTGCTCAATGATTGCCCTTGGCTTTTGTTTATTGTCATTGCAAATGCCAAGGATATAGGAAATTGGTACCTCTGAATTTTAAAGAAAGGACCTGTTAGAAATGTTTGTTCGGGTTCTTCTGACATAGTTACAAACTATTTTTTCACGACTAATTATTATGCAGTTGACAGTTGGCTGATATTGAAAGCTTAATTATAGAGACGAGCGATATCAAGATTGTAGATAAAGCAAGAACGATTTTTAATCGAATTTCATATAGAGCACACCACCAAAATACAGATTTAATCGAAAAAATAACACCTTATTGCACATCTAGGTGTAAACAGCTTTCGATTGATACCTCATTTGTTAAAATCGCGCGATCCGTCTGGAAGCCTTTGATGTCACAAAAAACGGCCGTGTGTAATAAATATATAGATAGATAGATATTGATGAATAAATTCGAGCAGCGATATAGGCTAGCTGCCATAATTGTTTGCTTCCAAATTAAGTTGCTGCCGCTTAACTTTTGTTTATGGTGGCGAAACAGAGCGGGTGGCGCCATCTTTACTAAACTGCTGCCGCCATCTTGTGTCAATTGTACATTTTTCTATAAGACACTGTTTTGGCGTATCGCTTTTCAACAAGTTTGCGTTCAAACGTTGGTCTTGTATAATAATCTCAGATTCAGCTATATGCTTTCGCATTAAAATTTGACTATATGTATGTAATATAATACGGAAGCTAGACTTACCAAATTTGGTAACTAGTCCCCTTTAGGCCTAAAGGCCAGTACGCAGCCAAACAAACAATTGTCATGTAGATGGCGCAACTAACAATTGATGGCGCCAGTAACAACAGACAAGAAGTAAATATAAAGATGGCGTCCGTTAAAGTCGGGCGCAGACGACTTTGGGATACCCTGTACCACCACATTGCAATTAAGTCCGAACTATTGCTTAAGACCTCCAAAAGATATTTAATTCGGCAAATTTGGCTACGATATTTTCATAAACAAACAGAAATCAGTCGAATTTTGCACCAAACAATTTTTTTGACCGATCGGTCCTATGGGGACTATATGATATAGTCAACCGATTTTGATCAAATTTAGTACACTGATTGGAAACTATAAAAAACTTCCGACTGCTAAATTTGGTTCCGATATCTTCAAAACCAAACGAAACACACTCTCAAACACACTCTGAAACACCCCTTTTTTTTTTTTTTTTTTTTTTTTATTATTTTAGTTTCTTACAATTTTAATTTATACAATCTAAAAGAAACAAATTAAGTATGGCACCTAGTACATGTAAACTAATAAGCAATTTTTTTATAATTACACATTGTGTATACACATTATTACTAACCATAAGTTATTTTATCTATTAACTAGATCAGCAGGCTTTGTGCGTTTAAGTCTACGCATTATCTGGTCAGTCTGAAGAAGACACGATGCTTCAGCATTGACGTGTGTGCTGAGTCTGTTTTGATGTAACTTTGCACAGCGCGTGATCTCTTCATCGACGGTTGTGATATCGAGATCTCTATGCAGGTCACTGTCACGGACGTACCATGGAGCATTTGTGATTGCCCTAAGCACAATGTTTTGAAATCTTTGGATGATCTGCCGATTTTTTGTTGAAGTGCAACCCCATAGTTGGGCTCCATATGACCAGATAGGCGTAAGGACTTGCTTGTATAGCATGATTTTGTTAGAAATTGAGAGCGTGGACCTTCTCCCAATTAACCACTTCATTGTGTGAAATTTCTGGTTGAGTTCATTGATTTTTTTCTTTACATGCTCAACCCACCGGAGCTTGGCGTCTAATGTCATTCCAAGATATTTCGCTGTATCGAAATAGGGAATTTGTATACCGTCTAGATATAGCGGCAAATAGCTGATTTTTTTGTTTGTGAAGTCCACATGCACAGATTTAAGATTATTCAATTTAATTCCCCATTTTCTAGTCCACGCCGTGATTTCATTTAGCCCCGATTGTAACTTTCTTGTGGTTTCCAATTCGGATTTCCCTTCTGCAATTATAGCGGTATCATCTGCGAAGGTGGCTATCTTTGTGTTGCTTGGACTCGGCAAATCGCTTGCGTAAATTATATATAAAAGCGGTCCAAGTACGCTGCCTTGGAGGACACCAGCCTTTATTGGATATAATTCAGAATAGCTGCTGCCTTGTTTAGTTCTAAAGAATCTGTTGCTCAAATAGGACTCAAGTAACTCTGAGTAACTTTCCGGTAATATAGTTTTTATTTTATATATTAGACCTTCATGCCAAACCTTATCGAACGCCTGCGCTATATCAAGAAATACTATTGAGCAGACTTCCTTTTTCTCCAGAGAGTTTTTAATTATATTGGTTATTCGGTGAACCTGGTCAATAGTAGAGTGATTAGCTCTGAAACCAAACTGATGACTTGGTATCAGACTACTCCGCTCTATTTTTAGCATTATCTTTCTGATTAACAATTTTTCAAATATTTTTGACATCATGGGAAGCAGAGATATGGGTCTGTATGATTTTACATCGCTTGAGTTTTTGCCTGGCTTAAGGATCATTATTACTTCGGAGACTTTCCAAGAAAGAGGTACATATTTCAATTTAAAAGCAGCATTGATAATTTGAGCTAATTTAGCAATAGCTCTAACAGGTAATTCTTTTAGTACTTCAGTTGTTATGAGGTCATATCCTGGTGATTTGCGTGGCTTCAATTCCCTGTAGATAACCTCTATTATTTCTAGCTCTGAGACAGACGTAATAGTGTCTTCAAGACGGATAGTTTTGTTGAAGTGGCCTTTTCATTTTTTTGGTGCATTTCCAAAGCGAATAGTTTGTTGAGCTGTCGTATGTTAGGTTATGCAAATAATTCTGGAATGCTTCGTTTTTGAATCTCTTTATTTCATGAGATAATTGCTCTGTTAACTGATTTAGCTTTGTTTTGAGCCTAGGGAATCTCGTTTGCTGCCATTTTCGCCTTAGCTTTCTTTTTTCAGTAATAAGATTTCTTATGTAATCCGGATATGAGGAAATAATTTTAAAATTTCTTACAGGAGTACTACTCCAAGCAGACATTTGTATATGTTTTGTAAATGCATGTAGCTCTTCATCAATTTGATCACTACTGAGCATATCTGTAGATAGATCCATGTTGTCGTTTAATATTTTCCTGAAAAAGGACCAATCTGTTGAATTGTTTGATAAGGTAAGCGGTTGATTTTCAAGTACAGTCGTTTCGAAGAGTTTAAGGTATACAGGACTATGGTCAGAGTTGAGTTCATATCCAGATTCTGCTTTGAGTTTTGTCAATGAAATATTTTTGCACACATAAAGGTCAATTAGGTCAGGAATCTTCGTTGGATCGGTTGGCCAATATGTCGGTTCTCCTGAAGACACTACGCGGCATCCAGTTGCTTCGACTGCTTTAAGCAGCTCTCTGCCTTTTGTTGTCGTCAATCTTGACCCCCATATTGTATTTTTTTCGTTGAAGTCACCACCCATAATTAGCCTGTGTGCATATGTGTTAAGAAGTTGTTTATATTGCTGGCTCTTTATTTTGTGTTTTGGTGGGCTGTACACAGCAACAAATGTTAGCTTTTTATTCATTACTTCCGTTGTAACAGAAGTAGCCTGGAATTCTTCAGTTGATATTTTAACATCCTCATATTGTGTTAATGTTTTTTTAATAATTACTGCCGAGCCTCCTCGTGCATTATTGCTAGGGTGAGATGTGTGGTACACGTTATATTGCTGGAAACGAACAAACGAATGTTTCGTAAAATGTGTTTCTGCTACTAGGCACACATCTACGTTTTTTAGACTAAGAACGACTTCTAGTTCTCTTTGTTGTTTTTGAAGACCATTGGCATTCCATAGCATAATATTAAGCGCTTTATTCATTTTGATAATTTTGAGATCTGTTGTTCGAGCTGTGCAAGGCGCTTATCAATTTTGGAATTATGTTTGTCTTGTGCAGTAAGCTTAGCCAATATCTCAGCTAAGACTTTTTGCTGAAACACCCCTATGGGAGCTATATAATATAACCCCGATATCGAAAAAGTAAAATAAACTTGTCTCCCGTAGGAAAATAATGGATCTAATCTGAAAGTTCGGTTGCTCTAGCTCTTACCATATCTGAGATCTAGGCGTTCATACAGACAGACAGACGGACATGGGAATATCGACTTCTCTAGTCACCCTGACCATACTTTAGGTAACTTTGGGGGCTCTGCGACGTTTCCTTCTGTATGTAACATACATTTTCGGCTTGCACAAACTTAATATACTATTTGTACCATACGGTACAGGGTATAATTTTTTCAGTTTGCTTTGATTTCGCTTGCAGTCGGATTGAAAACGTATAAAAAATTTGAAATCAAAACGATTGTGTACATTTTCGGTTCCGGCACGATCGTGACTGTAGATTGCATTTGCTTTGCTTATGGCATCTCAGGATACATTTTGGTTGTACTTCGCTCTGTTGCAACATGTGCTGCAGAGAAACGTCTTAGAGGGTTGCAGCAGCGAAAGCGCATCGCCTTGTCTGATCCCTCACATGGCAACAAAAAGTTTCTCAGCAAATGCGGCGTATACGTAATCTCAATACTTACTACGTAACGTTTTTTTGCTGTAAGCTCAAAAATTAAAGCCAGTAATATTTTCTAATTTTCATGTTTTTCATTTTATTTATACATTTATATAATACACACATACATTTTTTCTAATTTTTTTCTTTAACATTTCTATAAATTCTTGTTGTGTTTTGTTTTTTTTTTGCTTTCAAACAGATTTAGTAACGCTTCTGAAGAACGGATCTGAACTCCGACTCCATCTAAACAAACATATTTGTATGTAAGCAACATTGACAGTATCAAGTTGCGTTATTACAGAATTATTATTATTATTATAATTATTATTTTGATAGTTTGTTGTGCTGCTATTTTCTAGTTTTTTTTAGTTGTCTGCAGTATCTAAAAAAAAAAATGCAAAAAGTTCGTTCTGTCAGCTTCATTTTTTAAACATATTATTTGGATTTTGTTTTTTATCAAAAATATACAGCATTCAAAGAATTGGAAAAGATTTTCCATTTAGTATAACTTTTATTATTTGATTGTTTATAAATTAGTAGAAAATACTTTTTGTTTTTGTTTACAAAAATACAAGAGGGTCCATAGGTTGCAGCAGATTTTTCCTGTTAAACAGTGTACATCAAGAGTATATAATAAATGTTAATTTTTTGTTACATATTGGTTTTTTTTTCTAATATGCATAGGGATAATTCTTTTACAAACTTTATTTTAGTTTTTTTTCGCATTTGTTATGACATTTTTTTAATATGCAGCTTTTTGTTGCTGAAACTATATTGGACTAAAAGGGTATACGCAGTTCGACAAATTTCGCGCGGAATGACAAAACTTCATATAAAAAAAAAAATTCCCTTTTTTGGGATATGCAAAAATTCCACACGAAATGTCAAAACTTCATATAAAAAAAAAAAATTCCCTTTTTTGGGATATTTTTTTATATAAAAATTTGACATTTCGTGCGGAATTTTTGCATGCTGCGTACGGGCCTTAACGAACAAAAGTTATTTTTATGCCTGTAAAAAAATAAAAAAGTAATAAATACTTGATAAGTTTTTCATTGAATTTCTTTTAGACATGTAGGTTAGGTTAGGTTATAGTGTTTGCCTTTCCTGAAATAGCCCAGACGCACTTAGGTACAAGGAGGCCCTTTGTGATGCCACAGCTAACGCTGGCCGAGAGCTGAACAGAGATTCCTTTATATCTGCGTATATAGGTATCAGTGGTCAGCACATGGTCAGCTCTGAAAAGGAACAGGCACGACTATCCAATTGTAACCGTATTATTGCTGAACCAAGCTGAAAGTTCAATGAACCTAGCAATTTCTCTGAGACAGAGGTTGGAAAGGTCTGTAAGGCTGGTCAGAAATGGAGACCCAAGTGTGCTAAGTGTCCATCTGGATAGGGAGGGGCATTGACACATGAAGTGGAAAACGATTTCCTCCTCCTTTTCAGAACCGCAGCCGCGTCAGAAATCGTTGAAAGGGGCGCGCATTCTTTCGGCATGCCTACCCATAAGACAATGTCCCGTAAGAATAGACGCAATGATCGATAGGGATTTACGATTCAATTTGAGCAACTTCCGAGTCTTGTTGCCGTCAAAATTTGGCCAGGTAAGTCTTAAAATGCGACAAGAATCCACATTGGCCCAGACATTGCGGGCGAAAGCCAAATATTTTTGTTTAATGGCCAGTTTGACTGTGGCCAGGGGGTACCGATGTCTATACAGTTGTAGACGACGGAAAGAAGGTTGTCCTGTTTGGCCAGTTCGTCCGCCACACAGTTTCCCGGTATGTTCCTATGTCCGGGTACCCAAATGAGATGAACAACGCATGTAAATAACGCAGCGAATGCATTCAAATGACAAAACGAATACATGCGATTTCTAAATAAAATGCATTAGGCTAAAAAACGAATATATTCGATTATTTTGCTATTAAGATATTTTTAAATAATGTTAAAATAGTAAAATAGGCTAAATTTTTATGACTTGGAGATTTTCACGCAACCCTTGTACTTCAATATAAAATTTGTAAAATATTTTGTTAAAAGTGCGTATCGGTTATTGCACTGCACTGTGGGCCCTGATTTTCATATTTTGGCCAAAACCCTGTCATTTGCATAATAATTTTTTTAGAGTGATGAAATTTTGCACACGTGTTCCTAAAGGATTGAACTATGTTTTTGGGAAGTTTGAGCCTCCTACGATATTTTTTGAAATATAGATAATGCAGACCAAAATTGGAAAAAATTTAAAAAAACCAAAAAATTTTTTTAACTTAATTAAAAAAAACACGCCTAATTAGAATTGGACCATATTTCACAGAGAGGTAGATATGAGCTCCTCATACCTTGAAAAAATAGCCTATACCCAAAATATAGAATGGTTTTGGAGTTATAGCCCCAAATAGTTTCAGCTTTACAAGCAAATTACAAAAAGACGACATCACCAATCCATCTGGTTTTTAAAAGTTATAATTTTTTGGCATGCTCTTTTAATTTTAGAAAAAAAATTTGAAAAATCCATTATTAAATTTTTACGGTTTTTCGTCAAAATTGATAATTTTAACATTTTTTGATTTGCATCTTGTAAGTATGCTACAAATTGTAAATTCCTTGTACATTTTAGTACAACTTTTGAAATAATGGTTATTGAGGCAGTTAAGAAATTCAAAAAATAGTAAAATTTCCTGGTGGTCAATTTTTAAAACTCAACTTTTAGATACAAAATTCAATTTACGAAAATCGGGAGGAATTACATTTTGTTGTAGAACATGTGAAGAAATTTATAAAAAATTTTTCGATCAAATATCGAGGGGTAGTCGGAGGTAGCCTTAAAGCAAAGCAGCTAAATGATAGAAAAATCAAAAAAATCTTTTTAACTACTCGAATATATTAAAAAAAAAAAAGTTGTTAAGCTCAATTTTATTTTTTTTCTGAAGTTATACTTATAAATAATAAAGTGAATGAAGATTTCGTAGTTAAATGTATCCAGGTAAATGCAGGTTTTTTTTTTCTAAAAATGTTCGCGAAAGCTCATAAAATACAAAATGTCAACTTTGATTGCCAATAACTTAAAAACCACTAATTATAATTTAATAATTTTTTTTTACAGCAGAGCTTAATATTTTTAAAATCATATTGAATTGTCATTTTGTCTAATGTTTGACTTTCTTCTGGGGTACTTTTGGCCTTAATCTGGCTACGCGGGCCCATTGTGCACTGTATCAAATTGAAACAAAATGGGTTGACCATATCATATAGCTCCCATAGGACCGATCGTTCAAAAAAACGTTTTTGGCGCACAATATGACTGCTTTTAGTTTGATTATGCAAATATCGTAACCAAATTTGAAAATAAATATCTTTTGGAGTTCTTAAGCAACATACCGGTTTTGATTGCAATGTTGTGGTACAGGGTAACCCAAAGTCGTCCACGCCCGACTTTAACGTACGCCATCTTTATGATTAACTCAGCTGTTATAACTTTTTACTAAGAAAATTGAAAATTAATAGCCATCCCAATTCCCAATTTCACCAAAACGAATTTTTAATTGGTTTAAAACCGAATGCTTGCAAGAGGCGTAAAGCTGTGCGAACAGTGAGCAAGAGAAATATGTGTAGACGACGGATTTGGGAGTACGCAAAAACGAATACGAAGAAAATTGTTTGTTTAGTTTTTTCATTTTCCGGAGCTTAAAAAACTAAAGGTAACATTATTGAAGCGCTGACAATGTAGGCCTTCGGCTAAAGGCATCATTAATTTAATTTGATTCGCTGTCAAACAATGTTTTGTTTACTAACATCGTATAAGTGTGACCAAGTATTTTTTCAAACGTTCTTTAACATTTTTCTGAGTTTACTTCATCGGATACAATAATCTCAAAGTTTTGAACGCATAAAGATCTGCATAGGTGGCAGAGTAAAGTATTTTCGGCTTGTAAAAGAACTACCCTTAAGATGCAATATATATAAAGGTGACGCTGTATGAGAGCTGCTAGGGAGAGCGGCAGCAACAGAGCGTGAGAGAGAGAGCGTGCGCTTGAGCACGATTTTTGCAATATTTAGATTTTTTTCTTGTAGACTACTTTTGTGCTGTTCTTTACTTTCGTTTCGAATTCGATTTATTTTTTTTAGTTCGATACACTTAAAAATCACTTTTAATTTTATATGCTGTGCTATGTATTTTGTTCTGGTTATTGTTAAGCATATATAATATACAAATAGTACATAAATTTTCTTTGCAGATTCGTTTTTTAGTTTAAAAAAAAAAAAATGTTCATAATCATCACATGGCATTAATACAGCTTGTTTTTGTTTTTTTTTTTGTTTTTGTTTCATTTTATATAATATATATATTGTACAATATTTATTTAGCTAAACATTTTGTTCTTGGCACACAAAAAAAAAAAAAAAAAACAAATCTTAAATGCTAAATAGTACATGGTTCTAAAAAACATTTAAAGCCACAGTTTTGCATTAATTTAGTTATAATTAAGTTAAAATTTTTATGAATTTGCGCTTTGTTTTTTTTTGTTTAGTACAGTTGGCATACAATTAACAATTAATTAATTAATTAAGCTAGGGGCACAAAAAAATTGTTGGCTTATAACATAAATATGTTTACATAGATTTAGCGTACTACATACATATAGTAGGTATACATATATATATAGTAAGTTTATATTAAATAACTTGCTAAAACAAAATTTATTAATTACAGTAGAATGTTTAATTATAATATAGATAATAATAATATTATACAATAATCTATGTACGTAAGTAAGTTTGTGTGTGTGCGTGTGTGTGTGTGTGTGTGTTCAACATAACCTCAACATACATGCTATATACGCCTTTTAAGCGCAGCCATAACAAAATTAACATCAACATGGTCACATTGTCAGATCGATACTGCATAATCGATAAATCGACTATGCTACGTCACTAGCTTTATCGATCGTTCAACGTGTCCTACTATTCAACATTTTAGTTACATATCACAAAACAGTTAACTGTTGCGGCCATAGCCGTTCTAACTATGAAGCTGCATAGAGCTCTCTATCACCTGCACTCGTTTCTACGTTTCAACCAAAAAATAAAATCGAAATCGATAACGTAGCTGTAAAAGGACGTTCATAAGCACTCAGTGTGACCAACTGAAGTTAAAATGGAGGCATGTGTAGATAGGGTTCTTTTTTCGAGAAAAAGCTAAGTAAATTAACGAATTTTGTTCGCATTTGTCTGACATTCGCAATTTAGGTGCCTCTAAGCTCCAAAATTGTATTATAAAAGCAAGGTCAATTATCAACAAGATTCTGAAAAAGATAATATAGAATTTTTTGATCGAAGTATGCTTTTGTACAGCCGTACAGAAGTATTGATGCTGCTTATTTTTTTGTTCCTGTCTCTCTTGACGTTATGGATAAAAAGGTTTTTTTTTTGAAATTTTTTTTAGCTTAAATTTTTGAGAATATTTTTAAAATAATAACGTTAGAATTTTAATTTTTTTTCAAGTGAAAACTTTTAAAAATTAAGGCCCATACGCAGCATGCAGAAATTCCGCACGAAATGTCAAAACTTCAAGTATAAAAAAATATCCCAAAAAAGGGAAATTTTTTTTTTATATGAAGTTTTGACATTTCGTGCGGAATTTTTGCATGCTGCGTATGGGCCTTTAGTTAAAAGGCTCTAGCAGGATAAGGTACTGGAAACTGAAAAGCACATCGATTTTGGAAATCTAATGACGCAGCGCGATATATAGGGAAAAAAAATTTCGCAAAATTTCAGTTTTTAAACTTAAAGGCCTATACGCAGTTCGAAAAATTTCGCGCGGAATGACAAAACTTCATTAAAAAAAAATATCCCAAAAAAGGGAATTTTTTTTTTATATGAAGTTTTGACATTTCGTGCGGAATTTTTGCATGCTGCGTATGGGTCTTAAATAAAAACAAAAAACTGTTTTTTTTTATTTAATTAAGCCGCAACGCGTTAAGTTTAAAAACTATAATCAAATGTTGCAAAAAATTGATGTTTTGCCCTATAAATCGAACGGCATCATTACTTTTCAAAAATCGTTGGGGGCAGTTTCCAGGACCTTATGAGGCTAGAGCCTTTTGGAGAATATTTTAAAGAGAATAACAGAAATATTTTTTATTTTGTAATTTAAAATTATGAACAATATTTTTAAATTTCGTAAAAAATTATAATATTATTTGTAAGCCAAAGTCCTGTCTCTCTTAATGTTTTGAGTAAAAAGTGTTTTTTTCAGCTAAAATTTTTGAAAAAATTGTATCTTTTGAGTTTAAATTTTTGAGAATATTTAAAATTTAAAATTTTAATTTTTTTTTAAGTTACAAGTTTTGAAAATGCGCTAAAATTTTGAAGAAAATAAAAAAAAATAAAAGTTTATTTTATAATTTAAAATTATGAAAAATATTTTTAAGTTTCGTAAAAAGTTATAATATTATTTGTTAGCCAAAGTTCTGTCTCTCTTAACGTTTTGGGTAAAAGGGGTTTTTTCAGCAAAATTTTTTGAAAAAATAGTTTCTTTTGAGTTAAAATTTTTGAGAATATTTTCAAGAGAATAACGATAAAATTTTAAATTTTAATTTTTTTCAGTAACAAGTTTTGAAAATGAGTTAAAATTTTGAAGAAAATTAAAAAAAAATAAAATTTTTTATTTTGTAATTTAAAATGATGAAAAATATATTTAAGTTTCGTAAAAAGTTATTATATTATTTGTTAGCCAAAGTCCTGTCTCTCTTCAAAAAAGAGTTTTTTTCAGCAAAAATTTTTGAAAAAATTGTTTCTTTCGAGTATAAATTTTTGAGAATATTTTCAAGAGAATAAAGATAAAATTTTAAATTTTAATTTTTTTTTAAGTTACAAGTTTTGAAAATGCGTTAAAATTTTGAAGAAAATTGAAAAAAAAAAAAGTTTTTATTTTAAAGAAAAAAAAAAAATAAAAAATAAAAGTTTTTATTTTAAAGAAAAAAAAGTAAGTTTTTATTTTGTAATTCATAATTTTAAAAAATATTTTTAAGCTTATTTTTTTCAATTTTCATTTGCGTTGACACAAATCTTAATTTTTTCTATGATTCATTAACGCTTTAGCTTTTCGAATTTTTGAAATTAAAAACAAAAATTATAAAATTTAAGACTCTTGTGCTTAGAAGCCATACTAAGAACAATATAAATAAATAAATTTTGTAAGGAAACTTAAGCCAGGACTCATATAGACTCTTATATACAAATTTTTTTTTCGTCCACTCGAATGCAAAAGTTTCTCAAAAAAAATCTATTTTAAAGGAGAATATACTACAACTTCAGGTATATATCGGACAATTCCGCTTGCAGTCGGCCCACTTGATCCTTATTGAAATTGAAGCCTTTCTTTACAGCCTAAGCGTTACAAATTTCCGCTTCATTAAATGGTCTTCGAAAACTAAACAATCCATTCAAAAACACAGCTGGTATCTATTTGTATGTACAGCACTGTACTGTATTGTTACTTTGATGGTTTTTGGCCCACAATTTTGAAATCTTTAAATGCAATTTTGAAACCATTTTTCAAGTAATTCCCGTCCAGAGCAGTGTCTGTGTGTATAGGTGTGTGTGTGTGTGTGAGAGTGTGGGATTTTTTTTTGTTCTAAGTTTCAAGTGCCGTTAAGTGACTACCGCCATTTGCATGGTTTGTATTTACCGTTGCATTCGCTGTTATCGTTGCGTTAAGCGATTCCTGGGACTTGAAAAGCGTTGTTGTCTCACTGGAATGCATCTCATCCTCATCCTCCTCATCCTCCTCCTCCTCCTCCTCCTCCTCCGCCTCCTTCTCCTCCTCCTGCTCCAACTCTTCGTTTACATGCTGCTCGTTATCTTCATCATCATCTTCACCAAGCGGCTCTGAGCACTCATCCAAGTGCACTGTAGGCACCTCTAGCGGTTGACGTTCCTTATGCTGCAAACTGTCCGCTGTCTCGGGCTTACGTCCTGTATACAAAAATACTTCCATATGATCTTTACCCTTAACATAGACACTGCCGCGTGGCTCAAATTCATAGCGCGCGCTCAAAAAGGGCAAACAATCCTTGCCCACCTGTATATGATTGGGTAGACCCGTAGAGTCCATGCGTGATGCCACATTAACCGCATCGCCCCAGATATCATAGTAGAGCTTACTGGTGCCAATAACGCCGGCGGTTACATCGCCTATATTCAAACCAATGCGCAAAATCAGATTAAATTCAAGCAAATCCTTGTTGAAAGCATCAACTACGCCCTGCATGGCAATCGAGAATTCCATGAGCGTATGTATATGCTCATCGCCGCTGCCGCGATGCGAAGGATCCAAGCCGCTGGCCGCCATAAAGGTTGAACCAATCGTCTTGATCTTTTCGACCGCACGAAACTCGGGTCTTGAGAGCAGCTCATCAAAGTCGCCTATAAGCTCGTTGAGCACACGCAGAAACTCCTTGCCGCCCAAATAGCTCTCGTCGTACATCTCATTAAAGTTGACAATGGAGGCAAATATGATGGCTATGTTATGATGATTCTCCGAATACTTGGCCGTATTCTTAAGATGCTCGGCCACATGTTTGGGTATAATGTTGTGCAGCAACATGTCCGCCTGGTTTTTCATGTTCTGTACACGCACCTTGTCCTGGTTGGCCACCGCATTGCCATAAAAGGTCAGTCTGTAGCCAATTTCAAACTCGCGATTTAAAAACCAGACCAAGATGAGTATGAGCAGCAAATCCAAATAGATTTCCACATGATAGTCTTGAAACCACTTGAATTCCTCAAAGTAATTGGAGTCTGAGGTTTTGTTGCTGCCAAACGGTTCATCGGCATCCGCACGTTTGGAGTAGACCATGAGTTGACTGACGGCTATGCCTATAAAGCAGAGCGCCGCCAAGAAGGCCAGTATATTACGCATCCAACAATTGAGCTGCGTAAAGTTGCAAAAATGCACAATGCACACAAAGATCAGAAAGCCATAGTGATACTCAAAGGCCTGCAGCTCGTTCAGATCCAGCAGTAAAAAGCTGGCTATGATCAGCATCACTGGCATGGCCATGAGCACGGCCAGACATATATGCCAGGGATACCAGCTGGAAATGGCTTCGAATATGCGATCCGTGCAAGATTCAAGCTGTGCCGACGACTCTGCGCCAGCGGCCATATTGAGACTACCATCGCCGCAGCTGCCGCTGGACTTGGAGCGTAAACGTTTTCCCACCTGGCGTCGGCACATCTGACGCGTAAAGAGAAATAGCGCAAAAATCTGTATGGTTGTAAAGCAGATGAAGAGCGTTAGCCAAAGATAAAAGCTGGGCGTGACCGTCATGAGAAACAGCGAGATGGAGATGCACAAGTAGACCGCCATTCCAACGAATATATCAATGTAGGTATTGTAACGCGGCGTGGCCAGCGTGGGCGGTCCCTCCGTCTCATGCTCTCGGCCAAATCGATGCGCCTTGGAGCGAAAGTCGCGCTCCATTTGGCGGGACTTAAAGTACAAGCTAAAGCGCCGCAGCGGTGCCTTGACCAGATAACTACGCTGCGATTTGGCATTATCCCGCACACAACGTATTAGCTGCAGATCCGATTGTTTGCGCAGCTGCTGTAAACAGGCAGCCAAGGGATCGGCTACGGGCTGCATGGGCTGCACTATGGGCGGCAGCGTCACATGCGGCAAGGAGGGATCACCTATATTCGATATGCTCGAGGTGGAGCTGGTAAAGTAGCCGGAGACGCGATGCTGACTAATGGCCGATTGGTTGAGCGCATAGATTTGCTGCTGTATTGAGGAGCGTCTGGAATTACTCTTGATGCCCGAATCCTTGCGAGAGGTGGCCGATGGGCATATGCTCAGACCATCGGGCCATATGCTAGAGTTACGTGAGTGGGCGGCATTTGGCAAGGCCAGCGGATGACAACGTTCCGGTACCGCGCTACAGCTGCTTAGGTTGACATTAGCATTGGGTGTAGTTAGCAGTGGATGCTGTGCAGCGGCAGTGCTGCAGTTTGTTGGAACGACTGCGCCGGGACTGTGCGGCTTTTCAGCAGCTAAAGTGGAGGCGCGTGGTCGCGGCAGCGGTGAGCTTTCCGAGGCACCACTGCGTCCGCACTGTGAACGATAGCTGCCGGAGCGACCAAACGGTGAGATATCGCTGCGGGATTGGCTTATATAGGAGCGCACATCAATGACATCATCAAACATAGAGTATTGGCCAGGTGAGCAACAGCCCAGCGGTGCATCGCCGGGTGAGCGCATGCAGCTAGAAGCTAGCGCTGTAGATGTGGCTGCATGGTGTAGCACGGGTTTTTGCGGTATTTCCAACATTTGGGGTCCACCAGAGGCGCGACTGCTGCTGGCTTCAACGAGCAAGGGCCGTTGCGGATAGCCACCATTGGGCTGAGGTTCTATGAAGGCCAGGCTTTCCTCTGCGGGTGTTCTAGCGCTGATGCCAGTGCCGCTGCTGGCTCCAGCGCCTAGCTCTGTGCTGGTGGATTTGTCTGTGTTGTGCTTGGCCAGTTCCTCGAATTTCTTAAGAAAGCGCGGCACCTTCCAGACCTTGAGCTTGATCTTGGAACGTGTCTCCTGGGCGGTGCCATTGCCTTGCGTCTTGCTGACGCGACAACAGCTGTTGTCCGTATCCGTCTGCGCTTGCTCCACAGGCTGCTCATCCGAATCCAGGCTGCCTGGCAACGATTTGGTGGTTATGATAATTTTTGGACGTTCGCGCATGACTATAACTGGCGGTATGCCGGCTGCTGCGGGATGCATAATGCCACGCTCGAGATCACGCTCCCGGCTATGGGATTTCTTGCGCAGCTTCATACTCAGCGAGGTCAGTCTTGGGCGTATGGAGAGAACAGGCGAGGGATTCAATGAATTGGACAGCTGGCCGACTGGTGAGGCGGGCGGTACATTTGGATGTATTGCTGAGATGTTGGTTGCGCTCTGTGACAGCGAGACGCCTTGGGCACCGGGTAGCATTAGCGTGCTACCGCCGGCATTCACTGGTATGCTGGGGCTGAGGCTGTTGGCCCTGGAGACGTCTTTTCGTCGGCCCACAACAAAGTAGGTGCGGTGGCCTATGATTGACAAATTAAATGCAAATATAGATGTAATAATTTCAATTTGGACATAATGCTGCAGTTGTTGTCTTACCAAAGACCTCCTCGCCTTCCTCTAGATAATAGGCATCACCCAGAAAGCTAGAGGTCTCCTCTGAGATGTGTACCTGCTCCGGCTTGCCAGAAGACTCCATTCTGTTAAGGAATAAGAAGTTAAAATTCGTTTAGCCTTAAGTCTGGCTTATAGCTAGCTCCATTTCAAGATTTCTGCACTTACTTGTTGGCTAGCGTAACATCATTGCTCCAGACATCGAACTTAACTCGTCGCGTGCCCACAATACCGCACAGTACTGTGCCCGTATGTACGCCCACACGCATCTTAACGCCCTCATGACGCTGTGCATCAAAGCAGCGCATGGCATCAATCATGCCCAGACCCATTTCAACGCAGCAAATAGCATGATCAGCACGCGGCTCCGGACAGCCCGAGACGCAATAATAACAATCGCCCAAAGTGGAGATCTTCTCACAGCCGCTGAGCGTGCAAAGATCATCAAAACGCTCGAACAGATCGTTGAGTATCTCCACCAGCTGCTCGGCTGTCTTGGTGGAGGACATGCGCGTAAAGCCTACTATGTCCGCAAACAGTATGCTCACGTTTTCCATGCTGTGCATGTGAAAGGGTCGAAATAACGATTTAACATCATTAGAGACTCTTGGACGCATATAATGTGACTCCGGTGGCAGACGTCGCTCTCCGTTTGCATCCAGAGCGGCGTTGTTGCTGCCACCCTCGTTAAGCAGCATATCAGCCACCTTTGGCGGCATCACCGAGTGTATCATCTTTTCCTTAAGTTGTTTCTCCATTTCTAGCTGGCGTCGCACCAGCAGATTCTGGCCCACCTTCATAAAGGTACCTCGCATGCGTACTAGATTCATGACCAGCACATGCACGCCCACCAAATGCACGCTCAGATGTGCCATAATTCGCAGCATTAGTATCTTATGGCTGGGATCGCCACCCTGTGGACTACCAGCGCAGCCTTCACCGTGCACAGCACTGCAACCAATGACCATATTGGAGACCAGCTCAAATGCTATTGAATAGCATATGGCAATGCTGGCTCCTAGCCACAGTGGCATGGGCAGTGCCGTATAGATAAGCAGCACAATCTCCAGGCATATGGCAAAATGACCCAATGGACTAAAGGCTCTGCCCGTATAGGTAAGAAATGCCAGCGAAGCGCTGCATAATAGCAATGCAGTCAGCGCCGAAGTAAGCTTTCGATGTTGCCTATAGAGATCCCAGTGGGTGAAGCACATGGCCATGATGGTGACCAAAGACAGCATGGAGAATGAACTTGATATGGGACGCCAGAAATCCACGGAGCCGCCATCGATTAGAAAATACAGGAACCAGACCACCGAGCACAGTAATATATAGGAAAGCGTAAATCTGCAAGAAAAAAAAAAATTGATTTATTGGTCAACATCTGGGTGAAATCGGGTTTTGGGAACGCCACGAAATAGCTAAGTTCAATTAGAAGCTTAAGCAATTTTTATTTTTTTTCTAGTTTAAACACTGTTGTTGGAAAAAGGAACACATAAGGTTACTTTTGTAAAAACTCCTGGCGCGGGGGAATCCCCCCTCACCCCACTCGATGGGCCAGGCTACAGTCATGGGGTTTCATTGGATAATTTTACCCCCAAGTGAAGAAAGTGGTTGTAAATTGTGAAACTCTCCTACAGAGCAACGTTGCCAAATTTCACTTGCTTATAGTGCTCTTTCCATTCATTTCAACGTTGCCAAATTTCTCTTGCTTATATTGCTCTTTCATTCGGCGAGATCTAGATGTTCATACGTCTCTTCAAATTGGGGGTTTGGAAACACAACGAAATAGCTAAGTTCAATCAGAAGCTTAAGCATTTTTGTTTTTTTTTTCTAGTTTAAACACTGTTGCTGGAAAAAGGAACACATTAGGTTACTCTTGTAAAAACTCCGGGCCCGGGGGAATCCCCCCTCCCCCATCTCGTTGAGCCTGGCTGCAGGGTTTGGGCTTCGTTGGACAAGTGAAGTGAGTGGTTTTAAATTGTGAAATTCTCCTACAGAGCAACGTTGCCAAATTGCACTTGCTTATAGTGCTCTTTCCATTCATTACAATGTTGCCAAATTTCACTAGCTTATATTGTTCTTTCATTCAGCGAGCTTCATATCTTGATCCCCTTATTTGTAAGCTGCCTGCATCTCTAATGCAAACAAGCTTATGTGGACTTTTCCGCTCCTTTTACAGCATCACTGCTACGCCCATGTCTCCACCAAGTATTTAATATGACAAACCTTAAGCCACAATCCAACACCCTGTAGATAATTACTAACTCTGTCTGTTGGACAAACTTTTTATGACTTATTCAGTCAAGTGGATTTCCGTTTCTGGCAGCCACTTGCCGGATGCACACCAAGTATTTACCCTTTTGGAAGAGCTGTTTGTTGATAAAAACTTTTGCACACAAAACTTTTGCCGCAGTGCATTCATTAAGTCACCAAGAAGTTGATGATGTTGCTGACGATTTAGGGTCTGTACAGAACAAAAGATGCTCGGCGTCGGGACACTTGGTCCGACTACGACAACACTTTACGGAAAACTTGTACTCAGCCAAGTTGGCTGCCACGTAATGACATTTTTATTTCACCATAATTAACGCTAATTGACATTGCTTGTCACAGTGGGCAGTAGGACGCGGGATGTTGAGGTGGATAACAATGACAGCTGCTCCAAAAAGTATAACCACAATATTAACCAAAAAAGGATTTATTCTGAGCTAAATGTTTAATACGCTCATTATTTCCGAAAAAAACTTGAGATTTTTGTCAACTACATCTTTTGGCGTTCCGGCATAAGCAGTTAAGTATATTTTTGGCAACATTTTGTTAAGTCAAATTTACTTATCTAAGGCCCATACGCAGCATGCAAAAATTCCGCACGAAATGTCAAAACTTCATATCAAAAAAAAATTCGCTTTTTTGGGATATTTTTTTTTATATGAAGTTTTGACATTTCGTGCAGAATTTTTTCATATCATATCGAAACTTCATATCAAAAAAAAATTCCCTTTTTTGGGATATTTTTTTTTATATGAAGTTTTGACATTTCGTGCGGAATTTTTGAATGCTGTGATTGGGCCTCTACTCAAGAACTTTTTACATTCCAGTTCATTATAATATATGTATCAAGCAATTTAAAGTGCGATTGTGTTTAAGATCCCCCCAGAATTATTGTAGGCGTGTTAGCCTTTGTAGACTTAACTGATTATGCCGGGCAGACAAAGACATATTGCTCATATTCCAGCTTATTTCGGAGAGAATATTTTACTAACTCAAAAAGGCTTTCTTTAATCATCTTTTTAGCAAATCCTCTTAAGAAATATTTTGTTTTTTTTGAAATGTCTTATAAAGCTTCAAAGTTGAGTTTGAAGAACTCTTCGCAAACTGTTTAGCAATACGAAACTTTTAACTTTTAGCCAGTTCTTCTTATCAATTAAGCCTATAATCTAAACTGCTTTCGCACCAATTTAAGCAAAGATATTTTTAAATGTTCTTCCTTAAGCTTTTTGCTTTGAATTAGCAACACAGATCTGATAATCTAAACAAATAAAAAAAAAACGAGTTATATTAGCTCTAAATTAATTATATTATGTGTTCGCTGTTGAGAATTAAAATTTTACCATACAACTAATAGTCTTTTCTTGCAGCAAATAAAGAGATGATTGTTCTAAGGCCTTAAAATCTTTTCGTGTTGTCTAAAATCGAATAAAATCTTGATACCATAAGAAAGATGAAAGTTGATTAAACAAAAGATGATGTGCTTTAAATGACAATCAAAAATAATCTTTAGCTACTTAAAAGATTTTTGATTTCTATTTCTCAGCAGAATTAATTTATTTTAAAACATTTATTACTAATTTTTAGCCTCATCAAGGCATTATCTTCGAGTACTGAGCCTGAAAAACTGCAAAGCACAAGTTATGTTGAAAGATGATTAGGATTCTTCTCGCTTTTACTTGTTTAATAAAAACATGATGTTGGATACACTTAAAAGATGTTTCTTTATAAAAATTTTATAGAAATTTACGCAAAACTGTAGTACATTTGGTTAGATTCGGGTACAACCCGAGAAGTTTCGAAGCTCGGGATTGCGTTCAAGCTTAAGGCTCTGAAATTGCTAATTAAGACTTTATCTGTAGCTGCTTTACCTGAGCAACTGCAAATGGGCAGAATTGAAAAAGATGATTAACAATCATCTCGCTTCATCTTCTTCAATAAAAATGAGATGTCTGCCGATATAACAGAAAAATAACATCATCTTACAAGTTGTGCAGTCTCTCTTATCTGAGATGAAAGTTAAACTGCAGCTGACTTAAAAAAATTTTGCGCCTATTTGCAACAACTTAAACATTTTTTTTTTCAGCTAAAAGACTGATAATACAGACCAACATGGTTTAGTTGTTGGAAAGCTAAGGGTCATATCCGAAGTAATTTGCTGCATAAAATCCGAGTCCGGGATCAGAATTGGCCTATCACGTCAGGATTTTGAGATATTTGAGGTTATTCACCCGAAAAACTGAGTTACCTCCTACTTTTGCGGTTATGTACAGGGTGAAAATAATTTTTGTAGTCTGTCACTCCAGTTACATCACTTAGTACCACTCTTACCCTTTATTTTAAAAGTTCAAGCTATCATTTACGATTTTTTTTTTTTTCAAAGTTATGTCTATTCAAAGTGACGAAGTATATCCCCTCGACGTCATTAGCATTTCACAGGTCTACAAATACCGGAGCTATGTCAGTTGTTGAAAAGCTTATGTTCATTTCCGAAGTAATTTGCTGCGTAGAATCCGAGGTCAGAATTGGCCCATCACGTCAGGATTTTGAGATATTTAAAAAAACGCCGTTTTTCGGGTAAATAACCTCAAATATCTCAAGATCCTGACGTGATGGGCCAATTCTGATCCCGGATTCGGATTCTACGCAGCAAATTACTTCGGATATGACCCTTAGCTTTCCAACAACTAACATGAGCCCGGTATTTGTAGGCCTGTGTAATTTATTTTTATCTAGCTTTAAATTCTTCTAGTGAACAGTTATCAACATTCGGCTATGTTGGGTAAACTTTTTCTCATGAAAGATATTTGATTATCTTGGTTTATCTTCGTCACATATCCAACAAACGGTGTAAAATCTTATCTCACAATTCATAATGCAGGATTGATCAACAATCTAGAATACTCGTTGGAATATCTGGAAAATTGCATATTGCAGATCAGATGCGGATTCATGATTGGGGGGAGGGGGAGATAAAATTTCAAAGTGTATATATATGTCAGAGCTGGCGACCCATTTTTTTAACTTTTTGTTGGTGGGGGGGTTAAAACTCCCTAAAAACCCCCCGTGGATCCGCCACTGTTACTCCTACGAGTTAATTATGTTATTCTTTTCTTGCTTTATCTAAGCTCTATCAAAAACAAAACTTTTTGTCTTTACCTGCAGTAATGCAAAACTGGGTTGACTGCCATAATTTGCTTTGTCATCTTTTCATAGAATAAATACAATTTTTTTTTTCCTCGTTGTTACTCCTCTTGGGAGCTGAGGGCCACTACAAGAGCCTTCCATCTGACTCTCCATTTCAAACTCTTGCATTGGTTTCAGTAATCATGTTTCAGTAATCATGTTTTTCTGGTGGTTGGCCGGATACGACTTATACCAGTGGTGGGGCTGCCGTTCGTGATGGGGCTACCATCATACTAGTTCCCAGGGGAAAGAGCTCATCTTACTGACTTAGCACACTTTTGCTCGCCTCGCCATCTATTGGCAAAGCTGAGCAACAAGATGACAACGGTTTGTGTCCTTGCTGATCGCATTGATCTTGATCGAGCTTTTCTTGCAAAGCTGTGTGCTGAAGTGATGCTAGCTGGTGGAATAGCGTGACTGAGTTTGGTTTGCCAAGGGTAGGAAATGTTGGAAAAACAGGAATAATGTGGTTATGGGGATTTTGGCGCTGAACGAACCAGGGACCTCTGGGATTGGAGTGCAGCTAGGCCCCATAAATCAAAGTAAGAGACTTCAGATTGTTGGAGCTTTAAGAATCTAGCATTCTGTTTATTGCATCTACTACCAGCAGGCAAAAGGCCCTCTCAAAATCTCGAGCTAAAACAAATCTTTCGATTACAATGCTTCTTTCTCCAGAAATCTTTAGAAGAAGTAAGCTTCAAGATGATAGCTTATGCGCTTAAGCAGGTTTTCATCTATCTCATCGCTCAGTTTTGCGTAGTTAGGATAGTTTAGTTACGAAAACAGAGCTTAGTAGCCAGGTGTCGGGATTCTTGAGTATTTTGCCAGGCCCAATGCAACAACAAGGCGCTGTGGCAATGCACGCCAGCGAGTCGTTGATAAGGCAGGATGGTTCCTTAACGCTAGGAATAAGATCAGAAGCCCTCTGACAAATCCAGATTCCAGCAACTTAAGCACATATAGACAACAACGGCGTATAAAGCGTCGGGACATGCGTAGTCGACTTAGAAAACGGAATAGTATAAAAAGCCAGAGATTCTCCATGAGCATGATTTCCAGTTTTTGACTACCCTCGGTATAGATGCGTCCCAAAACAATGCAAATAAAGGTCAAAAGAAATACTAAACTCATGGTGGGTAAAACGGAATTTTGAGAATTTTAAGTAAAATGAGGTCGAAATGTTTTTTTTTTTGTTAATTAATTTAATTTGAACAAAAATTTAAAATGTTTGACATAATTTGCTGTAGATTAGGTTTTCGAAAATAGAGCAAATGCGGAGTTATGTAAGTTTTCGAAGTTTATATGCATATATGAGAGTTCGCAAAAAACTGAGGGACTCGTACGCAAAAAACCCGGGTCCGAACCCGCCCCCAACCAAGTGTTTTGCGAGTTCTGATATGTATACACTTCGAAGTGAAAAACATCCCCAAGACTGAATCCTGGATACGCACCTGCGTATATCCAAAACACACTCTATCCCCCCAAACGCTTTCTGCATTTCTTGAATAGTTTCACAATCCTTTGTTTTTTGGTGAAAAGTGGGTGCAGTGCATCCCAATATCGGACACCGCTTCGAGGACCTAAAATTTTGTACTGTACTATTGAGGAATTATTGGACTGTACGAAATCGTAGCTGCTGTGTCCATTTAAGCGAAATGGCATTGACCTGCTGTGGCAAGTCAATGGCACTTGCGTGTCTGCTCACACTTGCCAGCTCTCTATTACGCTATTTCGCTTAAGCATACCTCCTCCTCCTCTTTCGTGTGCACACCAAACGAACATTTATAGCAGCAATTTGGCCATGCTGCAGTACTAAACTAATTTGCCCCCGGGCTCTAGCAGTCTTTTAGGCGCCACATTTTGTTGCACGTTGTACGTGCCAGGGTTGTAATCGCACGCAGCGGAGGAGTGTGAGAGAGCGGCAGTAAAGGGTAGCGCAGAGACGAAAAGCAAACAACATAGTTAGCTCGTTAACGGCCAAGAACTAGTTCGTCAGGAGTACAAGCTGCAAAGGAGTAGACCGTGTCTACGTTGGAATAGACAAAATTTCGACATTAGGTAATAAGTTAAAGAAACATTTGTTTTAGTTTCAAGCGTAGATTACGCAGTAGCCCTTATTTTATAAAAATTACAAAATAGGTTTTACAAATAATCGCTACCACCAACGTAAAGGAATTCAGCTTTAAGCCGCGTTTTCTACCTTCTTACTTCAGTATTGCATTAGTCTTTAAGTTGGAACACCATTGTTGCATTACCCTTTGCGACCCTTTTGACGACAAGCATCGAAAATCCATTATGCTTGAACCGTTTGTGAATTATAAGCACTCAACAATGAAAATCAATATATAGGTTCGATCGCTTTAACCGTTTGTGAATTATAAGCACTGACGTTCGTGTTGTAATGAAAGTTGCCTACTAAGCAAGTATCTTTAAGAGTCTGACCATTTAGTGCTTACTACTGTACGGAAATACCTTTTTTATTTTTTTCGTAAACAATACAACTTAATTTTATTTAATGGTAAAACGATTAAGTATATTTATTTTTATATCAGGATTGATTTCAAGTAAATTTTGAACCAAGCTATATAACTAGAAGATTTTGAGAGTAAGTTAAATAGTGAACTAGTAGCAACTATTTTTGAACTAGTTCACACTAAGCCACTTATTTTAAATATAATCAGCCGTGCTCCAGGAACCGAAACCGAATATTTTATTCGCGAAAATAAATGACATTTTTGCAATGTTTTCAATTTTTTAATAAAAGGCAGTCAGCTGGTTACACATTTATCGGAAAATATTAGGGAAATTTACACATTTATCGAAAATAAAAAGGGAAATTATCGCCAAATAATTTCGGTTTCCGGAGCACGCAAAACCGAATTCGATTAAAATTGTTCGGTTTGGATTTCTCGGTTTCCGGAGCACATCTGAATTTTACATGACTGACTTACTGAACTCATTTCAAATACCCACAAGCTTAGAGTAACTAACGACTAGTAACCAGATCACTAGTATTTAAACTAGTTCTGGGAAAGTCTCATCAATAGAAGTGCAGCAACGTTTTCTATTTACTGCAGAATGAAAAACTTAATTTATCTTAAAAAAAAATATAATAAAAACATTCTTAAGGGGTAACACCTATGTAGAATCGATTTTAAATTGGTAATTATGTTAGAAATAATGTCTCGAAGTTTCAAAACCTTAAAAGCTTTTTTTCTTGAAACCACTTTTTTCTTAATGGCCTTACGAATAACTCAGTCAATTTTTATCCGATCGCTGCGAAAATTTGACAAAATCTTTCTAACATTCTAGGATTTTGTCAAAATAATAAAAACATTTTTCTTTTTTTTTTTTTTTGACCAAAAACATTTCTTTTTTAACTTATAGCAGTTTTTGTAAAATTTATATTTTTGGTCCATAGATTGAGAGGAAAATTTTAGCGCAAAACTGGCATCCGAATTTGCAAGTCTCTTAACTTTGGAACTAAGTCCCTCATCTCATGCTTATATAAATGTGGACCTACCGGAATCAACTCGTTTCTGAAGCCTAATTTCTTACACTCTACCATACAATAAAGTAGCTCATCAGACATTTTCCAACAACTTTTTCATAATTTTATGACACTCAAATTTGTTCTAAACTGACTTAAAAACAAAACAGAAACTTCCAAATGCTGTCTACCTTCCCTCTACTCAGTATTTTCATCTGACGTCATAGACATCCATAAATATGGCATCTGCTCGGATTTATTTTCAGCTATTAAAGCTGTAGCTAATGAGTAGTCTAGCCAACAGAATGCAACTCATGAATGACGCGCAGCTCATTACAAAAATAATTAAGCTTTAGGTAAATAACAACTAGTAGCTAGAGAGAGAACCCTTTTGCATGTTTTCTGCAGTGTAAGACTTGACTGCTTAACTATCGACTAATAACTTGCTCACTAGTTTGCTCACTAGTTGCGAGCAAATCACGTCTACCGACTAGTTGCCAGACCACTAGTTTATGAACCAGTTCTGTACCATTCGCATGAACTAGTAAAAAAACCCTTTTGCATGTTTTCTGCAGTGTAACACTTGACTGTTTAACTACCGACTAATAACTTGTTCACTAGTTTACAAACTAGTTGCGAGCAAATCACGTCTACCGACTAGTTGCCAGACCACTAGTTTGTGAACCAGTTCTGTATCATTCGCGTTTATTAAAGTGTGGCAAAGCTTGCAACACGTTTTGTTGCAACAAATGAAACTGCATTAGAGCCACTCCTTGTTGACCGAAAGAACGTCTCAATGTCGTCGCAGGCAGCCAAGGCAGGTAGTTGTTCGATTGGGTGCCCTGCTTGGTTTTTGTGGTCTCCAACATCGTCAGCGTTGTCGTCGCTTTCCGCGGCTAGTTACAAAAGCGAGGTTAAATACCATTTCAACCCCATTTCAACCCCATTGCAACCCCATTTCGACCAACTGAGAATAAGCAAAGCGTTCGTTATGCGGTTATGTCGACTGTTATGACAATGGCCTCCGGCTGGGCGCACATGCCATGGCAAAAATTGGGTGTGCGTGTGTGTGCATGTGCGTAAGGTTAACCAAACTTCAATCATTGGTTGTTATACTGTTGGAAACAACATAAATATCACACATACGTCATGTTGCCAAGGCTAGCTTACAATATCTATGCTAGAGTTGAGCATGGGATCAGACAAAACTTGGGTAATAACTCGTATATATTATATGATTCGTAGGATGCACATTTCAGCGGATTTGAAAGGAGTATACTTTGTAACAGAGTTGCGCTTAAAGTTTCATATTTATGCCAAGGCGTTTTTCTTATATTTTGCAGCCTCCAACATCTTTTTTTAATTTTTCTTTTTTTAAACATTTACCAACACTAGTTTTTTAGACCGTCTGACTTTTGACTCACCTGTAACGCATGCGCACATGCGGAAAGACGCTGGCCTGGAATTGTTCCTCCAGCACTGGCGAATCGAATTTCGGATCCAGCCAGGATTTGGCCGCAGCACGCTCAAAGGCAACTGGTAGCATTACACTGCAGCAGGAATGACGGCGACCCGTTTGACTTAGATAGGTTTGTATATGCGGCGCCAGAGCGATTTGTATATCATCGGTGGAATTGGCCCGACTATCGTTGACTAGAACGCCCGGCGGCATAGCAGTAAAGCTAACCGACTGACGACGCGACTGTAAAGAGATGGCAACAAAGAGACCGAGTTATAACCTTATTAAAAATTTTACAGTTCAAGTCAGTATACCAAATATAGGTCAGCAAATAAGTGAGCCTCCAAAAAGTATGCTATGCTTAATGCCAAGGCTCAGAATATGGCACAATGCTCTTAATTTGTCCTTCATACTTTGCCTTTTGCCATTTGTTGGCTTCAAGTGCTTGAGCACAAAATGGCGTTCCCTTACAAAGTACAGGGCCGGAGTAGAACATGTGTAGCGTGAAATTGTGCGGGCGCCGTGAAATTTGAGCATTCCATTGCGACTACCCACAGATTTATTTTGACGAGATTTCTTTAATTATACAGCAAGACAAAAATATCGTTTTCGCGCTAATTCTATGTTTTCTTTGGTTTTTTGTTGTTACGTCAGACGCTTGAGGTGTTTTTTTTTTTTTAAGTCTTGGATTTGGTTGCAGTCAGAAACGTGTTAGGTCAAACTCTTGAAGACAAAATGCTACATATATATTTTTGTCGCTTCAGTAATCAATTATTTTTACACGGACTTATGTAGAAATTGTTCCAATTATAACACATACGTAATAGTATAAAAAGTTTATACAACCACAACGATTCTTTACAAGATTTTCGAATTTTTGTAAGAATATCGTCGTTATCGAATAGGCGAAAATTCCAATTTAATGCCTTAAGGGGTCTACGCAGTTCGAAAAATTTCGCGCGGAATGACAAAACTTCATATAAAAAAAAAATCCCAAAAGGGATATCCCAAATTGGATCTTACAAAACAATTGTGTTTCGAAAAATTTCGCGCGGAATGACAAAACTTCATATAAAAAAAAACCCCATTTGGGATATCCCTTTTGGGATTTTTTTTTTTATATGAAGTTTTGTCATTCCGCGCGAAATTTTTCGAACTGCGTATAGGGCCTTACGAAACAATTGTTTTTTTAAATAAGCTATCGGCCGGAAAACGCATACGAACCTTTTACTCGGATTAGTTTTGAAAACAAATGTTTGGTGCTGCCAATTTCACCAAACCGAATTTTTCATGTGGGTTCAAAGCGCATGTTTTGTTGCAAGAGAAATAAGAACGAGGGCTTAAAAAAGCGCAAAATAATTTTTTATATATTCTTTGATATTCTTAGATTATATTTATGCCAACTAAAAGTTATATATTTATTAAGAATTATTTTGAACTATTTTTTTTATGTCTCTACCCAAAAAATAGCATGCACAGGCAAAACGAATTTCTTTATCATAAACGAACACATGACCGATTGGTGCGACAGGGTTGCCGCGTTATACAAAGTAAATTTCCCTTGTAACAAAAATAGCCAAGTCTCGTTTAATTTCAATAAATATTGTTGCTGAAGTAGTATTTGTGTGTAATTTTGTTAATATAATAAAGAACCATGAATGAAAGAATGAAAACAACATATACTTAGTAATAGAAAGCTGTAGAGCTGCAGCAACCATGTCAGCTGTTTTATGTCAAACAAAATTAATTTCGCGTCAAGACAGCAGGAGAAATTTTTGAAAAAAAAGAGAAATATGCGAATTTATCGAAAATAAAAAGGGGAAAAAAATCCGATTTCCGGAGCACGCAAAAACGAATTCGAATAAAATTGTACCAAATTTGACCAAAATCGGTTGACTCTATCATATAGTCCCCATAGGACCGATAGGTCAACAAATTTTGTTGGTGCAAAATACGACTGATTTCTGTTTGTTTATGAAAATATCGTAGCCAAATTTGCCGAATAAAATATAATATCTTTTGGAGGTCTTAAGCAATATGTCGGACTTAATTGCAATGTGGTGGTACAGGGTATCCCAAAGTCGTCTGCGCCCGACTTTAACGACTGCCATCTTTTTTTTTAGTTAGTATTGAGCATTTGTACACTATGATTTGTTGGTAGATCTTTGGTTGAGGTTCATACGCAGCATGCAAAAATTCCGCACGAAATGTCAAAACTTCATATAAAAAAAAAATATCCCAAAAAAGGGAATTTTTTTTTTTAATATGAATATGGGCCTTGATACAAGCTACCGTACGCTTTAAGCACTTGAATAAATGCGGAAAAGTGTTTGAAGCAGTCTTATCATTTTCATAAAACATTTTAGATGAGTATTGTAGTTCTCTTACACAGACTTTTATAGATGGAAAAGTCTTAAGCGTTTTGTTGGAAACAGAGTCAAGTCTTAATATGTGCAGTTGCTTTGAACATTTTAGTCCAAGGCTAGAAGCTTTAAAATATATAATCAGCCTACTTTACGCCTAGACGAGATTTGTAGAATTCGTTTTGAAAGTTTCGTATAGAACTTAATATCCATAAATGATATATTAAGCTGATAATCAAATAATTTGGTGGAAAATTTGGAATCAAATGGCTCTCAATATAAGAGATGCCTAGCTTTTGTAGAAACTAGAACGTTTGCACTTATAACTTTTCTCTATTATGAGCTATTAAAATTTTTATAAGAATCCATGGATATTCCATTGGATATCACCATTTCATGGATCGCATGAAATTTAATTTTATCAGTTGAAAACAAAAATCCAACTTTTAATGCTTTCAAAATTTTAAAAGCAATTTTTTCGTCATCTGGTGGCCCGTCGGCACATCATATATGTATGTGTGCGTGTGTGCAGGGCCGTAGACAGAAAATCCGGGCCCAGAGGGAAAATGTACCGGCCCCTCTATTACACCTTTAGCTTGAATCACGACAGTACGACGGTAATTACATCGGGTTCCTGAGAAAACTCCGGGCCCGGGGGGAATCCCCGCCTGCCCCCACCCCTCTCGACGGGCCTGCGTGTGTGTGTGTGTGTTTGGAACAAGTTTAAACTTGCTGACTTTAGAAAATAAAACAACGTATAGTTCTGCTATATAAGACGACTATGTTGCTCTAAAAGCGCGTATTCTTCTTAAATCATTAGATCTTTCTTTAAAAAGAGAAACATTAGCTTTTAAACTCAAAAAAAAGGCGCTCAAAACCTATTTTTATAGTAGCCATTTATAGAGTAAAAAATTAGGGTGGAAATAAAATGCATTATACCAGTACGAAGAGACGAGTTGATATAGACAAGTGCGTCTATCTGTACGAATATCTAGATTTCAAGAACTATAAGTGTTAAGCAAACCAAACTTCTCCACAAAGCTGACAGAACAATGCATCATGGTCCGAAGCTGAATATAGTCTCTGGAAGGCTACTAGACATATTAAAAGACAGCCCTACCCAACTATTCCATTGATGCGACAGAAAAGGAGTTTTTACCAATCTGCTTCAGATCAAGCAGAAAGTTTCGCAAGCCTTGGACTAAGAGTTGGAGCAAAGAATCAGTGACCTCATTATCCCACTCCAAATGGCACACCCTATTGGGTCTAAACGTTTTGAGGAGCTTAAGAATATCATTAAAAAGCTATCAAAGCTACCGGGTCATGATCTCATATGTCATGCTACCCTACAAGCCTTATCTACAAAAGCTCTCCTTTTTAGACCATTGACATTTAAAGACGCAGCTATTCCCTGCTCAGTGGAAGATTGTCTGGTAAACAGAAGAATGAAACTAAGTCTTACCGGCCTATCAGTCTAGTTCTCACGCAGTCTGGGAGAGACTGTTGGTTGGTTGAACACAGCGATTTCCTTCCTGACCACCCATTTGGATTTAGAAAAGGTCGAAGAGTATTAAGTCATATTCTTAATGCGTTTGATGATAAGGAGTACTGTTTTGCAGTTTTCGTTGAGTATGGACTACTGGTTAAAATCAAGAATCTGCGTCCTGCCTTCATAACCTTCTTGGATCATAATTTTTAGAAAACAGAAGATTTATGCTTAAATTTAAAGATGTTATTTCTTGGGCTAGATCAATGAGAGCTGGGGTACCCATTCCCGGCGGATATACCCATGGTATAAAATGATGTTAGCTACATGGTATGAACTAAACCTTCACCTAAAGATACCTGATAATGTTGACCAATTCTTGGCCTTCTGTTGGTTACAACGCTGTGGCCCCTTTTATGATGTTTCCAGCTAATCAGGCTGCGATTCATAAAACTTTATGTATTTTAGTTTATTTGCCATATAGATCATATTATTATAAATATTAATGGGTATAAAGATGTACTGCGACCCAAATGGTTTTATTGTACCCAATTCACGGCTCAGAGCTCTACCAACAGTCCAATGGCCTGCATATATTCCAGTATTTTGATTGGACTTAGGGTAACAACGATCTCCGGTTGGAGAACGTACTCGCCTAGAAACTTGTTTCTTTTGCTAATGAGAGCCATGCATTCACATAGTAAATGCACTGAAGTTTCTTCCTCCATGCTACAGAAGCGACATAGTCCACCATCCGCTATGCTAATTTTATTTAAGTGACTGCGGAGCCTACAATGTCCCGTCAAGAGGCCCGTCAGGATTCTCACGGTATTTTTCCCGTGAGTTATCATGGGCTTGAACCTCTTGCGGTTGTAGTTAGAGAGAGAAGGGCTTTTGCCTGCTTAAGTCCTGGTGTCTGTGCCCAGTGAAGCAGCCGTTTATTTTCCTCCTCCATTCTCAGCAGGTCCAGTACCACATGGTTACCAGTCCCACAGTATGGTTCGGGTTCGATTAGCGGTGTTGCTGCACCGGTCCTTGCTAGTCTATCTGCCATCTCATTTCCAGGAATATTGTTATGTCCTGGAACCCATCTAATCGTGAGCTTATTCCTAGCACCTAAGTTGTCTAGTGCAGCTCTCACTTCTTTTACCAGCCCTGATGTAATCTTGGCTCTACTTAATGCCTTTATCGCTGGTTGACTGTCAGACAGGATGGAGATGTCCTTGTCGTGATAGTTATTTTGCAGTTTGAACTCTCTACACCTTCCAATAGCACAGACTTCAGCTTGGAAAGTGCTGGTGTGTCTGCCTAGTGATTCGTAATATTTTGTTCTGGGTCCTACTACCCCCAGGCCACTTCCTTAATCAGTGTGGGATCCGTCTATGATAGATCATATAAAAAAAATACAAATCATTTTCGCCCTGTCCATTTGTCACGTCTGACTTATGAAGCGTATATATGTCAAACTGCCCACCTGACAATAGTTTCAAACTTTTTAAAGATATTTATCGTAAATTTCTATCTAAATACTTCCATTTAATAACTTTTCTAATTTATCGCTACAGATTTACTTGAAGTACCGCTTGGCGCTACCCAAACGAAATTAATTTATTTTTAACTCATTCGCTTTATATTTCATACAAAAAAAAAGCAAGAAAATCAACACGCTTTATAAATTTAGCTTTATTAGCAGACCGAAAACTTTCCGAGTGCTTTATTTACTAATACGTATGAGTATTATTATTATTATTATTGTTTCACGCAAATTGCGCATACGCAGCGTTAGCGTTGCACAAAATTGGCAAATCAGCTGCCATATTTATTTAAACTGTTTGTTGTTGTATGTTGCTAATGGACTTTAATGAAATACTTTTATGATTAAATCGTCCAACAAGTCACGCGACATTTTGAACACACTGCCATCATCCCATTGTCGCGTCTCTTACCCCTTTCGGCGCTTCACTATCAACATATCTTGCGTCAGTTTTCAGTGTATGGCTTTGATTTTTTGACAGCCAATCTTATCTCGTAATGCAAACAGCTTTAGGCCCACCGACTAGGCCATAAGCCTTTATCTAAGCAACAACAACAACGAAAACAAGCAGAACAGCAAGTCGCATCCATAGAGCATTTAACGTAGACGGTGGCGAAGCAGTTAATTAAATTAAGTATACGACACCTTAACGTTGCTTGCAAATCAGCCTAAACAGGGTGACTCATTAAGCGTATCGCAACTTTAAACTTGAGTTGAGAACAATTGTGCAAGGTACTATATAAATATGTAAGTATAAATGTAAAAAAAAAACGCAAAAAGCCAAGGATTCTGATATAACCCCAAAATTATGCATGCATACATGCCACATGTAAAGTTCACACGAATTTTATATTTTATTTTATTTTTTTGTGGAAGCTAACAGCTGTCATAGTTCGAACTTAGTTATTGAAAGACCCTTTTTAAAAAATACAGCATCATCAGCAACAACAACAAAAGCAAAACTGAAAAATAAATTAAATAATGCTAACTCAATAATAAAACAACAATAACAATAAAAAAATATATAAAGTATATATTATATAAAAGTCCAAGTATTCGGTTTCATTTGAAGTTGCTAAAAAGCTGAGCTAAAAATAGCCAAGAGCAAAAATATTTACTTAAATTTGACCGAGAAAAATGGCAGCAATAAGAAAAAAAAAAAAATAAACTTAAATCTCTCACACATACACAAATGTACAGATACACAAACATATTATAGTATATTGCAAATTTTTAGGCGCAGAATTCTTTAAATGTTTTGGGGCCAGAGTAGCAAAATCTAGAAATTTATATAAGCGCGACTAAAGCTTACAATTGCAGCGAGCTTTTTTAAGATCCGCTCCTGTTTTCAACTGCTGCCCGAAGGAATTTGTTGCTAGCAGTTCGACACTCGAAGCTAAAACAATTTTGAAGCGAATTTAAAAAAAAAATAAACTTATGTTTGACAATATGATTTAAGATTTCACTTTTAAGCCCCAAAGAGATCTAAGCAAAGGTCTGGGAAGTCCCTTTTTTTTAAACCTTGTACCTTATGGTATAAAGAATTGCTGGAGAAAACATCGATGTTATATCGATGCATCGATGTATCGAAGTTAAAAATAGCTATATATCGATGTTGGCCAACAGAGATGTTTCTCCAGCACTTCTGCACTCATCAAATGGGTGTTTAGTAGTGCTGGAGACGCATCTCCGTTGGCCAACATCGATATATAGATATTTGAAACGTCGATGCATCGATGTAACATCGATGTTTTCTCTAGCACTAGTGGTTCCTATTCTCTAGTAGCTCTATCACATAGATATATAGATATTTTCAATTTCGATACATCGATGCATCGATATAACATCGATGTTTTCTCCAGCACTAGTATAAAGGGTATATTAAGTTTGTGCAAAGTAGGAGAAGTCAAAGACCCCCCAAAGTTACCCAAAGTATGACCAGGGTGACTAGAGAAGTTGATATACCCAAATATGTCTGTTCGTCTCTCCGTCAGTATGAACGCCTAGATCTCAGAGATGGTAAGAGTTAGAGCAACCAAACTTTCAGATTAGATGCCTTATTATTCCATAGCAGACAAATTTGTTTAAATTTTTTGATATTGGGATTATATTATATAGCTCCCATGGCGGTGTTTTAGAAGACTGCGAAGAAAACTAAAGTTGTAGATGGATACTATGTCTGTTTATCATGATGCCGTCACCGAATTTGGCACTCGTATGTTTTATATAGTTTCCAAGCACCGAACCAAATTTGGTCAGAATTTAATGGCAATATCATATAGGACCGGAGCAATTAAAAAGTACAGTAAGCTACAAAGACTCATATGTCGGGACTCTGTCGGGAGCAATGCGTACATGTCCTACAGCTGCAATGGAGACAGTCCTCGGACTGACTCCACTGCACATACATATCAAAAAGTCAGCTATGCAAAGTCTTCTGCGGATCCCGATCACGTCTGGACTCGTGGAAAGTAACACAGGCCATGCTGCACTTATAAGTTCTCTTCCTGGCCTATCGATCTGCTCAAGATCATATTATATGACCACGGAACTACTCCATAATAGGAAATGTGGATCTCTCATTCCAAATCGCGAGACTTGGACTGAAGGCAACCCCTTTGGTAACCTCCGGTGTCAGCAATGGTTTACGGATGGTTCCAAGACGGAACAGGGTGTAGGTGCTGGAGTTTTCGGACCCAACACCAGAATCTCTATTGCAATGGGTATCTGGCCCAGTGTCTTTCAAGCAGAGATTCACGCCTTACAGGTCTGCGCCCACAGTATCCTCCTTAAAGGTACTAGGGGTGCTAACATTTACATATTTACAGATAGCCAGGCCGCTATCAGCGCATTGTCTTCGTAGGTTAGGGAATGCGTGAGCAAAATCCAACTCCTGTCCTCCAATAACAGAGTCACACTCTGTTGGGTTCCTGGACATTCAGGAGTGGAAGGTAATTCGACAGCTGATGAGCTCGCAAGACTGGGTTCCGCTTCACCCACCACTTGCCCCTCGCCCATCTGTGGCATCAGCTGGTCAACAATGAAAACTATGATCAACAAATGGGCCTTAAGTCAACATAGGAGATATTGGTTCTCTTTACCGAATTTAAGACAGGCGAAAGTGCTTGTCTCACCCTCGGATGCAAACCGAACTATAGGTCTTGGTAGAGCGGACCTAAGGTTCCTGGAAGCCTACTTGTCTGGGAACCATACTGTAAGTTATCAATTACAAAAAATGGGTCTATCGGACTCCTCAGAGTGCAGGCTTTCTTTTGAAGACGACGAGACGACCAAACACATCTTGTGTGACTGTCCAGCAATAGGCACAGAGTCACACATTTGGGAGCTGAACGGATCACCCCGTTTCAGCTACGCCGAATCCCAACGAAAGACTTGCTGCTCTTCATAAGGAAGGCAGATGGTCTTTTGTCCTAAAAGAATGGGTAGGGTACAATAGATCTTCAGGTCGTAGTGCCCACTCTCTGTTGTGAGAGAACCTAACTATTTGAAAAAAAAAAAATCATATAGGACCGATCCCATAGGACAGATCAGTCAAAAAAACAATTCTTGTAACTATTGTACCCAAATTCAGCATTAGGAAGTTTCTGAGAGCTTACAAGCACTTTACCAAATTTTATCAAAAATGGTTGACTATAGCATTTATACAGCCCCTATAGGACCGATCGGTGTTATGAGATGGTTCTTTAAAATATAATAAAAATAGAACCCTGGCTGTGCTATGCCTATATGCTATAGGAATCTGCATAATAGCAAACAAAAAGGCAAATGAATCATTCACTCTGAAAAGTGAGTACATGCGAGTGGGCAACTTTTATTGGGTACACACGAAGATGATGTACAGCAAATTGCGAGTACAATGTTTTGGTGTGCCATGCACTGACTGTACAGTGAATCAAATCGTCAGAGTGAAAGTGTCATTAAAGAAACTTCTGAGTGCGCCAGAGCTATGCAAGAGATATAGTTTAATAAAAATCATGGTAAATGCTGAAAGCATAAGTGAGTTATCATAACTACTCTCTTTGCAAATTACTTACTGTACGTTTTGCACACTACACAACCTATTTCTCTCATATTATTTTCACTGTACTTATAATGGTTTGCATAGGGGAGAAAGGCGCAAAACACACATGCGTGCATTGAGAGTCTACACACTAAAAAGTTCTATCTTTCACTTTGGCTTGCATGGTACATTTGAGTACAGCAAAATACTGTACACCAGAGATCTGCAATAGTACCCGTTTTGTGGCAATAATCACACTCTCATCAAAAGTAATGACAGTGTCAGCTGCACTCTTAGGCTGCGTGACACCATACGTGACACCACACGTACTCTTAACCTTAAGAGTGTGAGCAGTAATAGTGCGCCATACACTATTTTGTTATGATTATAGTCTTGTTTACACTCATACACTGCAGACACTATTGCCGAATAGTGTCAAACACACACTTTTAAATTTCAAGTGAGATAATGACACTATTTATGAGCAGTGAGAGAGAATGGTGTGAGCAAAATGCTTATAGCGTGTCAGAATAAGAGCTGGGTAAAAAGAGAGCGGCCGAAATGAAAGTGTATTAGTGAGCTATATACAACACACGCGTAATATCATGGTATCACTCATGGTGGAATAATACTTTTATTATTACTACTATTATTTCATCTTGGTAACACTGCTCTCACGTAGGTGGTTTCTCTCACACTCTCTTTTTGTATTGTGCTGTATGTTAGAGTGTAAAGCGAACCATTTGCAGGCCAGTTTAGCAACATTGGCACCATAGTGCTAAGAGTGGAAGAAGGCAAGAGTGCAATGCACACTGCAGTACTTATGTATGGTGCCTTAGCACACTCGAGTGTGAACAGTACTCGGAAATATGTGCTGGTCGTATAAAATACACTGCCACTATTGCAGATCTCTGCTGTACATTTTCGTAGTGTTGAAAATGAATGCAGTTAGGCAGATTGCTAATATGCTAACTGAATAAAGGGCTGCCTATGTTTAATGATTTTTTTTTTTTGGTTTTGTTTCAGTTTGGGTTTCTTACTCTTAATAATTTGCAGGCATTTTCTCAATGGCTCTAGAAGTACTGAAAGAAATCCATAAACTCAAGTTGAACAAGATACAGAAACGAGCATCCTGATTGCCCAAACCCAGCACTGTTACTTTGAGACTTTTCTTCATCAAAGTTGTAGCTAAAACCCTTAAAAAGTTTTATATTTTAAAGCTATAAAAGTGTATTTAAAATTTGCCTTGATTGCTTGCTTTCTGTGTGTAGAAGCATCCAATTGTTATTTACATGTGTGTATGGTCAAGAACAGATAAAAAAATGTGGCTTACTTGAAGTTCTTATTGTGTTAGACAACGCTGTGAAATTTCGAGCACATTTTCGTAATATTTTTTCTTTCCCTGCTTACTTTGAGAGTATCTTTGGGAACCTTTTTATGTTTGTTTTGTGCATTTGGCATCTAACAAAAAATAAATAAAAAACGTCGGCAAATCTCTTTGAAGTTGTTTTATTTTGCGGCAGTCAAAAGTTTTTCATTTCTTATTTGTATCTAATTGTTGAATACAGTTGTAGCCTTTTGACAAACTTTCTAGGAAAAACAAGTTGTGCTTAAGGTTAACACAAATGGTTGTACAATCCTTTATATAGGGTGGGCCAACGGTTGGTTTGTTTGTTAATTGCAGTTTATTCTTATATTTTCTAAAAAAATTGTACAGATAGCCCAGCCTATATAACAATTAACTAAGTGATAAAAAAGTAGTAAAGTTATAGGTAGTATAAGACTGTTTAAAGCTAACTACTAGTGACTACTAACTAAATGTAAGTCAAAAAATTTTGTAACTTTTGTTTTTTTTACAGATTCTCACGCGATTACGAACGCTTCAAAGTCACTTCTTTGTTAAGGCAAGCAAAGTTTTCTTTTTTAATTGTATGTAGTTCAGTTAAATTTTGAAAATTTTTATCCAATTTATTAGCGTCTGAGCATAATTTTTATAGACAAACACGTACATTAAATTTTAATGGCGTTTTTAATGAAGCGTTTAAATTGCTATAATAATCATGTCTGACTTATTTGGCAATTTCTTTGGGCCAGAGATGCTCAAATCTCCAAAAAGCTGGCTGCTTAAGTGGCAATTGGCAAAATACTTATAATAGTATTTAGCGCATTTTCTAAATAAACAATTTTCAGCTTTTCAAATGCGCAGCTCATGTGAATAGGGTTATAAAAATCAATGCGCGGCGATAATCATTAGAAACAAAACTAAAAATTTAGATCACTTGGAACGATGGTCCGAAAGTGGGATACCCTACGGCAATTGCTTGCTGGGTATGATAAGAATTAAAGTTAAAAGTTTTTCATTGATCAGCCTCACTTCAGCTAAAAAAAGAAAGACTTAAGACTTTTGGATTCTTGATTTTAATTCTAAAGGCCTATACGCAGTTCGAAAAATTTCGCGCGAAATGACAAAAATTTTTTTTATATGAAGTTTTGTCATTCTGCGCGAAATTTTTCGAACTGCGTATACCCCTTAAGATTAAAATTCTTGAATTGAGAAATAAAAGTCTTCAATCAAGAACAGCATTCTTAAACAGACAGCAAAAAAAGCTTGCGATACTTCTTTGACCATTTGGTTACAATTTTATGACCAAAAAATTTTTTTTTTTATCAGTGAAGAAATCATTTTTAAGTGATCTGCTTTTTCAGATAAATTTTATGTTATGATCTCCTTATAAGATTGAGATGATACCAACCAGGTTCGGATATAGGACTTGGTTTTGGGGGGGGAGCTCGCTAAAGACTTTCAACCCATTTGTCGGGTCCTGACCCTAAAACCCCCCGTGGATCCACCACTGATACCAGCACTGGAACGCGTTTCATCAAGAAACGTACATTGTAAAGTGTGTTTCGAGTTAACGTTTAAGAGGGTATTTCTGAGTAAAAATAATGGAAAAGTATATTCCAAATAAAATTTACTGACTTCTTTGGTTAAACTTAACTTTAAAACCCATAATTTTCAGTTTCTATACGAATTCGAAAGTTTTTGAGTATGACGTTCTAAAGCTTCTGTATTATTACATATACCTTTAAGAGTTTTAGATCGAGCTTAACAGCAGAGTTTTCTTAGTAACAAGCTATTTGTCGGGGGAATGGCGTCAGATAAGAGTACAATTTTGTATTCTGTATATATATATATATATATTTATCGATTTAAGAATACAGTTAAGCCTTACAAGCTGCAACTGGTTGTACAACCTGACTGTTTATCGAGCAGGTTGTACATTCGATTGCATCGTGTCTGGCGCAGTTGTATGAATTTTTGTATGGTTGCATGACGAAACGAAATTTGTAAATTTTTTGATAAACAAACTGGTTGTACAACTAGTCGCAACGTGTATGGTTTGGTTTGTAGTTGAATGTAATATAAAGGGTGTTTTTTTTAATAGGCTACGGATTTCCGAAAGGGTTATCTCTGAAATCAGTCACTTTTGACAAATTACAATGTCATTTCATACAGTTAGGCCTAGCAATTCATCATGTAAAGCTTTACAATGTGTTATTACTGAAATACGGCTCCAAGTGCTCGAAACTGTAGTCAAAAATTGGAACGACAGGATGCGCTTCGTAACTCGTAGTCGTTTTGGTCACATGCCAAAAATTATTTTCAAATATTAAATGATAAGAAATTATCTTTCTAATAAAACCATATTTGGCAACATTGCATTAATTTTTGTGTGTTTTATTTAAGTTTCAAATCTGGATGCGCTTAAAAAAACACCCTTTACATGTTTCTAATGTAATTATCCGCAGTGTTTAACAATCAAACTAATAGATGGCCCACCCTATACCAGCAAATTTGCCACTACAATGAATTTTCCGCATATTACAAACTTCTAGGTATTAAAGAATTTCAAACTGTAAACATTAAATCTACTTAACTACATAGATGTCTAGATGCTCTACGAGTTCTACGTGTTCTTACTGACATATAGCTGATATTGGGCACTTAGTTTGTATCACGTTTCCTGCACAACAAACTTTAATACAATTTGCTGGGTGTCTACATACCAGTCACTATTTCGATAGATCGTCATGAGTACGCGCCAAACATGTTTCGTTGATAACCGATAAAAATCGATATATAAAACGCGATAACTCTTGCGTTATTTTGTGTAATTTTTTTTATGACAATTGTTTTAGTTTCACACACACAGACACAAAAAGTAAAGAAAAAAAACAAAACCGTACCGTACCGAACCGAACCGAAACGCCGAACCAAAGCAGCACAGGAGCGCCTGCCGCAAAATGAGTATTTGGTACGAGCACAGCGCTCGACGTTGCCGTTGACGCGACGCAACTGATTTGAATGCGAGTCGTCCAAGGCAGAGCTGAGCGCACCCCAAGCGAGCTGCTGCTTTTTGGTGAGGTGGCGCAGGAGGCGCTGTGTGTGAGGTGTGTTGAGGTGCGCTGGGGTGAACTGAGGTGACTAGAGGTGCGCTGCGAGGTGAGGCAAGGCGACGACAGTCGAACAGCTGACGCTGACGCTGATGGGCGTGCAAACATGCAAGCCAGCAGCGGACAAGACGATCGGCGTCAGCTACTTGTCGCGCTTATCGTAGCGCCGCCGTCAGCGCTGATAAGCAAAACGAGAGAGCGAGAGAGAGCGCAAGCTGAGTAGTGAGAGCGCTATAGAGTAGCTCTAATTGATAAAGATCATTTCGATTGAATATTAGCAGATTTACTTAATATATTAGAAGATCGTACTCTGATCAATTAGGAACGGGAACGACGCATCTACTAATAAAGTATTGCGCGGTGCGCTTGGAATTTGGAAAGTCTATATATATATGTATATAAATATAACTATATTTTTTTTTACATATATATTTATTTTTTGGTATTCACTTGACTGTTTTGTTTAAACTGATAAGATAAGACATACTGGCACGATCTGGAGCTGGGCTATTGTTGGTAACCCACTCAACCACAAACAAATATTGCCGCCACCTTCAAAATTGGCCGGCACGCAAATTTTGTTGTTGCTGTTTTTTTTTATTTAACTTTATGAACTGCCTTGAACTGGTCCGGATTGACTTTGGCTACGGAAACTATGAAGCGTTACTTTATCATTGTAACTGCGGAAAGAGATACTCGTATATAGCACGATATGTAAGTTGGAGAGTCCAGTACCAAGAAAGTGAGTGCTATTAACCCATTAACTAGGCGGCTACTATGAGTTTGTAGCCTGGTGCATATCGATTCAAATCTAATCATTCCAAATAGTTAATTTATTTCAAAAGTCAATTGAAATTTATCTTTTTTAAAAGCTTTCAAAGTCTTAGTCAGCAGTGAAAATATTACTTAAGTAAATCTGCCCCTATAACACTAGTTTACACGAAAAATGAAACTTCGTATAAAAGCGGTTTTTTTTAAGTGTAATTTTGGGTCGAGTAACACGAAAACACGTTTTCGAGAGTTTTTCGAAAAAAATGTTTTTGGTTACTTTTTTCAGTTATTCGTCAAAATCTCGTGAACAAATCACATATTTTCTATTTTCGAATCATTACGTCATTTTTCCTTCAAATTTGAGCAACGAAAGATCATAGCAGGATCAGGCAGCAGGAATTTTGGGACAAATGCGTGATGCATGACTACTGCTGTATGTAAATTCGAGAAGACTTTAAATCCGAACGCAAACGAAAAACTTTGAGTGAAAATTTGAACTTTCGCACATGGTTCCATAATATCTGCAGTTCTTACCCGATTTTGAAGATCTTATCTCATCTGCTGGATGCAAATTCGTGAAGACGTGAAATCCGAACGCAAACGAAAAACTTTGTGTGCACATTTTGTTTTCGACCAAAAGTATGACTGAGTGAAAATTTGAACTTTCGCAAATGGTTCCATAAGATCTATAGTTCTTAGCCGATTTTGAAGATCTTATCTCATCTGCTGGGTGCAAATTCGTGAAGACGTTACTGAACGCAAGCGAAAAACTTTGAGTGGAATTTTGTGATTGAGTGAAAATTGTATAGGGTTTTCCAATAAGAGGTGTTATTTTGGTATTCAAAGAAAAATGACATTTTTTAAGATAAATGATCGGATGTTTATTTCATAATAAAGAGGAAGGTAAGCCGTTAATAATGAAAAACATCATTGGACAAATGGCTACCACGACCACGTTTACAGGACCATGTCCTTTTCATGAAATTTTCCATAACCAAATCGCAAAGTGGCTGCCCTATGTCCTCGATAGCCTCACGAATTCTATCTTTGAGGTCTTGAATCGACGCTGGGCTGTTGGCGTAGATCTTATCTTTCACGTGGCCCCAAAGGAAGAAGTCGCAAGATGTTAAATCACAAGATCTCGGTGACCAATTGTGATCACCTCTTCGAGAGATAACACGGTCCGGAACTTTTCTCGTAAAAGAGCAATGGTTTCGTTGCTTGGGTGGCACGTAGCGCCGTCTTGTTGAAAGTTAACGTTGTCCAGATCAATACCATCCAACTCCGACCATAAAAAATCATTAATCATCTCTCGATAGCGCATCCATTCACCGTAACTGTTGATCCAACCTCATTTTCGAAAAAGTAAGGTCCAATGACCCCGCCGGACCATAAACCGCACCAAACATTCACACGTTGAGGATGGAGAGACTTGTCAACAATAACTCTTGGGTTTTCCGAGCCCCAGATGCGACAATTTTGCTTGTTAATGTAGCCACCGAGGTGGAAATGGGCCTCATCAATCTAGATGATTTTTCGATGGAATTCCGGATCATTTTCATGCATTTCAAGGACCCAATCAGCAAAGACACGACGTTGTTGATGATCGGCCGGCTTGAGTTCTTGTGTAAACTGAACTTTATAAGCCTTAAGACCCAAGTCTTTATGCAAAATACGGTGTTATGACATTTGTGGAATGCCCAATTCCAAAGAACGACGAGGAATGGACAAACCTGGGTTTTCTTCAACACTTTGGGCTACAGCAGCAATATCCTTAGTTGTTCTTGAGCGACGTGCACGGGTTTTATTCTTCACATCGCTAACTTGTCCCAACAGCTCGAATTTTTCCACCAATTACTGTATTGCGTTGCGACAAGGTGCTTCACGACGACCCAAAAATGCTTTAGTTTTGCGAACTGTGACTGCAAGATTTTCACAATTTTTGGCGTGAATTTTAATAATTTCAATGCGTTGTTGAAGCATGTATCGTTCCATTTTTAGTAGTGGCGTAGTTTCTACTTGTCAAATGTCAAAGAATAAAAGCTTCAAAAGTGACAGCTACCGAAATACCGGGTTATTCAAAATAACACCTCTTATTGGAAAACCCTATACTTGTTACTTTCGTGTATCTCGACTCAAAAGTATCCAAAAAAATTTACATTTTCAAGGTTCACTCGAAAATCCTAGCATTTGTAAGCTAGTATAATCAATAATGTCCATTTTACTCTCCCCTGCTTGGTTGATATTTTTTGAAGATTTGAGTGCCGCATGGAATGCTTGTAGATGTCCATGATGATCATGTTTAATGCCAAACAACGCTTAGTTTTGAGACACAAAATGCATGAATATTGGCCCTGGAAGTCTGTTGATCATAAATATATACTTTCAGCCGACGATATCTTAAAGAATCAAATATGCTTGGCTAGCTGTTCGTCTCGAGAATCGTAAACGTAGGAAATCATGGGTTCATTGTCACTTACAGCTTTCTCATGACCTAAACGCTTTGGTTGGATCCTCTGCGTTTGCTGGTACAGTGCGATTGATCTACTAAGTTTGGAATCTAGTGAAACTATTAATGGCCATCGCGGACTATCAAATAACATTTTAGCGTGACGTTACACTGCGTTAGTTCAAGCAGTTGTTGCAATGAACAACTGTTGCAAACACAAGCTTATGAACACCCCTTGCAATTTAGCACAGTTGTAAGCTTTTTGCATCTGCTATGGCTTCTATTTAGTCTGGAACAGGCAAAAAAAAAATGTTTGCATCTTAGAATCCAGCAAAAACAGAATTGATCAAAAGAGTGTTCTTCGCGAGCAATGGTTAGTCCGTTAAATTTTGGCACAAAAGTAGAAGATAACATTAGATAAGATTAGGTTTGGTCACATAAGGTTTGGTTTATTTTGTTTGTGTCGATCTGGCTTAATATACTCTCATTCGTTTATTTAAATTGAAATTTTAAAGTTATTCATAAAACAAGTTTCTTTAGGTAAATTCAAGATCATCAAGCTCAAATATATTTATTTGGATTTCTAAAAATTGTGTTTAAAATGAGGATTTCATTTGAATAGTAAGGGATTTCGCATTATATTCGGCGGTGCTTCGCAAAACGCATTCGTACAGTTTATTCGGATTCGTTTTGAAACCAAACCGAACTTTTCATGTGGCTTAAAATCGAATGTTTTGTTGGAAGAGGTTTAAAACGAATCGGGCAAATAGGTTTTTTTTTCCCCTGTATGGGTTCCTCACAAAGAGGTGGGGCAGTAAGTCTTTTGTTGGTATTGACCTAAGATGGAAGGGACTAATCCGTTCCTTTCCCAAGTGACCGGCTCTATCCCATACCAGCGCTGGGCAGTCACAGAGAATATGTCTGGTGGTTTCATCGTCCTCGAGACAGAGTCTGCACTCTGAAGAGTCCGATAGGCCAAATTTCTGTAGATGGTATCTAACAGTGTGGTGGTCAGATAGGTATGCTACCAGGAGTTTCAAGTCCGCTCTGTCAAGACCTTTTGTCTTGATCATATCCAGAGGTTTGACAAGCGCTTTTGCTTGACGCAGCCCCGGTAAGGAGAACCAGTATCTCCTATGTTCTCCTGCAGCCCATTTGTTTACCATGGATTTTATTGTGGACCAACCAATACCACAGAAAGGCGCAGGGGCAGTGGTCAGGGTGGAGGCACCCTGTCGTGCTGGCAAAATAGTTTTAAAACGAGCACAAATCTTATACTGAAATAATTTTTTAAATAATCTTTGATATTCTTAGATTATATTTATGCAAACTTAAAGTTATATATTTATGCACAATTATTTTTAATAATTTTTTTCTGACTCAACCCAAAAAATAGCATGCACAGCCAAAACGAATTTTTTTTGTGTTCGTGCTTGTGCAGATATCATGCACGAACACATGACCGATTGGTGTGACAGGGTTGCCGCGTAAAGGGTGGATATCCCAAAAGGGATTTTTTTTTACATGAAGTTTTGACATTCCGCGCGAAATTTTTCGAACTGCGTATAGGCCTTTACACAAAGAAAATTTCCCTTGTAACAAACAACATGAGAATGTATCGACAATAAAAAGGGAAATATCGACAAAAAAAATACGTTTTACGGAGCACGCAAAAACGAATCCGAATAATATTGTTAGGTTTGATTTTTTTCGTTTTTCGGAGCACGGAGGTTTGATTCTTAATTGATGGTTCTATAGCAGAGTAGTGATTGTCGGTGGAGACACCTAGACACCTAACCTCTCGCTAATCATCGTTATAAATGCTACTATGTTACTATCTCATAGACAATTCGATAGACTTTAGGGCGATTTTATGGCTTTCATGCTTGGCCAGTAAAAAGGGGCGGGCGCGCAGTCCCTGGCTGAAAATTTAGTATTGCAATTAATTGGTCTCAATGTAAGTTGCAGACAAGTTGCAACATGCAACAATGTTGCTATCGGGAAATTTTCATTTATTACCTCCATTAAAATTAAACATAAGTTGGCAAAGACAATGAACCGTGCCAAATGTGGCCAAGTGTTATCGCAAAGCAGCTGCCATAAGGTCGTAGTTCAAATTTTCGTAGTTTTGTTTTTCAGTTTTGCGCAGGAAATTAGAACTTTTTGGGGGAATTTGTAATAAATCGCATTTTAAATATATTTGCCTAATTAAAACCCGTCGGCGGACTCGATCAATTTGCCGAGCGGCTAAAGTCAAAGTGAAAAGCGTGCGACGACAAATAGAGATTATAAAATAATATAAATATGTGTGTATATTATATGATATAGTAGGTATATAATATTTATTAGCAGCACATTTATCAGAGTTAGAGATAGAGAGAGAGGGCACAAGAGCAGCGATAAAATTGAAAACCAATAAAATAAACAAAATCAAAGCTAAATAAAACAAATTTAATCAAAATAGATGTATTGGCAACTAAATTAGTAGAGAGGTTTGCCAGAATGCTGCAAGAGAGAGGTGCTTAACTTTTTAGCTGATTGGAGTCGGGTTTGTAGCCTGTGGTGTCATCCGCTGGTGTCTATAGGGACATCTTCAAAATCGATGACCGCACGATTTAAGTTCGAAAACAATCTCGTTGGAATTTTTGGGAATAACTAGCTTGTCACATAGGCAAGCTAAACTTAAGCAACGTAAGATGAGACCATAACTTAGAAATAGTTCAGAAATTCGAACCGAATTTGATCGATAAATTTAAGCGAGTTTTTGCAGAGTTGTTGTTTTTAAGAAATGCGTCTCTCCGACTCTTCCAAAACGAAAACAAACGTGGTCATAGAAACATTTCAAAGGAGTATGGCAAATATCATAATGCTTGTGTTAACTTGGTTCCAGATGGGTTTTGTCATACAACAGTACTTATATAGATTATATTTTACAAGGCACCAGGACTGCCGATTAATATGCTATGGAATTTTGGGAACATATTCAACGCTTTATCTAAGCACAGAAGAGACACCCACCCATCGATTTAAAATTTTGACACAATCTTTATAACATAATTTTCTAGTGAACCACGTAGGATTTTGTCCAAAGGCCTATACGCAGTTCGAAAAATTTCGCGCGGAATGACAAAACTTCATATAAAAAAACAGTCCCAAATGGGATATCCCAAATGGGATTTTTTTTTTTAAATGTAGTTTTGTCATTCCGCGCGAAATTTTTCGAGCTGCGTATACGCCTTAAATAACGAAAACTTTTTATTTTACAACTAATTTTTCAGGATTTTTTTCGATGAAAATATTTTTTTTCAAGTATGCGATTTTTTTTTTTAATTAATATTTTTGAGAAAGTGGTTAACTCAATTTTGGAACTTAGATTTAGAGGAAAAAAAGGTTTCAAGGCGTGGGAAGACTTTAAAGCTTTATAGCTTGGAAACTACTAGAGCTACTGACATGATTCAAAAACCAGTCTTGTGTACTTTTTTGAGATCTACAATTTTTTGATACACAGCTAAACCAAAAAAAGGCAGGGGGGTGGTGAAAATTACGAAAAACTGCGTTGTAGTAACTTTGGCGCCCTCTGCCGCCTTAAATTTGAACTTCTGGACGTACCTACCATTACAAATAAAATTTTAATTTCAATTTTAAACATATTTTGCCTTGAAAGTTTTTATGTACGACTTATAGAATTCGAGATAAATGGGCCGACACAAATGTCAAAATAACGAAAAACCCCACGGTGGCAGGAGGTCACCATTTTGGTTTTAGACTTTTTGGATGGTTCTTAATATAATAAGCAAGAGAAAGTCCAGCAATCAATTTTTTTTTCCTGGTCAAAACCTATTTTTACTGTACTACTGTTACGATTTAGGAATTCATCGTATGTCTCTCCGGGAAACCCCTGACGAACTTGTCGTTCCATGTCTGGCTTGCGGAGCAGCAGTCACTCTCCTCTGTCACAACGAGTTTGCCTTAGCCTGCTAGGACACTGTAGTGAAGCGAAGTAGTTGGCTTGAGAAGATTTAGTGCCCGTAGTCTTGCAGCACTTCTCAGTAGTCCCTTAATAGATCTTTCTGGTTTCATTTTTCGTAAAGTTTTTTTAAATCACCAAAAAGTATGATGTTCTTAGAAGAATTTTTGTTTTATGGATTTTTACTCTTTTCATTAAAGGCCCATACGCAGCATGGAAAAATTCCGCACGAAATGTCAAAACTTCATATAAAAAAAAAACCCTTTTTTGGGATATATAGGTATATGGTAAGAGAAATCACTTCCAGGGCCAAGGTTACGTTTGAAATTAACGAGCTCTATTTTGCTTTCGACTTTTCCCAAAAAAGGGAATTTTTTTTTATATGAAGTTTTGACATTTCGTGCGGAATTTTTCCATGCTGCGTATGGGCCTTTACTTTAGCGAGCATCCAAAATCGAAATCATTCCGCCCCGAGAAAATTATTTTGATACATTTTGAACTCACTGCTCTTAGCTATGTACTCTCTCATAACATTGCCATTAGTTGTTTTTAATACTCTTCCAGTTCGCATTATCAAATAGGTCGAAATCTAATTTGCTGTCAAAGTCAAGAACATTGAGCCAACAAAAAAGTTCTGCTAAAAGCTTTGGTCAGTGTGGTTTAAATGCAGCATATACTCCTTATATACGTTTTTTTATTTATTTATCATAATACATACTTTTATACATAACATATACTTGTAGGTATATATGTATGCGTATACATATAAGCACTTTTTGGAACCCGGCAGCAATCAAGTCAAGTGTTTGGCCGCTGCATTGTTGTGTCCTTGAACGGGGTCAAAGGCAATGCCAGCGGGCAGCGCAGCAGCAGCGCTGCGGCAGAGTAACTTGCAGCATTCAATGAGAGCGCGTGTCATTGTATGAGTGCGTCACAATGACGCCAAAGTATAAATAAGCACTTAAATTTTTAATGAATATACATAGTGTACACACACACACACACACACAAACACAGCATACCCAAATGCATTCATTTACACACACAACAGTGGCGTCGAAAGCTTTTTGTATAGGGTGCAGCATATGCACTTATAAAGGGTGTTTTTTTTTAAGAGCGTTCGAAATTTAGTTTGAAATCCCTATGAAGTGAATAAGAGTTGCAAAATTTTTCACTAGTTCGCTCAGAAGAACGTTTATGAGCATCGTGAAATTCATGAGGTACTTTATAAGCATACCCTTAATCCTTGCCATACTCTAGCTACGTCACTGACAACCCACAGACGCATGTCTGAATATTGACTACTAAAGTGCTGCTTGGCATTGCCTCAAGTGGGCCAGTGGCAATATATTTTGAAATGTGGCAAGTAACTATCTCTTTACTCTCTCTCACTCGTTCCCTGTCACTTTTGGCCCAATCCTCCAGCTCACTCGACCACAATTGACAAACTGACACGCCCACGTCTGTGCCACTGCCAAAATTGCAATCAAACTTAATGCATTAAACTCAAGTCAATCCAAATCCGGACAACGGGTGTAATACAATTGGGTACAAGTGCGGGCTTGGGACAGTATCTGGATCTGGGCGCACGCAAGCGGACCATTTGATTTTGGCCATAAACTTGCTCGACCCACTGAAATATGCATAAGCGGCCTGAATATTCACAAAGATAGCCGACAGCTGACTGCTCCAACTTTCGAACATTTTACAAAATGGCGCAACGATGTTAACTGTCGCACAAACACACACACGCGTACGCAAACACACACAGAAGGGCAACAATGACAAATGCAACAAAGCGAAACCTTGGCAAAACAAATAAAGCAAAGACATTTAGGCAGGAAAAAGGGGCTTGCAAAAATAAAAAAAAGGAAAAAAAAAAACAAAAGCTACAAATGAAAAAAATTATAATATTACGAAATATAATCAAGTAAAAAGAAAAGCGTTCCACACACACACACACATGTGCATAAATATATAATCTGAAAATCCATCGGCCGTTGCTTGGCAACAATGTTGAGCACTTGGGCCGATGCAGCTATCATTGCACAGTGGTCGAGATCGGAGCAATCAACTATAAAATAAAATGTTTGATTTTCGTATTAGTCGGATTATAACAACAGCCCACTATCTCTTTCAAAATTCAAAAATTGGCTATAGAGAGAGAGAGAGATTTCCTTTAAACATCATGCTTAACTGTGAAACGTGTATCTATTTCGAGAATCTTGGCTATTTCGAAAATATTGTAGTACAGTTGGGCTGCGTGGCTTGTCTTCATAGCATTAAATAAATCGAAAGTGTTTACTTGCTGCTTTCGTCACAGCTCAAATTAAAATACTTAAAAAAAAATGCGTTCTCAACCACTGTGCGGCTGCTGCTGCTACTGCAATTGTCTTTGTTGCTGTTGCAAAAGCCCAAGTCAAAGTTAATAAGCAGCTAGAAAACCAAACACTGCAAGGCAACAATGATAATAATGAAGAGCATAGCGATGATAATGATAAACCTGATGATTATGAGGATGACGACAACGACAACGATGACATGGCAGACATTGAAACAGAAACTAAAATGTGAATGTAGTATATGGCAGGAAAATTATACTCACACAAATTAAGCTAAGAAAAATACAGCGGAAAATCAATTTTAAAGCATTTTAGCTCAGTGTCAATGCCAAAGTCAGTGCCAAAGCCATTGCTATTGACAGTGCTAGGCCCAGACCCGGACCTGGGCCCGCAGCCAAAGCAAAAGCCAAAGTCAGTGCCAGTGCCAGTGCCAGAGCCAGCAATTGGGCCCAGACCCAGACTCATTTGTAGACCCAATCAATGAAGGATAATGGGCCACATATACATTGTTGTTGCTGCCTTGTTATTTTTTGACTACTACAAAAAATTTCTGATTGTAGAATTTATTGATGCGCTGCAAAGTATGCAATGAATTTTTTTTTGGTGCCCCAATTTCGATTGTTTTTTTTTTGTTTTGAAAGCAGCTCATTGAAGCTGCTTGTTAATGAAGCGAGTGAGAGATATTTGACTGACTTTGATTTCGAGCAGCAGTAGAGAGAGCGTAAAACACACATACATGCTCGCATGTATGCCTATTGAAATGCACGCACACACGCACACATACAAATGTTGGCATTTCCGCTTATGTGAAGCGCACTTCCGCTTATGCTTCAATGCGCTTAGCTTGTTGTCTCTCTTTGCTTTTAGCATGGCGTACATTCATACACATTTTTACACGCACACACACACACACACAAATGCGTTTTTTAACAGCGTTCCCTATAGAGTAAATTGAGTATATTGGGTTTAAACAAATGTATGTAACAGTAGGAAGCAGGCAAGCTTTAGCAGTTATACACTTTTAAAGTGTTCCGACTACTACGAACGTAACTAGTTGTGGACAGGTTGAAAGAAGAATAGTTGCGAAAAAGAACAAAATGTTAAAGAAGAGCGCTGTCAAATTTTTGTCACTCAATTAATATAGCTCTGAAAGTCTGTGTATACATAGCTGAATTGTTTTTTTTTGAAAGTGAAGAATTTTCAATTTAATAATAATTATTATTAAATAAATGTATTTGTAAGATTTATTTTTTATTCATTTTTTAAATTTTATGAATTTAATGAATTTTATGAATTTAATGAATTTAATGAATTTTATGAATTTTATGAATTTTATGAATTTTATGAATTTTATGAATTTTATGAATTTTATGAATCTTTTGAATTTTATGAATTTTATGAATTTGATTAATTTGATTCATTTGATTAATTTTATGAATTTTATCAGGTGAGTCGATGGCCCTACTCTTCTTTTTGTAGTTAGTTATTATATTATAATAATTTTTTTATGTAAAATCATTAATACATATAAATAAATAAATGATAAATATAAATTTGATCAATTTTATTAATTTTATTAATTTTACTCATTTTATTAATTATATTGATTTTATTAATTTCATTAATTTTCGTAATTTTATTAATTTTATAAATTTTATTAATTTTATAAATTTTATTAATTTTATTAATTTTATTAATTTTATTAATTTTATTAATTTTATTAATTTTATTAATTTTATTAATTTTATTAATTTTATTAATTTTATTAATTTTATTAATTTTATTAATTTTATTAATTTTATTAATTTTATTAATTTTATTAATTTTATTAATTTTATTAATTTTATTAATTTTATTAATTTTATTAATTTTATTAATTTTATTAATTTTATTAAAATGATAAATTTTGTGAATTTTATTAGTTTTATTAATTGTATTAATTTTATGAATTTTATGAATTTTATGTATTTTATGAATTTTATGAATTTTATGAATTTTATGAATTTTATGACTTTTATGAATTTGATAAATTTGATTAATTTTATCAATTTTATCAGGTGAGTCGATGGCCCTAGCAGCTAGCACTCTTTTTTTCTAGTTAGTTATTATATTATACTAATTTTTTTAAAGTATAATCATTAATACCTATAAATTAATAAACAATAAATATAAATTTGATCAGTTTTACTAATTTTATTCATTGTATTGATTTTATTAAATTTATTAATTTTATAAATTTTATTAATTGTATTAATTGTATTAATTTTATTAATTTTATTAAGTTTATAAATGTTATCAAATGTTATTAATTGTATTCATTTTATTAGTTCTATTAATTTTATTAATTTTATAATTTCATTCATTTTATTAATTTTATAAATTGTATTATTATAATATTATGAATTTTATGAATTGTATAAATTTGATCAATTTGATTAATTTTATTTTTTTTATTTTTATTAATTTTATAAATTTTATTAATTTTATTACTTTTATAAATTTTATAAATCTTATTAATTTTTTTAAGTTTATCAATATTATTATTTTTATTAATTTTACCTATTTTACTTATTTTTTTAATTTTATTAATTGAATTAATGTTATTAATTTTATTAGTATTATTAATTTTTATTAACTTTATTAATTTTATTAATTTTATAAATTTTATTAATTTTATTAATTTTATTAATTTTATTAATTATATTAATTTTATTAATTTTATTAATTTGTATATTAGTCACATAATATTTCATATTAATTTTATAAATTTAATTAATTTGGTTAATTTTATTAACTTTATTAATTTTATGAATTTTATTATTTTAGGCCAGTAGGTGGCGCGTTCGTAGAAGAACTTCATATAATCTTTGAGTAGCTGCCTAAATCTATTTAATAGTTAACAAATATTTTGATATGACATTTGCAAGTGTGCCTAATATAATTAGAGAAAAGAGAACTAACATGATTAAGCCCGAAATTGACTACCGATGATGTTCGTTCTGACTCGTTTCGTTATACAATTTTCCACTTACTATTTTTTTTTTCATATTCTTATATAGTAGTTATATCTAGCAATGCAATCTTGGAAACTATCTCATTTTATTGGGTTTATATTTAGTTACTTCTTTATATTTTTACGGCACTATGGATATTGAGATCTAATAGATAGCTTCCTAAGCTGTTCACTTTCCATAATAACACTTATTATCTGAATTGTTCACAACCGTATCGATATTCTAAGCTCAGCGAAGCAAATTCAGAGAAGATCTAGCTGGGAAGTGCTTTTCAAATTTAAATATCTTCAGGTATTATTGTAAGCAGTGGAAGATTCACGGGGGGTTTTCGGGTCCTGACCACCAGCAAAAGTTGCAAAAATGGGTTGACAGTTTTTGCGAGTATATAATATAATTATAATGGGACTATCGGATGAGACTTGCGCATAAGAATTATTCTCGTCTTTATGCGACAAAATGGTGTAACTTTTTATGCAGATAATAGAGTATATCTGACTGTCGATAACCAATTCGTTTGTGCCCAAATTTTCGTACGTCATTTTTTTTTTTGATTGAAAGTGGTTTTGTGTGCATAAAAACGAAATCACTTGCTTTTTCAGCTCAGGCTTAAACCCTAGTATGCCAGCTGTGTCTGCTTAAGCCACAAAAGTAGTGCCAGCAAGTGCTAAAACTGAAATTGGAAAAATGGACAGATGAATTGGCAATGGATTGCGGTATGGAATATGAAGATATGAAAGTCAAAATAAAAGGAAATTGAGTAGACTAAACAAAAGGAAATGCGTTGTGTAGTTAAAAGCGATTTTGGAATACGTTTGTCTGTTTCTTATTATGCTTCGATATATCTTTAAAAACAAAAACACTTTTGGCGATTTTCTATGGAATATGAAGGTAGGCACATACTGAATAAAAGTCAAAGCCATTTGTAGATTTAGCCTAATTCGGAATAAATTTGTCTGATTCTTAATATGGTTCAAAATGTCTCTGAAAGCTAAAAATATTTTTGCAATAAATTTTACTAGAATTCTATTCTGTTTGGCGCTCTTGGAAATATGTAGTTACATATATATTGGCAAAAATATATGAAGCGGGGCACTTTTTTGGTCGACCTCTTCGATTTCGAAAAATACATATGTGATAGAGCTACTAGAGAATAGTAACCACTAGTTTCTCCAGCACTACTAAACACCCATTTGATGAGTGCAGAAGTGCTGAAGAAACATCTCTGTTGGCCAACATTGATATATAGATATTTTAAACTTCGATAATCGATGCATCCATGTAACATCAATGTTTTCACCAGCACTAGTAACCACGTAAGTTTTTATTGCAAAATTTCGATAATTTATCGATTTATCGATAACTGAATATTGGAGTTTTAATTTTTTGATTTTCCAACAGGTTCCTTCATTAAAAACGCCGTTAAAAGCTTTGAGCTCATGCTAGGGTTAACTTTCCAAAGCATTCTCTTTGCCCATGCATTTGGATCAGCCAGTTCTATTGAACTGCAGTTTGTAGTTTTTTCCTTTTGCTACTGCTTTCGCATTTTTTTTCGCTCTGCTTTGTGCGCCGCCATTTTGATTTTTACAGTTAATGCATTCACAAAAATTGTCTGCCCGCCATTTTGCGCACACAAAATGGCGCTGACTTTATTTTTTGTTTGCAGCTGGCATCGTGTTTTATCCATCAATTCGATTATTTCTTTTACATTTTTTTATTTTATCACTTTGGCAACACTGGGCGCTATCACCTTGCCAGCTTGTCGCTCATTGCGTGCCGCGAATGGCGCTTAGTGCCACCATCTTTTGCTTGGTACCATAAAGCGCTTTTTCGCCAAACCCCTTGGTCCCCCGAACCCTGCTTACTCTTTACCCCTTTCACTTTTTTGCTGCCCCACCCCCCTCTTGCTTTGTGTTGCTGCCGCTTTTATAGTAAGTGCAACGTCATAATTTGTTTATATGCATAACGATTTTAACTTTGATGTGTGTCTGTTTGTCTGAGTTCTCATTCTATTGACACTGACATTTTTGGCAAACGGATTACTATAAGCCAAAAAAAGAAGCTTCTTTATAAAGGCTGTTTTTTTAAGAGGTTTTCTTTTGAGCTTGAACTATAGGCATGTTTTAAATGCGGAAGCGCATAATATATTTTTTCTTAATTGCATACTAGATTTGTGGATTTTGTGGAAAAGGTAGAACAGCCCCCTGTATGCTTATCATAATCTGGAGTACCGATTAATACCAAAGCCTAAAGATGCTATAAAAATAAATTAAAAAGCTGAATTCTCTAACTAAATTTCTTAAAGAGTAGGTTATTAATTTTTAAATTTAATTCAAATAGCTTGTTATAATCGTGTGAAATTTTAAAAATTTGTTTTTCTATACCGTGTTATTTAAAAATCGTGTAACAAAAACCGTGTATTCGTATTCAAATCACAAAAAAAAAATTCGTTTTGTTGAAATTGGGAACACCAAACATTTGGTTTCTGACCGAATGCTAATTAAATAAATACAAAATTCCGAATGAATCGGCCGTGCTCCGGAAACCGAATCCACATGTTTCATTCGGATTTGTTTCGAAACCGAATGTTTGGTGCTCCCATTTCCACCAAACCGAATGTTTCATGTGCTTTGAAACCGAATGGTTTGTTGCATGTGGAATTAAAACGAATCGCCAAAATAGGATTAAAAAAGCACGCATTTTATATTGAAGTAATTTTTATACCCTGTACCTATAGGTACAAAGGGTATACTAGATTTGTGCAATGTATGTAACGGCAAGAAGGAGGCGTGGCAGAGCCCAAGTCCTTTATACCAAAATGCTTATCATAACCTCGGGTAGCGATTGAGCCATGTCCGTCTGTCCGTCCGTCTGTCCGTCTGTCCGTCTGTCCGTCCGTCCGTCTGTCCGTCTGTCCGTCTGTATGAACACCTAGATCTCGGAGACTATAAGAGCTAGAAATACGAAACTTTACCAGCTGGTGCGCATATTTCCTCAGAAGATCAAGTTTGTTGAATCATGTCAATATCTTTCCCCGTACCCCCGTAGCAGAGTTTCGCGGTTTTTAGCTAAACCGTTTAATATTTTAATCTGAAACTTAACAGAGCGATGCGTTGTGGTTACATGCATCTGTGTGTCAAAAATAAACAAAATCGGACAATTACAACAAAAGTTATAGTCTAAAATGTAAAAATTTCACCTCCCCTTGCCTTTAAACTCCGTCAATATTTGACTCTACGTAATTATAGAAACATATGGACTAGAATCACCAATTTTTGTAAGCTGATTCATGTGCCTCTAATGAACAAATCCACATCCAAATTTTATCAATGCAGCCCCCCCACCCCCCGAAATCGATTTACCGTGTTTTCTCCCACACCCTTCAACACATCCCCTTAAAACTTTCCTCATATACTTTAAATAACTCATTTGACGTAAATTTCGATTTTCATCAAAATCGGTTAAAATTTGCGGAACTTATAGGTATCAATATCGTTTTGCACCAACAAAAAAATGTTCCAATTGGAAATTCTTAGTAAGAATATGCAGGAATAAATCTTTTTTTGAGAAAAAAGGTACAGGGTATTACACTGTCGGGCACCGCCTCGACTGTATTACATTTTTTATATATGCGTTGATATTCTTAGATTCTATTTATGCTAACTTAAATTTGCATATTAGCTGCTAACTATTTTTAATAATTTTTTTCCTGACACAACCCAAAAATAGTATACACAAGCCAAAACGAATTTTCGTTTTGTTTGTGCATGTGTGTGTACCAAACATGCACACATGGCCAATAAATGCGGCAGGGCTCCCGCGTTACACAAATAAAATTTCCCTTGTAAAAAAAATAGTTAAATCGTGTTTAAATTTAATAAATATTGTTGCTAAATTAATATTTTTGTGTTATTTTATTTAATATTCAACATATGAAAGAACTAGCAATATTTTAATGAAAATTAAATGTAACAACATATACAAATAAAAAGGTGCAAAACTGCGGCAGCCATGTCAGCTGTTTTGTATCAAACAAAAAATATTTCGCGCCAACTAACACAATCTAACTACATATTTAATCAAAAGAATTTAATGCTAAAAAATATATTTATTGCAGGGGAAAACACAAAAGCACTGAGTAGGACATGATTCTTTACGCCTTCTTTTAGCTTCAAAACAAGCAATTGAGAAAATAAATGAAATTTTTGCAATTTTTATAAATTTTTAATAAAAGGCAGTCAGCTGGTTACACCACAACATATGTGAATTTATCGATAAAAACGAGGGAAATTTACAAATGTATCGAAAATAAAAAAGGAAATTATCGACAAAACATTCGGATTCCAGAGCATGCAAAACCGAATCCGAACAAAATCGTTCGGTTTGGATTTGTCGGTTTCCGGAGCATGGCTGAATATAATATTTGCTTACGTTTTCCAGAGCACGGCCAATGACTTTATTGTTAAGGCCCATACGCAGTTCGAAAATTTTCGCACGGATTGACAAAACTCCAAACATCCCATTTGGGATATTTCGCGCGGAATGACAAAACTTCATATATAAAAAAAAATCCCAAATGGGATATTTAGCTTAAAAACTTAAAGGTAACTTGCTTAAAGCGCTGGCAATAAAAAAACTTCTTTCAAACAAATATGAGTAGGTATAGGGTGGTATTTTAGGAACACAGGCGTACCAGCAGTCCAGATCGCTTAGACAATAATAATGAATAATATTGGAATCATTCAACAAAAAATGGGCTGCATTGGAGAACAAAATTTTGAATTTTGTATAAGTTTGATGAATTCCCTTCTTTGGGATATTTTTTTTTATAGGAAGTTTTGGCATTTCGTGCGGAATTTTTTCATGCTGCGTATGGGCCTATAGACTTACACCAGAGCAACGTCTACAAATTGTTGAAATTTTTTTATCAAAGTAATGCTTTCGTTCGTCAAACTTATACAAAATTCAAAATTTTGTTCTCCAGTGCAGCCCATTTTTGGTTGAATGGGTACGTAAATAAGCAGAATTGTCGCATTTGGAGTGAGGATAATCCACAAGCTTTTGTCTAAACACCATTACATCCACAAAAAATTACTGTCACTTGTCTACGTCGATAAAACAGAGACAATTGAGCTCCAGGAAATCAGCATTCGAAGAGTTATTGGCGAAATACGGCCGCAAATGCTGCGGAAAGTTTGTGAAAATTGGTGTTTCAGATTGCGACTTGTACGCGCCAGAATCAAAATCCGATCGATTTGGAAGACAATTGCCAATATGCCAAAATGATTAGGACGGCAAGAAACAGATTAGCCATAAAGGTGACCCCAAAAACACTTGGTTGGTTTGGGTTGATAAGGCTGCTCATCCAGAGACCAAGGTCCATTGTGATGCCTAATTGTGTATAAGAAGAAAGGTGTATGAGGAATGGGGTAAGGAGTAGAGGAAGATTATTCCGAGGGTCAAAAGCTGGTGAGCATTCCTAGTCACCTTAGTCCCTTTCCTTGCAGAATCATTTTAAGAATTCGACAAAATTGGCCAGATCCGCTATAGACACATCTGCCAAACTGCCCAGGTCTTTAAATAAAAGTTTACCCAAAAACTGGATTCGTCTTCTAAGAAGCGCTGGGCAATCAGGTGTTTGATGCTTTCTGTCTTCTCACAACTAGCCAGCTGCGTCTAAAATCGTGATGGGGAACGTGAAACCTCTTAGCCATTCAGCCTGTGGTGTAGTGCCCCGTTACCAATCCTACCCCCATACTGGTTCTCTGGCGAAACCGCAGGAGCTTAAATGTTCGCTTTGGATTGTACCGTAGCCAGATTGCTCAGGAAATGTGACAAACTACGTCGATAAGCCAGAGACAATTAAGCTCCTGGAAATCAGCATTTGAAGCGATATTAGTGAAATACGGTCGCAAATGCTGCGGAAAGTTTGTAAAAATTGATGTTCCAGATTGCGCCATATATTTCTTTGTTTCATTATTATGATTTAAACTTGTGCAACTTTAAAAAAAACACCTTTTATAAGCAAGTTATTTGACAACACCGTCTCCGTTATCATTTATTTTTCTATTTAGTGTGAACGCTAGGTGGCGTAAGCAAGTGGTTGTCGCTAGATGGCGCAGTAAAGTAATTGAATATTTGTGCTCACAATAATATAAATGTCATTTAGACATAAATACAATTAGACTTGAAAGAAATTTTTATTTGTATTAAATTTTTAAAGCCCCCAGGATGGCTTTTAAAATAATGTTAGTCTTTTTAGGCCATTTTGTTTTGCAAAGGTTATACTTTTTCCGTTCTTTCTTGAGAAGAGCTTGCCAGTTGATGGCTAGAGCCACTTTCTTTTCAGTCTGCAGAGTCTACTTACTGAAAATTGAAATAATGCCCATTGCATGGGATTTTATAATTTCTGATTCCAGCAGCTCAGAATTTTTCTGGGCTACTTAGATATTTAGCTTTTTTAGGTTTGCAAATGTGGTTCTAAGTAATGCATGTCAGTTACGAGGGTGATCTGATAAGAACTAAGCCTCACCGCTAGATGGCGCTACTATCGCAAGAGAAATTTAGTATCGTGTAATACATTCTCGTAGACGGTTACTCTCAAAATGTCAGCCGAATCGGACTCATAGTTGTATTTTGATCCCATGTGGAAGGGGGAGTGTTCGCGGATTTTAGAAATATGAAAAAAGAACAATATCGGCTCTTGCCACAGCCAAATTAGTCGAATCGAGCTACGAAATGTTGCCCCATCCATCGTATATTCTAGTTTTGGCCACGTGCGACTTCTTTTCGCTTCCAAACTTGAAAAAGTCACTTGCCGGGCAGAAACTTGAGAAATCGCCGCCACGGAGGCCTACTTTGCAGAACTCAAGAAAACGTATTTTTCACACGGGTTAAAAAGTTGCAACATCGCTGGGTCAAGTCTAACGAACTAAAAGCAGACTCTATTGTAAATCGCACCTTTAATAAAGTTTTCCTTTTTCTTTTTAAGGCTAAATACCTATCGCACCCCCCTCGTATACTTAACTGCGCGAAATTTTTCATTGAATATCCATCTGCCAGCTTTTTTTTATTTTTTATTTTCGATTCGTAGACATCTTAAGGACATTGTATGACATGTTCTTACACATTTTCTCATATATATTGGATTGGGCAATTAACTTCTAATTGCTGCTAAGCCGCTTAAAGTGTTTACTTGTTTGTCTCTTTATGTACTATATATAGCGTATATGCATATAGGTAGCGTGTATATTATGTATACGCGCCAAAACCAAAGCAACCACAGCGTCTTTAGGTATGAGTTTGAGTCAGTCTCTTGGCCAGGTTGATGCTGTAATAATGCCAAAACCAACTGCTGCCACTGACATGCGTTTATACACTAACTCACAACAATGAGCACACTCAGCTGAGTCTGTCATACATCCGTGTCGTCTTATCTGTCTCGTTGACGAGTGTTGACAGCAGTTCAGTGATAAGCGATAAGATTTGATTTGAGCCTTGCTCTCCAGACAATGTGATAATCCAGGGGTGCCGCAAGGCTAAAGGTATCTTTGTGTCGTCTACTATGACAACAACGCTTGCAGAGATGTTGGCGACGGCTGATAATAAAATTACAACACGCGCTCGGCTCACAAAATATTTAAATTGTATTATGTATACATACCTATACAAACAAACATATATATACATATCACATAACCACACATTAACATAACAGACAACGGCAGGTATTTATCTCAAGGGAGTTCTCTGATTGCCAGTAGCGATTTTTAAGATCCACTTTCAGTATGAGTAATTGAATGAGTGCCAATGAGACCTAAGTGAAGGCTTGCGACTAGGGTTGAACTCGTTTAAAGCTGATTCATTTGGCAGAGAGCCGCAGGAATGCTTTTAATGAGTCCATAGGTGAATGCATTTCTTGTCAAATTCAGCTTTAAAAAATGATTTTCATTAAATGATAGATAATTAAGATAATCGGGAAATGAAGTTCGTTGCCTTGTTAAGGGATTCAGGATTTTTTTTTTTTTTTTGAAAAATGTATATAGGCAAAAATAACTGACGGACACTTTTTTGGTCGACCTCTTCGATTTTGATGATAACATATGTTATAGAAAGTTACTAGGGAATCTAAACCACCTAAATTTCTATTGAAAATTCCGATTATTTATCGAGTTATCGATAAATGAATATGCGACTTTTCATTTTTAGACTTGTCTTTTACAATCTTATATCTACTAAACAAATAAAGTTATTGACGCAAATTTCAGGAAAGACAACATTTTGAATTGGAAATTTCTTCGGCTTCAATATAAACAGTATAAAACATGAGACCAAGAAATGGACTCAACAAAAAATCACGTTATACTGGAATGGCATTGACGGCCTCAATCATTCCAAAAAATTCCTAAGCTTTGACGCCAAAAGAGCAAGTACTACTCTCACTCTAAAGAGGAAAAGTCTAAAGACACTCACTGGAGCACTAACGGGCCACTTCGTCTGCAAAAAACACCTACACAGAATAGGTCTATCAGATTCAAACACATGCAGATTCTGCTCTGATGAGGAAGAATCCATGGAACACCTGATCACAAACTGTGAGGCACTAGGCTACAGGAGACACAAAATTTTAGGTGCACACCTACTAGTAGATGCAGATCTACAAAAGCTTCCTGTGAAGGAGCTGGTCAACTTCCTCGACATACTAAATGTCTAAATATGAAGGGGAATTGAATAGATCAAATTGGTCGCAGTGCAAATATTTAAGCCCGACGCTGTTTGTTTTATTTATTCAAGACTTGATGTTCTTTTAAGGGCGTCAAATTGGGTCAAAAGTGACGCCATTAAATTCATAACCAGCGGACAATCAGGACTCTTCCAGTGATACCTCATTTGTCAAATTATGATAAGTGGTTCGAAAGTTACGAGAAAACAGATGAACATAGTATGTACTTAAGGGGTAACAGCAATGTAAAATCTTCAGAAAATCAGGTTTTTATACCCTGTACCTATAGGTACAAAGGGTATACTAGATTTGTGCAATGTATGTAACGGGCAGAAGAAGGCGTGGCACACCCCAAGTTCTTTATACCAAAATGGTTATCATAGCCTCGGGTAGCGATTGAGCCGTGTCCATCGGTCTGTCCTTCCGTCCGTCCGTCTGTCCGTCTGTATGAACACCTAGATCTCGGACACTATAAGAGCTAGAGATACGAAACTTTACCAGCTGATGCGCATATTTCCCCTGAAGATTTGAAGATGAAGTTTATTGAATCATGTCAATATCTTTCCGCGTTCCCCCGTAGCAGAGTTTCGCGGTTTTTAGCTACACCGTTTAATATTTTAATCTGAAACTTAACAGAGCGATGCGTTGTGGTTACATGCATCTGTGTGCCAAAAATAAACACAATCGGACAAATACAACAAAAGTTATAGTCTAAAATGTACGAATTCCACCTCCCCTTGCCTATAAACTGCGTCAATATTTGACTCTACGTAATTATAGTAACAAACGATCTAGAATCACCAATTTTGGTAAGCTGATTCATGTGCCTCTAATCCAAATCCAGCCAAACATGGCCTTGATGCCTATGCCACTAGCGACGTGTAAATTATTAATAGATAAGAATATCATTAATGAGGCGAACTAAAGATGGGAGCAAACTGGAACCTGTCTTATTAGTAGGAAAACTTGGCCGCAATGGAGCTTGAATAGAACCAAGCAACTTTTAAAACTTTACAGACGATAGAGGCTCTTACTGGGCACTGTCTTATTGTTAGGCACGCCAATAGATTGGGAGTGCCTTATTTCGACTACTGTAGAAGCTGTCAGGAGGTAGAGGAAGAGGAAACCGTGGAGCATCTCCTGTGTGGATGCATGGCACTATGCAGGAGGAAACTGTACACACTGGGTTTCGAAACTTTTGGAAATGTTACTGAATTCGCAGGAATCAAAATAAATATGATTAATTTTTTCATCAAATCGACAGGTTGGCTTAGGGATGATACGGGAGAGTAAGGACTAGCTCATGTGGCATCACAACGGGCCTTTTACAGGCCTAGGTGTGTCGGAAGACAACCACTTTTACCTATCTACTCTACCCAATCCAAATCCAAATCCTCATCCAAATTTTATCAATGCGGGCACCCCACCCCTCCAATTGATTTGCCATGTTTTCTACCGCACCCCTCAACCCCTACCCCACCCCTCAACATAACTTCTTTGACGTAAATTTCGGTTTTCATCAAAATCGGTTAAAATTTGCGGAACTCATAGGTATAAAAATCGTTTTGCATCAACAAAAAAATGTTCCAATTGGATAGTTCTTAGAAGGAATATGCAGGAATACAATTTTTTTCGAGGAAAAAAAGAGGGTATTACACTGTCGGGCACCGCCTCGACTGTATTACATTTGTGTTTTAGATAAATTGGTAGACAATGTTAGAAATGACTTCCCAAAGTCATTTTTCAAAAAAAAAAAAAAGGTCCCCTCCCCTTATAAGCGTCGGGCGCATGGTACACCATAAAACTTTAAACGCGTTTTTCTCGAACCCACTTTTTTTTCGAATAGCTTCAGCAATAACTCAGTCAACTTTTATGCAATCTTTTTGAAATTTTGACAAAATCCTTGTTACGAAAAATGAACTTTAAAAACCATCCTCCACACGGGTGTTACCCCTTAAGCCTGCTTCTTAGCTTGCCCTTGTGGGGTAAAAATAAATGTTGACGATGAGCACGGTGACAGCTATAAAAAATGTTTTAATTGTAACTTTTTTAATTTTAACTTTAAGCATAATTTTGCATACAATTTACATCTATGGCCTGCAGAGCTTCTATGGAAAGCCGCTCTTGGGACTGGGCATGGTCATTGCATTCTGGCTGATACACGTTTTTTGACCTTTAATGAATTATTTATATAAAAAGCTAATTGTGTTTAAAATATATGTGCATGACAGCACTTTTTCTTAATTATAAAAAAGTATTTTAGTCTGTCCAGAGATTAATATCAACACTCTCTAAAATAAATATTTCATTTTAAAGAGTTTCTTATTTACAGACACTATTTACAATCCTGCTCAACTGAGCACAACCATTTACACCTATTTGCACCTATGTACATCTATTAACACCTATTTACGCGCACACACACACAACTTCGGCGACATTAAATGCAATTGCTTGTGACATTTGGAAAATTAACATATTATTTATATTATGCTAATTTACATAATTTTCGAGTACTTTTGAGCACGTCTATTAAATGGTTTTTTGGTTGGGGTGTTCAAGGGAAATAAAGTCGTGAGAGGGGCAGGCGTGGCGTGGCGCGTTGTCAATGTGCTGCCATTTGCAATTTTCAACTCGAATTGGCAGCAAATTACGCAGATATGAGCATGCGACTAAATCAGGCGTGTTCCCAATTTCGTAATTTGTATTTAAAGCAAAGCATAGGCATAGTATAAGGCCTACTAACTAGTGCAAAGTTTTTTTGCAAGCTCATGATGCGCATCGACTTAAAGGTAAGCAAAATATTAACTCAAATTTTGAGCTTGATACCCTGCAATCAGTGGGTTATGGGCATGCTAGATTTGTGCTTTGCATACTTGGATATACAACACTGAAACATTAAAAAAATGCCCAAATATTTACAGTCTGCTGAGTTTAATACGGAAAATTCCAAAACATCCTGCGAATATTCAGATCCGGCCTGTTGCTCAAAGTCAATTTGATTTACTTAGCCTGGTTGGATTTTAATGGCCTTCCTGCTAATGAATCAAATGACCAGAGTTACACTTTGTATCTTTTTCAATGATTATTTTTTGTGTTTTGTTAAGAACTTACCAGCATGGCCCTAAAATTTGGCAGCTGTACGCCTTACCTATAAATCTGGCTGCTTAAATTCCATTAAATTGTCTGCTCTAAGCCTGAAACACTGGGACTCAGCCATATATTGAAAGCCAAGTATTAGTTTGTCACGTTGTGGCTACGTGCTGGACCACAGTGGGGCTTTTGCCAGAACTCTCAAATACTTGAAATGTCTAAAATGTCATAGACCAAGCTGTTAGTTAGTTTGTATACCCTGTATCCAAAAGGGTAATACATACTGCTAACAACTAGATGGAAACGACTAGAAGCCCACGAAGTTTAGCTTTTTTACTCAAAGATTTTATCACAGCTGCATCTTTAGGTATACATATATCTTAACTATTTTGTTTAGTCTGTTGGATAAGCGTACCCTTCTTGAGGTTTACTGCAACAAGTTGAAGTCGGAATCTTCTTCTAAGTGTTTCAAGTACTTGGTCAGGCAGCCGTTGGAACCTAATATTTATGCTTAAAATGCAAAATTTAGTTATTAAAAAAGTTTGGGAAATCGGAAGATTTTTTTTTACTATACCTGAAGAAGGCAATTCGATACCGAAATTATTAAAAAACAAGTAGAACGTGAATTGAAATAAAATTCTTTGCTCTCAATAGGAACGAATGGAATTTATTTGTTATGACCCTATGTTCCACACTGGAACGACGGAAATGAACATTTATATATGTAGATATGGGACATTCTTTACAAAGCCAGCCACACACTTTGATTTTTAAGATATATATTTATACGTTTTTGTGCTTAAAAATTTCGTCTTCATTTAAAGTGATTTTTGATTTTTCAAAATGGCGTAGCTTCAATGGCCGCCAAAGCAAAGTAACTTCATAATTAAATAACTTTTTTTGAGCTTATTCTCAGAAAAATATTGCAATCTCTTTTATATGCTATTCAGACACTTTTGTTGAAGCTGATAATAAGTAGCCTATAATGTTTTTCAAAATTTCAAAATGGCGAATACAAGATGGCCACCGAAAACAGCAAAATCTTTCTACTTGATAACACAAGTTGGGTATGCAAAAATGGGTTTTCGAGGTCGCTGATCACGAATCTGGGGCTAGAATTTAAAAATGCAAAAAGGCGTAACCCAGATGGCTGGCGGAGAGTGAAAGATGTTGTTAAAATTCAATTTCCTTAATTAAAGCTGACATTTTTTTTGTTGATTTACATATTTGGCTAACATGCTTAAAAAAATAAAAAAAAATACGTTTTTTAATCACTTTTAAAATATAAGAAAATTTTTAATTTTTTGACGGATTTAATAAAATGTATTTCGTATGGGCTTAAAAAAACAATTATTTTGGCTCACTACAGTTTAATAAAAGCTTTTTCTTTTGAAATATTTTTTTATACATTAAAAAAGCAGACTCCAAAAATAAGAAAAAAATTTTCCATAATAATAACAAAAAAATTGATTTTATGCTTTCTAAGTTTTAAGTTTTGAAATATTGTTGCTCAAAATAAAAATAAAAGCCTTTTAGTTTTTTATTTAAAAAAATTCTAGTTTACACATTAAAGAATAATACTTAAAAAAAAATAAAGATAGATAGATTGAAGATTTCTCTAAAAAAAGTGACGGTCAAAAACTATTTTTTTTTTCAACTTAAATTTTTACAATTTTTGTTGTTTTAAATAACACTAGTTAACAAATTTTAAAAAATTTTGGTATCCTCAACATGTTTTAGCCATTTCCATAGTAAAATGGCACGCTTAGTCCGAAAATGAAGTCAACAAATTTTTTCATGGAACTGATTTCGAAATATTTCGAAAAAACCATTTTTCGAAATCAAAAAAAAAGTGTCTTTACCTTAAAGCAAATATCTCTGGTTCTAACAAACTGATTTTGACAATTTTTTTACTAAACTATAGATAATTTAATTACCTATCCATTATTCTTGCAACATATTTTTGTCAAATTTACGGTTTGGTCGCAATTTTTAGCAAATTTAAAAAAAATTCTATTTCGAAAGTAGATTGAAAAACTAAAAAAAAATGGATAATTCAATTATCTGCACTTTGGTAAAAAAATAATCAAGGTCAGTTTAGTACTTAACTAGTCGGCACGGCCCTATCCCATGGGCCTATGGTTCACACGTACTGTGTTGTACACAAAACGCATGCATGTGTGCGTGATTTTTGTACTGAAATTCTCTCAAAATTCTCTGCCGTTGCCATGCTTTTGTTGCAAAGCAACAGACACGAAGTTGCTTGTGCATGACATCGGCTCTTGCCTAGAGAGCGTGCTTGCTTTTTTACTCTCACAAAACTAAAGCGCTCCAACATTAGTATGCCGTGGCTTTGGTGCTGTGTGGCAGAAAACACACAATCAGTTTATGTTTAGTTGGCTACAAGCTTAGATCGCTTAGGCAGCACCAAAGCCACGGCATACTAATGCTGGAGCGCTTTAGTTTTGTGAGAGTAAAAAAGCAAGCACGCTCTCTAAGCAAGAGCCGAAGTCATGCACAAGCAACTTCGTGTCTGTTGCTTTGCGACGTCAGCGTCGAAATACGTCACAGCGGCAGAAAATGTTCAATACAAACGCAAAAAAAATGCATATGTATATTTTGCCGACCACTGGTTTAGTACAATTAGAGATATTTTGTTTTAAGTAGACACACTATTTTTTTAGTTTCGAAAAGTGTTTTTTTCGAAATATCTTGAAATCCGTTCATGCAAAAATTTTTGGACTTCATTTTCGGATTTAGCGTCTCATTTTACGACGGAAACGAGTGAAACATGTTGAGGATACATTTTGCTGTAAACTAGTGTAATTTGAAACAATTTTTTAACTTAAGCAAGAAAGTTTTAAAAATGTTCCAGTCTTCATATTTATAGCATTTTCTTATTGTCTTCTCAACACCTTTCAAGAACTTTCATTAATATTATTAAACATTGGGTATACCAGCCCCTAGAACCTATGCAACATATAATAATAATATAATCTTTCGATAAAAGCGTTACATAGCGCATATAAAGTGTATATTTTAGTCGGCGTCTCCCGACTGTATCAGTCCCACATTTTGTTTTCTTTTTTTTTTGTGCCATTTGGCATTGAACAGTTCTCAATATCAACATTGATGACATTGCGTGCCGCACATTTAATTGATTGCTCGATTGAGTGTCTGCACGTAGCTCATCCTTTTTTTTTTCCTTTTTTTTTGTGTATTTTGTTAGGGGGCGCCACCAGCCCACGCTGGAAACATAGAGTAAACAGCCTGGTACCACTTTTTGAACGAGTTTGCTTGACAACTTTAAGTTTGTGCGACTGCGACTGGATTCGTGCTGGTCTGCTCCCCAAACGCACTTGTCAAACAATCGGAATTTGGTTTTGAATAAATTCCATTAAATAAGCAATAATCTCGGGAGGAATCTCGTAAATATATAGCCTATATGAAAACTACTATGCGTAGGCGTATATTGGGCAGTAGCAGCGCCTTTTAATCTTCTCTAGCTGATTTGCACGGGTTTTGCGTGCAAAAAATATTTGCATACTTTTTTGCGCTTAGAACTTTCATTAGGGTTTGTTTGTTGAACAAAATATATATCATCTGGTTTAGCTAACTAAGCATTTTTATACTCTTTATTTATAGAGTAAACGAGCATATTGGTTAGTTAGCTTGCTTATTAGGCTGCTAGTTGGAGCAAAGAGCTTCACAAGCTTATTGGTTGCATGATAATAATCGAAGCAAAATTTTCGACCCTATAAAGTTTATACTAGTGCTGGAGAAAATATCGATGTTATATCGATGCATCGATGTATCGAAGTTTGAAATATCTATATATCGATGTTGACAGAAATGTTTTTCCAGCACTACTAAACACCCATTTGATGAGTGCAGAAGTGCTGAAGAAATATCTCTATTGGCCAACATCGATATATATAGATTTTAATTTTCGATACATCGATGCATCTATATAACATCGATGTTTTCTCCAGCACTAGTTTATACTTAATAAAGTCATCTCAATATAGATATTTTTGTCTCTTCGTCAATTTGTCTACACACTAGTGCTGGAGAAAACATCGATGTTATATCGATGCATCGATGTATCGAAGTTTTAAATCTCTATATATCGATGTTGGCTAACAGAGATGTTTCTTCAGCACTTCTGCACTCATCAAATGGGTTTTTAGTAGTCGATGCATCGATATAACATCGATGTTTTCTCCAGCACTAGGGCACACAAAACTTTACCCCTGCTCCCAACTGGGTTTTAATTGGGCATAAGGTTCCAGTAAAGTCAGTCCGTTTGCATAAACGCCTAGATTTTTAGAGCTGGAATAACCAATTTTCTGGCCAGCTATAATATCCAACAATAATCTTTGGCATTTTGCTTTCGGATCGACTTGGGCAGACACTACGTAAGCCAGAGTAAGCCCTGGCGCGAGTAACACATGATTAGTATCAACGAGGTAACCGGAAAAAGCAAGACCCGCCCATACGCCCACCGAAATTACGAAAAAACATGAGCGTGGAATGAAATAAAATTGTTAGCTCTCAATAGGAACGAATGGAATTTACTTGTTATGACCCCATGTTCCACACTGGAACGACGGAAATGTACATTTATATAGATATGGGTCATTCTCTGCCAAGCCAGCCACTCGCTCCTCACACTTCAAATTGGAAGATAAATGAACATTTTTGGACTTAAAATTTTCGTCTTCTCGTCCACCTTTTAAAGCCGTATGGCGATTTTTGATATTTCAAAATGGCGCAGCTACAATGGCCGCCAAAGCAAAGTGTCTCTATAATTAACTCACGTTTATTAAGCTTATTCTCAGGAAAACATTATTGCAACACCTGCTATAAGCTATTCAGTTACTTTCTATAAGTTTTTCAAAATTTCAAAATGGCGAATTCAAGATGGCCGCGGGAAACAAAAAAATCATTATTGTGATTATACCACAAGTTGTGTATGCAAATATGGATTTTCGGGGCTGCTGATCAAGAATCTGGAGCTACGATTTTATGATCACTATCGTATAGCGGAGATAAAAGTGTTAACGGAATGCAGACAAAGGCATTTGAACTCAGCTTTCAATTTAATGGCAATAAAAGGCTACAGCGTATCCCATAGTCGGCCTACGGGCATTGCCTTGACTGTATGATATTTTTTTTTTTTTTAGTACAGGCATTTTTTTCAATTGAAGCAAATTTTCTTTGAAATGCCTTTGGTTGGGGGAGTTTTTTTGCGTTCAACTTTTGGCTATATTCAATAGAAAATTAGTTTGTTTGTCTGGCTATAAGACGGCCTTGTGCTCTCAGCTCTCACATAAGCCATATCTTCACTATTGTTATTGTAGTTCTTATGCGTCGCAATTACAAGAAACCCAGCCAGGAGCTGCAAACAGACAATTGTTGAGTTTGCGGGTAGACAGGATATACCTAAGAGATGGGATTTTGTAGAGAGCGGCAGCGGGTGCGAAGAGCGTGTAGAAATGCCACGCATATTTCTTGCATTATTATGGCTCTCGCAATTCCCTTTGCGCATTTCGTATTCTGTTGTATACAAATATGTATATAGTATCTATGTGCGTACGTATGTTTAAGTGTATGTCTGGCAAAGCAAGCCAGGAAGGGGGTGTTTTTTTTTTTTTCCAATAAACACGGTGCAAATTGCTTTGACCAAAATCATATCAAAAGCTAGCATGCTTTAACTTGAACTTGGCCAAAACTTGAAGAGAAAATATCAAATTTGGCAGCATTTAAGGTATTTGCTTAGAAGTTTTTTACAAGTTGTCAATGTGCAAAAGAAATCAGATTAATTGTTGGGAATAGGCGTGGTAATAATTCAATAAAAGTTACCAATAGTGAAAGTAAATAAAATTAAATCAATAGATTTGGGAAAATGAAATAAAGTATCTTGCTTTGTGTAGTGTATTTAAAGCCAAGTTTGGAATGTAGAAGGGGTAGAGTAGGCGTCACCGTACTTATCGTCTTTAATTAAGTCATTCGTCTGTTTGCATACCTATTTCTCGCAGGCCAGAAGAGCTAGGATACCAAACTTTGTATGTCTCTTAAACGTTGAATGCTCGTTTTTTCGTACGTGTAGGAAAATGTCATCCGTTTCAAACTTCGAATTATCTATACGTTTAAATTTTGTTTGAAATCGACACTAAACTGAGAAACTAGATGTTTGCCTCATTTACTTGTCGTCTTCCAAGGCTTTTTCTAGCTGCTGGCAACATTGCGTATACGTATCATATGCTATTCATAGCCTGCACAGCATGCACATGGCTCATATGATTTCGATGGCATATTTTTAATCTAGTTTTTAACTTCTTCTTCTTATACCTTAACTTTTATTCGATTGCTGTTGTCTTCCGATGGGATTTCGGCCTCATTTATAATGTACACCCAACACTATCCGCGTTTATTTTGATGCAGCTTAACTTTAAGCAGCGTAGGGTCTTTTCTTTTCCCGTAGAATGTTAATTATGCACTTGAGCAACAAATATGCTAACGCCGTGGCCAAGTCCAAACGCCCTGAAGCTTTTGCAAAAGGGTCACGTTAGTCTAGTGAATGGGAAACTGGTCTGTTCCAAGGTAAAGGCGCACATGGCACTGAATGGAATGAGTAGCATTAGCAGCAGCTCCAGCTGATGACATTGCATGCACTCAAGGTATTTCATTTAGTGCGTCGTCAACAGGGTTACCAAGTACAATATTATGTGCTCACATAGCAGCACTTGGGTTAGAGCCCCACGCTGACGTCGGCAAGACAGGGCTCAGCTGGCTGCAGCTAACTGACAATGCTGCTGACAAGTGCCGGCCAAGCGGCTTAGCTGACGCAAGAAGCCAAGCATCTCCTTGACTACGCTCCTTGCTCCAGTAGAACGCAAATCCTTTGACAAATGCTGCAAGCAGCTGAGCCGCCTGGCATTGTTTTCTATTTTTAACGCCATATAAATTATGGCAAGCCTTTTGAAGTGGTTGATATTGCACTGGCTTTAGTATACCCTTTGCATCAAAAAAAGGAACTGAGAAAATGTGGGCTGTACGCCCAAGTCTAAATAGTTGTATGGAACAAAATAATATTGAGTATAAGGCTAATTTTTAAATTAACAAAAAAATATTAAAAAAAAATCTTACATATATCAAGATCAGTGTGGTACCGATTGTGTTCGTATGCAAGAACGTATCGATGTGAAATTTACACTATGTGATAGCCACAGCTCATAAGGTGTGCATTATGTGCATACATTAGTAAGTTTCACCTCGATACGTTGATGTCATGCAGGAATTACAATAACAATAACCAGGGTATACCCGAACGGTGGATGCTAGATACTTTTCTGGAAGATCTTAATTGAATACAGAAGCACGCAGGTGGCGTAGCTCCCTAGTATGTAAAAATAAGCCAAGAATGGAACGATTTAAGCCGCACGATTTACTTAACCATTTACGCTTTGGTGCATTTTTATAATATAAATGCGTGTAATCGCAACCCATAGCCCTGTAAATTCTTAGATCTATAGATTAAGCATCAAAGTCGATAATTTTATCTACCTAGGCAGTATAATATCCGCAGAAAATAGTGCAGCGAAAGACATTCTCGCCAAAATAAACAAAGCAACCGGCGCGTACTCACAGCTTCGACAAATCTGCAGCTCCACGCAAATATCCTTCCAAACAAAAATGAGGCTATTTAAATCTAATGTCATTTCGGTACTGCTGTACGGATGCGAGACTTGGCTTGTAACTGACCAACTATCTGGAAAAATTCAGAGCTTTGTAAACAGATGCCTCCGCCGTATTCTTAAGGTGTGGTGGCCAAATTGTCATTAGCAATGATGAAAGGAAATTATGATGATGATGATAGATTAAGCATAAGTTCCATCAAGTCGAAATCCAGCTTCGCGCTTATGTGCAGCTACTCAAAAGTTTTGAAATTATGATCTGCAAGATTTCAACGTTCGCACAAATAAAAAAGTGCTTAACTCAAAGCAGCTGCTCCTGCTGAAGAGTTGACATACCAAGTTGCAACTTTTGACAAACTTTTTAAACAATTTCATAAATTTCGTAGGCATGCTACTCGTCTTCATGTTCGTAGTCTCTAGCGTCTCTCTGTAGCATATCGTTGACTATATAAAATATAGCCCTGGAGCTATATTGCGTTGGGTATTTAAAACCAGGCTAAGCTGTCCTCACTGAATGCAGAGCGCAGCTTTGTACAGCTTGAGAATATGCGCTGCTTTTGATATGTCAAAGTTCATTAGAATGCCGCAGCATATGGCACTAAGTACAATAAAAACAATCTGTCAAAAGGTGTTAAAGCGGCAATTTGTGCATGTGTGTGTGCATGTGTGTGTGAGTATCTGTGTGCGTGCTCATGGCGCCTTTTGACTGTCAGGCATGTGAATTTCATGGCTCATTTGACAAGCCAAAGACGATCGTCGTCATTATTCTGCTTTTTTTGTTGCCCACCTGTCGTATGCGTGTTTTTTATTGCGTCTCACACACAATCGCGTATTGACATCTATTCATATAGCTCACACACACACACACACCCATGCTCGCATTCCTACACATAGCCCACACACTCACACACTGACGAATTCGCACAATTGTATGCTCACATACCGTCACACACACACAAACACAAGTGTGTCCACAAGAGTCTATGGCTAACTTAAGAGAGCCGCTACTGCGCTCTCTCTCTCTTAATAGCTTAAGTTAAAGAGCTAGCAAAGAGTAAAACGCAGCAAATAAGCAATGTGCCGAATTTGATTGCAATATATTGCTACAGGGTATCTCAAAGTCATGCACGTCCAGCCATCTTTTTTTTTTAAGTCCTTTATAAACGCAGCAAACAATTATCACAATTTGAAGCGTTCAGGTTTCAAGTTCGTTTAAAATTAAACCAAGGCAACTTTTAGCTGCATAACCGCAGAAGTACTTACTGCACAAAATCAGCGTTCTGTCTTTTCATAGAATTATATCGATATTTTCTTTGGGTATAACCAAAAAGAAAGATATTTATTGCATTAGCTGAACATAAACTGACTGGATGGAGCTACTGTTTCGTTACTTCTTGGTTTCGCGAAGTTTCTCCTCAGGCACGTCAGTTTCCGATACCTTCTGGTCCTTTGCATTTACTCCTGCACCATATAGCATTTTCTTAATATCAAACGAAAAACGAAATCCCGTAAGTAGGTTATATATTTTGGAAGCATCATACCAATTTTTCTTCGGCTCGGACATTGGCAACTCTTTGATAGTAGCCTGATACTCGAGCTGCTTCTTGTATTCCTGTTTTACGTCATTCAAATACTCTGCCACTTTGTTATTACACTTTATAATGCCGCGAGTTGTAGTACCCAAAATCAAAGGATTAGTCTGCACATAATTTTGCAAGCCACGGCTTAGTAAGGGGCGCAACATCTTGATAGCTCAATAAAGTAAATAATATTGCTTTTGGTTTGAGGAAAAAATAAATTAAAGTATTTTTATTTTGCTTTTCTCAAATAATACCAAATTTCTACAAACCTTGTAGCCTCAACAAATTTTAAATTGTAAATGAGAAAAAATGTTTTTTGTTCAGCTGCTTATTGTAAGTTGAGCGAATAAACAAAGGCTACTTTTTGTAATGAAAAGCGAAAACGATTATATATATTCTTAAGCACAGTATTATAAGAAAAGCAGGCGTGGCAAACTGTAAGTGTGTCCACTGAATTTCGTAGACTATAAGATACCCAAAAAGTTACCAACAGATGCGTATTATTCCTCTTCAGATCAAATTGATGTGACACCTAGATGGCGCTAGTAAGCTGTTGTCACTAGATCACAGTGGTCCTGAAACATCACTAAATGCCTTTAAAATGGATCCAAAATTAGTTTGCAGGATATGTTTGAAAATCGTTCGTAGCATCAAAATCCGAAAGAATCAAAATCCTAGCTGCTCCCTTTCTCGGGAATTCGATATTTTTATGTTTCGACGTGAACTTAAAATTTACTTTGTACTTTTTATTGGTATTCATCAAATAAATATAATTTCATAGTCCTTATTATAAAAGCTGCTCTTATATTTGGATTTGATTTTCGTCCGCTAGATGTCGCACAATCGTAAGAGAACTAATCTGCAACTGAATTAGTCCCCCCACTTTATATACCAGGGCGATGATGCCACATTATCATTGAATTTTGCGATTCAGTTTGTTGCGAAATGAGTCACGGAGGAAAGTGTTCTCACCATAAGAATAGACAAAAAGTATGTGGACCGTCTGGTTTTCGGGAAAGTCGATCAAAGAAAATTTTTGATAAATGAAAAGATGAAGGGTCTGATAAAAAAATACATACTCAAAGAGTACGATATAAGTGATGATAAATACCCACTGAGCATTTGTAGAACATGTTATCTCACTTTTATTGATGCTGAAAAGGGAGTTTTCAAACGACCTTTTCAAAAAATTCCGAATTATGAAGACGTGACACTACCAAAAAATACTCGTTCGTTTGAAGGTAAGTGTAATTGTTATATTTGTTTAACGGGTAGATTCACTAGTCACACAAATATCGTTAAGCGAAAAGGTAAAAAACGAGATTTAAATAATGTAATAAATATTTCTACAGGGCTGCACGGGGTATCCAACATCGATACCATGAAAACGCCTTGTTCAGAGATTCAATCAGTAGCATTCTTCTGATATGTAACACATGTTTCCAAGAAACTGGGAGAGGTATAAAACATGTATGCAAAAACTCTACAGAAAATGTGTTAAAAATTATCGACCAACTCCCGGAACAATCTCAAGCACAAGTCGCTTCTGCTATTATAAAAAAAAGTGGATAATGAATCTGGTAGCAGTAGGCAGCTTGTAAATGTTGATTTAACTTTGTCTAATACCAGAGGTCGGAAATCAATAATCCTTGTTAACCCCCATGAAAAAAAAAAATGCTTCTTTCGGTAAAGAGAGTTTGTATCAATTTCGAGTTAACTCTTCAATGTCAGCGAATCAAATGAAAAAAAAAGACAAATTTTAAGAGAAATAACGTTGGAAGATTGTCAATTGCAGTAAATTATCGACAACATATGTCAAAAAAATCAAAAGTTCTAAGTGACATTTATAAAATAGGAACACATCAATTTGATTGTGACAATTCTTCTGTAAAACAGCAGCGGCCTGTCGTTTATGCAGAAGCAGAAGACTTGAGGCAATCATCGATCAACGAAAGTTACAAGGAAATGCTATAGTTAAAGCCATGGCTGATGGAGGCAAAGGTTTTTTCTAGATTAGTTTGCCAATAATGCCCGAAAACTATACGCCCCGATCATATTATCAATTGGATCTGAGTGATTCAGATGATATATCTGAACAGACCTCTTCTAAAATGTCACGTTACTCACGTTTAATGTAAAACTGTTGTTTGACTTGACAAAAATAAACAATATTTCATTTAAATTTAAACGAATACAGTGTTAATTGTGAATTCACGTCGAAACATACAAATATCGATTTCCCGAGAAAGGGAGCAGCTGGGATTTGGATTCTTTTGGATTTCGATGCTACGAACGATTTACAAACATATCCTGCAAACTAATTTTGGATCCATTTTAAAGGCATTTAATGATGTTACAGGACCACTGTGAGATGGTGCAAGCAAGTAATTGACGCTAGATGGCGCAAGCAAGCTATTGACGCTAGGTCTGCAGTTTGTTTTTTAATTAATTGTCATGGTTGAAGCTACCCAGACGCTTTTTCTCACTTATTGCTATCTGCTTTATTTCTTTATTATTAAAAAAAAGTTATTTGACTTCTACGTCATCCCATGCATCGTTTATTTTTCTGTTTAATGTGACACCTAGATGGCGCCAGTAAGCTGTTGTCACTAGATGGCGCAAGCAGACTGTTGCATTTTTGTGTTTAATATTCATAATGCATAAACATAATCGATAATAATTAAATTTAAAAAATGCAAAATCTATGTTTGGAAAAAATACTTTTATTTTTATTAGGAATAGCAACTTTGTTATGCCAGACTTTGCCACAATGATAATATTAAACTAGTTGTAAGTCTGTTTTTTTTTTTGGTGGGAATTTAATTGAATGAGAAATCGAAATCATGAGCAGTCCAGCACTGCATGGTATGTAATAGTCGGTATGTCCCAACTGTATCACTTGTTTTTCGTGTTTCTTTTTTTTTGAAGTTTAAATAGCGCATAATCATACTGGCCCTAAAGTTTATTGCTCATTATGTGACTTAATTGCCGCAAAGTATGCAAGTTAGGCCGACAGAGTCACTCACTCACTTACTAACTGCTACGCTCGGTTCTAGCCAACTTATGAAGCTTATGAGCGCGACAGCATCGAGGATGACTCTTAAAAACTTTTAATTGGAAAAGTTTTGCATACGCATAGATACACGCGGGCACTTGACATCATATCACTTTAGCGACACACATACTAATTCAACAGCACATAGATACACAGATGTTTATAAAAAGGTAGCTGCATGTATCTCTACCATATAAGCATTTTTTTTTTTTTTTTCAAATGTTTTATGTTAATTTTCACAGCTAAAAAAAGTTAAAACAAATTCAACGCGCTTTTTGTTTGTCAACAACAGACACAACAAAATGTCGAGCTGTCTGGAAACCATGTTTGCTTCTTCTGTTTTTGTTTTTTTTTTGTTTTGCACCCTTTTTAGCTCATAGAGGGTATATTAAAGTATATGTATAAAGTTTGTTTTATACTCTCTAAAAAGTACTGATGAATCAAAGCATATGCGACTGGCACAAGCAAGTAATTGACGCTAGATGGCGCAAGCAAGTTGTTGCATATTTGTGTTTAACTCATTAATTTCGGATTTAAGATTTTTCCCGATCGATTTGGATTCCATATGATTCAATCGCTCTTATATCGAAACAGATGAAGTTTCGTTGTATTAAGTTGATAACTACATCGCTTTCATGACGGAATTTCAAAGTTTTTAACTTTTACATTCAAAACTGCTTGGAAAAAGGATTCTATATTGAGAAAATTTGTAACATCTCACAAGAGTAAAACGTCTTATTATATTTTGTATGACATATATTGAAATTTTGATGTTGTGGCTTACATTAAATAATAGAAAGCTCTGCCGCTAAGTATTCATAGGTTTTTCCCTTTCCCATTAAAACATTTAACCCCTCTACACATGACCAATTTTTTTTCTTTAATCACCATATCGAGCACATATTCCGAACTTCAGATCAAAATGCCTATTTTGAGTTAAGGTAACAAAGTTTCGTTACGAAGTTACAAGTTTAATAACAACAGCTAAGTTCTTCTATCGATCTAAAGATATTTCCATAGAAAATATAGGAATAATTTTCCAATATTATGCTTTTAGCGGAGCTATTGTCAGGAGTTATTGGGATATTATATTTTACCATTTTGTTGTCAAAGTCTCAAGCCGATTTTATTATTATTTTTATGCTTCGAATCATTGATACCCTCCAATATGCCACCTTGGGATACACAGACCGAGTTTCAAGTTGATAACATGAGTAAATAGCACAGCCCCGAAATTTAAGTAAACCTTTTTTAGTGCTCAACTAAAGCCCTCTAGCAATTTTTTCCAACTTCGAAGTGCAAATATTTCAGAACTCGCAAAGACTTTCAACCCATTTTTCCAACTTTTGGAGGGGGTCCGGACCCGAAAACCTCGGCCGTGGATCCGCCACTGTTCAGGAACATGAAATAAGAGCGCCAAAAGCAAAACATCGGTTGAGACATATCGATATTAAAAAAAATCAGATCGGTGTCGCACATCTGTACATGTAATAGATATTGTACAATTTATAAAATAAGATCTGACCCTGCAACATAACATGCCCGGATTGTTAACCATTACTCGCGGCCGTTGTGGCCTTTTATGATATCTCCAGTAAATCAGGCTGGATTGATGATCAATTATTTGTAAACTGCGTTTCATAAAAATAGATGTATTTTTGTTCATTTGCATTTAGGTACAATTTACTTCTAGCGTAGCATACTTTTGGGCTGAGATTCTCGTAGGGCAGCTTATAATTCATAAGCGGTTTAAGCTACCGCTAACTGGTTCAATTTTTGCATGAAGGGGTATACGCAGTTCGAAAAATTTTGCGCGGAATGACAAAGCTTCATATAAAAAAAATATATAGATATCCCAAATAGGCCTTCACTCTTCAAAAGAGAGCGCAGATTCAATATTTCTATGGTAGCTATATTAAATAGTGGACCAATTTTGATCCAATTACACACAAATGCTAAGACTAAATAAAGTGAATAAATACAACTTTCGAGACATGCTTGTGCCCGTTTTTTCTTTGTTTTATACATAAATCAAACCAGATTTTTTACAAGGCTAGAGATTTTTATAAATTTTGGGATAACGCATGTTAGCAAAATCTCCTTTAGCTAGTATAATATGGTTATGAGGTCAAAAAAAAAGTACTTGCTATATACACATTTCTCCCCCTTCGTGGGCTACGATAACAAGAGATTTGAGCTTCCTTTAAAGTATAAAAGTCTAGCTAAGTTTGACCTTAACACTTGAGATCATCTCGAGACCACGGTTTGTTTTCCAGTCTAGGCAAATTTTTAAAACTTTTATATGTAGGTAATTCTGATCTGAGTTGGTAGAGTCATGTTGCCTTGAAGCTTGAAAGCGTTGTGTCGAGTACAGGGTATCCAAAAGTCGGCAGCGCCTGACTTAAACATTTGCTTATTTTTAAAAGACTCTTTAATTAAAGCATGCAAGCACAGCTGAATTGATTTTAATATACAAAAATTATGTTTATCGATATCATTTTACAACTAATAAATATCGAATTTCTAGTCGTAATTGGAATTTAATTTTTACCATTAAGTTATTGAAATCTGTTTTCAGAAATACTTTGGCCAGCAAATAAAGTTGTTGTTGTGTTAAAGCCTTGCTCTTCTGACTTTCTGTGCCTTTATTTTAAATATATTAGCTCCACAAACTGATCCAAATGCCATTAAGTCATTATTAGTTTATATTGCTGACTTTGCCACGTCAAAGCTGCCGCAACTCGTTGCCAATCGTTTGTGGCTTGTGTTGCCAACTCTCAAGTTGCCGCTCAAGTGTTGCCAACCAACAAGCATATTGCATTAAGCCATCAAATTTGCATGAGCATCCTCAAATACATAAAAACACACTTGAAGCTTGAAAAGTAAGTACGTATATATATGTAAGTATATATAAGTGGTGTACATATGTATATATTGGCCAATATATGTATTTGATTTTGATGGTTTTTAGCAATGTGGTAGTGGGCTTGTATAAAGCTTAAAATTAATTTTTTTATCGGTTTATCGATAGCTGCTTATTTAGATAGACTTTTTGTGAGAACGAACAATTTTTTGTTCCCTTTTTTTGAGTTTTCCAAATATGGAAGCTTTTGCAGCTTGAGACGCCACTTTTGAAATAATTCATAAAAATTTAAATCGAATATTCTATATTCTCACTAATTCCAAAAAAAAAAAAAGTATCACAAAAATGAACATAATTTTTCCAATTCAAAGACATAGTGTTTCAAAACTCATTTCTGTTAATTTTACAAATAACCATAAAATAAATTTAATTACAATTTATTTAAAAAAAAATTATAAAAATATTAGACACATACACGCAAACTAAAGAAATTTCTGATAAAGTCGGCTCAGCCTAATTTACTGCCTTCAGCAGGCTACATCTTAGAGCTATGATGACGTCACATTTTACAACGAATTTCTTATCTTCAAAAACACATAAATTCGAAATGTGGCCAAAATAAGCATAGCTTAAAATAAAATGTAGCTAGTTTTTAAATTTTAGCTGCGTATATCTTAGAAGCTAGAAAAGATACGAAAATGTGAACTGTTTATACGAAATCTTCTTAGATTCGAAAGGTCTTAAGAAAAAACCAAACTTTTTTTTTTTTCTATGACGAACGTAAAACAAACACATTACACTACAAAAAATATGCATATATATGAAGATAGTACATAATTTAAAGGGAAATTCTTGTAGAATGTGCTTTTGTAGGTTCATAAACAATATCCAGTGGACGGACACTCCAACAACTGTCATGCAAAATGTTGTGGGTGTGTTTTATGCAGTGGCGTAGTTGCACAGAGTAGAAAAGGATCAGTCCCCCAATGCTCTGTTGAGAAAACTATGTTAACATGGCAAAAAGTTTAAAGTCTTTTGTTAGCAGATTAACAAAATGTGTATTAGTCAAAACGGTAGCCAATAGTTTTTTCCAAAAAAACAAATTAAGTATTTGCGCCAAGTTTTTAAAAAATGCTTATAGTATATAAGGCATGGTGGGACTATGTCAGCATTTTTTTTTTTATCAAATGTACGACTTGGGCTTCTTTTAACACCAAATTTGGTGCCATCAACTTTATGTGTATTAACTTATTACCAGAAGAAGAATTTGGTGTCAGTTTTTAGGGAAGGTGTCCCAAAATATCTAGATAATGCCTTGTATCTTCTGATGATACTCACCGCACAATATGTGTGCATATATTTATATATATATATATAGTAATAATTTGGGTATACGTAAGTTTTTCTAAAACGCTCGAAAATTATAGGCCTAAAAAATTTCGGTGTTAAGGGGTATACGCAGTTCGAAAAATTTCTCGCGGAATGACAAAACTTCATATGAAAAAAAAAATCCCAAATGGGGAAATTATAGGCCTAAAAAATTTCGGTGTTAAGGGGTATACGCAGTTCGAAAAATTTCGCGCGGAATGACAAAATTTCATATAAAAAAAAAAATCCCAAATGGGACAAATGACAAAACATCATATAAACAAAAAAATCCCAAATGGGATATCCCAAATGAGACTTTTTCTTTTATATGAAGTTTTGTCATTCCGCGCGAAATTTTACGAACTGCGGATAGGCCCTTAACTAAAAAATATTTCGCTCTCCATCAATTACACTAGTTTACAGGAAAATGTATCCTCAACATGTTTTACTCGTTCCAGTAGTAAAATGGCACGCTAAATCCGAAAATGAAATCCAAAATTTTTTTCATGGAACGGATTTCAAAATATTTCGAAAAAAACACTTTTCGAAACTAAAAAAAAAAGTGTGTCTACTAAAAAGCAAATATCTCTGGTTTTACTAAACTGATTTTGATTACCAAAGTGAAGACAATTGAATTATCTGTCGATTGTACTTGGAACATATTCTTGTCAAATTTACGGTTTGGTTGTTATTAATCCATTCATATGAAATTTTTCCTCATTTTTAGCAAATTTTTAAAAAAAATTATATTTCGAACGTAAATTTAAAAATTAAAAAAAAATTTTTCATACAGTTTTTTTCATTTCGAAAAATGGTTTTTCCGAAATATCTCTAAATCCGTTCCATGAGCAAATTTTTGGACTTCATTTTCGGATTTAGCGTGCCATTTTACTACGGAAACGAGTAAAACATGTTGAGGATACAAAAATTTTTTTAAATTTGTAAGCTAGTTCTATTATTAAATTAAATATGTAATTCTTTAGCTCAGGTTAAGGAGTATATTAAGTGTATGGAAACGTATGCAACATGGAAAAGGAGACCGCCCAAAGCTACTCCCAATATGGTTATATGCACAAAAGAAATCGATCTTGATTTTCATAAGTCTGTGCATATGACCGTCTAGATCTTGGACTTGGATTATGAATCTGAACAAACATATTCACAATCGGAACAACTAATCGGAGATAATCACGACTAAGTATTTATGTGACAAAAAGAGTTCAAGCTTTGGCATCTAAAAGGCTGAAATTTTTAAAGTTGCTTTGTTTTATGCTAAAAGTAAGCACCAAGAAAGGGTTTTGAAAAATTTCCACCCCCAAGTAGCGAAAATGGCGGTTCTAACTTCCACGACTTAGATCTTGGCACATATAGTATTTTTGGGTATTAAAAAAAACAACGAGTTTTTCTCGTTTTGGACAATTCGGCCGGCTAGAATGGGAATTGGGGGGTAATACCTATGTTTCGTTTGTATGAGGGCTATTTTTATTTTGCATAGACCTGTCCAAAAGATAAAGTTGGCGATTTATGTGCAAAGCATGCAGGTCGCGAAGCACCCCAACTATATGTTAATATACTTATTGAGTCTTTTAAACGCGTACACAGCTCCGAATCGTCGAACATTATACCATAATCATGATGTCACTGTTACACGATGAATTGAATAACTTTTTTCTCTTATACTTGAATAATAATAACAATACGCTCACAGACGTAACGTCCACGCTCTCTTTTGTCACGCCTCTTTCTAGTATAATATAATTTTGGAATCCATCCTTTTTGATACCAGGGTGCAACGTCTTGAACACTAAAAAACCCCTGGAGAACTGCTTGGCACCATTATGAACAATAATAAAGTAAGTATTAGCAAGTTTCTACCTTAGAAGTATTTCGAAAGGTTTTTTTAGGACCAAAAGAACTTATAAAGCTAAGAACTAGTTCATTATTACGGCTTATGTGTCGCATTCGTATGTGGTTTTGAGATTGACGGAAGAACCTTAACGCCCACATATTGCAGAAGCATGTGAAGTTGAGCAGCAAAGAAGAACTAGTTCCAAGCAAATTTAAATAGTTGTTGAGCTGGCAAGAAGAAGATTTTGCATTTGAGATGCTCGTCAATTCCAAATCCAATGAACTAAGTCGAAAAAAAGAACAAGCTCAAAGACAAATTTAAGCAGTCGTTGAGCTGGGCAAGTAGCAAAATTTTGAAATTGAGATGATCTTTAATTCCAAATCAGATGAACAAAGTCGCGAAAAAGAACTAGTTCCAAGACAAATTTAAGCAGTTGTTGGCTGGGCTAGTAGGAACAATTTTGAATTTGAGATGCTCCTCAATTCCGAATCAAAAGAACTAAGTCGCGAAAAAGAACTAGTTCCAAGAACTAACCAGGCTAGAAGCAAAACTTGTCCGTACTCCTTTATGGCTGCGAAACATGGTTTGTAACAGAACAAGTACAGCAGAAAATACGCAGCTATGTCAATCGTTGTCTTCGTAAGATCTTACAAATATTTTGGCCTAACCGAATATCAAATGAAGAACTGTGGTCAAGAACTGGCATGCTGGACGTCAATATAGAAATTCGAAGAAGGAAGCTCGGCTGGATCGGCCATACATTGCGAAAACCACCGAACGACATCACATATATGTCCTTGCAATACAACCCGCAAGGCAATAGCCCGAAAATTACCTGGAGACGATTTGTCCTGAACGATATCAACACCAGCGTGGAACGTGGCAGCAGGCGATATACTAATATCATCGAGCTCAGGGAAACCGCTCTACGAAGAAGACAATGGAGACTACTTGTGGATAGCCTATGCCCAACATAGAGGCAGTTTGGAATCTTTCGACGCCAAACAAGGCTTAATTATAAAAAAATAGAAGCAAAACTTTGTTTTTGAGATGTTCCAGAGGACACTGCTCCAAATATTACATCAATTCCAAATCCAATCAGCTGAGTCGCGAAATAGAACTAGTTCCATGCAAATTCACCAAGTTGTTAAGCTGGCTAGGTGAACCATAATTAAAAAAGAGCTTTAGTTGTTTGGGATGGCCATCGATAGCGTAGTGTTTGCGTACACGCTTTGGAACCAGATGGTCGTTGATTAGATTCCCTGCAGTGGGGCAACGCTAGCAAAAAAAGACGCTATTTGCCCAAGAAAATCTCTATTGATTCAAGACACCGCCGTTCTGATTCGGCTATAAACTGTAGGTCTCTGTTCTCTTTGAACAGTTAATAATAGAGATGCCCATGCCCCGCCCAGGAGCGACTGACACAATTGTCAGTCAGGGAAATTATTATTATTATTATTATTATACTTATTCTATGTTATCAGATATAAAGGGTATCTAAAAGTCGCCCTCGCCCGAATTTTCTTCCCGAAAACTTGGTAACACTGTACCCCTGCTAGCTACGCTACAGGTCTCTTATGTGTGTGTGTGTGTGTTTTGGTGTTTGTTGCACATTTGTTTATTTACTTGTACAACACTGTTAGTCGAGCGTATGTAATTTTAGTGCTGTGTAAATTTCAAATGTTTAACATGGCAAGGCGTGTTGCTTGCCGTCCTGCTCAGCCACACACATACAGCCAACAGCCAAGGCTGGAACGACAGAGAGGCAACTAATGCTATTTACCTTTCATTTAGTTTATTGCAATCGAGCAGCGGGAATTTGTTTGTTAAAGCTTTGACAAGCTGTCAATGTGAGAGTGTCTCTCTCTCTGTGTCTGTGTGTGTGTGCGCTGCACAGGTGCGCCGCAAAGTAGGCAATAAAACTTTAGTGCCATCTTCTTTTAATGCTAATGATTTAAGTTTTGCAAATAAACTACTTGTGTGTGTGTGTGTGTGTAAGAGACTGAGCTTCATTAAAAATCCATCAATCAATCTGTCAATCATTGTAGCAGTTAGTCATTACCGTCGCTTTGTCATTTGTTCAAACAAATCAATGCATTTAAGCCATATATATATGCTGAAATCAAGGCTTAAACAAAAATAGCTGCGCCTAATTACAACGTCAACAAGAATCCAAGCACACCGGCTTGCTGCTGCTCATCATCATTAGCATTAGGTTAATGCTCATTAACATGAAAATGATCAGAAATCAAAATCCAATCAGCAGCTACTATACACAAAAAAAAAACAAAGCACAACAAAAGTATCAGCCTAATCGAATTGATTTAGGACCAGCAGCAGTGCCAAAAGATATTTGTCTCACAACTTTTATGCGCCTGGCAGCTGCGTGTCCTTGTCTAAGGTCACAAACAATAGAGTGCAAAAAATGAGCATAAAACACAAGCGAAATAGTTCATTGAACCTTAAACGCGAGCTGAGCTGACCAAAAAGCAATGGCCAAGTCAATTTGGCTTTAATGTTGGACTTTAACTTGGCTTGTTGGTATATATGCATGCAGTTACGATATTTATTAAGCATACGCCAGGTAGGCAGCAATTCATTTTGCATGCAATTTGTAAGCGAATTTCGTTGTAAATGCTTTGCCAAATGTAAATGTCTATGTAAATTTTGCAACATGCCAGCAGCCATACACGCATATGCAAATACATATATAGCATGTACATACACACATACATATATGTATATGTACATACCATACATATAAACATGCATATAAGCAATGCAAACAAGCCAAAGAAAAACCAAGCTAAACTTTGACATGTTCGACCCACTTGCTGGGTTAACACAACAACAATAACAAACACAAGTACAGTAGTAACTCAAGCAAAGCGACATTTAGTGACATAGTACAAATGAATCAAAAAGTTGGCCAGTTACAATATGGCTAATATTATATTTTGATGATTTATCTAATTTGGCATAGTCCTAAAAAATAAGTTTATAAAAAAGACATAGACAAAAGTTTTGGTAACAAAATTACTTTGCGAAGCTAAGAGTTTAATATCAACAGCAAAGTTCTGCTAACGAAATGAAGACTTCTCCAAAGGAGGTATGTATAGGAATTAAAGAAAATTTTTCAAAAAGAGCAGAAGTTGTTGGGATATTATACTTTTTCATATTGCTGTCAAAGTTTTAAGCCGACTTTATTATTATTTTTATACTTAGAAGTTTGGAAAACAATATATGTGATGAAACTGAATATGAACAAGTGCCGAACCAGATAATAGCAAGTTCGGGACGTCCTTTCGCTAACAAATATGGGCGATTCTTTTTCAAATGAAATACCAATATTGAAAAATAAAGTTTTGGTAAAAATTCTTCTAAATGATGTAAAACCTTTTTGTTATTGAATATCCTCAAACACTTCAATTCCTTTGAGGGAACTTTTGTAAAAATGTGCAAAGCAACGAATATATTATTTTTGTATTGTTAAACGTTTGCTTTTATAACGAGTACACAGAAAAAATTAGTTCATGGGCGCATAATGCAAGTTTTCACTGTAGAGCGTGTTAGTTTTAGTTATTGTTGTTGGATTATTGCTGTAGTTGTATAGGATACGCGACGCTGCATAAATCATGCGCCAAAAATGCAAAAATCCTGTCAGAATGTCTGGGCTTCTGGGCTTCTTGGGTTCTGCGTTCTGGGTTCAGCTGCTGCTAAGGCTTTTCTTGCCATGGCATATGTTTTGTATTTTTGCAATGGAGTGAGTCAAATGAATTTCTAAACAGGTAAAAATTGGGTCAGTATCCAAGTGTGTGTGTGTTCCACTGTATCTGTGTGTGTGTGTGCGACAGCTGCTTTAATATGTGTTTGTAAAAAGCGCAAAAGCAAATGTTGTCGCCATTTTGCATTTCGCCTGTTGCTGTTGATGTTTTGAAACTCTGACCCAGTCGCGTCTAACCAAAGAACATGTCAATGTATATGTATGTCTGTAGTTATATGCCTCATGTTTATGTATGCACACATACATACATACACACACTCATGCAACTTTAATCTATGGCAAAGCAACGTCACTGACCCAAAATTCAAATCTTTATGCGGGCCAAAGAAAGTTCACAGCGCAGTTGACGTAAACAGCGGCAGCGACAGCGCTGCCGACTGAAGCTGCGATATTTTAACATATGAAAGGAGCCAAAAATATAAAGAATATAAATTAAAAAAATGCTGTCGCTTTAAAGCTGAATTTCAGATACACTAGAAGTCTTTAGTAACCCAAAAAACGACTACTCTAAGCTTAGACTCTCCCTGAACTCGAAACTTATCGAATTTAGATAAGAATTAAAGATTTAAACCACAAAAATTAGTTATTAATGCTGAATATGCAATGCAATGGAAATCTTCACTATAAACACGCTGGCAACACTGGCAGCACTGTTTGGCGAAATTTCGTTTTCATAGATTGGAATAGAATTCCAAACAAAAAGGTAGGACTAGATGGATCTCTGTATTCGAAACTTAAATTCAAAGTTAGCATGGCATAGCAAATAACTTACTGGGTTACTGCAGACTCAGGAAACATCTGAGTACTATTGGTATCATGAACTCGTACACATGCTGCTTTTGTGAAATTGGGGAGGAATTATCTCTACATGTTTCCCATCACGACTTTTGCCGAAGCTGCGGAGACGAGGAGGAGACAGAAAGCATCCAACACCTGCTGTGCGACTGCCCGGCGCTTCTAAGAAGACGAACCCAGTTTCTGGGCAAACCGTTCTTTGAGAATCTGGATAGTTTGGCTTATGTGCCCATTGCGGTTTTGTAATAGGAGAGTCTTAGGTGATTAGGGATGTCCTACAGTTCTGATCCTCCTCCCTTCCCTTCCCCACCCTTCTTCAACTCCTTTCTTCCTTCTCTCAAATTAGGCATCACAATAGACCTCATGGGCTCTGGGTGTTCTCAGTTAACTGAGCTGCCTACTTAACCTAACCTAACCTATCTCTACATATACTTGCAGAGTGTGACGCCCTAGCCAGAAGAAGGATATCGGCGGGCATAGAGTACCAATGCATGATATCCCACGTCTAGACCCATCTCAAATAATTAAGTTTGTCTCTGATATTAGGCTAAATGAGTAGCTCTAGCGTAATGCTGGAGAAAACATCGATGATCGAAGTTTAAAATCTCTATATATCGATTTTGGCCAACAGAGATGATTCTCCAGCACTTCTGCACTCATCAAATGGGTGTGTAGTAGTGCTGGAGAAATATCTCTGTTGGCCAACATCGATATATAGAAATTTTAAGCTTCGACCATCGATGTTTGGCTGCCCTATGTCCTCGATAGCCTCACGAATTCTACCTTTGAGGGCTTGAATCGACGCTGGGCTGTTGGCGTAGACCTTATCTTTCACGTGGCCCCAAAGAAAGAAGTCGCAAGGTGATAAATCACAAGATCTCGGTGGCCAATTGTGATCACCTCTTCGAAAGATAACACGGTCCGAAAACTTTTCCCGTAAAAGAGCAATGGTTTCGTTGCTTGTGTCTCGATAGCGCAATCCATTCACCGTAACTGTTGATCCAACCTCATTTTCGAAAAAGTAAGGTCCAATGACCCCGCCGGACCATAAACCGCACCAAACAGTCACACGTTGAGGATGGAAAGGCTTCTCAACAATAACTCTTGGGTTTTTCGAGACCCAGATGCGACAATTTTGCTTGTTGACGTAGCCACCGAGGTGAAAATGGGCCTCATCAGTCAAGATGATTTTTCGATGGAATTCCGGATCATTTTCATGCATTTCAAGGACCCAATCAGCAAAGACACGACGTTGTTGATGATCGGCCGGCTTGAGTTTTTGTGTTAACTGAACCTTATAAGCCTTAAGACCCAAGTCTTTATGCAAAATACGGTGTAATGATGACGTTTGAGGAATGCCCGATTCCAAAGAACGACGAGGAATGGACAAACCTGGGTTTTCTTCAATACTTTGGGCTACAGCAGCAATATTCTCAGTTGTTCTTGAGCGATGTGCACGGGTTTTATTCTTCACATCACTAACTTGTCCTAACAGCTCGAATTTTTCCACCAATTTCTGTATTGCGTTGCGACAAGGTGCTTCACGACGACCCAAAAATGCATTAGTTTTGCAAACTGTGACTGCAAGATTTTCACCATTTTTGGCGTGAATTTTAATAATTTCAATGCGTTGTTGAAGCGTATATCGTTCCATTTTTAGTAATGGCGTAGTTTCTACTTGTCAAATGTCAAAGAATAATAGCTTCAAAAGTGACAGCTACCGAAATACCGGGTGATTCAAAATAACACCTCTTGTTGGAAAACCCTATATTTAATAACTTAATGATCTATGGAAGCAGAAACATAAGTTGGCATGTCTGAATATTCGAATAGATGGGGTAGACGTAGTAGTATTCGAAAAATATGTACGAGGTGTTAAAATAAACATAAAAAAAGAAACACAGCTACTTAGTATACCCCTAGATGACACTTCCAGGACTCGGATCTTATCGCAGAAGTTTCTATTTTGTTGTTATGAAGAATTGTGCCGCAAAATCTCCTGCTAGTTCTGCTGCCAAATCAAACAGAATTCATAATATGCAATAGTTGTTTCCCAAATGCCTTAAAGCGGTGTTCTAAAGCTCTTTTGATGAGTTTTTTTAAAAAACTATAAGTAAACTCAAAAATGTTTTTTGAACTCAAGTCAGTTTAGAGTGTTCCAAAACAATGGGACAAACAAAAGCCTAAAGTAAATTTTCTTATCATTTATAGCTCAACGGCAAATACAATTATTAAGACGTTAAAAAAAGTTTCCCAAAAACTGATTTTCTACGCAATTTTTTTCTCGCCCTTTTATAAAAAATACACTTTTCCTAAAAAACCAGAATCCTATCGTCAGAGTATGAAATTTCAGCTCAGCTGTTCAGTTCTGAGCAAATAAGTTTCTGTTGAAAGCTCCTTGACTCAAATGTTATTTTTTTCAGTCTAATGCAAATATACTTATACCCGTATAGCGTACAGAGCTCCTTGAAGCTCCTCTGACAAATACTGAAAGCCACAACAACAACAACAAAGACAACATTTTGTCCTTGTAAGCTGTTTTGAACTATGTGCCAACATTTTGTTTTTCTCGCGCAAAAATGGCGACTGCTTGTTGATTCCAATCTATGTATGTGTCCTCTCTCACCCTCTCTCGTGTTGCCTGTGTGCCTCCTTCAGTACGCAGCGCGTGTATTGTGCTCGAATAAAAAGCCTTTTTTGCTTGAGAGGTGGCAACTGCCATCACTGAGGTAATTTTTTTAGTTTTTTGAAAAAATTGTCAGATATGATAGCGAGAGAAAAGACTGTACCATTTGTTTTTGTTTTTCAAATTTTCATACTCAACAAAATCTCTAGAAACTTTACGGATTCACTTAAATGTTAAAAAAAAAACATGATTCAACAATTAGAAGGTCACCGAATGTCCAGCTGCATAATCGTGTCGCTCGGAATTATAAATATAAAAACTCCTATTTGGAGCATAGAGCGTCTCTCTGAATTATATAAGTTAAATTTTTGTATGGTAGCTATATGAAATAGTGCACCAATTTTGATCAAAATACACACAAATGTGTATATGAATCGCTTAAAAGCACATAAATACATTTTAAAACATTTTTTTATATTGTACTTGTATTTTGTTTTATACTACACATTTCTGTGAAGTCTGATCAAAATAAGTTCACTATTTCTTATAGCTACCATACAAAAATTGAACCAGTTTTCTGCGCAGCCAAATTCGTGCGTTTCTTTGCATCAGCATCGAACATCATCGAAGTAAAAAGGAAAACTACTTTTTTGGGATATTTTACTGAACAATGTCAATTCAAAAAATTCATCATAGCCAGAAGTTCGTCATGGAAAAAAAAGCCAAGATTTTATATTTTTTAAACGTCTAAAATTTAATTGCGACTTTTTTGTTGCCTAGCAACAGACTAAGAATAACAAATTTTTTTAAAATTTTTGCATATTTAAAAAATATTTAATAAATAGCCCAAAAAAAAAATTAAACAAAAAGTAAAGTCCTGTTTTGTGTAATACTCTTGGGGGACATTTGTTGCACATAGGCAAACATATGTCACAGTCACCTACAACATTCTACTCAAGGACCTGTCTCTCTCTTACACCAGCCTTGTGCATGTGCCTCTGTGAGTCTCTGTGTGCGTATGTGCGTGTGTGTGTGTGGTCTTGCTCTTAATGCGTTTTATGTTTTTAAGTCTTTTGATAAAATAAACTGAAAATCGATTTTAATTTAATAAAAATGGAAATGCCGCAGCCATTTTGCTACACCTGCCGCTTCTTTTGCAGCTTCTGCCACTTGAGCGTGTAGCGAGCTGTGGCGTCTCAGCTTCTTTGCTCTAATGCCATTGGCCTCTAATAACGTAATAGAGCTGGCGCTGGCGCTGCCTTACGCTGTCCTTGCCACAAGTTCTTGCTCTAAGTTATGCTAAAACTTACCTCAGACATTTTGCGTTTTTTTTTCATGCAGTGAAAATTGTTGCAGTTGTTGTTGTTGTTTGTTGCAGTTGTTGTTGTTGTTGTTGTGGTTGTTGCCTCAGTTAGCGCTGGTTGCAACTGCTGCTGCTGCCACAAGCGCAGCGTTTTTTGCTAAGTGCATTGTGCAACATGGCGTATGATTAACAGCATGATGCATACATTGCATTAAAGTTAACATATATATAGAGTACATTATGTATCTTGTGGCATATATTTTTCTCTGTAATATATTTGTTGTTTTCACTTGTTGTTAGTTCGTTGTTGTTTTTGTTGTCGCTGCTGCTGCTGCTGCTGTGGCGGTGCGGCATGCAACAAGTGGCACGGCATAGTTTCAGCTTGCAGCCAAATGACTGCCTCATTGTTGTTGCTGCATTAACAATTTGCTGCAAGTAAAAGATGAAGAGAGAGAGAGCGTTTGAGTTTATTATTTATTATTGAAGTTGCACGTGATTTGGGTTAGGATGAAATATACAAAACAAATTAAAAAATATGGTTTATAAAAAATAAATAATAATTATAGCGTGTTAAAAGCTATTGTGACTTGGAACGTGCTAGTTTATGAAAATACTTTAAATATTATATGCAAAAATTTTACTTCATTTATAAGTAGTAGGTACAGTCATAACGTTCAGGATTTTATAATAAGCTTTAAACTAGTTTTGTTGTTGTGATGCCATCTTGAAAAAAGCAATTCTCAAAACTGTTTATTTTGAAGTCAATTAATTATAGTTGGCTTTATTTGCCATAAAATATAATTAGTAAGCACAATTTTGCTTTAAGCTAAGCTTTAAACACAGTTAAGACTAACAGCTGAGATATGACAATCATTCGTCAAAACGACGACGCTTGAATTTCGTTTGCATTTTTATTGAGCCTAGTTACTGTGTGTGGGTTTCGTGCAATGAACTACACATAAGACTTACGTTTGTTGTAAACAAATAAACATAGTCATAATGACGAGCGATGTACTTAGTGTAAGTTTTAGTTGTAGCTAGGCTTGAACATTTAAGTTAGCAGCAAATTAATTTGTGCTTTCAAAAGTGTGTAGCGTATCATTGTCATCAGCTAGATAGCAAACAATTTTTGCTTATTTTAAGCAGCATTCTCATGCAAGTTCTGTCTTAGAAAGATTCTTTATCTGCGCTCGAGTTAAGGTGAACTGCTTTGTGGCAACAACTGCAAACAGGTCCAACTAATAGTTAACTAACGACGACAAGTTATGTTAACTGATGGATTGTTTGCTTGTTTGGATTGTCTGATTGATAAGTTGATTGAAATGAATGCTTGATAAACAGCTGCAGCTAGTTAGTTTTTTTAAAGAAATTCTTATGTTCAGTGTCTGTTACAAATAGATACACGAGGCTGTAATGTAATCCATTTAACAAGTAAGAAAATCGTTTTTGGGAAATCAATTTGTTTAGCCTTTCACTGGTTTTTAAAATTTAAAGCAGAGAAGCATACAAGATACATGATCTATGTGCTTTTAAGACTTACCAGTTCACCCAATTCAAAACAAAAATTTATAAATATTTCTTAAATAAATAGCCCAATAAACAGATAAGTTCAAACTTTGTGCCTAAAGCATTCAAGTCAATTTTCATTGAAAATGAGTTTACACATATTTACTAAACTATTCAAAGGACTCTAAGATGAAAAACAGAAATCTCTCCAAACTTTTTTTTTTTTTTAAATATATTTTTTTAATATTTTTTAAATTAAAATAAGTTGCTTTTTTTTTTAATTATGATATATTTTAATTATTGAAAAAAAAAAATTTTTTTATTAATATGATCTTAAATAAATTTTCGTTTTTCAAAAAAAACTCGAACTTATGTCAAATAGCGACAGACATAATTTCGGCTCACTTTTCCATTTTCCACTGTCAAACATTCTAAAAATCGTTTTCTAACCCAAACTTTTCTCTCCGTGCACACACATATTATTATTACAGCTTGAAGCATTAAGTAGCCGCATGGTGTGCCTGCATTTGTAGCTGTATCTCTGTCTCACCGCCTGACCGCACCCCGCGCTCTCTTCACTTTGAACTTCAAAAACAAACAGTTAGCATTTCATTAGCGTTTAATTGTCAAATGCAAATTGTTATCTATCTGGCAGCTAGAGTCGTGACACTTGTCTCTGTTTCAGTTTGTCAATTAAATAATTACAGCTAATACTATTGTAAATACTCACACAGATACACGCAGCTACACTGTGCGCAAAATGGCAGTCAAAAATTAAGTACTCAATATTTAAATAAAATAAATAAACTTCATCTTACTATTATCGTCAGGTATTAAAAAGCTAGAATTAACTAAGCTAGATCCTGTACAATTATTAATCTAAAAAATAAAAAAAAAAGTGAAGCACTACATAAAAAGCGAGACTTTGAATTGAACTGAATATAGGGTGATTTTTAAGCGGTTCTTTAAAAAAAAATATTTTCAAAAATGTTTCTTATTCGCCAACAAATTATTAATCTGAAAAATAAAAAAAAAAAAATAGCGAAGCACAAATTGTTAACAAAATATTTGTACCTAAAAAGCGAAACTTTGAATTGAACTGAATATAGGGTGATTTTTAAGCGGTTCTTTAAAAAAAAAATGTTTTCAAAAATGTTTTTTATTCGCCAACACCTCAATACCGTTTCATATTTTAAAGATATGTCACGCCCCAACGTACTGATACTTTTAGAACACGAAATCGTAACCAAAAATAAATAGACAAACCTCCGAACCTGAAAATCGTTTTTTTTTTTTTTTGGGAATGGCTGGGTTATGATTAAACCCAATTCTGGGGCACATGTGTCAAATAAAAGTTATAGAATAAGATACTTAAGGTGAAGAAGTTTCATAAGCAGCTGTCAGAATACGCTTCTTCTAAAAATAAACCTCTTAAAACTATACGCTATATTTTTTATCAGCTAAATATTAAATATGTTGAAAGAGCCATTTCAATGTGTTAACTTATAACTTATTTACATTTCTATTTTTCTAGTTCTCAATGCAATACTATTTATTTTTTTTTTATATGCGAATTCTTGCTAAAGGCCCATACGCAGCATGCCAAAATTCCGCACGAAATGTCAAAACTTCATATAAAAAAATTCCCTTTTTTGGGATTTTTTTTATTTAAGGCCCATACGCAGCACGCAAAAATTCCGCGCGAAATGTCAAAACTTCATATAAAAAAAATTCCCTTTTTGGGACAAAAATTCCGCGCGAAATGTCAAAACTTCATATAAAAAAAATTCCCTTTTTGGGACTTTTTTTTTTATATGAAGTTTTAAAATTTTGTGCGGAATTTTTGCATGCTGTGTATGGGGCTTAAGTCATTATTTTTTTTTTTTTATCTACAACAAAAGTAATTCTCAATCTTATGTTCTTTACTACTAGGTACACAAAAAATTTAAAACTTCATTAAAGCTTAAACTTTCTGGCACATATTCTGTTCAAAGTAAATTACTAGATGAAGCATAAATCACTTAAAACCAATTTGGCATTTTGCTTTAAATAAGTTCGCTTTCTTCTACAAAATATATGATCCTTTACAAATAAAGGCCGCAGCACGCGAAAATTCCGCGCAAAATTTCAAAGTCCCAAAAAAGGGAATTTTTTTTTTAGATGAAGTTTTGTCATTTCGCGCGGAATTTTTGCGTGCTGCATATGGGCCTTAAGGCAATAACACATCTAACATTAATCAATTCGAAATCAGATGTTGTCTGCTTAATTTGAGTACAACTTAGTCAATTTTTTCCCACTGTGTATATACTATGCAATACACTTTTGCGATTACGCATACGACGCGTGTTTTCAATTTGAAATCGTAGCTTTTTCATTTATTTATCTATTTTCTTAAGAGTTTTGTTGTTATTGCTGTAGTTTTGGTTTTTTTTTAAGGCCAAAAATTATTTAAACAAACTATCGGCAGCGGAAATATGCTAAGAGCTTAACAAATAAGCCGCACACACACACACACAGATACTAACACAATTAGTGATACACATCATGTAGAAAAGAAATAAACGCTGCACTGCTAGCTCAAACTAGTTCAAACGAGAGTAGTTGCGAACAGGTTTAAAAAAGAATAGTTGCGGCCAGTATCGTTCAGTGTGTGCCAAATAAGGCAAAGTTGTATTATTTATAGGATTCTCAGGTTCAGGTTCAAATATGGTTATACTACAATAAGCTGATATTTGTTGACATATGCTTAATCAAACTAATAAAAAACAATTGAATTGTTGGTCAATTTCTTATTCTTGCATTGATTTTTGTTATAAAAGCGCAATTAGTTACATACATGTAGAACTTGAGCTTTCAAAGCTCGAGTCAGTTCAAATAAAACGCGCACTTCTTAGGTTTTTTCATAAACTTACTTCACAAATGTTAATTTAGTTTATTATTTCGTCATTTTAACATCTTAATTTGCGCTTTACATTCTTTACTTCATTATTTTATAACTGCGTAACTAATTCACGTCTTAATTCTCTGGCTGCACTCTCAAAACTCCGCACTGCTGCTTTTGTGCTGCCAACTCGTGTCTTTCTTACTTTGCTAACGCTGCCAACTTCTTTGCTTAATGGTCAACCAACCACCATTCCCACATACAACTCATATAAAAATTTTCATATTCCGGCGAAAGATAGTTTATTTAATACTTTTTTAGAATTATTAGAGTGTCAGTTGGTTTCTAAACAAATAATAAATAGTTAACGCCTTTGTACAAAGCGTTTCGCAACGATTTTTTTTCTACCAACCATTATTTACGGCCGTAATAATGTGCTTGCAATTTATTTTGGTTGTGGCGACAAAAACAAACAGTGCTGCCTACATCTAGTGAGCTAGTGGCGCCATCTTACGTTAAGCGTTTTTTAAATCATAAGACAACACTGTTTTGCTTTGGTCTATTTGGCAAAAATTGTTGGCCCTAATTTTTCGCGACTATTTTTTTGTATGAAGTTTTTCCAGTACGCCTGAAAAGTTTTGAACTGCATACCTGCCTTTAGAAAAAAATAGTAACGAAGATTTTGCTGACCTAGGTTTCCATTTTTATACCCTGTACCGTATGGTACAAGGGTATTTTAAGTTTGTGCAAGCCGAAAATGTATGTAACATAAAGAAGGAGACGTCGGAGACCCCCCAAAGTTACCTAAAGTATGATCAGTGTGACTCGAAAAGTAGATATACCCATGTCCGTCTGACCGTCTGACCGTCTGTCCGTATGAACGCCTAGATCTCAGAGATGGTAAGAGCTAGAGCGACCAAATTTTCAGATTAGATACGTAATTATGTCTGGGGAGATAAGTTTATTTTACTTTTTCGATATCAGGGCTATATTATATAGCTCCAATAGGGGTGTTTCAGAGGACCTCGAAAAAAACTAAAAGTTTTAGATGGATAATTCGTTTGTTTATGAAGATATCATAACTAAATTTGGCATTCGGAAGTTTTTTAGAGTTCCCAAGCACTGCACCACATTTGATCAAAATCGGTTGACTATATCATATAGCTCCCATAGGAGCAATCGGTCAAAAAAACGTTTTTTTTGTACAAAATTCGATGTGTTTCGTTAGTTTGTGAAGATATTGTAAGCAAATTTGGCATTAAGAAGTTTTTTAGAGTTCCCGAGCACTGTAGCAAATTTTATCAAAATCGGTTAACTATATCATATAGCTCCTATAGGACCAATCGGTCAAAAAAACATTTTTGGTTAAAAATTCGTCTGTTTTTGGTTGTTTATGAAGGTATCGTAACCTAATTTGGCAATCAAATGTCTTTTGCTGTTCTTAAGCAATATACCGGATTTTATTGCAAGCAATGGTACAGGGTATCCCAAAGTCGTCCGCGCCTGACTTTAACGTACGCCATCTTTTTTTTCTAGCACTCTTAACTTATAAAAGAGCTAATGATAGATGAACCAATTCGTTCATTGTTTTTTTTATGCGTTTTAAATTTCAGCTTTTAAAATTTCAAAACCTCTATTTAATCTTTGTTGTTGGTGAAGCCTACTAGTGCTGGAGAAAACATCGATGATCGAAGTTTAAAATCTCTATATATATCGATGTTGGCCAAAAGAAATGTTTCTTCAGCACTTCTGCACTCATCAAATGGGTGTTTAGCAGTGCTGGAGAAACTTCGATGTTGGCCAACATACATACATATATATAAATATTTTTGATTTCGATATATCGATGCATCGATATAACATCGATGTTTCTCCAGCACTACTGCCTACATTTAGAGAGCTAGTGGCGTCATCTTACGTTAAGTTTTGTTTTGTTATCTGTGTTCGCTTGCCAAAAATTTGTGGCCCTACTTTTCGTGACTTTTTTGTTGTAAAAAAAATGTTGATACTGCAAATATGTGCCTACTATGTACAATACAGGGTGCGCCATCTGCACCTTCCATATTTTAACATTGAATAACTCAGACATTTTTTAGTCGAGGGAAAATCCAGATGGCGCACCCTGTATATTGACCACCATTTTTTCCCATATTTAAATACACATTTTTTTGTAGTTTTTTTGCCATTGAGAGTCACAAAAAGCACTTTATGTTGTTTCGTTGCCGTCAGGGATGCATTCATGAGGTGTAGGTTTTGAGTGGTTCGTATCTCTATCCAAATCCCTTTGTTTCTTACAAATTGTAAGCATATTCCACAAAACGCTCTTGTGCTCATGCACTATGGATAAAATGTGACTGCTCCCTTCTGACCTTTTTGGATTCTCCCTTGGTTGCTGTGCGTGTGCAAATATAATCAGCATAACGATGGTGTTGATTGCAATGTTGTTAATCATGAGCTTAATACATTTTAATAGTATTATACGCTTATTATACCCTTTAATCAAATACTTAGGAGTATATTAGCAACTGTACGTGACGTTACATTTGTACGGCAAAATATCGCCAAAAAAATAGAAGAAAAAATATACATTTTTTTAATTTTCTTGAACGAGTACTTACGGAGCAATCAAGAATAGAATATCTCGCTTATTGGTAAAAAGATATAATCAGTACAACGCATAGCGTTATGTTACAATTAATAGAAGTGAGTGCATTAAAAAATCGTAAATTTCTTCGAAATGGACAAATCTTTTTGGTATTTGGCTTTATATATAGTATGTTTTTTTCTGTAACGTATCTACCCTGTAAAAACAGAAAAAGGTGTATCTTAAAAACTGTTTTATAGAAACATGCATAATATGTAAATTTGTGTGAACTTTGGGTATAAGCTATTGTCTAGTGTACTGCTAGAGAAAATATCGATGATCGAAGTTTAAAATATCTATATATCTCTGTTGGCCAACATCGATATATAGATATTTTAAGCTTCGTACATCGAAGTTTTCTCCAGCACTAGTCTAGGGTATATAATAGTCGGTTTGTGCCGATACTCAGCCGATTTTCTGTGTTTATCAGTGTGTATGTGTGTGTGTGCGCATAGATTATCTCTCGGTATATGTGTGTGTGTGTGTGTTTGACTATATCTGTGCGTGCTTCCGTTGCAAATGAGACAGAAGCAGCACCTACAACAATAACAACAACAACAAGGGGGGTCTGACCACAAGAGTCAGACCACAAGTCAACGCCAGAGAGTTGCGGCTGTCTGTGATAATCAATAAAGATAACAGCTTAATAAAGCAAAAACCAGAAAGATCGTCTTTATTTAGATAAAGCTAAGATACATTGCAACAAACACACATTTCTGTTGAAAAGCTATACGAAAATTTTAGCTTAAAGATAAACTTTGTTTTTGCTAAGAAAATCTTCTAAGCCAAAAAAATAATTAACTTAATGTAATATCATATAATGGAATGCCTAAATTTTTAGCATTACACAAAAATGTGGAATTATTTTTTTTTTTTTAATTTGAATATTTTTTGTAATTTTAAGAAATTTTGTTTTTATTTTAACAGTTTATTTCAAAATTATGTACTTGGTTTTTACCAATAAGGCAGTTCAAATCAATTAATTCTTAAGCAAGTGAGCTGCCTAGAGTCGAGGCCCCTTGAACTTATTTTTGCGAATTTAGTAAAATTTACAAAGCTTCAAACGCCTAGTTCAAAAATTATGGAACTATGAGCATGTTCTAGGAGTTCTAAAGGGTTGAACCAGTGGCGCATCCACAGGGGGTTTTCGGTTTCGTATGCTCCATTTTCATATTTTCATATTCGTAAAAATGCAGCAAAGACATGAAAAGAGTTTCATCGACTCTCAAGATTTTTCTAAAACAAAAAGCAGAACTTTAAAATATATATATATCAGATATAAATCTGAATCAGTAACTAGTAGTATATTCATTAAAACTGATTTCTATTGAATCCAAATATGAAACTAGAAATTCCGCGACAAAAACTCTAGGGTGGCGGCTTCTAGACTTTAAAAGACTTTAGTTTTTACTTGTTAAGGCCCATACGCAGTTCGAAAATTTTCGCACGGAATGACAAAACTTCACATAAAAAAAAAAATCCCAAATGGGAAATCCTAAATGGGATATTTTTTTATATGAAGTTTTTCGATTCCTTGCGAAATATTTCGAACTGCTTATGGGCCTTTTAAGCTGTATCTGTTTGTAATCCTGTTCCTCGTGGAATTTTTACTTTGACATTTTATAGTCCAAAGTTGCAGCCTAATTTAAAAAGCGTTTCAAAATCGCATGAATACAGTGAAAATTTGCGAGTTATAAACGAAATCGCAAAACTGCAAGTGACAAGCACAAACATATATATACATATATGTATATACATATGTATTATACATAAGTACTACCATTTATATACTTATGCAATTTGTAAACATTTCCTGGCTTTGACTTTGAGCGTGTTCTTCACTCATCTTTATATTGCTACAGCTTCCGCCTTATGTGAGAAATGAAAGCAACAAGAAGAACTGCAAGAGGAAGGGGAGAATGAAGAAGAAGAAGAGCAATAAACAACAACAACAACTGTGTCTAAATTAAAGTGTAACTGTAACTTTGTCGCGACAACGTGATAAACATTGGCAACCAGGGCTGTAGTCAACCTTAAACAAAAGGGATTCAGAGCCAAAAAAAAAAAAATTAATTAGTAAGTAAAAATAACTTTTATGCCTATTTATATAAATATAAAAATCTATACAAAAAATGTGTAAAATTTCTGGGCAATGGGCCCCTCTCTGCATTCCCTTGCCTAAGCACTTGTTTCTCACAATTCAGTCATTTACACTCTCTCTCTCTCTCTTTCTCTTTCACTCTGTTGTCACTGCCAGCATTAGCGTTGGCGTCAACGTTGACGTCGACGTCGGCGTTGACAGTGACGCCGCAGCCAACGTTAACGCTGACTGCGTCTCCAATTTGAAGAAAGCTCGTGCTGTGGTAATGAACGCATTCATGTTAATCGGCTAAATAAAGTTGATTGCTTGGTTAGTACTTAGTAAGTACTTACTTACTTACTTGCTTATAAAACCCGAAAAAAAAAACAAAAACATCGCCCAGTGGATGCTGAGACAGGCAATATAGCTGCCTCACTTTCTTTGTATACCCTGCAAAGTTAGGGCCCAGTGAAGTATGCTAACATGTAGTAAACTGTTGAAAGATCTTGAAGACCACAAAAGTGAGTGATTCCCAGCAGATTTTTGCGGCTTCTTATTTTGGTTAGTGTGCTATGTTCCCAAATCAAACTAAAAGTCCCAGAATTCGATCATCAAGCGATTTTTGACAAAAAAAACATGCCTGCAAATTAGCAGAAAAATACGAATTTTTTGACGTGCTTTAAAAAACGAGAAATATATCAAAAAAATATTATTTATAGCGATAAATATTAAAAAAAAATATATACTTTTGGACGAAGAAATTATGGGACAAGCCATCTATAATTTTATTTAAATAATTTTTGGTATTTTTCAAATAATTAAAATAAATTAATATAATAAAATATCCCAAAAAAGGGAATTTTTTTTTTATATGAAGTTTTGACATTTCGTGCGGAATTTTTGCATGCTGCGAATGGGCCTTTCATCAAAAAAAACTTCTCGAATTCGTAAGCAAATATTGCTTAGACTAATCGTGGTAAAAAATGCTTAGAGCATAAAATAGCACAAAAAAAAACAAATACTTCAAAACTCAACTTCATGTCATAACTTTAACATATAAGCTAAAGACGCATTTTAAGGGTATACAGCACCATGTGAGCGTTATAAGCAAATACATGTTGAACTTTTTTCGACAGAACTCTCAAACACCACCAAACAATATACTACACTACACTACCACGGTATCAGAAATCCGGAGAATTCAACGCGAGTCATCAATGGCAGTCCAGATGGGACAATTCCACCAAGTGAAGATGGACACACAGGCTTATTCCAAAGCTTGATGAATGGATCGGAAGGCATGGAGGACAACCGAACTATCACTTGACACAGTTTATGTCAAGTCATGGCGGCTACAGGGAGTACCTGTGTAGGTTCAGGCACGAGGAGACCCCCTTCTGCCCAATTTGCCCTGAACAAATAGAAAACGTAGAGCACGTGCTCACGGTATAGGAGTATAGTGGCCCAACTACACCCTCCGGAGGATTTGATGGCACATATGCTTGAAAGCAAGGAGACGTGGCAAAGGATGTGCCAAATTGTCATCACGGTCCAAAGTGACTTAAGGCTGTGCGAAAGAACTCGGCGAGAAGCACAGAGTTCTCAAACGAACAGATGAAGGAAGTGACTCAACGGGTAAAACCCAGTTCTACGAAGGCATCCAGAAGGATCTGTGACGATGCAAAGAGAGCTGTAGTGCCTAAAATAGCAACTAACCAAAAAAGACCTACGGCTGTGCTCCGGCAAACGAAAAAAACAAAACGAACAATTTTATACGAATTCGTTTTTGCTTGCTCTCAAATTCGAAATTTTTGCTGTCGTCTTCTACTCATATTTCTGTTGCTCATTGTTAGCACAAGGAAATTATCCACGACTATGCTATGCTATAAAATGTTCAGATTCGTATTCCAATAGTTATAATTTAGGGTACCCCTCTGTCGGCTATCGTCATCGTATAAACAAAATTTATTTTTTTCAAACAACAAATTGATTTGTTTGCCCAAGTTGCTATGCAAAATGTCAGCCAGCAGCAATCAAACAATACGCAGACACAGCTATACACACAGATACTCGCACAGATACAGCTAGAGGCAACCGCTGCACAGTGGTCAAAATGTTTGTGCGTGTCTGTGCGCGTCTGTGGCTAGGGGCGTATGCGTGATATGTTTACAATTGCGTTTTTATTGTGAGTCTACTGCAATATTTAAGGAAAAGCGTTAACATGTTCCAATCAAGCCGGTTTCCAGCTGTTTGTTGTCACACACAGATGTGGGCCTAAGAGCTCCAGACTTAACTTTATATTGGACTGGGTGCACTTGAGGTCATTGTGGAGTACCGAACTGAATCAAATATGTTGCACGCAAACAGGTTGCTGCTGAATGTTTTGAAAGATAGAAGGAGCTTAGCTAATTGTAGCTTTAACAACTTTGTGGCAAGTGCAGGCATTCCCAAGGTCGAAAAGAATGATGGAAGCTTGGACGGCTTGTTTCTGATACGGAAGCTTAGACGTTCCTAAGCACAAAAAGCGTCCCAGAGACGACGGGCGTGAATCCCCAGGTACGGGTTTCTTAGACTTAGCACGATGAAGTTGTCTGAGAAGCATAGGGCGTGATAGAGCCGTTAACCAGCTGAAAGGACTAAAGCCTGCTTATCAAAGACATCCAGCAGAATTTGAAAGATGCAAGACAAGTTAAGATAAGGGGCCATACCCAAATTACGTGACCCGTTTAGGGGGGGGGAGGGGTCTTGGAAATACCATGCTTGGTCACGCGACCGGGGGGGGGTCCTGGTTTTTGTCATGTAGTACAATGATCTTTTTTTGTTCCTTCCACTAGTGGCACTTTTCTATGTTTTTTTTGGTTTGTTGGACTTTTTTTTTTTACTTAAGTTATCCATTTTTGAAAATCAATGACCACGTGACAACTAGTGGGGGAGGGGGGTCTTGGATTATACTACGGTTGGTCACCGGGGGGGCGGGAGGGGTTAAAAAATAGTAAAAATCGGGTCACGTAATTTGGGTATGGCCCCTAACATACAAGTTTAGCAACTTCTCCGCAAAACAAAACCAATGGCGATTCCATGGGACGTAGTGACGTAGTTAGGCTGGTTCGGAACATCAGAATCTTCGGAGAAGCTGAGTACCCTTAATAAAAACACACACACGCAGTTAATGCATTTTAATTGTGTGCAATTTTGTCACCCCACAACAAATTCGGCGAAAATTCATAAACCTGTGTGTACATACAAACAGATTTATTTCCACGAAACGAAAACTGATTTGGAATTGAAATTCCAATAGGTCGTCAGTCAAACATTTGCAATACTCTTACATTGGGTATATGTAAAATTTTAAAATTGTAATTACTTTTTTAGAACAACTCGCAAAAAGTACAGTTGCCTAAAATTTAACTAAAGTAAGTGCATATTGCAATGACAAGCAGTGCATGCTGTGCAACAAGCAGTGCAGCTATGTCGTAAATTGTTGCCAGGAGAGAAATTTACAAAATTGTAGAGTTCATAGTTATAAAAAAATGGTTATCAATGACTCATACAAAGTATTGCCCATCGCTAGCTACAACTTTATCCCATCTTTCTGGCAGAGTTCGAATACCTCGACGGTAGAAGTGTTCGTCTTTTGAGGCTATCCACGAATCAAGCCATTTTCCGATATCTTCATATGAATGGAACTGCTGATTAGCCAGACCATGTGCCATCGAGCGGAACAAGTAAAAATCGGACGGCGCAATATCTGGGGAATATGGCGGGTGGGGTAAGACTTCCCATTTGAGCGTTCCCAAGGAGGTTTTAACAGGATTGGCAATGTGAGGCCGAGCGTTGTCATGCAGTAAAATCACTTTTTCGTGCCTCTGCTCGTATTGTGGCCGTTTTTCTCGCAGTGCTCGGCTCAATCGCATCAATTGAGTTCGATACCGTTCCCCAGTGATGGTTTCGCCTTGTTTCAACAGCTCATAATAAACAACACCGACCTGGTCCCACCAAATGCACAGCATAACCTTCGCAGCGTGAATATTCGGCCGAGCCAGTGACGTGGAAGCATGACCGGCTTGTCCTCAAGATTTTTTCCTCTTTGGGTTGCTGTAATGAATCCATTTTTCATCACCCGTCACGATGCGATGAAGAAAACTCTTCCTTCTTTGTCGCTGGAGCAGTTGTTCACAGGCGAAAAAACGACGCTCAACGTCCCTTGGTTTCAAATCGTAAGGAACCCAAGTTCCTTGCTTTTGAATCATTCCCAACGCATGCAATCGCTTGGAAACGGCTTGGCGGGTAACTCCTAATGCTGAAGCAAGCTCTTCTTGCGTTTGGCACGAATCCTCATCAAGCAATGCCTCCAATTCAGCGTCTTCGAAGGTTTTGGGTCTTCCTTTACGTGGACGGTCGTCAACATCGAAATCACCGTCTTTGAAGCGACGGAACCAATCACGGCACGTTGTTTCGCTTGGAGCAGCATCTCCGTACACTTTTTGGAGCTCTAGATGCGTTTCAGCTGCCGTTTTTTTCGAACAGAACAAGAAAATCAACACATCCCGCAAATGATGATTTTTTGGCACAAAACTAGACATTTTCACACAACCACAAGTAAATAATGCAAAGAGAAATTCACTAATGTGCCATAGCAGTTTGCTTACCATATGCCTAAGCTTCGTTTATGAAGTTTTGGGTATGTCAAAATCGACCAGAACTTTCTGCTAAAGCCATCTATTGACAAACAGCGAGAACTTAGTTGCGCACACAATACATAATACACATTTTTTTTACAACTTTTCAACTTTTCAGTTGTAAGGCAAATTTGAAAATTTTTAAATGCAATAACTTTGAAATATTTTTCGTTACTTGAGCATATTATTATATTCCACTTTGCATTTTCGTTTGTGTGAAAAAGCTCATTTCCATTTTCGATTTTCCGCACAACAAATAACGCATTGTAGTGTATGCCTGCTGCGGTGTTGAGGTAAACCCCATATGTTTTAAACTCATTCGACTTAAATTTTATTTGAAATATGTTACCGCAGCTTACAAATGCCATATACTATATACATACATACTATTATATATAAAGCGTGTGTTACTGCAGTAACACTTTGACATATTCACGCCCTTCGTAGCTCCCCCGGTTTTTGCCATTAGCTCATTCAAATATTCAGCTTAACCCAAGCGTGAAGAAATTTGAGACTGCGAACAATGTAAAACAAGAAGCGACAATGTAAATTCTGGCAAATTATTTTGAACTTTCCTTGCTCTTCTTCTTAAAATATTTCATATACATATAGTACATATACACATATGTCTTTTATGTTACTTTTTCATTGTATTATTTATTTTGGGGGCTTACTTCTGGCGACGTCAAGTAAAAATTCATTGGAAAATGAATTGCAAGGCAAACAGAAACTAAACAACTAAACATTAAAATGCCATAAAAAAAAAGAAGTATATATGTACATATACATATATATAAACATATGTCAAAAGGCGGCAACAGCAATGATCATTATGATATAATAATTTAAATGCTATTCATGATGTTTGGGGCGTTTTTGCAGCGTTCAAAAGAGCAGATAAAACCAGAAGAGCAGGGGAAAAAGAAGTCGCTGCAGGAGAGGAGCAGAGGAAGCAGTTGGAAGCAGCAGCCAAGCAACAAAACTGCACAACGGGGAATCGATTTATGAAGGTATGACGTAGTGCACCACTCGTGGCTAGTGCATCCGGTTTCAGGCAAAGTTCATGCGCTATCAGACAATCTGTGTAATTCTATATGGGATTGAGTCTTAAACGCGAACACAACAACTCATAATCGTCAAACACTATGCCATAATCATGATATCATTGTTGCATTTTTTGTTATTATAAAAGATTCTACGATAAATTGAATGAATTATAAAGGAATCTGGAAAATATGTAACTTATTGCTCTTAAACTTGAATAATGATAACAATCCGCTCACTGACGTATTTCCAAATTGAATTAACTTTTTTAGAACAACTCGCAAAAAGTACAGTTGCTTTAAATTTAACTAAACACATATTGCAATGATAAGCAGTGCATGCTGTCCAGCAAGCAGTGCAGCTATGTCGTAAATTGTTGCCAGGAGAGAAATTTACAAAATTGTAGAGTTCATAGTTATATAATATACATTTTTTTAACATATTTTCAAAAATAGTACAAATCTTAACAAAATATGTCTTTAGTCACGCCTCTTTCTAGTATAATATTATTATGGAATTCATTCTGTTTGATACCAGTCTTGAATACTAAAAATAGGTTCTTGGGAGGCGACAGAATATTCTAAACTCTAGACGCCCAGGAGAACTGCTTGGCACCATTATAAACATTAATAAAGTTAGTATTAGCAAGTTTCTACCTAAGAAGTATTTCGATAGATTTTTTAGGACCAAAAGAACTTATAAAGCTCAGAACTAGTTCATTTTTACGGCTTATGTGTCGCATTCGTATTTGGTTTTGAGATTGACGGAATGACATTAAAGCACACATATTGCAGAAGCATGTGAAGTTGAGCAGCAAAGAAGAGATGCATTTGAGATGCTCGTCAATTCCAAATGCAATGAACTAACTCGCGAAAAAGAACTAGTTCCAAGACAAATTTAAGCCGTTGTTGAGCTGGGCTAGTAGAAAAATTTTTATTTTGAGACGCACGTCAATTCCAAATGCAATAAACTTAGTCGAGAAAAAGAAAAAGTTCCAAGCAAATTTAAATAGTTGCTGAGCTGGGCTAGTAGAAAAATTTTCATTTTGAGATGCACGTCAATTCCAAATGCAATGAACTAAGTCGCGAAAAAGAACAAGTTCCAAGCAAATTTCAACAGTTGCTGAGCTGGGCTAGCAGAAAAATGTTGAAATTGAGATGCTTCTCAATTCCGAATCAAATGAACTAAGTCGCAAAAAATAACTAGTTCCAAGACAAATTTAAGCAGTTGTTGGCTGGCTAGTCGAAAAAATTTAGAATTTGAGATGCTTCTCAATTCCGAATCAAATGAACTAAGTCGTGAAAAAGAACTAGTTCCAAGCAAATTTAAACAGGCTAGAAGCAAAACTTTGTATTTGAGATGTTTCAGAGGAAACTGCTCCCAAAATTACATCAATTCCAAATCGAATCAGCTGAGTCGCGAAATAGAACTAGTTCCAAGCAAATTCACCAAGTTATTAAGCTGGCTAGGTGAATCACAATTAAAAAAGAGCTTTAGTTGTTTGGGATGGCCATCGATAGCGTAGTGTTTGCGTACACGCTTTGGAAACAGATGGTCGTTGGTTCAATTTCCCGCAGAGGGGCATCGCTAGCTCAAAGACGCTATTAGCCAAAGAAAATCTCTATTAATTCAAGAGACACCGCCGTTCTGAATCGGCTGTAAACTGTAGGTCCATGTTCTCTTCGAACAGTTATTAATAGAGCTCCCAAAAATAGTCAAATCATGGAAATTATTGTTAAAAAACTAACTAAAGGGAAGACCCGGATTTCGTTGTCACTACGATAAGTTATTAAAGTACACATAGTGTTAAGGTAAAAGTAGCATGTTGGACTAAAAAAATGGTACTCCGAAAACTAGTAGGGACTATATAAATATGTAAAACGCAAAGAAAAGTCGTTTTTGGAAATGAAATTGTAAATATCTTTAAAAGCCAAAAAGACTCTTGACTTTATATGGGGCGTCATCTCGTTTACAAATTTTTTTTTTTAATTATCAAACAACATTTGTTTTTAATTGCATACCAATCAAAAATGGACTACTCTGAAATGGAAACCAAGAAATAATTAAAGCCCTTCAAATATTTAGCCCAAGTTCGATTACAAGCTATTTGCAGGTCAATTAAATAAAAACAAACCCTTTGAATACACAGCTTCAGTAAATAATTCGGGTTCATAACTTCTAGTCTGGTATAGAATAACTGTATAACGTGTTTCGCAACGTAGACATCATTTGGGAAATCAAATTTCCCAATTAGGTAGGAAAACGAGTCATCTTAAAAGTATTTTGCTTCAATGTCTACTTTTTATCAAATTAGCGGTTACTTTTATTTTTCTTTTTTCTTACTGTTGTGTAGTGTAATTCACATCAACATCAACAGCACCATCATCTTAATCATCTTCTTCTTCATTATCATCTTCATCACATCTTCATCAACATCATCCTGATGTTAATGAAGATTGGTTGCAGGCGTCATAAGCAAGTCGACAAACAGCATTAACAACACTTCCTTCCGGAATCTTCTTCTTTTTTTTCGCCGCTGTTTTGAGTTGTAGTTGTTGTTGTTGCTTCTCGCTGTTTCTCTTCTTCTTGTTGTTCTTTTTTATGCCTTTTTGTTGTAAGTTGTTTTTGTTTTTTTTGTTTCTTTGTGAATACTCTGAAAACCAAAACTAAAGGATACTAAAGACTTGTGTGAAAATAATGCGACAGGCAATATCAGAAGGCTTGACATAAATAAGGATTTTTCATACCCAAGTGAAGAGTTTTGATTTAGTTAGATAGATTTTCACATTATCTATAGAAGATTTTAGCTGTTTTAAAAGTTTCGGTCAAAATTGAACAGAGTTCATGTTGTAACTAGAACATGCCGGCATGCCCAGGGCCGGATAAAAACATTTAGCGGCCTAAGGAAATTTGGCCCCTTAATGTTGTTTAGAAAGTCATCGAAATCGAGTTCGCGGATTATTTCAAGCATCATTCCTTATAAAACCGTTCATCTGTAATTTTTCCTGCGAAACTTTTTATGACAAAACTTGTTTTCAACACCAAATTTTTGGGTCGATGCCTTAATCCGGCCCTGAGTAAGCATATAGTTTGTTAAACTTTTCTTTATTTCTGGTTGCTTTAAAACTATAAATCTGACTAATTTTGAAAAATATTCGAGTTCTGATATGGGACTGATTGGAAGAGTAGTACCACGCCGTGTGAGCGTAATAAAAACAAGATGTTGACTGACATCAAAACATAAACAGAACGCTGCTTGCCATCGTAAGCTGCTTGTTAGACTGCAAGCAGTACAAGCAGTTCTCGCTTGGCGTAGTGTATTCCAATGTCGTTCATTTGCTAAACTTTATCACATTTTATTTATTTTTGTTGTTGTTATCAATCGATGCATCTTTCAGCCTGGCCGGTTGCCATCAAGTCGCCACAGCGTCTGTCTGCTGACGTCACGCCAAGTATTATAACAAATTATAATTACATACAAGATACAGCACATATATCTTTATATACTAAGCGTAGACACTATATGCGCGTTCATATATATTTATTGCAACTTGTTTGTCGGTTGGTTTTCTTTTTGTTTTTTTTGTTTTTGCTCTGCTTACAATTTACTTCCGGCATTTTATGTGCACTGAATTGCAGTGTTGTAAATTAACAAAAACAACAAAACTTAAACAATTTTGCACAGCATCAGCTCAATTAACTGACTACACACCCGACTCCATTCACCCCCGCACAGCCCGGCAGTATCAACAAACGCACCACCTGCTGCTACTGCCGCTGCTGCAGTCGATCTTGCTCATCTTGCGGTCTCATCTCAGACTTGGGTACCATAGTCATCGTCAGTATTCCAGACTCCGCAACGTCTCGGGTTACACACAATTTAGCTGCGAGAGACCGGCTGGGTTACTTGGGCACTTCAAAAGCTTCGCACCTAGTGCGACATCTTCTTCCTTGTACAAAACTCGGCGACAGCCCCCCGTCACACCTTCAACACGTTGCTCTTGCCTCGCGGCAGCTGGCATTGGCATTGACAATGTCAAGCTCAAGCTCAAGTTCGATCTCAAGCTCAAGCTCAAAATTGTGAAGCCCCCACGCGAGCAGCGACGTCGACGTTGTGTCTGCGTCTTCTGAACTGTCTGAGTTTTCTCAGTCGTAACGGCTTTATTAATTACTTATTACGGACCACGCCCCCTTACCCGCTTACTTTGTAACATCTTAACTGAATAATTGCCACATTAGTTTTCTCAGCATCATATGACATAGCCAAGGGCAGAGGCATGGGCAGGGGCAGGTGCTGCAGTAAGGTGCTCTTGCTCAAGCAGTGTATATAAAACTTTGGTCAATTAAGTAAATTTTTCAACTTTTTGAGAGATGTCGGTATTTCGGTTTTCCAAAATGCTTAAATATTGAAATTGTGTACACACTTTTTTGCATTAAAAAAGTGTGACCCCAAAATAAATAGAAGATAATTTTTAATAAAAATAATGGAATTCTAACTGATCTAGAATACGTTGATCCCTATAGCTTGTTTGGAGCTTATGCTATTAATCTGCATTCCTTGGGCATGACACACTCTATTTCGAATTCTTGCTAGTCTTCTGATAACATAGGAGCACAAAGAAAAGTGTTGGGGTTTTCCGCATCTCGGATTCAGATTCAGCGTCACCAAATAACTATGGGTAACCCTGTCATATTAAAAGTTTACACGGCATACGCTGGTGTTCATTGCCAAGCATCTCCAATGAATATTAGCTAAAAATCCTTTATCTTTATTTACTGACAAGCTACTCACCTCCGAAATATTTTATATATTATTGTCACACCTTTAGGTCTACGCAGTTCGAAATATTTCGCGCGGAATAACAGAACGTCATATAAAAAAAAAAAATCCCATTTGGGATATCCCTTTTGGGATTTTTTTTTTATATGAAGTTTTGTCATTCCGCACGAAATATTTCGAAGTGCGTATAGGCCCTTACATAAAAATTTGCATAATTGATTGTTGGCTCAAATAAATGGTCTAGTCGGCTCAGGAGTCGAGCTACTGCGGTTCACGGCCTGCTGCCTGGATTTGAGGCCTGAGAACAGATGACAGTAACATTTTGCTCTATGGCCTATTTATGATACTGCAAAAATTCGTCATTAATATTTTACATTGTTGTTTATATGACAATGTATTCCATTAGAAATTTGTTATTGTGTGTTTTATATGCTTATGTATATAATATACAAGTACTTATGTGAACTATATACAATACAATGAATTGTCGACTTTGCCACTGAACTGATTTTATTATCTACAGCAAACAGCAGCAAAACCAGAGCAAAAATATAAATATTTATTTTAAATAATTTGCAGGCGACGCTAGCTGCGCAGCTGGCGTCATAATTGCTTTGTCTAAATGCAACAGTGTGTGTATTGTTTGAGTGTATGAGTGCGTGCATGCTGATTAGAGACGATTTAGTTTTTAGTTTTTTTTTTTATGATCAAAGCTTAGTTCACACATACAAAAGTTTTGCCCATGGGCTACATTAGAATCTATGAACAAAAGAATTGAGCATTTTTAACGTTCATGAAACTCTGGTCACACTAGGTCAATATTACAACTATGTAATAATAACTTTACAACAGCTCGATGTCTTGTCGGTCAACGATGCAGAAATGCAAAACTGCACGACTAACAACATGGGAGCTATATGATATAGTCAAACGATTTTGATCAAATTTGGTAGAGTGCCTGGAAACTCTTAAAAATTTCCGAATGCCAACTTTGGCAACGATATCTTCATAAGCAAACGAAAGAAAACGAATTTTGCACAAAAACACGTTTTTTTGACCGCTCGATACTATGGGAGGTATATGATATAGTACAGCGATTTTCATAAAATTTGTTACACTGCTTAAGAACTATGAAAAAGTAGATTATTCGTCGATTTTGGCAAGATAAAAGATAAAAAAATTTAAAAAAATAAACTAAAGCGCCCTCCGGCGGCGCTCAAAATTAAAAATAGATGTCAAAAAAGGATTCCTCGACCCCAAAAACCCCCAAATACACATTTGGTTTGAGAAAAAATAACGTTTTTTGGCCTTGTAAATAGAAGATCTAAGTCGATTTTTTAATGTTTTGATAAAAACCTATTTTGAAAAAGTGGGCGACTCGAAATTCATCATAGACCCATAGTTTCTTGGGAAAAATTGCTTAGAATGGCCCAAAGAATCAAAATCGCTGTGAGCCTTTATAACGAAAAAAATTGACCCACCCTAATGTATATGCATTTGGGCAACTTGCCTTTTTTTGTTTCAAAGTTTGTTTTAAATATTTTTAAGAGAAAGTTCACTTAATAGAGCATTTCGTACTCGTTTTGAAAACAATTATTCCTAATGCAAATAGAGCACGAAAAATCTTGTGAAAAAATTGTATATTTTCTTTTATTTTTTTAACTACAAATAAAAATGATGAAAAATCACGGAAAAAGCACCTTTTTTCAATTAAAAAACAAAAAATTGTTAATACAAATTATTTTTCAATATTTATTTGTTGTAAAAGATTTTTTTTTTATCTAAAAATTTGCTAAAAATTAGCAAAAATTGTATGTGGGGCAAACCCGACCTCCCGGTGTTTCTCAAAAACAGCAGTACGGAGCGAGCTCATATTACTGTTGTTCTGTAGAGCATTAAAAATAAAAAAAAATTTAAGCATGACAGTTGTCTGTCAGTCTAAATATAGCTGTTAAAACCACAAGAAGTATATTTTTACGATTATCAATTTAATTTTTGTGAATATTTGGTAACACATTTTTTCTTGTTAAATAAAGTGATCGAATAAAAACGCTAAGTCGCTTATATACTATAAACATATACATACATGTATAGTGCATGTATAGTATTTCGTATATTTTTTTTTTATTCGCGTCGTTATGAAAAATGACATAGTGGGGCAAATCCAACCTCTAAATAGTAGGGCCAACCAGAGGTCAAGATCGCACCAAAAATACGCCAGCAAGCTATGTGTTTGGACAGCAAATTAAATAACTTTGATTAGTTACTTAGCTCTTCAATCCTAACATAGTTTATTGACATGCATTCAACTATCATTTCGATTTATATGTTCTAAATATTAGATTTTTTTAAATAAATACATTCAGTTTTGTAAAACAATAACATGCTCTTTACATTTATAATCGAAAAATCATTAAATTTTTGAACATATGTGTACTAAATCAGCCAAAAAATAGGATGTCGGCTTTACCCCAACACTTTTAAAAATAACAAAAATTGACTTTTTTGAAAAATAGTCCAATCTCTCAAATTACACAGGCCTACAAATACCGGGGTCATGTCAGTTGTTGGAAAGCTACCTCAAAAGTAGGAAAAAAACGCCGTTTTTCGGGTACATAACCTCAAATATCTCAAGATCCTGACGTGATAAGCCAATTCAACTAGACCATGTTGGTCTGTGTTATTAATAGTCAGCAGAAATCAGTAGTTCTAGAAAATTGCATCAGACGAGTTGACTCGCTGTCAAATAAGTATTTTATAGCCAAAACCAATTACTAGGTCGGATTTGCCCCACTTTAACCTATAAAACGCGAATGGGACGTTAAAATTTAAGTTCAGCATTCACAATCTGTTTAGTACAACAATAGCTAAGTATTTACGATAAAGACACCGCATGGCACTAAAACTCAAAGAGCTGTCACTCTGGACAAATGAAAGCGGGCTAAGCGTTAACCCAGCAAAAACTGAGCTTATCCTTTTATCAAGCTAATATAAGATCCCTAGCTTAGCTCCTTCCAAATTAAACGATTTCGTCTTGTCCTTTAGCGACAGTGCCAGATACTTGCGGCTTGTACTAGACAAGAAACTTAATTGGAATCTCAATATCGCAGAGTACAGAAGGCTAATTCTGCACTCTTCGCCTGTAAGAGAAGAATAGGACTTAAATGGGCTATGTCCCCACAAATAGTTCGTTGGATTAACACTGCCATAGTTAGGCCCATACTGCTGTATGCAGTATCTAGCTGGTAGCCAGCGCTTACCATCAAGTCTAGGCTGAAAACACTAAATAAGGTGCAAAAAACAGAACCCTTAAAACAACCTCGAGTGAAGCGTTAGACGCTATCACCAATATTCCGCCCATCCTCATAATGGCAAAAGAAATTGCCACCATAACATCGAGACGCCTGAAAGACGCTAAATTCTGGGCAGTCTTGGGATATGGGCACTCTTTTATAATATTATAAAAGAAGATACAAATGTGTTAATGACAGATTACTGCACTCCCTTAGAGCATCCATCTACATTATTCACCAACGATATCCCCTCTAGGAAATCGTGGTTGGAAACTCGGCCAGGTCAAAGTGACTGTATTAATTTCTTCACGGAAGAACTAAATATTCGGCAGTCTGTCCGACTTCCGGACCACTGTAGCGTTTTTCAAGCAGAAATCCTTGCCATTAAAGAGGCTTTGGTCTGCTTGCGCAATAGCGGCCTGGAAACCGGTGCGGATAGCCCGGCAGCCATTAAGTCACTTCGAGCGCTATCCTCCAACTCGATGACAGTCAACAACTGCCGCAAATCTCTTCAAGAGATGGCACAGCAATTTGTTATTAGCCTCATTTGAGTGCCAGGACACCAAAATATAACAGGCAATGAAATAGCAGATGAATTGGCCAGACAGGGCACGACCTCTACCCTCCTACCGGATAAGGAGGATATTCGTATGCCAATGGCATAGCTCTCACGTACAAAGGCTGTGGCATAATACATCCCATTGCATAATCAGTCGCCTAATATGGCCTAAAATCGACCCAAAAGCGATCCATAAGGCTCTGTGAACTCAAACAGTCGCTGTGTTCGGCAGTTGTCAGAGCGATCACTGGACACTGGCTTGTCGGAACACATGCGACCAGAATGAATGTGCCGAGCCATGAAGAAGAAGTTGAATCAGTTGAGCACATCTTCTGTTCCTGTGAGGCTCCCAGTAGACGTAGGAATAAGCACCTGGGAAACTACTTCCTTCATAACCTAGCGGAGCTAGCACATATATGTCCGAGGAGGATTGCAAGCTTCATTGCAGCAACGGGATGGGAATCCTTTTAACAAGACTATCTCAGGAGAAGGGTTAAGGAGACATTCGCGGTTTCGCAACGGGCCGGTCCAGGCCTAAGTTAGGTTAGGTTAAAGTGGTTGGCTGTCTTGGAACAGCCCAGACGCACTTAGGCACAATGAGGCCCTTTGTGATGCCACAGGTAACGCTGTTCGAGAGCTGACCAGGGATGTCTTTATAGCTGCGTATACAGGCATTCATGGTCAGCTCCAAAGAGGAACAGGCACGACTGTTCAACTGTAACCATACTATTGCTGAACCAGTCTGAAGGTTCAATGAACCTGGCAATATCCCTGGGACAGAGATTGGAGAGGTCACTAAGGCCGTTCAGAAACGCTGACCTAAGGGTACTTAATCTTCTTCTTGATAGGGAGGGGCACTGACACATAAGGTGTAAAACGGTACCCTCCTCCTCTTCGGACCCGCAGCCACAGCAGAAGTCGTTGAAGGGGGCGGGCATTCTTTCGACATGCCTGCACAGTGGTCGATGGGGATTTGCGGGATTTGGCCAGGTAAGTCTTGAGGTGCGACTGGAATTCTCATTTGACCAAGCAGTGCGGGCAATTGCCAAATATTTCTGTTTGATGGCCAGTTTGACCGTGGCGAGGGGTGTGCCGATGTCTATGCAGACTCTAGACTACTATAGACGACTGACAGAGAGGTGCCTTGTTTGGCCATTTCATCCGCCACACAGTTTCCCGGTATATCCCTATGTCCGGGTACCCAAACAAGGTGTACCCTAGAGAGCAGGGATAACTTGTTTAGGGCTAGTTGTCAAACGTGCACAAGCTTAGAGTTGGCGTTGAAACCAGTGAGAGATTTGATTGCAGCTTGACTATCCGAGAAGATAGCAAAGTTTCCACCCTCCTGTAACGATTTCGCTGCATAGTAGATAGCAAGGACTTCAGCCTGAAAGACGCTGCAGTGGTCTGGTAGTCTGATGGAAACCTTTCAGTTGAGCTTGTCCGAGAATATGCCGCTGCCGACCCTACCATTAAGTTTGGATCCGTCGGTATATGTCTCGGCGGAACTCTCGGAGTTTATATGATTATGACTCCATTCTTGAGGATAGTGGCGTGACCAGGTAGGGAGCGCCGGTGGGAACTTGTGTGAAGTCGCGTTGCTGCGATCTTGGCGAATTGCCTAACCAGAAGCCCCGAGGGGAGCCAGTAAAGCAACGCAAATAGGGCCTTAGTGGGGGTTGACCTAATATTATTAATATTTTTTCAACAGTTGTTTTCAAGAATAAAAATGATTCAACTTTTAATTTTTTGCTCATAATAGAGCTTTCTGTGGTAATGCCTAATTGTATACCCAAGAGTAAAATTTTAGCTGCTTGACATTAAGCCCCTCTGATTTTTTTTTTTTTATATGACTAAGAGACAGTTACATATTATGAGTACATATATGTAGTTTTCCGTCCTAATGACATTAATTGTAATAACTATTTTTTTGTAATACTATGTCTACATTGGCCATTAACTATGCAAATTACCTTAGCTAACTTTGTTGTCATGTAAATAAATGCTGTATATGTATATAGAAGCATATATGTATACTACTCAACACTATAACTATATATGTATACGTATATAAAGGTTACCAATACAATTACAATTCGTATTGAAAACTGTTGCTCCCATTAGTAATGCCATCGTATTAAATACTAGATAGTACTATTCGAACTGAACCTGCATATGGCAACACTTAAAATACTTTATTTAACTGCAAGCTCTATCTGCCAAGTGCAAAATTAAAAAAAAATATTAAACAGCAAAACATATTTGTCTGGTTTATTTTTGAAAATAAATCATTTTCCATGTACATAGTAACAAAAAAACACATTAACTTAGCAATATGAAAATATTTATGACTCTAGGCGGGCATAAATTGAATGATTTATGCCGAGTTCAAATCCATTCAGATATTTATTAAATAAATAAAAAATTAATTAAAGCATTAAACTTTTTGAAATTTGATAGGCTTCAGCTTTCTGTTACTATTTATGGTTAAGTTTATATGTATAAATAAATAAAAAGAGGTAGCTGAGGAAGAAACAAAAAGCAGCTTCAAACGATTTTTTAAATTTATGACTATCAAGCATAAGTAAAACATTTTGTTTTTAAACTTTAGCTTTTAAGAATAATTTATAAAAAAAATGTGTTTTTTTTTCTTATTCAATTGTGACTTATTGAATACTTTTAAAACATCTTCTTTTTTAATAATTGACTATAAGACACTTTAAAAAAAAATACTTTCCTAATATATTTTTTACGCAACAAATAAAAAAAATATATAGGTACCTATATTTTTTTATTTTTTTAAGTCAATTTTTAAACCAAGTTAATTTTTAGTCTAGTCAACTTAGACTTACATGGCGCTTAAAATAAATTTTTTTATACTTTTTTTTTTGAGCAACAAATAAAAAAAAATAATATTTTAGTTTAATAGAAAAAATATATATATATTTTTTAAGTAATTTTTAAAAACAAATTTATTTGTTTATCTCTTTAAAAAAAATATTTTCATTATTTTTTTTACGCAACAAATAAAAAAAAAATAATTTTTTTAAGTCATTATTTAAACCAATTTGTTTTTTAATCTAGGTTGACTCTAAGGCTCTTATATTTTCTTATTTTTTGTTTACTTAAACAACAAAATTTATACATTTTTTTGTCATTTTTTAAAACAATTTATTTTTTTATCTAAGTTGACTAGAAGGCTCCTTAAAAAAAATATTTACATCATTTTTGTTTACTCAACAAAAAAATATTATATTTATAGGAAAAAAAAATAAAAAAATATATTATATATATATAGGTATGTTTTTTTAAGTCATTTTTAAAACCAATTAATTTTTTTTCTAAGCTCTGTTAGGATCTAAAAAAAAATATTTTCATATTTCTTCATATTAATTAAATTAAATTAATTTTTTTGTCATTTTTTAAATCAATTCGTTTTTTAATCTAAGTTGACTATAAGCTCTTTAAAAAAAAATTTTTCATTATTTTTTTTTAACGCAACAAATAAAAAAAAAATAATTTTTTTATCATTTTTCAAACCAATTTGTTTTTTAATCGGAGTTGAGCAACAAATAAAAAAAAATATTTTTTTTTGGTAATATTTTTTTTTCATTTCTTAAAACAATTTGTTTTTTAATATAAGTTGACTATAAAGAACTTAAAAGAATATTTTTATGATTTTTTTTTTACGCAATAAATAAAAAATAGATAAAACAAAAATATATATTTTTTTTTAAGTCATTCTTTAAACAAATTTATTTTTAATCTAAGCTGACTATAAGGCTTTAAAAAAAAAATATTTTCATGATTTTTTTTACGCAACAAATAAAAAAATTTTTTTTGGTATTTTTTAAGCCAATATATAAGGCTCTTAAAAAAATATTTTCTTATTTTTGGTTTACTTAAATAAAAAAAATATACATATTTTTTTAAGTCATTTTTTAAACCAATTTGTTTTTTAATCTGAGTTGAGCAACAAATACAAAAAAAAATTAATTTTTTGTCATTTTTTAAACCAATTTGTTTTTTAATATAAGTTGACTATAAGGCTTCTAGAAAAAAAATATTTTCATCATTTTTGTTTACTCAACAAAAAAAGATGTATATATTGGTATGTTTTTTTAAGTCACTTTTAAAACCAATTTATTTTTTAATCTAAGCTGACTATTAGGCTCTTAAAAAAAAAATTATTTTCATATTTCTCTTTACCCAACAAATAAAAAAAAAAAATGTAAGTATATTGTTTTATTTTGCTAATTTTTTTAAGCTATTTTAAGCCAATTTGTTTTGTAATCGAAGTTGATAAGGCTCTTAAAAAAAAATTTTTTTTTATTATTTTTTTTAGTCTTTTTATGACTTTTTTATATGGTGAAAATTTGGGGCGACAATGTTACAAAAATTAAATCGAGCATTTTAAATACTTTTTTAAATATAGCATAAAAAAAAAATTATTTTTTTTGTCAAAAATTTAATTATGTTTTTTTAATTTTCTTGAATACGTATTTATTATTTTTATGATATAAAAAATTGTTGTATTGTATAATTGTTAGATTGACTCAAAAAAAAATTGGCAGTGCTAAAAAAGAGATTTTTAATTATTCGCATGTTTTATTACCAAAACCGTAAAATATTTTACCAGAAAATTAAGCTACATTTTTACTTTTAGTAAGATAAAATTTGTTAAAAAAATAAAATTTAAAATCAAAAGAGATTTTTTACTGCCAGAGCTAATTCAAGCGCTTTGTTTTGCGCAGCATGCAAAAAATTTTGTATACAATAAATCTGAAATAACATTAAAATAAATGAAATGTTGATTATTTTTTTTTTGACATTAAACAGCCGTATAATTAAAAACAAAATTTTAATTTTTTTTTGTTATTTACTCAGTTTGCTTAGAGAGTCTTTTAACTAGTTTTTTGGTTTTAATAAATTTCTTAAATAATTTAAAAAAATCCTTATGCAAAGTGTTTTATAGTTGCTCGATTATTCGATTACTGCATTCCAAACATTGTTTTTGTTTATAGCGCAAAAACTATTTGATAGAATCTTGATGGATCTTTGGCAATGTGGCTACCAGGTGGTTTTATTGAATGGATATCTTGACACTGCTATTTCACTTTATGGCTGTCGAAAATTGAAAAATCCATTGTGAATGATTTGTTTACAGCACACACGAGTCTCTCTGAGCTCTCTTGAAAAGTTGCAAGATAAATAGCAAAAAGGCGAAAAATAAACAAACGTAGATAAAATGATGTCGTACGTTAAAGTCGGGCGCAGACGACTTTGGGATACCCTGTACCACCACATTGCAATTAATTCCGACAAATTGCTTAAAACCTCCAAAAGATATTTTATTCGGCAAATTTGGTTACAATGTTTTCATAAAAAAAAGATGGCGTACGTTAAAGTCGGGCGCAGACGACTTTGGGATACCCTGTACCACCACATTGCAATTAATTCCGACAAATTGCTTAAAACCTCCAAAAGATATTTTATTCGGCAAATTTGGTTACAATGTTTTCATAAAAAAAAGATGGCGTACGTTAAAGTCGGGCGCAGACGACTTTGGGATACCCTGTACCACCACATTGCAATTAATTCCGACAAATTGCTTAAAACCTCCAAAAGATATTATATTCGGCAAATTTGGTTACGATGTTTTCATAACAAAAAAAAGAAATCAGTCGAATTTTGCACCAACAAATTTTTTTGTCCGATCGGTCCTATGGGGACTATATGATATAGTCAACCGATTTTGATCGAATTTAGTACACTGTTTGGGAACTATAAAAGACTTCCGACTGCCAAATTTTGTTCCGATATCTTCAAAACCGAACGAAACACATCGAATTTTTTAAAAACAACGTTTTTTTGACCGATCGTTCCTATGGGAGCTACATGATATAGTCAACCGATTTTGATCAAACTTAGTGCAGTGCTTGAATACTCTAAAAAACTTCTTAATGCCAAATTTGCTAACAATATCTTTACAAACAAACGAAAGGCAACGAATTTTGCACAAAAAACGATTTTTTGACCGATTGGTCCTATGGGAGCTATATGATATAGTCAACCGATTTTGATCAAATTTGGAACAGTGCTTGGGTACTCTAAAAAACTTTCTCATGCCAAATTTGGTTACGGTATCTTCACAAACAAACGAAACACAACGAATTTTGTACAAAAAACATTTTTTCGACCGATCGATCCTATAGGAGCTATATGATATAGTCAACCGATTTTGATCAAATTTGGTACAGTACTGGGGGTCTCTAAAAAACTTCCGATTGCCAGCTTTGGTTATGATATCTTCATAAACAAACGAATTATCCATCTAAAACTTTTGCTTTTTTTCGAGGTCCTCTGAAACACACCTAGAGCTATATAATGTAACCCCGATATCAAAAAAATAAAATAAACTTGTCTCCTATGGATTAATAAGGGATCTTATCTGAAAGTTTGGTTGCTCTAGCTCTTACCATCTCTGAGATCTAGGCGTTCATACGGACAGACGGACAGACGGACATGGGTATATCGACTTCTCGAGTCACACTGATCATACTTTAAGTAACTTTGGGGGGTCTCCGACGTCTCCTTCTGTACGTTACATAAATTTTCGGCTTGCACAAACACAATATACCCTTTGTACCATACGGTACAGGGTATAAAAATCAAGGTAAATATTTACATATGCTGAAACTGAAATTCAATGAAAGGGAAGAGTAAGTTCTATATGTGCCTAATCTGTTTCTGTATCCTGTTTAGTTGAACCATAATATAAATTAGTTTTAATGGTTTTCGGACATACAGTAAATAGACAAATTTTTTTAAATGCATTTCAAAATGGCTTCAAAAGTGCAAGATGTTACCGTTTTTGGCTTGTAAGTTGCCCCTTTTTTTCCATTGCCATATTATTTATATTACTTTTTATACCCTGTACCGTATGGTCCGTGAAAATCTTTTTTGAGCCCGCTGGGCCTGGTATACCTAAACTCTAGTCTTATGCTCTAACTATAATAACTTTTACAACTTCCTCTCTTTCGAGCGGTCTATTCAATCTATTACTTCTTCTATCTTAAGTCATCTTGACTTGCCACTTCGAGCATCCTTGACCAACCCTATATGATGAGTCACCCACTTGGTCAACGGTGATCTATTGGCTCTTTTTGTGATATAATGTTTAATTTTTATCTTGTTTCCTTGTTTCATCTTTAATATTGTAAATCCAAGTGTCTGGCCAGTTCCTGATGTGAGTTGATGCATATCGTTAAAAAGTTCACCCACCGGGCTAGAGACGCGGATTAGTTTATATATATTCCCTCTATCTTCTTTTTAAAATAAATTATACTTTTTTTTTATAATATTAGGTCAACTGTAATTCAGTAATTTTACTTTGCATCGAGACGTAAACTGCGTACCGTACCAAGAAAAGATCTCCTTTTTCTGCAGCAGATATTATGATAGGCTGATAGTTTATCGCAGCTGGACTTTTTGGAACGGTCTACTCGAAGACTGAATACCATATAAAACACATCACAATTACTTGGCTTGGGTGAATATTTACAAAAACTAAAATTATAATAAAAAGTCATAATCATGCTGTTCCTCATATTATGCGTTGCCTTAATCTGGAAATATTTCCAGAAGCTAAAAATGAGCATATACGCAAATACTGAAAACAAAAAAATTTAATCCATGCTTCTTCTGCAAATGAAATATCATACATAATTGGTTCGACTATATTTCCATACATTTTAAAAACTACAATAAAGAAACTTCTAATTATGGTTTAATTAAGTAAATGTCTCTTGAAGAAAATGGGTTTATGCTGGAGGCTCGAAGAGAAAACATAAATCCACAGAATAAAAATTAAAGTTTTCTAGTGCTAAGAAATTCAAATTCAAAAAGCAAAATAAGATTGTATCAAATATATTTAGCAGCAGATCTTTTTGTTGTATTGTGCTTAAAGCAGTTGTGTATTGTTAGCAATTAAAAAAAAAATGTTTTCATTCTTCTTTTGAGGCTCTCAATCGATTTTAAAAATGAGAGCTCCCCTGTTTGGATACGAATGTCTGTGGTCTGCGGCAAGTAGATGGATTCTGAAATATTTTAGAAATAAGGTCTTGTAAGGCAAATATAAAACAAAACTGAATTTAAGTGAAGCTCTCGACCGGAAGATGCGCCTTGTGGCATAAAATATCATGCTCGTATATCTTTTTAAGTCCAAGAAGCAAGCATTACTTAGTTGTAAAATTTCTTGAAAGCTAATATTTTTGTAACTCTAGTTGCGACAAAAAAAGTTTTAAACAGCGCGAGGTTAGTATTCTATATCTAGTTCCGTCTCAACATCTGTAAGGCCATTTTTTATTCATTTCGAGAAATTTTCATCTGTTTATAAGAACGCCGTACACTGTTTTTAAAAATATTGCGCATAGCTGTTGTAAATTTGAACCTGATAGCATTTCTAGTGTGATTGTAAACCGCGAAATTCTTCTTCGGTGAAATGAGGCAAAATATTCTCATGAACCAATAAACTGCTACGCCTCCTTATGTCCAGGCTGAGGAGCTCTAGGGTTAGTACGAAGCTCAGTCGCGTCGCAGTGCCCAAATTACATTAATTAATTACTCGGAGAGGTAATGACCTCGTAGTGACGAGAGATTCCACAACAATAAAATTGTTAATGAGACTTGATAGGTAAATTATAATATAATTTAAAAATGTCTTATATGGTGCTCTATTTTCGTACATTCATTATTTTTTAAAAAAGAAAGACGCATAACACTAGTTAACATGAAAAGTGACCTTTTGTTTTCTTAAGCACCGTTTTCGAGATTTTTTTCGAAAAACAATTTTTTTTGGCGCTTTTTTCAGTTATTCGTTAATATCCCGTGTACAAATTTTGTATCGACATAAAAGACGTATAGATTGAAAGGTATTGATGTGCTCTTTACTATGTATATGATATGTACAGATTGAGTAAAAATTATTGTTATTGCTTTCGGATTTTTTTTAAACTATGTTAAGCTTTAAGCTGAAAGAGAATTCTTTTGCGAACCTTTCGAGTCTGAGATCTTCGAAATCGGATAGGAACTGTAGATGTTATGGAAACATAAACGAAAAATCAAGATTACAGCTGCATACAAATTCGTAAAGACGTAACTGAACGCAAACGAAAAAGTTTGAGTGAACAATTTTATTCATACAAAAGTTATAACATCCTTTCCTGCCTCAACGACCGAAGTGCGGAAATTTATACATACTACGTGCAGCTTCCTTCCTCATGTCCACCTTTAACGTTTGTCCGGGTAGGACAGGCGCAACGAAGCGCACTTTGATTGCCTTGTTAAAGGCAGAGCTATTGTCGGCATACTTGCTTAATACAGCTCTAACCGAAAATCCCATGTAAATTGGCACAAAGTTCGGATCAACATGCAACAGATTTGAATCTCCCGAAAGTCTATATAGCGCAGCTTGATCCTTAGTGGTGGCATATTTTATTGATGAATCGGGAGAACGGTTTGGTGCGGCAGCCAGTCGTACAACACCAACAATGGGGTTCTTCTGACCACCAATATTTCCAGATCCAACAACAAAGACAGAGCTTTGGTTTTTGACCAGCAAGCGGCCACTGTCATCGACATGTGTCGCAGCTCGTGACAACCACGGCTGCAGATCCCTTGCCTATTACATCAAAAACTTTTCCTTTGGTAACCAAATTAGTACCTTCTGTAGGCAAATCTTCGCAGATTTCTAAAGATTTTTGTTCACCATGCAAAATATTTCTAAGACCTACCTGGTAGCGCGCTGGCCAGAATTGATGCGGGCATTGTTTTTGCTAGACCCACCAAACCCAATTTGGAAACAGAGTAATTTTCTTGACCAAAGTTTAAACCAATTTTTACAACAAATAAGATCAATTGATAATAATTTTAATCAGAAAAAAAATCGGGACTGACTGCAAAAATTGTAAAAAAATATCCCAAAAAATGTATATATAGATCTTAATATTTCTACAAAGTTTGTTCAAAATAGGTCCATTATATTATCATATAGCTAGCATACAAAAATTCAGTCAGTATAGGCGGAGCTCTCTTTCAGAAAGACACGAACAACAAAACTCTGCACAGTGGTAAATTTTATCTATCTAGGGAGCAAAAATCAAGATTTTTAAATTAATTAAATAAACCTGATAATTGTGATTTGCATCTGATCATCAAAATATCAGTGTGTCTAGGATGCGATTTATTTTAGTATATCATCTATATTCCCACTTCTTTCAGCTTTCAGCACACTATTTTTTTAATGTCAGTAAATTGGCTTTCATTAAAAAGTTTTTGAATATTTTAATTTAGCTGATGAATGTTTTTATTATTCTGTCTATTTTTTTGTTTTTCTTAAAATAATTTATTGTTTTAATGAAATGTGTGGAGTTTTCTGCCACATTACGCCGCTCCTAAGAACGGAGTATACTGATTTTTAGCAAAGCATGCTATAGCTATCAGCTATATGATATAGTCATCCAAATCGGATTGAATTTGGCACATTTTTAAATAACAGATTTGAATAAGAATTATTAATGACGGAGGTATGGGCGAAGCTAATTTTCGATTCGAAATTCGACATACATATCTGTGGACATTTGACAAAACAAATTATCTCGAGATAGGAAAATTTTCCAGGATTTTTGCTATAAATATAACTTTTGAAACCCGATATTTCTGTCTCATTGGGGTCTTTCTAGGCGTTCTGGGTCAAAACTTATCGAGTACGTCAAATCAACTTATCTCGTTTTTTTTTCCCCCAATTGCGCATGACAAAACAACTTTACTCAACTAATTTGGCCTTTTTTAAAAAAAAACCAATATAACGTCCATTTGAAAAATAACTTATTTCACTTTAAGCTTCTAATTTTTTCCCAAAAACGCTTTTGACAAAACAACTTATTTCGAAAGAAGTTCTTTTGTCGAATGCAAAAGTCTAATTTTTCGTCACGATGATATATCCAAAACCGAGGCTCTTTGACAGATATGTACATATCCATATAATAAGTACATTTTAAACTCGTTACAAACCAATTTTTTGAATATCAGATTTGATTGAGTTAGAAGGATTAGTAACGTAGATGTGGCAGCTATATTAAATAGTTATTTGCATTAAGCCAATATCGGCATATATCTCTACCTTAAATATTTATTTACATGTTATGGGTATAGAAACATTATTTTAAATGAAATGAATTTTCTTCCACTAAATAGACCAAATCGACCACTGTGCAAAGCATTGAGTAACCTTCTTATTGTTGTTCGATCATGATGAGCAAAGCTTAGACAAAAAAAAACCCATTAATTATAGTAAGTACTCTTCCCTAATAAACGCACTCGTTTCGATTAAACTAAAAGCTTCTCTTAATGTGTTTTGTACGCAAGCCTTAGAGTCTCAAAACAATGCACTCATAATTGAGTGCATCCAAACCTTTGATGCTCCTTGGGCAGCTGCCCACACGTGTGAAGAAGATAAAAAAAAAAAACATTGTTGCTTGCACTTTTGGCTTTAACAGGCACTAAGCCATAAACACTTGTATAAACTATTAAACACATATTTTATTATTATTAATTAACCATTTTTATGCGCGGCTTACATTTATTTGCGTCATTTTTTCATATAGCGTTGCCAGATAGGCGCACCGCTTCTACACTGGTCGGCATAATTATTTTGACTTTTCACCAATTTGTTTTATATTTTATATATTTTTGATTCCATTCCCTTCCATTTTTTAAGGCGGAAAGGTAGATAGTCCCTTAAGAGAAATATTGGCTTTATAAGCTGGATACATTAGCGACTTTTATAGCGAAAATACCCAATTTATACTTTGTCATAAGTGGTTAGCTTAACTCTGATAGTTTAAACATGTTTATAATATAAAACGCTAATTTTTAAGAATTGCCATGGCTTGTAAGTTGCTACACCTGGTCGATTTTGACATTTCAGCAATGAAAACACCAAAATTTCACCTGTCATCGATGCCAAATACGCCGTAGAAAATTTTAGTTTGGTTTTCATGCGAACAGACGCAAAAATGCAGTGTGTGTGACAAAATATAAAAATTGTTTTTATTGAAATCGGAAAATAAAAAAACAATATATTTGATTGCGCTCAAAAAGTGATCAAATCAAAGTAAAAGATGGCGTCCGATCGGTCCTATGGAGACTATATGATATAGTCAACCGATTTTGATCGAATTTAGTACACTGATTGAGAACTATAAAAAACTTCCGTGTGCCAAATTTGGTTCCTATATCTTCAAAACCAAACGAAACACAACGAATTTTGTAAAAAAAAGCGTTTTTTTGACCGATCGTTCCTATAGGAGCTATATGATATAGTCAACTGATTTCGATCAAACTTGGTGCAGTGCTTGGGTACTCTAAAAAACTTCTTAATGCCTAATTTGCTAACAATATCTTTACAAACAAACGAAACGCAACGAATTTTGTAGAAAAAACGCTCCTATGGGAGCTATATGATATAGTCAACCGATTGTGATAAAATTTGCTACAGTGCTGGGGATCTCTAAAAAACTTCCGTCTGCTAGATTTGGTTATGATATCTTCATAAACAAACGAATTATCCATCTAAAACTTTTGCTTTTTTTCGAGGTCCTCTGAAACACCCCTATGGGAGCTATATTATGTAATCCCGATATCAAAAAAATAAAATAAACTTGTCTCCTATGGATTAACAAGGGATCTTATCTGAAAGTTTGGTTGCTCTAGCTCTTACCAACTCTGAGATCTAGGCGTTCATACGGACAGACGGACAGACGGACAGACGGACAGACAGACAGACGGACAGACGGACATGGGTATATCGACTTCTCGAGTCACACTGATCATACTTTAGGTAACTTTGGGGGGTCTCCGACGTCTCCTTCTGTACGTTACATACATTTTCGGCTTGCACAAACACAATATACCCTTTGTACCATACGGTACAGGGTATAAAGATGAGCAAGAGATGAATCTTACAGATAAACTTAGACAACAGTTGTCCGACGCCATTGAAAATGCAAACTTGCTAAAGTTTATTTTTGTTTCAATTTTCAGATCTTACATTTTTTATTTTTTTTTTTTTGTTGCGCTATAGCAATTAACTCTAATTGTATACACTTACAGCGAGCACATAAGCTTTGAAAAATATTTGGTAAAGGCCCATACGCAGCATGCAAAAATTCCGCACGAAATGTCAAAACTTCATATAAAAAAAAATTTCCCAAAAAAGGGAATTTTTTTTTTCTTTAAGGCCCATACGCAGCATGCAAATGTTCCGCACGAAATGTCAAAACTTCATATAAAAAAAAAATTCCCTTTTTTGGGAAATTTTTCTTTTTTTTAAGGCCCATACGCAGAAAAAAAAGAAAAATTTCCCAAAAAAGGGAATTTTTTTTATGAAGTTTTGACATTTCGTGCGGAATTTTTACATGCTGCGTATGGGCCTTAAAGAAAAAATATTCGGTAAGCAAAAAAACCAAAACGAACAATTTTATTCGAATTCGTTTTTGCGTGCTACGGAAAATGGTTTTTTTTTTAAAGTATAAAGAATGTTTTTTCACAAATAAGATACGATGCGCTGCTAGAATATGAAGGCAAATAGTCCTGTAAGCTGTTCCCAGCTGACAGAGACAACGCAGCTGCTTCAACCCCGCCCTCAACATGCGACCCAATTAGAACATATAACTTCACAAGAGTATCCCAAATTCGTTGCAACTTAGGTAAGTTGCAAATATTTTTCATTCTTTTGTTGTTGCTATAATTTTTGTTTATTTGTATTGTTGTTGCTATAGACATACACGTATATATATTTTTTTTTTATAGATTTTATTTGATGTGAATTTTGGTTGTTAATCACATTTTATGCGCCTTGGCCAAGTTGAAGGCTGCACAGGTAATGGCCAATACACTGGCTAACTGTTAGCTGGCCAGCTTATGTAAATACAGGAATATATCTCAGACTTTGCTGCCAACTGACAGCTGCTGGTCCATTTAATGTACTGCCCAAACAGCAGCAGCCGCAGCAAAAGATACAATATGCCAGATACAAGATACAAGATACACCAACATCAACATCAACAGCAAAAGAATAAATAAAAAAATGTAATCATAAACACATAATGCAAGCACAGTGGAAACTACACAAAGAGAAAAATTTGACAACATTTTTATTTTATTCAAGTCTTCTCATATATATCAACTCACTTTTTGCTATACTATAAAACATATTTGCATAGCAACATATTTGTTAATTTTTTGATTTTTTCAACAACTCAATTTGTGTACATGGTTTTTCTCACTGTGTACTACAGTTTGCCTCGTTACCAACAACAAAACCCCATCAGTATAGCCCAGGCCTGTATTTCTTCCTTGATGTAAACTGATATTATTGTAGGCTGCGTTGGGGCTGTAGGCAAATGAAAATGAGCTACATTGTCACCATAATGACGAACAACAACAACAAGACCAAGAAAAAAAAAAAAAACATCTTGGGAGCATTGAGTGGCAACATCCACATCCAGAACAACTGGGACAGACTTTAAGTGGCCAATGCGGTGGCAATTCTTCAAATTTCCATTGCTATTTTTAGCTAATTAAAATTTATACACAAACAACTCGAAAATAGACGGGAAAACTTTTGCAGAGTATGGACTAGCTATTTATATAAACTAAATATAGCATAGAAATATATATATATATATACTTATATAATAAAAAAATAGTACTTGCATGGGCCTCATTAAAGCATGGGCGGGCGGGCGTTGTCTATGGGACCCCCTCCGCTAATTGGCAGGAAAATTTTAAAAAGTATGATTTTAGGGTGCTCTGCGCCCTGCGTGCTTCGCACACGAATCCCCGTACGATCTGCTTTATTCAATTCAGATTAACCAGTTTATTATATACCTTGTGCAAGTCTCTATTTCCATAATGTTCATCAGCCCGACTTTGAAATACCCTGAAACAATGCAGATCGCTGCTCGGATTCAGAATGGCAATAAAAATGTTTGCAATGGCTTCTTTGATACTGTTCTGCTTTATAGCCCAATGACTTAATTATCATAAACGGTAGCCGAGGGGACATTAATCTTTCCTCCAATGATGTTTAAGCTTTCTAGTAAATCAGTTAAGTCTGAGCCATTTAAAATTGAGTTTTTGGGCTACCTACCTGCCTTAGTTGTACGGCTCTAAGCTCTACAAAATGTTAGTATGCCGCTCATTAAAGGAAACAGATCTAGCAGATGAAGCATATCTGAACTTAACACATAAGTTTCCCTGCTAATTCCTTCTATTTGATGAGGGAACATCAAGTCTTTAGAGCAAAAGTAAACATTATCGGGTCGCTGTTTAATTATTTCGTAATCGTTCTCAAAAAGCGAATTGGTATTGTGCTACCTGTCTATTTATCTGTTTCTTAACATCTTTCTACCTGTCTGTTTTGCTATCTACGCAATGTTTCACGCTCTTGCTCTCCAAAATCTAAATATTCTCTGAGCAGTCTTCTTTACATAGTATTCCTTACTTGCCCGTCTCGCCTAACATCTTCAACCTATCTACTCTGTGATCTACGCAATATATTACGCTCCTGCTCTACAGTACTTAACTCCAACTTTTCTCTGAGCTGTCTTCTAAGCATAGTGTTTCTTCTCTACAATCGTAGACTCTAAGTCTTCTCTGCTTTCTAACTATAGTGTTGAAAACTTGCTCTAGTCGCCGAGTTTCTGCAATGAATGCAATGGCTCGGGTGGCGGAGTCAATAACGTCAATTTCACTTTGCCATTACTTCAATGCGCCACAATACCCTTGGGTCAATGCCGACGGAAGGATGCGAGCTGTAATCAAGTGTGTGAAGTATTTCTTATAGCACGTCGAAAATTGCCTCGAGGCTTTTTATGGTTACGGCTTAGTTGAGAAAGATTCGATCTTCTTCGTGGTGACAACAAATCATAGATCATCAAAATTTGTCCAGCCGATCTTGATTCAAAAATGGTATATCTAACACAACTTTGTTATACCCTGTACCAAAGGTATGATAAGTTCGTGCAAATGTATGTAACGCTCAGAAAGAGGCGTGGTAGATCCCTTAAACTACACATATTCTTGATTCCTATCAACAGCCGAGTCCATATAGCCATGTCTGTCTGTCCGTCTGTCCATTCAATTTATCTCGATATCTGGCCCCATGCCTCCGTAAGACAATTTCGCGGTTTCACAGGTGCCCTTTCAACTACTTCAAGTAAGGCACTAAATGCCATTACCAATATCTCTCCAATCCTTCTAGTGGCTAAAGAATTAGCTACCTTAACAGCGAGACGCCTAAGCTGGGCAGTCTTAGGTTATGGGCACTCGTCCATTCTTGTAGAAGACACTATTGGGCCAGCTACCGATTACTGTATCCCTCAGGAACACACCTCAACCTTTTTTACTACCATTATATCTTCAAGGGAATCGTGGATAGGAAATCAGCCGGGTCAAAAAGACTCCATTAGTTTCTTCACGGACGGCTCCAAACTCAACAATCAAGTTGGGGGAGGGGTGTTCTCAGAAAAACTAAATATCAGGCAGTCCTTCCGGCTCCCGGATCACTGTAGTGTTTTCCAGGCAGAAGTCCTTGCTATCAACGAGGCTTTAATCTGCTTACGCAACGCCAGCCCAGACAATAGGGTAATAAACATTTACTCAGATAGTCAGGCAGCTATTAAGTCACTTTGTTCGTTATCCTCAAAGGCGACGACAGTCAACAATTGCCGCAAATCCCTTCAAGAGATGGCACAGCAGTTTGTTATTAGCCTTATCTGGGTGCCGGGGCACCAAAATATAAAAGGTAATGAAATAGCAGACGAACTGGCCAGACACGGCACGACCACTACCCTCCTTCCTGATAAGGAGGTTATACGTATGCCGATGGCTACTTTTAAGCTATATACTAGGGAAAAGTATAGCCTTCTTGCTCAAAGTATGTGGAACAACACACCTCACTGTAGGATCACCCGCCAATTATGGCCAACTATTGACGCAAAACGCTCCAGCAAACTTTGCAGTCTTAACCGTTCATAGTGTTCGGCAGTCGTCAAAGCGATTACTGGGCACTGGCTCGTTGAAGCACGCGCTGCTAGACTAAATGCTCCTATAAATGACTTTTGCAGAAGCTGCAGAGACGAGAAAGAGCTAGAAACAGTAGAGCACTTCTTCTGCTCCTGCGAAGCTCTTAGCAGACACAGGAAGAAGCACCTGGGCTACTATAACCTTCAGAACCTAGCAGGGCTGGAGTTCATTTGTCCGAGAAAGATTGCAAGCTACATAGCTGCAACAGGATGGGACCCTTTTTAAGCATACCATATAGGAGAAGGGTTATAATGCAATGGTAAAGCATAGAGATTCGTGCGGTGTCACAACGGGCCAGCCCAGGCCTAAGTGTGCTGGTTTCAAAGCAGCAGCCGCCCTAACCTAACCTAACCTATTTTTATGTGATTTTGCTTCCGATGTTTTATGAGTTACTCTGTTAACCAGTGCGTAGACGAATCCAACAAAGCATAGATCATCAAAATCGGCCCAGCCGTTCTTGAGTTATAAATGGTGTAACTAACATTACCCTCTTTTATATATATAGATAGATTATGTATGCTACCTAACAGTACACTATTTTGCGAAATTACGCTTATTTATCGAGTTATCGATAACTGAATATTTTGATGAAATTTTCTTCAAAAGATGAAAAATATCTTCTGAAAAAGTCTTTTAAAAAACTCTCATTTGTTTTTGAAACTATTTAACTCCTAAAGGCAGGTTCCATCAAGGTTGTTAAACAAAAAATCGAAAACAATGTTATTATGCTTACTGGATATTTTCACATTATTAAGAAAGTGATGTAAAGCGCTTGCCTTGCTTTAAGGTTCTTAGAAAATTCATATGGTCACTGAAAATCGAGTTACATATCAACTCCATCTGCTGCTTAACAATTTTTAGACTCCAATAATTCAATCAGCTGTTAAATATCGATATTCATTTTAAATACACATCACTAACCAAAATCGTAATTATCGACATTGACGCCATTGTCGACATTAACGACGCGCTTGTCGACGTCACACTGTTGGCTATTTTTGTTCTGTTTATTTTGGCTTTTAGCATGTCTTATAAGATATACGTACAAGTTCAAATTTGGCCATAAGTTTGGCTTATTAGTTGGGCGATAATTAAGAGCACGCAGATGTGCGCCATAAGGCAGCAATATTTTATATAATTTATACCACGCTTAGAAGAAATCTCTTATAAGTGAATTTCAATCAAAAGATTTATCATCGCAGCATTGTCGCAATAGAACTGCGTCAGCAAAATCTTGCTCTTGGTTTTGTATTAAGTATATTAGTTTATAATGTTTTTTAAACTAGCAGAGTTTTTAAGATTCGTGTATTCCTCTGGAGAGTTCTGAACTACCCACGTTTAAGTAATTAGCAAGCAATAAAGTCTTAATTACAAGCGTAATCCCAGCCTTGCTCTGCCGAACTGATGAGTTATTGAATGTTCTGCTGTTTGGCAATGCCAACATTTTTTGTGAAAATCATAGCAGTTTGCTTTGATCTAAAAAAAAGATTCATCATGGCGGTATAGAAAGAAAGATAATCTTTAGGATCCCAAAACTTTGGCAGTTGCAGATTTTAACTATCTCATTGAAGGTAACAGCATTGTACAAACAGAAAACTATCCTAAAAGCTTATTTTCTACGTGTTTCCTAAATTTCAAATAAACATAATCTCTTAACCTCTTAAATTAAGCTTTACAATGAGACCCAATTCGATAAAAAAAAAACTTTTTTTTTGTTCCATAATATGCATATAGCAATCAGGTGTGGATCTAGGATGTTGTTCTTGGTGGGGGGAGAGAGCTTGCAAAATACTTGCAACCCATCTTTTCAACTTTTGGGGGGGTCCGAACCCGAAAACCCCTTGTGGATCCGCCACTTTAAGCCAACCAGCTTTAAAGCCAAAAATAAATAAAAAATACATCACGCCAACAGTTTTAGATAACACTTGAACTGTCCATAATTGTAATTTTTTATTGTAGACCCTATTAATATGAAGTATATGGGTATGTCCGTCTGGAGTTGTCTGTCTCCCATCGGACGCGTCCCCAGATGGCGGATAGGGGAAGGTTTGGCACTATGCAGGATCAGTGGGAAATAAAATACCACTCGCGGACCAAAACAGACAAAACACCTGCTTGGAGGTGCAGATAGGGATTCTATCACCAAGCTAGGGTAGGAGGGCTAGCAACCTACCTACCTGAAACATTTCTTGCTACCGAATCGTCAAGACGAAAAGTGGCACGGAAGCCGAAAAAGCGTTGCAAAAATTATATTTTCTAAACCAATTGAGATATTTTAATGATTTAAATTGTAGTTGAAAGTTGTTAAAACAAAAAGGGTAGTGCTGGGTATTTGTTTTTGCTTTTCTTCCAAAGTTGAAAATTAGTTCCAAATATAGTGGTTCAGGTAAACGAAAGTATTGAAAAAACCAGAAAAGATATGTAGTCATTTTTTCTCTTTTATGTTTAAATTTTATGTACCTTTTTATAGAAACTAGGAATTGGTTGCGAAGTTTTTTTACAAAACAATCTTAAACACGAACGTTTATTCCAAAAATTGCGAATATTTTTTTATAGATTGAAAATGTACTTCACTTTGAGCGGTTGTAGCAACTAAACTATTCATCCGAATTGAATAAAATTTTATTTTCTCCATCCCAGAGAAATTCTTAAAAATTCTAATAAGATGCCTTTACAATATGATTTCATCACAAAATTGATTTGTGCCACTGTGCGACGCGGGATATCAACAGCAGTCGACAAATTTCAGCTATAAAGATATAGCTGACGGCAAATAATTTTAAAATATTTTTCTTGACTGATGTAAGATTCCAGTTGTAGATTGTAGTGCTCAGTGAGCACTAGTGCTAGAGAAAACATCGATGTTATATCGATGTATCGAAGTGTAAAATATCTATATATCGATGTTGGCCAATAGAGATGTTTCTCCAGCATTACTAAACACCCATTTGATGAGTGCAGAAGTGCTGGAGAAGCAGCTCTATTCGCCAACATCGATATACAGATATTATAAGCTTCGATATACACTGAGAAAAAAATCGAAAATTTCAAAAATAGGAATTTTCTATCTCAAAAGAACGCCAACGAGTTTAATCGTAGAGTACAAAGTATTTCAGACAAATTTTTTGTTAAACAGAAATTCTTAATTTCAGAATGTTTAGTATAGTTTTGAGAACAAAGAGAATAATAGTGAACGCACAGTTTAAATTTTTTTGAGCGTACATTTCGTAATGCATACATTGCACAAATCTATAATACCCTGAACCCAATAATCGTCAAAAATCATAACTTTGCATGAGAGTTGCTATTTATTGCAAAATATTGGTATATTCGCTCAAAGGTAACTAAGTTTTTGTTTTGAATTATTCAAATTTGGTATTCGCGAATGTAATGCTGATTAATTTTTTTTTTTAACTGTTGTTATCACAGTTGGCCGTTACTTCTACGGTTATTGTTGCTGCTCTTTAATCTTGTTTTCTTCATCTGCAGTTGCCACTTCCACTTCTAGTCTGCAGCTTCTGTTGACACAGAATGACGCCTTTCTGGCTCATTTGCCTCATTTGTTGTTGTCGTTGTTGTGGTTGTTGTTGTTGCTGTTGTATTGGCTTTTGTGAATGATTGTAATTGATACTTTGGATCTGTTGAAGCGAATAAAAAGCCACTTTAGGCGTTGAATATTACGTCACCCTGACTCTGAGTCAAAATCTGAGAGTCACATTTAGTCAGTTTGGTTTGTCAGTAGTTCAGTCAGTCTTTGGTCTAACTTCTTACCCCACCCCCAACATTCAATACCGTCACTCCAAGTCTATCAGCCTCTCACCCTCACCCTCACCCTTACCCTATCTCTCGCACTCTTTCTCTCTCTTCAACGCTCTGCTTTTCTCTCTTTTACTATCTTATTATTTTATTTCAACTTGAGTTGAACTCGAATTGGGGGCTAGCGGCTAGAACAAAAAACTGATTCGAACCAAAAACTGATACATCCAACTGGTCAACGGTGACAACAGCAGCAACAACCAGAACAACAACAACAACACAAAAAAAACAACAAAAAAACCCGCTTGACTTTGCTTTTAGCTCGATATGAAACGGAACAGCTGTTTTTGTTGCTTCACGCTTCGGAAATTTGTATTTTGATACACTGCATCCATAGGCGTAAAGGTATTATAGACTTTGAGAAGTGCAGCAAAAATGGGCGTGCCGACCTTACCGAGTTATTTGTTATCATCACGTGTAGCAGCTGTTTTTGTTGCTTCACGCTTCGGAAATTTGTATTTTAATACACTGCTTCCATAGGCGTAAAATTATAGACTTTGGGTAGTGCAGCAAAACTGGGCGTGCCAGACCTTGCCGAGTTTTTAATTATCATCTCGTGTAGCAATTGAGTTATACGCACCTATGCACATATAGATTTCAAGGACCCTAAGCTTTTTGGAGACATCGAATTTTAAGAAAAAAACTTTGTCAATATTGGAGCCCGGTCTTTCATAGGGTTATACTCTAAAACCCATCACTGTCATTAATAGGCACAGCTGTAGTAAAGATTTATTTATTTTATGTCTGTAAGTGGTCATTAAGTTCTCGCCTCTTAAAAGCGTTTTCAAAAACGAAAATTATGTCTAAAATCGTTGCTTTTCCTTATGTTAAGATAATTTCACATGAAAATCTTTCAAATGATTTATAGTATAATACAATAAACGAAACGAAAGCTTTTAGCGATTGCTTGTGAACCATTTCCAAGTCTAAAACCGAATTTAGCCCCCGTGTTAGCCCCACACGTCCCCCCACGACCCGTTTGTCTATCGCACATAGAGTCAAAAGAAGAAGAATATCTGTGGACATTTGACAAAACAACTTATCTCGGGATAGGAAAATTTTCCAGGATTTTCGATATAAATATAACTTTTGAAACCCGATATTTCTGTCTTATCGGAGTCCTTCTAGAGATAAGTTGTTTTGTCAAATGTCCACGGAAATGCTTCTAATGATCTTGTAGTAGATCGTGAACATAGTCTTTTTGGAACCAAGTCATATAGTTGGGTTCATTGCGAAACCAGAACAGTCAGAGAAGCCGTAATCTTTATGATGTGATATAGATCAAAAAAATTTCAGAGTTCACTGGAAGTATTATTATCACTAGACCCGTGTACCAAACGTTACATTTTCTTATCAACGCTCTAAGGAAACAGAGAATCCCGCTAGGTATATTGGAAAGACTCCAACCCAGAATCCGGTGTTGGTACAGGATATTATTATGGGCTTTATCTATCATAAGCCAGGATAGTCATAGGGATAAGCCTGTTTTATAATTCCAATTATCCCTTTCTTTAAATGTGTACTACTCAAGTTCATTAACATAATTTTTGAAAATATTATATAGGGTGGGCCATCTGTTGGTTTGCATGTTAAATACTCATAATTTGGAACATGCTCGTCCATGCACGTTTTTGACATATTTCAAGTTGAAAACCAAGCAATTTTAGTCAAGGATCGTTTAACAACCGAACAACGTGTAAAAGTGGCACAGGCGTACTATGAAAATGGGCGTGAAAAAAACATAGGAACATCGATGGGCCATCATTCGCAAGAATTACACCTTGATAAGATTTAAATGATGATAATGATAATGAGAAGTTTCAAACTTGCATTAAGTATATACATTTGGGCACTTCTGTTGGAAAATATACGAATGCAATTAACAAACAAACCAACAGTTGGCCCACCCTATACTTAGCTGGTTATACAGGGAGACCATACAAAACGCATTTGAGTCTAATAAGCGGCGAAACGTTGACAGCTTAAAACTTTTTCCTCGAATGCAGGGTATGCCACTGTCGGACAACGTACCTACTGATTCACCTTCCTTTTTTTTTTTGATCGAGAGATTTTCAGCGACAATCCGAAACTGGTATTTTGTCAGTGTATGTGTACGTGTGTGTGTGTGAGAGTGTTTAACACAACAAAAACAATCATAAATTTTATGCGAGTAAATTAAAAATTTATACAAAGTTCAGCAGCGGCAAAAATCATTTGCAAATGAATTTTACGCCCCATTTGGTTGTTGTTGCTTTGGTTTGCTTAATTAATTAGTTTTAATTTTAATTTTCATAAATAAAGCCAGATAATTTCTCGTTGTTGTTGTTCAGACAATGCCAAAGTTGAATGCCAAACATTCGACGCTGCAACCACAAGGAAAACTCTCAATGGCAGCAACAACAAACAGCTAAGACTAACGAAAACGACAACAATATCAAAAGCAACAACAACAGCGCATATTAATTTTAAAGAAAATTGTTGACCATGTCGCTATACATTTTGTGCCTTTAAAAAATTTAAGCTCTGCCTCCAACATCAATGAGCTCTACGTCCCGGCGTTGAAACCTAAAACCCACACGCCCAAAAATTCTCGCCTCTCGGACAACAAAGTAGTACAAATATGCTGCTGTTGTTGTTGTTGCTATTGTGTTGCCTTGTAACCTTTAGTAGTTCCATTGTGCCAGGAATAATTATTCACGCCTAGAAACAGCTTTATTCGCATAGCCAAAATTTATCGGAACTACAGGAGAGTGGTGCTCCAATACACCACTGTCATAGCTATAGTGGAGGCGGAAACTGAACGTGTTGTCTTTTGGGTACTGGCTACTTTAATTAACATCCGTTGAGGTCCCCCGGTCTTTAAAAAGGTTTTGAAACCACTCCTGTCATCTGAAGAATCTATTGCGCTGCTCACTAAATCTAGTATAAGGTTTCAGCCGGATAACATCGTATAACAAAATTTGTATAACAGCGTCAACTATTTGGATTTTAAACATAAAATAATGTTTCTTTGAAAATAAAAACGAAAAATTATTTTTTAGTTTTTTATTTATTGGAGGAGTACAACTAAGTACAGTTGACCTTATATTATAAAGAAAACAATAATTTCTTTAGAAAAGAAAATTGAACTTTTTAACGATATGCACCAACTCACATCAAGAGCTGCACCAACTCACATCAAGAGCTGGCCAGACACTTAAATTTACAATATAAAAGTTGAAACAAGGAAGCAAGATACAAATTAAACATTATGCCACAAAAAGAGCCAATGGATCACCGTTGACCAAGTGGTTGACTCATCATATAGGGTTGGTCAAGGATGCTCGAAGTGTCAAGTCAAGATGGCCTTCACAACCCGTTACCGGGTTACAGCCGACCTCAAGAGCTCTCGCCAGGAGCCTCTGCTTCTAGCGCGTCTTCTCCAATTTATAATACCAAGTGTAGACAGGTTCTCCTCCACTTGGTCCTTCCATCGAAGACGCAGTCTACCTCTTCGTCGTCCATCGTTGACTCTCGTTTCGAACAGCTTCTTCGTCCATACGAACGACATGTCTGAGCCAGCGCAGACGTTGTATTTGTATGCGCTGGACGACATCGATGTCGCCGTAGAGCTCATAAAGTTCGTGGTTCATTCTTATGCGACAGTCGCTCCCAATACGGACGGGACTGAAGATTTTGCGAAGAATTTTTCTCTCGAACACTCCAAGCGCTGCTGCATTCGTCTGCGACACAACCCAAGCTTCTGCGCCGTAAAGTAGCACAGGTAAGATGAGTGTCTTGTAGAGTGTAAGTTTTGTCTGTCGAGAGAGGGCTTTGCTACACATTTGCTTACTGAGCCCAAAGTAACACCTATTGGCAAGTGTGATCCTTCGCTTAATCTCCAGGCTGATATCATTTTCGATGTTGATGGCGGTGCCAAGGTATATGAATTCCTTGACAACTTCACAAATATATTGGTCCGCTACATCGTGGGATCCTAGACGCCGTATATCCCTGTGCGTAACCAGCATATACTTCGTCTTGCCCTCATTCACCGCCAAACCCACTTTTGCTGACTCCTTTTCGAGGAGAAGACTACCGAGTCAAATGCTTTATTAAAGTCAGTATAAATAAAGAACCACGCTCCACACAGCTGTTACCTCTTAATGTTTATTTCCAAACTTTTCTTAAAAAACGCTTCAAAAGCTGCTTAAGAATTCAATTTAATTGGCTGGCTTAGTAAGAGTTCTTGTACATATGTGCTAGCTTTGGCATTCAACATAAGCTTCTTATATTTTTTCTAATAAACACTTAAAATTCAGCACAGTTTATAAAATCAACTTGACTTGGAGAAAATGCATTTGAATTGCAAGTCAAACAATGCCACAGCAACAACAATAACAGCACTCAGATTAAGGCCCTGGGAAATCCCTCTAAACAACAACAAAAGCCAGCAAAAAAAATACATACATATATAAAATAAATATGTACACAAAACACTCGAGTCAATCAAGAACAGAAACTACAACTGCAACAAACCCATCAATTGGGTTTAAGTAACGCCAATGACCAGTCAGAGCCAGTCAGTCAATGGACTCAAGTCGAAAATCGAGTCCAAAAAGCGATTCCTTTGAGTCATGCGGCAGAGTGCTTAAATTACTTGTTGGTGTTGTTGATTTTTCACTTTCTTAAGTGTTGCAAAATTTTGCATAAAATTTGTAAGCCAATTAAATGGACAGGTAAACTAACAAACAAAGCAGTGGAGGTGCAGGAGAGGAACAGTCAGCTCAGTTTAGTTGACCCATTTGGATACGTTTGCAACAGTTATTAGCAAGCTGCAGTAGCAGTAACAAAAACTACAGTAGAACAACGCTTTGATGGACTTGAGGGCTAAGCTGAACTGCCTATCCTCAACTGCCGCAAAATTTTTCATACAATTTTGACATAATTTCAAGGAATATTTTGTTATTCAAAATTCAGTTTGTTTATTTTACGAAGAAGGAAGGGAAGACGCTTTAGTTGCCTAGCTCAGTTGGTTGGGTAGATGACAAAAATGATTTGAAGATAACAAATTTCTTCCATCGTTCTGATCATATCGGTGAAAAGTGTTTTTGAGTCAAACTCGTTTCCTTTCAGAGTGTCTCGCCAATTTGTAAAGTATCTGCTTAAGCCTACAACACAGCGCACAGTAGGAAAAACGGACAATCTGGCCCTTAAAATTGACAAATTTTTTATTTCCCGCCAATTAATAAGAGCTCACTGAGATGATCGTTAATAGCCCTTAAGCTTTTTTCATGATATTTGGACAGCTTTAAGCCTTCAAACAGAAAATATGTAGCATCAGCTGAAAAACAAAATTATTATTATTTTACAAAATATCGTGTAAAAGTTAAAAGAACTAAGATGTTTGTTTAATTTTTTTTTTTTCTAGTTTTTTAGTTATAGCATTTGTAATTTAAAAAAAAATATATTTTATGTATGATGTTTTACAATTTTTTTGATACAGATAAAGGATTATAACAGGGATATTATAAAAACAAATACATTAGTTTCAATTATTCCATTTAAAGGGTCTACGCAGTTTGAAAAATTTCGCGCGGAATGACAAAACTTCATATAAAAAAAAAATCCTATTTGGGATATCACTTTTGGGATTTTTTTTTATATGAAGTTTTGTCACTCCGCGCGAAATTTTTTGAACTTCGTATAGGCCCTTAAATATAACTTATAATTCGTAGAGCAAAACATGAAGTTCGTATTCGATTGCGAACAATAAATGCGTCCATTAAAGATTCGATTTCAAGCGTATCAACCAAATTCGGATATGTAGGTAAAATGGCCAGAAAAACTTCTTTCATTGGAACATGAAGAACCTGGTATCGTCAGAACTAATGTGAGAAAACGAACGAATTATGGAACGATTTTCAGATAATTTTTCGTTTCTCTAAGAAACTTAACAATTGTGCTCAAATCTGCAGCTTTTTTACCCTCACGTGCCATTATCTCCAATAAGAAGTCTCTATCTTTGTTCAAACGGAGCTCATTGAAATCTCCTCTCTAAAATTTTATGATTGCGTCAGTATATTTTTGATTTGTCAATCGCAAAAGTTTCTAGAGATTTGAAAAATCGGGCATTGTTGGAATCAAATTTTTCATTGAGAGAAAAATTTATCTGGTCGACAATCTCACAAAATATATTTTTGTAATAATCTTTTGAGGAATCAAAAATATGGTTTTCTGTTACGCCATTTTCCAGTCGTTTGGGAATTGGACGTTTTCTTGGCAATTTTGGTTTTTCAATCTCAAGTTTAGATGCCAATTCGCAACTGTTTTTCCAAATCGATTCAAATTTTTGATCCCGAGACTCACGACACGATTTCTACCTTTCGATAAGATTCGACAACACATAGTTCCGATGATTGCAGCTCTTTGTTGAGGATTTCAATCCGATCAAAGATTTCGATCATGGCAGTCAAAAGGAAGATAAACTTGAACGACTCCATATTAGAAAACTGCATAGAATATATTAGAATTTAGGGTTTTGTCCGATAATTCCGAGTGGGTATGTACCCGCTGGGATGTTTTCCGAGTGGGAACCACTACCCATACTACCCACGTCAACCACCGGCCCTGGCTCATGATATTGTACTTTTAAGACATCATATTGGACAGCAGGTGGACAGCATTTTTGGTATGATATGCCGAGAAAAAGCCTGAAATATAAAACTTTTAGCTGATAAGTTGCTTTTTCAACTGCTCTTGATAAAAATAAATGCTCTGAGCACAAAACTTTGTTTAGAGAGACTTCCGTAAAGTGACCGAAAAATGGAAAGAAAGCAAGCGAACCTATGTCGTATTGTATGAAATTTTTTTTTAAGTATATACTTTTATACTTAATTTAAAAAAAATAAATTAAAAAAAATTTAAAAAAAAAAAAAATTAATTAAAAAAAAAAATATTAATTTAAAAAAAATTTTCGCCTATTTTATTCCTTTTAGCTATTAGGTACTATTTCGGGAAAAAATTCTTTTGCATGTATTTTCATTATTTTAGACGATATTAATTTCGTCCCGCTAAAACGACTATTTCTCCCACTGTGCAGCGCATATATTCTCCGTACTGCAAGAGAAAATTATGCACAGCTCAAACTTTTGCGATTAAGATGAGTTTTCTAAAAAATTTAGACATATATTGACAATCCATAAGGTCTGTTAAGTCTCAAGCCTAAGCAACAATTTCAAAGCTTTAAGAAATAAAAGCATTTTTCGCTGTCACACTCTTTCGTTTAAAATCCTTACTTGACTATTGCCTAAAATGAGTAACAGGTGTCCAAATTTCTTCAAGACACAGCACATACAGATACTTATATTCGGCTGAGTAATAACTCCAAAGTGCAACAAAAGTTTATGCCAACATTTACGAAATAGTTTGTGCTTTTATTTCGCTATAAAGATATTCAACTATTTATGCAAAATGTACAAAAACAACAAGAAAATATATAAAAGAATGAATATCTCAAATGTCTGCAGCTGGAGAGTAACTTTTGCTACTTATATATTTATTATATATTACACGTACATATATTATATATTTAGTATGGCCATAGTGCTGTCATGCGCCTAGCATTTTTTAGTGCTCGCATCTTACGGCCCACAATTCCACCCACTCAATGCCTGACCCTTTGTGACAAGCAAAATATTTGCAAAAATATGCAAGCTGCTCAGTTTTGCCGGCTCGGGTCTGCCAAGCGGCGCCTCTAATCTCTACCAGCAATGTCTGTCACACACGTCAAACGTTTTGTTTGATATTGAAATTCTAGACGATATTGCGCCCAGTTGGCGTTACACTTAAAAAAAAAACAAAAACAAAAAACCAATCTAGCCATATATAACCCCTAGCCAAACACGTATATATGTATATCGACGATGACAACGACGGGCCAGAAATTCCATTGTAGCAGCTATTGGGTGCGGGGTGACAATGCTTAGGGGCCGACTTACGTTATCACTGTAATGCAATGAATACCGCTTATGGCATATAATCTATATATAGTACATAGTATATAATGCATGCATATATGCTAGTACATATCAGGTGCTATGCCTTAGTGTACAATGATGTGTATCAGTGATCAATACAAGTATGTCAGCTGGGTTTCAATTTAAGCGGGAATTCGAGATGCCAGGAGGGCGACAGGGCAGCAGTCCAAAAGGTACAGCTGGAGGCATTGAAATTGCGACACAGTTGTCACAACAGATTCAACAACTGCGGATTAAAAGTCAAGTTCAATTAGATTATAAATAAGTCGATAAACACTTTTGTCACTTACACACGCGTATACTCTCATTACAGCTGCTGCAACGCTGTCCATCACCAATCCAACTCCTTAAGTTTTTCGTGCCAGAGAAGACTTAAATTTAGTTTTTTTTATGCCCTCTAACAGTCCTGACGAGAGGGTGTGTGGAAGGGGGGATTCCCCTCAGGCCCGGAGTTTTCTTAGGGGCCCGGTGTAATTGCTAACGTACTGTCGTGATTCAAGCTAAAGGTGTAATGGAGGGGCCGGTTCTTTTTCCCCCGGGCCCGGATTTTCTCTCTATGGCCCTGCCCTCTACCTAACTTGGTCAAAGAAGTGGCGGCAGACCATATCTACTATTCGTTTTTGATATCGCTAAATCCGAATTGGAATTCTAAGAAACCCCAGCAGATCAGGGCTTTGAGCGACTTCAAACAGACTAGGAAAGCATTCGTTTGAACTCGGGATCCGAAAGTTGGCTTTATTTATCTGTCTACCTAATCATTGCTAATAAGCCTCGCCCGCCCGTCTGTCCATAGGCTGAGAATACATTTAAACCCGTTTTCCCGTGGAAACTTTGCGTCTTAAGGCCCATACGCAGCATGCAAAAATTCCGCACGAAATGTCAAAACTTCATATAAAAAAAAAATATCCCAAAAAAGGGAATTTTTTTTTTATATGAAGTTTTGACATTACGCGCGGAATTTTTGCATGCTGCGAATGGGCCTTTACACTAAGTTCATCAAAACTGTACGAAACATTACACAGCTGTTTAGCTTGTTACAAAAAATCCTATAATATATATTTCAAAATCGGTTAAATTATAGAAACGAATTTCAGAATTTCAGACCAGCTGTACCTTAAGTAGATCAAGAATACCAGCGTATGGGTGAATCGTGAAAAACCAAAATCGCATATATTTTTAGAATTTTAAAAATCTTACGAAACAATTCCACTGTTCCACCCTACCCCAATAATATACAAAATTCTTACTTTGTAACTTGTTTAATATGTTGAAACAGAAATCCCGAAAAAAAGAAAATTTGTACACCAACATCTTCCAGGCATGTGCCTGCCCAATAAAATCGTTAACTGAATGAATCCTTGCATCCAGAGTACGGCAACAAAATAAGAGCAAACTGGAGCTTGGAGCACTACGAAACAGGCAGCACTATAAAAAAGCAAATTTAATGGATTCGGTCAAGAAATGTTTATGACTTTGTCATCAAGACGTTTTTTGAGCGGGGCAATTATGTGATCTCAACTGAAACATTTTTGGTTCCATTTTTTTTTTTTTTTTAGTTTAATGCACTTTACAGAATGGTGGAGTAGTAGTAGGAGACTACTGTCAGAAGACAGCATATTCCAAATGCGGTAATAAAAGTTGCAGCAACTGCAACGTGACAGACATACAACAAAGTGCTTAAAAAATTCACACAAACTACGGAAAACCAGAAAAAATATCTAACAGCATGAAAGAAGTCGCAGCTTGCATACTCTTCATACGATAGATTGCAAGCACGCTCTGAGTAGACTTCAACGTGTGACGTCACGAAATGCGGAACTTTTTATTTATTTTTATTTTAGCTGCGAAATGTAAAGAGACCTTTCTCAATCGATTTGAAAAATTATGCGACGAGTTTGAAGTTTGTATCTTTTACAAATATGAACGTTAGCCGCCAACATCGATTGGATTGGCAAAGAGAAGGCTGCGTTCAATTTCTAAAAAAATTTCTTGCTTCCAGTTCTTGTTCTCGAAATGCTAAATGGATTTATTTTGTCGTCCTTATCGTTTTGCTATTTAGTGGAATTTTACTTCTTACTTCTAAGAAAACTGCATTGTAATCCTTGGTCCTTGCTAGCACTTGAGCTTCTCAGCCAGCGCGATTCTTAATTACTTAACACTTATTAAGGCTCATACGCTGTTCGAAAATTTTCGCGCGGAATGACAAAACTTCATATAAAAAAAGTATCCCATTTGGGATCTTATATCTTATAATTACATCCCTTCTCCCAAGTCGGGAGACTTGGGCTGATGGCAGTCCCTGTGGAAACCTCCGGTGGCAACAATGGTTCACGGATGGGTCCAAAACTGAGCATCGTGTAGGTGTAGCAGTCACTGGGCACAACACCAGAATCTCTAGTGCAACGGGCATCTGGCCCAGCATCTTTCAAGCTGAGATTAATGCCTTAGAGATCTGCGCCCATAGTATCCTTAGCAAGGGAACTAGGGGAGCAAACATCTGTATCTACTCAGATAGCCAAGCTGCTATTAGGACACTATCATCATGGAGCATCTCCTCCAGGATGGTTAAAGAATGCCATAATTACCTCCAAACCCTGACCTCACGGAACAAAGTCGTGCTATGTTGGGTACCTGGACACTCAGGAGTGTATGAAACACGATCGCCGATGATCTAGCAAGACAGGGTGCCTCCACCCTGACCACTGCCCCTGCGCCTTTCTGTGGAATTGGTTAGTCCACAATCAAAACCATGGTAAACAAATGGGCTGCAGGAGAACATAGGAGATACTGGTTCTCCTTACCGGGGCTGCGTCAAGCAAAAGCGCTTGTCAAACCTCTGTATACGATCAAGACAAAAGGTCTTGGTAGAGCGGACTTAAAACTCCTATCTGACCACCACACTGTTGGTTACCATCTACAAAAAATTGGCCTATCGGACTCTTCAGAGTGCAGACTCTGTCTCGAGGAGCGCTGGTATGGGACAGAGCCGGTCACTTGGGAAAGGAACGGATTAGTAACTTCCATCTTAGGTCAAAACCAACAAAAGACTTACTGCTATTCATGCGGAAAGCGGAAAGTCTTTTGCCGTAATTTATGGGCATGGTACAAAAGATCTTCTGGTCGCAGTGCCCCACCTCTTTGTGAGGAACCCATACGGGGAAAAAAAAAAAATGTGTGTATGATTTTTACTTATAAGTGCCACCAGAGGGCGTATGGCATTTCACATATGTTCTTATCGTTTAAGTTGAATTTGTAAAGAAAAAAAAAAATTGAAAAAAGAAAAAAAAATGTAATACAGTCGAGGCGGTGCCCGACAGTGTAATACCCTGTACCTTTTTTCTCAAAAAAAGATTTATTCCTGCATATTCTTACTAAAAATTTCCAATTGGAACATTTTTTTGTTGGTGCAAAACGATATTGATACCTATAAGTTCCACAAATTTTAAGCGTTTTTGATGAAAATCGAAATTCACGTCAAAGAAGTTATTTGAAGTATATGAGGAAAGTTTTAAGGGGATGTGTTGAGGGGTGTGGGAGAAAACACGATAAATCGATTGCGGGGGGTGGGGGGCCTGCATTGATAAAGTTTTGATGTAGATTGGTTCATTAGAGCCACATGAATGAGCTTACCAAAAATTGTGATTCTAGTCCATTTGTTACTATAATTACGTAGAGTCAAATATTGACGCAATTTATAGGGAAGGGGTAGTGAAATTTTTACATTTTAGGCTATACCTTTTGTTGTATTTGTCTGATTTTGTTTATTTTTGACACACAGATGCATGCAACCACAATGCATCGCTCTGTTTCAGACTAAAATATTAAACGGTGTAGTCAAAAACCGCGAAACTCTGCTACGGGGAAACGGGGAAAGATATGGACATGATTCAACAAACTTGATCTTCTCAGGAAATATGCGCATCAGCTGGTAAAGTTTCGTATCTCTAGCTCTTATAGTCTCCGAGATCTAGGTGTTCATACAGACGGCCAGACGGACAGACGGACATGGCTCAATCGCTACCTGAGGTTATGATAAGCATTTTGGTATAAAGGACTTGGGGTCTGCCACGCCTCCTTCTTGCCGTTACATACATTGCACAAATCTAGTATACCCTTTGTACCTATAGGTACAGGGTATAAATATGCTTCGTTATTTTGGTCGATTTTTTTAAATAATTTTTTTTTTTTACACAGCTCGTTTAACCTAATTTTCAACGCTGAACATTTCGGGCTAGTAAAAATTTTGATTGCAATACGAGAAAGTCAAATATTTCTATATTTTCCCAAGAAATTCGTAATTTTTCTCGAAAAATAAGTGAAAAAATGGTAAAATGTGAATGAAACGCACTCTGGCGGCACTCATTAGCAAAAATGAACATCAAAAATTAATTCCTTGACCGCCACAACCACCACACACACATAAAAAGATGACAAGTTTTGGTTTAAAAATCCAAATGTTGAATTAATGTTGTTGTCGTTATAGGGACAAAACCTATTTTTTAAAATCTGCAGGCTCAAAATTCAAGATAGACCTATGGTTTCTGCAGCAAAGTTGAATAAAATTGTCCGTAGGTTACTCCTAGGGGGCGCGGCGAGTTAGCAAAAAAAATTGACCCACCTTACCGTATAGGGACTTGATATATTCAACAGATCTTGAAACAAAACGACTCCACGTGGGTCATTCATAATTGGCTCATGAACTCAGATCTCTGTCATAATGGAAACTTGCCCAGTTTAGGCGAGAATTAGATGCTCTTTTATGTTTACAAGCGATCCCTACAATTTTCTAAAGAAACCTTTTGCACTACAACTTAATACCGAAAGTCATATAGCTTGTTAGACAAAATCTAGTACGTTCTATTATAGATTATTATTTTTTTTTTTTGTAACCTTGTCTGTTTAGCCTGCTACCATCTGGCACCATTTGAGTTGAAATTTGTTTTTAAAGAGATCTTGGATCTAGCATATTAGCGAATATACTCTATACACTTTTTGACTGCAGTGTATAAAAAATCAAAGTCAAACAAGAAGCAAAGAAAGAAACAGCAAACAGAGCGCACAGCAGACAGCGTGACCAAAAAGCAACAACAACAACGTCAACAAACAACAACAACAAGCCACAAAAAGACGCTTGAGTTAGGTAGAGCAACTTAGCCGGCAAGAGTCACACAGCAGCAGAGCAGCGCTGCCGCAGCGCTCTGAGCTGAGCTGAGCTGAATCCAGGCCTAAACCAAGTCAGACCTAAACCAAGCCAAAAGCCAGCCGCCAGACCAAGTTACAGGCCCCGACAATGATCATACGCTCACGTACGCTGGCCCACTGTGCGTGTGTTTGTGCGTTTTTCTGTATCTTGCAGATACTCACAGCTGCAGTTGCAATCGCAGTCGGCGTCAGCGTTGACAACGCCGTCGACGTTGAATGCAACAGACGCTGCTCAAAGCGAAAGGCAAACAACATTTTTGGCGTTCTTTTTTTTTTGTTGTTTGTCTCACAATTCTTTTAGTTTTATTTACTTTTACTTTTAGCCACAAACAGCAAAACAATAAAAAAAAAATAACTACAACTAGGCTAGAAATGTATCTTAAATGCTTTAACACTTACTTGAGCATTGTTTTTGTTTGCATTTTGTTTTGGCCGTTGCAATAACTTGTTTAATTTCTGTAATAACACAATGCAATCATTTAACAAAAAAAAAAAAAAAAAACCAAGTATGTATATATATGCACATAGACATACATATATAACAACAATAACACTAAAAAAAAAATCAAACTTGTCAGCGCAAACTAATTAAAAATACAACAAACATTAATTACAGCACAACAACAACAGCTGTAAAAAATATAAATTAAAAAACACACAAACACGCACACACACACAATTTAAACAAAAAACACAAAAAAAAAACAGACACACACACACATAGATATTTAATGCAGTTTATTTACTTGTTAAGTTTCGCGCCACGTTTTAAGATTTAAATTTTTTATTTATTTATTTTTTGCTCGTAACTGTAACTATCAGCTGTTGCTTTTTTTTTGTCTAACTGTAAAAGCGCGAGATTTAAAAATTTTTTTTCTATTGATTTATTTGTTGTTGTTGTTGCTGCTGCTGACTTTCGTTGTAAATTGTTCTTATCGCTTTTCACTGCACTGCATTGTACTTGAACTATTTATTAAACAAAACTATATAAACTATTATGTAGTATGTAGTACATAAGTAGCCTTATACCCGTACATATATATATATATTAAATATATTTGTTACTGCACATGTTCTATGTTAAATCTTTGTTGTTTTTTTTTTTAAATTTTGTTATTATTGTTGCTTGTTTGGTTGGTTGGGTCGGTCGGTCGGCGGTTCGGCGGGTCGATAGATCGGCCGACGCGCGACTTTAACACACGCCCGTCGAAACGAGAAATGAAATTGAAACTGAAACTCAAACTGAATTGCCTGACAAGCGTTCAAGTCATACAACGAACATAACACAACATGTTCGATTATGTTCCATTATGTTCGATGCTACAGCAACAGCATACACAACATGCTGTAAGGCTAGCAACATGTTGCAGTTGCAAATGGCCGCCTAGTAGCAACTGGTTAATCGAACCTAAAGGCAAATGCCCAAGCAAAACTTTAGTATGAAAGTCAGCGCCCGAAATCAGAGCCCAAAAAAATTTGCAGTGGCGTAGCTAAGGGGTAAACGTTCTCAAGACAATAGTTAAGATAATTCACACCAATTTTCTTACTAAGTTTTATAACAATTTAAAAGTTGTAGCCTAAATAGTCTTCGTCAGTTCTGGGTACAAAATGTAAAAAAAATCGATTTGGCGTGACATTATGTTTGTATGACAAAAAAAAAAGAAAAAAAAAATTAATTTACTTTAGAAAAATCTAATTTTGCAGTTACCAATCATTTTTCTTCTCCATGTATATAGAAAATTCAATAATATTTCATATGCTTCTTAATTTCTACGCCACTGACCACCAGTAACTAAGTTGGCCAACGCATTTCAATTGAAAATTTTCACAGGGAATCTAATTAACAATGCCATTATTAAGCCAGACAAGAGTTAATTATATATTTATTTCTTTAGCGTAGTCAAATGAAATTTACTTTACTTGGTTACAATTGTTTAAATCGCGTTGGAACTGGAGCTGAACTTGATTTGAGATTTTTGATTAGCCAAAAGCGAAATTGTTTGCCATCCAACTCAATTGCCCAAAATAAATTCAAAACTAAATTGCAGTCAGGCAATTTCGAGCTGTGAAAGCCAAGTCGAAGCACCGACTTTCAAATACGCTTCAATAATGGAAGTAATATTTTTTAAATCTTAGAAGCAGAATAGTTTTGTTTGGGGAGCTCTATGAAGTCTCGGGATTTACATGTGTCCTTGTACCCAACAAGATTACACATTCAAGACAAAAATTTTTGTTTTTGCATTTAAACGATTTTTTGTTTTGTTTACTAAAAATTAATGAATCTTTATAATCGTTTGTTTATTTAAGTAAAATATTTTATTTTTTATTGTTTTAATCGTTAAAAACTGAAAAACCATAGATTTTTTTTTTTTGCTTATTTTTTTTTTAAATAAAAAAAATTTAAAGCTTGGGGAACATAAAGAAACTAAGCTAAATTTTAGTTTTTGCATATAAACGATTTTTTTCTGAAAGTCCTTTATTTTTTAAGTAAAATATTTTATTTTTTCATATTTTTATTATTTCTTAAAATAATTAATAAAAACTGTAAAACAGATCTTTAATTTAAAATAAAAAAAAAAGTTTTAACTTGGGAAATATAAAAAAAATCAAAAATTCTGTTGGCCCATGATTTCTGATTTTTGTCTTCTCAAAAGGACGCCAGTTCCGATCTCATCTATACTAAGAACCAAAGCTCTATAAAAATACTTAGCAATTTGTTTCCAGAAAACTGTTCGAGACTCCTGGCATTTTCTGCTTCAAAAAATTCCGAGCATCTCTTACGTTTTGACATCATTGTTCTGCATGCCCTTGCCCCGGGCCAGGAGTTTTCTCAGGGGCCCGGTGTAATTACTGTCGTACTGACTTGATCCAAGCTAAAGGTGTAATAGAGGGGCCGGTACATTTTTCCCCCAGGCCCGGATTTTCTCTCTACGGCCCTGCCCTTGCCGTAGACTTTTGCGAGACGCAAAACAACTCCGTTCCGAGCTTAGCTCTGGTAAGAACCAAAGATGGCAACAAGCAAACATTGAATGTTTTGTGATTCTCTCAAAAAAACACTCTTTAGTACAAAGGTCAAAAGGTCCTCCCAACACATACTTACGGAGTGTGACGCTCTCGCCAGAAGAAGGGCATCCATCTTCGGCGACTACAGAATACCGATGCGCGACGTAACTGAACTAGAACCATCCCAGATAATTAAATTTATCTCCATAATTGGACTGGCCAAGGAGCTCTAGAGCTAGTAGGGAGCACAATAGATCCTAAGGGTCGCAGTGCAGTTTTCCCCTTACAATTATTATTATTATTATTACAAAGGTCAAAAAGTTTGTAATTTTTTTCATTTAAGTTATAATAGAATACAAAAATTAGGACTCCCGAAATTTCGGGATCATTCAAAAATTCTACTCATGACGGCAATTTTTAAATAATTACGTGCATACTGCAGATTTTGAGATTCTCGTTCCGATTACATCGGTTCCGTCAAGCAAACAGTGAAGCTTTCTCGATTCTCGAAAAAAAACCCCCTTTAGTGCTCAATAGTCAATTTATTTACAAAAATTGTAATAAAATAAAATAAATGTTCGGAACAGCCAAGAATTTCGGGATCAGAAAAAACTACCGCCCATTACAAACATTACGCCCATGTCGCAGATTATTGGGGGACCCACGGATTTCTCGTTGCTTTCCCATCTCTAGCAAGATTCCACCGACCAACATCAGTGAGGCTTTTGTGAATCTCTTCCAAAATGTAACATTTTTACTAACCAAATCAACATGGCCTGTCTGGGCATGGTTATTAAGTAGTCACAACGCCATTTTGTCTGCATTGTATGTCCTTGTGTATGTGTGAGATACATTGTAATAGCAAGAGAGTGTGAGAGGGGCATAAGAACATTTATCAGTGTTTGTCTGCCACTGCATGTTTATAAATCTTGACTACGTCGAATTAAACGCACTTTGCTGCCATCCGGGGCATCCGGCTAGATAGAGAGAGTGAGACTTTGAGAGAGAGTGGGTGCTTCTACATCTACGTCACAGTCATTGTGATCCTATGTAAAACAACGCAGCACAGTAAGCGTCCAAGAGTCAACAACATATTGAGAGCCATAACTCTTAAGTTGGTGGCAACATTTTCACTGTCAATTAGAGCCGAGCTGCATGGAGCTCAAAGCCCCTGACATGAAAATTAATTTAATACTAAATTAAAAAATGGCTAAATTCTTGTCATACGTCTGTCTCACTGGCTGTCCGTCTTTCTGTCCTTCTATTACAATTGGGTCAAATCGAGCGCATGTATAATAAATAAAGTTTAAATTGTTGCCAATTACAGGGCGGAGGGCGGAGTATTGCTGAGTCGTCTATTGGCCTGCTTTAGTTTGTAACAAGCCGCTTTTAATGGAAAAAAACCGCAGCATGAATATTTCAAGAACCACCGAAGAACTATATGAACCGCAAAGAATTTTTAAGTGAAAATGTTTCATGGCAAAAATGGTTTAAGATGGAGCAAAGGTGAAAAAAAAGTAAGTATATATGTATTTATATAGTATATATTTACTGTGCTAGGTATGTTGCACAGACTTTTTTCATATTTTCGAACTGTTCCCAATTTCCTTATGCTAATTTATAAAACAAATTGTTAAATGTTTGTGTAAAAATAAATATAAATTTAAAAAAGTTAGAAAATTGCATTTTTTTCAAGTTTCAAAAAAATGAAAACTACACTGATAAAAAAAAAGGTCTGCTTTCAAGATTTTTGGTTATAAAAAAACTTTTTTTGTTAAATGCCACACTTGATTTAAAACTTTTATTTCTTAATTCAAGAATTTTAAACTTATTTTAAAATTTTTTGGTCTCATTTTTAGACTTAAGGCCCATACGCAGCAAGCAAAAATTTCGCACGAAATGTCAAAACTTCATATAAAAAAAAATTTCCCACCATTTGGGATTTTTTTTTTTTTATATGAAGTTTTGACATTCCGTGCGAAATTTTTGCTTGCTGCGTATGGGCCTTCAAAATCAAGAATGCAAAAATAATTCTTTTTTTTTATCAGTGTACTTGTTTTAAAAAAATTGAATCTTAAGACCCATACGCAGCATGCAAAAATTCCGCACGAAACGTCAAAATTTCATATAAAAAAAAAGTCCCTTTTTTGGGATAGTCAAAATTTCATATAAAAAAAAAATTCCCTTTTTTGGGATATTTTTTTTATATGAAGTTTTGACATTTCGTGCGGAATTTTTACATGCTGCGTATGGGCCTTTAATTACGAAGATTTTATTTCAAAAATATTGAACAAAAAAGTGAAAATGTTGTTTGCCAATTTAGAGTTTTTCAAACTTATTCTTTTCTTGTAGTTTTTTAACTTTAAGACTTTTGCGTTCAAAAGCAGTGCCGAAAAAAAATGTATTTTTAAAACCAGCAATAAAAATCTTTTTCTAATGTAAGTTTTAAAAAATTCTTCAACTAGAAACGTTTTAATTAAAAACTTTTTTGTTTTTTTCAAGGTGTTAAATATCCACTTTAACGAAAACTTTCAAATTTTGAGGGAAAAGAGAAGCGAGACAAACTCATCTGCTTGGTGAAAATTTTTACCAAGTTCTTTGCTTACACCTAAACAAAAAACAAAGTATCCCTGACAGGTTAAAAAGCAATACTGAGTGCCTTATTTCAAACGGACTGGACGGCACTTTATTTTTTTCTTTGCTTCTTAAAAAAAGTTTTTTTGAGTCTTTTTTTATGCCAAATATGAATGCGTCTGTTTACGTACTTAAATGACATTTATTAATGAAAATGTTGACAATGTTTTTATCCATAAGCATCATTTATATAAAATAATAATAAAGATGAATTCAAATTTACCTTACAAAACTAATAAAAATTTTTGTATCCCAAATATATATATTTCTTAAAGTTCCAAGGTGGAACATAGGGCCACAACGAATTTCTTCCATTCGGTTCTGTTTTGTGCCAGTCTCTGTACTTCTGTACAGCTAAGGCGCGTGGCACGGGTTTCCGACTCTAGCTGTCTTCTCCAGGTGTTCGCTGGTCTTCCTCGTCTACGGCTTCCATGGGGGTTCCAGTCAATCGCGGCTCTTGTTAGATCGCCGCTTCCCCTGCGCAGAATATGGCCGATCCAGCTCCATTTTCTTTTTCGAATCTCCAACTCTACTGGCTTTTGTTTTGTTTTGGCCCATAAGTCAGCGTTTGAGATAGTGTTTGGCCAGAATATTTTTAGTATTCTTTGAAGACACCGGTTTACGAAAACTTGTATAGTGTTTACATTGTTTGCCGTCGTATTCCACGTTTCACACCCATATAATAGCGATGGCTTAACATTTGAGTTGAATATTTTCAATTTTGTGCGCCGAGATATATGTGAAGATTTCCATATTTTTTGCAGCAAGGCGAAAGCTGCCGATGCAATTTTTGTTCGGCTTCTGATATCTTCGCTTGAACCGCAGTCATCGAAATAACGCTGCTCAGGTAACAGAAGGATTGTACCTTCTCCAGTTCGATACCGTCAATCATAAATTTGTGCTTGTTTTGTGTGTTTATAGGTATGGCTTTGGTTTTCGGAATATTTAACGCCAGTCCAGCTGTCGCTGCTGCTTTTTGTATTGCTTGAATTTTCCTTTCCATGTCGACGTAAGAATGGGACAGTAAGCAAATGTCATCTGCGTAAGCGAGGTCCTCTCAGGTAACGTGGCATTCTTCAAGATGACGTCTAATACGATGTTGCACAACAAAGGTGAAAGGACAAAGCCTGGCCAAACGCCAGCTAATACTTTGATGCTATCACCGATAAGCTGTTCGTGCATTATCCGACAGCCTGCATTTGTGTAGAGCGCCTCGACGAGTTGAATAAGTTTGAATGGGACCCCTTTGCACTCAAGAGCGTTGCGAATAGCACCGTGGTAAATCGTGTCGAAAGCTTTTTGGAAGACTATAAGGAGTGGGGTTCTCCATTCAACTGACTGTTCGACTATAACTCGAAAGCTGTTGATATGATCGATGCATGAGCGGTTTGCTCGGAAGCCTGCTTGCTCCTGTCTAAGTTCTGGTTGCAATATAGCAGAAAGTCCCATAGGGTTCTTCTTTTTTTTTTCGTTTTTGCTTTAAGGTTTTTATTCAAATTTTTGTCCTTTAAGATATTATATTATTTTACACGACATAACTTTTAACATTTCAGTTGTAAAGCTTCTTTTATAAGCTAAACTCTATAAATTGTAAGTACATTGATGTAGTATATATATTATTATGCATAATATATTATGAATACATACAAAAAGGATGTTTTTTTAAGCGCGCCCGGATTTCAAACTTCAATAAAACATAGAAAAATTAATATAATGACCCGAAATATGGTTTTATTAGATAAATAATTTCATATAATTTAATATTCGAAAATAGATCTCTGGCATGTGACCACCACGACTACAAGTTACAAAGCGCATCCTGTGGTTCCAATTTTTCACCACACCATCAAGCATTTGGGGCCGTATTTCAGTAGTGACACGTGTAATTTTGGTTTCCAAGTCGACAATTGTTGCTGGCTTGTCTACATAAACCAACGACCTGACGTGTCCCCAAAGAAAATTATCTAAAGAGGTCAAATAAACCGCAACCGCGGTGGCCAGTTGGTGGAATTTCTCATCGAATTAAGTTTTCAGTAAATCAATGGTTGCGGTCGCCGTATGACACGTAGCGCCATCCAGTTGAAACCAGAACTCTTCGACATCGATGTCATATAAATTTGCAAACAAATATTCATTAATCATTGCTCTGTATCGATTACCATTGACGGTAACACGTTGCGAATCGATAAATTTCGATTTTCCTCTACACTGGCCTCTACAACAGCGATATTTTCTTCGGACCGTGCTGTTCTTATCATGATTGGTGGTCAGACATCGTGGAATATCAAATGAGTTCGTACATGATCAAGAACACGACGAATAGCACGATTATACGGTCCATAATTTGTACGAAGAGCTCTATAAGTTTATACAACAGAACACTGATTTTGATTGTAAATCTCGAAGATTTGAAGACGTTGTTGTGGTGTAAATGTAACCATGATGAATCGTTAGTCCTTACTGAATAAAATGAAATTTAAATTTGTCAAAAGTAACTACTGGCTTTAGAGATATCCCTTTCAAAAATCCGAACGCTGTTAAAAAAACACCTTTTATATAGGTTTCTTGAACCCAAAAGCAACAGTATTTTGTTCAACCATAAATCCTTTACGATATTATCACATTGTTCGGAGCACAGAAAATAATCCCACAGAATTTTGTTATAAAAGTGTTACAAAATCGATTTTTGATGCATTTAATACACACATTTTTGGACATGCGATGAATTTGTGAAGAACAAAAGATTTCGAAAGATACCAAAATAGTTTATTGAAACTCATCGCAAGTTTTACTTTTTGCACAAATACAGTATACAGGGTGGTTGATGAAGGGTGCTACCAAAAAAAAAAATTGAATAACTTTTTTTCTATTTATCTAATCTATTTCATTTTTTTTTATTTTAAAGCAGTGGTCGGCAAAATATACATATCCTTTTTTTTGTTTGCGTTTGTATTGAACATTTTCTGCCGCTGTGACGTATTTCGACGCTGACGTCACAAAGCAACAGACACGAAGATGCTTGTGCATGACTTCGGCTCTTGCTTAGAGAGCGCGCTTGCTTTTTTACTCTCACAAAAGTAAAGCGCTCCAGCATTAGTATGCCGTGGCTTTGGTGCTGTGTGGCAGAAAACACAAAATCACTTGATGTTTAGTTGGCTGCATGATCAGATCACGTTGCGCAAAATATTGAATTTAAAAAGGAAAAATGTTCAAAAAGGAATGGAAAAAACATAATTTGAGCAGCGCGATCTAAGCTTGTAACCAACTCAACATCAAGTACCAAAGCCACGGAATACTAATGCCGGAGCGCTTTACTTTTGTGAGAGTAGAAAAGCAAGCACGCTCTCTCAGCAAGAGCCGAAGTCATGCACAAGCATCTTCGTGTCTGTTGCTTTGCAACAAGAGCATGGCAAAGTTCAGTACAAAAATCACGCAGACATGCATGCGTTTTGTGTACAACACTTTACGTGTGATGGATCGATCAATCATGGATCATGGATCAATCGCAAGAAGGCCCTATCATCGAAATCCTTCAGTTCGAACGAATGAAACCATCGCTGCTGTAGCTGCTGCCATTCAAAGCAGTCCCAGAGTTTCGACAAGAAAATTATCTGCTCAAAGGATATCAGCAGACAGCCACTGCAGCCTATTATGCACAAAGATTTGAACTTATTTCACTATAAGATTCAAATAACAAACAAACTGAACCCAGCAGACTTGTCGATTCGCTTGGAATTTTTCCAGAAGTTCCTTCAAATGGTTGAAGACGATGAAACCATCATAAACTGCAACTGACGAGGCACATTTCGATCTAAACGGCAATGTTAATAAACAAAATGGTCGAATATGGAGTGATTCTAAGCCACAGATACTCCATGAGACGGGACTGCATCCACTTCGCGTCACAGTGTGGTGTGCAGCTTCAACGAGGTGCATTGTCGGGTCTTACTTTTTCGTAGAGAACGGTGTTACTGTTACGTCCACTGCAGACCGATACTTAAAGATGTTGAATGAGTTTTTTTACCCAGAACTACGCCGAAAGAGAATAGCTTTCAAATCTGTGTGGTTTCAACAAGATGGTGCAACTCCTCACACAGCCACCCCTGTTATGACAGAATTGCAAGGCAAATTCCCCAATAAGTTTATTTCAAGAAACTCTATATTCCTTTGGCACCCCAGCTCTCAAGAACTTACTGCGCCTGATTTTGTTCTTTGGGAATATTGCAAACAGGAAGCTTGCAAAATAAAACCAACAAATTTGAATGATTTAAAGCAAGCCATTCGAACGACAATTGAGGCAATTCCCGCTGTAACCCTTCAGGCAGTCATGAATAACTTTTTGCTAAGATGCCGCAGCGATGTATGATGATGCTGACGGCGGTACTACACAATGGGAATATTGGTGCACCTTTCCAAACAAACACTGGTGTTAGGCAAGGATGCCCCCTATCACCACTACTATACAATATAGTAGTTGACGAGGTTATGAGAGATATATGCAGGTCTAGGCGTGGGATAACGTGGAGTCTCACTCGTCACTTGGAAGACCTGGATTACGCGGATGACATATGCCTCATCTCTCATAAACTTAGTGATATCCAAGCCAAAGCGAATGACCTCGAGATCCTTGCCAGCAAAGTTGGACTCTCAATAAACGCATCCAAAGCGATGCGCCTCAACCACACCAGCCAAGGTAGCATAACCATCTGCAGGAACACTATCGACTTTGTCGATAGCTTCTCATATCTTGGTACCACAATATCCACCAGTGATGGGGTGGATGAAGATACGGAGAATCGTCTCAACAAAGCGCGATCAGTATTTGGACGCTTGTTCCGCATATGGAGAAACCAGCAAATAAGCAGAAGAACAAAGCTGCGAATCTTCAATGCGTGCGTCAAGTCCATCCTATTGTACGGCAGCGAGACGTGCCTGACCCCGCCAACAATGATGTCGAAACTGCAGTCATTTGTCAACAAGTGCCTAAGGATTATATGCGGGACTTGCTGGCCCAATCGGATATCAAACGCAGAACTCTGGCACTGTACAAGTAAAGTTCCTATCGTCACCGAGATAAGAACACGCAAGTGTCGTTGGATTGGCCATGCTCTCAGGAAACATCGAAGCAGCATTGTCAGAATGTCCCTGGAATGGAACCCTCAAGGAAGCAGACGAGTGGGAAGACCAAAGGCAACCTGGCGACGTACAATACTTAACGAATTGTCCCTTCACAACATCAGCTGGGACACAGCAAAGCAAACTGCGCCTAACAGAGTCCGGTGGAAAGTTCTTGTATAAGCCCTAAGCTCCCTGGAGGAGTACTAAGAGAAAAAAAAAAAAAAGAAGTCGCACATGCATCACTGAGAATGGAGACCATTTAAGTTCCATTATTTTTAAGACACATTAAAAAAAACTTAATAAAATTTAATAATCTTTCAAATGAAACAAGAAAAAATAAATTACGTGAGTTAAAAAAAAAGTTATTCGAGTTTCTTAATGTAGCAATATTCATCAGCCACCCTGTATATCCCTTAGCTGATAGGCATATATATATATATATGCTCCTTTATCTCCTATTTGGAGCATAGGGCGTCAACTACTCCTCTTCGCCAGCGGACCCGATTTTGTGCAAGGACTCTGAGTTTACTCCATGATAGATTGAGAGATTTCATTTCGGCCTCTGTTGAGCGTCGCCAGATGATACGCGGTCTACCAATGCTGTGAACTGTTTGCTGAAAAGGGTTCCTCGGAACTACTCAAACACTAGTTTGAAACAAACTCTTTTTCATGCATGCTCATTTTCAAGCACTTTAAAAAATGATGTGCTTTATTTTTGCAGTAGTTTGCAGTAGTTTCGTTGTGATGTGTGTATATAAGCACAGTATCATTTTAACACACACCTCCGAAATTACTTAGTACGTTTTTGTACCTATTGTAAGACAAGTAATAGTGCTCCAAAAACATATCCACTTTCAAGACTAGTAAGTAGTAGTGCCACTACTTGCAGTTCTCTGGTACAAATACGTGATTCACTACACTAAGGTTTAACTAGTTTTAAGTGGTCTAGGTTTTTGCTATCAAGTTTTCTTATGTCATCCGAGTTTGTCTTTCTCGTTATTTTTTTTCAACTTAAATGTCATACTAACACTCATTACAAAAAAAAAAAAAAATCACACAAAATGTAACGATACGTCACTTTGACGTATACAGGCTGAGCAAACTGAGAAAGTGAAGTTCGTGCAGTGACATGGGCGAGAAAGAGTTAGAAAACAAGAATTTCTACGTTTAAGGGAACTTTCTTTATGGCAGTGTACTCAAATCCGGCTGCATAGACAAACTTTGTCCTTGCAAAGTTTGCTCACAAGTTTTGTCATTTCCGGAAAAGTCGAAAGTTTTTTGTGCATTAAGCTCAAATGAGTCTGCTAACTACATTAATGTGCCCACAGAAAGTGCAATTTGAAATCTTTTCTCCGGCCTGCAATATACCTGCTGCACCCCTCAAGCACCGATTGTATCCTTTAAAAGGCATGTATGAAATTTTGTGAGTAGCAACCAAAGTTTCATCAGAAATAACAGTTCACAATCAACAGTGCCAAACTGTAGCAACCAGTCGACTCTTAATTCCACAAGCAACTTAATTACTGCGTATACGCAACAGGTTTCCAAGGAAAATGAGTCGTACGGTATCAGTCCGACTACAATGTACTCTATAGACTGCTTTCTCTAATCAAATCGGTTGTCTTTGGTTGACTTCAAGTTTGCTTTAACTTCGAAAATTTTAAGTAATTGATTGTTCTCGGAATACAACTTTTCTGGGTAAAGGCCCATACGCAGCATGCAAAAATTACGCACGAAATGTCAAAACTTTATATAAAAAAAAAAATCCCAAAAAAGGGAAATTTTTTTTTATATGAAGTTATGACATTTCGTACGAAATTTTTGCATGCTGCGTGTTGGCCTTAAAACTTAAAGCATGATGGAAACGAAAAACATGAGCACTCGATTTACTGGCTTACAAAATTTTAAGCTTTTTCTTTTCTTAATCTTCACGGCGATCTTTGTGGCTTACCGAAGTTGTGGAAGTATATTGATCGAATTTTTTTAAAAAGACAGTTCTTTGTAAAGAGATTTGGCAGAATCCGATTGAAATGGTAAAATCTTGTATTTCCTTGCCGTGATGATTATCTTTTGTGGTTCTTGGTTCATCTTCAGCGCTTGCTGAACGCTCTTCATAATATTCTCTTCATAAATATTCGGCCGTGCTGCGGAAAACAAATACGAACATTTTAATCGGATTCGTTTTGAAACCGTATCTTTAGTGCACTCAATTTCGCCAAACCAAATTTTTCGTGTGATTTGAAACCGAATGTTTCGGCAAAATTGGTTTAATAAAGTACAAATATAATACTGAAAAAATTTTGCTTATATTCTTTGATATTCTTAGATTATATTTATGCCAACTTCAAGTTAGATATTTATTGACAACTATTTTTAATTATTTTTTCAGTCAGACTCAACCAACAATGCAACCCACATATCATACACAAACACATGACGATAAGTACGACACGGTTGCCGCGTTGCACAAAGAAAATTTCCCCATATGAGAATTTATTGGAAAAATAAGGCAAATATACGAATTTATCTAAAATATAGAGGGAAATATCAAAAAAAAATTCGTTTTCCGAAGCACGCAAAAACGAATGCGAATATTATTATTCGATTTGGTTTCTGCGTTTTCCGAAGCACAGCTGATTTTTTGGCGTGTCAGCAGGCGATATGCTAATATCATCGAGCTCAGGGAGACCGCTCTACAAAGAAGGCAATGGAGACTACTTGTGGATGATATATATATGGATGATATATGGATATACCAACATAGAGGCTTTATGCAAAAAACTATATAAAACGAGTAATTTTTTTTGGTTATCTCAAGAAACTGAAGTGCTGGGGTTTGCTTTAATATAGGATTCGACAACAGAGAACATGGTCGAACCGCTGGATCAGAACATATTTTTTTTTTGTAGTTACTCTTTTTTATTAATTAGCTCTAGCTTGGGCACAGATATCGGCCAAATTTTAGTAACATTGGCAATGGAGAATACCAGATTAAGTAACTTAAAAAATTTTCCGATTTCTTTGTGGAGGGCCCAACACTTTGTAAGAACTTAATCTACACTTTTGCTTTTTCGTTTATATAGGGTATAAATAGGTACGGAAAAATCATGAAAAATGTTTTTTACATCTTTCAGCTGAAAAGAGATGGCAACTCTGTTTGTGCTAATGTGTGACTGAGTGCGTATTTGTATGATGTATCTGTGTGTGTATGAGCGTGTGTGCGTGTTGTTGGCACATGTTGCATCTTGGATTACATTGAGTCACGCGCCAGCCCGTTGGCACTGATGATGTTGTTCTTGTTGTTGTTGTTGCCTCACTTTGTCCATGTCCAAACTAATTGCTGCTGGCCAAGAGAAGAGAAACCTTAATGCTTGTTAGCTGCAATTTTGCGCCTCAATTTAAGAGCAGCATAACGGGAATTGTGAGCTCTATATCTGTGTGTGTGTGTGTGTGTGTTTGTGTTTGTGTGTATGTATGTGTGTATGTCCTTTTGGTCTTTGAAAACTGATGCATGTGATTTCAAAAATTCGTTTTGAAAAAGTCGATTTAGCTTGTGGCCAAGGACTTGTAATTAGAATTGGGTATTAGAAAATAACGAGCAATATTTGCGGTTAGTATTTTTTTTTTTGTATTTTTGAGAAACTCATAACAATTCTAACTTCTAGTTATAAAGCAACAAATAATTAAGCATGAAAAGCAATTTTCATAGATGTTCAACTCAGGGCCGCTTAACAGCTTAAGGCCCATACGCAGCATGCTGCTTATGGGCCTTTACACGTAAAATCCAAATTCAAAAATTTCTTTTGTCTGATAAGTTTAGATAGAACTCCAGATTAATAAATTCAAACTTTTGTTGATACATTAGAAACCATACAGTGTGAGATCCTTAAAACTAGTAGTACAGGTGTCCTCGCTTATATATTAGATTATTATTGTATTTGTTAACCTTCTTAATACAAAAATAAAAATAAAATATGAAAAATAAAAACCAAAAAGTGTGCATTATCAGTAAGCCACTGCTTAAAGCACTTGTGAATTATAAGCTGCAAAACCTCAAAAGGCCATCAAATTTGTTCAATCTGTTCGACTTAGCCACTCTCTGCGATTTTGATAATTTTTACATATTATTAGAGTTAAAAACTTACATATATATATATTCAATTCGTTATTTGTGTTTTTTTTTTCAATTTTTTAAACAAAATATTTAGTTAGCTTTTTTTAACAAATCTTGTCTTGCAAATGCAGAACAGCACATAAGACGCGAAATTTTAACAATAGATGCGCATTATGCTTGTTCAATTGAACTTTAGACTCCATATCTGGTTCATTTGTTTTGCTAACTTGAAGAATATTCAATTCAATTTAAAGTACTACATAGCCCATATTTGCATTGGGTCAGCTCTCGTCGGAATTTGTGTCAAATAAATTTCTTCAATTTTAATTAAATTAGGTAAAATTCAAATAAGCCTTTTTGTTTTTCCGCTTTTCTTTGGCATTTCAGTTTGGTTATCTTTCGACTTGTCTTATTTGCACAATTTTCTAGCAATATATTTGACTTTGGACTTTTGTGTTTGTCTTGTGATGGCAACAACAGCAAGGAAAACAACAGCGGGTGGAGGGTACAGCGTGTCCAGAGTTAGGACATAAAACTTGTGCGCAAGTTTTTCAACTTGTAAGCAAATATTCTAATTATGGGGCACGGCAATGACAAGGACGAGCGCAGTGAAAATACTAGAACAAAAATTAACAAGAGCAATGCACGACATGCGAATACCCTGCAAACACGTTGCGAGTTTTCTAGTGTGGAAAATTTTTGATTGCTTATTAGACTCACATGATACTTAATTTTTGTGCTTTAAGCGAAACTTAAATAGTTTTTGCAGTTTGCATAAAAAGTGAATTCAGCATAGATTCATTTTGCGTAAAGTTATCAGAAGGGTATACTTATTTTTAAAGTAAAATTTTCATTGAATTTGAATAATCAATTGGGTGACCAGGGCATCGTCAAATATTTTATTTTAATGTGCTCGACTACAGTCTGCATAAGGTGTTTTTTTTTAAGAGTGTTTTCTTCAACGATTTTACTGATATCCTCACAAAAAAAGTGATTTTTAAAGAGATTAAACGATTGCACCGAAAGATTGAAATTGTTTAAAGAGTTTTCGGTTTCCCACGAAAATTTCGAATTTTTCATGGAACGGACTGTATTTACTCATTTCCCTGTAGAACTGATATTTTTTATAAGAAACTTACCGATTTTAACGAAAAATTGAATTTTGTTTTTGGGAGTTTACTAATCTTCTCCGAAAAACTCGAATTTTTCATGGAACTGACTGTTTTTGTTGAGAAACTGATTTTTTTCAAGGAATTTACTCATTTCCCTGTTGAACTGATATTTTCCGAGAAATTAGCCGATTTTAACGAAAAATTAAATTTTCTTAGGGAATTTACCAATCTTCCCCGAAAAACTCGAATTTTTCATGGAACTGACTGTTTTTGTTGAGAAACTGATTTTTTTCAAGGAATTAACTCATTTCCCTGTAGAACTGATATTTTCCAAGAAATTTGCCGATTTTAACGAAAAATTTAATCTTCTTAGGGAATTTACTAATCTTTCCCAAAAAAATTTTGAATTTTTCATGGAACTGACTGATTTTGTTAAGAAACTGCAATTTTTCCAGAAATTTACTCATTTCCCTGTAGAACTGATATTTTCCAAGAACTTAACCGATTTTAACGAAAAATTAAATTTTTTTTGGGGAATTTACTAATCCATCCCGAAAACTCAAACTTTTCAAGTAATTTGCTGATTTTCTCGAGAAACTGATTTTTCTCAAGGAATTTACTCATTCCATGTAGAACTAATATTTTCCAAGAAATTTGCCGATTTTAACGAAAAATTTAATTTTCTTAGGGAATTTACAATCTTTCCCAAAAAACTCGAATTTTTCATGGAACATACCGATTTTGTTAAGAAACTGCAAATTTTCAAGGAATTTACCTGTAGAACTGATATTTTCCGAGAAATTTGCCGATTGTTAAGAAAAATTGCCTTTTTTTGGAAATTTACTAATCTTTCCCGAAAAACTTGAATTTTTCATGGAACTGAAAGATTTTGTTGAGAAACTGCAATTTTTCTAGGCATTTACTAATTTCCCTATAGAACTGATATTTTCCGAGAAATTTGCCTGTTACGAAAAATTTCGATTTTGTTTAGGAAATTTACTCATTTTCATGAAAAACTGACAATTTTGAATTTAATTTTTCAAGCAACCGATTGTACCAAAAAACTGAGATATCTTAACGAATTTTAGCTCGATACAGAATGGTGATTATTCAAGAAAATATAACTCGTTGGTATATAATTGAGCCGAAACATGAGATAAATTCCCATATAAATAAATATGTAAATACATAGGGGTCCAGCCAGGCATCATGTGTCCGTCCGAAGGTTTAAAAATATGTGTCCGACGGAGGGTGAAGATTAGCTAAGGTAATGTTTTTTTATACAAAACATTAATTCCTTAAACGTTGGTTATGAAAATAATGCTGACTCAGTGATTGCCCGAAACTTCCTTTGCGTACGCTCTAATCTGCCTTTGACTTTGATGGACAAACAAGTCCCAGAGCGTCAGATAGAGTTGCACAATGCTCGCTGATTAGAAATACAGCTCTTTTCTCCTCTTGCTGTCACTGCGACCGAAGCTCCATCTACGTAACCATGGCCAGTGTTGTTGATAGTACCAACCATCCATATAAAGTAAATTGCTGCAATGCATTTACGATGCGCTGCGGTGTTGGCCACTTGAAGCCAATGCCACACACACACACATACACACGCATAGTATATACATATATATATACATATATGAATTACGTAGTACATAACTTTAACTTTATGCCAGTTTATGAGATCGTTCTGGGAATGACAAAGTGAATTTCATGTTAAGAGATAGGAAGCGGGTGGCCAAGGGAAGAGGGACGTATACTCACAGGTGGCTGGTCCCTTAAAAGCGTTTAAATGTCATACATATTTGGTTTTATGGTAGCAATGAGTCCTCAGACACACATACATACACTGAGAGAAATAAGAATGTAACACTTTGCAGCAAAACCTAAGAAACTTTGATTTTTCTAAGGGTGCAAAAAAAATAATTTTTTTTTTTAAGTACAACTTTTTAGGCGGCATTTTGAATTTATAGTAACCTTTTCGAACATTTTTCAAAAATTAAAAATTTGTAGTTTGCTTTTTATAGAAGAGAATTTAGCACCAAGGTATTCTCTACCTGGCGTAAGAGGCCCCTAAAAGATAACTAGTCAGATGCAGGCAAACTTACCATCACATTGAGCCTGAGGCACATTTTTAACATCTTAAAGATCTTCCAAAGATCAGTGTATGCGATTGGTTACCGGGTCTGGAGACAACCGCCGGTGTAAAAGGAAAGTCCATAACTAACGAATATCCATACACAAGTGCCAAAAACCTCACCTTTTTCAAATGCAAAAACATCAGCAACGAATGGGTCTCAGCGATGACATGATCCAGGATCGGAATGCCTGCAGACGAATGCTGAGATCGCATACCCACACCTCAGGAGGAGCATAAGCGAGTCCGAAAAGAGGTAAACAAGGGGTTGGGAGAAGAAGAAGAAGCCATTGTGAATTTCGATGGGAGTAACTTTGAAATTTTGTTAGACGAAAAAATGTTAGTTTCGGTGCGTTTGTTTTGATTATTTTCTTTCGCAATGGCGAAATGCGATGCTAACATTGCGTGGTGGCCATGACTGCGGCGCTTGTTGAGAGAGCGCCGTGGTCATGGCATGGAGAGGAGAGTAAAGTGGCCGCGTTTGGTCTGCTAAAGAACGCAGCACATGTGTGTAAAGTTTAATTGACTGATTTTTCGATAAAAATTAGAATCTACCAAATCAAATTCGGGTAATTTTTTTGGTGTTTGGTGAGTTCTAGTCATTGGTTTTCATTAGCAACGAAAATTAGTGCTTTGCAATTTGCATACAGCAATTGAAACATAGCATCGTACCTTTCATGGCGTACTTTTTGAGTCAGAATTTTGTATTACAATGCTTCTTCACGAACTGGTCTACTACTGGGATGGACATTTTTGGAGTTTTAAATACAGCTCCTATCAGATTTCGCTGATCTAGAGTAGTTAAAATCTTTGGCAATGCAGGTTTTTTATGAATTTGACGCAATAAGCGGTCAGGAATGGCTAAAATGCAATTGCAAGCAACTGAAAACTCTACTCCAGTCTCCGGACTAACATCCCCTTGACATTTGATTGAATAAAATTTAAAGGTGGCACCAAGTAACACCAAAGCAATCGTCAAAAACATCTATTACTATACAGCTCGAGAAGGTTGACCCCCAGGAGATCAATAGATTCTTGAAAAATATGAGTCATCGCTTGAAAGCCATCATGAAACCCAAAGGCAGCTTTATTAAACATAAAAAGTAAAAAAAAAAACATTTTTTTTCTAACAAAAGTCCTTATTTGGAAACAAGTGTGGATCAACGAATTTGAATCAAATTTTGTGTGAAAAACAACGCGGAAGTATTCCGAATGTTGACTGTTGCATACGGCGAAGCTACTTTGGACAAAAGCAACGTTTATCGGTGGTACAAAATGTTTTCAGAAAAAAAAAAATTACTCAAGCATCGCATTAACATTGCTCAGGAGCTGTTGGATTCTGTCCGTAACAACCCAAATTTGCTGCAGAGAGTCATAACTGGTGACCAGGCCTGACGAGAGGGGAGGAGGAATGGGGGGATTCCCACCGGGCCCGGAGTTTTCTCAGGGGCCCGGTGTTATTACTGTCGTACTGACTTGATTCAAGCTAAAGGTGTAATAGAGGGGCCGGTAAATTTTTCTACCGGGCCCGCATTTTCTCTCTACGGCCCTGCTGGTGACGAATCATGGGTCTATGGTTATGACGTAGAAACCAAAGCTAAATCATCCCAATGGAAGCTGCCGCATGAGCCAAGACAAAAATCGAAGACAAGCTAAAAAACGTCCACGTACAATAGCTGTCAAAAACTGACTGAACATTCAAAATGGCCGTGATTATCAACATAAGTGAGGGTCACGAGCAGTAGCGCCACAAAAAGATCGAAAATCGAACATCCGTGGCCCGCGAAAATTCAAAATTCGCGATACTTTTTGAACAAACCTCGTATATTTATATATGCTTCGAAGTGGTCACCTGCTTGGCCCAGTATTGCAGCCAATGTTAATTTTTGGCAGTCCCGCCTAAACTAAAACCTTTTTTTTTTTTTTGTTCTCACAGTGCACAAATTGATATAGATACATACAAAAGTAAACATGTGCACATATTATACACAATATGCTGAAATATTAAAGTATGAATGAATTTCTTAATAAAAACTCATCTGGCAAGCCCACATGGGGGTGTATGTGTGTGTTTGTTTCTGTGTCTATGTCTTTATGCGTGCGTGTGTGTGTGTGTGTGTGTGTGTGCAATTACATTTGCTCATAGCTCAGGTTTCATTGAAGCCCTGAAGCCTTGAATTGAAAATGGGAAATAATATCGTGGTACAAACTGCGTACAACATGGCGTATGCGTGCGTCTTGTGATTATTGCAATGCGCACCAAAGTATGCAATACATTTCTCGAATTTCGTTAGCTATTGCTATAATTATTGCACACTGGCACGCCCTTTACGCCCCCAACTTAAAGTCAAAGCCAGTTGATTTGGCGACAACGATTCCCTTTGTCCTGATCCCAAATTTATGCGCAGTGGCCAGCTGGCGCACGCACAAACACACAGACGCAAACAAACAGACACGCCGTCAGTATACTTCAGTACGCAGTGTGGGTACCTGGGTGGTAATTGCCACTGCTCCAGTGATGATGATGATGATTATTTCCTTTAACTCCCAGTGGAGCATAGGGCCTCACCACTGCTCCAATACATTTGTATATATAGGCCAAATCGTCATGAGTAAAGACGGAACATACCGTCTAATATTTTTTTTAAACGATATGAAAATGCTGAAAAGGGGATAAGAAAATGCCAATAATAATAAAAAATAATATTAGGAAGAAGCCGAAAGAGCATCTTTGACTAAACGGTTGACTTACAATTCAGAACTAGTCCAGAATGCTCAAAGCATTTAGTCAAGTTGATTGAAGTTAAAAGAGATGATGAAGCAAGTATCATACAAATCCAAATTGGAGCTAAATATTGCGAAAGGTACGAGTTAAAGTACAATATATTCAAGATTAGATTACTAGTCCACGCTAGTGAGGGCTTCAAACGCCGCAGCAGCATTCTAAAATAGTACGAACTCAAAAAATGGAAAGCAGTTTGGTTATAAAATGTCGTAAAAACTCTTTAGAGCAAGACTTGATAAATGCAAGAATCCCTACAGCTTTATATGCTGCAAGGGAGGAGAACAGGAACAGTAGGTAAAACTTTTCTTAAGCAAACTACAGTGCCCAAAATTGGTATGTATACACATGTAGATATCACTTCTTAGAGCCCTACGAACCCTTTCTGTCTTCTGGAACTAAAGAAGTTATACCCAAAAATAAGCGTTAGAGTGCTGAAGGCTGGGTTTTTCCAATAAAAGTAAATAAATTGCTGTCAATTGACTGACCCCCAAAGTAGACCAACCATTGTGCGTGTCACGAACTAGTCCCACGTATTGAAGTATACCACAAATACAGTGTCAGGGAACGATAGGCAGCAACAGGGGGCTGACGCTGGTGGAATATTCGTGAATTCCATTTCATTCGTATGCAAATGTATGTGACGCCATTTTGTTGGCATTGGGCATGAAATGTGAACGCATATTTTGTTTGTGGGTTTTTCGGAGTATTTCCGCTTTCGTTTGTCGCTCTCCCTTGCTGACACCCGACCCTGATTCTCTCTTCCCACACTGAATTGAAGTCCAATTAAAGTGGCCAGCAATCAAAAACAAAAGCCAAAGCAAATCACTTAAAGTGTTGGCCAAATTGCTTAGCCAAAAACCAACATTAGGCTCAAGGCTGCGCTTACTGATTTGTGCCCTGCTGACACATGCACGCATTTCACAATACTGCTGGCCATAAGAATAGCACTGCTTCAGTTAAAAGTGACTAGAAGCAGGCAGAACATGCTTATAACAGCCTATGTCCCTATGAGCAACTACTACATCGCAAAGACCATAAAAGCTAGAGAAAGCAACTCATATCAATATCTTACCTCAATCTTACGTAGGAAAATTTCGTGCACGCAAAACAACGTCAGTACTGAATTAAGTCATGAAAGATAAGCGAAGAACTCATGACTCCACCAGAGCATGTGTAAAATATATAAAAATTGTTGCTTCGTCATTTGAATTAAAGAGAAAGCAACACGGATGTTGTTAAAATAAACAAAGAAAAGCATTTATTCAGATATTTTTTATGAACAATATTATATGAGAAACTTTAATTTCAAGAATTTATAGGTAAAGATCCTAATGTTCGTTCAACCGGGCAAATATGCAAAAGTGCCCAAAAATGCTGTACTTCTGTCGGATCCCCATCATTGGCACCGACAATTAGAAGAATTAGTTGGTCTGGCGCTTCTGCACTTCTGCATCGTTGTTAGTCGTGCACTTTTGCACTTCTGCCCGATAAAGCAGTTTTTTATGATTGTCGTTTATTTTTTTTTTTGTGAAATAAAAAACGCAACCCAAATGAAGTATGTTAAAAAAATTTAGACCAAAAAAAATATATATATGTATTTATTGCAGCTAGAAATCTTTTTGAAAAATCTTCCTATTCAAATGTTTAGCAGTGTATTTCTGTGCGTGTGTGTCGTGAAGTGTATTAGTATGAGACGTAACAACAAAACGCTTTTTAATTTCCTGCGTTAAATTAAAGCCAAATGATTTCACTGCCAACTTCTGGTTTTTCTCATTTCATTTCATTTTTTTCTTACTTTTCTTTTATTTCTTGCTATTTTTATAACTTGCTTTACAGCTTTTACTTTACTTATTTTGTTAGTATTTATTATTTTGGCCAAAACTTGGTAGCCTTGTTTTTTGTTTGGCTAAAACAATTTACGTGACCCATTCATTAACATGAAAAATTAACACGTTTATATGGCCCCCAAAGGGCAAAATATAGTTAGGGCAGAGGTAAAAGTCGTATTAAACTATTGTAGGCATGATTGAATGATTGAGCGTTTGATTGTCTGTCAAATATTAGACCTACTGTGTTGGCAAGCACGTTCATTTTGTGCAATAAATATTAACTGTCATTTGTCTGGAAGAGGCACATTGTGCGGCCAAAAATGACACACTTGTTGGGAAAACCATTATCGGGCTAAGGCCCGATTTAAAGAGACCTTTGCCAAAGGAAGCTAAAGCGCTGCTACCTGGTGCTACCCGTTTATATGAATACACTGTTTTGTACTTTTAGCCATCAATCAGACAGAGTACGCTGGAATTGTGCAGAGAGTCAACACGGCCTACTTCAGCTTTGAATTTTGGCTTAAGTCTGTATTAGATTGCGCCGACTCAAGAAATTGAGCGGTAGGATCAAAGACAACTGCTTGAGCTCGCTAATTGGGCAAAGAAAATTTTGGTAAAAGAACTGGTTTCTGGCCAGAGAATATTAGCAGGGCTGCCGAGGCGGCCAATTAAATGATATACTTTTTCATACAAAATAACATGAATATATCTTCAAAATAAAACCAGCATTAATTTGATATGTTGATGTTGTTTTATATAAATATCAATGTCCATTGTTCAAACGATTCAATGCGGTCAACTTTTTCAATGCGTAGTCAAGAATATAAGTAGTAGTAGTAAAGGTTTAAAAATCTTACGGAATGCTTTGCTGTTGAACACACTATGAGGAGACAAATTGTAAGCTCACATCCTTTCTTCGTATTTTGACAAGGGTCTGCGCTGCTTGATGGGACTAGCGGTGTAAGCGCAGTATACTCACGCTGAGACTGCTTGAACTGCTTGGTAAGGAAAGCGGCGTAAGAGCGGCTTACTGTTTGCATTACTTGTAGTGAGTAGCGGTGTAAGAGCGGTTCACTCTCAATAAAACTGCTTACACTGCTTGGTGCAAGTAGAGGTATAGGCGCGGTTAGCTCTCACCAATGCTAGGAAAGGCGTAACGCATTTGTTTTTGTAACGTTGCTAGGATGTTAGCATTAGTGTTTAGACATGAGTGTAGAGAAGGTGATAGGGATATTGTAGGGTATCGTTCTCTGTTGTTCTTAAAATTCTAAGAAAGATAGTTAGATAAGCAGAGAGCCGTTAAGGATTAGGAATTCTTAGAATTCCAGGCGGCCATAGTAATAATAAGTCGGATTTGCAGTCAATTCAAGAGTCAATCTATTTTGAACAGTCAAGCTGGGTCAGACAATGAGCAAGTGCAGAAGTTAAGCCAAGTGCTTTGTTTCGAAGGCGAAAAAGTAGAAGTGGGAACCAAGCAAAAGCAACTTGTTGCGTTCTGGTTGTAAGGACGAACAAGTATTCGACAATAGTTTCCGCGTAAGTGCAAGACAAAACCCATTGCCGCCTGAAGCCAAAAACTGGCTGACGTTATCAAAGGTAGTTTAGTTGAGGCCGTGGAACTATCGATGCTAATTAGAGAGCGTACGGGCTTCCATGGCATGCAAAAGTCTACCCACTGTTGATTCATCAACTCCTAACTCAATTGTAAGTTCTTTACGCGTTTGAGCTGGATTTTTAGCCAATAACGATTACAGTTCGTTGTCATCTCTTTGCATGGTTAGAGCGTCCCTTATCATTGACTTCAAAATCACCATTTTGGAAATCACCACACTTTTGGTGAAATTGAGTAGTTTTCAGTTGTTTCCGTCTTTATGTCACATACATTATTCACTTGCAGGTACATATATAGTATAAAAACAGCTATCTAGTATATACATGCACACATACGCAGTAAATGGAACTTTCATAAAAAAGCAATATACTCACAAACCCAATCGAACTATATCTAATCCAAGAGCAAGACAGTCATTGGCGCAGTGGCAGATAAAGCATCCAAGTTCAAGGTCAGCATCCTTTGACCGCGGGCCATTTTCAAGCAGTAGAAAGAACAAACAACTCATGACAGACGCAACAATAAAAAGCATTGTGGTTTGCGGCTGCAGCCAAATGCAACACAAAGTTCACGTGAAAAAGCTTAAAATTACCGGAATGATGCTTGAATACTCTATATAAGGACTCACTTACACTCAAAATCTCACGAAAAAATCGTGAAAATTCAAGCTAAAAAGCTGATCAAATTTTTTTATTAACATTTTGCATAGCGCTTCAAAAGCAAAATTGCCTTTAAATAGGGAAATAGTCAGCCATGCTACGGAAAAGGAAAAAACCAAACCGAACAATTTTATGCGGTTTCGATATTGCGTGCTCTGGAAAACGAATTTTTTTCGTCAATATTTGCCTCTTTTGTTACAAGAGAAATTTTCTTTGTGTAACGCAGGAACCCTGTCGCACCAATCGGTCATGTGTTCGTGTATGAAATGCGCACAAAAAAGAATTCGTTTTGGCTGTGCATGCTATTTATTGGCTTGAGTCAGAAATAAAAAATAACTAAAAATAATTTTCAATAAATACAAAACTATAAGTTGGTATAAATATAATCGAAGAATATCAGATAGTATTTAAAAAATTATATCAGTATAAAAATTGTACTTTTTTATACCTATTTTGCCGATTCGTTTTGATTCCACTTGCAACAAAATATTCGGTCTAAAGCAACATAAAAATTTCATTTTGGTGAAATTGGGAGCACCAAACATTCGGTTTCAAAACGCATTCGAATAAAATGTTCGGATTCGTTTTCCAGAGCACGGTTGATTTTTTCTGTTAACTCTTAGAAATTTCGAAACTTGGCATGGTTTCCATTGATTTTTTCTTGATCTCTCCCGAGAAAATCCTTATTCTCCATTTTGAAATACATATTGAAGAAGCATTGTTCACAAGCGCAATCTGCTGGATCTAAATAGCAAAGATAAAGATTAAGGGCTTAACCCATATTATATTTCTCTAACTATCTTCAAACAGCTGAATCCAAGCCATTTCCTCCAAGTTCTCATCGTAAAAGTGGATTCGCATTGATTCATAAGCTTTTTATTATAATATAATACCCCTTGCGAAGTTCATGTCAAGCATATAGGCAACAAAGATAATGGAACTCCAACAGAAACTTGCAACTAAAGCTTCTGGGGCAAAAATACTCGTTGCAACTTGCGCTCTTTTTAACAAAGAGAGTTAGTTCCAAAGAATAGGGAGGGAGGCAGCAAGCAACAGACAGTTGTTGGCCATTTGGAAAGTTGGTCAGAAGCAAAATGTTAGTTAGTTGTATTCTGACACAAACTTTTACTACAACATTTACTTTAGGGTGGTCCAATTTATATAGATGTGGCCTTTTTGCATAAATAAAACATTTGCCAGATATTTTCGAAATTCAAAAAAGTTTATAACAATTTATCAAAAAAAGAACTATTACAAAAATACTAAGCTGTAGAATGCTACATTCTATTATCTTATTTTTTTTTAGATTTATGGTTTGTATGTGTCTCGAACGCCAACTATTTTCACATAAAGTATGAAATTCTTTAGCATTTATTATAGTTTTTATATAAAACAATTACCTTAGTAATATTATTATTTATTAATTTTCTTTTATTTATATAGCTTACACGTTACAAAAAAAGACTAACATGGGCCACCCTAATGTACTACAGTACTTTTTACATATATAGCCTAACAAGGGGCGCAAAATGGCGCTTAGTTTGAATGCTTCGTTGGATGTGCCAAAGGTTTCGGGCTCGTTACAAATTATACCCCAAAGTAAATGTAATAAATATTTACCATAAGCAGACCCAAAAAGTACAAAAGCAACATTTGTTTAGCAACAGCAACAATAACAAATATATAAAAAGACAGACAATTGTATGGAGTTGTTTTGGGTTTTGGCTTTGGAGACTGAAGATAATGGAGAACTTCGCCTGACAATGAACTTTTCCAAACAAATGAGCAGCCAAATACACACACACACAAGCACAGGAACCGAATCAATTTGATTAATCCCCGGGAATCAAGCCACCTGAAGCCTCCTCATTGTACATGGCGCTCTGTTTGATGCAAACGTTGGTCAAGATTCCTAATAAGTTACTACTTTTTGTACAGCAGATGTGAATGTTGAGGGACTTCATAGATGATAAGCGTCACCAAGCGAACTTTGAGTCTGGTTGCAATGTTTTCCAAGCTGCAAACTTTGATGAACCTTTGCAACACTTACACTAAGTCCTAACGGAGACAAGATACTTGTACTTCTTGGTGACTTTTATGAAAAAGAGATAAAAAGCATCTAGTAACTACTTTCGGCACCCAAAAAGATGACTTATACGCAGAATGAAAAATTTCGCACGGAATGACAAAAAAAAAAAAAAATCCCAAATAGTGTGAAGTTTTGTCATTCCGTGCGAAATTTTTGCATGCTGCCTTTAAGGGCTATACGCAGTTCAAAAAATTTCGCGGGGAATGACAAAACTTCATACAAAAAAAATCCCACTATTTGGGATTTTCGTCCCATTATTTGGGATTTTTGTCCCACTATTTGGGATTTTTGTGTTTTATATGAAGTTTTGTCATTCCGCGCGAAATTTTTCGAACTGTGTATAGGCCTTCCAGCAGACATTTTTTTATGCTTGGTGAGATGAAAAATGAACGAAAGCGTTCATAACTAAAGGCATACTATCAAAACTTCTTAAAAATATGTAAGTAATTATAAGGTAAACCAATTTCCGAGATATTATATATGTAAACTGTTTTTCACATGATTTTCGGAAGAAGAAGCTCTCTAAAAAGGTTATATTTATTTATATAGGTTATTTTCTAGCGAATCAACCAATTTTTTTCATATTAGATCTAACTTAACGAACCATGAGTAAAACCATATGAAAGCATTTTTTTTAATTTACCTTCGAAATAGAATTTTTTTCAAAAATTTGCAGAAAATTACGAAAAGTTTCATATGAATGCATAAATAAAGACCAAACCGTAAAAGATCCCAAAATATGTGTCAAACATAATCGATGAGTTATTCAATTATGTACAGTTTTGTAAAAATATTATCAAAATTGGTTTAGTACAACCAGATATATTTGTTAAAGGCCCATACGCAGCATTCAAAAATTCCGCCCAAAAAAGGTAATTTATAGGTAGGTATAAAAAAAAATCCCAAAAAAGGTAATTTTTTTCTATATGAATTTTTGACATTTCTTACGAAATTTTTTTTAAGTAGAGACACTTTATATCTAAATTCGAAAAATTTGTGTTTCGCAAATTTCTTGAGATCCTTTCCATAAAAAAATTCTTTAACTTGCTAAAAAAGTTTCACTTTAAAAATTTAAAATTCCTTGCCTTAAATAGTATCGTAACAATGCTGCCAACTTTTCTTAAATTCTCTAAAAGCAAATAAAACATGTAACATTTTTGCATTGTCACTTGCTTTATTATGAAATATTTTATGTTGAAGCAAATGCAATTTCAATTAAGCCAATTATAAAAGTTTCACTAGACTTTAATTGTCTGAACTAAGTGGCGTAATGGAATAAAATATAATAGTTTTTATTTTTTACTAACAATATTAAAGTGAATTACAACTGATGCGAGCAGCTAAATGTGTTTGAAAGTACAGTAAAAGCCAATGTCTGCAGACTTAGAGCAAATCTAAAGTCTTAATTGAATTTTTTTTTTTAAGGGGTACGCTATTCGAAAAATTTCGCGCGGAATGACAAAACTTCATATAAAAAAAAAATTCCCTTTTTTGGGACATTTTTTTTTATATGAAGTTTTGACATTTCGTGCGGAATTTTTGCATGCTGCGTTTGGGCCTTAAAGCTGAACTTGCCTTGTAATGAAGAAAAAGTCTGGCCACACTTTTAGCCAGTCTGCCAACTTTTATTTATCGCGTCAACGACACATCGCAGCAGTTGCTTCAAAGAAACACAAAACAATAAATGTGCATGGAACCTGGGATCATTGCGTTACGCTCTTTCCGCAGAGAGAAGACGGAAGCAGGTACAGTAGCGGCGTCTTCACAAAAGTCAAAAGTCACATTTGGCAGAACTGCGCTTAAAGCAGTTGCTGCAGAGCAGCTCATTCAAGCAGTGCAGTTCTGCTGAACGCAGCCAAGCTAAATGGCGTACAAGCTAACAGACAAACTCTCGCTGCTATAAAACACTAGTACAAAAAATGTTTTGCTATTGTTTGTAAAATTGTCATCACATTTCGTTTATTCAATTGTCTTTAGTGCTTTTAGCCGCAACATGTTGCATACATTTTTTAATAGCCATCATCTTCCGTCTCCGGCTGTTCAGTTCCATGTTTGCGCATATATTGTTCAACCAAAAGCTGCAGCTTATAGGCGCATAGTTTCTTCAACCACATTATATTCAGATAATCTGCACCCTGCATTATGGCCTCTATATTGCATTTGGGCTCACGAAGAAACTCCTTGTCCCAGTCCTCTATTTTGTCTTCGTTGACAATTTTGTTGTTGTACACCCAAGCTGGCTCTTGGTCATATTTGTGATATTCAGCCCACAACAAGATTCTAGTCAGCGCAAAGCTGCTAATGTCCAATAAAATAGTTATATTTTCTATATAATCTATGCTCACCAAGTTGAGCATGGTCTGTACGACATTTGAGCGGCTCAGCAGCTCTATATCGGCCCGTATTATGCGCCCATCAGATGATTCCATCCATACATTCAGCATTTTCAAAACAACCAAGAAATGCTGTAGAAAATAAATATTAACACTGTTTACAAATTAAAAACATTGTTTTAACTTACAATTAACTTATGCGCACGCGTTTTGTAATTATTTGCTTGTTAGTGTGACCGTATTGCAACAGAGTTAAAATCACAAATTCCCTTACTGTCAAAATACTTAGTGATATTTTGTGCGTTTTACTATCAAGTGTGCAAATAATTTTCCGCCGTTTGACAAAAGATGGCGCTATCAGCATTTTATATGGAAATTGTAAGGTTACCTAGCAACAACATAATATTTGAAGTATTCAGACCCCTTATGATCGGAACGTCAAAAGAGCGCGTTGATTAAAAAAAAAAAGAAAGAGAAACGAGGGTTCTTTGGGCTCGACGAATATCACAAGATATTAAGAGAAACTAACCAGCCCAGTTTCTCTTGACGGCCCGGTATTTTGTACCAAGAGAACTAAATTTTCCTTAGCTGCAGTTTTCTGCAAATGAAGCTAGTAAGCCGCAAACTCTCACATATAACGCAAATTCTTATCTGACAATATCATCTGCTGATGGCGCCATTTTTTTTTTTTTTTTTGTCAAACGGCAACAAAAATATAAGAAAGAAGCAAACATACAGACCCGCTCTAACGATTTTGCAACAATAGCAACTCCAACGATATCAAAAGATTCATAGCGGTGCAGGCCTGTCGGAAGAGGGGGTAAGTGGGGGAATTCCCGCGGTCCCGGAGTTTGCTCAGTGGCCCGTTCTAATTATTGTCGCAATAAAATAGGTGTAATAGAGGGGCCGATACATTTTCCTCCCGGGTCCGGATTTTCCCTCTACGGCCCTGGAGCGGTGCTTTCCCAACCTGCCGATGCTCTTCTTCGATATGCACATCTACGTCCTCAGAATACTGAATTCGGCCTGCTTTGAAACTAAACTTACTTAAAGCAGTATTAAAGCAGTTCAATTCGACTAATTACGCTTAATCAAGAGCGAAAACCAACAATCCAAGAAAGAGTGCGTGGGAGAAAATCATTAACAGACTACGCAGTGCATTAAAATAGCATTAAGGAGTCAAATTACAAAAGGACACCCAAGGGTACCATGCATATTTGGCCCACACACACTCACACAATAACCGCAAATGAACACCGGAAGTAAACCAAATGAAATGAACTTTATGGTACATTTTGCTACCTCTTCGCTCTTGCTCTCTTCATATTAAATTTATTTTATTAAACAGCTGCCAGCATTTTAAATATTTTAATTGACTTTTTTTTTTAATCATGTAAACTGTGGCTGAAAGTACTTAAAACCACACAGCGCAGCAATCAAACGTCACCATCTTCTTCCGCGAATCTTCTACCCGGGAGAACTATTAACTAGCTAGACAAACAGCTCAAAGAGAGAGCAGCTGTCTGTTTTCTCGGAAGAGCTAGCGCCGCAGCTTTCATTCCGTCTAGCTAACACCTTGGACGAAACCCCAAGCACTGTGACTATTATTGTCCGCAGCCCAGCTGCTTTTACACCACAAGAAGTTAGTAGCTTATCTGCAACACGGTAGCTATGGTAATGCACCAAGCAAACACTATGCTGGTCTATTTCTCACATATCCCTAGCTGGCATTTCTTTTCCTTTAGATGTGTTCATAATTTGGCGCCAACCGATAACTACATCGGAATAAGAATTGGCAGTGCCCTTCAATGCTTACGTTATCAAAAATAGTACCACGGTTAATCAAGAGCCCACAAAACTTATTCTGCCTTGAACATTGGGTACATCCTAAAGGAGAGTATCATGGTGATTATACCTAAAAATTCAAAGACTAAAGTCACGGCTTAGCGAGTCATTGTGCTAAACAAGCAGCCGCTGGGAGGCCGATCCCCTCCAAAGCAAGGAAGAAGTCAGGAACAGACAAAAATGTCTTTAGACTGACACTTACGCAAAAATGTTTCCGTGGGGTCGTTCAAAGACAATATCCATCCTGTGCTTAGCATCTTAATATTGAGCATACTCCTCAATTACTGCGTATGAAATAAAATACCATTTCAAAATGGTATCTTTTTCCTTATCATAACATATTCGTTTTTCTTACAAAAAAAAAAAAAACACATTACAACACTTCCGCATAGTCACTTCAGTTATATTCTTGCATAATTTTATATATCTATTAATATGGCGACAACGATATAACCATGAGCTATATAGTCTATACGGTCACCCCGTCATAATAAGATTCCTTAAAACAGACCGATTACAATAGGCTGGCCACATAATTAGAGCAAACGATAGCTATTCTCCTAAACGAATAATGCTTGGACAGTGTGTAGGTAACCGAAGAAGAGCTCGACCAAAGTTGAGATGGTTAGATGGGGTCGATCAAGATGCTGAGGATTTAGGACTGAGATGTTGGAGAACACAAGCCCGAGATCGCGACGAATGGAGGTGAAAGCTACAACAGGCAAAGACCCGACCAGGGTTGTCTCGCCAATGATGATGATGATTAATTTTTTAGCTATTTGGGGGAATCTTGATTTAGAGGCCGTTTCAATAAAAAATGCCGTCTACGCGACTGGCTAGGATTAATAGGCTCTCAGAGTTCCGATATACGGGCGTAGCATGTACTTGCACTAAGAAATCATTTCGCATAAAAATTAAAACTCCAAAAATTATAAACAAAAAAATTACATTCAACATTCAGATTCGCATAGCAGAACAAATCAAATACAAAAAACCACACTAAAACATTTAGTAAGATAAGTAAGATAATTTGGACAGCATTCACGTCCTTACTTGGTTAATGGGCAGGTTAATTGGTATAGGAACTGCATTAATGTTCGTGTAGGCCGTGTGTAGGGTATCAGTAAGCCGGTACCGCGTGTATCCAGATGAGCCCAATCCACGCAAGGCACTAACTCATGCAATATGGACGCAGCCAGACAAGAGCTGGCTGATATATTAGCCTAGCTCATCGGTGACTTGCCGTTTGTAGTACTGCCACAACGGTAAGCGCCCGAGTCGATCACCCGTTAACGATTCAGCGCTCTGGAACTGTTTCCGCACATAATACGAGGCCCGTTGCGCCTCCTCCTACTGCCTGCTTAACGCCCCAACCCAGTGTCGCCACATCCACAACTAGTTTGCTGACCGTTTATCAGCGGATCGACGCCGCTTTTGTCCAAATCTCGTATAGCCATGGTTTTATTGTTCAGCAGTTTGACCACATCATCGGCCGCGGCTCCAGACATGCTGCCACGATACTCATCCATGCCATTGCAAGGACGCAAATTGACTGCTTTTGTGTTACAAGTACTGAGTTCACCAAGTTTTTGTGAAATTGTTTCATGGTCACGCTGAAATTTAATAACTTTTATAAATTTTTAAAAAGAAAATTTTGATTGAAATAAAAAATTTTTATCAAAAATTGTTTACACTAAAAAATTGCTGCTTTTGGCAAAGTGAAAAACTGAAATGAATAGCTTGAACAAATAGGCAAAGGCTGCTTTGATAAAATACATAAAAACTGGTTGCTTAGCTATAAGTCTACATACGACTGCAAAGGAGACTATGTCTTGGATGACTACCTCAGAGACCACAACCTCTCGTTGCTATAAAAATGAAGACGGCTTCAGTTGTTAATGGAAATACTTTTTTGAACTTAATAATGAAAAACAACATCAACCAAATGGCCACCATAACCACGCTTACAGGACCATATCCTTTTCATGAAATTTTCCATAACCAAATCGCAAAGTGGCTGCCCTATGTCCTCGATAGCCTCACGAATTCTATCTTTGAGGTCTTGAATCGACGCTGGGCTGTTGGCGTAGACCTTATCTTTCACGTGGCCCCAAAGGAAGAAGTCGCAAGGTGTTAAATCACAAGATCTCGGTGGCCAATTGTGATCACCTCTTTGAGAGATATTACGGTCCCGAAACTTTTCCCGTAAAAGAGCAATGGTTTCGTTGCTTGTGTGGCACGTAGCGCCGTTTTGTTGAAAGTAAACGTTGTCCGACCATAAAAAATCATTAATCATCTCTCGATAGCGCAATCCTTTCACCGTAACTGTTGATCCAACCTCATTTTCGAAAAAGTAAGGTCCAATGACCCCGCCGGACCATAAACCGCACCAAACAGTCACACGTTGAGGATGGAGAGGCTTCTCAACAATAACTCTTGGGTTTTCCGAGCCCCAGATGCGACAATTTGGCTTGTTGACGTAGCCACCGAGGCGGAAATGGGCCTCTTCAGTCAAGATGATTTTTCGATGGAATTCCGGATAATTTTTATGCATTTCAAGAACCCAATCAGCAAAGACACGACGTTGTTGTTGATCGGCCGGCTTGAGTTCTTGTGTTAACTGAACTTTATAAGCCTTAAGACCCAAGTCTTTATGCGAAATACGGTGTAATGACGTTTGTGGAATGCCCAATTCCAAAGAACGACGAGGAATGAACAAACCTGGGTTTTCTTCAACACTTTGTGCTACATCAGCAATATTCTCAGTTGTTCTTGAGCGACGTGCACGGGTTGTATTCTTCACATCACTAACTTGTCCCAAGAGCTCGAATTTTTCCACCAATTTCTGTATTGCGGTCCGACAAGGTGCTTCACGACGACCCAAAAATGCTTTAGTTTTACGAGCTGTGAATGCAAGATTTTCACCACTTTTGTAGTGAATTTTAATAATTTCAATGCGTTGTTGAAGCGTGTATCGTTCCATTTTTAGTAATGGCGTAGTTTCTACTTGTCAAATGTCAAAGAATAAAAGCTTCAAAAGTGACAGCTACCGAAATACCAGGTGATTCAAAATAACACCTCTTGTTGGAAAACCCTGTATATGCTAAAACGTTCCGAGTTTTTGCACGGCCCATCCAAGATATTTGTCTCGGTCAAGAAAACGCTTTTGATCCTACATTTTGGCCCTCTGGCGGCTCTCAAAATTAAAAATAGATTTCAAAAATGGATTCCTCGAGCCCAAAAACCCCCAAATACACATTTGGTTTGAGAAAAAATAACTTTTTTTGGCCTTGTAAATAGAAGATCCAAGCCGATTTTTGAATATTTTGATAAGAACCTATTTGGAAAAAGTGGGCGACTCGATATTCATTTTAGACCCATAGTTTCTTGGGCAAAATTGCTTAGAATGACCTAAAGAATCAAAATCGCTGTGAGCCTTTATACCAAAAAAAAAAATTTACCCACCCTAATGTATATAATAACTAGGGGACTCCGCCACCTGCGGGCTTCGCACCCCAACCCCCGTGCGGTCTGCTTTATTCAATTTAGATCATGCAGACCATAATGTTTCCGTAATCTTTAAACCATTGTCTGGGTTTGATCGTCGGTTCTTTCTGATTTATGCATATAGGGTACCCGCGCCCTCGTTGCTGGGCACTCATTTTGACGCGGTCTCGTGTACAATTGTGTCGGTCAGAATAATCGTGATCAAAGAGAGTTAGAGAGAAATGCAATTTATTCTCCGCAAAAATTGGTATTTACACGAAGACGTTTTTCTGTATATTTGTTTTTTTTTTAAATGGCAAAATTTTGACTTTTATAAAATGTGAATTATTCAGCAGGATATTTCGAGGAGCTCACAGCTACAGAAGACGCTGAAATGTATGACATATCAATAGTTTTGGCGCGAATTCTCGTTGAACTCAAAGAAAGAGATTGCTGGGCACTCATTTTAGAGAATTATAAAATAGTCATTTGTTATTTCAAAAAATTTCTCAATTTATTGTAGAGCCCTCGTATAAACAACATTTTTGGATTTCCAATCTTTGACTAAAATGAATAAGGCAGATGGTTTTCCTACACGGCAACTAACAACATATAATTGACCATGTGAAAATACAGGTTCTTCCAAATTTATACCACAAATTTCCATTTTTTATATTCCATTTATTGTAATAGCGAAAGCTATTTTATGAGCATCCGATGGCATTCTTTCCAATGCTACTTTAAGCAATTTCACCAATTCATTCTCTTCATGTAATAATTGTCACCAATACGTCTCCTTACAGTTGTTACCAAAAAAAAAAAAAAACGCGTCTTCAAAAAAATTTTGACAGAGAATGACCCATATGTATATATATGTTTTTGAAAGAAACATGTATAAAATTGGACAGATATTTTTCACAATTGTTATTAAGTAAATTGGCTCAAAATTCAGTTTCGAAAAAAAAAAAAAATATTCTACTTACCCAAATTCCCTTTTTTGGGATTTTGTTGAAGTTTTGACATTTCGTGCGGAATTTTTGCATGCTGCGTATGGGCCTTAAATAGTTAAGCGCGAAACCCATAGAATTAATAGAATAAATTGGTAAAGAAATTGAACCACTGAACCAAGACTATTTATTGTAATTGTCATGCCAACATTTGTTTGTATACAAAGGGTATATAAGCTTTGGCTTACCAATATAAGCTTTCGAATATTTTCCTTTTGCCTTATCAATTTAATAAGGCGTGAAGTTTTCATCATTACATAAGAGAGAGCAAAAAAGAAGAGCAGCAAAACATTTTATTGACGTATATAAATAACTCGCTCGCTGAGTCATTCAATTGCTTGCTAAATGTTGTTTTTGTATCCGCCAACCTGAGAATTGCGCATTGCATTGTCATCTTGTCAAACTCAACCACCACAGATACGAGGGTAGGCTAAAACGTAGTTGGCTCTAGCCAAGAAATCAGCTGCTTGCTCGCCCACTTGTTTTCGGAGGGGTTTGATAGCGGAGTACTTTCGTAGATGGCTGAATTGAGCTCCGTCAAGGTAGAACCCATGTGAACCTTTTGTTGGCATTATAGGACTCAGACATGGATCTCTCCTGCTGCCTCTTCAACCTTGTGATGGAGAGTGTAGTGTATCTGCATTAAAGTGTCCAGTCACTTGAGTATACGGACGATATAGACATCATTACCGTAGCTTTTTGTGGCTATCTACCAGCGCGTGATTAAATGAGAGCAAGACAAAGTTTCCTCAAGAAGACGATCAGCTACTTTGTTGTCAAGGATCTATCACACTATCACCAATGTCACTATGATGTCAGCCGATGCGTAGAACAACTCTTGCCAAACGATGCAACTGTTTGGAAGAGGACCCATTGTAAGACCAATATTCTTGTATCCTTAGGATCTTTGGCCATTTACGTGTTGGGGACGACTACCGCATTCGATAACAACGAACTGCAAGAGCTCTACGACGACATGGATATAGTCAAGCAGACTAACATTCAGTGGCTACGCTGGCTTAGTCATATTGTGTCCAAGAAGCTCTAGCTACTAAGTTATTTGTAGGAACCCAGCTTCGTAAGAAGTATCAGCTAGTAGGCGCACTAGCTATATTTGGTATCAGGGAGAGGAATTGGCGTACGCGAAGCTGAGGCGTCTGGAGTGGACTTTGGTCTCAGTAGGCAACTGAGCAGAAGACATTACTCTGACTCTGATTCTACCCGTTTTGCTTTATGCCGCTGAAGAGGTTATTTGTAGGAACCCAGCTTCGTAAGAAGTATCAGCTAGTAGGCGCACTAGCTATTTTTAGTATCAAGGAGAGGAATAGGCGAAGCTGAGGCGTCTGGAGTGGACTTTGGTCTCAGTAGGCAACTGAGCAGAAGACATTATTCTGACTCTGATTCTACCTGTTTTGCTTTATGCCGCTAAAGAGTGGCTGCTGTTTTAATTCTATTGTGCGAAGAAGCTCTAGCTGATAAGGTTTTCAATAAGGATGTTGCTGAAACCCGGCCTTTGCCGGTTATGACCGTACTGCCGTTTTTTAGCCATGCATCTTTCTATGTTTAATATTTAGATTCCCTTTGCATGTCTAGGTTCAGTAGATCTTTCACTGTAAGTCTATCGTTATAACGAGTACGATGCTTAATGATTTGATCGCGGATTTTGGATAGATCTTGCTCAAGAATGACTGTCCGAACTTAAAATCTTTGATTGGTAAAATCTTTTTTAATGAGAAGTATTTTAGTTGCACCGCCACAGCTTTGGATGGTTTACTACAGCCTTGTAGAGCAAGAAAGTGCTATGAAATGATGCCCCAATCATATTTTAGTCAATGCACTGTGGTCGATTTTGACCTATATAGCGCAAGAAAACAAAAATTGGAACTGGAATGCTGCCAATTTTTGGTTTGCATTCGATTATCAAAACATCATTCATCATCATCATAGTTGGCTCTATAACTCTTGTCGAGTCTTCGCCTGCTTTAGCATGAGTCTCCAACTTGATCTGTCTCGCGCCTTTGCTCTCCAAGACCGAATACCAAGATCTTGCGCATCTTGGTCGACTCCATCAATCCATCTAAGTTTTGGGCGTCCTCTTGATCTGTTTTCGCGGCATTTGCCAAATAGACTTTTTTTCGGAGGATAGGTGTCGTCTGCTCTTATTAAGTGCCCGGCCCATCTTAATCTATTCACTTTTATCTGCGTTATTATATTGGCCCCTTTGTGTAGTCTTTCAAGCTCGTGATTGTATCTCCTTCTCCATACTCCATTTTCGCATACGCCTCCAAAAATGGTTCGAAGAAATTTTTCTTTCATAGATACTTATTTTATTTTCATCAAACATCATTGAGTCTATCAATAAAGTTTTTCTTATTATATTATCTTTATTCGCTTAGCTATGAGTTTTCAAAGATAACATATATTGTAGCAGTTGCTTCTGTGGAATTCTTTCTCCTTGAATGTTACACATGGCGGGAATTCGCTGTTTAAGGTAATAAAGGGTTTACCAATAAGAACGATAGGATCTTAAATTTAACGCATTATTTTTTCTACTCGGGGGGCTGCGACCTGGTCGTGTTAAGGGGGCTCAGTGGATGCTATGATCCCAAGAGCGAAGCTGGCGGTAGCTTAGCTATCGGCAGGGCCTCCATGCTGGCAAGGTCAAGGGGAAGCTTTCAAAGCTTACTGCAGCCCACAACAATCGGCGACTTATCCGATTGGTCTTGTGCCACCTCCTGCTAAGAAGTACGCCGCTCCCAGATTCTTTGAAACTGGAGGCCAGTCTGGCTTAGCTAGCAGACCCGACACCAGTCTAGGTTGTTAGGGCCAATCACCCACTAGTCCACCCAATCTAAATTCCAAACTAATTACTGAAAATATACTATCATCCCTATGTACGTTGTAGGAATTTAATGGATTAAATATATTGGTATATATTTTTGCTCAGGATAGGATGCTTCCTCTTGCACTGGTTGATCCGGTAAGACCAATTTTCGATGACGCGGTGCAACATTTAAAATTTCATTTTTGAAGATGTACGGTTCGATGATACCACCATACCATAAATTGATGTGATCATGAATCACTTGCGGATTTGATTCGCAAAGCCATTCAGCCAAAAATTAGCCTCATCGGAGTAAATGATTGATGATGGTCATTAGCAGGCCCAACGAGAGGGAGGGTGGAAAGGTGGGATTCCCACCGGGCCCGGAGTTTTCTCAGGGGCCCGGTGTAATTACTGTCGTAATGTCGTGAGTCAAGCTAAAGGTGCAATAGAGGGACCTGTACACTTTCCCCCCGGGCACGGGTTTTCTCTCTACGGCCCTGGTCATTAGGCTTTAGTTCTTGTGTCAAAACCATTTTGTATGGATGCAAACCAAGATCCAAGCGCAAACTGCGTCAGGTAGTCATCGAAGACAGGACTAACTCTTGCGAACGGCGCGGAATTAATAGAAAATTTGGACTATTATATAAAAACCCTAAAACGTGCTGTAAAACTTTTTACTCCTTTCTCCTTCTTCTACGTTCTCGTTCCTTTCTAACACAAGTCGAAAGTCACAATGCCGCCTTAAAAGTTTAACTTCAAAAAAACTGCAAAATCCATCCACAAAGATGGCTGCCATGAGTTATCACAATCCTATCATTCCAATCGATTTACTTTTATTAATGGTATTTTTGGCTCACTGATCAAAGTTAACACAAGGATGAGAAGAGAATCGATGAATTTGGAATTTATGCCAACAATCTGCAGTTTGTTCCACTATGCAGGCTCTGTCTCTTTGATGGCTTAAGCTCAACGCATTGGTACCCTGGAAGACATCTAAAACAAAAAAATAATACAAAAATTTATCACCCTATTGTGTTCCCTTTTTTCACTACTTTTCAGCCTGCACTCGTACACACACAACTACACACAGACACTCACACAGATACTTGGAAAGTGTATACACAATTATGCCTTCATTCGCTGCTCTATGGCATTTTTTTTCATTGTTGTACGATTGTGTGTATCTGTGTGTAGGCGCAGCTAAGCGCCTTAACAGAGTCACAACAAGTAAAAAAAAATAAAAGAAAGAAATGGAAAAGCAAGTGGCTGTGACAAGGACGGGGGGCAGAGAAACTGCGTCATAAAATGAAATCAATTCAATTTTATTTGCTTGCGCCTCAAAAGATGCATATGCCTAATGTTTATATTGCGTATACGCAGTGCTTGCTAGTTTAATAATTATTATAATTATAATTAATGCAAAGATTTTGTTTTTGTTAATTTCAAGTTTATTGTTTACTTGTATAAAAACATTATTTTGGCTTTGAAAAAAACATGACAGCTAGTATATTGTATAGTCAAAAAACAAAAAATGCAGACCATACAAATAAATTGTACAACGGACAGTGGTCGAAAAAATTTGATAAATTTGGCATATTTTACATTATATTTATTACTTTCGAAATGACTACAGCGTAGCAAAAAGGCGGCCATGTGACGTCACATTTAATTGAATTCTCATAGAACTTCAAAAAAAACAGTTAAAAAATGCATCAAACTCTTTTTTTCTGAATAATATTAATAATCGACTTAAGTAACAAGCAGGATGCACCAAATTAGGCATATAGACGCATATGCGCCTTATCCCAAAAGGATAAGGATAACAGTAGCGAAAAGATGGGCTATGTGGGTTTAGACTTTATGCATGTTCGTCTGTTCACTCGTAACTTCAAAACTGCTTATCATTATTGGACAAATGGGACATCGTTGAAAGCGTCTTGATAGTCCGCTGGTTATAGGCCATGTGACGTCACATTTAATAAAACTCTCAAAGAACTTCAAAAGATACAGTTAAAAAATGCATCAAACTCTTTTTTTCTGAATAATATTAATAATCGACTAAAGTAACAAGCAGGATGCACCAAATTAGGCAAATAGACGCATATGGGCCTTATCCCAAAAGGATAAGGATAACAGTAGCGAAAAAAGACGGGCTATGTGTGTCAAGACTTTATGCATGTTCACAATTTAAAACAGTCGTAGGACTACATGGGCTTTTCTACAAAATAGGAAACTGTAAGACTTGAAGGGGGTTGGGAGGGCCAGATCGATAAAACTTGGATGTGTTTTTGTTCATTAGAGCCACATGAATCAGCTTACCAAAATTGGTGATTCTAGATCACTTGTTACCATAATTAAGTAGAGTCAAATATAGACACCCTCCTCGTGGATTGTGACCTTATCGTGGTGAGGGGGCTAAGAAGGAGCAAGGAACCCGAAAGCGATGCCGCCGTTTGCTTAGCTACTGGCAGGCCCACCCATGCCGGTTAGGTCGAGGGGGAGCTCTGAAACTAACAAAACCACAACACTGTCCTCGGAGTGAGCGGCTACAAAAAGCATCGGTCTTGGAGCAAGCGGTTGAATCTTTTCAATGTAAGTCTAATCGCTAAGCTTGCAGCCCAGGTACCAGAATCGGATGCGGTGGAACAATCATCCATCCACCCTAAATAACCTTGATTAACGAAACCGAATGCTCTACTTAGGAACCACGATATATATAAATATTGACGCCATGAAATGCAAGGGGAGGTGAAATTTGTACATTTTTGACTATAACTTTTATTATATTTGGCCGATTTTATTCAATTCACATGACGCATTACTCTCACTAATTGAGTGAGTCAGTTAGGAGTTATGCTATTGCTAAGGAATAGGCTTACTCCAACAATAACCCATGGAAACCTCATGCTATCTCAGCAGCTACTGTCGCATATGTTTATCGATAAAAACCAAATTGAAGGCAACTCTAGAATCATTCGCCTAGCTTTTGGTCGATTGTGTTGTGACGACACAACCTTCAAGCCTCTTTCTCCCATCTTGGCTATGCTCCTTTTGATAGCAGTCACAGCACAAAAGGGTACCGGATAATTTGTTGCCGAAGAGCGATGTTTCTGCTGCCGTTGATTTAGTTGCTTCTGTAGTTACTGCTGCTGCTGTCATTCAGATGATAAAATGTTTGCTGCAGTTTTCCGCTAAGGACATCACTCAAATGTCAAGTCTCTTACGGTGAGGTTCAATTGATGCTGCTGCTCACTGGCAATGAAAATCGATATTAATTGAGATGTTTCTCTACTTTAAAAAGGTAATTAACGTCTTTACAGCTAGATTTTTGACTGCTTACTGCTATATCCTTAACCTCTAGCTCCTCCCAGTTCTACTTCTACATTTATGCTACCAAGGTTTTTTCCCTGTACCTATAGGTACAAAGGGTATACCAGATTTGTGCAATGTATGTAACGGACAGAAGGAGGTGTGGCAGACCCCAAGTCCTTTATACCGAAATGCTTATCACAATCTCGGGGAGGAATTGAGCCATGTCCGCTTGTCCATCCGTTTGTATGAACACCTAGGTTTCGGAGACTATAAGAGTTAGAGACACAAGACTTTACCAGCTGTTGCGCATATTTCCCAGAAGATGAAGTTTGTTGAATCATGTCAATATCTTCACCCGTTCCGCCCAAGGTGAATTTCGCGGATTTTGGTTACAGCATGTTGATTGCATGCATCTGTGGTAAAAACTATGGTAAACATTTTGAGAAGAGTATTCATGTGGCTAGGTATAAACCAAAGCGCACATCTGAACTCCTGCGTTTTCATAAAAACAGGACCAGGATGGTGGTAGGAGTTGTAACGGGACACTGCACAATTGGCCATATGGCTGAGAGGCTGCATGTTCCCCGACTTCTGCCGCAGCTGCGGAGACGAGGAGGAGACAGAAAGCATCAAACATATGCTTTGCGACTGCCCGGCGCTTCTAAGAAGACGAACCCAGTTTCTGGGAAAACCGTTCTTTGAGGATCTGGGTAGACTGGCTTATGTGCCCATTTCGGATTTGGCTGCGTTTGTCGAATCCTCAAAATGGTTTTGTAATAGGAGAGTCTTAGGTGATGTCCTACAGTTTCGGATTTTTTTCGAGAAAAAGGGTACAGAGCATTGCACTGTCGGGCATCTCCTCGACTGTATCACATTTTTATACCCTGTACCGTATGGTACAAAATTTATTTATTTGTTTATTCGTCACCCCTCTTTTTTGAACTCCTTTGTTCCTAATTCATAGCTCCTTTGCTCCTTAACTGCTGGTTAGCTTACTTCTAATTTCTTAGCTCCTACTATTAAAACTCCTAACTCCTAACTTTTTTCTTTCCTGCCTTAAGGCCTATACGCAGTTCGAAAATTTCGCACGGAATGACAAAACTTCATATAAAACAAAAAGTCCCAAATGGGATTTTGGGGATGAAGTTTTGTCATTCCGCGCGAAATTTTACGAACTGCGTAGACCTCTTTAGGCCCAACTCGTTTGCACTTTTACATCTTACTCATTTACACCTAATTCTGCTCTGCTAGCGCTTTTACTCCTAACTTTTACCCGTTGCAACGTTAGTCCTAACTTCTTTGTTTTTAACTCCTACACCACTTACTCCATTAAGCCTCATATTCCTACACAGCTCAGGCCCACAGCTGGCCTTTGAAATTTTATTTTATTCTTTTTTCTAACTTTTGTTTAAACGTACTACATATTGCTCATACGCAGCGTATTGCGCAAAATAGTTGCTTTGACCAATGAATCGCACAGTTTTAATTAAATTTCTTTAGGGTATTTGTTGATTTTAGCCAAGCTTATTATAAAGGATGTTTTTTTATGAGGTTCTAGGCTAGGCTTTGCAGATAACAATGATAGCTATACATCTTATTATGAGTTTATGCTTATATATTTAATTTGTGTAAATTTTAACATATTTCCAGTAGGGTATACAAATGATTGTTCCGAATAGATACGGAAGCTCATTAAATATGCTTTTCTCTTTTATATTTATTTAATCAATTAAAATTAAATTAGTAAGTAATTAATTGGGGGGCCTAAAGTTTGTTAAAGTCGTAATAATATTATATTGAGGAAATTTTTATTTTTATGCGCTTGACTTTTATAAGTCGCCAAAAACGACACCCGTTGCCAAGTTTTCCAAAATGAACAAATTTACTTGTTGTTGTTTTCACTGAAATTTTTAAATTTTGTGCGAAAAACAAAAGTTTTTGTTAACCTATTGATGATGATCATTGTAATTTACTAGGAATTTAAGTAACATCATTTTATTTGAATTTCCTCAAGGCTCTGTTTTTGGCATTTCATATATTTTGTTTTTCCTTTATTTTGATTTAAGTTGCCTGCTCTGCCATAGATAAATGAAAATTTCTATGCTTTTCTCTGCATGACTGCTTTTCAAATTGTATTTGTCAGATATAGCGCTATCTTTTGTATCTTCATGTGTGTGTGGGTGTGTGTGGGTGAGTGTGTGGGTATATACCATAAGTTAATTGAAATATGCACATATACCATGCATGTATATATGTATAGGGTGACCTATCTGGCAATGAAAGCATTTCGAATTACTAATTTCCACAAGCTGTCAAAGTAACCAATGACAACGCATCGTGAAAAAGTTGGAATGGAGTCTACTCAGAGGCCCTATGCTGCACAAGCAGAAGAGGACTACATTAAGTAAGTAATACTCATTTGGAGGAAACCTCCCAGCACAAACTTGAAGAGTGTGATGTCCTTGCCAGCAGAAGAAAATCCTTAGAATATCGATGCATGTTGTTACCCAACTAGAACCATTTCAAATAATTAAGTTTGTTCCAGATATTGAAATGGTTGAGGTGCTTTAGGGCTTGAAGGGAGCACAATAGTGCAGTTTGGACCTAAAGCCAACAAGCAAACAGAGATTGAAATTAAACATCCACGCCTCTAGAGCGTGAGATAATAATGCTCTACTACTACTATTTTGGCCATTACAATCGGTTATCGCTCTTGGCCGCAGAAATTATCCTACGCCAGCGGTTTCTGTCCTGTGCTTGCTGGCGCCAATTGGCAACACCAAGGCTACGAAGATCCTCCGTTGCCTGATCTTCCCATCGCAGAGGCGGGCGTACCTGTCGTCGTCGACCTTTCATTGATTTCCGCTCAAATACCTTCTTGGCAGGAGCATTATAATCCATTCGTGCAACATGACCTTACCAGCGCAGACGTTGTAGTTATATGCGCTGAACTAGATCATTGTTGCCGTAAAGCTCATACAGCTCGTGGTTTATTCGAATGCGAAAATCACCTTCCACATTTAAGACAGTCTGGAAATTCCATTTAACAACTGTGGGGCTTAGTTACTAAATAATAGCTGGTACGAGGTCATTCACAATGACCTGATCATAGCCCTTTTAAGAAGTAAAAAAGACCAACTTAACTTATCATACTATTATTAGCATTACTTAGAAGAAATTACCTTCAAGACTGGTAACCTGAGGCACAATAGTATTGTCTTTGCACTCTAATCAACTTTCCGGTGCTCTTTCCGAGCTCAACACTCATAAGCGTCTCAGAAGAAATTACCTTTCAGACGGATAACAAAAGCCACCATAGCATAGTCTTCTTGCTCAAATCAATTGGCTAGATCTCTTAGTCTCAGAAGAAATGACCTGCTAGCCCGGTAACCAGAGTCCCTATAGCATGTTAATTGAAGGTGAACGCCATGCGAATTAAAAGATTGTGAAATATGTAAGTCTTTTGAAAGAGATGATCCAACAAATAAACAATAATTAAAAAAAGCCGCAATAGATAATAGCGATCAAAATAGCAACTTTTTATAGAAAGCATTTGGGACAGGGCACATTCGAGCAGCCCAATTATATCAACTGTTGACCAAATCATTATGGCAATCCAAAATTTGTTGCTTGAAATCCATTACTTGATTAGATTAGAGACAATGGTGACACCCTATAAAGAATTTGTCATCGAGTGAAATCTTATTTGGTTTCAACAGCAGCCTGCTAGGTAAAAAACCTCAAAGGCGCTTTGTGAACACCATTTGGACTGTATTAAGTAGTACGATATAGTAGTACGAGCTGAATTGATGAAGGCATTGAAGGACATGCCTCGAATACTGCATGAAAAGCTGGCTTTAAGGCGAAGATACTGTGCGCCTGTTGTACCTCTAGTGTTGTGCAACATACAAAGGCATGCTTTAAATATATAGAAATATAAAAACATATTCAATTTACACAAAAAATGCTTTAGTCACAGTAATACTTTAATAGCTTGAGTAGTTTGCGAGTTAAGCTGTGTTGGCGTATACGTAATATCCACTGACTGCCTTAAATTCAATTTTCAACACCATTAGGGAGGGAGCAACTTTTGCTTTGTATTGTCGCCTGCTCTCTAGTTTCTTGGCTTTTATGCTATTTGAGCCAACATTTGGCGCCCTTTCCACTTGGAATTTAATTTGAAGTTAACCGCAGGCAATTGCCACAAATGCGTGCGATAAACTAACCCAAAGATGCATTGTATGTACGCACTTCTGCGCTTCTAGACAATTGAATTTAGCAGCATCTTCATCATCTTCATTGGCCAAGAAAAAAGAATTGCTATCAGCAACATCTTTATCATCTTTGGTAGCAACAACTTCATCATCATCTTTGGCATCATCATCATCAACATCATTGGCCAAGCACACCAACCAGTCAGGACGTTGACTTTATATTGTTGTCCTGTCACTGACACGTTTTCAGCTGCGTCACTGACCAGCCATCTGGTCTCTGCTACAGCCCAAATTGCGCGTCATAATTTAATTTCCCAGCTCATTTTTCACACTCACTCACAGGATTCAGATGGACGAGTATAGCGGCTATAGTAAATGGGTCATGGTGGCATACATTGCAATTTAAATGAATTGCATTCTCTTGCTGATGAGTTTTTGTACGCGTAAAAGGTTATATTAGCTTTGTTGGCCATACCATCTAGTTGAGACCACAAGAACTCCGGGCCGGTGCTGATGGCCTACCAGCAGAGCTGTTTAAGGCTGGTGGCGAGGAGCTCATGAAGCGCATGTACCAGCTCCTATGCAGACAATGGTCGGAAGAATGCATGCCAAGTGATTGAAATCTAAGCGTTCTTTGTCCAATACTTAAGAAGGGAGATCCAACGATCTGCGTCAATTATGGTGGAGTCTCTCTACTTAACATCGCATACAAAGTCCTTGCCAGAATCCTATGTTGAAAATTAAAGCCAATTGTCAACCAACTGATTGGACCTTATCAGTGTGGCTTCAGACCTGATAAGTCCACCATTGACCAGGTATTCGCAGTACGGCAAATCCTGGAGAAAACCCTGGAAAAGCGAATCGACACACACCACCTGCAAATCGATTTAAAAGCCGCCTTTGAACGCAAATTGGAAAGGACCTCTCCCAACCTTTTGATACCAAAAGAGGTTTCAGACAAGGTGACATTCTATCTGGCGATTTCTTCAACATTATGGTGGAAAAAATTATACGTGCAGCATAAATCCATCGGACTGGCACAATATTGGGGCAAAAGAGTGTCATGAAGCGCATGTATCATCTACTGGCGTATGCCGATGATATCGATATCATTGGTGGCAACAACCGCGCCGTATCTGCTACCTTTTCCAAGCTTAATGAAGAAGCAAGGCGAGTGTGTCTTGCGTTGAACGAGGACAAAACAAAATACCTCTCGTCAACACATAAGCCCTCTCAGCGTCTTGGGCAACATGTAACTGTCGATAGCTACACCTTCGAAGTAGTAGAGGATTTTGTCTACCTAGGAGCCAGCATAAACACCAAAAACAACGTCAGCCTTGAGATCAAACGTAGAACTACTCTTGCCAACAGGTGCTATTTTGGGCTAAATAGGCAATTGAGAAGTCAATCCCTTTTTCGCAGGACGAAAACAACTCTTTATAAAACGCCCATAACACGCGTCCTTATATATAGCGCAGAATCATGGACGATAACGAGCAATGATGAGCGAGTCTTAGGAGTTTTCGAGAGAAAAATTTTACGTAAGATCTATGGTCTCTCTTGCGTTGATAGTGGGTACCGTTTACGACGAGCTGTATGAGCTATACCGCGACACAAGGTATACTTACTAGGGGAGGAGGGTTGTTTACGCGCATCGGGTGCGAGCAACAGCTACAATTTTTGTTTGTTTCCCTCTCACGCTTTTTCTTGCTCTCACTAAAATTGGTAATGACGTCGGCAGCATTACGTTACCTTTGATAAGTATACCTTGACCGCGACATAGACATAGTCAAGCGCTTTAAGTTACAGCGTTGGCTAGGTCATGTGGCGAGAATGGATGATGATGCTCCAGCGAAAAAAGCCTTTGAAACAGTGCCCACTAGTGGTAGGCGCGGAAGAGGGAGACCTTCTCTGAGATGGAAAGATCAGGTATCTATTGAGATGGCTAGGCTCGATATTTCCAACTGTGGTCAGTGCGCGCAAAGCAAAAACGGCTGGCGAAGGCTTCTGGATGCGGCCAAGACCGACCTACGGTTGTATTGGTCAATTGATGATGATGATAAAGAAAACAAGGCGAATTGCTTTTGTTTCTTCTTTGTTCGCTTTGCGTTTGTTGTTTATCATATTTCGTTTATCGACTGTTTATCTCGTGCACTACCAGGAGTTTGCAAAGTAGGTAGCTACCTCTGACAAACGATGTTAGTACTTACTGGAGGACAATAGCCACCAGCCGTACTAGAGGGAAGTAACAAAAAATAACAAAAATACCAGATTGCATTAATACGGTCACACTGCTTATTACCGCACGAATTACGTTGCATTTTTTACACGATCGAGTTTTTCGCTACTGCATATTAACTCTTAATAAATTACTTGAGCGTCAACTCTTTGGAGGATATCAAAGTTTTGTGTCCAGAGAATTGTATGTTTGAGTTTTGTGAACCCGACGAAGATCAGTGTAATCAAATGATTCTAACTAAACACGAGTGTGCCAGCCGTTCGCCCAAGCCGAAAACTGCTGCAGCTGCTCGCACAGGCGCCTCCTAAATCAACCAAACCTCTTAAATGGCTTGCCCGTGTGGAAGCGGGTCTAGAATATGCACCGCAGTGCCCCGGCTTGTCATAAAAGGCGAATAAACGGATATCCCAGGAAACGTGTGCGTTGGATCTGTTTACATTTTAAGTAAGTTTACTGGGATAAGTTGAATTTTTACAAACTAAATGGTCTCTTCTTTATGCACAGTAGTATCAACAACATAAAGGGTTTCCAATAAGAGGTGTTATTTTGGTATTCAAAGAAAAATGTCATTTTTTGAGATAAATGATCGGTTGTTTATTTCATAATAAAGAGGAAGGTATGCAGTTAATAATGAACAACAAATTCAGCCAAATGGCCACCACGAGCACGCCTACAGGACCATATCCTTTCCATGAAATTTTCCATAACCAAATCGCAAAGTGGCTGCCCTATGTCCTCGATAGCCTCACGAATTCTATCTTTGAGGTCTTGAATCGACGCTGGGCTGTTGGCGTAGACCTTATCTTTCACGTGGCCCCAAAGAAAGAAGTCGCAAGGTGTTAAATCAAAAGATCTCGGTGGCCAATTGTGATCACCTCTTCGAGAGATATTACGGTCCCGAAACTTTTCCCGTAAAAGAGCAATGGTTTCGTTGCTTGTGTGGCACGTAGCACCGTCTTGTTGAAAGTAAACGTTGTCCAGATCAATACTACCAACTTCGACCATAAAAAATCTTTAATCATCTCTCGATAGCGCAATCTACTCACCGTTACTGTTGATCCAACCTCATTTTCGAAAAAGTAAGGTCCCATGATCCCGCCGGACCATAAACCGCACCAAACAGTCACACGTTGTGGATGGAGAGGCTTCTCAACAATAACTCTTGGGTTTACCGAGCCCCAGATGCGACAATTTTGCTTGTTGACGTAGCCACCGAGGTAGAAATGGGCCTCATCAGTCAAGATGATTTTTCGATGGAATTCCGGATCATTTTCATGCATTTCAAGGACCCAATCAGCAAAGACACGACGTTGTTGCTGATCGGCCGGCTTGAGTTCTTGTGTTAACTGAACTTTATAAGCCTTAAGACCCACGTCTATATGCAAAATACGTTGTAATGACGTTTGTGGAATGCCCAATTCCAAAGAACGACGAGGAATGGACAAACCTGGATTTTCTTCAACACTTTGGGCTACAGCAGCAATTTTCTCAGTTGTTCTTGAGCGACGTGCACGGGTTTTATTCTTCACATCACTAACTTGTCCCAACAGCTCGAATTTTTCCACCAATTTCTGTATTGCGTTGCGACAAGGTGCTTCACGACAACCCAAAAACGTTTTAGTTTTGCGAACTGTGACCGCAAGATTTTCACCATTTTTGTAGTGAATTTGAATAATTTCAATGCGTTGTTGAAGCGTGTATCGTTCCACTTTTAGTAATGGCGTAGTTTCTACTTGTCAAATGTCAAAGAATAAAAGCTTCAAAAATGACAGCTACCGAAATACCGGGTGATTCAAAATAACACCTCTAGTTGGAAAAGCCTTAATTTCATTGTGTTAAATGGTCGAGTGGCTGGACGGCAGGAGGGAGCGAGGGAAGGCGGTAGAGGTCGTTAGCCATGCCTATTTCATATATGTAATATTTTTACATTATTATATAGTCATTCAAAAATTAAGCCGATATCTTTACTGGAAGTATTTTTGGCCGCCATCTCCATACAACCACTGTGCATTGACGAACTAGTATTTCTATAGCCCATTTAGAACCTTGAATCAACAATTATCATTGGCGATACAAAATGTATTTTGTTTGGAATAACTTCTAATACACTGACGCTAAAGCAGATCGCTTATTCGGATTAGGATTTACGTACAGGTAGCCATCATAGCCTCTTAGCGCGAAGATACATATGACCCGCCCTGAAGGTGTTGTGCACTCACAAAGACCCGCACAATCGGTTTCCAGCAACACAGAAATAAACCACGAAGGAAACAATTCCAAATTGCTGCATATCCTCTCAATGTGGCCAGATTCCATTAAAATTCATTTAAGTCTTAAATCGCAAAGTCTAACCTATTTTATTTTGCGGTTCAAGTTAAAGGGTCAAAGCCTTAAGACCGTTAATTTGTCCTCTCGTGAGGAACTTATGACGTTTTGATTTATAGAATTATTCATCTTTTGTACGCTTTTTTTTATACCCTAACACCAAAGGCTAAGGAGTATAATAAACATTTCGATAAAGAACTATTGTAAAAGTCGTTTAAGAACTGTGAGAGTTATAATACTATGTTTAAGTCCAAACTAAGACCCTAATTTTCAAAGAATAAAACTAAAGTCATAGTAAACTTACTATAAAACCTGCGGCATAACGACTCCATAAAATTTCCGTTTCCGGAGTGGTTACTGTTGAAGGAATATTAATAGCCCCTATTCTGTGCCACTTTCGATACCTTTGCTGTCGTCAATGATGTGACTAGAGAACTTTTTAAAAGAAGTGATGCCAGATGCTGTAAATTTTTTTGGAATTGTTAAGATAGTTGTAAACATTGAATTTTCGAATTACACTTGCTTTAAAGGATACCCACCCCTTTCGTATAAATACCATTAAATGTAGTCAATGCTATATAAAGATTACAGAGTATTCTATAGTCGGCATATCACAAATATGACGAGTTCCCTTGTCCTATTTGTTTTTTCTTTTTGTCTAACAAAAGAGAAGCTAAGACAAACTAAAGCGCAAAATGCACGAAAATCGAAAATTTGTACAGAAAATGTGCGTACAATATTTGAGCTGTGGCTGCCAAAACGATGTCTGCCTTGGGACACGCCTCAGCAGGGATTTAAAAGAGAGCAAGAAAGAGGCATGGACGTAGCTAGAATGTCTGTTAGGGGATGAAAGAAAATTAAATAAACTATATGTATACTTTCATAATATTTTTGTAGCACAATAATTTGAACTGTAAACGAAGTACCCTTGAGAAACAGATCCCATTTATTTCCAGTAGCCATGCGAATAGACGGATACACTGATAGCCCCTGATAACCATCTGTAGGCAAGCTTTTCTTAAAAAGTTAATTATTAAGAATGCCTTGATCTTGGAGATTATTTACTTTTTTTTTATATGAAGTTTTGTCATTCGGCGTGAAATTTTTCGAACTGCGTATACCCCTTACGCCAAAAATTGATTTAATAAAAAATATAACAAAAGATGGCAGACGTCAAAGTCAGGCGCGGACGACTTTGGGATACCCTGCACCACCAAATTGCAATTAAATCCAATATGTTGCTTAAGGCCCCCAAAAGATATTTTTTTTGCCTAATTTGGTTACGATATTTTCATAAGCCAGCGAAAAACAAACGAATTTTGACCAATCCGTCCTATGGGGGCTATATGATACAGTCCACCGAATTTGATCAAATTTGGTACAGTGCTTGGGTACTCTAAAAAACTGCCTAATGCCAACTTTTGTTACGATATCTTCATAAACAAACGAAACAAAATGAATTTTGTTCAAAATACGTTTTTTCGACCGATCGGCCTTTTGGCAGCTATATGATATAGTCAACCGCTTTCGATCAAATTCGGCACAGCGCTTGGGAACTCTAAAAAAACTCCCGAATGCTAAAATATTTTCAAAAAGAAACGAATTATTCTTCTGAAACTTTTTTGTAGGTCCTCTGAAACACCCTTATGGGAGCTTTATAATAGAACCCCGATATCACAAAAATAAAATAAACTTGTCTCCCGTAGAATAATAATGGATCTAATCTGAAAGTTGGGTTGCTCTAGCTCTTACCATCTCTGAGATCTAGGCGTTTATACAGACGGACGGACGGACAGATGGACGGACGGACAAATGGACAGATGGACATGGGTATATCGACTTCTCTACTCATCCTGATCATACTTTCGGTAACTTTGGGGGGTCTCCGAATTCTTTTTCCAGAGCACGCAAAAACGAATCCGAATAAAATGGTTCGCTTTGGTTTTTTCGATTTTCGGAGCACGGCTGCATGTTGAGCTTTTCCCCTTTAGTTCAAAAAAGTATTTTCATTAATAACTGAAGCCGTCTTCATTTTTATTGCAACGAGAGGTTGTGGTCTCTGAGGTAGTCATCCATGACATAGTCTCCTTCGCAGTCCTATGTAGACTTATAGCTAAGCAACCAGTTTTTATGTATTTTATCAAAGCAGCCTTTGCCTATTTGTTTAAGCTATTCATTTCAGTTTTTGACATTGGCAAAAGCTGTAATTTTTTGGTCTAAATAAATGTTTAGTACAAATTTTATATTTTAATCAAAATTTTCTTTTTAAAAATTTATAAAAGTTATTAAATTTCCGCGTGACCATGAAACAATTTCACAAAATCTTGGTGAACTCAGTACTTGTAACACAAAAGCGGTCAATTTGCGTCCTTGCAATGGCATGGATGAGTATCGTGGCAGCATGTCTGGAGCCGCGGCCGGTGATGTGGTCAAACTGCTGAACAATAAAACCATGGCTATACGAGATTTGGACAAAGCCGATCCGCTGATAAACGGTCAGCAAACTAGTTGTGGATGTGGCGACACTGGGTTGGGGCGTTAAGAAGGCAGTAGGTGGAGGCAATAATGGACGCGGTTTAGCCAGCTCTTGTCTGGCTGCGTCCATATTGCATGAGTTAGAGCCTTGCGTGGATTGGGATCATCTGGATACACGCGGTACCGGCTTACTGTCCAAGTATGGACTGATACCCTACAAACGGCCTACAAGTAAGGACGTGAATTTGGACAGCTATCTTACTAAATGTTTTTGTGTAGTTTTTTGTATTTGATTTGTTCTGCTATGCGAATCTAAATGTTGAATGTAACATTTTTTCTTTATAATTTTTGGAGTTTTAATTTTTAGTGCAAGTTCATGCTACGCCCGTATATCGGAACTCTGAGAGCCTATTAATCCTAGCCAGTCGCGTAGACGGCATTTTTTATTGAAACGGCCTCTAAATCAAGATTCCCCCAAATAGCTAAAAAATTAATCATCATCATCATTGGCGAGACAACCCTGTTTGGGTCTTGGCCTGTTGTAGTTTTCGTCTCCATTCGTCGCGATCTCGGGCTTGTGTTCTCCAACATCTCAGTCCTTAATTCTCAGCATCTTGATCGACCCCATCTAACCATCTCAACTTTGGTCGAGCTCTTCTTCGGTTACCTACACACTGTCCAAGCATTATTTGTTTAGGAGGATAGCTATCGTTTGCTCTAATTATGTGGCCAGCCCATCGTAATCGGTCAGTTTTAAGGAGTGTTATGATGTCGGGGTGACCGTATAGACTATATAGCCCATGGTTATATCGTTGTCGCCATATTCCGTTTTCTTGTATTCCTCCAAAGATTTTTCGCAGGATCTTAGGTTCAAATATTTAAAGTTTATTTTTATTTGTCCTGCTTAACACCAGAGTTTCGCTCGTGTAAGTGAGAACTGGTACAATTAGTGTGCGGTACAAGAGGGTTTTCGTCTGTCTGTCTAAGATAAAAATATCACAAAGTGCAAAAAATAAATATTTTTTTTAGTTCTTATATTAATCTATATATCTATATATATGAAAGGGAGTTATGTTAGTTACGCCATTCATAACTCAAGAACGGCTGGGCCCATTTTACCGTCACGGCATGGACGTCTTCTACGGATCTGTATCGGTTTACCTTGGAGTAAGGAATAAGTCCGGCGGTGTCAGATCTGCACTGTACAGGAAGTGGAGCAACTTGGCAACCATACGGTTCGGTAGGAGTATAGACTCGGCCATAAAGTTCCTCACCAGCATAGCTGTGTGGCACCGCGCGTTGTCGAGGTGAAGCTACTAACCATAGGCGATGTCTGGCCTCACGCGGAGGACGCATTTGCGCAATCTACCAAACACATCCTAGTAAAATCTAGTATTCACAGTTTGTCCAGGGGTCACAAACTCTCTGTGAATCAAACAGCATGGACTTAATCATTGCGGCATTCTTCGCACGCGTGGAGTTGTGTGCCACTTGGTGCTGTGGCGTTTGTCTCCGTCGCGGTATTTCGCGACGACACTTTGTAATATAGTTTCATGGAAGTCGCATACTTATTCTCATCTTGGCCTTTTCGGAAGGCCCCTACCACAACTAGACGGTTCGACCGCCCTCCACCGCTTCGTTCACGCTACTGAAATTCAGTCCTATGCTCCAAGCAGGTCATTCAACAATAAGAGAGAATATTGGAGGTCCGCGAAGGATGCACCTCTCGTGTCCGATCTGTCCTTTGGGAGCTATATGATATAGTCAATCGATTTTGATCAAATTTGGTACAGTTTTTGGGAACTTTAAAAAACTTTCGAGTGCCAAATTTGATAACGATAACTTCGTAAACAAACGAATTATCCATATAAAACTTTTTGTTTTTTTCAAAGTCCTCTGAAACACCCCTATGGGAGCTATAACTATACTACAACCCCGATACTCTAACCCCGAAATCAAAAAATAAAACTAACTTGTCTTCCGTAGGATAATAACGGATCTAATCTGAAAGTTTGTTTGCTCTAGCTCTTACCATCTCTGAGATCTAGGCGTTCATACAGACGGACGCACGGACATGGGTATATCGACTTCTCTAGTCACCCTGATCATACTTTAGGTAACTTTGGAGGGTCACCGACGTCTTCTTCTGTATGTTACATACATTTTCGGCTTGCACAAACTTTATATACCCTTTGTACCATATGGTACAGGGTATAAAAATTATGGTTCCCAAACTAAAAGTTCTATACAAATGTTATCCCAGGAATTGTTTTTGGTAATTGAAACTCTTTCCAATGATAAATTTTTTATCACTATTGTATAGATGGGTTTTAATATAAAATAAAAGACAACCTAAGATTACTATATCACTAAAATAAACGTGAAAACGTGAAACGTTTCTCTGAACTCGAAATCCTTTTCCCCATTTTTTTTCTTAACTTTCCAAGCACTATGATTTACAATTTGCTTCAATCATTCACCATAGCGTAGCGCACTGATTGAGCGTAGAGATTGCAATGCACCCGGGCCTCTGGCTACGTCCATGTACAAAGTAATATGCTACACGTACACACACACACACAGATATACACACACACATACAGACAAGAGTTCAAGCAACGCTGAAGGGACGTTGCTTACGGCTCTCTACCATTCAATGTTCTTGCAGCTCTATATATAAGTAAAGCATTTGTATATACATATATGCATGTTTGTGTCTGTGAGCATATATCATTAATGTACTACTCGAAGGAGACCAGACCAGTTTGAAGTTAGTTGCTTAAGGCTCTGAACATCTTAAAACATGGTCAAAAACCTTTTAGCCCAACACTGGACTGTCATAGCAAACGAAACCGAAATTGGTTGGGTGCATCAAGAATTACAGTTCAGTTCGCACAGCTAGTAAAGGAAGTGATGATTCATGCATGAAAAATTCATCAACACCAATTCCATCTACCTCCAGCTATGGGCTTTAAAATTGTGAATACATTCTACTGCCACTAGATCTACTTCGTAACTACATGAGACCTAGGTCATGAAATCATGCATGACAATTGTTGTTACATACTGAAGATGGTATTTTATTTGGGAAAAGAGATCGCCTTGTATTGTCAAATCCTAGGCAGATGTCAAGAAGGTGGACTGTAGTCAAGACCTGCCCACAGTGTTGGCACGTTGGGCGTTGATGCCCAGAGAGTAGGTGGGCGTGAGTCTTATGGCAGTGTCCGATACGTAGCCGCGAAAATGCGCTAATATTTGAACGAGAGCAAGCAGTTGGAAAGTGGATCTTCTCTCGTGTAGTATTGAAGGCCTTGCAGTTGTGTTGGAATAAGTTCCATTTTATCGTTTGTTGGTCCATCAGGTGGCATTTTATTTCATTTAGATAATCCTAAATATTGTTAGGAGCTGCAACGCGATATTGCACCATAGGCACAATAGCCAAAAGCATGCAAGATCCCTATCACGACAAGTAGCTATGAAGACGCAGAGGAGATTTACTAGTGAATCTTTGCTTTTTAAGCCCATACCGCAACTATTCTTTTTGAACCGGTCTACAACCACTTACGTTTAAACTAGTTATATAAAAATCTAGAAGTAATATGGAAGCTGCATATACAAACTACAAATAACTTTATTTCAAGAGCAAACTTGAAGCAAAAGAAATTGAGTGCTAAAGAGCTGGAAAGAAAGTGAAAAACAACAGTTGAAGCAATTGATTGCGGACAGACAGACAGGCGGAAAGACAGATGGACAGATGGGCAGATGGGCAGATGGGCAGACGAACAGACAGACATGTCAGAACGTGCTCCTGCAAGTAGGCAACACTTTTGCCGAATGTTTAGCCAAACATAATCACATGCTATGTATCTCATAGATACAGTATCTATTGTATGCACAAACACAGTTCATAGACCGCCTTAATTGCTTATAATGTTGATCAAGTCAAAAGCCAATAATTTGCTTTACTGATGCTTGATGAGGGGGGGGACTGTGACTTGTAACTAACTATATGCATGCATATACATATGTACCTATATATTTGTATGTACAAATGTGTTGTGTGAACTATGTATAGACACATTTTGTGTTGGTTGGCTCTGTTGTTTTGGACATTGAACTTTGACGTTGACCAAACTTAACAAGTATCATAGCTAATGGCTAATAGTGTGTCTTTAATCATTCACTGTGTGTCATGTACAGTAGGGACTGCTACGAGTATAACAAGTGGGCACATTAATATTGCAGAAACGTCTTAACATTATCTTAGGAAAGCGCCAAAAGAGCACCTCATTCACAATTTAGACTTGGTCAAAGATGCTCGAAAAGACAAGTCAAGATAAAAGAAGTGATAGAGTTTAAAGGCACTTTGAAAGAGATTATATTATAAAGACTATGCCCTATGCTCCTCAAGAAGTTAAAGGAATAAAAGAAGAAGATTATAATGAGAGTATAAGACACGTAAAAGATCAGGCAGAGCGAAATTGGATCTACAAGGCTAGAAGGATTTACTCTTGGAGCCACTATAAATGTAACTTTATTAAGCAGTTTGATAGCATATAAAAGTCCAAATAGCTGGGAAGGCAACTTTATAAGGCAAAGTCTGTCAGAACAAGTTGGCAGTCGGATATTAGTAACCCAATTCAAGCCACGAAGTGCAAAAAGGAGGAATTGGTGTTGCATCGATTCAATCTTGTCCCGATAAAGAAGGTACTGAGAACTCCAAACGCCGTAACAGTCTTCCAGAATTGGGTAGACGAGAGAAATATAGAGAAGTTTGATTTTATACGGCTGACTAACTTTTTATTTTTTGCTATTCGCAGTTTATTTACACGCATAAAATGGCATTAGAAGATCCCTTTTGAATTTGTATTTCAGTTTTTGAGCCTCACATTTGCTATTACACCACTGTGCAGATATCACAACATATACAGGGTGACCAGTTAAGAATATATGTAATAAAACATTAACGTTGGAAGAAGTCTAAGATGAGGTGGGCTTGTTGTGCTTTACCAGAAAACGATGATAAAGATTGTGTGAAAATTTCAAATCGATCGGATAAAAATTGACTGAGTTATTCGTAAAGCCAATCGTATAAAAGTGGTTTCGAGAAAAACTGAACCGACCGCGCGGCGGGCTGCCATGCCTTATAAGTAGGCGAAATTTTTTTAATCACTTTGGGACATCGTTTCTAACATAATTGTCTACCAAAAAAAGCTTCCAAAGTTATTGACAACTTTGTCAGCTATTGGAACATAATTATTAGAAAAACAATTTTTGTTAGCTGGTCACCCTAAATGCTTCGATATTATCAAAATGTGTGTGAGCCAATAGTGTGCTATAACATTATTTTATTATTTATAATTCAGGGTATCATACTCAATGCCACAAACAAATATTTGTTAAATGCGCAACTGGATGTAAGATAATTACTTTTGCATATAAACGATTGCAGACTGTTGCTGTTTGACAACTGTCACAATTTCTGGCTTTAAGGTATCAATTAATTCAACATTAAGCTGCACAGTATTTAAGCAAATGCTTCAGTTGCTTATTTTCAAAACTATTATTGATGTAGTACAATTATAATTTGAATAATTTGTGAAGCTAGAGAGAAACCCGTATCGGTTCCAATTTGTTTAACTTGGCTAAACTCTGCCATTGCATTGCAATTTATTCACTGACAGCTGACAGATTCTACATAACCTCAACCGAAACCCATTTACAATGTATATAATCTAGTAAATGCATAAATCATGCCAAACTACTCTAGCGACTAAATTGAGAGCAGTTTCAGAGAGCGGGGAGAACATGTTTTGCATGCATTTAATGGATTGTAATTAACGCTCACGATTTTGACGATGTTGCTTTAGAGTGACCGTAGTTGTGTTTGAGTGTTTGTTTAAAATATTAATTAAAAAAATAGTTAACAACACGCAAAAGCAGCAACATGCGCCAAAAATACAAGGGCTGCCACATGCCACATTACCCCCAGCTGGGACAGTGTCAGATCTCAGGCTACACGCTGCTTGCCACAAACCACAAACTCTGACCACGTCAGTTGTATTTGCCTTTTGTTTACCATTCTCTATACATACATAATGTAGTATATAGTTTGTACATAGCTCGCTACAGTAGCAAGTTTTGCAAGTGCTGTGTTCCATGTGAACCATTTGGTCAAGTGCATAACAGATTTGTGCAAGCTATATCAAAATGATTATCTTCAACTCGTATACATCTAGATCTCATAGACCATAGATACTAGAGACAAGACATCTTCAAAAGTTTCCTCGTGCGCTAATCAGCCGTGCTGCGGAAAACGAAAAAACGAAACCGCACAATTTTATTCGGATTCGTTTTCGCGTGCTCCGGAAATATAAATTTTTTGTCGATATTTCCTTATTTGTTTTCAAAAAATTCGAATCTTTGCGATTTTTTTTTTTTTTTTTGAGGTGCTACATAATATACCTATGGGAGCATCATAATACTATTGGCATAATAAGCGATCTAATGCGAAGATTTGGTTGCTCTAGCTCTTACCATCTCTGAAAAACGGACAGGCAGACACTTAGACAGAGTGGTCACATTCACTTAATAAATGATTTTCTGGCTATGGCAGACTTCCTACGTCTTATAGGAATGTTTTTAAAATTTTACAACTCAGTTGGCTTTGCTTTTGACTTCAAGCCTTCAAGCCTTCATCTATTTCAAAGCAGAGTAAAAAAATCATAACATATTCAGAAGCTCAGCTAAGCGGACATAATTTTAAGTAAGTAAATATTTATAAAAGTAAATAAATCGAAAAAAAAAAAATTTCTTTTAAAATATTATTTTTTAAGCGCACACAAGACATATAGATATATAGAGATGGATTTCAATAAAGAAAATGACATTGAAATTGTCGCTGCTGGCAGTTCCAACGAAGGCGCAGAGGACAATCAAGAGATAGATGGAACCGCAACGCAAGATAATCCCAACGATGGCGCAGACGATAATACAGATCTAGATGGAACCGTAACGCAAGATAGCTCAAATGAAAATAAAGATGAAATGGTGACACCCAGGAGCAAAGTGATTCTGAAATGCGTAGGAGAAGTAACCAGAGTCACACGCTCCTCCTCGAAGGCCTTAGTGAAGCAGTTGAAGGAAAATGATCGCGAAGTACCGGAAGAACAGCGTTTTGCAAGACTGTTAAGAAGTTGTCTCAAAAAAGGTGTCACTAATAAGAATAAGAACTTAACAAACGCTAATACTAAAACTGCAAAACCTAAGGGGATAATGAAGGTTCGTAGAAACGCTAAGCGACCCCGTCCGCCTGCTGATGCCTTGGGACCTGATGAAAAAACGAGACCAACCAAATTGTACTTGAACGTCATAGAGGCTATAGACAATTTGGCGAATCCGAACGGCTCTTCGCCAAATGCAATTCGAAAATATTTAACAAATGGTGATCATGAAGCTTGCAACGAGATCTGTTTCAAGCGTGATGTAGCGAGGGTCTTGAGTGAGGCCGTTGTGAATGGGCACTTGCGGAAAGTGAAGAGGTCCTATACACGCCCATAATGGGAATGCCAGCAGTGGGACTGCCAGTTTCAAATCATTTTGGATTACTCTATATTTTAAATAATGTATGTAAATATTTCGGACGTTCTCTTGTTGTATTAAATTTTAGGCGTATAACCAAAAGTGTGCCTAAGTACGGGGGGTGTGGGATGTGCCAAAATTGATTGTTGACTATGACAGTTGGTATGGCCTTAGTGACCCGTGGGGGATCGTTACAGAGCTACAACTTACACAAGTGGGCTGCAGCCCAAATATTATAGAATGGATACACCGCATGATGGTACGGCCTATGGTCACATATGCATCCCTTATGTGGTGCCCCAAGACGCAGCAAAATGTGGCCATTAAGAAGCAGCAAGCTTCAAAGAGGGGTATGCCTATCCCTATCGGCAGCTATGCGTACCTGTCCAACAGCTGTCATGGAGTCGGTCCTTGGACTAACACCACTGCACATTTTTATCAAAAAGTCAGCCATGCAGAGTCTACTACGTATCTAGATCGCATCTGGACTCTTACACTCTTACATGACACTGGTCATGCCACACTTCAAAATTCGCTTCCTGACGTATCGATCTGCTCTAGATCAGATCTTATGTTCATGGATTTATCTCACAACAAGAAAACCTCCGGGGGCAACAATGTTTCACGGATGGGTCCCAAACTGAACAGGGTGTAGGTGTTGGAGTCTCTGGACAATGGGTATTTGGCACAGCGTCTTTTTAGCAGAGATTTATGCCATAGAGATCTGGGACTATCATCATGGAGTATCCCCTGCAGGATGGTTAAAGAATGCCATAATTGCCTCCAACTCCAGTCTTCCCTAAGCCGAGTTTTGCTATGTTGGGAACTTGGACACTCAGGAGTAGCTGGAAACGCGATCGCTGATGATCGACTGACTACATCTTCTGCGCCTTTAAGTAGTATTAGTTGGTGCACAATTAAGACCATGGTAAACAAATGGGCTGCAGCAGAACATAACAGATACTGGCTCTCCTTACCGGGGCTGCGACAAGCAAAAGCGCTTGTCAAACCTCTGTATAAGATCAAGACAAAAGGTATTGGCAGAGCGGACTTAAAACTCCTGGTAGCATACCTATCTTGACACCACACTGTAAGATACCCTCTACAGAAAATGGGCCTGTCGGATTTTTCAGAGTGTCTCGAAGACAATGAAACCGCCAGACATGTTTCTCTGTGACTGCCCAGCGCTGGTGTGGGACAGAGCCTGTCACATGGCAAAGGAACGGATCAGTACTTTCCTTCTTAGGTTCCATTCAGAAGCGGATCCAGGATTTGCTTTTAGGAGGGGTTCTTTACTTCGATGTATATATATATATATATATGTACATTAGAGCTTGCAAAAGACTATAAACCCATGTTGCCAACATTTGGGGGGCTCCGGACCTGACATATAGGCCAAGGAAAAGTTTGATCCAGGTGCTGATCCAGAATTTGGTCTTAGGGAGGGTTCTTTACTTCGATGTGTATATATATCAGAGCTTGCAAAAGACTATCAATCCATTTTTCCAATTTTTGGGGTGGGTCCGTACCCGCCACTGGTTCCATCATTTGTCAGTGCCAGTTTAAGCATCCGTAATAGGAAACCACGAAGGTGTGGAAATCGTAAAAAACTATAGCTTCAAAATTTTAAAAAATTTCCCTTTGGCCAGGCTTGACGAGAGGGGGGTGGGAAAGGGCGGATTCCCCCCGGGCCTGGAGTTTTCTCAGGGGCCTGGTGTAATTACTGTCTTACTGTCGTGATTCAAGCTAAAGGTGTAATCGAGGGGCCGGTACATTCCCCCGGGCCCGCTTAGTACCAAGTGCAATCAATGGCTTATCCGGGAATTGGCAAATGGTTTATTGGGCTCTAGTTTATTTATTGCTAAAATAAATGGGCATATTGGTATCATTTTTTTTAAGGAAGGGTAGTCCAAGATTTACACATTTTTGCCTATGTCTTTAGAAGTTTTCATCCGATCTTAATAAACTTTGCAACAGTGCTATCATGTGGATGTAAACCCAGAAATTCTTCTACGGAAGATATCGACATACTTCCGCCGCGTACGTATCATTCAGTGAATTTTTGTGTCCCTAGCTTTTAGAGCTCAACTGCTGTCTGAGATCTGCCACGCCTCCTTTGGCATGTTACATAACAAACTATGCCACAAATTCAGTATGCCCTTGACCAAATGCTGCGGGGTATGGAAATGTACGTTCGAAAATTGCCCGAAAATCAATTTAAGTAGTTGCGATAAATTACACTGGCTTACACGAAAAATGAACCTTCGCATTTTTGGGTCGAGAAACACGAAAATAACATTCGTTACCGAGATTTTTTCGAAAAATATGATTTTGAGTAATTTTTTCAGTTATTCGATAAACCAGTGAGTATGTCACTGAAATACGTTTTCCACACAATCATTGCGTTGTTTTTCCTTCAAATTTGGGAGCAGAGAGCGACGAGCAAGGCGAAAAATTCAAACAGGAACTTGCAGCTATTGAAGGCGATATGAGGGCTTATGGAACAAAGGCATAATGGGTGATTACTGCTGGATGCAAATTCGTGAAGACTGAACGGAAACGAAAAACTTTGAGCGAAACATTTTTTTTCATCCAAAAGTGAAAATTGGAACTTGCGAATTTTTCGTACATAGTTCTAAGCCGATTTTAAAGAGCTTAGGCTGAAAATGTTCATAAAAGAAATCTCTTTCAGCTTAAGGGCCTATACGCGTCCCATTTGGGATTTTTTTTATATGAAATTTTGTCATTCCGCGTGAAATTTTTCGAACTGCGTATAGGCCTTAAAAGTGAAAATTAGAACTTTCGCATTTTTCGTACATAATTTCATAGCATCTACAGTTCTTACCCGATTTAAAAGATCTCAAAAGTACCCAAAAACATGTTTTTCGAAAAAATCTCGAAAACGTTTCTTAGGAAAAAAAAAATTTACTTTTCATTTTTAAGGTTCACTCGATGACCCTAAAATTTGTAAACTAGTGTTGGTCAGCACACATTAGTTCCTAAATATGAATTTAAAGCTTTTCATAGCCATTGTCTGTACATATGTATGTATGTACCTACATATGTATGTACCATTTAATATTTAAACATGTGCACATACTGGTATGTATATTAAATAAAGCACATGAAATATGTATAAATTGTTTGTTGACTCGACTTGGCGTGTCGTGTGTTGTTCCAATTGTTGGCTGACCATCTGACCTGGCAGTAAGCTCTTCCCTGCGCCCCACACAAACCGGCAACACGGCAACCCCCTCAATAATTGTAGTAACATGGTATTGATGGTTTTTGGTGGGTTGCCTGGCAACGACATGGACACAAAAAAGCAAAAACAATGGCAAAACGCACGAAAAGCGGCCACAACAAATAGGAAACTGGTGGGTCAAAAATGCGCACAGAGCCGCAAGGGACGCAGCCGTAGGCAATGCATACATAGCAATTGTGCTGCTTGCGTTTCAGGGAACTTTGGATTTTGTAAAGATGTCGTTTAAGGATGTGCGTGGTAAGTAGCTGCATATGTTGCATGGCAAATAAAACGGCTACACAAAAATTTTCAGACATTGCGGAGCACCTGAAGCTGTTGGGCTTTCCGCGTGTTTTTCCCCTACAATCGCTGGCCACACAATATGGCAGCTTGGCGTCCTTTCACATAGTGGCTGAGGTGCTGCAATGGCTAGCGGGCTTGCTGGAACCGGGCGCCTTGCTGCCCGGCGGTGTCGAAACGGAGGATGAGCGTGTGCTGCTCATACGCTCGGCCACGGAATTCTTTGTGACCAAGTCGGCTATACGGCTTAATCCGCGCAAGCTGTATGCCGCCGCTGCCATTACGGCCACGGAGCTGCAGAAGATAACGCGCTTGCTTATAGCGCCCACACAAACGGAGGCCGAGCGTGACGAGGAGGAGCAGCTGCAGCAACTGCAGTATCGCAGTCTGAATCAGGTAGACATTGGTGATAAAATGGAGGAGCTGCGTCGTGCACGCGAGTTGTCCTCGGATTTGACGCAGCGTGGTGCTGCGCTGCATGATTTATTGTCCAAAGAGCTGCTGAACAAGGAGGCGCGCTTAGCGCAGGCTCAACGTCCCATGGAGCTGGTGGGCGTGGAACGTACGCTGAAGAATGCCATTTCGGCGGCACAGCTTAAGCTGCAAGCTGGACGCGCACAGCTGGAGAACGCCCGTGTAGAGCTGAATGCGCTCAACTCCAAGCTGCAGCGTAAGCGCGCCGAGCTGGAGCGCACCAAGCAGCGTCTGGAGGCTTTGCAGAAGATACGACCCGCCCATATGCAAGAGTTTGAGGACTGCGAGAAGGAACTGCAGCAGCTGTTTCAACGCTACTTTCTACGCCTGCATGTGCGCGATGCGCTGCGCGCTCAGCTGGAGGCGCGCAACAAACGTGCCACGCCCATGTCATCGCCGCTTTTGCAAAAGCCCGCCGAGAATTCTATGCCCTTTATACCAGAGGGACTAATCGAAGACGATGACGAAGATAATGGCGACGACGAGGGCGTCGAACTGGCGCGTCACGGCAGCTTTGGCCTAGACTCTGAAATACCCGACATACGCGATGAGGATCTGATGATGCAGCATAATGCTGCCAGTAATGCTGCAGGCAAGCGACCTGGCACAGCTAGCTCACGTCACATGCGACCCACAACTGGACGCAGTCGCAAGGCTGTGCCTGCCAGTGGACTACCAGTTGCAGTTGCGCGCAATGGGCACGATGGCAAAGGCAAACGAGCTGCTGGTGCTGCAGAGGACGACAGCAGTTTTGGCAGCTCAGAGAGTGACCTGGATGTGGGCGACATTATGGGCATGAGCGGCAACGGTGATGATGATTGTGGGTAGAGCTAACTAGCTGAGAAGTTAGTTGAGTTCATTGCACTCAAAGCTAACTTCCCAGATAGTTCAAATATAGGCATTGTATGGAACTAATCCACTACTGTTTGTTTGGTTTGTTTTCCTTGCAGTTGATCTGAACTCAATCGATGACATAAGCATTTCGAAATTAACCGGTGAGCTGCCACTACGGCCCAAGACAGCAAGCAAGCCGGAACATCACAGCGATGAGGACTTCTAGTTGATTAGAACCTAAGCCTGGAATTACTTTAATGTACCCAGCACTCAATTGATTTCAAAGTTAAGGCAGAAGTTTGCATCATATGCCATTATCATAGGAGTACTCGGTATCTTATAGTCGGTATGATCCCACTATACCTAAAGATTCTTTTTTATACATTTATATTACATATCCAAGTCTATATGTGTGTAATACATAACTTTATTCGTTTCATATACTTATGGCTAATATTCATAAAAAAAAATATACAATACATACATGCAAAAAAAAACTTGGATATTGGAAGCGCTCTGAGAGCGCCCTAACATTTTGCATTTCACACAGGAAACTATTTACAAAAGTTGCGTACTGCACGTACGGAACAGCTTACATGACCACATCACGGCAAACGATTTTTGTTTTCGAGGAAGCACGAGAGCCCGAAGTGTGCTGATGAGCATAGGTCTCGCTGGCGCCCGAAGATGTTGACGACGAGTAGTCTACGTGACTGCCAGTGTGGGATTGTTGCGATTCCTGACGCGCCAAGAAGCTGTCTGCTATGGCTCGATCCAGCCCGGTGTATTGGAAATTGGTTGCGCCGTCCAGCACATCGGCTTCGGATTTGCGACGCTGACGCCGATTGGCGTCTGACTTGCCGGCACGACGGCGACGCCGCTGACCATTAAGCTCCGCTGACTTAGTGCTCTTGTGAGTACGGTAGGTACCCGCCAGACTGGCGGGATGAGCATAAAGCACCGAACCGGGACGCATGTAGGGCAGTGTCATGCCACGGTATTGCGGCGGTACAGGCAGTAGCAGACCAGCTGGGGGTGGTGGTGGCAGACGTGTGGGCGGTGGCGGCGGCAGCAGCTACAAGTAAATAAACAAATTAATAAAACTATTGACACTGACAGAGAAGCGCACTTACGCCGCTGCCAGCGGCTGAGGCTGGTATTAGCATAATGGAACGTGCAGGCGGCGTTAGTTTACGCACAGATGCAGGCGGCAGGCTGCCCATATGTGTAGCATACATCCACATGGCGGCCAGCTTTTCCGTGTTCTCCTAAGCAACACAAAGTAAAGGATTTAAGAAATTTCAATAGTTGTTAGGCTTTGTTTTTGTACAAATAATACTTTTTCGTTGCCATTTAGCGACATGGCCTTGATGTATTGTTCCACCTTGTGTTGATTTAAGGCAATGCCAGAAGCATTTGATTTAATAATGACATCATGCAGCTGACTGTGTCGGGATCTGCAAGCAAATAAGAAAGTAGCAATATTTAAAATTTAAATATCAGTTTATTGTGCAGCGCGCAAATTAGTGCTCACTAAAAAAACATCGCTTAAAGATACATCGCAAATTGCCAGCAAAGTATATCGATAGTTAGTACAACACGAGCGCTATCTAGCGGTGCACTTAAGCATTTTATTAAATCATTTAAATTAAATCAAATTTAAAGTTTCTTATAGTAGTTGAGTGAGAGAGCAGCAATAACTGTCAAACGTTAATGCGGCTTATAACATTTAATTATTGCAATTAATTTAACTAGTCATCGCGCAATACATCGCGTAACAACTACACAACATATCGATATGTTAGCGACTAGTCATGCAGCTCTAATTGCCTCGCAGTCTGCTTCTTCCACTTGTTTTTCCTACAAACTGTCAATTCGTCAGCAACAAAAAAATATCAGCAAAAGTGCAATCAATTATAAGTAGACAACACTTCAAATTGTTTAAAATCAATCAATAAACCGGTAAGCACACATAAAAACAACAAACCCGCCAAAGTCAAGCACAAATTATAAACTAAAGTATCGATTTTTACAGCGCCGTCGCCGTCATCAGATAGCTACCAACAAAAACAGGCCAATCACTTACTCATACGGCAACGAACGATATGTAGCTTGTTGTTTTTGTTATTATTGTTGTTCTTGCTGTTACTTTGCTGCTGCTGCTGTTCCGCCAAGAAGAAGTGCGACTAAACAAACATGAATAAATGCAATTAAAACAGAGAGCCAGTTAACGCGCAAAGCGTTAGCAAACAAACGCAAACACACACAACAAATTTGCAATACAAAATAAAATACACCGAAAAAAAAAAAAAACAATAAGAGCCTACAGCAGCTGTGCTGGAATATTCCCAATAGCAGCTTGCAGCCTGGAGCATATGGTGCAAAGGCTAGTTCAAGTTGAAAGTAATCCACAATAACAATTGCAGACAGCTTGCCACGTCAGTGGGTGTGAGTAACGTGCGCATGTGTGCGTGCCTGTGTCTGTGTGAGAGCAATTAGACAAAAGACAACTTCCGCCTCCCACGCCGCTGGACAACAGTACTAGAAAGCTGCCACCGCCGCCAAAATGTTCAATAACTTTAAAAACCGCTTCATATCGGCCATAGCGCCCGATTTACCACCGCTGCCCAGCAGCGAGCGTGAACATCAGCGCAGCAGCCAGCGGCAGAGTGGTGGACACCAAATGCAGGACAAGTTTCAATATGCGCGTCCAGCCTTTCTACAGTTGCTGACTGTGGACGAGCTACGCGCATCGGCAGATCATAATGTGCGACCCATAATTGTGCCGCGTGATATTAATCTGCTGCCTTGGGGCACGGGCTATGCGGAGTGCGTCAATTCTGGCAAATCCGAGTGGAACGAAGATCAGGGTGCCTTTTCACGGTAAGCAAATTCTACAAGTTAGAACGTACGTAGTAACGAATCTCTTATCGCTGCGACAAAGTCAGCGTCGTAGCGATAAGCTAGCTAATATTTATTGCCGTCTTGTTGATTCTTGAGTCGTTTTCATCCATGAGTAAACAATGAAAATACGCACCTATTTTCATAGTATATCAAATAAGCGCGAAAATCGGCTGCATTGTGTTTGTTTTGGAATGCTCCAATAAACATCGAAAAAGCTTGTATAGACTAGGACTAGCAAATTAATTTTGCAATCACCCTATTCCAAAGAGATTTACCATCATAAAGTGACTCTAGTCTGGGCAAATAAACACATAAAGCAAAGATCTAATTGCATTTCAACCCAATTGCAATTTAAATCGATTTTGGTTGGGTGTGTCTTCCGAAAATCTTTTTCAATCCAACAGTGTACCTTTGGAGCATTTTCGCAATTATGTAAAGTGTGACTTCTTCTGCAACTGATCAAGACTTGTTTGGTAGATAAAGAGTTCTTTGGAACACTTATAGCTTATTACTTTTAAAACAATTATTAATGGACGGATAAATGTTATACTTGTATAACTTTCAATTATGTTAACAAAAAATCTTTCTATAAACATTATGATCTCACTCAAATTTCATTTCTTGTATTACAGTCAAGTGCTTTCGGATCCCGAACATAAACACCCGGATCTACCGTATACATACTTTGGCGTTTTCGATGGACATGCTGGCTATGGCGCCGCTCTGGCCGCCTCCCATCAGTTCCATCACATACTGCACGAAAAGCTGGTTGATTGCATTGAGCTGCTGTTGCCGCGCGACTCGGACAGCGACAATGCCAAGGTGAATCCGGCATTTCCGCATCCTATTTATTTTCAACGACGTGTCACAAAGGATGAACTAATCATTGGTGCGCTGGAAAGCGCCTTTTTTCACATGGATTCCCTTATAGCGCAGGATCGGGATCGCTATCGCGATGCTGGTGGCTGTACAGCCTGCGTTTCGCTCTTCATCGATGGCAAAATGTATGTGGCCAATGCTGGCGATAGTCGGGCTGTACTTTGCCAACGACGTGCAGCGCCACAGACGACATTTTCCGAAGTTGCTGTGATTGAAACTGATCCGCTAGAGGCGTGCACGTATCCCACACCGTTCTCTGCCGATCATACGCCCGAAACAGAACGTGAGCGTTTGTTGAATGTAGCACGACTGAAGCCGCATTTATTGGGCAAGCAATATGTGGCTATGGAATACGCTAAGCGGCCGCACATTAAAGATATGGGCCAGCGTATTCTTTGCCGCCAGGGCACCATGAAAGGTTGGACGCACAAAACGTTGACGCGTGATGATTTGCGTATGCCTGTGGTGAATGGTGAAGGCAAACGAAGCCGGCTGCTAGGCACGCTGGGCGTGACACGCGGCTTTGGTGATCATGATCTGCTTGCCATTAATACGGGCATACAGATTAAACCATTCCTGACGCCGCATCCCGATGTCAAGCAGCGCGATCTCACACAAGTGGTCAGCATTCCAGGCAAGTTATTTACTTTTTTGTATTTGTTTATAAGCTACTATAGCGCTAGCTAACTCGCTCTATCTTTGTCTGTACACAGGTGAGCATACCGAGGATGGCGATTATGGCATTTTGGTCATGGCCACTGATGGTCTTTGGGATGTGTCGGAAAACGATGCTGTTGCACGTACTGTTTTTCAAACACTATCCAAATATCCAACCGAAAAGCATCGTTATACGATGGTTGCACAGGAGCTGGTAGCGCGTGCGCGAGGCAAGATCAATGACTCGGGTCATTGGCGCTTGGCGGACAGCAAGGCAGCTGCCACTGTGGACGATATTTCAGTAATTGTGATACCAGTCTATCAGTATTACAAGGAGCACATGGAATGGGCGCAAAATTATACGCGTATATTAGAGGAGCGACGACGCAAAGCGGCCGAGGCAAATGAGGTACAAGAAGCAGTGTACGTGCTTAATGGCGTAATAGCTGAAGAGGCGCATGTAGTCGAGGAACAGGAACAACAGCAGCCGGAGCAAAACCAACTGCAAGTGGATATTGAGTCACAGTTGACAAGAAACGCGGCGCTGGTTAATAACATAATCGATGCGGTTGTGGATGAAGTTGAGCAGGATGAAGATACGCTTGTAGTGGAATTAAATCCGCTTGCAGACGTAGAGAATGCACTGCCGCCAGTGGAGGCACGTCTGGAGACTGTTAGAGAAACGCTGCAGCAAGTGGAGCTTGATGCAAGCGCAGTATCTGGTAAGTACTATGATTTTTAAGTCAAAGCTGCTTATTCATTTTGTCTCGCTCTTTTCCGTAGAGACCAATGCGGCGGATACGCCTAAGTCAAAGTCTAAGCAACAACAACAACAACAGCAGCAACGCAATCGCAAGGGTAACAAAGGCAACAAACATTAGTAAGCTTTTTGCAGCCTGTGTCCTAATATACTATTGCCGTATGTATTGTATGTATATATATATTAATATATATGCATATATGGCATACATATGTTTTTTTAGTGCAGCGCTTAAATGTGTGCGTATAATATGTGTTTCATAAGTAATATAAAGTGATTTTTTATATATGTATGTATGTTTGATTTAATTATGTACAAAGTAAAATGAAATTAGCTGCAACATTTCAACTACATACACATACATATATGCAACATGCATATACATAAATATATATATACAGACACATGAAATAGAAAAATTGTCCAATTTAAATTTTGTATTTGTGTTTATGTATGACTTTTTTGCATTAATAATTACACACTTATTAATTAACAATAACAATAAAAGCTACAACTACAACAATAATTAAAATATTAAAAAAACATTTAAATCAAATCAATAATGTAGCCTCCATAGCAGAGAAATTAATTGCTTAGTTTTAATTCAAAAAACTACAAATAAAAAAGCAAAATAAATGCTAAAATTGTTTACTAGAGAAAAAGAAACACAAAATACAAATTGATAATAAAGTTATAAATTGGAAGACCATTTCAAATTGGTTATCTTTTTTTTATGGTTGCGAACCATAAGAGCTTGCTCGTTATTTTGGGAATAAAATACTTTTGTAAAAGCGTTCAACGATAGCTTAGGTGTAATGAAAAAAACCTTTATCATTTATTTGCTCTATAAGGCTTATAATATAAGCTAAAAAGTTGTATTTATTTTAATAAATCAGCAATTCGAACTTGTTTAAGCCTAAACTGTACGCTGCCAAATAGAATACAATTGGAAGAATTCAATTTCAATTTGTCGTTTTAAAAATGCGGAATTTCGAAACTCTAGCGCTTATTAAATTTGTTTTTAGTTTCTAACTTTGCTGTGCCAGAATAATGCAATTCCGATTTGTTTTAACATTTTTTGTATGCCTAACTTTACGAAATAGATGATAGAAGGCAAAGTCTAAGCCCAAGATTTTAAGCACTATTATCTTCAGTGTTCAGGAACTTTTATTTCGAATGCGTCCAAGCGATAAACAGCTAAAAACGAAAATAGACCAATATTTGATTTGATAGTTTATGTTAAAGAAAGATAAGTACAGTCCAACCTCGATAAGATATTACCTTTCTTAAGGCCCATACGCCTTTTTTTTTATATGAAGTTTTGACATTTCGTGCGGAATTTTTGCATGCTGCGTATAGGCCTTTAGACAAAAAATTAGCTCCCAACATTGCAATTTTTTTTTTTTTTTTGTATTTTTTATTTTTAGTACAATAATTTAACTTTACATTTATTTAGAATTTTTTTTCAAACATTGTGTTTTTTTAGAATAAAATCGCAATTACATTAAGTTTAATTTTTAGTTTCGGAAGCTGTAAAAATCTACTAAGAAAATATATGTAGCATCCATTTACATAGCACATAGTATGTACATATGTATATTTTAGTATATAGTATTTCAAAGTTCACATATGTGCTAGCGTGTGCGTGTTTGTGTATTAGTTTTAGTTATATATTTTTTTATTTTTTTAATGCTTTGTGCACAGCATTTGAAACGAACCCCATTCAGCTAACTAAGTTAATAGTGTCTGTAATGCTAAGGTTTGTTCTGTATTGTATCTATAAGTTATGAAAGACTGCCAATAATGTAGTTACATACTTATGTAAATTGCGTACAAGATTTTGCTATCCATCTATTGAATATATTTATATAGCTTCTTCACAAAAGCGTACATTTTTTATGATATATTTTGCAAGTAAATAGATGATTGATTAGTGCAGCATATACGAATATATGCTGAAGAAAACGCGAAAAACTATTACATCAAATCATCTTAATCTTTTTTAACGCCTTCTGGCAAATTATAAATGATCTTGCGTAAATGGGTCGGTTTCGGTAAATCGTAGTTTGCTGTTTCGAATTCTGAAGCCATTTCTATACTTTGTATATAAGCTTTATCAAATTTTTACAGCTCACAGATAGTGCTGGAGAAAACATCGATGATCGAAGTTTAAAATCTCTAAATATCGATGTTGGCCAACAGAGATGTTTCTCCTGGACTTCTGTGTTTAGTAGTGCTGGAGAAACAACTCTGTTGGCAAACAACGATATATAGAGATTTTAAACTTCGATCATCGATGTTTTCTCCAGCACTACTCACAGGTATGTCAAAACACTGACTAGGTTCAGTGAGCCCAAAAACATATAATAGCTATGTTCTGGCCTTCGCAGCTGAATATCGATTTTTTTCTGTCAAGCCAGAACTTAAAAAAAAATGTTCAAAAACTTGATAGAAATATATTTTTATAATAGATTGGCCTCTCGGAGACATCAAACATTGCCGATATGAAGCTCGTTTCAGAGCCAATAGCAACTTTGCGTGAAAACGCGATTTGTTTTTTTTTTTTCAAAAAAACCAATTTGTAGTAAATATTATTATTATAGGTATGCTTATCTTAGATATTAGAACGCAATTATACGCCCCTTAATTGATTTTCAAAAAAAAAACCATAGTTAATTCGTTTCGTGACTATTACTGAAAACGCAAAAATTTACAACGAAATGAAATCGTTATCGTTACGTTTCAGGTTTTAGTTTCATGTTCCATTATTTAGTTCTGTATGCAATACTTTATATACCATGCGGTTGTTTTCGCATTTTAGCGAAATCTTTATGTTTCAGGTTTTAGTTTCATGTTCCACTATTCTGTATGAAATATTATTCCATTCGCAAAAAGTTCTCAAGTTACAGCCCAAAGTTTGTCTTCAAAAGTGCAGCAATTAATTTAGCATTCGTTACATGACTTATTTGTAGGTATTTTTTTTTGTTTTTGTTTTTTATTTAAACTCTATTACGGATAGCTTTTAACGATTTAAATCGATTATTCTATAATATATAATATAATTCTTTTTATTATTGTGCATGTTTTGCTTTATTTTTTTTTATTTTAGCTTTAAGTTCAGTTGCACAGCGCATAATTCTTTATTTATTTTTGTTTTGTATAGTACATTCATATATATTTATATAGTTTGCGGGATGCCCTTACAGCAGATCTTACTGCTTTTACAAGTTGTTTCAGCTTTTTGTTTCAAAAACTTAGGCCTGAACATTATTGAATATAAAAGACTTAACAAATTATTGGAAATACAACTTATTGCTAAAAAGCCGCTAGCCAGAAGTCTTAACAACACAAAGCCCATACGCAGCATGCAAAAATTCCCCTTTTTTGGGATATTTTTTTTTATATGAAGTTTTGACATTTCGTGCGGAATTTTTGCATGCTGCGTATGGGCCTATAAAAAAAACTTGATTTTGTGCATTCAATTCGAAAACGATCATTTTATATCGATATATACAAAATTGAAATTATCAAAATTTGTAGAGATTCGTGCACAGTTATGGTTTATTTCAAATGATTTTCAAAATCTGCAGCGCAGTCAAAAGAAAACAAGGCGCCCTTAGAGCACTGCTTTTTCCCGAAGAACCCTTGAGAGCTTCGGGTCTGGCAGAATCGACCCGGCCTATCGATAGGCCTGTATCTGTTTAAGGCTCGTACGCAGCATGCAAAAATTCCGCACGAAATGTCAAAACTTCATTTTAAAAAACAAAATTCCCTTTTTTGGGATATTTTTTTTTTATATGAAGTTTTAACGCAGCATGCCAAAATTCCGCACGAAATGTCACAACTTCATTAAAAAAAAAAATTCCCTTTTTTGGGATATTTTTTTTTTATATGAAGTTTTGACATTTCGTGCGGAATTTTTGCATGCTGCGCATGGGCCTTTATTCAAAACAACAATTTGTTTGGATTATTTTTTTTTTACACTTCGCACCCATCTATTTCCAAAAAAGTGTGAAAATCGTGAAAACCAGGCCGTTCCAACCGGCCTATCGATAGGCCTGTATATCAATGAGATATAATAGCTGAAGCGTTAGCATGGCAATTCATGCGTTTTTGGTTCGTTGAGTGTTACTATGCTATCAATATGTTTTAAAAACCTGCTTACAACAAATGTGCATCTTATGCTTAGTCATTGACTCCGAGTTCTAGTTTTTCATACAGACAGACAATAACCAAATCGAGCCGCTTAAAGGCCCATACGCAGCATGTAAAAATTCCACGCGAAATGTCAAAACTTCATATAAAAAAAAATATCCCAAAAAAGGGAATTTTTTTTTTATATGAAGTTTTGACATTTGGAATATAACAAGCTTCACTGTAAGAGCATCCAAGCTTTGGCAATCAAAATAAACATTTCCTTGCCGAAATGCTTGCTATGTATTTATTTTTTTATATTGTATGTATATAGTATATATGTATGTATATTATTATTTTTTTGTCAATTTGAAACACATGCAAAATAGTTATGTATTGTAAATGCTAGGAATCAACTTGTTGCCAAGAACAAGCTGCAAAAAAAAAAAAATACTTTTTCATTAGCATTTTTTAATTTAATTATATCTTTTATCCATTGATTTGTTGTTGCCAATGATAATATATAGTTTTTAGACTTCATTTACAATATGTATTTAGGTCTTGGCGCCAATATATTATATAAAGAGGCATGGCTAAAATTCGACGTTGACTTTATGTTTAATTCCAGCAATTGTCTAAAATCGTTTTTAAATACATATTTCTTTTTTTTTAAATTAGTTTTTTTTTGTGTTTTTTCTTTGTTTAATTAAAATGTTTGTTCAGCAATTAAGCCGCGTTCTAGAAACTGCCCATTCTAGCTCGTTTTTTTCTTTAATATTTATGTATGTATATGTATATATAGCAATATAAAGTTTATGTGCACAATTTGTAACAAATATTATTATTATAATTATTTATTATTTCATTTAAGGTCTTTCACATTTGAGTTAAAAGTCTTTGTCCAAATTTGCACGAATTTTTGCTTACTCTCACAGCTTTCTCTTCAAATACCTTCAAGGCCATACAATTATATACATAACATACATATATAGTAAATATATATATAGCTAAAAATTTTCTTCGACTTATAATTAAATTTAAAATTACAAAATTTTGCACAATTTTCTAAATGTGTTTTTGTAATACAGCAGATACCGAAAAACAAAATTTCTTGGGCAAGTCCGAAATTCCTAACTTGTTAAATTTTTTTTTAAGAAACTTGTTTATTTGTAGGCGGGGAATTGCAAACCAAAACCCTGCCGCTGGGCGCGTTACTACTAAACGAGCATACAACCTAAATAAAGTAGACACTCACATTACAAGACTTTTTAGTCATATAAGACTATGTTATACTAGCTTAAGCAAGCATATAAGTTAATAATTTAAAATAGTTTCATTGGCACAACAAAATAAAACTAATTTCGTTCAGATTTGGTTTTTCGAAAAAATAAAATAAATTATTTAAAAAAATCTTTTCAATTTTTTTCGACGACTTAAAGGCTAGTATCCGGTACCACTATGGACTATTTAGTCTATGTGTGACTCCCCCCAGGGTTCAACCGATTCAATCTAACCTAAAGGCTAGTAGCCTATTTTTTTATTTTACAATGTTAAAAAAATTTTATATTTTGTATAATTTATACTTCATATTTTTTCAGTTGATTTAAGTTCTCATTTTTCAGCCCAGAACCATACAAGTCTTTTTCTAAACTAAATTATTTTACATTTTGAGAAGCAAAGCGAGCAGCAGGCTGCCCCCTAGCTTACTCAATTTTGGAGTGCCAAAATTCGCTGAAGAGTTTTTTTCTAATTTTTACTAGCCAATTCGTTAAAAATATTTCGGATATCTATATGATATCTGACACGAACTGAATACTTTAATAATAAAGGCCCATACGCAGCATGAAAAAGTTCCGCACGAAATGTCAAAAATTCATATAAAAAAAAAATTACCTTTTTTGGGATATTTTTTTTATATGAAGTTTTGACATTTCGTGCGGAATTTTTGCATGCTGCGTACGTGCCTTAACAAGAGATTTCTGGCACAGCACAAAAATTTTAAATTTCATAATTTTTTATAAAAAATTTTGGTTTTCCAGCCCAGAAGCAACAATCGAAAATATTATAAAGGACTTTTCAAATTCCATTTGATTACATATCTTGTTTGCAGCCCTTGTTTCTGCGGAACCCTTGAGAGTATTTATCTGTTTAAGGCACATACGCAGCATGCTAAAATTTCGCACGAAATGTGAAAACTTCATGTAAAAAAAAAATCCCAAATGGTGGGAAATTTTTTTTATATGTAGTTTTGACATTTCGTGCGGAATTTTTGCATGCTGCGTATGGGCCTTTAAAACAAAAACATAAGCCTCAAGCCATACCTAATAAAAAGTATTTAACACCAGAAAGCTACAATTTACAAGATTTTCCTTAATAAATTTATAAAAAAAACTTGTTCCACTTGAAGAACAGTTTGATCTAAAAAAAACAATCAAAAACGTTTAAGGCGTTTAACATGTTCAAAAGTTTTTTCTAAATAATTTAATTATTTAAGCTGCCAAAATTATTATCTACGTCTATAGTTTATTATTAAAAAAAAAAAACAATAATACTTTAAAATGTTTTCTACATTGTAAACAAAAAGTACTTAACTTAACTTTTCAAGTGCCAAAGCATTTTAATGAACACAATTTGTATGCAAACTAAAAACATAAGAGTGGCTAATATTGCGAGTGTCTACTGTATTATGTTTAATTTATTTGCTAAGATTTGGCTATAAAACAAAATTGGAAGCATGCTTTCATATTTAGTACAAATTGCCAAAGTTTTGGAATTTCAAAAAATTTTAATACATTTTAGTTTTAATTTTTGCCTTGACTGAGTGATATTTATTTAATTTAAAAAATAAATCAAATATTATGCAAGAATTTAGCTAATTTCAGCGACATTTAAAATATGTTAGAAAAAAAATGGTTTTTATATTTTATGTGTTTAAATATTACTTGGCTTCGTTTTTTTTTTTCTTTGTTTTTGTATTTTTTTTTTAAATTAATTAAACAACAATAACACGTGATGTCGAAAAATTCAGCTACATTAATTAATTTAAAAATATTTATGCACTTTCTCAATTACACACAAATTGAATTAAGACAATTTTATTAACTTTATTTTTTTTTTTTGTAACTTTTTTTTAGCACAATTTTTTGGCCAACATTTAAAGTTGTTTTTTTTTCGTATATTTCTTTAGTTTAATGCTTAATTTGAGTGCAACTCGTTCTGCTTGAACAGAGAGAGAGAGTGTGTGTTAGTGTATAGATAGTACTTAAGTTAAAGTTTATAAAAAAAGTTATTTGCAAACAAATTTGTCTGTCAGCAACTTTTGTGTCGTTTAAAACCAACTATATATATGTATATATAGGGCATATATATAATAAAAGCCGTGGCCGTAGCTGCAACATTATCATAGTTATATACTATATATATAAATATATATGCATAGATAGTATGGTATGTATAGGCATATTAGGTAGTTTATGTATGTTTGTATATATATAAAATAAATAATTAACAATTTAGTTTGTTTCTATGCCAAATACTTAAGGATTTGCATGTCCCTATATAGACTGGAAGATATACTAGTTAGCATAGTGTGTAACTGTGTGTGTGTGTGTGTGTACTTAAACGTTTATAATATATATATATAACATATATATATATATAAATATATGCACTTTATATAATTCACATACATAGCTGCTCGCTGGCATACACATATAAATACAACAAAACGAAGCGGAAGCGTCCACTGTCAGCACTAAACCAAACGCAGCTTAGCACTGCGACAGCAACGATAGCATCGATAGCAATAATAGTTGATTGGTTGAGTGCGTAAACGTTCCAGTTCCCGTTCCTGCTGCTGCAGCGTCCAGTCTCTGAGGCGCTTTGGAAATGCACAACATTGCAGTAAGAATACTATAAAGCCTATAAACTGGGTAGTTTAAGTGCCGCTTGACGACAGCCGACGATTAGGAATGCAAATTGGCGCGATCTTTGGCACGCCGCTTGGCCAGCATGGATAGCTCTACGGGACCCACATTGGCCGCTTGTGGTATGGCAATGGCTCTAAATGTTGCATCCACTGCACCACGCAATGCTGTCGAATTGTGATTATGCTGTTGTTGCTGTGCACCCAACGTTAGCTGACTAGGCACCGCCGTATATTCGGTCAGCTGCACATTTCCCGCAAACTGATCCCATACCCAGCTATGCTCCAGTATTTGCGCTGCTGTTGGTCTATTCTCGGGCACAATGTGCAACATTTGGCGCAGTAGCTGCTTAACCGGCGCACTTATTAGCGTCCAGCGATTGGTGCTAAAATCAATGTGTCCCGAGCCAATGCGCTTTAGTATAACATCTGGCGAGTCATTAGGCGTCGAAGCAAAGGGCGTACGTCCCGATAGCATTATATATAAAAGCACGCCCAACGACCAAATGTCACATGCCAGATCATAGCCTTGACGTTTGAGTACTTCCGGAGCCACAAAATTAGCCGTATAGCAGGGTGTCATTAGCAGTCCGTTATCGGCGCGCAGCTGTTTCGCAAAGCCTGGTGGGGATTAGAAATATTAGATATGCATTCAATACAATAACAAAAACCAACAAACACTGCCAGCGCTCTTTTAATACTCTTCTCACAATAAGTGTGCAATTTGTATGCACCAGGTGAAGAGCATAAAAATTATAATGCCAGTTACTTACCCAAATCGCAGAGCTTGAGCGTTTCGGGCGTTTGCCGCATGCTCGCATAGATCATATTCGAGGGCTTCAGATCGCGATGCACTACACCATGCTCATGCAGATAGGCCACTGCGGAGGCAATTGTACGCAATACTGCGCTGGCCTCACTTTCACACATTTGTCCCACAGCCAGTATGCGATCCAGCAGCTCACCGCCCTTAAGCAGCTCCATGACCAGAAACGCCGAGCTTGTATCCTCATATACCGAGAACAGTGTAACAATGTTTGGATGATTGCCATAGCGTAGCATTATTTCCACCTCTTCCCAGCAGTCGGCAGATGTCGAAGCTGCAGCTACGGCTGCTTTCTCTATAATCTTGACGGCATAGTGTTTCTTTGAGGAGCGATGCTCGCACAGGCGACACACGGAGAACGTGCCACGTCCCAGCTCTTGTAACACATTGTATTCGGCATGAAAGTTACCCGGCAGCACGCCAGGCAAACTACGCGGCATGTGCGCGGCGCCCGATGTGGTCATAGTTGTCGTAATTGCCGAACCCGAGCCCGAGGAGGACGTATTGGTGTTGTGCAAGGGGCTGGTATTGTTGGAGCAGCTGCTGGGCGTCTGTGCTTCTAGCAGTATGGGCGCCACAAAGCTAAAGCCGCGAAAGATCTCGTGCGCAGAGGCGGATATAGGACCGCCTGGAGAGTCGCGTGGCGACTTGGACGTATACTCTACGTCAAAATAGAAGGCATCGTCACGTGAAACGGCCGGTATAAACGGCGGACGCACTTGCTTGCGCTCCAGACGCACCCAGTCAATGGTGGCAAAGAAGCAGTGCGCCTTTATATCTAATATACCTTGAGCTCCGGCGCCCAGACGATTCTGTGGATTGCGTTTAAAGAGTGCACGCAACAATGATTGAGCCTCGGGAGATAGATTCTCTGGCATGCCTAGTTTAGAGCGCAGTATTTGATTCATGGTCTCTTGCCGTGTTTGTCCGTGAAAAGGCAAATTGCCCGTCAACATTTCATACATAAGCACGCCAAAGGACCACCAATCGGCGGCAAAATCATGACCTTTACGATTAACAATCTCCGGCGCCATATACTCTACTGTGCCGCAAAAGCTGTAGGTCTTGGAACCATCTAAAGGCTGCTTGGACAGACCAAAGTCTGTTAATGCTATATGCCCGTTTTCATCGAGCAGTATGTTCTCGGGCTTTAAATCCCTATAAATAATGCCTAGCGTGTGTAAATGGTTAAGTGCCAAGGCCAGCTCTGCCAAATAGAACTTGACATCCTCCTCGGTAAACATGACCTCTTTGGATAAGCGCGTAAAAAGATCACCACCACGCAAAAAGTCCAAAATCAAATATAGCTTCCCGGGCGTCTGGAAGGCATAGTGTAGCTTGACAATAAACGCATGACCCACATCGGCCAAAATTTTGCGCTCATTGGTGCTGCGCACACGGTCTTTGACCTTAAGAGTGGCCTTTTTGAGCACTTTCATGGCATACAAAGTGCCCGCGTCCTTGCCTATGATTTTGCGCACAAGAAACACTTTGCCAAAACTGCCTTCGCCCAGGACGCGCAGCAGCTCAAATTGCGAGGGATCGGCCTTGTCATGACCTTCCTTGATGACCTCGCGCAGCTCGAATTCGTTCTCACAATCGAAGGTCATCGGGCCGCTGGCAACATTTGGCGCACAATATGACTCGGAATCGCTTAGCTCCATTTGTTCAGGCATATCAGTGGTTAAAGTGGCCACTGTGCTGGTCTGGATCACTGGACTCACGTCTATGGTATCCGCTATTGCCGCTACCGTTGGTGGTGTAGGTGTTATATGATGCTGCTCTAAGGCAGCCTGCAAGGCGGACTGTTGCTGTTGCTGCTGCACCTGTTGCAAATGTTGACGTCGCTGCGATGACGTCGCCATTGTTACTCCCATGCTTTCCTCATCGGTGGGCGTATGCTCCATTGGCGTTACAGCCAGACTACTGCAACCGGAGGAGGTAATCTGCATACGCTGGCGTAGCTGCAGTCCCATTGCAGACGCGGCAGGCGGGGCATTATCCAATTGTGCATTGTTGTTATTGCTGTTGCTGGCGCTGCCCGCGCCAACTCCGCTGCCACCGTTGCTGCTGCTGCTGCTGCTGTTGTTCGTGACATGCGTAGTTCCGCTCAGTTGTTGCTGCTGTTGCTGTCTCAGATCCTTGTTAGAGTCAGCCAGTGGCATGACTGTTGCTGCCCCGTTGGCGTTCAATTGCACGTACACGTTTTTAGGCGTTTTGAGGCTTGTTCTTATTTATTTATTTGTTTTTGCTTTCAGCTCTTTCCACAAATTCTATAAATTTTTTATTTTTTTTTTTCACGACTTCCGCCCAGCGCACTACTAACGCTCTGGTCTCGGTTTCACTGGAGCTGGTAGCTGGCCAGAGGCGAAGTGCAAGGTGAGCGGAGCCTACAAATTGGCAAGCGTAGGCGCTAGCTTTGCTCTGCTCTCCTCTCCGCTGCTCTGCTGCTTTTCACTTTTTGGCCAGCGCTTATGTTTGTTTGTGTCGTGTGTGTGTTTGCTTTCGCTGGGGGCCACTGCTGCTTTAAGAAAACTTTTTGGTAATTATTTTTTTGGTTTCAATGCATTATTGCCACGCTTCGTTTGCTTATCACTATTATTTACACTTTACACAAATTAAATTTTAATCTACGTTTTTTTTATCTTTTTTTTTGCCCATCAACTACATTTATTAACGAGCGTTGTTGTTGCAATGCGTTGCGCTCGCTCGCGCTCTCACTGTCATACTTTCACGCACCCACACAAGCGCAGCTAGCTCGTTGCAGTGCTGCAAAATGCTAAAGTCCAGCAATAAATTCACGGCACTAGCATTAGACAGCTGACTTGATGTGCGCTAGATGGCGCTAATGTATTAGCGCTAATACACTGGCGTCATCTAGTCTCAAAGCTATATGACAGTAAAGTTAAGTTAGCGCTGAGTGTTGGCACACGCTAGATGGCGCTCAAGCTTTTTGGATTTAAGTTTGGCTGTTACGTGCAGGCACTGGCTTTTAACAATTATTGTAACCTTGACCTAATTAAGAAAGATTTTGTGTGAAAAGTTAAACTTGACGTAGACTTTACTGCCTGTGTCAAAAATGTGAAAAAAACAAGTATATAGAAAAGCTTAATCCATATACTGAGCCATTTTTATACGAGTGTAGCTAATTATATTTTGCATCTAATAATAAAAACATAGTTATTTAAGTTAAGATTCAAGTATAATACTACTACACTACATTATAAAGCACAGAAACAAATTGGAAATTAATATAAATAAGCAGTGGTCCTCGTATAGCCTAAAATCTTACAAAATACATATAAAAAAAAATATTGTACGCAAACAGTTAACTATGACAAGTGATAAGAAACTAATAAAAGTACACCAAAAAATAAAATATTTTCAGAAGGGCTTAAACTGACATTCATAAAAGCTTGCGCTCTCCAAAGATCCCTCAGGTGCTGCATTAGATTTGTCATTAAGGCAATACCAACTGTCATAGTCAACAATAAATTTTGGCACATCCCACACCCCCCGTACTTAGGCACACTTTTGGTTATACGCCTAAAATTTAATACAACAAAAGAACGTCCGAAATATTTACATACATTATTTAAAATATAGAGTAATCCAAAATGATTTGAAACTGGCAGTCCCACTGCTGGCATTCCCATTATGGGCGTGTATAGGACCTCTTCACTTTCCGCAAGTGCCCATTCACAACGGCCTCACTCAAGACCCTCGCTACATCACGCTTGAAACAGATCTCGTTGCAAGCTTCATGATCACCATTTGTTAAATATTTTCGAATTGCATTTGGCGAAGAGCCGTTCGGATTCGCCAAATTGTCTATAGCCTCTATGACGTTCAAGTACAATTTGGTTGGTCTCGTTTTTTCATCAGGCCCCAAGGCATCAGCAGGCGGCCGAGTTCGCTTCGCGTTTCCACGAACCTTCATTATCCCCTTAATTTTCGTTTTGGCGTTTGTTAAGTTCTTATTCTTATTAGTCACGCCTTTTTTGAGACAACTTCTTAATAGTTTTCCAAAACGCTCTTCTTCCGGTAGCTCGCGATCATTTTCCTTTAACTGCTTCACTAAGGCCTTCGAGGAGGAGCGTGTGACTCTGGTTACTTCTCCTACGCATTTCAGAATCACTTTGCTCCTGGGTGTCGCCATTTCATCTTTATTTTCATTTGGGCTATCTTGCGTTACGGTTCCATCTATCTCTTGATTATCATCGTCTACGCCATCATTAGGATTATCTTGCGTTGCGGTTTCATCTATCTCTTCATTATCCTCGACGCCAGCAGCGACAATTTCAATGTCACTTTCTTTCTTCAAATCCATCTTTATTTTTTTATGGGATTTAACAGATATATGTATATACTTTGTGTGCGCTTGAAAAATAAAATTTTTTTTTTAAGAAAATTCAAAGTTTTCCGATTTATTTACTTTTATAAATATTTACTTACTTAAAATTATGTCCGCTTAGTTCAGCTTCTGAATATGTTATGATTATTTTACTCTGCTTTGAAATAGATGAAGGCTTGAAGGCTTGAAGTCAAAAGCAAAGCCAACTGAGTTGTAAAATTTTAAAAACATTCCTATAAGACGTAGGAAGTCTGCCATAGCCAGCAAATCATTTATTAAGTGAATGTGACCACTCTGTCTAAGTGTCTGCCTGTCCGTTTTTCAGAGATGGTAAGAGCTAGAGCAACCAAATCTTCGCATTAGATCGCTTGTTATGTTACTATTATTATAAAGCTCAAATAGGTATATAATGTAGCACCTCAAAAAAAAAAAACCCGAAGTTTTCTTATTTGAAGTTGATAGCAAATACTTGGAGTCTGCCTGATAGCTAGCCGGAACGACTAACCCTACTTATTGGTAGAGCACGTATAGTCCTAAATACACTGACTGTTAAAGGCATCCACCGGAATATGCTTTTTTTTAATCTGCCCATAAAACATGCACCAGAGAAATGGTTCAGAACAGAATGCAGACAGTCAAGCCCCGGCTGCGGTATGCGGTTAGTCCCGGTTTCGAACCGGAACGCAAGTTGTTCGGTTCGCAGTTCGATGAGTTGGTAGTCCTTAAGCTTTAACTTTTCCTTTGAATTTCTTTAATTTTTATTTCTTAAAGCTTAAATGGGTTAATCACACCAACTGCCAAGCTGACATATAAAATATTGCGACTCATACCTGATCGAACTCGAACTCAAACTTCTAAGAACATGATGGAGCTGACACGTTCATACCTGTTGCAGCTCTCTGTTATGCACAATGGTAATAACAAAAACAATGTTAAAGTCAAGCTTTAAAAATACGGTACTTTTACTGCTTTTCAGTTTTTTGAACATTTACCAACACTATTTTGTTGGGTCAGCAAAGTACCTACTCACACAGTGGGCGCAAATGAATAAATGGTTGGTCATCTCGTTGCGTGAAGTCAATAAAAAACTTTGAGAGGCAGTCACTTTCACGGTCCAAGTTCCAAACTGACGGTCCATGCGACTGACGTTCATTAAGGCAACAGATGGCAACCAGAAGTTTCGGGTTGATGCCGACCGATTGATTTTATCAGAACCTTTGCTATCTTGAAAAATGTATTCTTGGGTATGGACTTGGCGATTTTTAAACCCAATATCATATGTTAGAGATATATTTAGTTCTTGTAAATGCATTTAATATAGAGAAGCAGGCATCAGAGATCCTTCAAAGTTACCTTGATTCGTTCATCTGTCCGTCAGCCTTACTTTTTTAACGCTCCAATTTTGGCAACCAATCTTTTAGACTAGATCCCTTATTATGTCATGAAAAAACACGTTTATTTATTTTTCGATATCGGAGCAACTCGATAATGAAAATATTTAAAGGCACAGCTACTTTAACCAAAGTCAATAAAAAGTTTTCTAATCACCAGGTAGGTATGTTTTGCTGTATTACTGCAGGCAGTAGCGGATCCACGGGGGGTTTTCGGGTCCGTATCCCTCCCCCACAAAGTTGAAAACATGGGTTGAAAGTCTTTTGCGAGCTCTGATATATACACGCTTCAAAGCGAAGAACCTTCGCCCCAAGACCAAATCCTAGATTCGCACCTGACTGCAGTGTATCTTAAAGTCGTCCACGCTTGACTTTAAAGTCCGGCATAGTAGCCTATGGGCGATCGTTCCACAGCTTTACCTTTTATGAATGTCATATTAAGCCTCCATAGTAGGTTCCAGTTTGTACTTGGAAACCTGAACTGCATCATTAAACGCAATTTAAAATTTTGGCGCAACCAAAAATCTTGAAAGTTTAATACTTTTATCGAAACATTCTAAAGCAAAATTTTTAAATAAAGTACGATTGTTTACAATTTCCACAAAATACCCCAGCGAATTCAAATCTATGTTCTTGAAGAATTCCATATATACAGATTGAATGGGTCTAACCGAAAATTCCGGCTGTACCGACAACGATACTGTGTTTCTTTAACTCTTCAAAAATAACTTATCCAAAAAAATTTGTATAAACACAAATTGTACTCACTTGGTGCATATTTGTAAAGCGCAGCGATAGACGGAGACAATACTGACAACAAAATGTAGAAACAGGGCAAAGATTAAGCCACAGGCGGCGGAAACTTCACTATTCGCATTCATAAGATCAAACTACAATGGGATTACGCAGTTAATAGTTACAAGTTTACACTTAATGTAGCCGGCGTACACTCACCTGTGCCTTCTCCTCGGCCATGCGATTGAGGTCACGTGAAAGTCCCACACCCGAAATGGCCAAAGCCAATGTGCTGGTCGCGATGCAGACCAAACTTAGTGCCAAAAATGCTGTCTGCGTCTTGCGCATGCTGACCACACCCAAAGAGCCGGTAACGGCTGCTGTTAGCCCTGTCCAAATGCCACAGCCGGCCATGGACAAGGCCGCATCACGCACGATTAGCAGTGAACCGAGTGCCACCAATGATATGGCCAAAACCAATTGAAGCGTGCCCAGTACTATCTGCAATGGAAACGCCGAGCAGCATTCATTACTGGCACGATACTTGCGGCGCAACTTGGCCGACATTGTGGAACCGGCGCCATCTTCGCCGCCATAGCCGCTGCCCTGACTGCTATTGCCGCCCTTGTACTTGATGAGTTCCGGCGGAAAACGTTGCTTCTTGCTTATGCGTGAATCAATCGTGGACTTGACTGCGCCGGCCGGCAAATGGCTGCGTGTGGCCATGGCTTCCTCTAGCTGCTGCTTGAACTCTTCGTGTGTGATCAGCTTGGGGGGCTGCTTGATATCGCCATTGGCCAAGCACGCATCCGTGGCCATAGCATTAGTGAGCAGTGTGGCTGCAGCTAGTTTAAGCGGTGCCTGTGGCTTCTCATCATACACGGGACTCGAATAGATGTGACTTTGTGCATCCAAATGTTGCTGCTGCTTGGACTCGGACTCAGTGTGCTGCACATGCTCCTGCTGCTGCTGCTGCTGCTGTTCCTGCAGCATGGCTATTTGCGAATTGGTTAGACTGTCGTTACCAATATTAATATTGTTGGCAGCATTTGTGGCATTTGTGCTCTGCTCTATAGTTTCCACCTGCAGCAGCTCCTCGCGATTTAGACTGCGATCCACAATGGTATCCAAGCTGCCTGTGGTGGAATCATGCGAATCTATGGTACGTGCCGGAGACGCGGAATGACGTCCATTAAAATCGCTGCTTGGATTGTTGTTAGGGTTGTTGTGGTTGTTGCTTGATTCTGTCATTGTTTGTGGCTTTCAGAGGCTCATTGGCTTGCTGTAAATAGAAGAGCGGGGGAAGAGGTGAGAAAGCAGTCAGAAAGAGCTCAAAGAGAAACTATTTAAAAATTAACTATAATAAAATGTGTTTTAATTTTTTACGCCCACTGTGCGAGTAAGAACTTTTCCGACCCAACATAATTGTCGGGAGCAGAACACAACAAACGCATAACATACATATAGCAAACAAATAACTAAATACATTCAGCACATTTGTAAATGCACTTGCTGCATATCTCTTTATCACGCTCCTCGCTTTGTTCTACTGCGTTAGAACTCACTCAAGCGGGAGCTTTTATTTGTTACTCAATCTCTCTTGCTTAAGACGAGCTTTCGTATGCAGCTGCTGCTGCATGCGCTAGCTCTAAAACACTCCAAACAGATCACGCAATAAAGACACACGTGTGTATTAATTATATCGGCTTTATTATTTAAATCAAATCTTTTTTATAATTTGGCCAAAGGTGGCACAAAATAGTGTCTCCTCTAAACATTTGGTGACCCCGACGTGATCTGTTTGGTTTCGGTTCGCAATATTGTTACAATTCGGTACACAATAATTACATATTCGCGTTAGTGGTGCAATTCGGTATCATTAAACATTTACAAAAACATATTGGCAGCGGCTTTTGGCATAATTCGGTGTCAAAGTCCATACTCAAATTATTTGTGCAAAGTTCGTGCAAATTACAAACATTTACATATGTACATGTGTAGGCATACGCATATGCTTACACAATACGGTTTCGCTTAATACATAAACATAAAACTTATCTTCGCGTGTTATGTACATCATCATACATACATCATACAGTGCAGTGTCGCATGTTATGTACATCATCATACATACATCGTAAAAAGTACAGCTTCGCATTTTATATACACAATCATATATAAATCGTATCATATACAGTTCTGCATGTTATGTACATTACCATACATACATGCAAGCATAAAATAAACGCGCTAAATCTAACGGACTTTGAGGTCTTTGACCTGTTACGCAACTGTGCAAATATTTCGTCAGTGTCTAAAAAAAATATAAATCTCTGAGCATAACCTCAGTTTTATACATAATTTACATCAACTTTATTGGCTTTGCTACTACTATAATATTGTGCATCGAGCAGTGAATTAAACAACATTCGATAATGGCTGAAAATACATCGGACTCAATAAGCGCTGAAACATCAGCAGTTAAAAATGTGCTACCGTCAAGTGATATCGCCTTTCTTAAAGCCAAAACTAACTCGATATTAAGGCAGTTAATGGCAATGAACGAAAAATTGTCTACAGAGGATTTGAGCCATTTCGACGAAGCTGACTTGCAGGTTCGCTTAAAGTGCGTTGAGCGTATGAGCGCTGATTTTGATGGCGCACAGTCTAGCCTTGAGAAGCTAGATTTTTCGGAACTCAATAGCGATGCACGAGTAGACTTTGCCCAGATATACTGGAAGGTTGAGTCTACCCTCGTCCGCGAGCTTGATAACCAACGCAGAGCTGCCGTTTCACATTCTACTGCTATGCCATCCAACACTGATGACCACAACATTACATTTAGGCTTCCAGCGCGGAAGTCTCGCTTGCCAGAGTTGCAGCTACCACGTTTTTCTGGCGCTTACATAGATTGGCCTGATTTCTATGCTATGTACAACACAATCATTGGCAATGACGAGGATCTCAGCAAGGTGGAAAAGTTCCAGCATTTACGAGCTTGTTTGGACGGCGCCGCGTTGGACACAATACGTTCGCTTGAGCCAACTGAAGCGAACTACGATAAGGCGTTGACATTATTAATTAGTCGATTTGATAATAAACTTCTTCATTTCCAGGCACACGTACGGTCTATATTTGGTTTCGCAGGTGTTGAGAAAGGATCTGCCAGCAGTTTACGGGCATTGAGCGACAGCATAAATTCACATTTACGTGCACTGAACACAATGGCAACAACGCAGGAACTTGCAGACGGATTGCTCATCCATCTCATCGCTTCTAAACTGGATCGCAACACATTTGAGAGATGGGAAGAGGCCTTGCCAACGAATAAGTTGCCTAAATGGGACGACATGTCATCGTTCCTAGAGAAGAGGTGCCGCACTATGGAAAATTTGGAATGCGCTACGGTAAACCATACACCTAGCCAGCAGGTGGGCAAAACCTCAAATAAATCGCAGCGTAACACTTTTATTATAACAAATAACAGCTCAGCAGCATGCACATTTTGTGATGCCAAAGACCATTATATATCAAGGTGCCCACGATTCTTAAGCCTGTCTCCTAACTTACGTTATAAAGAACTAAAAAGATTGCATCTTTGCCTAAACTGCCTGCGCAAAGGCCACAGCTTGCAGCATTGCAAATCAGGGCACTGCAAGCACTGCTCGGCAAAGCATCACTCGTTGCTACATATGGAGGCAAATGCCTCACCGATTGTTTCACAGCCAACATCTATTATCGCCACCCAATCTCAATCTTCGGCTACGCTTGTCTCAACAACTTCGTCTCCACCTGAAACCATTAAAGCCAATCAGACCGATTACGTGTTGCTTGCTACTGCCATCGTATATATTCAAAATCGTTCGGGCGTCTGGGTACCATGCCGTGCGTTACTCGACTCCGCATCACAGCTAAATTTCATCACATCCCGTTTTGCCAATCAGCTTCAGCTTAAACCTTATCGTGCAAACATCGCCATATCAGGCATAGGGGAATCATCTCTCTCTTCTGATAAATCGGTTGATATTTCTGCTCAGTCTTACAATGCAAGCTATCGTGCTTCTTTCGCTGCGGTCATCACGCACACTATAACTGACTATCAACCGCACTTTGATATAAATACAGCTGATTGGAAAATACCAAACAACATTTCTCTTGCTGATCCACTCTTCTATAAGCGACAGCGAATCGATTTACTTTTAGGCGCAAGTCTATTTTTTGAAATTCTTTGCATTGGGCAAATTCGCGTAGCAAACCAACTACCATTGCTCCAAAAAACCAGGCTCGGTTGGATTGTGTCTGGTAGCCTGTCCGGCACGAAGGACAAACATTTAGCGTTGACCACACTGAAAAAGGAGCTGAGCCCGCAACCAGACAACGATGACTTGTCTAAAATCGTCAAACAATTTTGGGAAATCGACAGTTGCATCGGCGCTTCGCCATCTATATCAGATGATGATGCTTTATGCGAACAGTTGTTCCTTAATGGGTATTCACGCCTTGAATCGGGTCAATATTCCGTACATCTTCCCGCAAAAACCAACTTTGATGCTCTCGGAGACTCATATGATCGCGCTTTGCGTAGACTCAAAACTCTTGAGAACAAACTCGCTAGAAATCCCTCGCTAAAGCAGCAATATTCAGCATTTCTGCAAGAATATATAGACTTAGGTCATATGTCGCTATCATCTAAGCAATCAAGTCTTCCTCAATACTTCTTGCCACATCATTGCGTCCACAAACTGGATAGCACAACAACAAAATTACGCGTTGTCTTTGATGGCTCAGCAAAATCCACATCAGGTTCATCATTAAACGATTTATTGCTGGCAGGCCCATCCATACAACCAAAAATATTCATTACGCTACTTCGCTTTCGTTTTTTCAAAGTTGCATTATGTGGAGACATATGCAAAATGTACCGCTGCGTCCGTGTGACTCATCCTGATGAGCTGCTTCAATGCATTCTCTGGCGGGACAATCCTAAGGACGATGTCAAAGTGTATACTTTGGATACAGTGACATACGGCACAAAGCCTGCTGCATTTTTGGCTATCCGCGCCATGCATCAGCTAGCCTACGACGAAGAAGCTACTCTTCCGTTAGCATCAAAAATTATTCGCAGGGACTTCTACGTCGATGACCTCATCTCTGGCGGTGATACTATTGAGGAAGCCTCAAAAATCAGGCGAGAAGTAAAGGAGCTGTTACAAAGAGGCCATTTTCCAATTCGTAAATGGTGCTCCAACGAACCAGCTGCTCTCGAAGGCGTCCCAGAATCGGATCGTGAGCAACTGCTCAAATTTAATGACGGCAGTGACATAGCCAAAGCACTCGGATTGGCCTGGAATCCAAGCTCCGATAATCTTCTATTCAACTTCACACATATCTTGTCAAATGGGCCAACCACTAAGCGCACCATTTTATCAAGCATTGCTAGATTCTACGATCCACTCGGACTAATATCGCCAATCATCACCAAGCTCAAGATATTTCTTCAGGCCTTGTGGAAAGAGAAACTGAGTTGGGATGAATCTTTGCCTCAAGCCATGCAATCAACGTGGACCGATCTCATATCCCAGATCTCGACAGTTCGCTCGCTTCAATTTCCTCGCTTTGTCATGCTGCCTCACGCGACATGGGAAGTTCATGCATTTTGTGATGCGAGCATATCGGCTTATGGTGCATGCGTTTACGTCCGATCTGAGCTAGCTGGAACCTATACGTCACATCTGCTTTGTTCAAAATCAAGAGTGTCTCCTTTAAAAACACTCACGATACCCAAATTGGAATTAGCAGCAGCACACTTACTTGCTGAACTCATTGCCAACATTGCTCAAAGCGTACCGTTCACTTGCGCCTTTCATTGTTGGTCAGATTCAACTATAGCACTTTCCTGGATACGTGAATCGCCATCAAATTTTAATGTTTTTGTATCCAACAGGGTTGCACAGATCCAGGAGCTAACAAAAGGGATGACTTGGCACCATGTGCCTTCGCAGATGAATCCAGCAGATATCCTGTCACGTGGTTGCACACCACAAGAGCTCTTGCAATCAAGTCTCTGGCGTCAGGGGCCCTCTTTCTTGTGCTCATGCAGCAACAATTGGCCTGCAAGCTTGGAGCCTATCGTGGACCTACCTGAAAGACGCCGCCATGTCTTGGTTCTAACTAACAATCAGGATATATCATTCGACTGCAAATTCCAAAATTCGTTTGGAAAACTCCAACGTGTCTTCGCATATATTTATCGATTTTTACTGCTTAAACGTAAGGACCAGCCACGCCGAACGGGACCCCTTACAGTTGAAGATATCAAAAGCGGAACACTCTTACTCATCAGAGCCATTCAACAGGTGCATTTCACTGATGAGTACAAATCATTACTCAACAAAAGGCAAATCTCACTAAAAAGCAAGCTGTCATCACTCAATCCTCTTATAGACTCGGAAGGAGTAATTCGAGTAGGCGGACGACTTCAAAATTCATTTCTTGACTACGATGCTAGGCACCCAATGCTGTTGCCAAAACATCATCCAGTCACCCATGCGATCGTCATGTTTTTTCATCACAAATTTCTACACGCTGGACCGCAGAGTTTGCTTGCTGCTTTAAGGCAGAGATTTTGGCCCATTGGAGGGCGCAAAATCGTTGCCTCTGTTATCAACAAATGTATACGCTGCTTTCGTATGAAGCCTAAAGTATACGAACACATTATGGCACCATTACCAGAGCATCGTGTACAACCAAGTCGTGCATTTCACACTACCGGAGTAGACTTCTGTGGGCCATTCTACTGTAAGGCTGAAACAAGAAACAGAGCGCCCATAAAATGCTACATATCGATATTCGTCTGTTTCGCAACAAAAGCATCGCACTTGGAAGTAGTAGAAGACTTATCAACACCGTCGTTTATCGCCGCTCTAAAACGCTTTATCAGCATCAGAGGCAAGCCAAACGCTATTTGGTCGGATAACGCGACAAACTTCATTGGAGCGAAAAATGAATTGCATGAGCTGCGACAATTGTTTCTTAGCGATCCACACAAAAGCGATCTTAATGACGCATGCCAATCTATTGGGTTGACTTGGCACTTTATCCCACCGCGATCGCCACATTTTGGTGGCTTGTGGGAGGCTGCCGTCAAAGCAGCCAAATATCACTTCTACCGCGTCATTGGAACTACTGTTCTAACATTCCATGAACTGCGAACTCTTGTATGCGAGATATCTGCCATGTTAAATTCACGACCTATTTGTCCCATTTCAGAGAATCCGGACGACCTCGAGGTACTAACGCCTGGGCACTTCCTCATTGGCTCAGCGTTCGCCACAATCGAGGAGCCGGACGTTACGCATTTGAACACTGATCGTCTAAGTCGCTGGCAACGTGTGTGCCAAATGCAGCAAATGTTTTGGCGCAAATGGAGCACAAGCTACTTATCGCTTCTTCAAGAGCGCGGCAAATGGCGTTCTTCAGTTCCAAACTTGGAACCGGGTGTCATCGTGCTGCTAAAAGAAGACAACATTCCTCCGCTAAAATGGCACCTAGGCAAAATCGACAGCGTCATCCCTGGCAAAGACGGCGTTGTGCGAGTCGCAATCATCAGGACTACAAACGGCTTAATAAAGAGAGCTGTCAACAAAATCGCTGTTCTGCCCTTGGAGACCACATCGGTTGAAAGCGTGACCCTTTCAACGGGGGGTGCATGTCGGGAGCAGAACACAACAAACGCATAACATACATATAGCAAACAAATAACTAAATACATTCAGCACATTTGTAAATGCACTTGCTGCATATCTCTTTATCACGCTCCTCGCTTTGTTCTACTGCGTTAGAACTCACTCAAGCGGGAGCTTTTATTTGTTACTCAATCTCTCTTGCTTAAGACGAGCTTTCGTATGCAGCTGCTGCTGCATGCGCTAGCTCTAAAACACTCCAAACAGATCACGCAATAAAGACACACGTGTGTATTAATTATATCGGCTTTATTATTTAAATCAAATCTTTTTTATAATTTGGCCAAAGGTGGCACAAAATAGTGTCTCCTCTAAACAATAATAGTGTTGGTAAATGTTCGAAAAACTAAAAAGCAGTTAAAGTAGTGTATTTTAAAAGCCATAACAGAGAGCTGCAACAGGTATGAACGTGTCAGCTCCATCATGTTCTTAGAAGTTTGAGTTCGAGCTCTACCAATTTGTAGGGGTAGTCGTTTCAGGCTTGCTATCAGGCAGACTCCAAGTATTTGCTCTCAACTTCAAATAGGGAATCTTTGGGTTTTTTTTTTCTTTTGAGGTGCTACATAATATAATAATATTGGCATAATAAGCGATCTAATGCGAAGATTTGGTTGCTCTAGCTCTTACCATCTCTGAAAAACGGACAGGCAGACACTTGACAGAGTGGTCACATTCACTTAATAAATGATCTTCTGGCTATGGCAGACTTCCTACGTCTTATAGGAATGTTTTTTAAATTTTACAACTCAGTTGGCTTTGCTTTTGACTTCAAGCCTTCAAGCCTTCCTCTATTTCAAAGCAGAGTAAAAAAATCATAACATATTCAGAAGCTCAGCTAAGCGGACATAATTTTAAGTAAGTAAATATTTATAAAAGTAAATAAATCGGAAAACTTTGAATTTTCTTAAAAAAAAATTTTATTTTTCAAGCGCACATAAAGTATATACATATATCTGTTAAATCCCATAAAAAAATAAAGATGGATTTAAAGAAAGAAAGTGACATTGAAATTGTCGCTGCTGGCGTCGAGGATAATGAAGAGATGGATGAAACCGCAACACAAGATAATCCCAATGATGGCGTAGAGGATAATCAAGAAATAGATGGAACCGCAACGCAAGATAATCACAACGATGGCGCAGACGATAATCAAGAGATGAATGGAACCGTAACGCAAGATAGCCCAAATGAAAATAAAGATGAAATGGCGACACCCAGGAGCAAAGTGATTCTGAAATGCGTAGGAGAAGTAACCAGAGTCACACGCTCCTCTTCGAAGGCCTTAGTGAAGCAGTTAAAGGAAAATGATCGCGAGCTACCGGAAGAAGAGCGTTTTGGAAGACTATTAAGAAGTTGTCTCAAAAAAGGCGTCACTAATAAGAATAAGAACTTGACAAACGCCAAAACCAAAATTGCAAAACCCAAGGGGATAATGAAGGTTCGTGGAAACGCGAAGCGAACCCTTCCGCCTGCTGATGCCTTGGGACCTGATGAAAAAAAGAGACCAACCAAATTGTACTTGAACGTCATAGAGGCTATAGACAATTTGGCGAATCCGAACGGCTCTTCGCCAAATGCAATTCGAAAATATTTAACAAATGGTGATCATGAAGCTTGCAACGAGATCTGTTTCAAGCGTGATGTAGCGAGGGTCTTGAGTGAGGCCGTTGTGAATGGGCACTTGCGGAAAGTGAAAAGGTCCTATGCACGCCCATAATGGGAATGCCAGCAGTGGGACTGCCAGTTTCAAATCATTTTGGATTACTCTATATTTTAAATAATGTATGTAAATATTTCGGACGTTCTTTTGTTGTATTAAATTTTAGGCGTATAACCAAAAGTGTGCCTAAGTACGGGGGGTGTGGGATGTGCCAAAATTTATTGTTGACTATGACAGTTGGTATGGCCTTAGTGACCCGTGGGGGAGCGTTACAGAGCTACAACTTACACATGTGGAAAGGTATACACCGCATGATGGTACGGCCTATGGTCACATATGCATCCCTTGTGTGGTGCCCCAAGACGCAGCAAAATGTGGCCATTAAGAAGTGCAGCAAGCTTCTAAGACAGGTATGCCTATCCCTATCGGCAGCTATGCGTTCCTGTCCAACAGCTGTCATGGAGTCAGTCCTTGGACTAACACCACTGCACATTTTTATCAAAAAGTCAGCCATGCAGAGTCTACTACGTATCTAGATCGCATCTAGACTCTTACACTCTTACATGACACTGGTCATGCCGCACTTCAAAATTCGCTTCCTGACGTATCGATCTGCTCTAGATCAGATCTTATGTTCATGGATTTATCTCACAACAAGAAAACCTCCGGGGGCAACAATGGTTCACGGATGGGTCCCAAACTAAACAGGGTGTAGGTGTTGGAGTCTCTGGACTCAACACCAGAATGTTTATTGCAATGGGTATTTGGCAGAGCGTCTTTTTAGCAGAGATTCATGCCATAGAGATCTGGGACTATCATCATGGACTATCCCCTCCAGGATGGTTAAAGAATGCCATAATTGCCTCCAACTCCTGTCTTCCCTAAGCCGAGTCTTGCTATGTTGGGTACTTGGACACTCAGGAGTAGCTGGAAACGCGATCGCTGATGATCGACTGACTACATCTTCTGCGCCTTTAAGTAGTATTGGTTGGTGCACAATTAAGACCATGGTAAACAAATGGGCTGCAGCAGAACATAGCAGATACTGGCTCACCTTAGCGGGGCTGCGACAAGCAAAAGCGCTTGTCAAACCTCTGTATAAGATCAAGACAAAAGGTCTTGGCAGAGGGGACTTAAAACTCCTGGTAGCATACCTATCTGAACACCACACTGTAAGATATCCTCTACAGAAAATGGGCCTATCGGATTTTTCAGAGTGTCTCGAAGACGATGAAACCATCTGTGACTGCCCAGCGCTGGTGTGGGACAGAGCCTGTCACTTGGCAAAGGAACCGATCTGTCCTTTCCATCCTAGGTCAATACCAACAAAAGACCTACTGATATTCATGCGGAAAGCGGAAAGTCTTTTGAATTGATTTATGGGTACGGTACAAAAGATCTTCCGGTCGCAGTGCGAGGAACCCAGTGAGGGAAAAAAAAATGTACTTCAATTCTTAAAAAAATGTTTTGTTTTACCATTCAAGAAGTTCTTTCCTTCTTGTCATTAGAAACAATAAAATTTTACAAATACATTTTTAAATAAAAAAATATGGTCACCTTGACATTTTGCTATAAAACATACAAACACTCAGACACGCTCCCACAGTTGAATACATACATTTATTAACCGGTTAAATTTGTTGCCAATTGTTAGAGGCAGCTCGGTACATAACTCCCCGTACCATACATAAAGCCTTAGTATTAAAACTTTTTCTTACCCATGGGCGATTTTCTTTATAAGGTGAACCACATCATGAGTAAAACTGACTGACCATGTCACAAAAATTAATCGAATGCACTTCAATTGTAATCCAATGCATATCAGATTTGCATATGCTTCATAACTCTTATAAATCAAGGGTGTTCAATATATCGAATATAAGAATGCTTTTCAAGCTGCTAGACTAGTTCTAGTTGCTTTGAGAAAACATATTTCTACAAAGTGTATGTCTTGAAGAACTAAAGTGTCATTCTTCTAGCTTTTTTTTTTTTTGAAAAAAAAGAGAGACGTTTGCATTCAAAGATATTTATCGCCTCATTTTTGAAAGTTATCGATCTTTCAAAGAAAAAGTGTGTACACTCGCCTTCAAAGTAAATGAAGGAAAGTTAGCTTCAAGCCAGCTGTCATAAAAATGATCGATTAAAATAGTTGCTTTCATTTTGAAAATTCACGCTCTACATTAAGGTAAGCAAGTTTTTAAACACACCTTAATAAAAATATCTAAGCTCTTTGCATATCGTTTGTGTTTATTGCCAGCTAATTTTCACTTTCAATCATTTTCATGTTTAATCACTTCATTTCCCGCAAATTGCTTTAATTTTTTTTTCCAACTTATCGATTAATGTCAATTATTTTAATTGCAAGCATTTCGCCTTGACAGCAATTAGACATAATGCATAAAAAAGCATAAAACAATTGAAAACAAGATTTGATGTGAAAGAAAATATTTAATGCAAACTGAAACTGAATTTCAAACTTGAACGACTTTGCTGGCATTTTTATTCAATTTTGACCCAAACGTGTGTGTTTTTTTTGTTTTTTTTGCATTAATGCCGATCGATTGAAAGGCAGTCGAAAAGTTGAAAACTCGCTCAACCGCCAAACCAGCAAACCCCCCTAACTACCAAACCACCAAAACGCCAAAACCGCAGCAACTTTTGTTAATATTAAAGTCAACTGAGAGCAAAAATCAAATCAAGTTAAAAAAAAATCAACTCTAAAGTGCAGTCAAAGCGTCGAAGTCGCTGTCGCAGTCGCAGTCAACGTCACAGTCAATATGCAAGCAGCGACAGCTGCAGCATGGCATGAAAATGTCGATAACTTTACAGAGTTGCATTTTTTAGAGCAACAAATTTTAAATACTCTTGCACATAGGACTTTTTTTGAAGAGAGCGATATATTTTTAATTCGAACCAAATGGAGTGTCTGTGATCAAGAATGGAAATTTTGGTGAAAGTTAAGAGATTTGGTTTCTGTATATGCAGAAGATAAACCATTTTTTTTACGCAATTTTATGCTCTATGATTAATTGCCTTTCCGTCCAGCAATAAAATAACTATTTAGATATTTGTACAGCAAACGAAGGTTAAAAAAATACGTCTATTGGCAAAAAATACTTAATGGATGAAACATTCAGGTATTGTTAGGGACCTTGTTCTAAGTCTAAAATCGAGTTTTCGTACTTGTGGATAGGAGGCGTGGTAACGCCATATCTTTTATGCAAATAAATTTATCTATCAAACAAGTCACAAATCAAGATTGTAGGTATGTTGGTTCAAGCACAATGCCTTTTTAAAGTTAAAAGTTGGAAATTATGTTTGGTGTTTTTCGAATAATTTGCAAATATCTCAAAATAGGTAGGTTTTTTCGAAAATTTTACCCATATATTTTTTTAAAGCAATTGAAATTATCTACAAAATGAGTCCTCCATCACTTTACTATGATAAACGGATTTCGAGCAATCGAACAAAAAAGTTGCTCATATGCGCCACGTTTGAACTACGCTGCCTACGTGCTGGGCATCAACGCAAGCAGTCGACAAAGCAAGCAGTACTCTGCTTTGTCCACTGCTTTACGCTTCGCTGCATTTTGTACTATGTAAAAATGATGAAAATTGGCGTTTGTGAGCAACTTATTTGTTCGATTGCTGGAAAACTATTAATCGTAGAAAAGTGATGGAGGACTCATTTTGTAGATAATTAAACTACATTTTTAAAAAGCTTTTAACACTATATTTAGCAAAAAATTAGAAATGGTGAACGTTTCTGAAGAAATACTTATATGGCAAAAATTTGAATGATGAATGTTGGGCACTCACTTTTAGAATTTTGAGGCAACGTCAACGTTTTTTACAATTCGTAAGATTCTAGTATCTCTCTATCTATATATATATTAGGTACACAAGGCCGTTTTTTGTGACATCAAAGGCTTCCAGACGGATCGCGCGATTTCAACAAATGAGGTATCAATCGAAAGCTATTTACACCTAGATGTGCAATAAGGTGTTATTTTTTCGATTAAATCTGTATTTTGGTGGATATCGCTAAAATAAAATTTCAATCAAAGATGGTCCAATTTCAACAAATGAGGTATCAAACGAAAGCTATTCACGCGCAGATAGGTAATTAGGCATGCTTTTTTATTAAACACATTATAATAAACATTTTGCTTGCAACTGCATGCTGAACGGTGTGTGAGAACCTCTATGTGCTCAATATGAAATTCGATTAAAAATCGTTCTTGCTTTATCTACAATCTTCATATCGCTCCTCTCTATTATTAAGTTTTCATTATCTGTCAACTGTCAACTGCATAATAATAAGTGGTGAAAAAATAATTTGTAAGTATGCCTAGAAGAACCCGAACAGACATTTTTAACAGGCGCAAGCGTTAACGAAAGGGTCCTTATACCAAAAATAAAACTTTCGCCATCAGTTAGTGTCCTTCCTTTTAAAATGCAGAGGTACCAATTTCCTATATCCTTGGCATTTGCAATGACAATTAACAAAAGCCAAGGGCAATCATTGAGCAAAGTAGCAATTTATTTGGAGAATCCGGTATTTGCTCATGGTCAGCTCTATGTGGCATTGAGCCGAGCCCGCTCTTTTACTGGAGTAAGAGTATATTATAGAAAAATCACCAAACCACCAGTCCTTGAAGGTTTCACAACTTTAAATATTGTTTATAACGAAATTTATTAATTTTACACTTTTCATTATATTGGCTTTTTTGAATGAAGACTAATAAAGGCTACAGTGTATACTATAGTCGTCATGTTCCAACTCTAAGCGGCCCACTTGTTTAGTTTCAATTTTTTCTGTTGTCTTGCATTTCCATGGCAAGCAAGTTAGCGGCAAACCAGATGCAAAGGGCAGTAAAACGGAAATAAAAAAAAAATTAAAAAAAAGAGATCCAGAAAAAAAGGAAAAACTACTAGAAAAACCGCACTTGTTGTGGCTTTTGCAGTTTTCCTGAAAGTAAAATTGCAACAACAACCGACTATGATTCACAACCAGTTCAATACGAAGACAACAATCAATGGAAGCTGCACGGTCACTTGCCGCTGCCGCTGCGGCACTTTCACTTGTTGTTGATTTGTCGGCGAAATGCTTGCGAGTCGGGGACAGAAGAACGGACAAAGCAAACGGGCAGCTAAACGCTGCACGAGTTCAAGTGGACGCCAACTGCGCCGCTGCCAACAGCTTTGGCTACACTGAAAGAAAAAAAAAACAATAGTCACGATGCTGACGTAACATTTATTAGTTATTGTAGCTTTTGGTAGAAAGCATATAAATTGTTGCTATAAGTAAGTTCGAGATTTCGTATTGAACTCTTACAAAGTTGGATTAAAAAAAGATTGGAAGCAAAAAACCCCTTTAAAAGGGAAGGAGCTGAAAATATATACCGACGGTTCAAAGATGGATGAGGGCACAGGAGCAGGCATCTTCGCTGAAGAGCTTTCGACGAAGCTCTCATTCCGTCTTCCCGACTGGTGCAGCGTTTTTCAAGCCGAGATTTATGCAATCTGGCAAGCGGCTAGACTTATTGATACCGTGGGCAAAAGTCTAAGGAACATTGTAATTCTGGTCGATAGTCAGATGGCTGAGAGGCTGCATGTTCCCTATCACGACTTCTGCCGAAGCTGCGAAGACGAGAAGGAGACAGAAAGCATCCAACACCTGCTGTGCGACTGCCCGGCGCTTCTAAAAAGACGAACCCAGTTTCTGGGCAAACCGTTCTTTGAGGATCTGGGTAGTTTGGCTTATGTGCCCATTGCAGATCTGGCTGCGTTTGTCGAATCCTCAAAATGGTTTTGTAATAGGAGAGCCTTAGGTGATTAGGGATGTCCTTCAGTTCTGATCCTCCTCCCTTCCCTTCCCCACCCTTCTCCAACTCCTTTCTTCCTTCAACACAATGGACCTCATGGTCTGTCTCTGGGTGATCTCAGTTAACTGAGCTGCCTACTTAATCTAACCTAATCTAAGTTCGAGATTTTGTATTGAACTCTTACAAAGTTGGATTAAAATCTTTTTTCGTAGTTTCATATCTGATCCTAGCTGAAAAGGGCATGAGATTCAATTCAAAACAAGCGTTTTAGGTTCTGAGACTAAATCACTGAGTTTTAAGTGAAAGAAATATCTTGGTGGCTAGCTACTTTTTCTGACCTGAAACCAATTAAAAATATTTGAGATATGATGCTTTGTAGACTCTACAAAAATTCAATAATTATAAGATACAACAACTGAAAATATGTGTTTTTATTTTCTTTGGGTAAATAGGATGGAAATGCTGTTGGCCATAAACAATTTTTCAATGACACAGAAGTGAGTACAATTTTCTATACCCTGTACTAGTGCTGGAGAAAACATCGATGATCGAAGTTTAAAATCTCTATATATCGATGTTAGCCAACAGAGATGTTTCTCCAGCACTACTAAACACCCATTTGTTGAGAGCAGAAGTGCTGGAGAAACATCTCTGTTGGCCAACATCGATATATAGATATTTTAAACATCGATGTTATATCGATGCATGGATGATCGAAGCTTAAAATCTCTATATATCGATGTTGGCCAACAGAGACGTTTCTCCAGCACTACTAAACACCCATTTGATGAGTGCAGAAGTGCTGGAGAAACATCTCTGTTGGCCAACATCGATATATAGAGATTTTAAACTTCGATCATCGATGTTTTCTCCAGCCCTACCCTGTACCGTACAAAGTAGTGCTGGAGAAAACATCGATGTTATATCGATGCATCTATGTATCGAAGTTTAAAATATTTATATATCGATGTTGGCCAACAGAGATGTTTCTCCAGCAGTACTAAACACCCATTTGATGAGTGCAGCAGTGCTGGAGTAACATCTCTGTTGGCCAACATCGATATATAGATATTTTAAACTTCGATACATCGATGCATCGATATAACATCGATGTTTTCTCCAGCACTGGTACAAAGGTTATATTAAGTTTGTGCAAGCCGAAAATGTATGTAACATACAGAAGGAGAAGTCGGAGACCCCCCAAAGTTACCTAAAATATGATTAGGGTGACTAGAGAAGTCGATATACCCATGTCCGTCTGTCTGTCTGTATGAATGCCTAGATCTCAGGGATGGTAAGAGCTAGAGCAACCAAACTTTCAGATTAGATCCCTTGTTTTTCCATGGGAGACAAGTTTATTTTATTTTTTTGACATCGGGGTTACATTATATAGATCCCATAGGGGTGTTTCAGAGGACCTCGAAAAAAAAGAAAAGTTTTAGATGGATAATTTTGTTTTTGTTTTTTGTTTACAACCGGAACTGTACCAAAATTTATCAAAATCGGTTGACTATATCATATAGCTCCCATAGGGCAGATCGGTCAAAAAAACGTTTTTTGCCCAAAATTCGTTGTTTCGTTTGTTTGTGAAGATATCGTACCCAAAATTGGCAATCAATTGTCTTTTAGAGTCCTTAAGCAATACATCGGATTTAATTGCAATAAGTGGTGCAGGGTATTCCAAAGTCGTCTGCGCCCGACTTTAACGTACGCCATTTTTAATTATTGAGAGTAAAATTCTTATTTCAGGAGCGTTTGATTTGTGATTGTTTAGTTAGATTTTGAGAACAAGCAAATGGGAGCTACACTGAGAAAAAAATGAAGAATTTTCAAACTCAGAAGCGAGTATCGTTTTTATACCCTGTACCGTATGGTACAAAGGGTATATTGTGTTTGTGCAAGCCGAAAATGTATGTAACGTACAGAAGGAGACGTCGGAGACCCCCCAAAGTTACCTAAAGTATGATCAGTGTGACTCGAGAAGTCGATATACCCATGTCCGTCTGTCCGTCTGTCCGTATGAACGCCTAGATCTCAGAGATGGTAAGAGCTAGAGCAACCAAACTTTCATATAAGATCCCTTATTAATCCATAGGAGACAAGTTTATTTTATTTTTTTGATATCGGGGTTACATTATATAGCTCCCATAGGGGTGTTTCAGAGGACTTCGAAAAAAAGCAAGAGTTTTAGATGGATAATTCGTTTGTTTATGAAGATATCATAACCAAATTTGGCAACCAGAAGTTTTAGAGACCCCCAGCACTGTACCAAATTTTATCAAAATCGGTTGACTATATCATATAGCTCCCATAGGATCGATCGGTCGAAAAAATGTTTTTTTGTACAAAATTCGTTGTGTTTCGTTTGTTTGTGAAGATATCGTAACCAAATTTGGCGTTTAGAAGTTTTTTAAAGTTCCCAAGCACTGCAGCAAATTTGATCAAAATCGGATGACTATATCATATAGCTCCCATAGGACCAATCGGTCAAAAAAACGTGTTTTGTGCAAAATTCGTTGTGATTCGTTTGTTTGTGAAGATACCGTAACCAAATTTGGCATTAAGAAGTTTTTTAGAGCTCCCAAGCACTGTTCCAAATTTGATCAAAATCGGTTGACTATATCATATAGCTCCCATAGGAACAGTCGGTCAAAAAAACGCTTTTTTTTACAAAATTCATTGCGTTTCGTTTGGTTTTGAAGATATCGGAACCAAATTTGGCAGTCGGAAGTTTTTTATAGTTCCCAATCAGTGTACTAAATTTGATCAAAATCGGTTGACTATATCATATAGTCCCCATAGGACCGATCGGTCAAAAAAATTGTTTGGTGCAAAATTCGACTGATTTCTTTTTTTTTAATTTGCCGAATAAAATATCTTTTGGAGGTTTTAAGCAATGTGTCGGACTTAATTGCAATGTGGTGGTACAGGGTATCCCAAAGTCGTCTGCGCCCGACTTTAACGTACGCCATATTTTTTATTATTGAGAGTTAAATTCTTATTTCAGAAGCGTTTTTTATTTTTGCAAACAGATATTCTTGATTTGAGATCGTTTAGTAAGATTTAGGAGAACAAGCTAAAAATTCTAAAGGGTCTAGCTGGATAAAGTACTGGAAAATGCCCGCAGCGATTTTTGAAAACTGATGATACAGTTCGAAAAATGTTTCGCAAACTTCAGTTTTTTAAACTTATCGCGTTGCGGCTTAAATTATAAAAACCTTTTTTTTGTTTAAAAAACTGCTCATTAGTTTTCGAAAATCGCTGGAGGCAGTTTCCAGTAACTTATCCAGCTAGACCCTTTAAAAATGTTTAGAAAGATTTTAATAAGAAGTGCTTTCCAACATCATTTCATGCCTTGAGAATTCATCAATTCGTTATTTGAGAATATTAGAAAATCGAAAAATGCTCATGAATGCTAGACTGAAATAATCGAATTCTTTCTGATATGAGCAATATTAATGGCAGCCCTCGTATATGTTATAAGAAATAAATAGGCAACTTACATAAAGTATCGTACATCTTATGTGAAATTTATAAGCCCACTTCACATAGGCCGAAGTAACTCACAGACTTTGTTGTACTTTATGCAAATACCCAAACTTGCCTTACTTTTTCTTTCAGTGCATTGTCATCAACACAAATTGTTTCGCATTATTTTATGCAATTATTTTGCAAAAAAAAGACGAAAAAAAATGTTTAGTTTCGTAGTAGGATTTCCTCATTGATTGACTGGCTGCCTTTTGCAGCGGAACCAAAACTGCCCAAACTTTCGAAATACATATTCATATTTATAGTAATATTTCATTTAATTTTTGTTTCCCCTTACTTGGTTTACTTGCTTTTAAGCAATTATTGCAAGCCCAAAATGACTTTGGCAACAAAATTATTTGCTAATTGTTGCTTACGAGTAATACATTTTAGAGCTTTGTTTTTGTTGGTTTTTTGTGTGTGGGGTAATTTTTGCTGTTTAAGGCACACCCCCAACGCCCACTTAGTTATCAATTAAACAAGCCAAAAGAAGAAAAAACATGCAGCCAATTTTCAATTTCAAATTCAAATAATGGCTTACCCCAAAAACGTTAAGCTAATATTATATATATTTTTTTGTTACGTATATGGATTGTCTGCCTTGTGTGTTGGTTTAAATTATGCAGCACACACTTTACTTTAGTTACATAGTGGGAAATTTTTAGACTTGCATATATTGCTTAAACAACCCACGTTGCACATGCTTCCTCAGCCTGCCACCAAACGCCTCTACACTGCGTCTAAAAAGTTGTCACTTCTCTTAACACTTGGTCTATTGTCTGCCAACTGATTTTGGATGTCTTCTACAAATATTTCCTACTGCAAATTATGCCAATTATTATGCTCGCTTGATTGTATAATTTTTTTGCTGTCTCTAAATTGATTATATAACCGCATTAACAAATAAATATTTTTTACAGCTGAAAATTATTGCCGTATTAATTTTTAGGCATTTTATAACTAGCTGGCAACTCTGTGCAGCAATCTAACAGCAGCATGATCCAAAAAGAGAGCACTGGTTCAATTTTTGTATGATAGCTATATGAAATATTGTACCGATTTTGATCAAACTCTTGTAAAAAGTGTGTAGACTAATTAAAAAAAGCTGGCGTATGTTAAAGTCGAGCGCAGACGACTTTGGGATACCCTCAAATCTGGTGTGTTGCTTAAGTACTCCAAAAGCTATTTATTTGCCAAATTTGGTTACGATATTTTCAAAACATATATTCCTTGTTGACTGTTTGACCCGACGGAAGGAACTCATAATGCACAACACCACTATAATCGAAGAAAAAAGTCAACACAACTTTGATTTTTGAACGACTTTGGCGCGGTTTTTTTGGTCTTGCCCCATTTTTGGCACGATATTCGCTAGATTGATCAGTTGTTTCGGGGTCGTAAGCATCCAAGCCTCATCTCCAGTTATTATGCATTTCGTCTTGTCAATGCCTTTTTCCCCAAAACTTCAATTTAGACATTGTGCAAATCAAAATCGAGTATCACGACCAATTACTGGACACCATAGAATGGCACGTTATAAAGAACGTCTTCTACGTCAGCAGAACAGCTGGGTTAGAGATTTCGTTAATGTTTATTCCACTAGAAGTTATGACGGGTCCCCTCAGAGAACTTTTTACTCTACCTCTCTCGCGGACTAAATGCCCTGCTGAGAATCTACAACATAGCACCCTTGATATGCTGCCTCCTATTAACTCCAGGCTCCTCCTATCTCGCGGACTAAGTGCCCTGCTGAGAATCTACAACATAGCACCCTTGATATGCTGCCTCCTATTAACTCCAGGCTCCTCTTCTCTCGCGGATTAAGTGCCCTGCTGAGAATCTACAACATAGCACCCTTGATATGCTGCCTCCTATTAACTCCAGGCTTCTCCTATCTCGCGGACTAAGTGCCCTGCTGAGAATCTACAACATAGCACCCTTGATATGCTGCCTCCTATTAACTCCAGGCTCCCCCTCTCTCCCAGACTAAGTGCCCCGCTTAGAGAATCTACAACATAGCACCCTTGATATGCTGCCTCCTATTAACTCCAGGCTGCAGCTTATTATATAAGGTAAAATGACTTCATCAACAAACTTATATGCATTTTTTAATAGTTTGCAAACAATAAAACAAAGATGATGATGTTCCAGATGCCTCCTATTAACTCCAGGCTTCCCCTCTCTCGCGGATTAAGTGCCCTGCTGAGAATCTACAACATAGCACCCTTGATATGCTGCCTCCTATTAACTCCAGGCTCCTCTTCTCTCGCGGATTAAGTGCCCTGCTGAGAATCTACAACATAGCACCCTTGATATGCTGCCTCCTATTAACTCCAGGCTCCTCCTCTCTCGCGGACTAAGTGCCCTGCTGAGAATCTACAACATAGCACCCTTGATATGCTGCCTCCTATTAACTCCAGGCTCCCCCTCTCTCCCAGACTAAGTGCCCCGCTTAGAGAATCTACAACATAGCACCCTTGGTATGCTGCCTCCTATTAACTCCAGGCTGCAGCTTATTATATAAGGTAAAATGACTTCATCAACAAACTTATATGCATTTTTTAATAGTTTGCAAACAATAAAACAAAGATGATGATGTTCCAGATGCCTCTGCATCTAGTCGCAATGCTCCTCCCACTCTTTGTTTTGCCCATAATATGCGTTTCTTCTGCGTTTTTATTACAAGATTCAAGATAGTCTTTTGTTTTTGCTGTTATTATGTATGCTGACGTTGTCATCATCGTCATCTGCATCATCATTGTTGTTGTTGTTGTTGCTGGTTGCAGATGCAGCTGCAATTGTTGCAATCGAGGCGGGTAATTAAAGACAGTTGCATGGGCGGTAACAGCAACAACAACAGCAACAACAACAGCGTCAAATTAAAATATCAAAAACTCAGACAGAGGCACGTGCAACAACAATAACAACAAATAACTGTGAAAAGCGACACTGCAACAAAAACAACGCCTCAAAGCTTGAATAACTGTGTTGTTTTAATAATTTTATAATCATCATTTGTGTTGTTTGTTTTTTCTTCTGATACCCTACACTTTAGATACAAAGGCTTTTGAGATTGGGTTAGTTATGCTGTTTGGCTAGCGAAAGAGGCAGAAAGTAAGAATAAGGAATGGAGTAGGCAGGCGATGGGTGGGATAGCTGGGTGGGCGCTCTTATAGCCGCTCTGCTAGTTAAATCTTTTGAAGAATTCGTTAAAAAGAGTCGGGTCTGCTAAGAGCAGATATGCCCCAGTTACTGGATGCATTTTCCAAGAAGTGCAGTAGTGCAGCCAAAAGGGGTCTTAGGGTTTTAGGAATATGGCTAGTTTTAGCTAAAAATGAGCAACTTTAAAGCCCTTAAAAACTATTGATTAAAGGTCTATACGCAGTTCGAAATATCTCGCGCGGAATGACAAAACTTCATATAAAAAAAAATCCCAAATGGGACATCCCAAATGGAATTTTTTTTTGTTATATGAAGTTTTGTCATTCCGCGTGAAATATTTCGAACTGCGTATACCCCTTAAAAATGAAAAACTTTGGCAAATTCCCAATAGAGACGTTTCAATGGCTCGGCATTGCCAACTGGTTTTTATGGCCAGTTAAGAGATAGAAAGAGCATATAAAAGTCGCTATGCTCGATCTCAATTTTTGCCTTGGCTTGTGAAAATAAACAACAAAAACACAACAACAACAACATCGACGACATTTACAACAATAACAGAAACAACAGTTGCATAAGCTGCCAGTGAATTTTAAGAACAATAAGCGCCTAATTACAACAAAGGCAGAGAAAAGAGAGACAGATCAAAAGAGATGATAAGATGGCGTGAGTTATTCTCTAAAACAATTGCCAGATGACATTTTTACAGCCATTACTCTTTGTTTAAAAGGTTTTATAAGACTGGTACAAATATACATACATATGTAACAAAAGTTGTAACAAGAAAGCTTTTTCGATGTTTCAAAATATAATATAATAATACAAATAAATAAGTTATTAAATTCGGAAAAAATGGGTTATTACTTAACTTTGACTTTAAAAACAAATACTTGGTCTTGCTAGAGACAATCTTTGCCTGATGCTAGGCTATTGCTTTTTTTAATGATACCATCTTATTTTTTTTCAGTTGCCTTTGGGTTACAGACCGACGTCTGTTATCGAGCTTTTTAGTTATGCATAAATAAATTAATCATACCAGACTATATCAAACTTCAAATTTCTGTACCGACTATAGAACTTTTTGCTAATAAGAGCTAATTAATGCACTCCCAGGCTGCACTCGAGCTAAAGAGTATATAAAAGTCGTTCAAGCTCCAATTTTAACACACGTCAACCGTTCAAATTGCTACACATTAGTTAAGAACTAAAGAACTGAATCATTTTTCTCAAACCATGCGCTCTGATTATCAACAAGTTTGTTGCCTAAGTCTTTTGTTCTGGCAGATACTATGATATAAAAAAACATACTAAATATTATTATGTACTTATATTATATACCATTATATATACAAAAGCCAAGCATGTTAGTAACCTACTACGCTATATTTATAAATTTATGCCATGACAATTAACAAATATAATTATTTTATTTGCATTACGTTGACATTTAAGTTGCCAAGACGAATTTTTATTTTATATGCAGACATAAAAAAACTTTTTGGTCTATGCGGACTAGTAGTTGCTCTTTAATATAATACGAATGTTATTTTTTAAATTCATAATTTTTTTTATGCTTAAGGGTAGCCGAGTTGGTAAAAAATAATTTTTTTATATTCATAACTTTAGCTTGAAATGAGGAGGTTCTTCCAAATTTGGTCGAGAAAATCGATTTTTTTTTTGTACAAAAAATGAAAGCTACAAATTCGTAGAATATGTGTATGAAAGGATTTTTCAATACGATCGATATTTATAGAAATAGAGTGTCTTGAACGCACCTAAGTCGCACACGCTGAGGGACGTTCTAAAAACTTTAGACGCGTTTTTCTCGGAACCATGTTTTTCATCCGCATTTCAAGCATAGCTCTTGATCTATTATTCCGATTCCCTTCATTTAAGCCATGTTTGAAAGGATATAATTTTTGTGTGCCTTATACTAACAATATATTGTACATGAAAAAGTGTTAAATTGTTATTTTCAAGCAAAGTGAAAGAATACAAATTTTTTTTTCGAACGTCCACATTTCAGTTAATTTTTCGTCAAAACTCATTCTGATTTAGTATAAGGCATAGAGAATTTCATTAACTTCTATAAACAAAAAACATTTATTATTTCGGTTCACAACAAGAGGCTGGTGAACTGAAATGCGGGGACGATATTCTGCGGGCAGAGGCAGACAAGAGCCGCCATTTTGAATTTCGTCGTGAAAAAAATTTCCAATTATTTTATCAAAACAGCAAGTTTGTATGTCTTTTCATCATGCCACAAATAATTCCCAAACTTCGCCTTCTTTTCGGCCAAATTTAAAAAACCTACCCTTAAGATATCAGTAATCTGCTGAAAAAATTTCAAGCTCTTAGTACGATCGATCGATTTGCTAAAAATTTCGTGTAAACTTGCTCGTTTTAATACCATGCTCTTCAAATACAAGTGTGTACATATTGAGTTTGGGCAAAAAGCCAGCTGCCGCCATAACCTAAACTAACCTACTCGAATTTAAAGATCTTGGACTCGAAATGCTCGTAAAAGAATTTCAGCTTAAAGCTTTACATAGTTTTTAAAAAATCATCTTTCAAGTCGATTTTGGCTTATGAGATATTGACGAATAACTGAAATAAGTGCCCAAAAACATGTTTTTCGAAAATATCTCGAAAACGGTGCTGGAAAAAAAAAGGTTGCCATTTTCGTGTTCCTCGACCCAAAATTACTCCAAAAAACACTTTTTTAAGAAGGTTCACTCGATGGCCCTTAAATTTGTAAGCTAGTGTAATCTTATTAGAGCGCGAGAGCATTGAAAGAGAAGAGCTTATTCTACGTTTTCTTCTCATTTCATTTTCACTCTCCTTATTTGCTGTATATTGTTAAGAGAGAGACCACCAGACCAGAGAGCTGCATTGAGTGCGCTCGAGCCTGTACGATTCTAACAAGTAAAATGTGAGTGTGAGTAGCAAACCGAAATGAGCTCGTTTAAGTGTCTCGCTCAAAGTGAACAGAGAGCTGCGGCGTTGAGTTAACTCGAGCCTGTATGATCATAACCAGAGGTGGGCAAAAAGAGAGCGTTCTGCCATAAGTGCACGAACAAAAAGTGCCCGTTTGAGCTATGGGCTGCCCAGCTCTGATCATAACAAGTAAATTATGAGTGTGAGAGAGCTTGTTTAAGTGTTGCGCAGAAAGTGAACTTTCAAAAGTAATAATGTAGGTTTGAGGAGAGAGCTTTTTGTTTTGATTGTGTGCTGCTGATTTATATACAGCTTAGCAGAAGCTCAGGCTTTAACACAAGACATAGAGAAGGTGCAGTGTAAAATTAAAATATATGAAAGACAGTTTGAGGCCCATACGCAGTTCGGAATATTTCGCACGGAATGACAAAACTTTATATAAAAACAAAAATCCCATTTGGGATATCCCATTTGGGATTTTTGGTTATATGAAATTTTGTCATTCCGTGCGAAAATTTTCGAACTGCGTATGGGCCTTTAATAAGAAAAAATTGTTGTATGCTATTATGTAGTTTAAGTTTTGTTCTCCTTCATATATACACTTTATTTTTAAACTTAAATATAAATAACGCATGAATAAAACAAAATTTTTAAGAAATTCCAATTTTTTTTACAGTGACTTAAAAATATAATTTCCATAAAGATTTAAAATTTTATGAAATTATTAAAAATTATATGAGTTATTAGTAATAACTTATTACTTATAAAAACTTCTGTAATGTGGGGTTACTCGTTCTATACGAGTACATTATGAGTTTTGCAAATCAACAGCTCAAAAAATACACAACTCATTTGTACGCAAAACACAAAAAGCTCGTGAGTGACTTTTGATAGTACAATTTATATGGAATCATAAGGTGATGTCGTGCGAACGCTCATTCTCTTGTTTAGAGCCCTTATCGTCAGTGCAAAACTTGCTGTAAACGAGTAAGGTTGGTTGCGGTCGAAATTTCTAGCACTGTGTGTTTTGTTTTCTGAACACGAAACTTAAAATACAAAAGCAAAAAACGGGCAATAGTAAACATGTTAAAATTAGACTATATGTATAATAATAATATATAATAATTATATTGTTAACGTTTAAACATATTTGAATTGTTCATTGTTATTTATTTGCAAACATCAACAAAATATATATCTATCTCATTCACATTCACGAAGCAATGCTAAGAGAGAGCTTTCCTAACAGAACAGCTTTTAATCTCTCACTCGCACTCACACGCTACATACAATAAGGGATAGCTTTTACTGACGATACCACCTTATATTATTCCACCATGAGAATTGCAAACATGTTTTGCTGAATTGATTTACATTGCTCAAAAGTTTAAGTCATGACTGAGTGCACTCAAAAATTTTTGTACTTGTTGCAGCTCTCTGCAGCACACACATAGGTACATTCACATGATGTACCCCAAAATATTTTACACTCTCTCTCTTTGGCTTGTAGTAAAGCACTGCACAGTAAATTTGAGTACCGCATACGGCTGTACAGTAGAGTGGAGTTAGCAATCAGTCATACAGACTATATAACTATATTATGTAAAAAATTTAATTTCTTTTTTTTTTATCAGCTACCACAGCCCAGTCCCAGTCAGTTGATATTACCGAATATTGATATTTCTTTAACATTCACGAAAAAGTTCATGAAGAAAGTATTTAAAAAAGTATTTTTGAGTTGCAGCAATCTCTTTTACCAAAGCTGGCTAATTTTACGATCTACATCGATAGTGCCATTCCTCTAGTACTTATAATTGTTATACATAATGTACCCCTTACAGGGTATAAAAATGCAGACAGGCGCGTCAGTAAATAACAAGTAGGTACTACATACCTACAACAATCGCAGTCACAGCATGTGGCATGTTGTCTATGGAATAGTCTTTGCAGTTTAATTTTATGCAAGTATTTCATATGCAATTGCACTAACAACATAAATAGACACATGGTACAACTGAGTGAGGTTAACACCCACGGACACACTCATTTGCAGTCAACTGCACTCAATGCGTGCCATGCAGTTGAAATGTCAAAACATTTAAGTCCCACGGATTGGTAGCAGAGAGTCAAAGTCAGACAGACCCAAAAATACATATAAATATAATTTTATCATTCATTCATTCATATGAGTATTACCAACAAGACTAATGACAATTTGCATTGTTTATTTTGAATGTCTCATTGTTGTTATTTTTCTTTTTTTTTTGGCTAATACACTTATGTCGTTGTTAGTTTGCTGCCTTAGGGCAACAATGGGTTAAGTTGTATCTAACACTGCTTTTAGCCTTCAAATATATTTCGACTTTACTCTACTCTATGGTATACTGTAGGAAAAAAAAAAATTGTGTATTTTTCGTTTTGTTTTCTTAAGGAATTTAGTACATGACTGTTAATTTGGCCAAAACACATTCGTCAACATGTTGTATACGTAATGCTAAAAAAATATAAATAAATACATAAATAAACAACACATTTTAAGCCGTACAACAGCTTTTGAACCTCTTTGAAGATTGGTATTTTAATATTTTTCTTATGAAGAAGTAGACTATACTATATATAATATATATAAAAATTTATATACCCACGTTATAAAGCTATGGACAGCAGAGGGTATCCCCGACTCTATAAAGCATATAAGTATATACTTCAATGTAGCCATGTTTGTTCGTGAGTGAAAAGAGTAAGGCCAATATAAGCAGTTATCGATAACAAATAAATGCGAAAATTCCGCACGAAATGTCAAAACTTCATATAAAATAATTTCAATCCCAAAAAAGGGAATCCTTTTTTTTTATATGAAGTTTTGTCATTCCGCGCGAAATTTTTCGAACTGCGTATAGGCCCTAAGGGGAGAAACCATTAACGCCATTTCCTTTTTTTGCAATTCGGCCAATGAAAACTCAAAAGATCTTTTTTCTAAAGACGAAGTAAGCGCCAAGCTTCATTTTTGCTGGAATATTTTTTTTTTTTTTGTCTATAATTGGAACAAGGTCAAATACTGCCCCGGTTACGCCCAAATTTTACAAACGACTACAACCTTGTTTATTTTAGTCGATTTTTGCAAAGAAATTTGAAATGCGGCAAATTCAATGCAATAAACTTGGCTTTAACCTTCTAATGACATAAACTATACGGATGAAAGGGAAGCTGCGGGTTTTTGGCTGTTGCTTAAAAATCAAGTATTAAATATTTTGTAGCAATTAATCAAAAAATAATAATAAAAGACATAACAAAAATTCCGTAAAAAAAAATAGCAAAAAAAAAATAAAATCATTAGCCAAGTTTGCTGTTCTACCTGAGGCAAAGACAGCAACAAAAACAGCGACAACAACAATAAGCTGAAAAAAAAAACAAGTACTGACAATTGAAATTCCAAATAAAATATTCATTATATAAGTCGAGTCAACTTCAATTTTGGCACTGCATTTGACATTAGCAAACGGCAAAGTTGACTTTGGGCCAAAATACAGAAAAATAATAAAAATCCAAACCAGTGCCTCTAAAACTGTGTGCAATTGTATGGTATCGCTTTGATTTTTTGCTTCTCAAATATACGAAATGTATTTGTATAAGACAGTGGCGTAGAGCAGAAGAGGAGCTTAGTTAATGACTTGAATATAAACAAATGACTTTTACTAATTATTTGTAATTATAGGTATACTACTACTACTATTTTGGCCATTACAAGCGTTTATCGGTCTTTGCCGCAGAAATTATCCTACGCCTGCGGTTTCTGTCCTGTGCTTGCTGGCGCCAATTGGCAATCCCAAGGCTACGAAGATCTTCCGTTGCCTGATCTTCCCATCGCAGAGGGGGGCATCCGTGTCGTCGTCGACCTCTCTGTGATTTCCGCTCGAATACCTTCTTGGCTGGCGCATTATCATCCATTCGTGCAACATGACCCAACCAGCGCAGACGTTGTAGTTATATGCGGCGAACTAGTTCAGTCGTGTTCAGTGTCGCCGTATAGCTCATTCAGCTCGTGGTTCATTCGAATACGAAAATCACCATTCACATTTATCGGTCCAAGAGGATTTTTCTCTAGAAAGCCCCTAAAATCGCCTTATTAGATGAAGACAATGTCCATGCTTCAGCTCCATAGAGAAGCACAGGTATGATGACGGGTTTGTAGAGGGTTATTTTCGTGTGTCGAGAGAGGGCTTTACTCTTGAGCTCCTTACTTAGCCCAAAGTAACACCGCTTAGCAAGCCTAATCCGTCGACGTATTTCCATGCTGACGTCTAGGTATAGGTATAACGTAAAGCAAAGCACCAAAAATAGATATACAGGCGTGCTCCGGTATCCGAATCAGAATAATTTATGCTGATTCGTTTTGAATCCGAATGTTTGATGCTCCCATTTCCACCAATCCGAATTTTTTATGTGCTTTGAAACCGACTGCTTTGTTGCAAGTGGAATGAAACCGAATCGTCAAAATAGTATTAAAAAAGCACAAATTTTGAATTGAAGTAATTTTTTATATATGCCTTGATATTCTTAGATTCTATTTATGCTAACTTTAATTTGCATATTAGCTGCTAACTATTTTTAATATTTTTTTTGCTGACACAACCCAAAAATAGCATGCACAAGCCAAAACGAATTTTCGTTTTGTTTGTACATGTGTGTGTATCAAACATGCACACATGGCCGGTAAATGAGACAGGGTTGCCGCGTTACACAAATAAAATTTCCCTTGCAACAAAAATAGTTAAATCGTGTTTAAATTTAATAAACATTGTTGCTAAATTAATATTTTTGTGAAATTTTATTTAAACAATAAAATAATAAATAACTAGCTATATAAAATGAAAATGAAATGAAAACAACATGTACTAATAAAAAGGTGCACAGCTACGGCAGCCATGTCAGCTGTTTTGTATCAAACAAAAAACCATTCCGCGCCAACCAACACAATGTAACTACATATATAATCAAAAGAATTTAATGCTAAAAAATTATATTTATTGCAGTGGAAAACAAAAAGCCGCGAGTAGGACATGATTCTTTTATTATTTTACGCCTTCTTTTAGCTTCAAAACAAGCAATTGAGAAATAAATGGAATTTTTGCAATGTTTACAATTTTTAACAAAAAGCAGTCAGCTGGTTACACCACAACATATTTGAATTTATCGATAATAACGAGGGAAATTTACAAATGTATCGAAAATAAATAAGGAAATTATCGACAAAAAATTCTGATTCCAGAGCACGCAAATCCGAATCCGAATAAAATTGTTCGGATTGAATTTTTCTGATTCCGGAGCACGCCTGATAGAGTATCTTCCAATATGCTTCCGCACAGCCCCTGTACTTATCGTAATTTCAACATCGTAAAAAACAAAATCTTTTCAAAAAGGAAGAATGCTATTCGGTCAAAGTACACTTAATAAGGATTACATGAGCAAGTTACAAATATAGAAAAAACTATAGATTCGAAAGAAATATCCCTATGCGCCTTTATGGACATAGAGGGTGCCTTTGACAACGCAAGCCATGAATCAATGAAGCGCGCCCTAAATAAAATGGCAGCAAACCCATTGTTAATATACTGGATTCACCAAATGCTACAAAAAAGGGTGATAACAGCTGAACTTGATTATGTCTCGATAAGTGTAAATGCAGTCAAAGGATGTCCACAAGGAGGTGTATTATCTCCACTGCTGTGGTCTATCCTAGTTGATGATCTGTTGACTGCCTTAACACTAGAGGCGTCAAAGCCATAGGCTATGCTGATGACATTATAATCATCATAAATGGTAAACATGACATTATCGTTGTCGAGCATATGCAGGATGCTCTCAAAATCACCTGGGAATGGTGTGACAAGGAAGGGCTGTCTATCAACCCAACCAAAACTACCATTGTGGCATACACAAAAAGACATCTAAATAACATTGCAAGTCTATTTATAAAAGGTACGGAGGTACCACTTCAGGATAAAGCCAAATACCTCGGCCTAACAATTGATAAAAGGTTGTCATGGGAACGTCATCTAGATAATACAATACAAAAGGCCACTAAACAAATATGGGCCACAAGACAACTGCTAGGAAGAACATGGGCTCTTAGCCCCAAAATTTCATCCTGGATATACAATCAAATGATAAAACCTTCAATACTATATGGCTCAGTCATATGGTGGAAAAAGGTAACTCAACGGCTGGCATGCCTTGGCATTACTGGAGCAATGAGAACAACACCCACAGCAGGTTTGGAGGCTGTTCTTAAGAACAGAAGCTGCTAATGAGGCTGTAAATCTTTACAAAATATATATTATAAATTTAAAGAAGGGTATCATAAAGGACACCTGGAAATTCTAAACTGGGCCAAAGAGGCAAAGCAAATTGCTACTTTCAACAACCAGATAGATCCAGTAGTTAGCCCAATAAAAAACTACGAGATCTTCATACCCACAAGGGATGAATGGGTAAATAACTCAAGTTGGGTGCAGGATGACGCCCGAAAATGTTACACAGATGGCTCCAAAACGAAAGAAGGAGTAGGTGCAGGGGTAGTCGGTGCCCGCTGCCATATGCACATCTCTCTATGTGAAGACACAGCAATATTCGATGCTGAACTGTTTGCGATAAACTCTGCAATTCAGAAACTACTAGACCGCAATGTGCAAAGAATAAAAATAAATATTCTATCTTATAGCCAAGCGGTACTCAAAGCCCTCAACAATTACAAATTTATGTTCAAATCTGTCCTGGAATGCCATAACAACCTAAACCTACTGGCATTCCATAATAAGGTAAAACTTATTTGGGTGCCTGGGCACAAAGGTTTTGAAGGTAATGAAGCAGCAGATACACAAGCCAGAAAAGCGGCGGAGGTACTCTTCACAGGACCTAGCCCTCATCACAAACATAATAACAAAAAATACCAGAAAAGAGGCAAAAACCTACTGGGATAATCTGGAAGGACTCCGTCACTCCAAAAAATTCCTTCAGTTCGACTCAAAAAAGGGCGCAGAAGCTCTAGAATTCAATAGAAGAGATCTACGCATTCTTTGCGGTGCCCTTACTGGCCACTACCCATGTAGATACCACATGGCCAAGCTAGGTCTATTGGATACTGTAACTTGCAGATATTGCAATGAAGAGGAGGAAACCATGGAGCACATATTTGCGAACTGCCCAGTTATACATTGGATGAAGACGACTACAAAATCCTATCACTAAAGGGAATAACTGCCTTCGCCAAAAAAAAGACCTACATGGGGGGGGGTTAGAGGGGAAATTCCCCCCGGGCCCGGACTTTTTTCTGAGGCCCGGTGTAATTGCTGTCGTACTGACTTGATTCAAGCTAAAGGTGTAATAGAGGGCCGGTACATTTTTCCCCCGGGCCCGGATTTTCTCTCTACGGCACTGCTTACACCCTTTTCACATCATACATAATAAGGATACGCACTTTGTCAAACAAAAACTTATATTAAAAAATATCTGCATTTCTTACCCATTCAAAACATTTGCATCAAATCAAAATGATGTTAAAGATTAGCTCTCTGCTCTCCAAAAAGTAGTTAAAAGCAAAAGATTTAAAAAAAATGGAATTTGGTTTTCTTCTTAAAGGCCCATACGCAGCATGCAAAAGTTCCGCACGAAATGTCAAAACTTCATATTTAAAAAAAAATTCCCTTTTTTGGGATATTTTTTTTATATGAAGTTTTGTAATTTCGCGTGAAATTATTCGAACTGCGTAGACCCCTTTACATTGGAAGAATTTTTCTAATAGTTATGCATCCAGTAAGACTGCAACCAATTCTTCTATTATTTTGGTTTTAAATAAAAGATATAAATAATTATATACAAACGGTTTGAAGGAATTTTACAACCAAAAAATTGCAAAAAATTTTGTTTTTGTAACTTTTATTTGACAAAAGACAACTTTTTAACATACCTACTTATTATTAAGAAAAACGTAAGCTTTCGATTTCTTCTTTCTTCGTCAATCTCTACTTTCGAGCCTGAAAAATATGACTTCCGTCATAGAAGTATTTTAAAAATTTCGACCCCCCTAACTATCTACGTCACTGATAAATGGTGGATATGGCCAATCTGGTTAAACAACAATCATTATACGCACTACAATAACAACAGCAACAACAACAATCGGCGGATTGTGCACAATTAAGGCGGCAAGGTCGTCGGCGTCAACGACAACGTCAACGCCGACTGCGACGTCAACGTCGACAGCATTAAAGGCAAGAAAGAAAATCGTGTGCGCACTCCCCTCTCTCATAGAAATTAACATTTGAAATTACTTAATACAAAATAATTACAGCAAAAAACAAAATAACAACAACTTCAGTTCACTTTGCAACAGCTACGCAATGAAAATCGAAAACAAGTGCAACAAACTTGGCCAACTTTTGTGCAGCTGGACAACTAGCTAGATGCCTCAGGCACGCACCAAGTCCAATCATGTCTAGTTGCCGAGCACAAACCGCATTTGACTAGACCAGCCAAAGACGAAACGAACCAATTCAATTTAGTTCAATTGAAGCCGGGCCAAGAGCACTTACTCTTGGCCAGTTACTCATAGTACTAGCCAGTTAACCAGCCAATTTCGTTATCATAACTAATAACATTTTTGTTGTTGTTTTTTTTTTTTTTTGTTGCTCCGGTTATGAAATTTTAAACGCCAACGGGCTGTTAATGGTCATTAGAGATGGACACGTGATAAACTACCAAGTAGTACGTTAGCCAATTATATTGGTATATTTTTATGCAATTTACGTGAAATTTTTCTAATAATTAAGTTATTATTTTTAACAAGCTGGTAGCCATTTTTCCAAAAAAAAAGATTGCTACTTAATGACTCAAGTACGCCGTCTTGCTACACAATTGCGTTTAAATGACACTGCTTGTTTATGTAAAGTCTAACAAGCAGTGCAAAATGACTAACAGGAGCGTTTCCATTAAAAAAAAGCCACAGCTGACCAAAGAAGCTTCTCTAATGCAAAACATGCTTATAAAACGTTACCAACTAAATCATAATTTTGAAAAAATCTGTTTGAGGAACAATAAAGTGCACGCAACGATAAACATTAACAATGTCAGTGTTAAAAATAAAATGCAAATTTTTTAATGTTTTTTTTTTAGGGCCTATACGCAGCTCGAAATATTTCGCGCGGAATGACGAAACTTCGTAGAATCCCATTTGGGATTTTTTTTTATAAGAAGTTTTGTCACTCCGCGCGAAATATTTCGAGCTGCGTAGATCCCTTTAGGAGAAAAAAAATTTTTAATAAAGGCCCATACGCAGCATGTAAAAATTCCGCACGAAATGTCAAAATTTCATATAAAAAAAATTCATTTTTTTGGGAATTTTTTTTATATGAAGTTTTGACATTTCGTGCGGAATTTTTGCATGCTGCGTATGGGCCTTAAAATTAAAGTAATTTTTTTTTCCGAAATTTGTCAATTTTAAGCCTCCCTACAGCTAATGCTACTTTTGCCAAACCCATTCAAGTTTTTTCTGTAATTATTGTACAATACTCTATTTTATGTTTTGGTTTTTCGACAAAATGAGCCTCGTTGAGTAAAACTTTGACTATATTAAAAAGATACTTTTATCTAGTACTTGCTATTAAAAAAAACATCAAAAGCTTGTCGAAAATTTAACTTCTATATACTCAATACCAAGATGATTCTTTTGCGGAATACGTTCAGAGGAACTCGTACATTTTACGAGAATAATTAAAGCTCCCAACCACAGAAAACAAATTCGGAATAATTTTGGTGGTAGTGCTGGAGAAAACATCGATGATCGAAGTTTAAAATCTCTATATACCGATGTTGGCTAACAGAGATGTTTTTCCAGCACTTCTGCACTCGTCAAATGGGTGTTTAGTAGTGCTGGAGGAGCATCTCTATTGGCCAACATCGATATATAGAGATTTTTAACTTCGATCATCGATGTTTTCTCCAGCACTTTTTGGTGTTACAAATTTGGAAATAAACAAAATCTTTCATTATCAGAGTTTTTATGAAAAGTATTTATAAAAATCGGCAGAATTACCCTTATATATGAACCATTTTCAAATGCTCTGTTCTATATTTAAAAACTTTGTGAATGGTTGAAGGACTACAAGGAGAAGAATGTTCGAACAAGAGTACCAGTTAAAGTATTATCATCCTAGTTTAAACGCTCATCCCATAATATGTCTTGGGTTCCAAGTACAGAACACTTTTCCAAGCGCAAAAATTACTTCAAACAGTTTAGGGAATAAAGATGGCTATACCAAAAAGCTAAAATCCTGTTTGATTTGATTGATCATGTCTCCGTTCCCAACCTATTTATAGACTTTCCGTACATTCCAAACCAAAGAAAAAGTTAAATTGGCGTAATAAACTTTAAAAAAATGATTTTCGGAAATCGAATGCTTCGTGCTTTCAATTTCACCAAATCGAATTTTTCAAGTGGTTTGAAAGCGAATGTTTTGCTGCAAGAGAAATTAAAACGCATTGGCAAAATAGGTTTAAAAAAGTACGCATTTTATACTGAAACATTTTTTAAAATTTTCTTTTATATTTTTAGATTATATTTATGCCAACTAAAAGTTATATATTTATTGACAATTATTTTAAATTACTTTTTCTCTGACTCAGCCCAAAAAATAGCATGCACAGCCAAAACTATATTTTTTTTTTCGTTTTCGTGTATGTGCACATAAAATGCACGAACACATGACGCTAAGTGCTACAGGGTTCACAGGAAAATTTATCGAAAAAATAAGGGAAATACTTATGGAAATTTATTGATAATAAAAAGGCAAATATCGACAAAAAAAATACGTTTTCCGGAGCACGCAAAAACGAATCCGAATACAATTCTTCGTTATGATTTTTTCGTTTTGCGCCTTTTTTATAGGTAGCTCATATCATTACTAAAGACTGATCCAGGCGCACGAATCTATGATCATTTAAGAATATTTTCTTTGAGTGAGCCAAACTTATTTTTTAGATATAGGCAGGTAGGTAGGTTAGGGCGGCAGTTGGAACTTAGCGTCCCAACTCACTTAGGCCAAGAATAGGCCCACTGTGATACCGATAATGGATATAGAATAGACAGAAAAAATTAGGGGAATAGGAAAAGTGGAAAGTGCACCACCATGGCTTTACTTGGGATTCGAACCCACAATCTCTGTTTTTAGATACAAATATTTCAAAATTCAACCACATTGAGCTGTTATGCTCAGTTGCCAGAGAGAGTGAGTAGTACTCTCACGATATCATCTCTATTAATCGAAACGCGTAGGCTTCAAAAGACTTTCTCAGCTCACGCCTAGCACATCGTTTATATTTTGGAACTTGATTTGAGGTTTTTCTCTTCTTATACTATTTATGTTTATTTACCACATTTCGTGGCAATCATTAGTTACGTCTTGTTATTGCCCCCAAACTGCACCAACTGCCAGCTCTTTGGCCAATCAGCAAGTTTTCCGTTGGGATCAACTAGTTGGGCAGTTAAACGATTTTGAAGTGTGGATGCATCTTTTGCCGCCTTTCACTTTCAATTGGCAATAATGCAATATGCTTCTACAATGTATTTTAATGGGTAATGAAGCTAACTGAGAGGGGCACCTCTTAACACAAAAAAAAAAAAAAACTTTCGCTACAATGCAGCTCAATTTTTCTTTTTCATATATTGTATTTCCTGCAATCGTTATTTAATTAATATTTATGAGTTTTATTCAATATTTAAGGCAATATATAAAAAAAAACGATGAGAGTGCAAGAAAAAGATATGAAAATACGAAATATGTTTTAATTTTTAAGCAATTGCTGCACCGGAAAATCTTTTTATTTAAGGCCCGTACGCAGCATGCAAAAATTCCGCACGAAATGTCAAAACTTCATATAAAAAAAAAATATCCCAAAAAAGGGACTTTTTTTCATATAAAACTATATATAACTTCATATAAAATAAAATATCCCAAAAAAGGGACTTATTTTTATATGAAGTTTTGTCTTTCCGCGCGAAATTTTTCGAGCTGTGTATACCCCTTTAAGCTGTACTCAAACTTAGCAATAAAATTTATGTTTCTGAATGTTAGCTCTACAACAGAACTCTAACGCTCAAGCTTTATCAAAGGCTCAAAATGTTTCAGAAGAATCGTAAAAGCTTTAAAGATGAACCAAATGCGAGATGATCAAGTAGAATCAGTGAGCTGAGATTTCCTGCTTGAAAAGCAACGACAGAGAAGAAGAAGAGAGTAAAGTCTGCGAAAAAAAAATTTCCTTTGAATACCAAACGCGACTACATATTTTTGGGACTAACGAAAGAATTGCTCAAAATATTTTTGTCTATTGGTTATAGGAGTAACACTAGTTAGAATTTTGTTTGAGCCCCGAAGACACTAGCTTTCTTAAATCTTTTTCTTAAATCTAGATATTTTGGAATATTTCTTCTTCAGAAGAATTGCGTGCAGTTTAGGATGCTACTCAGTTGGTGTATACTAGATTTATGAAAATTACTTGAAAGTGTAAATGCTCTCTGTTATACATATATCTAGATTCTAGAAGAGAGTAAAGTCTGCGAAAAAAAATTTTTCTTTGAGTAACAAACCCGACTACAAATTTTTGGGACTAACAAAAGACTTGTTCAAAATATTTTTGTCTATTGGTTACAGTTGGTTACACAAGTTAGAACTAAGTTTAAGCCCCGAAGACACTAGTTAGTTGCCTCTTCTTAAATTAAGATATTTTGGAAATTTTCTTCTTCAGAGGAATTGCGTGCAGTTTAGGATGCTACTCAGATTTTTCGCAAGGCCATGCGTGTTGGGTCTGGATCCACGGGGGTAATTTTCGGGTCCGGACCCTTCCAAAAGTTGGAAAAATGGGTTGAAAGTCTTCTTTTGCGAGCTGATATATATACACTTCGAAGTGTAGAACCCCCCCAAGACCAAATCCTAGATCCGCACCTGGTCTGGTGTATACTAGATTTATGAAATTTATGTAGAAAGAGGCAGCCCATAACTTCTTTATCATAAGCCAGTCTTCTCGTATGAACAGTGCCGTCGAAAGCGGAACCAGTCAGGGCCGGAGCTGGTAGATTTTCTTCAGTTTTCTTTTTAATAACAGTTTAATTTAAAAGCGCCGCCAGAATCCAAGCACTGAGTATGAATGCCTAGATCTCAGACATCGTCACGGCTAAAGATAACAAATTTAACCAAAGTATGCGTAATATCCTCACGTTGATTCTTAACGCCATTTTGACTGTTTCATCATAGGAAAATCTTGACCACTCTATAAGAATAACAGCTAAAAATCACCTACTGATCCCAAGCTTTGAAACAGAAGACTTGGCAGAGATTCTACTTCTAATTGCAATAAGAACATATGTCAAGATCCAGCCGATCGGAACAGTATATCATAGTGCTGGAGAAAACATCGATGCTCGAAGTTTTAAATCTCTATGTATCGATGTTGGCCAACAGAGATGTTTCTGCAGCACTACTAAACACCCATTTGATGAGAGCAGAAGTGCTGGAAAAACATCTCTGTTGGCCAAAATCGATATATAGAGTTTTAAACTTCGATCATCGATGTTTGCTCCAGCTTTAGTATATCATATAGCTGTTATACGAACTTGGAAACTATCGGCCGAAATTAAAGCCTTTTTTTTGTGTATGCTGTCGTCATCGTTAAATTTTGTTTTAAAAACCTATTGAAGCCAATAATTTTGAAAATTCTCTAGCTTTAATTAAGTTTATATGATAGTTTTCATAAAACAAATCTTTAAAAGAAATCGTTCATAATGTTACAATTGTCAAGATGGACTAGATCGGACAAATCGTAATATCATGTTTATATGTCGCTGCCTTTAGGAACTCTTCAGAAAACTTGAGCAGTTTTAAATTTTTAAATATTCCACACAATTACGCGATGTTTCATCAAAGTCAAATAGTTCCCAAAGTATCAGTGCGCAATGTTGGGCCTTGTTCCATAGGTAAATAAGATAGAGTCATCGAATTTGGTTTGTAGACTCATATGGGTGTGACGAACTTTAGCTCTTTCATCCAAGTCTATCCATTCCAATACCTCTTTATTGCAAATAATATGCAGCCGTGCTCCGGAAAACGTAAAAACCAAACCGAACAATTTTATGCGGACTCGTTTTTGGCTGCTGCGGAAAACGAATTGTTTTGAAAAATGTTCTTCCAAGAACATTTTCGTCCAAGTCTATCCATTCCAATACCTCTTTATTGCAAATAATATGCAGCCGTGCTCCGGAAAACGAAAAAACCAAACCGAACAATTTTATTCGGATTCGTTTTTGCGTGCTTTGGAAAACGAATTTTTTTTGAAAAATGTTCTTCCAAGAACATTTTCGTGAGAACGCAACTCAGCGCCTCTATATCGAAGCGTATACAAAGTATGGGCCAAGTCAAAATTTTTTTTTAGGAATTGGATTTTAAAATGCTTAAGATCGTTGTTTGGACCGGTTCATGCAGTTAAAAATTTGGCCATAGCAACGGAGAGACACTGTTAACACCAAATTGGAGCAACTGCAACAACAATGTGGCTCTCTGAAAACAAAAGTAGTTAGCCACAATAGTAAGCCAAGTAGTAGGCCAAGTTGTTGCTGTTGTGGTTGCTGTTGTTGTGTAGCATACATAAATTGTTCATAAATACTTTCCATTCTGTATGTTGTTGTTATTTTTGTTTATTTTATTTTTTTCGTTTTATGGTTTACCAAAATTGAGTTAACTTGAGTTGAATGGAACTTGGAGCTCAAATTTTGTTAGCCGCGTTTTGACGTGGCCAACAGTTAAATGACAACAACAAGAATAATAACAACAAGTTTTTTGCATTATCAGTGTAATATACTTGCCAAAATTAGGAAAGATTCTTATATTTTATAAGCCGAGCTTGCTGCAATTTTCAGCTTTTCTTTTTAGATTTTGTATGAATGCAGCTTAAAGAATGCCGAAAATAGTTTCCATATATTGTTGTAAGTGAATTCTTCTGTAGCGACAAATCTAAAGTGTTTCATCTCTTTAAAGCTTTAAAAATTCCATAAATCTTTCTTAAAGCTTCAACATGAAGACACGGAGAATAATATCGTCAAACAACAGTGCAGTCTTCTGTGCTTAAAATTTTAATATATTTTTCCATCTGTTTAAACTCTATATCAACAGTTGCAGCGATTTTCTTCAAAGCCTTAAAAATTCCATAAATCTTTCTTTCTTCATTATGAAGACACGTAGAATTGAATTTTACATTGTCATACAAAAGTATGACACTTTTGTTCCTATATCCACTTTTGATCCTATATCTGGCGTTCGAAAAAGATGCCTGATTTCTCCCTTGCTTTTCCTAATCGTTCTGGATGATGTTCTCACAAGATCTGTAGACGGATGCCGCAGAGGCATTCAATGGAATCTTAGCGATCACCTTGAAGACCTTGATTACGCCGATGACATATGCCTAATGTCATCGAAGCATTCTGACATGCAGAAAAAGCTTGATGATCTGATGGAAGAATCCAATAAAGTCGGTTTAAAGACTAATGCTGAAAAAACTAAATCACTTAAAGTAAATGCGGCGGATCTGAGTAGCAGTTTTAACGTGGTAATTTCCACCATCCAAAACGTGAACAGCTTCACCTATCTGGGGCGTGTTGTTTCTACAGACGTAGGTGCCGCAGACGACATACAAAATAGAATCGCTTAAGCTCGCAGTACGTTCGCTCAGCTGTATAAAGTATGGAACTTCGCATCGATTTCCATACATACAAAGCTGCGTGTCTTCAACTCTAACGTCAAATCGATTCTTTTGAATGGATGTAAAACCTGGCTCATGACGAACTTGCTCGCAAACAAATTGCAAGTATTTGATGCGGATTTGGTGGCCCAAAACAATCAACAACACAGACCTTTGGGCGAAATGCAAGCAGTTACCCATACCGACAGAAATAAAGCAGAATGGAGATGGATTGGCCAAACCCTTCACAGAACAAGGGTTCTGGGTTCAAGGTTAACAAGCGCTCGAATGGAACCCGCAAGGTAGCAGAAAGAAAGGACGCTCTATATGTACTTGGAAGCGGACACTCGAGAAGGAACTTAGGTCTACAGGCAAATCTTTTAAGGAGGTCAAGGTCATCGCGAAGGATAGTAGCCGATGGAAACGTTTTGTAGAGGCCCTATGTGCCACCGGGGAGAACAGAAATTGAGAGAGAGATACAAAAGTACAATCTTCAGTACTTATAATTTTGGTATATAAATCTATATGTTTAAACTCAATATCGACAGTTGCAGCTGATTCTCTTCAAAGGTTTAGAAAATACACAAGCTTTTTTGAAGACACGAAGAATTTGATTAAATATCTTCAAACAAAAGTGTTAATGGGCAATGGAAGCGAACATAAAGCCTCTTCTTGCCAAATGCCAACCTCACCTTTACGTGGTACACCCTAACTATCACAAACGAGGCTTTGACGATCGAGGGTGCGCGATATATCCCAAAGCCCGGCCTGGAGGGCAGCTGGCAGCCCCAGCACCAGGATCGGATGCAGTGGCCTAAGCAGTCGCTCATCTTAAATACACACCATTAACGAAACGACACAAAAGTACAGTCTCCTGTGCTTAATTATACCTTTGTTCCATTTTTTCATCTCAATATCAACATTTGCAGTTTCTCTTTATGAAATCACGCAGAATTTAATTAAATCTCATTACACATTCTTCATATCCTGCGATCCCATTTGGGATCCCATTTGGGTTTTTTTGTTGTATGAAATTTTGTCACTTCGCGCGAAATTTTTCGAACTGCGTATAGGCTTTAAACAGCAAAATATTATTGTAGGTTAAAGGCCCATACGCAGCATGCAAAAACTCCGCACGAAATGTCAAAACTTCATATAAAAACAAAAAATTGCCTTTTTTGGGAAATGTGAAAAAAACTCCCTTTTTTGGGACTTTTTTTTATATGAAGTTTTGAAATTCCGCACGAAATGTCAAATCTTCATATAAAAAAAAATTCCCTTTTTTGGGATTTTTTTTTAAATGAAGTTTTTACATTTCGTGCGGAATTTTTGCATACTGCGTATGGGCATTTAATAAAAAAAATTTAATGGATGTTCTTAAAAAATCAGGAATCCTAACATTTACACAAGGCGATTTAAATATTATTTGATCTTCTACTTTTTAGTTTATGGCATTTTGTTGTCTTATCGATTTCCTTTAGATGTTTTAGACCTAATTATAAAAACTTAAAATCGATTTTATTCGCTTGCAATTTAACAACAGTTTGACAAGCACCGGCTGCACAGTTTTACTTACATTGAATGCTGCCTTAATACTTTATTGTGTGTTTGTTTTATATACAGGTTTGTAGAGCCGCTCCTTTGTGATTTTGATGTTATTTATAATAATATTTCTCAGCTTGTCTCTGTATTTTTTTATTTTTTTTAGTTTCTTGCGTGCAATTAAAATTTAACAAATTCCATTTCACTTTAGCACAACAAAAACAACAACAACATAAAAAAAAAACCAAGATAATCACGCACGTTACTCTGAAGTTTGGGATGCTGCGCAAAGATGACGGCGACAACGACGACGACGACGGCGGCGATCAATGAACGCAGTTGAAAAAAAAATAAAAATCACGAGATGGCAATATAAATTTGAAATGCGATTTACTGTCGCACTCACACGCACACACACACACACAAACGCACAAATATTACCGTTAAAACGCTTGTCACGAAAGTTTTTAAGCCGCCGCACAGTTTGAGAGTCACTTGTCGCAGCACTTGTCTGAAACTCTGTTATGCTCGCTTTTCTTTTTTTTCTGCTTTACTTGGCTTTTCGTCTTGCGCTCTGTGCCGTTGAACGTTGCGTTCGCTTTGCCTGCTCTTTGTAGACTGAACGAAACGAACAAACATGCCGTATGGTTTTTTTTTTTTTTGGGCTGCATGCCGCTGTCGCTGCCGCAGTCGCTGTCGATGCCAGCGCTTAAGCTTTGCTTTGGTATTTCATATTGTTGTTGTTATTGTTGTTTTTGATGTTTACTTTACAACCTGTTCGCGTAAATCTGCGTTTAAAGAAGTGCCGACAAAAGACGGTAATGAGCGTGCAACGAACAACAAAAACAAAAACAAACGCACATTGCGCTCTTTATTTTTGGCTTTCGAATTGAGCTGTTTGTGCAGCTGCAACTGGGATCTGTGCCACAAAGAACTAAAACCAAAGTACTTTGTTCTGCTGGTCTCCCCAACTCACGGGCTTCCGAAAAGGGATTCTTGGCATGGAGGCAAAGATCTATACCTAAAGTATTCCCAAGGCACGGGCTTCCGAAAAAAGGCGCCTCGGCAATGAGACAAATTTTTCGCGAGTTTTTCTTTGAGCTGTGCCACAACGATCTATAACTAAAGTACTTTATTCTACTGTATACCCAAGGCACGGGCTTCCGAAAAGGGTGCCTCGCCATGGAGTCACATTTTTTCACGTTGTTTTCTTTGATCTGCGTCAGAAAAATCTTTAACTAAAGTACTTTATTCTACTGGTATACCCAAAGCACAGCCTTCCAAAAAGGGATTCTCGGCAACGAGATAGATTTTTTCCGATTTTTACATTGATCTGTGCCAGAAAGTACTTTATTCTTATGTATACCCAAGGCACGTGCCTTCGAACAGGGCGCCTCGGAAATTTTTCCCGATTTTTTCTTTGATCTGCACCAGAAAAATCTCTAACTGAAGTACTTTATTCTACTGGTATTCCCAATTTGTTTTCCTATGCTGACGACTCGGCCTTCCCGTCTACAGATATGTATTAAACTTCAAGGTGCCGCTGATGCTCTACAGAATGTGCTTGACGAAATAGTTCTTGGGCCCATCGATGGAATATTCAGTTAAGTTGTGATACATCTGCATGTGTCCTATTTACGCTTAGTGCAATGCAAATCCGAAAGATAAAACCCTATACACTCCAGGGATCTGAAAAAATGTCCTTACTTTACGCACTTACTGTAGTCCTCTTCTCCTTGTGGAGCATAGGGCCTTAAAATTTCCCAAAACCCAGTGGGGTATTTTGGAGATTATCTCAAAGCCCTGGCGTGGGGTTTTTAAAACTCGTATTCAAATTCACCGAAAAAAAATGTATAGGATTTTTACACTCTTCGGTGTAGAGTTTTTTTTAGACCCCGAATTCGAACTCAAAATCCGTATGTCCCTATCATATGTAAAGTTCCACCACTTTTTTTTTCCCCCATGTGGGTTCCTCACAAAGAGGTGGGGCACTGCGACCAGAAGATCTTTTGTACCATACCCATAAATTACGGAAAAAGAGATTTCCGCTTTCCGCATGAATAGCAGTAGGTCCTTTGTTGGTATTGACCTAAGATGGAAGGGACTAATCCGTTCCTTTCCCAAGTGACCGGCTCTGTCCCATACCAGCGCTGGGCAGTCACAGAGAATATGTCTGGTGGTTTCATCGTCCTCGAGGCAGAGTCTGCACTCTGAAGAGTCCGATAGGCCAATTTTCTGTAGGTGGCAACCAACAGTGTGGTGGTCAGATAGGAGTTTTAAGTCCGCCCTGCTAAGACCTTTTGTCTTGATCATATCCAGAGGTTTGACAAGCGCTTTTGCTTGACGCAGCCCCGGTAAGGAGAACCAGTATCACCCATGTTTTCCTGCAGCCCATTTGTTAACCATGGTTTTGATTGTGGACCAACCAATACCACAGAAAGGCGCAGGGGCAGTAGTCAGGGTGGAGGCACCCTGTCGTGCTAGATCGTCAGCGATCATGTTACCATCCACCCCCATGATGATAGTGCCCTAATAGCAGCTTGGCTATCTGAGTAGATACAGATGTTTGCTCCCCTATTCCCTATACTATGGGCGCTGATCTCTATGACATGAATCTCTGCTTGAAAGATGCTGGGCTAGATGCCCATTGCACTAGAGATTCTGGTGTTGGGCCCAACGACTCCAACGCCTACACCCTGCTAAGATACACCACTTATCGCTGGCGCTTTCTGGAAGTCCAGTTTTCGACAACTTTTTCATGCCTTGTAAGAAGCATATTGGTTAGGTTTCTGTTATACATCGTCAGTCTATGCATGAAGAAATGCCAAGCCAAACTGGTAATAGCTGATAGGATTCCAAAATCCGCAAGTCCAATTTTTTTCTTTTGCACTATGGGCGTTATTATGACGATGGTTTTCACAAAGTTACCTTCCAAGTCGTCTATGAATGTTGAAATAAACCAAATGCGGCAAAACTGTTGACAGCATTGCCAGATCTGACTGATTTGTGTTAGTGATCACCAAATATATGTAACTTCTAAAAAAAACACCCTTTATATTGCAAAAAGTTTTTGCTTAACTTGCAGCTAAAGCTAGATCTATAGACTGGTTGTCGTAAGTGCTTCAAGGTAGTTGTGGAGAAAACATCGATGTTAAATCGATGCATCGATGTATCGAAGTTTGAAATATCTATCTCCAGCACTTTTGCACTCATCAAATGGGTTTTTAGTAGAGCTGGAGAAACATCTCTGTTGGCCAACATCGATATATAGATATTTTAAGCTTCGATGCATCGATATAACATCGATGTTTTCGCCAGCACTACTTCAAGGAATTGACTAAGTGTGAACAACTGATTAAAGATATGCCCAACAATGGCGGAAGCCTGGCGATAGGAAAAAAAGAAAAGATTTATCATAAATCAACTGCCAATATAGGGTTTACTTTACTTACCGATTAAGGCCATGAAAATTGATTTGACAGTGCATAGGAATTGGCTGTTTATTGTAAAGTTTTTTTTTATTTTTGTTTTTCATGAAGATTGGTATCACGTGCTTCACCTTGGCTGGGTCTTGCCGAAGTTCAGTTGTCTTAACTGAAACAAATCTATCTGTCAGTCAGTCGGTCTGTCTGAAGCCGTTTAGCACTTGAAGCCCCTTGAATCAATGAAGATATTTTAGATGAAAATTGACAAGATTTTTGTATTGTGGTAAGGTAGTTATTATGCTAAGAGTATTGTTGTTTTGACCATTGTAATGCTTCTGGTTGTTGTTGTTGTTATTATTATTGTTGTGGCTATCAGCATTTAACAGTTTTGATTAATCTAAACTGTTGAATTTGCGATATACCGACTATTTTATACTCTGTACAATTGGTTACCGAAATGCTTATGTTTCAGTTTTTATTCGTAGCATTCGATTTTTTTTTTGTAACCAACTAGTTTTAAATTTATGTATCAAATTGTTGAGTTATATAAGTAAAAAAACCTGCATCTGATATTTAAAAATTAAAATTAAGTTTTCGTGGCAGTAGCTTTTACGGTACCAAATTGACATATAGGGTGCTTTTCATAGGGACTTTTGAGCGAAATGACTTCAAGCTAAAACAATTGTTCATGAAACTCTCACGGTAAACCAATTTAATTAAAATTTAAAAATTTAAGGCGATAAGATAAGAACTCTTTGGGAAAAAGAGAGAAGAAAGAGAACTTGGTGCAGTTGAAAATCTAGAGCACTTAAAACTCTGCAAAGATTTTGCTTTATTTCAAAATTGGCTTCGGTCCCAAACTTACTGCTTATTTTTTAAGTTCTAATTTATTATATAAGTACTATATATAGGGTTGCCACCTGCCGGGCCTAGGAAGTGGTCGTCGGACCGCCGGGCCGCCATATGAACTAAGTAAATTCGAGCGGATTATGAAATATGGCCAGGCTTAAAGCAATATTTTATCAATGAAGGAGAAGATGAAGTTGACAAAACGATTTGGAGCTTTGTGAAAGATCAAGAGAATGAACGGAACGACGATCTCAACGAAAACTTAACGTTCCCAGAATGATGTTTATATTTATACTTCGTTCATCATTTTATGCACTTCATGACCAAAAGTATAAGAAATCTGGAAAAAGGAACAGTGATGAGTACACACATTCACAGTGTAATGACTGAATTGAGAGATGGGTTGCAAACCAGAATGGATGACAAGTACTTGTCAACTTCATATAAGTTTTGTCATTCCGCGCGCAATTTTTCGAACTGCGTATAGGCCTTTACCATCGAGCTCTTACATATTTGGAAAAATTATACGATTTTGAAAAATCTCCATTTCAATACTTTTCAGTGTTGAACCTTGATGACGATATAGTAGACCGAAAACTATTTCTTCGAGCGGCTGAAGCGATTGATAGAAGATGATGATGTTGACGAAGACGCTCTTTAAGACGAAATACTTTCTTTGGCGAAGATTATCCCCAAAATCAAACAAATTGACCTCCCTGTCGATATAAAATGTAAATGGTAGTTCTGACGGATTTATTCAATTGACCTTAATTGTTGGAAAACTTTTATCGATCCCCATCAGCAATGCCTACGTGGAAAAAGTTTTTCAGTGATGAAGAATTGTTGGAGCGATTTGAGGAATCGAATGAGAGTCGAACTGGTAAAGGCAGAGCTGCTGACCAAATTAAATTTCCATATGAGTTGCGAAGAATTTGCACTTTTTTTGAATCGAGCGGAACAAGAGCCACTTCTACGAAAAGCGATAACAAATGAAAACTACATGTGGAAAAAAAAATAACTATGTAATAACTTTGTAAAAATACATCAAGTATGAAAAAATTTGACATTTTCAAATTTCCCGCTTTCTATAGTGTGGATCTCTCTTTTTTTATGTTTTGCATTAAATCCTGCTGTTTAAAACCTTTAGATCTCAATCAGACAAGGTTTACTTTCCAAGTCTCTCCAAGCTAAAAATATATATATATAAAATTACTCACATAATAACACAAGCTAAATGCACTCAAAAAACTTAAAATTGCACAAAATTTTATCGTTCGTCGTTTTGACTACGCTTAGTTTTTGCAACAAGCAGCAACTAAAGCTGGTTCAAGAATGAGAATTAAATAAAATAAGAGAGAAGTGTGCAAAAAATCGTTACCAGGCTAAAATCTCTTCAAATTTTAAGAATCTGCAAGCTGTTTGGTCTATAAGAGACTTACATAATAACCCAAGCTAAATGCACTCAAAAAACTTAAAATTGCACAAAATTTTATCGTTCGTCGTTTTGACTACGCTTAGTTTTTACAACAAGCAGCAACTAAAGCTGGTCCAAGGATGAGAGTTAAATAAAATAAGAGAGGTGTGTGCGAAAAATCGTTACCAGGCTAAAATCTCTTCAAATTTTAAAAAGCTGCAAGCTGTAGGACTACTATCTTCTAGATAAGCTAATGCGCCGCTAATAGTGTATAAAAAATATAAGCCATAAGACAATCGTAGAATTTTTTAACGCTTTTTTCAAGGCATTTCAGGTGTTATGTATGCAGCTTTTCGATACAGGAAATTGAGTTACGACAAACCGTGTTATATGAACTATGTTTAAAATGCAATGCATTTTAAACGGCACCTAAAAATCGTAAAAAAACTTCCAAAACAAAATAACCAAAAAAAAAAAAAACACTTAAATTATGGCCAATAAAAAAGCGAAGAAGTATATAATATACTACATTAAGTAATTAAAAAAGAAACATTAAAGCATAAACGCAAGCCAATTGCACATAGATACATACAATACATATATAGTATGTGCAAGTACATAATACCTTTAGTCAATGCCAGTGGGCGTTAGGGGCCTATTAAGCTTATAAGGGGGGTCTAGAGCGCTACCCAGCTACTTAGTAATGATCTGAAATAGAGCGTTCAACTTTATTTTGCTTTGCTTTATTTGCTTTTATTTTGTTTATACGTTTTTTTTTGTTGTTGTTATGTGAAAGCATAAAAAAGCAGGCTAATAATGAGCTTGATCTACACTGCAAAAAATTTTATGCTAAGTTTTGAATTTTTTCAATAACACAACCACTCAAAAATAAAGGTCTTTCGCATCCAAAAGTCAGACCCTGTTTTGTAAATAATTTTGGAATCGCTAAATCCGAGACCGACATCCAAAAAGTCCCAGCACTTCACGGGCTTTGACATTTACTGGGGATTATCTCTGAAGCCTGATATGCTGAGCTTTTTTTCCACGAGATTCGAAGCGATTCTAAATATATAAAAAATACTTGAAAATAAATAAATAATATATTATTAGGTGTTCTGAGATCTGAAAAAGTCGTTTTTCAGATTTGGCTAGACCATGTCTATCATATGATCCACACTGAAAGAAATTTTATGCTAAGTTTTGAGTTATTCTATTTACTTTAAATTTTTTTCAATTACACAGCCACTCAAAAATAAAGGTCTTTCGTATTCAAAAGCGAAAACATGTTTGGAAAATAGTTTTGGGATCGTTAAATCCGAAACCGACGTCCAAAAAGTCACAGCACTTCACGGGTTTTGACATTTTCTGGGGATTATGCTGAGCTTTTTTTGTCACGCGATTCTAAATATATAAAAAATTCTTGAAAATAATTTTTTATTAGTTGTTCTGAGGATCTTAAAAAGTCGTTTTTCAGATTTTTTCTATTACATGATCTACACTGAACGAAATTTTATGCTAAGTTTTGAGTTATTCTATTTACTTCAAAATTTTTTCAATTAAGCAGCCACTCAAAATAAAAGTTCTTTTGCATCCAAAAGTCTGACCCTGTTTTGTAAATAATTTTGGAATAATCCGAGGCCGATGACCAACAAGTCCCAGCACTTCCCTGGTTTCGACATTTTCTGGGAATTATCTCTGAAGCCTCATAAGCTGAGCTTTTTTTGTCACAAGAGCTGAGTCGGAGCGAGTCTCAATATATAAAAAACTTCGCCTGACTCCGGACTTGAAAAAGATTTTTTTTATTAGCTGTTCTGAGATGCGAAAAATAAATTTTCAGATTTGGCTAGAACATGTCTATTATATGGTTCTGGGGTCGCTGAATCCGATTATGAAGTGCAAGAAACTTCCATAAATACTTATGAAAAAGATGGCGTACGTTAAAGTCGGGCGGTCGTCTGCGCCGCTTTGGGATACCCTGTACCACCACATTGCAATTAAGTCCGACACATTGCTTAAAACCTCCATAAGATATTTTATTCGGCAAATTTGGTTACGATATTTTCATAAAAAAAAAAGAATTTGTCGAATTTTGCACCAAACAATTTTTTTGACCGATGGGTCCTATGGGGACTATATGATATAGTCAACCGATTTTGATCAAATTTAGTACACTGATTGGGAACTATAAAAAACTCCCGACAGCCAAATTTGGTTCCGATATCTTCAAAACCAAACGAAACACAACGAATTTTGTAAAAAAAGCGTTTTTTTGACCGATTGTTCCTATGGGAGCTATATGATATAGCCAACCGATTTTGATCAAACTTGGTGCAGTGCTTGGGTACTCTAAAAAACTTCTTAATGCCAAATTTGCTAACAATATCTTTACAAACAAACGAAACGCAACGAATTTTGTAGAAAAAACGATTTTTTGACCGATTGGTCCTATGGGAGTTATATGATATAGTCAACCGATTTTGATCAAATTTGTAACAGTGCTTGGGAACTCTAAAAAACTTCCTCTTGCCGAATTTGGTTCCGATATCTTCAAAACCAAACGAAACACAACGAATTTTGTAAAAAAAACATTTTTTCGACCGATCGATCCTATGGGAGCTATATGATATAGTCAACCGATTTTGATAAAATTTGGTACAGTGCTTGGGATCTCTAAAAAACTTCCGACTGCCAGATTTGGTTATGATATCTTCATAAACAAACGAATTATCCATCTAAAACTTTTGATTTTTTTCGAGGTCCTCTGAAACACCCCTATGGGAGCTATATTATGTAATCCCGATATGAAAAAAATAAAATAAACTTGTCTCCTATGGATTAACAAGGGATCTTATCTGAAAGTTTGGTTGCTCTAGCTCTTACCATCTCTGAGATCTAGGCGTTCATACGGACAGACGGACAGACGGACAGACAGACAGACGGACAGACGGACATGGGTATATCAACTTCTCGAGTCACACTGATCATACTTTAGGTAACTTTGGGGGGTCTCCGACGACTCCTTCTGTACGTTACATACATTTTCGGCTTGCACAAACACAATATACCCTTTGTACCATACGGTAAAGGGTATAAAAATCGCATGTTTTAAACCATTTAAAGTTCAAGATCGTCTGCGCCGATTTTAATTTGTAAAATCTAATATGCGGGATTGTCTCCGTACCGAGAAACTATGGGAACACTGAAAAATTTAACCGAATAACTACTGTGAAAATTTTGAAAACTTTTTTTTTGAGAAATTCAAGAACGTTCAATTCTTGTGATAATGAACAATGATATAAATCATTTCGAAGTTCAAAAACAAATCTAGCGATTGTTTAACTCAGGAAGATGCAGCAACCATCTTTGCAACTGAATTTTTAAGCACAAAGGATTTGCCTGACTGGGTAGCTACGATGCATCGAAATCTGAACCAAACAAAAATTTAGCAACAAACGAGCCTCAAAAGAAAGTTCGAAGTTACGTTAGTTTTCATTTTGGGCACTTCCAGGATCTCAACCGATAAGCTATTTGAGTTCAAATAAATTCAATTTCCGATTTCCGATCACAAGTCGGATTTACTATAAATTCTTCTTTTATATCGCGAGGGTTTGGAATTGAGAAAATTAATGCTCACTTATATAGGGTGTGCCAATAAGAGCATGTTTTAATTCAAAAATAAAACTAATTTTTTTGAGCGAATGATCATATTTTTAGTGTATTCCAAAGTAGACAGAAGCATGGGCTGTGTCGCGAACGGATGCAGCCGCGCTTGGGGTCTTCGAGAGTAAAATACTTCGTAAAATCTTCGGTCCCGTTCGTTTTGGGGACGACTATCGCATACGGATGAACCACGAACTGTACGAGCTCTAAGATGACATAGATGTTGTCCGGCGCACCACAATACAACATTTGCGCTGGCTTGGGCATGTTGTACGTATGGATGAAGAAGCTCCAGCGAGAAAGGTGTTCGAAGCGAAAGCCGACGAAGGGAGACGAAGGGGACGACCACGACTCCAATGGAAAGATCAAGTTGAGGAGAACCTATCCGCCCTTGGTATTTCTAATCGGTGAAGGCGCCCGCAAAGCAGAGGTGCCTGGCGAGAGCTCTTGAGGTCGGACGTAACCCGATAAAGGGTTGTCATGGCCACATAATGAATATAATATATGAAATAAAATATACAGCAAAGGGCCTACGCAGCTTTCTGGCAATGCCCTCGGTTAGGCCCCAAATGATATTTCTGTATCTTCTATAAGGCCCTAAAGTATGTACGTACGCTTAAACTTTTCCACATTGCGATTTCATTGAAAGCTTTGACAGATTTTGGAACCCAATATAGATGTTTTTCTTATTAACTGGCCTATACAACCCTAGCGTGTTTCGGTCTGGTGCAATATTTGTTTTTATTTTGGTTCTGCCAAAGTAGCCGTGGTCTTCCTCGTCTCCGCTGACACCCAACTACCGGGCTGGTATTTCCAAAACACGCGTCACAACGTAGCGTTCCATCGTGTACGATAATTATAGCCAAAGTAGACAGGAACGAAAATCTTGCAAAGAATCTTTCTTTCGTGCACCCCGAGAGCAGCAGCATCCATGTGAACTACCTTCAAGACATCTTCGCCATATAGGGTGGGACATCTGTTGGTTTGTTTGGTAATTGCATTTTATTCGTATATTTTCCAATGAAATTGGGCCATATAGGGTGGGACATCTGTTGATTGGTTTGTTAATTGCATTATATTCGCATATTTTTCAATGAAATAGGGCAAGTTTGAAACTACTCATTTATGTAAGAAAAATTACGTCGCCAAAATGGCGGCTGGCTCTACAGGCCAGTGTTGCCAATTAAGCCTTCTTTCGTATAGATTTGTCATTTTTTCAACTGTTTCAGCCGAAGAAAATTACAAAAAGCGCCTATCCGGAAATTAAGCCTTTTTTCGGTTTCGATACCATTTTTGAGCCATTTTTTTAAATTGAATTGGTATAAAGATAGTTCAACTGAAACAATACATTCTAATATCGAACTAAAGAGTGTTATTGTCGTCAATAAGATGTGACGGTACAATCGTTTAATTTTGTCTTTTAAAAAAAACTTTATCAACCTGTCATGCCAATTTGTTCATTATTTTCCCTAAAGATTTGTACTTCTTTAAACTTCAGCCGTTAAAAATTTTAATCATCCCCTATGCTTAAATCTGTCCTTTTTTAGGGACCGGCTATAAAGCCTATATTTCGACAGCAAATTTCTTAACTTAATGTTTTTAAAAACCATTCTGGAAGCATTGTACGAAGAGATTTCACTTTGGATGAGTATGTTCCGAATTATGAGTGTTTAACTACCAAACCAACAGTTGGCTCACCCTATATAATGTACAAGTTCTTATTATGCATTTAGATTATGCTGTTCATACTGACGCTATCTCATGGTCTGCCACGCCTGACCCAATGAGTAGAGTTTACAAATATATTAATTTTTATTAAATTGGGTTTTCCCCAACAATAAAAGTCTTGAAAGTTTCTTCAAGTGTAAAGACAGTTGGGTTGCCAAATGAGTTGAGGCACGCGCGGCAGGCAACAAGCCCGTTGTATGCAAAACTGAAAACCAAAAAAAAACAAAGTAGAAAAACAAAACGCCAAAAGAAACCATCTTGAACAGAACTTGGCTATAAAACGCAAGCAAGTGAGTCCAAATGCAGTTAAGCTCGAGACGAGGCGAAAGCATGCCGTTTGTTTAGAGGGTTTTGCCAAGTGCCAAGAATGCGCCATGCAAATAACCAACTAGTCACAACAACGTCAAGCAACATCATCATCATAATCATCATTAACAACATCATCATAATCATCACTGTTGTCTAGACCTGGCTTGAAGTGTCTTGTCAATCTATTGGTCGCATAGCCAGCCAAAGCGCAGTTAAGGCGCCTTCATGGCCCCAATGCGCTCCAGTCCAATGTGCTCAATGTGTGTGCCTCCAATGAAAGTGGTTTGGTCAGTATCCAGTACCCAGACCTGTACAGCATAAAATTTACGCAAGTCCAAAAAAATATTTCTTGATTTTTTTTTTTGAAATTTCAACGAAATATCCTCATAACGGCAGGTGTCGTAGCTGTAACTGTAGTTGACTGGTTTTTTATCACGAATGTACGTTCGTCTATTAAATACCCTGTAGTTAGGGTATTAAGGCATAATAATGTTGCACAACAAAAACTTAGAGCTTTAGAGCTTTATATGTTTAGGATGACAAAATAAGTCCAAAGATCACTGTTCTATACTTTAATTTCGATTATTTCAGAAATCGGAAAACGAATCCGAACATTTTATGCGAATTCGTTTTGAAATCGAATATTTGCTGCTACCAATCATATCTTGCTTAAATAGTTAATTTCTTGCATATAATTTTCTTCGAAAAATGTAAAGCTATGCTAACCTTGAGCAAGGGAAATATGAGTAGATGATGGGAGAGCAAAAAGTTTGGATTTGGGAGCGCGCAAAAACGAATCTGCAAAAAATTGTTCATTTTTTTTCGTTTTCCGAAGCACGGGCGACTAATTAATGCTTTCCATTACATTGACAAAAAACGCGTATTTTTAAAAAAAAAAATTAAGATTTCAAAAAAAATTAGAAATAACTTAAAAAAAACAAAATTAAAACTTCAGTGGGCATAGTACAACTATTAAAAGTTTCCTTAGATTTTCCAAGTAATATCCAAATAACAATTTTCTTCATATGCTTAAAAACACTGTGCAAATTAAGAAAACTTCAGTGTATAGCATAGTCGGCTTGTGCCGACCATAAACGGATCACTTGTTTTTATGTAAGCGCCTGCGACAGGTTTCTGGCAAGTTTGTGCCTTAAGTCTTTCGTTTTTTGTTTGGATCGTACTCGTAAATTTAAGCACAGTACATAGTTGCAATTGTTCGATCACAAACTGCGTACCAATTGCGAAATCAAGTTATCTAGATCTACATGCAGACCACATAATACAATGCATATAAATATAAAAATATATTCCAATCAACAGAATCTAGTATATGTTGTAACAGTAGAGCAGTGTTACCCAAAGTTTACCCCGCGGAGCTTGGATTCTTGAATTTTCTGGCATTTTCTTATGAAAAATTTCAGATCATTTTGAAAACCAGTTTTTTAGTAGTCGGATTATTTTTAATATTTGGGAATATTATAGAGTTACCCGCATAAACATTGTTCTATGTTTTTATACTGGTATTACCGGGAACATACTTTATAATCTCCTTCTGAAATTGTTACCATGCCGACTAAATATACTTCTTGCATGGTTATTGGTATGCTAAGCATTTTGCAGCTCGCTTCAAGAAGACTTTGCCCTGAGAATAAAAACCAGAAGATTATGCAACTGAAATTCTTTATAAAACAAATGATGAGTGGGTTTCGCAGACGACTTCTTTGGTGATTTTTAACGTCACCAACAAAATTTCTGACCATTTCTAGCGCTAATTGAAGCAAGTTAAAAAATTATACAAGTTATAGGGTGGGCCAACTGTTGGTTTGGTAGTAAAACACTCATAATTCGAAAGCTTTAACATGGAATCCGCCAGGCAGTAGAAGACTTGTTGTACCAGCGAAAACGTGGCGAAGAACTGTCGAGAGTGAACTAGCTAAAGCACGATACACGTGGAATGACATCTGCACAGCAGTTCCCAACAGATTCAGTTTGAAGAGAATCGTCGAGGCCCCATGCCCCACTGGGGGAAGAGGACAATAGTAGTAGTTGTAGTAATTCGAAACATATCTGTCAAAAGTGGAAGCTTTTCGACATATGTCAAGTTCAAGACTACTCAATTTTAGTCATGGATCGTTTAACTACCGAAAAACGCATAGAAGTGATACAGGCGTACTATGAAAATGGTTGTTCTATGAGAAACACCTAGTTGAGGCCAGTGTCGATGTGTCGCCGGGAACACCTTGCTAGGAACACTTTGTGTCGAATTTTGCATCCTGATCTGCATTTAGACGCTTACAAGATAAAAATGACGCAACAAGTAAAGCCCGCGGACCATTATCCGCGTCGCTTGTAGGCACAATGGATGGCAGAACAGCCAGATGAGCTTTCGTCAAAAAAAAGATATATAAGTATATTTGCCAAATTTTGTTGAAAAATATACGAATAAAATGCAGGTAACAAACAAACCAACAGTTGGCCCACCCTATATTTACTTAAAGTCCTATTTTTATTTTGCCCAAATCAGATTGTTGGTTAAACAATTATATTCTTTCAGAGTTTTGGTAGAAGGAAGTGCTTTGATCTAACTCTATCTAGTCCTGATAAATATGAGCGCTTTAAGACTCCAAGGAGTTTCATTTAAAGTTCAAGTTATATATAAAGAAGTTTAGTCATTCTTCTTCATTGTTCCATTAACTCCTAGTGGAGCATAGGGCGTCAACAATTCCTCTCAGCCGTATCCTATTGGGTGCTGCCGTGCAGATGTCGTTCCATGAGTAGCGCGCAGATGTAAGTTCGGCATCAATAGTCCTTCTCCATGTTCCTGAGGGAGCGCCCGGCCGGCGGCTGCCTTGTAGGGTCCATTTTAGGGCTTGTTTAGCGATGCATGAGTTGGGCTTGCGAAGCGTATGACCGATCCATTGCCATTTTCGTTTTTTAATTACGGTCTCGACGTGCATGCTTGCCTTTCTCCATAATTCTGTGTTAGAGATGCGTTCTGGCTACCAAATTTTGAAGATGCGTCTTAAGGATTTGTTAATGAAAACCTGGATGCGCGACTGAATAGATCTTGTATATTTCCATATTTCGCACCCATACAAAAGTACAGATTTGACGTTTGAGTTAAATATTCGAATTTTTGTTTTGGTGCGTAGTTGGTTGGATCTCCAAATGTTCTGTAATTGCCCGAATGTGGACTTTGTTTTATTTATGCGGGGCAATACGTCTTCATCTGCTCCGCTGACATTAGTAATTACGCTGCCCAAATATGTGCAGGATTGTACAGAACAAACATAAGTTTGTATTCTCTACATCCATAAGAGGATTTGCAATAGCACAGTATCCACTGGACAAAACAACCGTCATAGAAGTGTTTATTTCCAAGCCTGCTACCCGAGCGTTACGATTAAGGCTATTTATGTTATGTTGGAGATCTCTGTTGCTGTGACTCAGGAGACAAACATCATCTGCATCTAGTTAAAGAAAAGGCGTCCACTGGTTACCATGGCGAACATCTAGCGAATTTCTTAAAATTTCCTCCAGAGCCACAATAAAGAGCACCGGTTTAAAGAAATTTAGTCATTAGAGTGTCTTTAAAGTAGACCGTAGAACCACTTTTGTTAAATGCAACAAGTAGAGCTAGCATACTTTAGCTTTATGTTCAATATTTAATTTAAAGCCTAATATTAAACAGAATTTGTAGATTTTTAATCTTGATCAGTTACGTACCAGTTAAAAGAAGTCTAAAGAGTTACTAAGCGCTAGAGGCTCACTGTTGAATGTTAAACTTCATGCGAGACGACGAGATCATTTGTGCAGCTTATTGATAAATAATGTAGTAAGAAGAAGTGAGCCAAGATGGATACCTTGAGATATTCGAATTCTTATATTAATATTATTATTCCTCATTCCAATCTTATCGCTTTTGTATTTTAGTGGTGGCAGATTTGGAAAAAAAGTATGTTGGGCATCTTTAAGAAAAACAAAAAAAATCTATCATTGTGAATAAAATATTTTTCTCATGAATTTAACAAAAGAAGAAGATATCTTCCGGTTTAGTTGTTGGCTACTTATTTTTTATATTTTTATGGCTCTTTTGAGCATTTTTAGCTTCAAAACTAACAAAATCCTAATCATCAATTGCTTTTGTTCCGAATGGAACATAGGGACTAGTGCTGAAGAAAATATTGATGCTATATCGATACATCGAAGTCAAAAATATCGAAAACATCGATGTTGGCCAATAGAGATGTTTCTCCAGCACTTCTGCATTCATCAAATGGGTGTTAAGTAGTGCTGGAGAAACATCTCTGTTGGCCAATATCGATATATAGATATTTTAAACTTCGATACATCGATGCATCGATATAACATCGATGTTCATTCCAGCACTAATAGGCACCCTTTAAACATAAAAAGTTAAAATTTGCAGATTTTTGCAGTTTTGAAAGTTTTAATTTTTTACCACGTAAAAATGTTCTCCTCCGCTTGATGCAAGACTTTCCGTACCGTCAAGCTTCTTCCAAACAAGTTTAAACTGTCTGAATTTTGGATTTTCGGTCTGATAATCTTGTAGTGCGAACTTTTTTTTCAACAGCTAAAAATTTTATTATTTTTAATCGAAAAAAAAATTGTAAGCTGCATAAAGTGAAATAAACTCCAAATGATATGTTCTTAAATGCAATTTGAATTAAGGTCACGTAATGAAGGAGACGTATTTTGCAGAAGAATAATTCAAACGAGTGTTGTTTTAAATAGAGATAGGCTTACCTACGACCCATCATTGTAAATTGTGCCATCACTTCCAAGCTCAGTGGGGCCAAGTCTATTACAAGCGCAGTAATGACGTCATAGCTAAATTATATGAGCGTCAAGCGCAGTAATAAGCAAGGTTAAGCAGTAAGTACCAAATTAAATTATGTGTAGATAACTTGCTTTCCTAAACTGAAGGAGATAAAGGGTTTTCCAATAAGAGGTGTTATTTTGGTATTCAAAGAAAAATGCCATTTTTTGAGATAAATGATTGGATGTTTATTTCATAATAAAGAGGAAGGTATGCCGTTAATAATGAAAAACAACATCAGCCAAATGGCCACCACGGCCACAGGACCATATCCTTTTCATGAAATTTTCCTTAACCAAATCGCAAAGTGGCTGCCCTAGTCGCAAGGTGTTAAATCACAAGACCTCGGTGGCCAATTGTGAACACCTCTTCGAGAGATAACACGGTCCGGAAACTTTTCCCGTAAAAGAGCAATGGTTTCGTTGCTTGTGTGGCACGTAGTGTCGTCTTGTTGAAAGTCAACGTTGTCCAGATCAATACCATCCAACTCTGACCATAAAAAATCATTAATCATCTCTCGATAGCGCAATCCATTCACCGTAACTGTTGATCCAACCTCATTTTCGAAAAAGTTAGGTCCAATGACCCCGCCGGACCATAAACCGCACCAAACAGTGACACGTTTAGGATGGAGAGGCTTCTCTCTCGAGCCCCAGATGCGACAATTTTGCTTGTTGACGTAGCCACCGAGGTGGAAATGGGCCTCATCAGTCAAGATGATTTTTCGATGGAATTCCGGATCATTTTCATGTATTTCAAGGACCCAATCAGCAAAGACATGACGTTGTTGATGATCGGCCGGCTTGAGTTCTTGTGTTAACTGAACTTCATAAGCCTCAAGACCCAAGTCTTTATGGAAAATACGGTGTAATGACGTTTGTGGAATGCCCAATTCCAAAGAACGACGAGGAATGGACAAACCTGGGTTTTCTTCTCCCCTTTGGGCTACAGCAGCAATATTCTCAGTTGTTCTGGAGCGACGTGCACAGGTTTTATTCTTCACATCACTAACTTGTCCCAACAGCTCGAATTTTTCCACCAATTTCTGTATTGCGTTGCGACAAGGTGCTTCACGACGACCCAAAAATGCTTTAGTTTTACGAACTGTGACTGCAAGATTTTCACCATTTCTGTAGTGAATTTTAATAATTTCAATGCGTTGTTGAAGCGCTTATCGTTCCATTTTTAGTAATGGCGTAGTTTCTACTTGGCAAACGTCAAAGAATAAAAGCTTCAAAAGTGACAGCTACCGAAATACCGAGTGATTCAAAATAACACCTCTTGTTGGAAAACCCTATATAAATTTTTTTGTTCCTAACTCTTGTGATCAACTAGATCTAGGTGTTCATGCAGACGGACGTCGTAGAAGTCAAAAGCGAAACTTTCTCCTGTAAAACTTTAACAACAGTCTAAAATCAAAATCAAAGCAAAGTCTTTAATCTCGGAAGCATAAATAGCCAACAAAAAATATTAATGTGTTACCCATTTTTTTTTTTTCAGTTTTCCAAGTTATGCTAAAGGTCGAACTTAAACAATTTTGAAAACTACCTTTAAAGGTTAAATTACAGCATAGACAAAGGCCCTTTGGGGATTGTAAACAATAACAAAAAAACCAAACAAAAGTAATTAATTCCCAGATTTGTTAAACTACAAAAATTCCCAACAAAATCAAAAGAGAACAATTTGTAAGTAGCCAATAACCTCGTAAAAATAAATAACAAGAAAAAATGCATAACTCGAAAATTAGAGCTGATTAAGCAAAACCATGACCAATATTGTTATCAGCCTAAGCGAGTAAGTCTAGACTCTAGAGTCTAGAAAAAAAAACGTTGCCAAGGTTTGTAATCAAAAATTGTTGTAAATAATAGTACTTAAGTAAAATGAACTAAAAACCAAAATTTACATAAAAAAAATAATAATAAAAATTATTAGGTAGGTACCATATGCATTAAGTTTTTTTATCAAGCGAAAAAATCTAACAATTTGGTTCAATTGTTATTTAAGCAACAAAAATAAAGAAATTAGTTCGAGTTAAGCGCATTATGGAAGTTAAAATATAAAAACTAAAAATAAAAATAAAAAGAAACGAAAAGAAAAGAAACTGCGCTGAGTTACAGCCAAGCCCCAAAAAAGTAAAACAGCTTTGCAAAAATACGCACAAAGGCAAAAACTTGATAAATATGCGGGGAAACAAATATAAAACCGCAAGACACACATGTTAACTAATACACTTGCACCCAAAAGACACACACACACACACACAGATACAGATACGAGTTAATCCCATGTAAATGTGCCAATGATCTTTCGTTTGACTTTTATTGTCGCGTTTGTTTGATACCCTTTTCAAAGTATATCGACTTTGTGATCATGTTTGTTTGCAGGCATAAGTAGACGAGCTGCTGATAAGGGTGTTTTTTTTAGAGCTTCCAATTTGAAATACGGATTGCAAAGTTAACAAACTCTTCAGATCTGTACAATTTCCATAAAAGCTAATACTTTTAGTTTCTCTATGGTGCGGTTATTTGGTGACAAGCCCTTGATAAAGTACAAAACCTAAAACTGTTTGACAAAATCAGAAGACAAGCTGCGATTCGTATAACCGGCGCCCTCAGGTCAACTTCCACTAAAGCCCTATTTGCGTTGCTGTACTGGCTCCCCTCGAGGCTTCTGGTTAGGCAATCCGCCAAGATCGCGGCAACGCGACTTCACACAATTTCCCACTGGCACTCTTTACCTGGCCACGCCACTATCCTCAACATTTACCCACCAGTCCCCAACTCCATTGACTACGCCAATAAATATCCAAGTCTGCACAGGGGCTTTGACTTATCTATCCCAGGCAGGGAGGAATGGAATCACAATCATATCACCTTCGAGAGTTCCACCGATATATATACCGACAGATCCAAACTAAATAGTAGGGTCGGCAGCGGCATATTCTCAGACAAGCTCAACTGGAGGGTTTCCCTCAGACTAGCAGACTACTGCAGCGTATTTCAAGCTGAAGTCCTTGCCATCTACTATGCAGCGAAAACGCTACAGGAGGGTGAAAACTTTGCAACTAGCACTACTATCTTCTCGGATAGTCAAGCTGCAATCAAATCCCTCACTGGTTTCAACGCCAACTCTAAGCTTGTGCACGTTTACCAACTCACCCTAAACCAGTTATCCCTGCTCTCTAGCGTACACCTTGTTTGGGTACCCGGACATAGGGACATACCGGGAAACTGTGTGACGGATGAACTGGCCAAACAAGGCACCTCTCTGTCAGTCGTCTATAACTGCATAGACATCGGCACACCCCTCGCCACAGTCAAACTGGCCATCAAACAGAAATTTTTGGCAAGTGCCCGCACTGCTTGGTCCAACGAGGATTCGCCTTATGGGCAGGCATGCCGAAAGAGTGCGCGCCACCTTCAACGACTTCTGCCGTGGCTGCGGGTCCGATTAGGAGGAGGAAACCGTATTACACCTTATGTGTCAGCGCCCCTCCCTATCAAGAAGAAGATTAAGGACCCTTTTCTGAACGGCCTTACTGACCGCTCCAATCGCTGTCCCAGGGATATTGCCAGGTTCATTGAACTTGCAGGCTGGTTGAGCAATAGTATGGTTACAGTGTGTTTCGAATCGAAATTCCTTAACGAATCGTGTGGATAGACAAAATGGTAGAAAAATCGTCACGTAACGATATATTTTCCCAAGGGTACATAAGCGTAGCTGAGTTGCCAGAATGTTGTCTTCAAAACCCAATGCAGGCACCGTGTCCCAGGTACAATTCTCAGGCTAGACAATTTTTTTTTTCAATTGTGGAACCATTTTCATTTGAACATGAATTTTGCAACTCCAAATTCGATGTGCATGCTACCGAAGCAGTTGGATTTTCCACATAAATGTGGGTTCCACTTGGAGACTCGTTTCCGTACGGGTTTACACTCATGTTTAAAATTTCAGTTTGCAAATAGTTCGAGTAAAGTGAAGAACTTTTATAGGTTACAAGCCTCAAGAAGATCTGGTAAGCTACACCTAAAAGATAACCAGATAATCTATAATAAGAGGCCGCCTCTAAACTGAGAAACAGACGTCTCCGAGACAGACGCTGCGAACTTCGGGGGACCTTTAAGTCATATATGACGATTAAGCCCCTTCTGAAGCTCCCTCTCTCGTTAGCCCTGACCGTAACTCCCATGCGGGTTGTTTACCTCATCTTCAGTACGGTTGCTCAGATTACCAAGGTGTACCACTGGGTGGTGAGAGTAGGGATTGAGGAATTAGATTGCTGATAACAGCTACCTCAGCTTTTCTAAAACCCCCTTTGCCCTATGTCCCACTGGCAGCAAAATAATTTCCTGTTTTAAAAAATATCCAAGAACGCCAGTTTATCAGTTACTAAATATATTTGTTTGCTTGAGTGCTTTCTGTATAGAAATTAAATGATATAAAAAGTAAAATATAGTGCAAATGCTTTTTCATTATATTAGTTGTGACTAAATAACATTAAAATACCTACCATTACACTAGGGAAATTTTGGGTCTACGAATGTCCTATTTTTATAAAAAAAATTCCAAACAAATCATAAAAAAAAAAAACAAATTTTGTTTCAGAACGAGTGTAATCGGCCGTGCTTCAGAAAACGAATCCGAGTATTTTATGCGAATTTGTGTTTTAAGGCCCAACTGGGATATCCCAAATGGGATTTTATTTTCGGAAATCCGGACAGTGTTAAAAAAACACCCTTTATTATTATTTTTTTTTTTCTGAATCAAGCCAAAAAAATAGCATGCACAATTCAAACCGAATTTGTATATGGTTCATGTCTTGCAAATTCTCTTGTAATAATAGAATAATAGAATATAAATTTCATATTTTTCTTCTATTTAAATTTCTCCCATTTCAGTAGGGAAAGTTTGGATCTATGTATTTTTTGTTTTTTAAGATTTTTAAAAATTTCCCAATTTACTCAAAAGCCCAACACAATGATATTCAAAAACCAGGGCCATAGAGACAAAATCCGGAATGTACCGGCCCCTCTATTACACATTTAGCTTGAATCATTTTATTAAGACAGTAACTACATCGGGCCCCTAAGAAAACTCCGGGCCCGGCGAGAATCCCTTCCCCCTCTCCCACCTAAAAAAAGGCTTTACCTATACGCAAAACAACAAAAATCACGTTTGAGCAGTGGCGGATCCACGGGGATGGTTTGCGGGTCCGGACCATAAGTTGGAAAAATGGGTTGAAAGTCTTTTGCGAGTTCTGATATATATTCACTTCGAAGTGAAGAACCCCCCCAAGACCAAATCCTAGATCCGCACCTGCGTTTAAGAGTATGCAGAATTCGGCTTCCGAAAACCAAGCGGAATAATCTTTCTCTCTTTGTCTCACCTTTTTTTTTTTTGTTTTTGACTGTATGTAGCCGGCATTGGGACTTACACTTTTTACCAACTGCTTTCACTCTTCATTGGATTCTTTTATAAATTTCTTGTGCACACACACACACACGCATATGAGCACGCATACGCTCACGTAGACCTACAAATAATTATGTATATATGTATGTGCTTAAATAATTTTGAGGCACTGTGTATGAGTGCTTAACGACTGTAAAAGAGAGCTGCGCATTAAGGCAAAAACGCCTGTAGCTCTCTTTGTGGTTGGTGGATACAGCAACAAGGCGTATGCGCAATTTGTTATAGTCAACCTGTGCCTACAATTCCCAAATCCCAATTGTCAGCTGCCGTGAGCCATGTGCGTAATTAGCTTGCATTGACAAACGAGCCAACTTGAGCGACCAGGTGCGGATCCAAGTGGAGCATTTTGGAGAGCCGAAACTTTTCGGTACCTAAGCACTTGAATATGATCTGTATAGCATGGTTGTGCATAGAATGTCATGTCTAGTTTTGGCAAAAGTGGAAGCTGACAACATTCCTTGTAAACTACATATTATATATGAGGTATATATATACCACAATTTATGCTTCACTCAGAATTATTTATTATAATTAATTAATTTGAGCGCCCAAATATTGTGTTCTCAATCCGACCCTGGTCATGACAAACGTGTATAAGTAGATAGTTACACATATAAGGTATATGGTCAGTTTATGTGACCAATAATGCTGCATGATTAATGAACTTCTCATTTTATGCCAATTGTAGTTTTAACTTTTTATGAGCATGGCTAATTAGAGCGGTTTATGTGAAAACGAACAGGATGTTGTATGAAGACGATCAAGAGACCCATTTCAAAATAGAGATTTCTTTAATATTTATTGGGTTTATACGTTTTTTGCGGGGCTTTCAATGAAATTTTGCAACAGAGGACAAGGTTTGAAATTTCAAAAACGTTTTTGTCTTTATCTTTATACCTGTACCTAATTTTGACGTGCTGTGAATCTCGCCAAAAACAGGAGATATAGGGCCGACTGTCACTCTGTGTGATATGTGCAGGATCTTTGTGATCGAAACCCATTTTGTTCTCGCCGGAGTAGCATGTCGATTGGATCTTTAATTCTGCTTAGAATTCTTGTGGCCAAAACTTTTTGGATAACGATCAGAACAGTAGTTCCTCTGTAGTTTGTACATTGACTTAGGTCGCGGTGCTTCGCAGGTGTCCCAAGCCCTGCGTTCGGACCAGCAATTTTGTTATTTTTAAGATTATGTAAGGCCTGTTCGATTTCATCAATACTCGGTAGGAGTGTCGATATGCTTATAGGATTTCTTCGCAGTCCAACCGGCCCCGGTGAGAAAACAGTTGGTTCTTCACTATCTTCAAAGTGCTCCTGCCATCTGGTCAACTACCACCCAATTGCTGTGTTAATATTGCCCTGGGAATCTTTTATTGGAGGTATCGATTATTTCGCGTTGGTCAGGTTTTTAATGCCCCCATCATACACGGCTTTTGTGTTGCCGCTCGAAGCTGCAAGCTGAAAGGGTATTCTCCTTTGAAGTGTCCAGGTTGCGTCGCTTATCCACGGCTTACGTTGGCTATTTACATAACCAATTGTATTACTGACTGCTGTGAAATATATCACGATTCGCAAGGCCGTGCCGTAATCAGTTGGTTTTGAATTGAGCTGTTAAGCGCGACCAATTTTACAGTGTCTTTGAGCTGTTGTATGTCCAGTCTCCTTTTTGTTCTGCCGGGTGAATAGCTACTGGGCTTAGCCGTATGACTCCTGTCACTAAGTTGTGGTCGCTGAAACAGTCGGCAACCCAGAATGATCTTTCATCTAAAATCGAGTTCTGGTACGCAGAAGCTTGCAGCAACGCTTGGAGTGTTCGAGAGAAAAATTCTTCACAAAATCTTCGGTCCCGTCCGTATTGGGTGCGACTATCGCATAAGAATGAACCACGAACTGTATGAGCTCTACGGCGACATCGATGTCGTCCAGCGCATAACAATACAACGTCTGCGCTGGCTCGGACATGTCGTTCGTATGGACGAAGAAGCTCCAGCGAAAAAGGTGTTCGAAACGAGAGTCAACGATGGACGACGAAGAGGGAGACCGCGTCTTCGATGGAAGGACCAAGTGAAGGAGAACCTGTCTACACTTGGTGTAATAAATTGGAGAAAACGCGCTAGAAGCAGAGAGTCCTGGCAAGAGCTCTTGAGGTCGGCTGTAACCCGGTAACGGGCTGTGATGGCCACCTAAGTAAGTAAGTAAGGTACGCTCTGCTAATGATGATATGATCAATATGATTGCGATTATGATCGTCTGGCGACTGCCAAGTGTACTTATATATGGATATTGCGGTGCGACAACCGACTACATCCTATCAATAGATCGTTTGAAGCGACGAGATTAACAAGACGATTTCCATTATTGTTTTTAGTTGAGCCGAGTCCGCGTCGACCCCTCTTCTCAGGTTGGCGTTTTCCGCGACAACTTTGGCATAAAAGTCGACCATTAAAAGTAGCGTACTTGAAATCACTCCAACGAGTTGCTCATAAAATTGCTCCTTAACGTCATCTTCTGCATCTTCTGTTGGTGCACAACACTGAATGATTTTTTCTTTCTTTGGTGTACCTCTAAAATTTCTTGATTGGGGAACACAGATCTAGTACAATAAACGAAGAGTTTCATCTGGAAAAGATACTTAATGGATAAAACTTTCAGGGATCGTTAGGGACCTTGTTCTAAGTCCGAAACCGAGTTTTTGTATTAGTGGGTAGGGGGCGTGGCACATCCCCCTGGCAATATATGTTTGTACGGGTTTTGCTTGATAACTTTTTTTCACCTCGTTGCGTGAAGTCAAAAAAAAACTTTGAGAAGCAGTGGATTTCACGGGTTTTTATTATTTTTTTACAACTTGCGTTCCGGTACAAAACCGGGAGTAACCGCATACCCCAGCAGGATTGACTGTCTGCAGCCTGTTCTGAATCAATTCTTTGGTGCATCAGTGCATCAAAGTGTTGACTTCGTCTGTCGAGAGAGAGCTCTGCTATTCATTTGCCTACTGAGCCCAAAGTAACACTTGTAAGCAAGAGTTATCCGTCGCTTAATCTCCAGGCTGACATTATTGTTGTTGGCAAGTGCAGAGCCAAGGTATATAAACTCCTTGACCGTTTCAAAGCTATAGCTTCCTGCTGTCAGCTGAGAATCAAGACGTCGGGATTCCCTGCTGGAGCACACCATAAACTTTGTCTTGTCCATATTTACCGAGAGACCTACTTTCGCCGATTCCTTTTCGATTGCTCCAAAAGCGCCAGTGACATCTCGCTTGGTTCGACCAATGATATCAATATCATCGGCGTAGCCAAGAAGCTGGACACATCTATTCGTAAGTATTGTGCCCGCCCGATGTACTCCGGCATTCCTTACAATGCTCTCCATCAAGAGGTTGAAGAGCATACAAGAGAGCGAGTCACCTTGTCTAAAACCCCGCTTGGTATTAAAGGTTTCGGAGAGGTTAGTTCCCACCTTGACGGAGCTGCTGGTGTTGCTTAACGTCATTCTGCAGAGCCGAATTAGCTTTGCATGGATATGTTTTATTGGCAGATTAGAAAACAGCATATCCCGGTGGATGCCTTTAACAGTCAGTGTGTTCAGGACTATACGTGCTCTACCAACAAGTAGGGGTAGTCGTTCCGGCTAGCTATCATGCAGACTCCAAGTATTTGCTCTCAATTAGGGAATCTTTGGATTTTTATTTTCTTTTGAGGTGCTACATAATATACCTTTCGAAGCATTATAATAATATTGGCATAATAAGCGATCTAATGCGAAGATTTGGTTGCTCTAGCTCTTACCATCTCTGAAAGACAGACAGGCAGACACTTAGACAGAGTGGTCACATTCACTTAATAAATGAATTTCTGGCTATGGCAGACTCCCTACGACTTATAGGAATGTTTTTAAAATTTTACAACTCAGTTGGCTTTGCTTTTGACTTCAAGCCTTCAAGCCTTCATCTATTTCATAGCAGAGTAAAATAATCATAACATATTCAGAAGCTCAACTAAGCGGACATAATTTCAAGTAAGTAAATATTTATAAAAGTAAATAAATCGGAAAAATTTTAATTTTCTTTCAAAATATTATTTTTCAAGCGCACATAAAACATATAGATAGATATAGAGATGGAGTTCAATAAAGAAAGTGATAATGAAATTGTCGCTGCTGGCAGTTCCAACGAAGGCGTAGAGGATAACCAAGAGATAGATGGAACCGCAACGCAAGATAATCCCAACAATGGCGCAGACGATAATCAAGAGAAAGATGGAACCGTAACGCAAGATAGCCCAAATGAAAATAAAGATGAAATGGCGACACCGAGAAGCAAAGTGATTCTGAAATGCGTAGGAGAAGTAGCCAGAGTCACACGCTCCTCCTCGAAGGCCTTAGTGAAGCAGTTGAAGGAAAATGATCGCGAGGTACCGGATGAACAGCGTTTTGGAAAACTTTTAAGAAGTTGTCTCAAAAAAGGTGTCATTAATAAGAATAAGAAGAAAATTCCAAAACCTAAGGGGATATTGAAGGTCCGTGGAAACTCGAAGCGAACCCTTTCGCCTGCTGATGCACTGGGACCTGATGAAAAAACGAGACCAACCAAATTGTACTTGAACGTCATAGAGGCTATAGACAATTTGGCGAATCCGAACGGCTCTTCGCCAAATGCAATTCGCAAATTCCTAACAAATGGTGATCATGAGGCTTGCAACGAAATCTGTTTCAAGCGTGATGTAGCAAGGGTTTTGAATGAGGCCGTTGTGAATGGGCACTTGCGGAAAGTGAAGAGGTCCTATGCACGCCCATAATGGGAATGCCAGCAGTGGGACTGCCAGTTTCAAATCATTTTGGATTACTCTATATTTTAAATAATGTATGTAAATATTTCGGACGTTCTTTTGTTGTATTAAATTTTAGGCGTATAACCAAAAGTGTGCCTAAGTACGGTGGCTGTGGGATGTGCCAAAAGTTATTGTTGACTATGACAGTTTGTATGGCCTTAGTGACCCGTGGGGGATCGTTACAGAGCTACAATTTACACATGTGGGCTGTAGCCCAAATATTATAGAATGGATACACCGCATGATGGTACGGCCTATGGTCACATATGCATCCCTTGTGTGGTGCCCCAAGACGCAGCAAAATGTGGCCATTAAGAAGTGCAGCAAGCTTCAAAGAGGGGTATGCCTATCCCTATCGGCAGCTATGCGTACCAGTCCAACAGCTGTCATGGAGTCAGTCCTTGGACTAACGCCACTGCACATTTTTATCAAAAAGTCGGCCATGCAGAGTCTACTATGTATCTACATCGCATCTGGACTCTTACACTCTTACATGACACTGGTCATGCCGCACTTCAAAATTCGCTTCCTGACGTATTGATCTGCTCTAGATCATATCTTATGTTCATGGATTTATCTCAAAACAAGAAAACCTCCGGGGGCAACAATGGTTCACGAATGGGTCCCAAAATGAACAGGGTGTAGGTGTTGGAGTCTCTGGACTCAACACCAGAATCTTTATTGCAATGGGTATTTGGCACAGCGTCTTTTTAGCAGAGATTCATGCCATAGAGATCTGCGCCAATAATATCCTTTACAAGCGAACTAGCGGAGCAAACATTTTCATTTATTCATAAAGCCAAGCTGCTATCTGGGCACTATGATCATGGAGCATAAACCATAATCCCCTCCAACTCCTGTCTTCCCTAAACAGAGTCGTGCTATGTTGGGTACTTGGACACTCAGGAGTGGCTGGAAACGCGATCGCTGATGATCGACTACATCTTCTGCGCCTTTCTGTAGTGATGGAGTACTCATTTTGTAGATAATTTCAATTACTTTAACAAAATATACGGGTGAAATTTGCGAAAAAAAAACTACCTGTTTTGAGATATTTGCAAATTATTCGAAAAACACCAAACATGATTTCAAACTTTTAATTTTAAGCCGGCATGGTGCTTAAACCAAATAACCTATGACCTTGATTTAAGTAATACGCTTCGGAACTTAATTGAACAGTCAATTGAATATAACAGCCCACTTTACCTGCTTTTTGTTGTCTTCGAGCAGTCTTTCGACACAGTTTACCGTCCAGCTCTGTGGGAAACCCTCAGCAGTAAAGGCATCCCCGACAAAATTGTGTCAATGATCCGCGAGCTTTACAAAGGTGCCCATTGCAAGGTCCGCTTTAATGGCGTGTTAAGCGACGAATTCGAGCCTGGTACTGGGGTGAAACAAGGGTGTGCCCTTTCGCCTACGCTGTTTTTAATCCTGCTGGACGGTGTAATGGATCAGACAAACCGAGACCTAGCCTGCGGCTTAAGGTGGAAACTCGATGAGGTATTAACAGACTTGGACTATGCAGATGATATCTGGAAAGGAAACTTCACTGCCTAGCTGAAAATGCCTGAAAAGTTGGCTTAAAAGTCAACGTAAAGAAGACGAGATTAATGCGCATCGTCTCCAACAACACAACACCACTTCTATTGTACAACCAACCCATAGAAGACATTGACTGCTTTACGTATCTTGGCAGCATAGTCTGTAAGGACGGTGGATCCACATCAGATATAACCGAACGCATCAACAAAGCGCGAACTGCCTTCTCATCGATGACCAGAATCTGGCGAGCGCACAATATAAACACCAAAACAAAGCTCCGCATTTTTAAATGCAGCGTACTGTCAGTGCTCCTCTACGGCTGTACCACATGGAGCACAACACAAACAACACGCAGAAAGCTACAAGCGTTTGTCAATAGATGTCTCAAGCGGATCTTGAGAATTTTTTGGCCCACTTGGGTTACAAACGAGCAGCTACTTGATCTAGCTGAAATCCACCCGATCGAGCTAGAAATCCGAAAAAGGAAATGGTCTTGGATTGGCCACACTCCAAGACAGCAGCACACAAGTGAAATCCGCAGGGCCCCGACGACGCCCGGGAAGACCACGAATCACCTGGATAAGAATGGTCCGAAATGAAGGAGCTGGCCAACATATGACATGGAACCAGCTCAAACTATTGGCAAAAAACAGAAGTAGATGGAGAGAATTTGTTGACGCCCTATGCGCTTGTTGAGCTTTCATATAGCATAATCAAGTTTTTATATTGTATGAATAAAGAAATATATATTGATTTAAGTCTTGTTTGATAGATAATTTTATTTTCAACAATATCGAACCCTAAATCATGACTATAAGTTTAATAGAAAAAGATGGCGTACGTTAAAGTCGGGCGCAGACGACTTTGGGATACCCTGTACCACCACATTGCAATTAAGTCCGACACATTGCTTAAAACCTTCAAAAGATATTTTATTCGGCAAATTTGGTTACGATATTTTCATAAAAAAAAAGAAATCAGTCGAATTTTGCACCAAACAATTTTTTTGACCGATCGGTCCTATGGGGACTATATGATATAGTCAACCGATTTTGATCAAATTTAGTACACTGATTGGGAACTATAAAAAACTCCCGACAGCCAAATTTGGTTCCGATATCTTCAAAACCAAACGAAACACAACGAATTTTGTAAAAAAGCGTTTTTTTGACCAATTGTTCCTATGGGAGCTATATGATATAGCCAACCGATTTTGATCAAACTTGGTGCAGTGCTTGGGTACTCTAAAAGACTTCTTAATGCCAAATTTGTTAACAATATCTTTACAAACAAACGAAACGCAACGAATTTTGTAGAAAAAACGATTTTTTGACCGATTGGTCCTATGGGAGCTATATGATATAGTCAACCGATTTTGATCAAATTTGGAACAGTGCTTGGCAACTTTAAAAAACTTCTTAATGCCAAATTTGGTTACGGTATCTTCACAAATAAACAAATCACAACGAATTTCGCACAAAACACGTTTTTTTGACCGATTGGTCCTATGGGAGCTATATGATATAGTCAACCGATTTTGATCAAATTTGGAACAGTGCTTGGGTAGTCTAAAAAAACTTCCTATTGCCGAATTTGGTTCCGATATCTTCAAAACCAAACGAAACACAACGAATTTTGTACAAAAAACATTTTTTCGACCGATCGATCCTATGGGAGCTATATGATATAGTCAACCGATTTTGATAAAATTTGGTACAGTGCTGGGGATCTCTAAAAAACTTCCGACTGCCAGATTTGGTTATGATATCTTCATAAACAAACGAATTATCCATCTAAAACTTTTGCTTTTTTTCGAGGTCCTCTGAAACACCCCTATGGGAGCTATACTATGTAATCCCGATATCAAAAAAATAAAATAAACTTGTCTCCTATGGATTAACAAGGGATCTTATCTGAAAGTTTGGTTGCTCTAGCTCTTACCATCTCTGAGATCTAGGCGTTCATACGGACAGACGGACAGACGGACAGACGGACAGACAGACAGACGGACAGACGGACATGGGTATATCGACTTCTCGAGTCACACTGATCATACTTTAGGTAACTTTGGGGGGTCTCCGACGACTCCTTCTGTACGTTACATACATTTTCGGCTTGCACAAACACAATATACCCTTTGTACCATACGGTACAGGGTATAAAAAGATATCATGCCCCTTAACCACAAATACAAAATCTCGGTTTTAGACTTAGAACAAGTTACCTAACGATCCCTGAAAGTTTCATGCATTAAGGCCTATACGCAGTTCGAAAAATTTCGCGCGGAATGACAAAACTTCATATAAAAAAAAGTCCTAAATGGAATATCCCAAATGGGATTTTTTTTGTATATGAAGTTTTGCCATTACGCGCGAAATTTTTCGAACCACGTAGACCCCTTTAAGTATTATTTTCCAATAAACGTCTTTTTTGAGCGTTTGTTGACTGTACTGAAAAATTGAAAATTTATTTAAGTGCCCATAGACATGTCGGATTGATTCAAATTCCTCACAATACTAAATTGTTGCCTATATTGCAAGTTAAATCTCACTAATCAACTAAGGTCAGTTGCGCCCCCTAGTTGGGATTGGCCCCAATTGAGCTAAAGTTTAAGTTTATGGTTAACAGCAGAGCAACAAAGTCATTAAGTTTGGAACCGGCGCGACTTTCCCAAGAAGCTGCATGCTTGAGTGAAAAATCAACAACAACGAAGCCCATTAAGTATGCATAAATAAACAAACAAGCTACAGCAAATAGACAATCGACAATCGACAACAAAGCCAACAGCACTTATCGATATATTCAGTAAACAGCCACAACAACAAAAATATTCAGAAGACGCAAGTGAAATAGAAAGTGTAGTTGAAATCGAATTGGAAGCCCAACTTGAAGCTGATAAACTACTACAAGATGTTTGTTGTAGTTGGTGTTGACCAAGATTCTGCAGCTGCCATAAATATGCAAAAAATATAAATATATTGTAAGTATATAAGAAAAAAGAAAAAAAAAGAGAAGACAAGCTATCGTAAATAAAAAATGAATATACCAAAAAAAAACATGCTTAAAGTATTTTTTAAGGTTTTCTATTATGCAAATTTTTGTGATGTTGCTTTGTGCCTGTTTTTCGTCTCTAATGCATATGCAAATGCACAGTGACTGCAAGAAGTTTATGCACCGGCTTTGAAAGAAGAACAGAAAAAACAAAAATGGCGAACCTAAAAGTTCAGCGCAAACGACTTGAAGATACGCTGTGCTATGACAAACAATTTTGTCAAAAATTGATATGATGCATTGAATTTTATAAGGTGACGCAAAAACTGAGATCACCGAAATCGCGATGTTCATACGCACGCACTGACGGACTTGGCTGTCCGAGGTTATGACTAGCATGTTGGAGTTAACAAAACCACGCCTACTTCCCTTAGGCTACTGTGTATAAGAACTCATATAATTGTAGTAGCTTTTCAGTACAAAAAGTAGCCTTTGTGTTTTCGTTCAAATAAAAAAAAACAACTGGACTTACAGTCAACTATATTTTCTCATTTGTAATTTAAAATTGGTCGAGGCTTGAAGGTTTGTACAAATTTAAATAATTTTTCTTTTTTTTTATTATAAATACTTGAATTTTTTTTTTTTATAAAATCAAAAGCAGTATATTTGACTACACTGAGCTATCAAGATGTTGTGCCTCATACTAAACCGTGGCTTGCCAAATTATGTGCCGACTAATCCTTTGACTTTGGGTACCACAACTCGCGGCATTATAAAATGTAATAACAAAGTGGCAGAGTATTTAAATGACAAAAAACAGGAGTATCAAAAGCAGCTCAAGTATCAGGCTACTCTCGCAAAGCTGCCAATGTCCGAGCCCAAGAACAATTGGTTTGATGCTACCAAAATATGGAATATATTTAAAGAATTGCGTTTTTCGTTTGATATTAAGACTATGGGATTGCGCAATGCTGCTCAAGATGCAAAAGTACGTGGAACAGAAAACAAAAAATCAACAGAATCGGACGTGCCAGAAGAGAAACCTCTCGACAAAAAGAAGTAGCTAAATCTTAAGATTCATTATGTGTTATAGCCAGTTTATATTTAGTTAACCCAATAAAAATAACAAGCATATTAGTATAATGTATTATAAATTTTGGACATATCTTTAGCAACTTCTGTTGTACGCCTGTTCATACTTTAGGTAACTTTAGCGTGTCCCAGACGTCTCCTTTTGTATGTTAGCTGCTATCTGCTCATTAAGTTCCGAAAATCCGACTCGTTCACGCCAAACTGAGCAATGCCCAATATTTCGAGAAGCAACTCTAACTCCGATTAGGAAATAGTATAGGTCAGGTTAAAATCTTCTGCCCCAGCCTTATAGCATCTGGCTAGGTTAGGTTATAGTGGTTGCCTGTCTGCCCAGACGCATGTAGGCACAATGAGGCCCTTTATGATGCCACAGGTAACGCTGTTCGAGAGCTGACCAGGGATGTCTTTATAACTGCGTTTACAGGCGTTCATGGTCAGCACCCGGTCAGCTCTGAAGAGGAACAGGCACGACTATTCAACTGTAACGATACTATTGCTGAACAAGCCTGAAAGTTCAATGAACCTGGCAATATCCCTGGGACAGAGGTTTGAGAGGTCAATAAGGCTGTTCAGAAAAGGGGACCCTAGGGTCCTTTATCTTCTTCATGATAGGGAGGGGCACTGACACATAAAGTGTAAAACCGTTTCCTCCTCCTCTTCGGATCCGCAGCCACGGCAGAAGTCATTGAAGGGGACGCGCATTCTTTCGGCATGCCTGCCCATTATGCAGTGTCCTGTCAGAATGGACACAGTGGCCGATAGGTAGTTGCGACTTAATGTGAGCAACTTTCGGTTTTGTTGCCGTCCATCTTTGGCCAGGTAAGTCTTGAGGTGCGACAGGAGTCCTCTTCAGACCAACATTGCGGGCACTCGCCAAGAATTTCTGTTTGATGGCCAGTTTGACCGTGGCGAGGGGTGTGCCGATGTCTATGCTGTTATAGACTACGGGCAGAGAGGTACTTTGTTTGGCCAGTTCATCCGCCACACATTTTCCCGGTATGTCCCTATGTCCGGGTACCCAAAAGAGGTGTACCCTAGAGAGCAGGGATAACTGGTTTAGGGCGAGTTGGCAAACGTGCACGAGTTTAGTGTTGGCGTTGAAACCTGTGAGGAGTTTGATTGCAGCTTTACTATCCGAGAAGATAGTAGAGCTAGTTGCAAAGTTTCCACCCTCCTGTAGCATAGTAGATGGCAAGGACTTCAGCCTGAAAGACGCTGCATTGGTCTGGTAGTCTGAGGGACACCCTCCAGTTGAGCTTGTCCGAGAATATACCGCTGCCGACCAACTCTCGGAGGTGATAAGATTGTGATTCCATTCCTCCCTGCTCGGGATAGATAAGTCAAAACCCCTGTGCAGACTAGGGTATTTAATGACAACGCAAATAGGGCCTTAGTGGGGGTTGACCTGAGGGCGGTAATACGAATCGCAGCTTGTCTTCTGATTTTGTCAAAAAGTTTAAGGTTTTGTACTTTATCAAGGGCTTGCCACCAAATAACCGCACCATAGAGAAGGTTGGGTTCCACGATGGCGGTGTACAGCCAATTTACGACCTGTGGCTTGAGGCCCCATCTGGAACCTACTGCTCTTTTGCAGCAGTAAAAAGCACACGTCGCTTTCCGCACGCACTCGGCAACGTTTGCTTTCCAGGTCAGCTTAGAGTCAATGATGAGACCGAGATACTTAACCTCCCTACTAAGGGTCAGTCGTGTCCCGTCAATTTGTGGAATAGCCAATACCATCTGAGAGAGGCCAAAAAATGGAATGATCTAGACTTCGGTCACTCAACCCTCTTATTCCCGAGAGTACGAACTACAGTAACCCTCAGAAACACTTTATAACCACTTTCAAAACCCACATTCCAACCAGGGAGGAGTGGAACATGGGTATACCAGGCCCTGTTGGACGACCGTGTAGGCGGAGGCGTTTTCAATGAGCAACTAAATGTAAGAACATCTTTTCGTCTCCCGGACCACTGCAGTGTCTTTCAGGCGGAGGTCATGGCATTCCAGGAGGCTCTAACAACAATAAAAAAAACTACAAGTAGGTAACAAGAACATCTGCATCAACTCGGACAGCCAGGCGGCTATAAAGTCCATCGCACGTTGACATCATACATGAAATTAGTGAAAAACTATCGCTCGTCTCTGGAGGAGATAGTTTCAGTTTTCAATCCATCTCATCTGGGTCCCAGGACATAGGGATATCGAGGGAAATTGTGTTGCAGATGAGCTTGCTAGACAAGAAACTACCAGCATGCTGCTTCCAGACAGTTGTTTTTTTTTCAACTATTTCGCAAACAAGTAGGCGATAATGGCGTTATTTGGGAAATAAATATTAAGAAATGTTTTCTGTTACAAATTTGAAGAATTAGCTGATTTTTATATTTACTTTTTGTTTGTTGTTGCTGGCGGCATCTATTGTTAGTTGCGCCATCTACATATCAATTACCCGTTTTTGACCGTTTGATCAAAAACTCTACAAAATAAGTAACAGTTTTTTCTTTCAAGACTTTTTAAGAAGTTGCGTACTGGCCTTTAAGCAAGTAGAGAGGCCTATATGGCCCTCGACGGACTAACGTCTTTAGTTGGGTTATCTATTTGTTACTTGGATCGTAATAAATGGCTGAAAAAAAACTACTTCTGGCCACTTCCCGTGTAGATACCACATGGCCAGATAGTTCTATCTATTACCAAAACTTGCAGATATTGCAGCGAAGAGGATGAAACCATGGAGCACCTACTACCCAACTGCCCAGCACTAACCAAACGGAGAGTAAAATTCTTTAACAATTATGTATTGAATGAAGAGGACTACCAAACCCTATCACTAAAGGGAATAATTGCCTTCGCCAAAATAATTAACAGCAACTAAGCTACATACGGGTGCACAAAAGACCTACATGCTGGTCGCAGTGCAGGAGGAAGACATTGACTCAACCCAACTAAAATCATAAACATCATATCATCAAAAAATGCATAACGCCACAAAAAAATAGGCTCAAAATACAAAAACCCGTCGAATATACCAAAAAAAATACTAACCACAATTACCAATTATGCAATAAATAATTTCAAAATGTAAAAATTTTCGTTTCATTACGATAGTTTCTTGACTAGAACTTTCGCCCGGCGAAACTTGTACTTAAAGCAAAGCTGCCAAACCGCCTAAATACCAATCTTATAAATACATCCATATGTTAAGCTTATGCATATATAAATAGTTTAAGTTGTGGCTTGTAATTTGCATGTGTGTCTAGTTTCTACTTCTACTTTTGTTACAGTTCAAAAAAAAAAAAAAAACCAAAATGAAGCAACTTGACGCTTTTCACTTGCTCAGCGGGGGAAAATTAACCAAAAAGCTAAATTGAGTGGAAACTTTTTCCATATGGAGCCCAAGCTTATGCGGCACTCTGCACATGCACACACACACTCCCAAGACAAAATGCTAATTATGATTGCTAACAAGACCTAAACTTAATTTCCAAAAAAAAAGAAAAAATCCACAAGTTTCAAAAAATGCTCAGAGAGAAAATTCAACAGCGGCTATAAAACAAAAAACAGGGCCGGACTTAAATTTGGCCCAGAGGCCAAGGCAAACTTAAGGAGCTCTAACACTATTACTCACAGGTGCAATTTCTTGAACTAAAATTGAAAGGGCTAAGCCATAGCTCTAATATTTACAGATTCCATGTTAATCTGACATCTTTAGAGAGATCAATGTGTGATGGGCCCAAGGATCTACATAAGAGCAAGCCGCCCCTAACCTGAAGAACAGGCGCCTACCGTTGGCTATTCGGCTGTTGGGGATTGATCTTAGCTTCGAGACTCCTCTTCGACCTTACCGGTATAGTAGTGCTGGAGAAAACATCGATGTTATATCGATGCATCGATGTTTCGAAGTTTAAAATCTCTATATATTGATGTTGGCCAACAGAAAGGTTTCTCCAGCACTACTTAACACCCATTTGATGAGTGCAGAAGAGCTGGAGAAACATCTCTGTTGGCCAACATCGATATATAGAGATTTTAAACTTCGATACATCGATGCATCGATATAACATCGATGTTTTCTGCAGCACTACGGTATAGGTAGCGCTAGTAGTAGCTTTGCTACTGCCGACAACGCTCTTAATGGATCATCCATAAACTACGTGACTATCCAGGGGGTGGGTGAGGGTCTGGCGAAGCGTCACGATCATATGGAAAATCTTCAAAAATATTCCGTCACTGTGTCACAAGGGGTGGCGGGGTCAATTTTGATGAAAATCAGCGTCACGTAGTTTATGGATGATCCCTTAAATTCATTGCCCCTACTGAACCCCCTCAACACATAAGGGACTGGCACCCCGAGATTTGAATTTCGAGATTTAAGACTTATAAAATGTTTAATAATATTATTCAAATAAACTATGTGAACTTTCACTTGATTAAATAAAGAATGAGTTAAACTAGTAGATCTTCTTGCAATCAAGTGCGAGATCGATTTTCTACAAATTTATGTTAACTTTTACTACTGCAAATTGTTATCGTCATTGATAGGCACAAGTACAGCAAACGTAAAAAGCTAATTTTTCTAAATTCTTTATTTTATTTATGAACTTACTATAAAGACTTTGTTAAGTCTTTAGCTGTGTAGATTCGTTTGAAAGTGTAGCTTCCGGGTTACTGCTTTGCAGGATACTTCTTTGTTCGGGATGTTTAATATCCCAACATATCGTATGAAGCAAATGGGCCATGAAACTACATCGAGAGAAAGTTCTGTCATTGAGTGCTGTTGGTGACTGACTGAAAGTTGTACTGTCGATATCTGGGCTTTTTCCTACCAATATTTATCAGCACAACACTGCCATTTCTTCGGATTTCCCAACAAATTTCTGCGGCTCCATCTAATCATGCCTTAATCCGGCCCTGACAGCAACAGATCAAAGCTGTAGACTCGCTCTCCCCTTTGTTTTCTCTCGCAGCTCTTAGTTATTGACCATCAGCATGCAATGCAAATGTTTCAAGCCATTAGTCATGGTCCCCCCACTTGTTTTGGGCAATGCTCCTAAGCCGCGTTTTAAATTAATATCGAGATGTGTGAAATTCGTGCCGAAGAAACATAAGAACAAAAAATCTACAGGCCTTATTTTTCAGGTTCTACTTGCGAGCTCGTTCAGTACGAGCAGCCACATCCCAGATCTGTATGGCGTACTCCCAAGTCGGCTCCATAAAGTGTTCCAAAGTTTTTAGTAGGTAGGTAGGTTAGGGCGACAGTTGGGACCGATAATGGGAGTAAGTGATAAGGATATAGAATAGACAGGAAAAACTAGGGAAATTGCAGGACCATGCTTAACGTGGGATTCGACTCCACAACCTCTGGGATGATAGTCTAGTGCACTGCAGCTAGACCGCCAAGTTTTTAAGTAGGTAGATTAGGGCAGCAGTTGGGACTTAGCGTCAAGAATAGGCCCATTGTGATACCGATAATGGGAGTAAGTGATAAGGATATAGAATAGACAGGAAACATTAGGAGAATACGAAAAGTGTAAAGTGCAGGACCATGGCTTTACATGGGATTCGAACCCACAACCTCTGGGATGATAGTCTAGTGCACTGCCGCTAGGCTATCGAGGCCGCCAAGTTTTTAAGTAAGTCTACGAAATTTTTAATCGAATCAATATATCACAACTGCTTTCCTCAAATTGTTGGCTCTATTTGAGATTACAAAAAAATCATTACATACCGTTCAACTCTACGTATAATGGATACAAAACTATATTAAAATGGCAACAATATTACTACTATGAAAGTACTTTAGTATTATGACAGATTAAAAAGGCTTTTATCTTTTAATTGCACAAACAGACTTATTTTTTGTTGAATTGCGATTGTAAGAAATATCTGGCACACCACTCACTAACTATTGTCACGTGCACATCTCTAGCAGCAACTTTTGCGGTGGCGTCGCGACGCTATTGCTGCGTGCTTTGAATATGCAAGTTGCAAGCTTCAGGTGGGGTAAGTGGCAAGTGCCGCCAACGACGGCTATTTAGAATTTGCAATTGAATTTGGATCGAGGTTAATGCGGGGCCATAAACAAAAATACTCACAACACCAACAACAAATGACTCAGCTGACAAGTGAAAACGACTGGAAAAAATCGAAAAGAAACCCTGTACCATCATACTAAAAGGCAATATGTGTAATAGTTATATAAAAGAGAATTGGAAATTGAACCTTGTTCTCTAGAATCTAGACATCGCGACACTAAAACAGAACAGGCGATGTTATTGCTAGCGCCATCTAGATGTCAATTCGCAAACAATATTGGGCAGCATTGTAAGCTCAAAAGCTGCGTATCAGAGAGCAAAAATCTTGACGCTAAGAATGTCGCTAGCTCCTTTGCCACGCCTACTTCTGTTTGTTACATACATTGCACAAATCTAGTTAACCCTTGCCACTTGAGTACTCTTTATGAAGAGTATTTTTTTATAGCAAACCGGCTGACATTCTTAGGGTCATTGACAGGCCCATGCGTCTGTGTATGCTTTACTTTCACTCCATATGTATAGCTCACGCCTATCAACATTAAAATTCATCATCATCATCATCATGATCATCATCATCGTCATCATTGACCGCATAACACATTATCATAATTATCAGCATGAACAGCGTCATCGATTGGAGCTATGGGCTAGACTTTTGAAAGGTGGGGTATATTATAGACGGTTTATTCCAACTATACCCTAAAACCTTTTCTTTTTCAATTACCTTTAGTTTGTTTTAGATATTGTGTAATTAACAGTAACAATAACCTTGAGGGCTTTACATGACCCAATCGTTCTGCCCAAAAGAAAAATAGCCTCACGTTTAACACTCCGATTATGTAAGTAAACGTGACCTTTGAGCAACAACAACAACAGCATTTATCGTATAGAAAAAAAAATAATACTCCATTTAGGGTAATTGTGCCACGCCAAGTTATATTAAGTATTGTTTTACAATTTGATTGTAAAATGCATTTAACTGCTTAAAGCTCATTACATAAAACATTAAAATTTTATTTTACAATGTTATAACAAAATATTATGATAGGAATAGAGAAGATACATCCTATGAATAGGCACACCATTGTGTGGTATACTGACGGGTCTCTTACCAAAGAAGGCACCGAACTGGGAGTCGCAGGACCAAGAACGCGACTGGCAGTAGCTCTGGGTATATACACCAGCATATTTCAGGCAGAAGTATGTGCCATAGGTCGATGTGTTGACATCAACCTGGATAGGAAATATAAAGACAGAGACATTGCCATTTTGTCGGACAGTCAAGCCGCGATCAATGCGGTGACTGGCTTGAAGATTAATTCAAAGTGGGTGCGGGAAACTAGAGCCAAACTCAACCATCTAGAACAATTGAACAAAGTCTCCCTTAGATGGATACCGGGACATATGCATATTCCCGGGAACGAAGCAGCTAACGAACTGGCGAGAAATGGCGCTGCGAAACCACTAGTAGGACCTGAACCTTATTGTGGCATTGGAAGACATACGACTAGACAGCTGTTCAGAGAAGAGGAGAAGTCCAGACTGGAAATGAAGTGGACTGGCACGGCTGGCTTATGGCAAGCCAAGCAACTCCTCCGTTCCTATAACCTAAATAGGTTCAAGAAAATATGTCAACTGGGCAAGAATTCCCTTAGGATACTGACGGTACATTGCAGACTCAGGAAACACCTGAGTACTATTGGTATCGTGAGCTCGAACACATGCAGGTTTTGTGAGATTAAGGAGGAAACCTCTCTACATATACTTGCAGAGTATGACGCCCTTGCCAGAAGAAGGACATTCTACCTCGGCAGGCATAGAGAAACGATACATGACATCACCAGACTAGACGCATCTCAAATAATTAAGTTTGTTGCAGATATAGGTCTAGTTGAGGAGATCTAGGGCTAGAAGGGAGCACAATAGATCCTACATGTCGCAGTGCAGCATTCCCCACTAATATTATTATTATTATAGGAATGGAAGTGGAAAAAAACAGCCAAATCAGCCCAGCATCTGATCTGCTTCAACGAATATAGTGCTTGTGATATATATACTTCTTCTTCTTCTTCTACTTTGTTCCATTAACTCCTAGTGGAGCATAGGGCCTTAAAAATTCCTCTGAGCCGTATCCTATTGGGTGCTGCCGTGCAGATGTCGTTCCATGAGTAGCGCGCAGATGTAAGTTCGGCATCAATAGTCCTTCTTCATGTTCCTGAGGGAGCGCCCGGCCGGCGGCTGGGGTCCATTTTAGGGCTTGTTTAGCGATGCATGAGTTGGGCTTGCAAAGCGTATAACCGATCCATTGCCACTTTCGTTTTTCAATTACGGTCTCGACGTTTTGCATGCTTGCCTTTCTCCATAATTCTGTGTTAGAGATGCGTTCTGGCCACCAAATTCTGAAGATGTGTCTCAAGCATTTGTTAATGAAAACCTGGATGCGCGACTGAATAGATCTTGTATATTTCTATAATTCGCACCCATACAAAAGTACAGATTTGACGTTTGGGTTAAATATTCGAATTTTTGTTTTGGTGCGTAGTTGGTTGGATCCCCAAATGTTCTGCATAAGAAGATCTGCAATAGTACAGTATCCACTGGACATAACAACCGTCTTAGAAGTGTTTATTTCCAAACCTGCTGCCCGAGCGTTACGATTAAGGCCATTTATGTTATTTTGGAGATCTCTGATGCTACGACTCAGGAGACAAACATCATCTGCATATGAAGACGTCTACTGGATACCATGGCGACCATATAGCTAATTTCTTAAAATTTCATCCAGAGCCAGAATAAAGAGTACCATAGGTGAGAGAAGGCAGCCTTGACGAGCTCCTGTGCTCACGTCGAACGCTTCAGATAACACTCCGTCATGCAAAATTCTGCATTTAAACTCATTAAGCATGGCCTCGATTATGTTAGTACTTTTGGGGACATGCCTCTGCGACGTAAAGTAGCCCATAGGTACCGTCTGTTCAGGCTATCAAAGGCTTTTTTAAAGTCTATAAATGCTGCATAAACAGAAGATCTAAATTCGTTACATTGTTCGAACATGATTCGGAGAGTATTGATCAGGTCGACGCAAGATCGATTCCGCCTAAAGCCGTATTAGTTTTTAATGGCCGTTGAAATGCGAGATAATAAGATTGAGGTGATTATTTAACTGGGCACTGGGAGCAGCGTTATACCTCTATAATTGTTACAGTCGGAGCTATCACCTTTCTTCCAAGAATACGGGACCCTTTCCGAAATTTTCTACAAAATAGGGAGCCATATAGATGCCGATACTTCTGGGCACATTTTAACAATTCGGGACTAACGTGGTCGATGCCGGGTGCTTTGTTTTTTTTAAGTGCCTTTATGGAGGCGATAACCTCGGATCTAGTAGGTGGTTCTGTATTGAATCTCTGAAAGTAGCGCGAAATGTCCGTTGGAGGACACATTAACTTGTAACCCCCTGCTTGTTGAGCACCTCCTTGAAATGTTCAGCTCTTCTCTTGAGTTGCTGCTCTGAGTTGGAGAGAAGCTTTCCGTTCTTATCCTTAATGGGCCTATTTTTGCAGTGACCTTTGCCGGCAAGATTCCCAGTTACATCGTATAGGTCTTTCATATTGCACAGGCTAGCTGCGGACCCTGCGATCTGTGCTTGGTTTCCTGTCCAATCTACTTTATCCTGCCTGACCGATTTCTGTATTGAAAAAAGTTCAATAGATCAATTTTTGCAAACATTAGAACTAACATACTAAAACAACACAAAAATTTATCTTAGCTAATTTTACGTAGTGTTCGTATTGTCTTTGCTGTCTTTGAGCCACTGTACGCTAGCAAGCAAAATACAAAAAGAAAAGGCAATAGCAAAGTAAAGTAACGGTAAATCAAAGTAGGTTATGTTAGGTTGAATAGGCTGCTCAACCAAAGCTGAGATCCACCAAAAACCATTATGGCCCATTGTGATGCCTAATTGGGGAAAGGATTTTAGGAAGGGACAATGGGTAAAAAGGTTCAAAAACTAATGGTTTCTTCTAATCGCCTAAGTCTCTATTGCTACAGAAACATTTTGAGGATTCAACAAACGTGGCCACATCCGCTATAGACACATTTGCCAGACTGCCCAGGTCTTCGAAGAATGGTTTAACCAGAAACTGGGTTTTTCTTCTAAGAAGCGCCGGACAGTCGCATAGCATGCGTTGGAAACTTTTTATCTCCTCCTCATCTCCGCAGCTGCAGCAGAAGTCGTGATGGGGAACGTGTAACCTTTCAGCCATTAGGCCTATGGCGCAGGGCCCCGTTACCACTCCTACCACCATCCTTGTCATGTTTTTGTGAAAATGTAGGAGTTCGGATGTTCGCTTTGGATTGTACCGTTGCCAGAGTGCTCGGGAGATGTGACAACCGGACACAGAGTCCCATTCTCTTTCCGCCTGAGCACTGAATATCCCCCTGATTTGCAATACGACGTTTAAGGGTCTTCCTATATCCGTAACCGCAAGGTTGCCTGGCAGTGCCGAACCGTTTCTGGCATACTCATCTGCCTCCTCGTTACCAGGGACACCGGTGTGCCCCGGTACCCAAGAGAGGGTGATTGAGTGCTGGTGTTGTTACCGTGTTACGGAAAAGTTTTCTTTTAGTGGTGTGCGAAGTGAGCGCCTTAATTGCAGCCTGGCTGTCGACAAGAATTTAAACGTTCCCTGGACTTTCATCCAGGGTTTCAATAAGTCTTGCCGCTTGCCAGATTGCATAAACCTCGGCCTGAAAAGCGTTACACCAGTCGGGCAGGCGAAAAGAAAGCTTCGTCGCAAGTTCCTCAGAGAAGATATCTGCTCCTGTGCCCTCTTCCGTCTTCGAGCCATCAGTGTAGATTGTCAGCTTGTTTCCTTCAAAAGGAGTTTTTAGCTTTCAATCTTCTCTCTCCGGGAAAATTGCATAAAATAGGTCGTTCCATTTAGAACCGGGGTGCAGTAGTCACTATCCTCAGTCCCAGCAAGTATACCTAACTCAGGTAGGATACTGCTGTGACCCTACATCGATGATCGAAGTTTAAAATCTCTATATATCGATATTGGCCAACAGAGATGTTTCTCCAGCACTACTAAACACCCATTTGAGAGTGAGTGTAGAAGTGCTGGAGAAACATCTCTGTTGGCCAACATCGATATATAGAGATTTTTAGCTTCGATCATCGATGTTTTCTCCAGCACTACAGCGCAGTGCAAATTTCCTCAAAGCTTGGTGAGGGAATGTCAGCCTGAGTTCCGTGGATTGGAGCTCAAGTCTCTGTCATAGCGCAAGGGGTTATTAAACATAATATTGAAGTGATTTTGCCACCGATGAAGGATTTCCACTTCCTACTGGAGCATTTCGTCGCCTTCAGAGAGGCATGCATTTATTCGTGGTTTAAATGGCGTAGCGTAGTTTCTTAAATGTTGATAGAACTTTGATAGGTTGCTCTTTGCGTTCGATTCTATTTCATTTTCAGGTTTTAAAAAACCTAGACCCTAGGTATTAGGTAAAGTGCGGAGCTCTCAATAAAGTGGGCAGCATCGCAAACACTTGCTCAGCGCAGCAGTCATTGTTGCACTCGCTGTCAGTTCGGGACTCATCCCAGTATAAGGTCGATTGCTATTAACCACCTGCGACCCAGCTTGGCCGCTTCAGAACCATCCCATCAGTTCTTCCAAGAGAATACAGACATAAACTTATTGATTTTACATTTGATTTATTGGTAAACAGACAACAACAATTTTACAATCAAATTTAGAATATCATGTTTAGAATATTTTTTTTAGTATACTATGTATAACATACACATACTTGTACACATGTACATACATATTTAGTTATGTTAATTAGTAAATAATGTAATAGTTGAATCAAAGTTTAAGACGTTCAAGAAGTAGATTTAGCAAATTATTAGCAGCGTAAATTGTCCAATTTACTTGTGTGCCGACATAGTCTCCTCAGGCTCATCCAGCGAGATTTTGGCCATAACAAATCGTGAGGAGGACGTATTGGCAACACTGCCGCTGCTGCCATCGCTGCAAAGCGGCAACTGCGGCGCAAGTGCGGGCAGCAACAGGAACTCATTGAACAAAAAGTCTGCATCCATGGACTGCGTCTTGCCATTGTAGCCACGAACAATGCGCTTGGGTGGCTCAATAAACCGCTCCTTGACAATGAGTGCACCCGGATGCGGCGGCGTGACATCCAGCGAGGAGCATGCCGACAAAGCATTGGCCAATCTATAATGTTTAGCCGTAGTTGCCGCTGCAGAGCTGCTTGCCGCATGTGCTGCATTGGCCTGATGCTGCGGCGAGCTGTGCGTGGACATGGAAGTTGTTGCTGCACTGCCAACAGCAATACTACAGCAGCCGCAGTTGTTGCTTTTTAGATTAATGCAGGATTGAGTGTGTGAACAATCCACATAGTCCTTGGACTGCACGGGCAGACGTTTAAGTGTGTTGCTCTCAAAGGGAAAGTTCGAATTGGATGTAGACTGTGTGAGATTCTCGAATTTACGTAGACGCGCATCCTGACGCAGTTGTTGTGGACCAGCTGCTGGTAGATTGATAGAGGCATGCAACATATCCTTGTTATCCTTGCCCGAGATGCTATGTGAGCACTCAAAAGCGCCGCCCTCAAACATGCTTATCTGCTTTTGCATGCGCGGTGAGAGCGGATCGTTAGCACGACGTACATTGTTGCTCTTGTTGGTCACCGTGGCAGCATGCTCCGGCGAGGCATGCGTTACGCGTGTATCAGGCACGGGCGTGCTCAGAGGCAGCGCAAAGTCATATTTGGGATCATTGGTGTCTACTTCGGGTGGCTCGGCGTGTGTAGGACAGCAGTAGCAAGTTTCCAGCCGGGGTTCATCAATAGGCAGCGAGGGTGTGGTAGCCGCCGACAGCGTGGCCTCATCATCGTCTTCGAAGCCCTGAAAGTGAGAGAGAGAGTCATATGAAGCTTATAGCTGTACTAATATTCACTTACATCTACGGAAAGCGTCATGGAGCCCTTGTTGGCCACCATGCTTAGATCATTGCCGAAGCTAACTGGAGTCAGGCAGGCGCTGCTCTTCTCATCCCGATCGCTACCGCCACCAGCGCCGCTGCTGCCTGCACAAACGCTTAGAAAAGCGCCGGTACTTAAAGTGTCCTGGTTCATGGGCGCATAGCTGCAGAGCTCGGAATCGGTTAGCGCGCTCTCTGCCTCTTGTATATCCATATCCATAAACGCTTCAGCCACTTCGATTTCCACGCCGTGCAGCATTAAACTAAAAAAGTTTTTTTTCAAAAGCGTTCGACTTTATTTTAAAAATAAACAAAAACTTACGGCTGACTTTGAGGCAGCTCTGGCTGCTGCTGCTGCTCACAGGCTGGCAGCTCCTGCTGCTGCTCCTGGCAAACTTGTTGCACATTGTATTTAAATGTTGCAAGTTCACATTGTTTGGTTAGTTTTATGGCAAGTTTTAAAAAAAAAAATATAAGTGCTTGGAGTTTCCTTTTAGGAAAATGCATGAGTGTGTAGCTTAAGCTTTTGGCAAGGCAAGACACAAAGTAAATAAAAGAGAGAATAGAGAAAAAAACGAGAAATGTAGATAAAGAGAGTAAGCAAGATGTACGTGTGACACAAAAAAAAACTTCATGTGAGCTTTAATTTGAAAAAAAAAGTCATTTCATCAACTTGGGTATTAAACATGCCAGGAGCATCCACAAAAAGTTCTATAAAGCTTAAAATTTAGCAAAAGCATACGGATTTTGTAATCTTTAAAATGAATTTAAAAAAAATATATATATAAAACCTATCACTAAATCAATTTCAAAATGTATTCAATTAGTCGTCTTACATTTATGTCCCTTCTTAAACATATGTATACTACTCTATGTTCCACCTTGGAACTTTAGTATATATATATATATGTGTATAATACTCGCTACTTGAATAGGACATCCTATATATTCTCTTCTTGAATTGGACATACCTCGAGCACCAAGATAAAATACAATCTTACTCTATACATATAGCTCGGATTAGGGACATCGAACTAGCTTGGAACTCTTTTTTGGTATATTATTTGGTCAATTGTTTCCCTTCCAAGCCGATTCTGCGAAGTTATTGCTCTTATATCTCAATAAAAAAAAATGTTTTCTTTCCGATTTTTAACAAAAAGTTTAGCATTGTGTTGTGTCTCTAAAACTGGAGCTTTATGGAATCAAGGCACATACGCAGTTCGAAAAATTTCGCACGAAATGTGAAAACTTCATATAAAAATCCCATTTGGGATATCCCACTTAACCTTTAGTTAAAATTGTCTAAGTGAATATGGCTGCCAACTTTGAAATATACTACGAGACTGCCAACTTAGACAACGACTCCCATAAAACTGCTATACACATATTATAAACAAGGGGGCTCTGCCCCCTGCGCGCTTTGCACGCCAACCCCCGTACGATCTGCTTTATTCAATTCAGATTACACAGGCCTACAAATACCGAGGTCATGTTAGTTGTTGGAAAGCTAAGGGTCGTTTCCGAAGTAACTTGCTGCGTAGAATCCGAATTCGGGGCCAGAATTGTCCTATCACGTCAGGATTTTGAAATATATAGAGATATGTGCTATAAACATCGAAAATTGCCTCGAGACATTTTATGGTTACGGCTTTGTTGAGAAAGATTCGATCTTCTTCGTGGTGGTAATACTAGCTCAAAATATTTTGAATAATAACAGTCGCACTTAACAGACAAATCGGCGGTGCTATTCGTGGCGAAGCCTAATCGCAACAAATCATACAGGCATGTTCTAGATTTCGATTACGGCAAAAACTGTCGGAATCGAAATTAAAGATGTTCTGGATTTCGATTCTGACAAGAGTCGACTCGTTTTCAAAAGTTTGGCTCTCAGCATTTGAATTAAAAAAATCAAAAAGATAAACTATCTTTTCAAACAGCTGTTCTATACGAATGGTTATCGATAACACTCGAAATGCAAACGATTCGAACTCAGTCGAAATCTAGAACACCATTTGTCGCAATGCACTCGTTATGACTTTTCAAAACGAGTCGAAATCTAGAACAGGCCTGATAAATCATTAAAGTCTGTTCAGCCGTTCTTGAGTCAAAAATGGTGTATCTAACACAACTTTGTTATACCCTGTACCAAAGGAATTATAAGTTCTTGCAAATGTATGTAACGCTCAGAAAGAGGCGTGGTAAACCCCTTAAACTAAACATATTCTTGATCACTATCAGCAGCCGAGTCGATATAGCCATGTCTTTCTGTCCGTCTGTCCGTATGAGTAAAAGAATCTCATAAGAGAATTTCGCAGTTTACTTATTTTTATGTGATTTTTTTCCAACATCTTATGCGTTATTCTGTTAACCAGTGCGGGGACGAATCCAAGAAACCATAGATCATCAAAATCGGCTCAGCCGTTCTTGAGTTATAAATGGTGTAACTAACATAACTATCTTTTATATATATAGATTATATATGCTACCTTACAGTACACTATTTTGCGAAATTTCGCTTATTTATCGAGTTATCAATAACTGAATATTTTGATGGAATTTTCTTCAAAAGATGAAAAATTACTATTTTGCGAAATTCCGCTTATTTATCGAGTTATCGGGTTCCAGGCTTGGAAGGTCATCGTTCGTCGTTTCGACGACGCTTGTTTACATAATGCTATTTTCTCTCTTTTTCTTTGTTTACTTTGTGCTGATTTTTCGTACAGCGCCAGTCGCTTTGTGCAGTTGGTCGGCTTCATACGCTTCGTTTATTTATTTATTATTTTTTATGCGTAGTCGAAACGACGAACGATGAACTTTCCGCAAGTTTTTCGTTTCAAAGTTATTTCCAGTTTTTTAAGCAGTGCGGAGACGAATCCAACAAACCATAGATCATCAAAAGCGGCCCAGCCGTTCTTGAGTTACACACATAATTCTTAACACTCTCTTATATACATACATATAGATAATATAAAAAAACACAAATAAATATAAAAAAAAAACAAAATCAACGCTTCTTAGTGCTTCTCTAAAACTTAAGACGTCATATTATGAAGCTTACAATTTATTCGTACATAAAAAAAAAATACAAAAAAAATTAAGAAATTTGTTATCTTTTGGCATAAATGAAATACATTTAACAAAATAATACATATATATTTTTTGCGACCCTTAGTTTCAAGTCTTAAATTTATGCTTGCTGCGAGTTTTAAGCCGCTGAAAAAAAAAAAATTAAACAAAAAAATATATCAAAAAAATATAAGTACTATTAAAAAAATATATATATATTTAAAACAAAGCTAAGTGAAATATGCAAATTAATTGTTAGGTGCAAACTTATGCTAAATATATTTGTTATTTGTTTTTTTTTTCAAGCTTAAAAAAAAAAAACAAATAAAAATGTCAAAATTAACCCAAACATGCATCACTATCAAATTTTCGGCTCCCGCATTGAACTAGATCTTTGGAACTTACGCTGAATTTGTGCCGTAGCGACGCGTCGATCCCGCGATTCAGTAAGAAATTCCTTGTCTTCTAACGCAGGTAGTGGCTCTACAATTTGTACGCCAAAAGCTGACTTTTCCAAATCTGCCTCCAAGTTGGAATTTTCCGTTTCATCATCCCCACCATCGGTACTGCGCTTCTTGGGCGGCAGCGACACGGCTGGCATGCCTATGCGTGCAGGATTATTTGCCGAGGGTACAACTGTCAGTTCATTGTCTAAAATACGCGGCGGTGAACCCGTGGGTGTCTTAAAGATCTGAGCCAAGATCATATCCTGCAGAAATAAGTCCAGCTTGCGCAGTGACAATGCATTATGCAATGTTTCCAGTGGACGTATGGGCGGCACATCTCCGAAACCTAATCGCGCGCGCGTTGTAAAACACAGAATATTAGTGTTGAAAAATGCAGCAAAAGGCAAAAGTTTTTACAGTATTGTTTAAGACAAAATCCAAGCACTCAGTTACGAAAACAAAATAAGCTTAAGGAAAACAAATACCAGAGTAGTGCTGGAGAAAACATCGATGTTATTATATATCGATGCATCGATGGCCAACAGAGATGTTTCTCCAGCACTTTTGCACTCATCAAATGGGTGATTAATAGTGCTGGAGAAACATTTCTGTTGGCCAACATCGATATATAGATATTTTAAACTTCGATCATCGATGCATCGATATAACATCGATGTTTTCTCCAGCACTATACCAGAGTTCGTAATGACTTTGCGTTGGTCTTTTAAAATGTCTTGAGATATACAAATTTTAGTTTTTTTTTAACAGGTCCGTCTGGAGCATGAAGAAAACAAAACATTTTGTGGTATATTTTCCCCCATTTAATTTAGCTGTTGCCCGTCAATAACTAGAAAGTTTGAAACATCTGGTGGCGTGATGAATAATAGTGCTTGGTAGGTATAGGTACATATCCCTAAATGGATTTTTGCATTCTCTGGCCGAACATTTTTTTTGTATTGTCCTCTAGCCTATTTCTAAGATAGTCTTATACTGGGTGGTAAGTTTAAAATCTCTATATATCGATGTTGGCCAACACAGATGTTTCTCCAGCACTACTAAACACCTATTTGATGAGTGCAGGAGTGCTGGAGAAACATCTCTGTTGGCCAACATCGATATGTAGAGATTTTAAACTTCGATCATAGATGTTTTCTCCACTACTCTACTGGGTGGGCCATCTGTTAGTATGGTAGTTTAGCACTCGTAGTTCGGAACATACCTCTGCAAAGTGGATGCTCTTCGACATATGTCAAGTTCAAAACTACTCAATTTTAGTCATGGATCGTTTATCAACCGAACAACGCTTTAAAGTTTTACAGGCATACTATGAAAATGGTCGCTCTGTGAAAAAAATATAATTGAGGCCAGTTTCCACGAGCAACAACCTTGCTGGAACCACTTTGCGTCGCTTGTTCGTGCAATGGATGGGAGAACAGTCAGATGAGTTTTTGTCAAAAAAAAAAGTCATCAAAAATTACGATGTTCGCATACGGGCGTATAGAGCCAGCCGCGGCGGCCATTTTTCATACTAAATGGGTAGTTTCAAACTTTTATATGGTATATTTCCCAATTTTGTTGAAAAGTATACGAATAAAATGTAATTAACCAACAAACCAACAGATGGCCCACCCTATATTATAAAAAAAAAAAAACAAATAATTGATTTTAGAGCAGCCATTATACTTTAGTCGAATAAGGGGCCATACCCAAATTACGTTTGGGGAGGGGGGGAGTCTTAAAAATACCACGCTTGCTCACTCGAACGGGCGGGGGTCTTGGTTTTTGTCACGTAGTGCAATGAGCTTTTTAAAAAAAATAGTAAAAATCGGGTCACGTAATTTGGGTATGGCCCCTAACTTTAGACTTAAAAAATTTCCCGAATTTTTTAATTAGGTATTACTGGAAATTTAATTTTCTTTTCAAATAGTAATAGACAAGAAAAAAATGCTGAAAAGCCCATACAAGTCTGTCATCCAAAACTGGTATCATCCCTTCCTCTGTCAACTTTTACAAAATTATTAAACAGTTTAATTAGGTAGTTATTCAAAGACTGTTATTCGATATTGATATTTTCAATAATTAGGATTTGCTTAATTTTTCCTGAACATCCCATAACCACTAAGTGAATTACATCGTGTTTAATTTATCATTTTTAGAGTACCCTGTATGTTACCTACCGTCGTGCACATCTTATGTGGATGCATTTAGGTGAATTTGGCTAATTCTAAACTTCTTTTCTTCAATAGCAACCAAGTCAGTTCAATAATTATATTTAAATGGACTTAACTGGTTGGGCCGGGAAGTAGGTACTTATGGACTTTGTACAATGCCTGTAATACTAGTTTACACGAAAAATTAAACCTTGTAAAAAAGCGTTTTTTAGGGTAATTTTGTGTCGAGAAGCTCGAAAATGAAAGGCCCATACGCAGCATGCAAAAATTCCGCACGAAATGTCAAAACTTCATATAAAAAAAAAATATCCCAAAAAAGGGAATTTTTTTTTTTTTAATGAAGTTTTGAAATTTGGTGCGCAATTTTTTCATGCTTCGTAGTTTTGACATTTCGTGCGAAATTTTTGCATGCTGCGTATGGGCCTTTAGTGTAAAATAATCCAAGTGTAAAAACGAGTAAAGGCCCGTACGCAGCATGCGAAATGTCAAAACTTCATATAAAAAAAAAAATCCCAAAAAAGGGAAGAAAAAAGGGAAATGTCAGACCTTCATATAAAAAAAATCCCAAAAAAGGGAATTTTTTTTAATATGAAGTTTTGACATTTCGTGCGGAATTTTCGCATGCTGCATATGGGCCTTAAGACCTCACGGCTTTTATGCCAAATATATGACAAACTTTAACAGGGTTGCCGACTTTGAAATATCCTCAATTCGAACCCAAGTTGGCTTTACCAACTCAGTTTAAAATGAAATATATAATCGGCCGTGCTCCGGAAAACGAAAAAAACAAAACAAACAATTTTATTCGGATTCGTTTCTGTCTATCATCTACTCATATTTCCCCCTCTCATGGTTAGAATACTTTACACCTTTCTAGGGAAATTATCCACGACTATGGTATGCTGTTGCTATGACAAGGGAATTTTTTGGGTTGATTCAGAAAAAAAATAGTTACAACCGTTTATCAATAATTATTGAACATAAAGTTGGCATAACAAGAATTTCAAAATATCAAAGAATATTCAAAAAATTGATTTAAGCTTAGAATGCGTACACTTTTCAAGCTATTTTGCCTTCGGTTTCAAACCACATAAAAAATTCGTTTTGCTGAAATTTGTAGCACCAAATATTCCGTTTCAAAACGAGGCCGAATAAAATGTTCGGATTCGTTTTTCGGAGCACAGCAGAATATAAAATAAAGGCCCATACGCAGCATGCAAAAATTGCGCACAAAATATCAAATCTTCATATAAAAAAAAATTTCCCAAAAAAGGGAATTTTTTTTTATATGAAGTTTTGACATTTCGTGCGGAATTTTTGCATGCTGTGTATGGGCCTTTAAGTAAAAACATATTGACTTCACTAGGAAACGAACCTAGGTTTATAGATGTCTGCAAGCTTTGAGGCCAACACTTTACTTAGCGCTTTGGCCTCCAAAATACTTTATTGCAATTATCAGCAATTATAATGATGTTGGGTGATAATCGAATAATGAAAAAAACAAAAAAAAAAAAAATACTCATAAAGGAAGTCAAAATATCAAGTTAGGTTATCCTAGCTCTCATAGTACTTAAGATAGAGGCGTTTATACAGACAGACAGACGTAGCAAATTTTGTTGTCCTCTTTGGGGGTTTCCGGGAACTCCTTTTGTATGTTACAAACTGTACATACGCCTTAGCCAAAGGCACAGTGTATGATCAGAACAACAAAAGTAACCGATTTAGTCATGTCCGTCTGTCTGTGAATTTTGCCCGTTCTTTGAAGACTAGTATCATGCTATTTTGCCATAAGCTCTTCTTCTTCATTTGCATTTTGAGGATGACTCCCAAGTCTGTTTGGAGCTTTCAAAATGAAAACAAGATATAGCTGCAGCTCCCCCCTTAAATCACAATTTCGAAACGTTACCCACCGACAAAGTTGAGCTTCAATTTTCTTGTCACTTCACTTCAGGAGTTGGATTAACTCGAATGGACTTAACGATAAACTTAAGCATTAATTATGGCTAGTAACTTACCGGACGATGATACCGGTATCATATCCCGTAGATTCGGCGCCGAGGAGCTACCGCTTATGACCGCTGTGCTGAAAAGGCTATTCGCGCTCGTGGCCATCTTTTTGCTAAAACCACCGAAACCCAACATTTTCATATAGGACATCTGGCCGGCAATACTGTGTCTTTGGCGGCGCGACGATGTCGATGAATTGGCCGATGATACGGAGGCCGCTGATACCGAGACTGTGCTATCTGTAGCGATGGTATTGGTACAACAAGACAGGGACGTGGTATTGTTGGTGTTGTTGTTGTCATTGGTTGTGGTTGTGGTTGTTGCGGTTGTGTGTATGTCAGATGTGGTGTGTGTCGTATGGTTGTTTTGACGATTGTGTTTGTCAGTTGTGGTGGAGGAGGGATCGATCGGATTGAATTGGTTAGTAAAAGGTTGATTAGAAGACATTGCTGCTATTGTTGTTGTTGTTGTTGTAGTTATTGTTGTTGCTGTGTTTGTGTTTGTTGTTGTTGTTGTGGTGGTAGTGTTGGTGCTTGTTGTATGTAATATATTGCTTGCTGTTGCTATATGCAATGATTCAGTCATGGGCATATCAGTGACCAACACTGTGGGTATATTATAAACTACTTGTATGCTTTGCTGCTGCTGCTGCTGCGGCATATTGAAAGCTTCAGTCTGCTGTGGACTGGACGCCAAACTGGCTACATGCTCCTCAATGGGTGCAAAAGAGCTGACAAAATAGGGCGCACAGTCGCCAAAGCGCGCAGTAGTGCACAGCTCACGCTGCGCAAAACGAAAGGGATTCTCCTGCAACACGGGCGCTGTTTGCGACACCATGGAAAGCTGACCACAGGAGTGACTGGTGGCCTTGCTATTGCCAGCGCTTAGTGGACTCAGTTGTGACTCGTTCATTTCTTTGCATAATTTAAGCGTGGAAGCCGTAGGGTCATTGTTGTTGCCCTGCACCAATGTCAGCATTGAAGCAGCAGCGCGCTTGTTCGGCTCATGCAAACGTTGGCCAAATTCGGCGCTAAGCAATACAGCTGGCGCTGAGCTGGACAGCTGAAAGTCATCATAGTCAAAGGAGCATAATGCCGAGCGCGTTGCTTGCTGGCTTGTTGAGTGCTGTGGCTGTGCTGCCGTCTCAGCCGTGTTCTGGCTGTCGCCGGCCAGCAAGTCTGTCAGACTTTTGGAGTGCGCATGTGGTGCACCAGTGGCTACAGCCTCACCGCTTGTGCAATTGCAGCTCAGGGGACGCTCATTGGTGGCCAGCGGTGAGATTTGCGGCAAATGCTGCAGCTGACGCACATAGTCCGGCTCATCGCTGCTCTCCATGCGCCGCATGGTCAGCAAACGTTTATGTGGCGTATTGATGCAACCATGCGTGGACTGTCCAGCGTGCCCAGAGCTGCCAGCCAGCGGTGTGCCCGGATTTTGAGAAAAATCTATGTCAGACAAGGGCAGCTCATTGGTGGATGAATCTATCTTAAAAAAGGATAAACTGTCTGTGACGCGTATTTGAAAGGCGGCGCCTTTGCTGCTGCTGCTGCTGGCCACTCTGGCGTTCACTATCTCGCCAAATGTTTTGGAGCAGCTGGCTGACATGCCATCGGCTGTGTATAGTACGTGGTCAAGGGTTTCAAAAGGGGCACAGTTAGTTGGTAGTCATGGACGATAGTTTTTCAATTGTTTTCGTTGCGTTGTGGTTCGATTTCGGTGCAGATGTAGTTGTACATATGTATGTATGTATATGTGTGTGTGTGTGTGTGTGTAGTCATAGAGTATATAAACGGAAAACTTATTAGCCGAAATACTAATTAAAAAGAAGTTTTCATAATTAGCAAAAAAAAAAAAATATATATGTAGAGCAGAAATCAGGCGGGGATTTATATATATATTTGTGTGTGCGTGTGTGTGTGCATGTGTGTGTGTGTGAATGTGTACTTGAGATAAGCAATAAAAGTGACAACTAACATGATCTTTACACAAAGCATAAGGCGCAACAACTAACACTACCTAACACTAACAATACTAATTTAGTGTGACCAGAGTGTAAGCTAGATCAGACAGAGAACGTGGTGAAATGAAGAAGACTTGGAAATGTGAATTAGGTGAAGGTCAGCTAAATTGGCCAACACCATAACGTCATACGTCTGGTTTTAGGTTTGAATTTAGGTCTACTTTCATATAGAAGCTGTACGTCCTAAAAGGGCGCTGGAAATATTGGTCAAAAATACGGATTTTTAGCTGAAAGCTCTACCAGCGAAGCTGAGCCATTAATTTGATATATCGCCCGGCTTCTATTTTGTTGAAATTAAGCTTTATCTGGTCACCCTATAGGCACTATTTGCGACGATAACACAGTGCAAGCAGAGCGACGTGATTTCATTGCTCAGTCTTAGAATTTAGTGAAATCCTAGAAAGATTTTGCATGCTTAGGCGAAACTTTAGAGAAATACCTAAAACTCTCATAGATTACTTTTTATTGCTAACATTTTTGAACATAAATATTTCTTTTGCAAACCGTGCAAGAGTTTGAACTCAAAGAATGAATCGTTTCTTTAAGGTTACGAAGTTTTTCTTTTTCGACTTCTTTCGGCAATAAGTCCAGCATAGTCATGCCGAGACTTTTATTAGGCATTTTCAAAAATATCTAAACTTCTTATTTACTCAGCAGAAAATTGAAAAGAAAAATTCGTAGCTTTAAAGAAACGACTCACTGCTTGAGTTCCAACACTACCTCCTTGTGGGCTATACTAGACTAAAGGAGTATATGCAGTTTAAAAATTTTGGCGCGGAATGACAAAACTTCATATAAAAAAAAATCCCATTTGGGATATCCCATTTGGGCCTTTTTTTTATATGAAGTTTTGTCATTCCGCGCGTAATTTTTCGAACTGCGTATAGGCCTTAAACGAAAGAATTATATTTTGATTAAAAATGATTATGAACAAAATAAACTTTTGATCGATCAGAAAAAACTTTATGAAATTCGATAACAGTAGAGCTCGTTTTATCGTTTTTTGTTATTTTTGCTGGAAAGAGCAATTTTTTGGTTCTGATGAACCTGAAGAGAAAGTTCATTTATCTATTATAGTATTTTTTGGTACATTTTTATAAATATTTCCTACTATAGGCCTAAAAATATTAAAAAGTCTCTGCTCTAAAAAATCACTTAAGTAAAAGGCATTTTAGAGCAGTTCGTTATAGTGAAGTTCGACTGTAGCTATAATATATATATGTTGTTATCTATGTATAAGCGAAATAATTGCATTGGAGAAATTCACAGCTCAAATTAGTGCTGGAGAAAACATCGATGATCGAAGTTTAAAATCTCTATATATCGATGTTGGCCAACAGAGATGTTTCTTCAGCACTTCTGCACTCATCAAATGGGTGTTTAGTAGTGCTGAAGAATTATCTCTGTTGGCCAACATCGATATATAGAGATTTTAAACTTCGATCATCGATGTTTTCTCCAGCACTAGCTCAAATGTAGCTCTTTGTACTGCTTGGAGACTTACTTATATAAGAGAGTGTCCCAAGCTGGAAATCAGCTATTTTAATTTTTTTAATCGATTAGTAATCCAAAACAAATGCTATAGGTACTTATTTCATATTCCTAGTAAAAGGTTTTTTTTTTTAAAGAAAAATTTTTATGAGCACAATAGCTGATGAACATGTATAAATCAACAAGTACAAATTAAGTTATCGAATATTCATTGCAGTTCTCTCTAATGTGCGAGTTTAAGATCACAATAGAGAATTATTGCCTACAAATTAACTTGTTATGAATTGCAGGCTATGTTAAGTAAATAAGCTTTATGCATAAAAATGAGTAGTTATCGAATGCTCATGGCAGTTCTCTCTAGTGGGTCAGTTTAGAGCTACAATGGCGAACTATTGCTACAAATTTATAAATTAGGCTTTATACATAAAAATGAGTAGTTATCGAATGCTCATTGCAGTTCTCTCTAGTGAGTCAGTTTAGAGCTACAATGGCGAACTATTGCTTCAAATTTATAAATTACAGGCTACAAAAAATGAATTGTTATCGAATGCTCATTACAGTTCTCTATAGTAAGCACTTAAGTGCCTTAAGAATACCTTGTTAAGAGTCTAAAATTAAGCAGCTTTTGAGGTACTTATGCGTGTAAATAACCTAAAACTGAATAGTTATCGAATACGAATACTCAATGAAGTTCTCTGCTGTGCTTTTGGGTGTGTGTATATGCGCGTGTGTGTGTGTGTGTAGGGTAAAGCGGTAGCGTCTAGGGCAGCGGCGGCACAAAAAAAAAACAAAAACAACAGCAAGCAGGATTTATCGGTTTGATATTGATTGTTTCAACGGCTGAGCACAACAAACAATCAACAAACATACAACAACAACAAAAAAAAGAAAGAGTTGATTGCCAAACAAACAACAACAAAAGACACAGACAAAAACAATTACGTACAAACAAATCTGTATAATTTTTAGAGGGTAGTATGTCAAAATATTCAAATCTTACAAAAATTTTGATGTTTTTGTTCTTTAGCTTTTGTTTTCATTTTCACATGCATTAAAAAAACAACAAGCGAGAGAGAGTGAGAGAGCGAGAGTTTGAGTGAGACACAAAGATGCTAAAGAGCGAGAACAACAGCTAAACACAAACAGAGAGCGACAGTAAGTTTATAAATCTATGCGTAGTCAAGGTCAGAGCCAAAGTGAGAGCGAGAGAGAGAGTTACAGAGAAAAAGCGCCAAAGTGCGAGAGAGCCAAGAGTGCGCTGTTGCAGCAGCTAAGCTTAAACGGTAATCAAGCGCGTGCCAAACAAAATGGCGGCGCATGCGCAACATTACCGTTGCTTAGCTATTGTAACAGCACATGCCATTTTCCAACTGTGTTTGTGTGTGTGTGTGTGTGTGGGGAGTGTGCGTGTTTCTTTTTTTTTTTTTGGCAGGGATTTGGCATTGATTTTGGCTTGGACAAGAGCCGCGGCACAGCCAAGTACACGGGATTACGCGGCCAGATGCTTATCGATTTTCATTTTTCTCACAATTTTTCATTCGTATGATCATAAACATATTATATACATACACAGTACGATATATATATATATGCATATTAGGTATATAACATGTTGTTTATGTTTTATAGTGTATATTATATTCAATATAGAAAAAAGAAAACCAAAAATGTTGGGCATAGTTAAGAGTTGAGTTTGTTTAGAGGAATAAAAAAAAAGATATGGTATTTTAGAAACGATATAGATCAAAACAATACAGCTTCGAACATTTAAATTGGAAACTTAAATAAGCTTTGTAAAGGTATTTTTTAAAAGTAAATGAAACTAGTATTTAAAAAAAGAAAAAAAGTCTTGATCTAAAAGTTTTTGCGGACTTTCATGGCAATTAAACACGGTAGACGCTGACACTTTAGAACGCTCAAAAAATAGAACTAACAGACGTTAAAAGTAGACTTTTGAAACAAAGAAATTTAAACTGAGTTGTTTCGAAGCTTAAGTCCGAAAATAAGTCCGAACTCAAAAATTTTCGCTAACTTTTGGTTTTGTCTACTGTGAAGTCTAAGCTGGTTACGAAAATTTACGAAGACTCACAATTATGGTGTTCGAATTTGAAACATTGAACTCACAGTTGACTTTCGAATAGTCGTCTGACACCAAAAGGTTCTACTTTGTAAGCGTCTTATATTCAATGTCTACCTATTGTCTTATAAAGCGCATATGGGAAAAAGAGAGTGAGTAGGGTGTGAGTTGGGTTGGTTGACTTAGTTTGGTTTGGTTTGGTTTAGAGCGTCAAGCACGCACAAAACGCACACATTGGCATGCAAGACATAAAACAATAATAAATACAGGAAAATAACTTTAAATTGAAGTCGGACCAGCCGATTAAAATAGCTCCAAAGCGAATGTCAGTTTACAAAACTTAAGCAGTTGCTTGAGAGATCTTAAGTTATCCAGTACCCCTCAAGCATGCTAGTCTGACATTGCCTCAAAACCGAAGAAAGTACAATATATGTTAGTTTTAAGCCGATTTTTCAATGTTAAAACAGCCAAGAACACAAAGAAGAATAAATCAACATTTAAGAAACCAAGAAGAAACAAAAGTATTCCACAAAAAAAAAAAAATAAAACGTACAAAATTTTTAAAAATCTATGTTGTTTCGTTGTTAGATAGACCTAAAACCCGGTCTTAGAGCATTTGCCGCCGCAAGGCGCAGTGGAAAGCGCAGCTAGCATGGTCAGCAAAGCGCTCTTACATACATACCCTGATCCTGGTGAACCTGCGGGGGACAACGTTGCTCAAAGCTACGCGAACGTGGCTCACAATCTGGACTAACGTTACGTATATCGGGGCTTATGGGTCGCACATCCAAAACTGGATGCTGCTGTTGATGTTGCAGTTGCTGCTGTGAGGCTAGTTCCTCGTTTAGACGTTTTGCCAAATCCATAGCCTCATGACCGCTGACTGTATGATGTGCGCCAATAGGTATGGGTTTTGACTTGAGCTGTTTGGAGCTTAGACGATTGAACGTAAACGATGAGTATTGCGGACTTGAATTGGAATTGTACATGCGATCATTAATGACGGAACAACGCTCGCTAGCCGTGTGCGGCACCGTTGGTGTCTGCCAAAATAAAACAAAAATTAAAATCAACTCAAGCTCGAGTGGCTATAAGTTCAACAAGCTCACCGAACGTCGTTTTTGATTGGCCTCCTCTTGCGTTTCCTCCTCTTCAATGCGCCCTGGATTTGATTCCTCAGATGATGCAACGCTGATATTGCTTATATTATCACCATGCAAGTGTGGACGAAAGCCTGGACCTGGTGGCAGATTCTTTTGCACGCAACAATTTACGCCTGGACTAAAGTGCAGCTCCACATGAAAACGTTCCTCCGAGCTGGGATCCTTGGTGGGATCCTCATACAGCATTATAACAATTTGTGACATATAGTTCAGCTCTGTGACCATCGATATATAGTCCATGGCACGACGCCATTGCTCATCGGTTACAACATTTAGCAAGCCGCCATAACGCAGCACGGTCAGCAGTGAGTGCACATGGGATTCGCTGGTAAAGTACAGACGCGTGCGCACATGTCGCTGTGGACTGGCCACACCATGGCTATAATGCGGATTGAGACGATTCATAAACTCATCCTCGACCTCATCAATGTTGCGCTGCAGATCACCTTTGATCTTGCGCAAAAGTGGACCACAAATGCCCTGACCTATGGTCAGTTTCTCGCCTGGCGTCAAACCGTATTCCTGCGGTATAACTATATCAGCTAGATTTTTGGCATAGATGTACAACTCTTCGGCCTGATCGTATTGCAGCGTATGCTGATTGTGCTGCAGATCGTACTTGATGCAATCATAAATATCGGGTATTTTTGATATGTCAAATAATTTTGACTTGGTTTTAAAGTCCTTTTCAATTTTTTCCCAACGACAGCGCATTAGATCCCATGTCTCGCCATGATACAATATGGCATCCTTGGTCTTGGGATCATCCTTTTTAATGCTTATAATATGCAGCAGTTCCCGTATGAGCGTATGCACATGATAGCAGCAGTCTACTGGGTTCTTGACAAAGTCCAAGGCCTGATCAATAGACTTGCTCTTGCAGGGATTGATCAGCTCGCGATCCGTTTCGGTAAACTCGCGATCATTTTGCATAAGCTCATGCAAACGACCCTTGGCGCTGTGAACAGAACATAAATAGTTAGTTGCGCTGGCTCAGAGTTATTTAACACGCTTTGTTACTTACAGATTTTGATATTTACTCGAATCGCAATCGTTGTCCAGCAAGCCATTGGTATTGGCGCTCTTGACCATCTGCACCAGTATGGGCGTTAGTTCGCCCTCTAGAGCAAGCAGACCCTTGGCAAAGGCAGCCGCTGTCATTTGTACGCGCCCCTCATCCGAGGCATATATTTTCAGATCATGTCGAAAGGTGGAGTGCAAGCTGTTAAATTAAAGTAAGTAAGTTATTTTTTTCAAATTTTAGGCCACTAAGTTATTACTTACCGCAACAGGCCCAGACCTTGTGTGCCTGAGTAGTCAGAACGGCCCTGTCCGCCTGGATACATGCAACGAAAGATGCGTCCTAACTCCTCGGCTTGTATGCGACCAGCAGGCGTCAGCTCACCACCCCATTTAAGTATCAATACTAGTGATGGCTCTGGAGGCGAATCAGCTGCTGAGCTATCATCGCCGCCCTTGGCTAACTTCTTCTTCTTACTATCCTCTGAGTTCGGCGGACGTGGTCGACCTTTTGGCTGATACTTCATTTGCACCTTGCGATTAATGCCCGAAAAATGGCCATACATTTCAAGCACATTTTTCAGCTGTTCCAATTTGCTTTCCTTCTCCTGAATTTCCACCTGCGCCTTGGTATGTATTTCCGTGAGCAAATAGCGTGCTATATCCAATATTTCCTGTAGCTGCTTTGGACGCTTCAGCTTGACATGACCCAGCTTGTAGCCATCGTACTTTTCAAATATCTCAAAAAATCTAAACAAAGCGAGAGTGTTAGTGTAGCTTATGCCATTTAGAAAAGTTTTTCAAACTACTCACTTGGGATGTCGCACCTCAACCTTCATCTTTTGCTTGGGCGTACGATCGCCATGTCGTATAACAGCCACAACGCAGCGTAGCTCCATCATTTTGCCAAACGTTGTGGGCACTATGGGCGGATCATCCAGCTGAAAGGGCACCGACCAGGGTATATGCAAGGTGGGCGTCAGCTCGCGTAATATCATATTGCCCAAAATCTTGGCACAATCATCATAATACTTGTTTGAGTTCTTCACAAAGCTAAAGCCATTCACATCACAGACATAGCTCTTGCCATTGGCACGCAGCAAATCGAAGCCACAAACGGTTTGCTTAAAGGCCAGACAAACCTTACGCGAGATGAGCTTCTCCAAATGATTAAGTATGACCGGATAGCGTATTTCCTTGCCCTCACTATCGCGTTCCACTTTGCCATCAAGCGCTGGACTCTTGCGTGCCTCGGCATGGGCATAGTCCGGCCCCACAGTATAGACCTTGACGTCCGTGCCTGAAAAGTATACTAAGTTGTAAAGGTAATGCTGGATTCAGTGCGTTCGACTGGCAGCCATTTGGGGGTGGCAGCAACAACTCAAACTGCTCAGGCGTATGCGTACGTATGTGCGTGTGAGTATGTTTGCTTGTGAGATCAGCGAACTTTGAAAAACCAAAGTTTAAATACCCTTAGACACCCAAGCGTGCTTAAGACACTGAGCAATGCTGTAGATTCCCTTAACAACCATGGGATCTGCGGAGAGTTTGTTTTTCAAGATTTTGCAGTACGTAGAATGTTTTGGGTTTGGGTAAAGAAAGTTGAAGAATTCCCAAGCAAATCGGTCGCCTCGATCTTGAGTTATGGAACTACAAACATTTCAAAAAGATTTGCATATGTTTAACCAGATTGGTGATCAACGCACAGACCAGAAGAGAACTAAGAAAAGATTTTGAAAATTTCCACCCGCAAGTGTGGGAACGGCGGAGGAGAATTTTTCACGAGATTTCGTGCTGCGAAGCACGCAGAGAGCGGAGCCTCAGGAATATATGTTTATATATATGCGCAATACATTTTTCTAAATCCCACTAGTCGTCAAAGCATATAACCATAGTTTGATACCCTGTACCTTATGGTACAAAGGGTATATTAAGTATGTGCAAGCCGAAAATGTATATAACATATAGAAGGAGTCGTCGGAGACCCCCCAAATTTACCTAAAGTATGATCGGGGTGACTAGAGAAGTCGATATACTGATGTCTTACTGAGTTGGTAAGAGCTAGAGCTACAAAATTTTTAGATTGGAACTCTTAGTGTTCCATAGGAGACAAGCTTAGTTTTATTTTTTTGACATCGGGGTTATATTTTATAGCTGCAATGGGGATGTTTCAGACGACGTTTGTTAATAAAGATATCGTAACCAAATTTTGCATTCTCAGGTTTTTTAGAGATTCCCAGCGCTATATATAGTTTTTTTGCAATGTGTAGGTACAGGGTATCCCAAAGTCGTCCACGCCCGACTTTTTTTTTTTTTTTCACTGAGCCCAAGGTTTATAAGCAACGCAAGGATAGAGCAAGTATATAATGTATGTATATAGTATGATTAAAGTACGCAACAAGACAACATAGTGATAGCGTGGTAGCATGAGCAAGTGAGAGAGCAGTCGACGTGAAAGAGTATGTTATTTGTATATAATATACTTATTGACCGGTTTACTAGTTTATGTAGTAAATGCTAGTTTGACTATTATGACTGTTATTGAGATTGAGGTTATGGCAAATAGCGACTCTATATGGCAATAGATATAGGGCATAAGTCAAACACGCATACCATCGGTAGGCATAAAGTCCTCATAGATGAAAGAGCCGGTCTTGCGTACACGGGACTCTGGTGAGTAAACGCTGCTACGGCTGCCAATCTTGCGAAATAGACGCTGACTGCCGCCTCCTGCCGATGTGGGATAGTATATATAGATATTGTGATCCTCTGCCGAAACAGGTTTCTCCACAAACGGCTTGTTAAAGGTTATGCCATTAACCTCTACATGATCTTCGGATTCAATTAGCTCGTGATCTGCGCAAATGAAAAACAAATTTAAGTTACATATACTTATATACAAGTAGGTACTAAATTAAACTCACGTTTGGGATCCGGTGAGTCACGATCGAGCACAGCATAACGCGGTATCTCTATGCCCTCCTTCTCCAATATAGCATAGACACGTCGCCGATCCTGTATATCATACTGCATATGCAGATTGTTTAGCACAAAGGGGCTGCGCAGCTGTGCATACTCAATTGCCTTCTCCAATGGAAAGCCCTTTGAGTGAAACGATACCAGACAATCGCAGAGTGGCCAATTCTGTACGGGCTCACGCAAAATAACATTTTCCTCAAATGTTACCAATTTGATAAACTCGAATTCACCCAATCTGGTAAGTATCTCCTTCATAGGCTTGGATTGCGTTTTCTTGGCCATGGCACATATGCCCACCACAACCTGTTTGCTGTTGCTAGAGGAGGTGCTCGTATCCGAGTCCATGCCGTCGTTACTATCCCCGTAATCGGTTTCGCCCTGGTCAAAAAATACGCAAAGTTATAACTGATAGCATCTACTTTGATAAGATTGCATTCGCACAAATTCTTCTTGGCATACGCAAGGTACATGCTTATTAAAAATTTTCATTAATTTAGAATTTTGTTGTTTCCATATTTTGTGTCAAAACTCAAATACAAATGAAAGAAAAGCTAACTCTATTAAGGATCTAATCATCGTGTGCATAATAGTTTAGAAATTCCGTACTCAAAAAATGTTGGCGTCATTTGAAATTTTTTAATTATGTTGATCTTTTTTTTGGTTACGCAGTTCGAAAAATTTCGCGCGGAATAAGAAAAGTTTTGTCATTCCGCGCGAAATATTTCGAACTGCGTATAGGCCTTAAGTCTCCAGTGTCAGAAGTGCTTAATGCTTAAGATACAAAGATTTTGGACTACAATGATTGCCACTGAGTTCAAAATAAAGAAAAACAAATCTTCAATTAAGCTATACAGCATTTTCGATTTTAGTTCTTTAAACCAAAAAATTTTAAGATAATACCAAAATTCTTAAAAAAAGATTCAAAATCTTGAGATTACAAAAAATTATCAAGCTAATAAAAATAAAAAGTATTAGACTATTCTTGAGAAAAGAAAATCTCAAAATAAGAAAAATAAAATAAAAAAAATCCTTCATTAAGATTTCAGACATCAAAAAATAAAAAACCTTAAATAAGAGCAATTATTATTATTCTTGAATTAAGAGAAAAAAAGATTTCAGTTACATAAGATACACGTTTTGCTGTTTAAATTTTTTAGTAATCTGGCAACTCCTCTATTGCAATAGGCAACATATCCCTCTATTGTCCTCCAGTAAGTACTTACATCGTTTGTCACAGGTAGCTACCTACTTTTCAAACCACTGGTAATGCGCGAGGTAAACCGTCGACGAACGAAATATGACAAACAACAAACGCAAAGCGAATAAAAAAGATAAAAAAAGCAATTCGCCTCCTTTTCTTAATACGGGAATATAAAGTAAGGCGAACTTTTCGCTATTCTTTTTGTGTGTATTCTGCGTATACGTCGCGACTATTATTTACACAAACAAATGTAGGACAATTCCTGAATGTTTTGGAATTTTGTTTATTTTCGTTAGGACCGCCGGAAGGAAGGAAACAAGGAAACGAAAGCAGCCGAAAAGTCTATGAAGCAATAATCGGTAAGCTTATTAAGCCTCACAATAAATATTTTCAGCGCTAAAATTCAATTTTTATAATTGCAGATGCAATTGGAAGTGGAGCAGGACCGTCAGAAATCGACCTTAAAAGGCCCTCCAGCTCAAAAAAAAAAACGCGTCTTCAAAAAAACAAGCATATTAAATAAAAAAAATATAAGTGTTGATGAAAATAATTCTGAATATTAAAATATATGTATGTTTTCAATTTGAATGAATTCAGTAGTTATATAAAATTCTGGCGACTACTACGCTGTCTACCAGTGTATAACAGCGTAAGTAGCGATGCCGCTGTCTACAGATAAATGAAGGTGTAAGTTGCGATGCCGCTGTCTACTGGTAAACGGGATGGTTGCGATTGCCTACCGCCTATGACATTTGTTAATAAGATGGAAATGAAGAGGTAAATAGCAAGGTAATTACTGGTCATTACCTAGTGCCTACTGAAATCGCTAGTTCTGCACTACCCATCCTTACAAGTGGGATAGTATATAAAACTGCCACAAGTTATAATAATTCAAAGTAAATATCTATAAAAAAAGTTCAAAATAAGAAGCTAAGAATAAACCGGAAAGTCGACGCATTAGAAAAACTAATCGATATGTTTCAATCGATAGGTTTAACATTCTGCGACAATCACGTCACAACATATACATAGTATATAAAACTGCCACAAATTAATTTAAAGTAAATATCTATAAAAAATTTCAAAATAAGATGCTAAGAATAAACCGGAAAGTCTACGCATTAGAAAAACTAATCGATATGTTTCAATCGATAGGTTTAAAATTCCGCGACAATCACGTCACAACATATACATAGTCCATAAAACTGCCACAAATTAATTTAAAGTAAATATCTATAAAAAATGTCAAAATAAGATGCTAAGAATAAACCGGAAAGTCGACGCATTAGAAAAACTAATCGATATGTTTCCATCGATAGGTTTAAAATTCTGCGATAATCACGTCACAACATATACATAGTATATAAAACTGCCACAAATTAAATTAAAGTAAATATATATAAACAATTTCAAAATAAGATGCTAAGAATAAACCGGAAAGTCGACGCATTAGAAAAACTAATCGATATGTTTTAATCGATTGGTTTGAAATTCTGCGAAAATCACTTTTAACGCAGGATTTTTCGTGCTTACAAAATCTTAAAACAAAGTTGGCGTACGTTACAGTCGACTTTGGGATACCCTGTACCACCAAATTGCAATTAAGGCCGACATATTGCTTAAGACCTCCAAAAGATATTTTATTCGGCAAATTTGGCTACGATATTTTCATAAGCAAACATAAATCAGTCGAATTTGGGACCAAAAAATTGTTTTTGACCGATCGGTCCTATGGGGATTATATGATATATTCAACCGATTTTGATCAAATGTGGTACACTGATTGGGAACTATAAAAAACTTCCGACTGCCAAATTTGGTAACGATATCTTCAAAAACAAACGAAACACAACCAATTTTGTACAAAAATGGTTTTTTTGACCGATTGGTCCTATGGGAGCTATATGATATAGTCAACCGATATGATATACTCAACCGATTTTGATCAAATTTGGTTCAGTGCTTGGGTACTCTAAAAAACTTACGAGTGCCAAATTTGGTGATGATATCTTCACAAGCAAACGAAACACAACGAATTTTGTACAAAGAACATTTTTTCAACCGATCGATCCTATGGAAGTCAACCGATTTTGATAAAATTTGGTACAGTGCTGGGTCTCTAAAAAACTTCCGATTGCCAAATTTGGTTATGATATCTTCATAAACAAATGAATTATCCATCTAAGACTTTTGCTTTTTTTCGAGGTCCTCTGAAACACCCCTATGGGAGCTATATAATGTAATCCCGATATCGAAAAAGTAAAATAAACTTGTCTCCCCTGACATAATTACGCATCTAATCTGAAAATTTGGTCGCTCTAGCTCTTACCATATATGAGATCTAGGCGTTCATACAGACAGACGGACATGGGTATATCGACGTCTCCATTCACCCTTTAGGTAACTTTGGAGGGTCTCCGACGTTTCCTTCTGTATGTTACATACATTTTCGGCTTACACAAACTTAATATACCCTTTGTACCATACGGTACAGGGTATAAAAAGTTCATTTTTGCGCTGACAATCAAAAATCAAACAATTCAAAATGGTTTTAAAAAATCAGTGAACTTTTTCTAGGATCATTGAACTCCGATAAGGTAATCAACGCTGAGGTATTCAGTGGCATAGCACATATTCGATTTTGATAAAATCTCGTATAGTGTCTAGGAAATCTAAAAACATTGCGAATGATTAATTTGGTAAGGATAATTTTTTCGAGTTGCTCTATAATACCTATATGGGAGCTATATAATATTAGCCCGGTATCGAAAATATAAAATAAACTTTTTTGCCATGACGTCATAAGAAATATAATTCTAGAGTTGCTTTAGCTCTGAGAACTAGGCGTTCAAAATCAACCTGATTATAGGTAGGTAGGTAGAATTGGTTGTCTTCCGACACATCTAGGCCTGCAGAAGGCCCGTTGTGATGCCACTTGAGCTAGTCCTTACTCTCCCGTATACTTTCTAAACCAACCTGTCGATTTGATGAACGAATTAATCTTATTTATTCTAATTCCTGCGAATTTGGCAACATTCCCAATAGATTCGGAACTCAGTGTTTTCAGTCTCCTCCTGCATAGTGCCATGCATCCACACAGGAGGTGCTCCACTGTTTCCTCTTCTTCTATCTCCTGACAGCTTCTATAGTAGTCGAAATAAGGCACTCCCAATCTATTGGCGTGCCTACCAATAAGACAGTGTCCAGTAAGAGCCCCTATCGTAGCTCTTATGTCAAGTCTGTTAAGTTTTAAAAGTTGCTTGCCCTGATTATAGTTTAGGGGGATCTCTGACGCTTCATTTCTATGTTACATACATATTATACATATTCTTCATACGCACTGTGGTCGGAAATCTTCATTTGCTAGCAATTTGCGATTTGCAACCAGATTTGCCCAAAATTTTGGGAAAAATAATATTCCAAAAATTTAGCAATTTAGCCCACTGTGCACTTTGATAGTTTTTAATTGTAGGCAGCATTATATTTATAGACTTTACTATGGTAAGTTAGCGCCCAAGAACCAAAAACCTCTATTAAATGTAACTATTTTTAAACTATTGACGTCATACAGTATGAAATTTCTATTTAGCACGTTTCCCCGAAATAAATTTCCAGTTATTGCAACAAATTTTACTATTAAGCATATACTTAAATATATCGACCATTAATTTCTGGCAATTTTTATATGTAAATAGTTTTGCCAAGCAATTTGTAATTTTGTAATAAAAACGCAGCATTAATATTTTCCAAAGTTTTATTACTTTATGTGCAGTAATAAAAATCATTCATTTTAAAAATAAACAAAAAAAAAAAAAACCAAACAATAAATTCCATTGTCAAATACTCATTAAAGGCATCAATAAAAATCAAAGACATTTTGACACTGTGAAGGGAGATTTATCGGGCAATGGAAAAAAAAGGCCAATCAATTTAACGAAATATACTTTTTTATAAAATTAAGCCAAATAGAAAGCTTAAGAACCAAAGTCAATGTTATATTTTCATTAGACTTGTAACTATTTACTATTTACTATCTTTTATAGAGTGTAAACGAGGCCTCTGACCAGAAAAAGATTGAGATTTTGAAAACATTTTTATCTCTGTTCATGCGAATAAATTTTATGCGAATTCTGGGTTCGATTGAGGTCGCTGAATTCGCATCCAGAATCCGAAAAATGTCAGCATGTCAGGGTTCTGACATTAGCACAAAAACCCCATAAGACGAGAAGATTTTGAAGTTTATTTCAATACTCTAAAGTGCTGCGACATTTTGTGTGGCAAAAAAGAAGGGCTACGCCCCCTGCGTGCTTTATACTCATTAAGCGTCAATGTACTAAGTATTTAAATCAGCCTTCGTTATCACATCTAAAAATTTTCCCATACAAACTCTGGGTTGTTATAAAGGGTCATCAATCTTGAAGTTTTTTTTTAATAAGGTTTTTTTTTGATAATTCATGCGTGAGTACTGTCAAGTTGTCATGTGTTTATATACCCTGTACCGTATGGTATAAAGGGTATATTAAGTTTGTGCAAGCCGAAAATGTATGTACCATACAGAAGGAAACGTCGGAGACCCCCCAAAGTTACCTAAAGTATGATCAGGGTGACTAGAGAAGTCGATATATCCATGTCCGTCTGTCAGTATGAACGCCTAGATCTCAGAGATGGTAAGAGCTAGAGCGACCAAATTTTCAGATTAGATGCGTAATTATGTCAGGGGAGACAAGTTTATTTTATTTTTTGGATATCGGGGTTATTTTATATAGCTCCCATAAGGTTGTTTCAGACGAACCATAATTGGCAGTCGATAGTTTTTTATAAATCCCAAGTACTGTAGCAAATTTGATCAAAATCGGTTAACTATGATATATAGCTCCCATAGAACAAATCGGTCAAAAAACCGTTTTTTGTTTGATCTTTATAATCAAACCAAATTTGATGTTCCAAAGTTTTTTATAGTTCCCAAACACTGTACCAAATTTGATCAAAATCGGTTGACTATATCATGTAGCTCCCATAGGACCAATCATTCAAAAAAAACCTTGTTTGCACAAAATTCGTTGTGTTTCGTTTGTTTGTGAAGATATTCGTTTTCAATTGTCTTTTAGAGTGCTTAAACAATATATCGAACTTAATTGCAATTAGTGGTACAGGGTATCCCAAAGTCGTCCGCACCCGACTTTAGCGTACGCCATCTTTTATTCAGTTTTCATTGCCATTTCATCATGGAAAGACTTACACCCGAACAACGTTTACAAATCGTACAATTATATGACGAAAATTCTCGTTCTGTAAAGAATGTTTTTTGCGCGCTTAGGCCATTTTATGGAACCAATTCGGTGAACAATTAATTTCACGCTCTGGACCGATGAATTGGCTACCAAGATCGTGTGATATCACACCGTTAGACTTTTTCCCTTGGAGCTACGTTAAGTCTAAAGCGTTTGTGGATAAGCCAGCTACGATTGAAGCATTACCCGTGTTGTTCGCGAGATACCGCCGATTATGCTCGAACGCGTTATCGAAATTTGGAACCCCCGCATGGACGAGCTACGGCGCAGTTGCGGCCAATATTTGAAAGGGATTATCATTAAAAAGTGAATGGCAAGAATGGTTTTTTCTATTGATAACAAAGATTTTCCGATTCATTTGAAATTTTGTGTTTTTTTGCATTTAAAAAAAAAAAACCTCAAGATTGATGACTCTTTACAATAAAACAATTCTTCATGCAAAATTACAGTTCTCCAGTTCTTATTGTATGGGTCCAAAAGCTTTTTCCTTCGAACCGAAATATTAGACACTCAGAAAGTTGTTGTCAATTACACTAGTTTACAAATTTATGGGTCATCGAGTGAACCATCGTAAAAAAGTGTTTTTTAGGGTAATTTGTGGTCGAGAAACACGAAAATGGCAACCTTTTTTGTTTCTTAAGCACCGTTTTTGAGATATATCGACTTGAAAGATGACTAGATCGAAAGGTATTGATGTGCTCTTAACATTGATATATACTTAGTTATGTACACATTAAGTAAAAATTTTAGAAGTGACAAGCAACCAAAGTCAAAAAAAGTGTAATTTTTGACGATTTTTCAAAATTATAAATTTTCGATTTGATTTTTACTAACGAAAAAAAAATTTAAAAAATTATGTTAAGTCTAAATCTGAAAGATAATTCTTTCACGAACATTTTGAGTCTAAGATCTTCGAAATCGGATAGGAACTGTAGATGTTATGGAACCATGCTACGCATAACAAATCCGAACATTTTATTCGGATTCGTTTTGAAAGCGAATGTTTGGTGCTCCCAATTTCACAAAAAAACAAATTTTTTCTGTGGTTTGAAACCGAATGTCTTGTTGCAAGAGGTATTAAAACTAATTGCCAAAATAGTTTGAAAAGTGTAAGTATTTTGAACTGAAATAATTTTTTAAATATTCTTAGATATTCTTAGTTTCTATTTAGGCCAAATTCAAGTTAAACAGTTATTGATAAATATTTTTAATTTTTTTTTTTCTGACTCAACCCAAAAAAATTACATGCACAACTCAAATCGAATTTTTATATGGTTCATTTAAAAAGTGCTCATGCCTTGTTTAAAGAGTTCATGTCTTGCCTAAAGAAAATTTCCCTTGTAACAGGAACAACATAGTCGTGGATAATTTCCCACCTAACAAGGGAAATATGAGTAGATGGCGACAGCAAATAATTCGAATTTGGGAGCACGCAAAAACGAAACCGAATAAAATTTTTCGTTTTGTTTTTTTCGTTTTCCGGGGCACGGCTGAATAATATGTTTTTACTACGAACAAATTCCAACAAAAAGATCATACATATACATTAGGGCGGGTCAATTTTTTTCGGTATAAAGGCTCATAGCGATTTTGATTCTTTGGTTCATTGTTAGCAATTTTGCCCAAGAAACTATGGGTCTAAAATGAATTTCGAGTCGCCCACTTTTTCGAAGTGTCAAAAATGGATTCCTCGACCCCAAAAATCCCCCAAATACACATTCGCTAGAGAAAAAATAGCGTTTTTTGGATTATTGAATATTTCGAAAAAAAAACTATTTTGAAAAAGTGGGCGACTCGAAATATATTTTAGACCCATAGTTTCTTGGGCAAAGTTGCTTAGAATGACCCAAAGAATCAAAATCGCACTGAGCCCCATAACGTTTTTTCGGCCCCATACAAATTGACCCGCCCTAATATACATATATATTATACAATCTCCCACAAAATCAAAATTGTCGTTGTTAATCGATTTTTTTGATGATTTTAAAATTCGAAACCAAAGAAAGTTCAAAAAGCTAGTTTTTACGCGCGGTTCGTTGATGAAATAGTGAAGTTTCTATGTTTAAAAATACGTATTTAAAGCCATACAATTTCGAATAAATATTGATTATCTGATTAACATGTATAACCTCAGATACCTAAAACCCAAACTTATTTACTAAAAATTCGATGCAAATGCGCCCTTTAAACAAAGCTTACAAAACAAAGAACAAAAGCGATAAGAGATATGATTTTAACAAATTTTCTGCTTGTATTACAGCGGATTGCCCTATAATTTCCAAAAGTGTCCTATAAGACGGGTATATGATACGATTTTTTTTTGGTAAATATAGAGCAATCCGCTGTAAGACAAGCAGAACATTTTTTTAAATTTTATATCTTATTCGGATAGCTTTCAAAATAAAGACTGGGATAAAAAAAATAAACGAAAGTAAAATCGGTTGTAAGCTCAAAAATCGCTCGAATTATGTGAGAAAAATAAGATCTAATATGTTGCTTCAAATAATCCCAAATTTGCAAGGGTTTTAGAGCACTACAAAAAATATTTGGACTTAAAAATAAAGAGGTGTTTATTTAGACTATTCATGATAAGCTCAAATGGAAAAACTAATGGGTCTCAGCGATGCCATGATCCAGGATCGGAATGCCTGCAGATGAATGCTGAGATCGCATACCCACACCTCAGGAGGAGCATAAGCGAGTCCAAAAAGAGGTAAACAAGGGTTTGGGAGAAGAAGAATGATAAGCTCATGATCATCTAGCTACTAAAAAAGTGCTCTTGGTTGAGGCACTGCGATTCCGATATCTTTGACGTCACTGATTTTAAATTCGGCAATCATTTCTTAATGACGTACACGGTTGTCCAACTATCGCTTATCAGAATAGAAATGAAGATAACACAAAAAGTAATATAACAGTATTTAAAAAAAACTCTAACTTGTATTTACGTCCTTCATATGAATGGTTCACAAGCCAAATCGATTAACTCCATAAAACAAACAGTTGAGAAAAATTAGAAATAAATTAATTATTATTCAGTGTCTTTTGTCTTTTATTCGAAATTTTGTCTTTTAGTGGTGTAAATTTTTATTTTTAGAGATTATTATTATAAAAATTTGGCAACTATCAAGGGATCATCCATAAAATACGTGACACTCCAGGGGTTGGGGGGGACTGGCGAAGCGTCACGATGATATGGAAAATCTTCAAAAATATTTCGTCACTGTGTCACAAGGGGGAGGCGGGGGTTTATTTTGACGAAAATCAGCGTCACGTAGTTTATGGATGATCCCCAAGTACTTTGACATTTAAATTTCGCAAAATTCAAAAAGTGGAGTTAATCGATCATATGGAAAATCTTCAAAAATATTTCGTCACTGTGTCACAAGGGGGAGGGGGGGGTCTATTTTGACGAAAATCAGCGTCACGTAGTTTATGGATGATCCCCAAGTACTTTGACTTTTGAATTTCGCAAAATTCAAAAAGTGGAGTTAAACGATTTGGCAGTTGAGCCATTCATATTAGTTCACACATTTGTGTGTAGTATAATCAATATTAGTCCTTTATTTCATATAGCTACCATACAAAAAGTTGAACTGTGCTCTTTTCTTTAGAGAGACACGAATAACGTACCTGCGCTTTGCGTCACCTGCTAATTGTTGAATCATGCAAAACAGACATTCAATTGAGAGATTTGAGGTAAAAGGAAAATTGTTTTAAATATGAACGTTGTTGGCGCAAAACGCTAATTTTAGTTTAAGAATTCAAAAATTGTGTTTTGCATAAAGTCTAGTGTGAGTCTAGGGCGAAGCTTTTTTACATAAAGGGGTCTACGCAGTTCGAAAAATTTCGACGGAATTACAAAACTTCATATAAAAAAAAAATCACAATTGGGACTTCACAAAACTTCATATTAAAAAAAAAATCCCATTTGGGATATCCCATTTGGGACTTTTTTTTATATGCAGTTTTGTCATTCCGCGCGAAATATTTCGAACTGCGTATAGGCCTTAAGTCGTAAGAGAGCAATTCTCAATTTGAGAGTCTTAATTATAATTTTGAGATCAAAACTTAAAAGTAGATCTACTCTTTTTTCCGAGTCTACTAGCCCATATGAAAGAATTTAAGGCTTCTCATTTCTGGGGCAGATGGATAAACAGTCAATTACTTTTCACAAACTGAACATTTTAGAAAAATTTTGTATGTCCCATTGGTTCTGCTTAAGGGCCTATACGCAGTTCGAAATATTCCGCGCGAAATATTTAGAACTGCGTAGACCCCCAGTTCGAAATATTCCGCGCGAAATATTTAGAACTGCGTAGACCCCTTAAATGGCAAATTTTTGCAAACAATAAACAACAATCTTTAATTAAAACGTTTTTATCGTTTTAACTAAGCTTGATAAGCACAAAATATTTATATAGACTGGGCAGTGTCAAAACTCTCTAGCCGTTGGTTTCTTTTGATAGATTTCCGTAGTTACTACAAATATTTATGGCACGACAAACACGAAAATTCCAACTATAGCAATTGATCGCCAAATTTTTTAGGCCCTTCAGTAGACTTTTGAAAAATCCATCGGTATTAAGATCTTTCAAGATAAATCGTCTTTAGCTCAATGGGTTTAAAATTTCATTTCAAAACGATAACTGGCACAACACCGAGTTGGGTAATGAACAGTCCATCCGGACACCTACATTTAAGCACTCATCACAGTAGCAAAATTCATTGCTCTCATCGGTATTGTCTCCATCTTGGCCATAATCCTCATAATCGCTAACATTAAATGGTCCGTACTCGCCATCATCATCATCATCAACAATGTCTCTAGCTGTGTTTCCCTGCTGAGGATCAGCACTCTCGCTGCGCAGCTGTTGCTGTCGCTTGCGAACGCGACGCTGACGTTGACGTCGCTGCACGCTCAGGCTATGCCTACGTACTGCCTGCAATTCGTTAGCACTGATGCCTTCAACGGGCTGCTCCGGCTGCTGTCCCGGCGCTGCTGCTGCATCCGGCTCAGTTTTAACAGCAGCAGCAGCTGCTGCAGCTTCTAGCTTTTTTTTATGACGCTGATGACGTGAACGCAGCTTTTTGAGGCGCCACCAATCCTTAAACCAGGTCCACTCCATGCTAACGCTTAGCGTCTAGATGAAGGAACCAATATACATATAGTCAAAGTTTAACGCGCACACAAATATTATTTTGTTTTCGGTTTATAATTAATTGCTTTTTAAATAATTAAATTATTCGATATATTATATATATATATAAATATATTAGGAAGACAACAAAAGCGGATCGTGCCGCGCACTGAACTGAACACTGAACACAGGGCCAGAAGGTAAGCGTATACGTGGGTATTCGACGTAGTCAGGGCACGGCCGTACGTAGTTGTAAAACAACGGAACAACGCAAAGATACGAAGCGTGTGAGCGTTTTGTGCTCTTATGAAGACGCCGCCGCCGCCGACGTTTCGATCCATATTGTAGTAAACAGCATTATAATTGGCTTTGTTGCTCTTTGTTGATGTTGGAATGCCAATGGAATGGAAACTGGAAATGTTAGTGTACGTACGTTAGGTACGGGTACGGGTTCGGGTATGGGTACACGGGTTCAGAGAGGCGCTAATGAGCACGCTCAAGCAGCGCTGCTTGTGCTAGATAAGCTTAAGTTTTTGAGTAACTAAACGAGTAACGACGATAAAGCGACCGATTATACAATGTTTTATATATATGTATGTACGTACGTATGTACATGTATATATCACAAGGTCTCAACTAGGCCTGATAAGTAAGTGTAAGGGCAGGGGCATAGATATAGATGACAATAACTTTGCACACACATATAGTAGCTACACACACGCATGCGCACAACTAACGCTGTAAGACTAGTTTCAACGAGACATGACGACTTTCAAATACCCTGTATTCGGCTTATAATGCGCTTGTTACTACTGGTGAACAACTTTTACGGTAGACTATACGCCTAAGCGCAAAAAAGGCAAACGTTAAAGTCCGTCGATCTTAAAATACTCTATACCATCATAATATAATATAATATGCATCATTACGCTCAGAAAAAGTTAGAACTTATGAAAAACAAGTTTTTTTCTGTCTAGAATTTAAAAAAAATTTGAATTCTCTATTATGCTTGACTTAAGACTACCTCTCTAAATCAAACTGAACTTTCACATATATAGAACATCTGTCTTGACACTTATCTAAAGATAAGAAATTAGCTAAGATAAGAAATTTACTCTCAATAATACATCGTGTTTTTTTTAAAGGTTCACAACTTTGAGTTGGCAAGACTGCTTAATCTGACATTAGTTTGACATTTCCGTATGAACGCCTAGATCTCAGAGATGCTGAGAGCTAGAGCAACCAAACTTTCAGATTAGATGCGTAATTATGTCAGGGGAGACAAGTTTATTTAATTTGTTCGATATCGGGGTTATATTATATAGCTCCCATAGGGGTGTTTCAGAGGACATCGAAAAAATATCATAACCAAATTTGGCACTCGTAAGTTTTTTAGAGTTCCCAAGCACTGTACCAAATTTGATCAAAATCGGTTGATTATATCATATAGCTCCTATATGGCAGATCGGCCAAAAAACGTTTTTTGCACACAATTCTTTGTTTTTCGTTTGTTTATGAAGATATCGTAACCTAATTTGGCAATCAAATGTCTTTTGGTGTTCTTAAGCAATATACCGGATTTTATTGCAAGCAGTGGTACAGGGTATCCCAAAGTCGTCCGCGCCCCACTTTAACGTACTTCCTCTTTTATCAAAATAATGGTTCCATTCGTCAAACTTATTCAAAATGTTGTTCTCCGATAAAGCCCATTTTTGGGTTAATGGGTACGTAAATAAGCAGAATTGTCGCATTTGGAGTGAGGATAATCCAAAAGCTTTTGTCGAAACATCACTAAATTCACAGAAAATTACTGTCGCTTGTCTACGTCGATAAACCAGAGACAATTGCACACCTGGAAATCAACAATCGAAGTGTGGCGAAATACGGCCGCAAATGCTGCGGAAAGTTTGTAAAAATTGGTGTTCCAATTCGGCCACATGGCCGAAATCATATTGAAACATTAATGTTATCAAATTTTCAATCCAATAAAGCTCGTTTCATTGATATTAAAAATATATTTCTTTGTTTTATTATGATTTAAACTTATGTAACTCTAAAAAAAAAAACACCCTTTAGAACAATGGAGCTTGGCGTACTTATGACATAGAAAATTCAGAAATTCTTCATCATTTTTGTTTTCAAAATCGTCGAGAGCAGTTTTTTGCTCCTCATCTAGCAGACGCTCAAATATAAAATTCTACAGATACGCAGTTTAGTGTCTAGGATCCATTTTTATACCTAGTAACAGCTTATACATATTTTAGAATTTAATATTTTAAATGTAAAGTTAATCGGCCGTGCTCTGGAAAACGAAAAACACAAAATGAACAAATTTATTCGAATTCATTTTTGCGTGCTCCCAAGTCTGAATTTTTTGCTGTCGCCATTTACTCATATTTCCCTTGCTCATGGTTAGCTTAGCTTTACACCTTTCAAGGGAAATTATTCACGACTATGCTGCTCCTATTACAAGTGAAAATTTTTTTTAAGCCCTATACGCAGTTCGAAAAATTACGCGCAGAATGACAAAACTTCATATAAAAAAAAAATCCCAAATGGGATATCCCAAATGGGTTTTTTCTTTTTATAAAAAAAAATATTTAAAAAATTATTTCAGTTTAAAATGCGTACACTTTGCAGCCTATTTTGGCAAATAGTTTTCATACAACAAAACATTCGGTTTCAAATCACATAAAAAATTCGTTTTGCTGAAATTGGATATAATTGGGTTTCAAAACGGACGCGAATAAAATGTTTTGATTCGTTTTCTGGAACACGGCCGAATAAATTGCTAATTATTCCTACCAATTGTGTTTAATTTCGTTCAGGAAAACTATTGCTAACCGAGATAAGCATTTTGGTTTGAAGCACTAGCATACAAATTTAGCATTTACAAAAGAATGGTTCATATTTTGTCGTACGTAACGTATGTAACGTCACGCCAAAAGTATATGCCCTCATATAGGCAATTTTTGAGCATATCTAGGAAACGAATAAGAGCATTAAAAAAAAGAAAAACTTGGAATTTTTTTCTCTTAGGAAATTTATTTTAGATACAAATGTGTTTTCAGTTTTTTTAAGAAAGTTAGTCGATTAAATGCAAGCAAGTTAAAAATAGAAAAATTTAGACGGTAACTCCTATAGTTGGGAAAGTGTAATGAATGATTTTTTGATGACGTATCATAAGCTTAGTACCAAAAGATATTGAGCTGAAAGTAGCTTCTTTTTTTTTGATTTTACAGTTATAATGATCTTCATGTCCTTAAGACTTAAATATGATTAAGTGCGCCATGCGATGGTATATATTTCTGCCTATCGAATAAATATCGAATAGCTATCTAATGCTCAAATTTGTTCTTCTAGCACTTATAGTCCATATAATCTTAGTGTTTATAGGGTATTAAAATATTAAATTAAATAACCATAAAATATCAATTAAGGCATGAAATAAAAATATTAGAGTCTGTTAGACAGTGGAATACGCTGCGGAAGGGGTCTGGCATTAATAAATTACTGACCATTACGTACTAAGATGCGACCGGACGACTTTTATAGTCCGCGAAGTTCTAGCACAAGGGAAGGGGTTCAAGTCCCAGCTTCGACAAAATGGATATGTTTTCATTACATTTGGTGTCTCCAGTTTTTAAAGCCACCAAGATCAAGGTGTTCATGTGCAAAAAGCTGTGCACTTAATTTTGACAGTATTGAAAAGCTATTCTAGAGACTTTTAAAAGATGCATTTTTTAAAGGGGCCTTAGAAAAAAATTAAGAAAAATATTGTCTGTCAATCTAAATTAAAATAGCGCAACCGATGTCCAGCAAAATGTGGTATATTTTTAGGCTGTTCTTTTTATTAACGTTTACTATAAATTGCTAGACAATCAACATGCCAGCTATGAAAAATTTGTACATAAGTTCTATTTTGAGTGGAACACTTATTACTAGTTTTAGATTGGAGCACTTTCTAAAGATCTGTAAATCTTAACTAATCAACGACGATTCCTAAGCCAGAGAAAAAGCGCATAGGCCAATTAGTCTGCTTTGTGCCTTGGGAAAGATGCTGCAAAGACTCATTCTACGTGACACAAACGATCCCAAAGTAAAAGTCAAGGCAGCCTTAACAACTACACCGTGTAGTAAATTTCGCCCTGGAAGCCATGGTACAGAAACAAAATGCTATGGAAGTGTTTATAGTCATCCAGCATAATCTTTCCTACAAGCTTAAATGATTGCTCCCAGCAATACCAGCTAGAAGGTAGCTTTTTGGATGATGACAAAGAAGTAGTCAACTGAAAGATCTATTTGTGCTGGGGCTCCTCCACCAGGCAACGTTTTCGGATGTACCTTGTACAGCTCAGTGTTACAGGTCGGGAGTCACAATGTACTCATAAACACGTATGCAGATGATACTGCTGTGATGATCAGTAGCCAAGTTATTGGCACTGCCTCAAAAGCGTTATGAGAGGTGAACGCTTAATTGGCAAAAAGGCAACAATAGTAGCAAATGTAGAAAGACCTCTCACAAATAACTCGTGGTCATACCTTGGGAAGACACAAGACAATGAATCAACATACGATGGCAATGCTTTTGCAGGCCAGAAACAAGCAGTTCCTGTCCCTGGCGAGATTTGCTTTTTTTAAGAGCATCATTAATTTTTAAAAGTGAAATATGTTTATTAAAGTCTTTAATATTGACGTCTTAGATTAAATAATTATAAAAAAAAAAGTTATTCAAATAAATTTTAAATAGAAATTTGAGTAACGTCACGCCAAATACTTAGACTCAAAAAAGACGAAAAAGTTTGTTATTTATATATAACTTATGTTAAATAATCATAAAAAAAGTTAGGTATATATAAAAAAATGTCATTGACAATTTGAGTAACGTCACGCCAAATACTTAGACTTAAAAAAAAGCCGAACAAGTTTCTTTTTCTTATAAAACTGATGTTTTTCTAAGGTTAAATAATTATTAAAAAAGTTAGGTGTATATAAAAAATTTTATTGAAAATTTGAGTAACGTCACGCCAAATACTTAGACTTCAAAAAAAAGACGAAAAAGTTTGTTTTTCATTATAACTGATGTTTTTCTAGGGTTTAATAATTATAAAAAAAGTTAGATATACATAAAAATTTTTATTGTAAATTTGGGTAACGTCACGCCAAATACTTAGACTTTAAACAAGCCGCAAAAGTTTGTTTTTTATACATAACTGATGTTTTTCTTAGGTTAAATAATTATAAAAAAAGTTAGGTATATATAAAAAATTTTATTGAAAATTTAAGTAACGTCACGCCAAATACTTAGACTTAAAAAAAAGCCGAAAAAGTTTCTTTTTCATATACAACTGATGTTTTTTTTAGGTTAAATAATTATTAAAAAGGCTAGATAATATAAAAAATGTTATTAAAAATTTGGGTAACGTCACGCCAAATACTTAGACTTAAAAAAAGCCGAAAAACTTTGTTTTTTATATATAACTGATGTTTTTCTTAGGTTAAATAATTATAAAAAAAGTTAGATATATATAAAAATTTTTATTGCAAATTTGGGTTTCACGCCAAATGCTTAGACTTAAAAAAAAGCCGAAAAAGTTTGTTTTTCATTATAACTGATGTTTTTCTAAGGTTAAATAATTATAAAAAAAGTTAGATATATAGGGTTTTCCAACAAGAGGTGTTGTTTTGAATCACCCGGTATTTCGGTAGCTGTCACTTTTGGAGCTTTTATTCTTTGACATTTGACAAGTAGAAACTACGCCATTACTAAAATTGGAACGATACACGCTTCAACAACGCATTGAAATTATTAAAATTCACTACAAACATGGTGAAAATCTTGCATCGAAAAATTATCTTGACTGATGAGGCCCGTTTCCACCTCGGTGGCTATGTCAACAAGCAAAATTGTCGCATCTGGGGCTCGGAAAACCCAAGAGTTATTGTTGAGAAGCCTCTCCATCCTCAACGTGGGGCTGTTTGGTGCGGTTTATGGTCCGGCGGGGTCATTGGACCTTATATTTTCGAAAATTAGGTTGGATCAACACTTACGGTGAATGAATTGCGCTATCGAGAGATGATTAATGATTTTTTATGGTCGGAGTTGGATGGTATTGGTCTGGACAACGTTTACTTTCAACAAGACGGCGCTACGTGCCACACAAGCAACGAAACCATTGCTCTTTTACGGGAAAAGTTTCCGGACCGTGTTATATTTCGAAGAGGTGATCACAATTGGCCACCGAGATCTTGTGATTTAACACCTTGCGACTGCTTCCTTTGGGGCCGCGTGAAAGATAAGGTCTACGCCAATAGCCCAGCGTCGACTCAAGACCTCAAAGATAGAATTCGTGAGGCTATCGAGGACATAGGGCAGTCACTTTGCGATTTGGTTATGGAAAATCGCATGAAAAGGCTATGGTCCTGTAAGCGTGGTCGTGCTGGCCATTTGGCTGATGAAATTATTATGAAATAAACATTCGATCATTTATCTCAAAAAATTGAATTTTTCTTTGAATACCAAAATAAAACCTCTTATTGGAAAACCCTTTATATAAAAAATTTTATTGAAAATTTGGGTAACGTCACGCCAAATACTTGGAATTAAAAAAAAACCGAACAAGTTTTTTTTCATATATAACTTGCAGAATGTAATCTCATTATCTCATATTTTACTAAAAAAGTTTTAAGATTGTCAAATTGAATTCAAAAGCCACTTGTATTGTTTGTAACGTAACGCCATGCGTAGTTTTGCTTGTATCATTTCATTGATAGCAGCGATTGTGGTCATAAGCATGACTTTTAACTTGTCATATTTTGTCGTACAAACGTAACGTCACGCCAAAAAGTAAAAGCACATATATTTTGTGCAGCAATGATGCTACAAGCTTTTGCATTGTTAAGCACTTTCTTGGCAATCACATTTTTTTTTTAAATATATAAACAAAACTGTGTTGAAAGGCCTGAGATACATTGAAACAAATGTTTTGTCATAAAAGCAGCTGCCAGTCTAAAGTATGACTCTTTAGAAATCTGTTTAGCAAAAGTTCACTTAACAAATTCCACTCGATTTTCGCTGCCCGATTAATAAGTTGAAAATACTTTCGCTTTTTAAATACCGCACAATATGCACACACTAAAAAAAACTTGAATATAAATCAAAAAACTTTTCAAATACTTTAAGTTAAAAGTAAACAACGCGTAGCTCAAAATTGCCAATTATAACTTTTAAGATGATTCCAAATCTAAGCCTTTTTAATTACTTGCCAACTTCAATTATAAATTACCCGCAAAAAAAAAGAAAAAAAGACAACCGTTCCAGAAGATTGCCAGGGAATAACTGCCAGAACATTGGCCAACATATGGACGGTTGTCAAAGCGTTGTCCAAACAAGAAATACCAAAAATAGTATTAGCCAAAGCCAAACAAATGAGAAACAAATAATAACAAGATTATTAAGCCAAATTGTGACCAAAAATTAATTAGATTTTTAGTCAAACAACGAATAAATGCAAAACATACAGTAAAAAGTAAACAAGACGAATGAAAAAATGCAAAAACAACAACAACAACAACGGAAGCACAAGCAGAAGCCAAAGCAATTAAAAAATACAACAAAAACATATGTGTTAAGTAGTACCAGGGAATCAAAACTACTAGGCTCCTAAATGATGATATTCGGAAGCGCTATAAAACTTCATTCGTCAAAAATTCCTTAAATGCTGAAATAAATCACTTTTTAATGACGATTTTGTTTTTTTTTGGCAAAATTCCGATAATTTATCGTTATTGATGACAATATTTATTACCTTACATTTTAATTCATACAAACTGTACGTATATTTTATTTTCGATAATATTTCAAGTCTTTTGTAAAGTTTCGATAACATATCGAGTTAACAAAAACTATATATTTAGGTTGACATATCCCGTAAACGAAATCATCATCAAAACTACTTGGCTCCTAAATGATGATATTAGGAAGCGCTATAAAACTTCATTTGTCAAAAATTCCTTAATCGCGGAAACAAATCACTTTTTAATGACGATTTTTTTTTTGGCAAAATTTCGATAATTTATCGATATTGATGACAATATTTATTACCCTACATTTAAATTCATACATATATTTCACGTCTTTTGTAAAGTTTCGATAACATATCGAGTTAACAAAAACTATATATTTAGGTCTTTGACAAGACATGTCCCGTAAACGAATTAATTTATTTCAATATTGTTTTTAAAAACTTAAATTTAAGTCATAACACCTGTATAGAATCTTTAGAAAATCGTTTTCTTTGTTAACCAAATGGGTAGGCAATTAATGTTAGTAATGCTGTCCCGTAGTAATATTTGAAAAACAAAATTTTTACCGCACCTATAAGCGTCGGGCGCATGACGACCCGCAGCGCGTTCGGTTCACCCTTCAAGGCCCATACGCAGACACGAAAAATAAACAAAACTTCATATAAAAAAGCGCTGACAAAATGTTCTTGCGAGTGGTATTTAGACCAGTGTTGCTCATTTTTTTTTTTTTTTAATGCCAGTAGCAAACCATAGACGGCAGCAAAAACAGCTGATCGGTTTTGGCGGCATAAGGGGTCTACGCAGTTCGAAAAATTTCGCGCGGAATGACAAAACTTCATATATCCAAAAGGGATTTTTTTTTATATGAAGTTTTGTCATTCCGCGCGAAATTTTTCGAACTGCGTATAGGCCCATAAACAAAACTTATTTGCAGCTTGTTATTTTATACGCGAAATTTATGGCTGGTCGACAAAATCGTAGCGGATCGTTGGGAAAGGATGAAAAAATAGCTATAATAATAAAATAGTTCAGTTGTAACATTAATGTGCATTAAAATACGTCTATGCAATTTGTCCACACTCAGCTCTTCGCATTAAATATGGGTTCACCCAAACATTCCAACTTTTCCAGTGTATTGCCTCCTCTCATCGCTTTTTTGCCTCATCCAACAATTCAATTGCAATGCATGTTTACACACAATAGCAAAAGTAATAAACGTTGACGATAATTCATGTTTTTATGTTTTGTAAACAAAAAGCAGCTGATTATCGATAATAATTGCGCTAAATTGCACATTTTGTTGCTAGAGACACACTGTTCCTTTCGTGACCAAAATATGTCTGTCTTTTTGCTAGCAGCTGATTATCGAAAATAATTGCGATAAATTGCACATTTTGTTGCTAGAGACACACTGTTCCTTTCGTGACCAAAATATGTCTGTCTTTTTGCTAGCAGCTGATTATCGATAATAATTGCGATAAATTTCACATTTTGTTGCTAGAGACACACTGTTCCTTTCGTGACCAAAATAAGTCTGTCTTTTTGCTAGCAGCTGATTATCGATAATAATTGCGATAAATTGCACATTTTGTTGCTAGAGACACACTGTTCCTTTCGTGACCAAAATATGTCTGTCTTTTTGCTAGCAGCTGATTATCGATAATAATTGCGATAAACTGCACATTTTGTTGCTAGAGACACACTGTTCCTTTCGTGACCAAAACAAGTCTGTCTTTTTGCTAGCAGCTGATTATCGATAATAATTGCGATAAATTGCACATTTTGTTGCTAGAGACACACTGTTCCTTTCGTGACCAAAACAAGTCTGTCTTTTTGCTAGGTGGCTGTTTTCGTGTCATCGTAGAGGCCTTAAAACTTTAAACGCGTTTTCTCGAAAGCAATTTTTTTCGATTGGCCTTACTCAGTTAATTTTTATCCGTTCGATTTGAAATTTTGACACAATCTTTATAAAATCATTTTCTACTGAGCCACGTAGCATTTTGTCAAAATAATAAAAGCTTTTTATTTTGCAACTAATTTTTCATGATATTTATTGACGAAAACAAATGTTTTTTTTCAAACTTATGCCTTTTTTTCAATAGATATTTTTGAAAACCTTTACTTGCTTTTGGTGCATAGTTTAAAAGGAAAAAAAATTTATGTTTCAGATCAATGGCGACGTCAAAAAGCTGTAGCTGTCGAGGCCTCTACAAAAATTAGTCATGTACTCATAGCGCTCTACAGGCGACATTTTGTTTTTTATAACTTTGGAATAATGAATTTTTGTAGCTCAAAATATGTATGTATAATATCCGATTTGGACTTTGAATGTAAAATAAAGTTTCTTTAAAAAGAAAATCTAAAAATTATCTCAAAAAACCATGCTCCGTACAGGTGTGACCCCTTAAGCCTAGTACGCAGCAGTGAAAAACCATTTGAAAGAAAACAAAACTTCAAAATAAAAAAAACACCGTCAAAATTCTTAGCGCCAAAAATTTTTTCAGGACCAGTGCTGCCCATTTTTCGTGAAATTGACATGTAGATGGCTTTTTTTTGCGCGATAAAAGCAAAACATTGATGTGCAGCAACTTATTTTGATTGCAGAAACGTTGTCGCGTATGCTAAATAGCTGCATTAATTTTACTAAAGAGCAGAAAATGGTCGTTTAGGGAGCATGTGGGGCTCCAATAACGCAAACAATGTCTTGCCATCTCCATGTTAATGGCCCATACATGGGCAGCACTGTTTGGGCACAAACTCTACCCATACAACTTTTTTGCTGCGCACAAAATAAGTAACACTTTTTTCTTTCAGGCGGTTTTACACTGCTGCGTACTAGCCTTTAACAAAAATCTAAGATTTTTTCAACATTTTTTATTTAACTCTTACATTTTTGATTAATTTTGACCTTTTATTTAAAAATAATCACATTTCAGGCGCGTGATTTTAATAAACAAATTTAAGAAAAAAAAACTGGTTCATTATTGAGAAAGTTTTGCCTATTTATGAGATCCTAAGCGTACTAAGTACTTATATTATTAGATTGAAAATTAGGCATACGTTTTTCGAAATAGAATGATTGGATTAAAAAAAATATTTTTCTTGAAAATTTGTATCAAATAGCTTTTTCGTGCTAAATCGAATGAAAATGTGTACAAAAATTTTTTCTAGACCGTCAATTTAAAAAAAAAAATATTTTTATTAACCCAATCTTTTAGAAATTAGTAAGGGAATTCACCTCTCTACTTTAAATTTATATCAGCTTAAGGATTTACTTCATGTTTGTTTTTGCACGTTTTTTTCTGGAAAAAACTTGTATTTCTTTAAGGCCCATACGCAGCATGCAAAATTCCGCACGAAATGTCAAAACTTCATATAAAAAAAAAAATCCCTTTTTTGGTTTTTTTTTTTTATTCCCTTTTTTGGTATTTTGTATTCCTTTTTTGGTATTTTTTATTCCCTTTTTTGGTATTTTTTTTTATATGAAGTTTTGACATTTCGTGCGGAATTTTTGCATACTGCGTATGGGCCTTAAAAAAATATGCTGCGTATGGGCCTTTAGTTTCAAAGTTGTACCTTTAATTGAAAAAAATTATTTTAATATCTTTATGGATTTAGGAGATACGTTTTGTCAAAAAAAAAGTCTACTTAAATATGTATTTATCGATAACTCCAAACATTATCGCAATTTTGAAAAAGAAAAATAATGTTAAAATTATCAACATCGAGAGATCGATTTAAAAAAGTGATTTATTCCACTTATTTTCGCCCAATTTTTGACATCCATAAAACTTCCGAAGTTTTCAATTATTTGTTATTCGAAATATTCTCACAAAAATATGCAGATCTTAAAATTTAAAGTAAGATTATCAACGCATTCCAATTTTCTGAACCACAGAATAGGTGTTATTGGATTTAAATTCTATTCAAAATTCGCACCTAACTTAAATAAACTAAAAAGTCAAAATTTTAAATTATCAGTAATAATTCTAACTAGTTCAGAAACTAACTTTATTAATCAAAATTTTTCTAACTAAATCATAATCTAACTTTTAAACCTTTAGCGATAAGATATGTAACCTTAGCAGTCCCAAGGAAAAACTATAGCAGTCCGAATCTATAGAATGTTTGCCTTGATTCCCTGGTTATAACAAAAAGAATTAGAAAAATTTCAAAAAAATATCAACAATGTAATGCAACAAAAAAGTGTAAAGAAAGTTCACCCCATAGGAAAATGAAGAGGAGCGCGCCTCCAGCGGCTCATTATCGGTAGACTCTAAAGACAATAAGAAAGATAATAGATTAAATAGTGATAGAGAATGTATAAAAATAAGTTATCACAGTCGCACTTCTAGAGTTGGGCGTGCTAGTATATCGGGAGATACGCCAAATTTCGAAAAACTAATTACTGAGCAACAAAAAAACAAGGATTTTTGAGTTTGGAGTTTGGTCCAAAAACCTCAGCACGTTCCAAAAAACTACATAAAAATTTTTTGAGTTGCCTGAATTTGAAGCCAAGATTCAAAAACTCTAGAATGTCAGTGTTTTAACTCAATTTATGGGTTTTTTTGAGATTTTATCGAAATCCTGAAGTGCTGGGTCTTTTAAGGCATTGGACTCGGATTCAGTGAGCCCAAAAATATTCGTAAAGCCCGGTCTGGCCTACGAATCCGAAAATCGGTTTTTTTTTTGTGACTGTGTTATTTTTATGATAAAAGTGTCGTGATCTGAAGACAAGGCAAATGTTTTCTATGTATTTCGACGTGCTGAGCCCGAATCCGTTGATAGAATTCGCGCAACGGGTCTAGGCTATAACCTTTTCAAGGTCTACAAAATGGTATAGCCATTTTTGAACGTTTGCTAAGAAATTTCAAAACAAAAAAGCACATAATGAATTTGATTGAAGCTTGGTTCAAATAAAATCTTTGGTCCATTCAAACAGCTTTTTGAACCTTAAGGGGTCTATGCAGTTCGACAAATTTCGCGCGGAATAACAAAACTTCATATAAAAAAAAAATCCCATTTGGGACTTTTTTTTATATGAAGTTTTGTGATTCGCAGTTCGAAAAATTTCGCGCGGAATGACAAAACTTCATATAAAAAAAATCCCATTTGAGATATCCCATTTGGGATTTTTTTTCTATATGAAGCTTTGCCATTCCGCGCGAAATTTTTCGAACTGCGTATACCCCTTTAACCTTAAAGCTTGTGAATCGAAACTGCCAACAACAAATTTGATCTTTGCAGCACTGTTAAAAACTTTGAAAAGTTCGCGAGTTTTTCCTTTTTTTTCACAATCTAAAAGTTCGCCGTTCCCAACTCTAGACACACACACACACGCACATGTTTATAGCGCTTACGCACCCCCCAAGTTTGGTGTCGATTTGACGTGCGTCAGACAGCGACGACCAGTTCCTGACGTCACAGAATTTGAGCCTCCTTCTGAGCCACCTGCTGCAGCTGCCCCTGTTGCAAAGGTGACGCCAACACCAGCATTCGCTGCTGCACGTCTGCGCTTGTGACGTCGTCCCCAGCCCGCATAACGCGTTGCACTGTAATCCCCTCTACCGCCACCAGTGCCACCACTTAATTTATCGAAACTGTTTCCCATTAAATGTCGCGAACTTTAAATCTTTGGATTTTTTTTTCTTTGTTTTGATAATAATTTAAATTTTGATTGCTGCGAGATTTCGGGTACAAACTTGGGACACCAATTTTTATTGAAAGCACGTGGCGTTTATTTTTATAAGCCAAATAAAGCGCAGATATCACTGTTATAAAAAATAAATAAAAATGATGAGCCCGAGTTGCCACCAAGCTTTTATGATCAATACTAATGTAAAAATAGAAAATAAAAACTAGGGGGCTTCGCTAACCCCTGTACGGGCGTATATATTAATTGCTAGAGAAACTAACTATTATCTCCCTCAGTTTCCTTAACTTTCACAGTGTTTATCAGATAAAGAACGCTACAGTCGTGCCTGGCCGACTTTAAAACCAAAAATATTGAAAAATTTTGTTAAAAAAAATGTTTAGTCTCGTTTGTGTCTGTTTATTCTTGCATAGAATAAGATATAGCCTAATAAGCGTAAATCATTGAAAAATACAATTTTTCGAGAAAACCAAACATACATAAAATTTTCATTTTCATATTCGTACTTATACGATAAAGCATCTCAAAATAGTTTGGTGACATCTCTGTTAGAAGAAATGACGCAGCGAGTACCGTGAGCGAGATGTGCTTCGTGTGGCAGCTGTTACTATGACATTGACATTGATGTGGGTGAGAGTAAAACTGCGAGTGCGAGTGTGTGGGCGAAAGTAAATCAGCTGTTAATGCTCGAGAGAGAGAGAGAGTTTGATATGAAATGCTGCTTTCACCCACAGACACATAAACGAATAAGTCAGGGTCGATTGCAGTAAAAAAACAAACAAGCATAAAGTGAGAGCGTATGCGTAGATAAGCAGTTAGCGTGCATCAGTGGCGTAGTAGCTATATTGAGTGGAGGGGATTGATTTATGGATTACAGGAAGTAGTATTTCATTTCATTTCAAAGTTCCAATTTCAAGCAGTTCCATTACTGAAATTGTTTTTTACTATTAGTAAAGGTTTCTTAACATGTATATATTGTTGATTAAAGCCAAACAGAAAATGTTACGAAAGAGGTAAAAAGGTACCACAAAAGACTTAGACTTTAAATCATAGTCAAAGCTGCGCAAAAGATGAAATTCATCGATTCATGTTGTTATATGACCTTCTTCTACTGTAGAAAAATTTCACACTCACACTTTTAAAGCCATTCGATTGCGGATTCTATGCCTGTACGCCTTAAAAATACACCCACCATTTATTCCCCAACCAGTGATGCAAGCTACTCCCAAAAAAAAGGCCAAACCGACCAGAAAAAAATAACAAAAAAGGATAAAAATATAAGAAAAAGAACCCAGAAAAAAGGACAAATATTTCTTTTGTAAAAGTTTATAATTTTAATGCATATTATTGTTTAGTAGTGTTGCCACCTGCACGGGCCTCGCCCGGCAATGGCCTAGGAAGTGGTCTTCGGGCCGCCGGGCCAAGGAAAATTTTGCCGGGCCGCCATATGAACTAAGTAAATTCGAGCGGATTATCAAATATGGCCGGGTTTAAAGCAATATTTTATCAATGGAGGAGAAGATGAAGTTCACAAAACGATTTGGAGCTTTGTGAAAGATCAAGAGAATGAACTGAACGACGATCTCAACGAAAATTTAACGTTCCCAGAATGCTATTTATACTTCGTTCATTTTATGCACCACGTGACCAAAAGTATAAAAAAAAAACTTTTTCTTCGAGCGGCATCAACCGCTATCTTGATGTTAACGAAGACGCTCTTTACGACGAAATACTTTCTTTGGCGAAGATTATCCCCAAAATCAAATAAATTGACCTCCATGTCGATATAAAATGGGTAAAAATTTTCGAAAGTTCTGACGGAATTGTCTTTAATTGTTGAAAAAGTTTTATCGATCCCCATCAGCAATGCCTAATGAAGAAGAAGAATGTTTGGACCGATTTGAGGAATCGAATGAGAGTCGAACTGGTGAAGGCAGAGGTTCTGACGAAATTAAATTTCTATATGAGTTGCGAAGAATTTGCTTCTTTTTTTTTAATCGAGCGGAACAAGAGCCACATCTTCGAAAAGCGATGAAAACTTTAAAAATACATGTGGAAAAAAAAATAACTATGTAATAACTTTGTAAAAATACATCAAGTATGAAAAATTTGACATTTTGAAATTTCCCGCTTTTCACGGATACCCCCTAAAGAAATTTGCTGTTGTTATATAATTTGCTTCATAGCTTTTTACTGCCTAGTCCCTAAAAAAGGGTAGATTTTCGGATAGGGCATGTTTCTTATTTTTCTCGGCGAAGCAGTTGAAAAACGACAAATCTATCCGGAAAAAGGCTGAATGGCATCCTGTGCCCAACATAAACAAAGCATTTCCATAAAATGCACATAAAATCCTAAACTTATTAAAACGAAACTTAACAGAATACGCAGGATATGTCAGGCACCGACTGATTTAAATTATTTTACTATACTTTACTATACTATACTAGCTGACAAAATGCAATGCATCTCATATACTAGAACTAGATTATAGGCAATGGAGGATTATTTAAATACATTTTAGAATATAACTAATAATATACGTTGCCTTCGAAGATATTTTCTAGGTGACGCGCATCGATATCGACTTTTCTGACTTGTTTTTCCATTTAAATCATTTTAAATAACCATCAACCAAATTCGTTAACAATAGATTTCCAAAGCTTCTTCTTTTAGATGGATTGTTCATTTGTTAATGGCAGATATCATAACCAAATTTGGCACTCGGAAGTTTTTTAGAGTACCCAAGCACTGTTCCAAATTTGATCAAAATCGGTTGACTATATTATATAGCTCCCATAGGACCAATCGGTAAAAAAAAAACGTTTTTTGCTCAAAATTCGTTGTATTTCGTTTGTTTGTGAAGATATCGTACCCAAACTTGGCAATCAACTGTGTTTTAGAGTGCTTAAGCAATACATATATCGGACTTTATTGCAATTAGTGGTACAGGGTATCCCAAAGTCGTCCGCGCCCGACTTTACCATACGCCATCTTTCTATATGGCTTGGTAGGAAGTGGTTTTCGATACTGTAAAAGCCATCCGTTCAGAGTTTGATAGTTGTTGACCCTGTTGCTGAGTATAGTTCTACAATTAACTGCAACAATATTCTGACTTTTCCATTTAAAAAAAAACCAACTACAAAACAATTTGGTATGTAGATTTAATCAATAAGGAAACATTGAATTTGTTACAAAAACAATGATCTACCCCTGCAAAACTTTTACCTCTAAAACGTTTACAGTCCTTAACGTCTCATAGCACAGTTTAACACAAATAGAGGCAGTTTTCCAAGGTGACCCACTGTCGGACAGATTCACATTTTTGGAATCGAGCTTAACTTGAGTATTATAGCCTTATTGGTGATTCGGTAAAAATATTGCTTGCTTTTGTATACGCTTTTTTTTCTGGTTTCAACAAATTTTGACATGATCAGCCATTTTGCGTTGTAGGTTAGTTTTTGACATATAAAGAAAGGTTATTTTACAAAAGTTGACCATCTATCCATAGACCTAATTTAAAGCTTTAAACTGTCATTTATATTGATGTTTCTTTTCAATAAGCTTTGGTAAAACGTCATGAATGATATTACGCTTTGAGAACTGTTTGGGAATGTGGAAATTTATTTTAGGAATCAGTGCTCTGTTGGACGCCTAATTCTGTTTTTACATGGTTGATACGTTCCAGAAAAAAACGTATAAAAAAACCGAGTAAATAAAGTGAAAATAAATTAGAATCGAAATTAAATTCGAAGGCCTACGATGCCAGCGCTTATTAAAGTTATCTTTAGTTTTTAAGCTAAATTATAACTATATATAAAAATAAAAAAATATATATATATACTAGGGATGCTCGATACCGAAAAAAAAAATCGAATCGAAGCATTGAGTATTCCAAAAAACTCGATACCGATTCGATACTCCCGAAAAAGAAATCGAATCGAGGATATCGGTATCGACTTTTTGACGTTTTTTTACAGAAAGAATCAAACAAATTGAGGCGTTTGCTCGACAAAGAAAGCAAACTTTTCTAATGATCATTGTTGAGCTAATGAGCTGCTCCGAGCAATCATAATAAATTCAGATAGTGGTTATAAAATGAAAGTAAGAATGATATAAACTTTTTCTTATTTAAATTTTTTTCGCATTATTTAACGGTGTCCACTCAACCGCCAAATGATACACGAAATTTAGCTCGAAACCGATAGTAAGCAAATTGGTATCGGATCGACGATTAATCGAGAACCAAAATATCGGTATCGAGTATTCAGTATCGAATATTCAGTATCGAATTCGATATTCTCGATATTCAAAATATCGGATCGGTATCGCGCATCCTTAATATATACCTATCGAGTCCTTAGAGCATCCATCTACATTATTCACCACCGATATCCCCTCTAGGGAATCGTGGTTGGAAACTCGGCCAGGTCAAAGTGACCGTATTAATTTCTTCACGGACGGCTCCAAGCTCAACAACCATGTTGTGGGTGGGAGTCTACTCTGAAGAACTAAATATTCGGCAGTCTTTCCGACTTCCGGACCACTGTAGCGTTTTTCAAGCAGAGATCCTTGCCATTAAAGAGGCTTTTGTCTGCTTACGCAATACCGGCCTAGAAACCGGTGCGATAAATATATTCTCGGATAGCCAGGCAGTCATTAAGTCGAGCACTATCTTCCAACTCGATGACAGTCAACAACTGCCGCAAATCTCTTCAAGAGATGGCACAGCAGTTTGTTATTAGCCTCATTTGGGTGCCAGGACACCAAAATCTAACAGTCAATGAAATAGCAGAAGAATTAGCCAGACAGGGCATGACCTTTACCCTTCTACCGGACAAGGAGAATATTCCTATGCCAATGGCCACTTTTAAGCTACAAATAAGGGAAAAATTAAGCTCTCACGTACAAAGGCTGTGGCATAATACACCCCATTGTACAATCAGTCCCCAAATATGGCCTAAAATCGACCCGAAGCGATCCATAAGGCTCTGTAAACTCAAACGGTCGCAGAGTTTGGCAGTTGTCAGAGCGTTCACTGGTCACTGGCTTGTCGGGATACATGCGACCAGAATGAATGTGCAGAAGCTGCAAATACGAGGAAGAAGTTGAATCAGTTGAGCACTTCTTCTGTTCCTGTGAGGCTCTCAGTAGACGTAGGAATATGCACCAGGGAAACTACTTCCTTCATTACCTAGCGGAGCTAGCACATATATGTCCGAGGAGGATTGCAAGCATCATTGCAGCAACGGGATGGGAATCCGTTTAGCATGTCTATCTCAGGAGAAGGGTTAAAGAGAGATTCGCGGATTCACAACGGGCCGGTCCAGGCCTTACCTACCTACCTATCGGGTGTACATACATATATTTTTTTTATAAACGGACACTTCAACAAGTAAAATTTCCAAATATGTAATAAACTTAATCCAAAATAAACCGTCTAGTAAATGCCAGGGAATTTGTCCCAAGCAGCATAAGCATATACCTCAAAATTTATTTTTGTTTTATTTCAAATTAAAGTAACGCCTCTTAAAAATGTTAGGCGTGTTTTGTTATGTTCGCGATTTGGATCTGGGCTTTTTTTTAATTTTTCACTCAATATACCAAGTCTTTCATTAATTTTTTTGCTTGGTTGCTCTAGCTTGTAGCATCTCTAAGGCAGACAGACGGGCAGAAGGACTATCGACTATCGAAACTTTTTGTGCCCATTGTACCTAAGATCTCGAAATTCAAATAGCCAGAGAAATTGGAAAGGTAGGTACTTTTTGTCATTTGTTTCACTGGTGGGTGTCATTTGTAAATATATCTCCCCCCACTAACTGCGCCACTGGATGCTGATAACAAGCAAAGCAGGAGAACGGCGTACAATGCTTCAGCACAGTTTTGGAGCTGCGCAAGCAAAATGTATTGATTTTTTTTTTAAATAAACAAAAAAAAAAGCATAACTTTAACAATTAGTACATACATGCTGCTGTTGAGTTATTATGGATTGGTATATAGGGATAAAACATACATACATACATATAACTTATTAGTATTTTAGTAATAAATGCATACATTGCCATCTTGACCCAGATAGAAGCCCACGCGATGTTGCGTATGTGAGGATGCCGACTGCTGTGACTGCTGCTGGGCGCTGCTCTGCGTGGATTGACGCAAATCCTGATAGCCAGATTCCAGTTCCGTATAGGACATGTTAACGTGTGTAGGCGCGTAGGTTAGTTATATAGTACAAGTATGTATTGCTGCTTGGCTTTGTTGTTATATGATTTAACTGCGTCAAAGCAAATGAAATTGTATGTTGTTGCATTATACTATGCTAAACATAATGCCATTGTACATAAATACATGCATATGTATATACATATGTATGTATATGCATGTATTTACGCACAGCAATGTCGTTTGTATTTATTTATAATAATTTCGCTTGGCCTTTTTATTTATTTATCACAAAACGCAAAAAATCAAAGCAAAACACAGCAGGCGGCCCAGCGCAGTACAACAAATACAACAATATAACAGTTTAGGGCGCTTTTGATTGACCTTCGATTTTTTTTTTCTGTTTTTGGTCTGCTGGCAACTTTCAACTTTACACTTTAAATACAAGAATTATATGAATTTGTATAACATTGGCAAAAACACAACTTATACTATTTCAAAAAAAAGAAAAAAAAAACGAAACAAGCGCACGAATTACGAAAGAATTTTTGCAAACAAACACGCGGTCGCTGCCAGCGTTAAGTTTCTCGCGTTTATTTCAATAATTTTTAGACACTGACCTAAAGTCGGCTGCTGCTGCTGCTGCTTTGCTACCCAGCTGTCAAATTTGTAGCATTAAGCTTTTAGTCACAGCAATTTGCGTTCAAAATTTGTCTGCTGGGTCATGCTCACGCACTTTTGTGCTGAGAGCTTTTTGTGGCCTGCTGCCAAAAGAAATGAAAAAAAAAACATAAAACAAAAAGCTCTTTTCGGCCATGAAAAACAGCTGCTGCCTCTAGTCATTTGTTTGTTTGTTTTTCTTAGGCAACCGGCAAACAAAATCAGAATTTGCGATCGTGTGACGTCATTTGGACAATGACGCCGGCAGGTCTCACTTTTTATTGTTGCACAGGGCAACACGCTGCGCTGCTCCATGACTACGCAAGCAAATAAACAAACTGCGGTAATTTGATACAATACAACATACATATGTATGTTGCATAGTAGTTGTTTGTGTAACGCCGCCGACATACGATCATGCAATACAGTTGGCTGCCACAAGAGCCGCGTAAGCGCATACCGCGTGTGCCACCGCCGGTGGTCATCTCGCGTCAACGCTTTGAGCGCATCATTGCCAATGCTACCAAGGCTGAGCAGCAAGCGCAGCTGGCAGAGCAGCAGCAACGTCGACGTTACAGCGTAGAGCTGCGCGACGGCGGTGAAGCCTTGCTCAGTCAATTTACGGGCTCGCATGTACAGCAGCAGCAGCAGCAGCAGCTGGCTGCAGCTCAGCCAGAGCCACAAAAGTCGATAAGCCTAGAGCGAGCTGAAATACGCCGTGAACAGCAACGCCTGCGAGAGCAGCGTATTGCCAAAGCACAGCTGTTGCTGGAGCAGCTGCGTCCGGGACCACGTGATCTACACTGCGCCAAGCTGCAAAGTGAAGTAATGCGCGCCATCAATGCACAGCGTCAGCTACAAGCGGACTTTGCCAAGTCAGCACAAGAGCAGCAAGAGCTAGATCGTCGTAGCTACAATGAAAAAGTGCTGGAGGGCTTGCAGCAGGCACAGCGCGGCCTAAACGAGCGCCAGCAGCGTCTGGCTGAACATAAGCGCGAACTGCTGCAAGCCATTGAGCAGCGCCGGCAGGAGCGCAGCGAGCAAACTGCGCAGCAATTGCAGCAGGCTGCTGAAGAACGCGAGCGACATCAGCGCTGGCTGCAAGCTCAAATGGATCGCGAACGCGCTGCAAAGTCAAAAATGCAACAACAGAGACGAGCGGATGCAATGGCTGCGTTGGACATGTCTCAACAGCAGCAACAGCGTAAGTTCAATACAAAGCGCATAAACACTATTAAAATTTCTTAATTCCAACTACTAGGACTAAAAATGTTGAACGAGGTGGAGCAGCTGCAGTGTGAGGTACATAATGCAGCCAAGCAACAGCTGGAGACGCTGAAGCTAGGCCAAGGCAGGCAACGCATTGTGCAGCGACTGCGCAAGAATGAGCAGCTGGCAAAAGAACTAGCGCCACGACTGCATTATAGCGCCAGCCAAGATAATGCACGTCATGAGCGTGAATTGGCCAGCATGCGCAAAGCATTTAGTGGTAAAGAGCGGCAACGCCGTCAGCGCCTCGAGCAGACTATATTGGCGCGTCAAGCTGCACAAAAACAGGAGCAGCAGTTAGCCAAGGAGACGCAGAAGCAAGCACAGCAAGAGCGCATGCAACAAGAGGCGCAACGCCTCAAGAACGAACGCATATACTTGGACTACAAATTTAAAGAGCGGCAACAACAGCTGCAGACCAAGAAAGAGCTGCGACTGAAACTAGATGAACAGGTGCAGGAGCGTGCAGCTGTCGAAGCTAAGCCCGAAACAAATTACAATCGGCAGGCACAGCTCGAGTGTCTGCGTCAGGATAAGTTCTTCTTTAACTATGCACATGAGTTAATGAGCGAAGCACAAGCCAAGGGATGTCCCTTAAAGCCCTTTGTGCGTGCCGTGTCGCAATATAAAAATGACAATCGTATTGATGCCAAGGTGCGCGTGCCGCGTCATTTGGTAACCAAACTAAACATGGGCTTGCGCACTGAGGGTGATAGTCACGCTGTGGCACAAGCCAAAGCGCAGAAATCGAAACAAGGCAGCGAAACTGAGGAGCAGCAACACATGGCTAGTATAATGGATAATTTACAAAAGATTGAAGCTTTGGTGCTGGCTGAGGCAAGAGAAAAGTCGGAAACAAAATAAATGCAATTTTTACAAAATTTATTTCTAAATCTATTTGTGCAGCGTATATAATAGAATGCATTGCAAGCCTGATCTCGGCCTGACCGTATTAACACCTAGACCTTAAGGTATGGCCATGCCCATGGTTGTTGATTCACATCTACATGTTGCTTCGTTCCCTTGTAGGCTATCATTAGATTCTACGCTTGAGATGCATGGCCAGCAGTTTGGTCTTAAGACGCTTGCGATCCCGCGCAATAATCTCCATGCGTTCCTTGACACTCGTTTGGGAAAACACCAAATGCAAAGCGCGACTCGCCGAGTATAGCTGCAAGAGATTACAAATCTATGCTGTTTTAGACTTTCTAACAACAAGTATTAAAACTAACCTGCTGCAGCAAACGCGCCTTAAGTTGTATGTTGGCCAATGACTCCTGCTCCGGACTTTTACCATAGGTTTCCAAATGCAAATTTAGCACAAAAATTAGCGTATCCCTTATGGTCTGTACTAGACGCTGCACTTGCTCCGTGCGAAACAGTCGACGCACTAAAAACCCACGTACACCAGCATTGATACGTGTGGCTGCCATAATACAGCGCTGCTTCTCATCCAGATTTGCATAATTTAGCTGCAGACGGCGAGCATTTGGCTAGGAAAAGATAATAGATTATTAAAATTGGATTTAGCAGTAATTAGATATTTAGTTGCGTTAGTAAAAGTCCAAAGTTGCTTGTATATTAAAATTTATTTGCGTTGCTATCAATTAAAGCTTTTCTGGCATAAGGCTAGTTTGTTCCCGTTGCGCTTGCTAGTGCAAGTCTTAAGGCACTTGGTTATGAGCTCGACAAGACGAGCTTAAGTAATCATGCTTTTTTGTTTCCAGCACGCTGCATGTTTGGGGTTAATTAATGTTTAGATAATATTGCAGTTAATTGGATTGTTGGAGTAGTTTAGATTCGAGATTGGAAACATGTACGCTTACCGTTTGTCCAGGCGTCTTGCTTAAGTTATGCTGCTGCATTGGACTGCGCTTTGGCGATTCCGTTGCTACCGGCTTGACCAACGTGGGCGATATCTTGTTTAATTTTGTCAGAGATTTAATAGGAGATTTGGCATTTGATTGTACACGTGCCTTGCTTAAGTGACGCTGTTGTGCTGGTGAAAGCGTAGGTGATCCCGCAATGCTTGTATTGCTTCTATTTGGCTGCTTTGGCTTGACGCTGCTGCTTTCATTGCTGCTGATGGATGAGGGCTTGCTGCTGATAGGTTTGTGCTGTTGCACATCTGTGGGATTTGTTTGAAGACTGACCGAGCCGCTGCTGACTTGACAGGAATTCTCCATTGTCAATAACTCATCGTGAGCCGCAGAGTTGTCTAAACTGGGCGTGCAGCTACTTGAAGACTCATGCGCATATGTTCTTACACTAATTTCGGAAATCTCATCAATCAGTGCACTTTTTATGTCGCTTATCATTTTGTAGTTGTGCAGCAGCACCTGCAAGCGCTTTTGATTGTCATGGGAATTGCTCTCGAACACGGCGTTTTGCAGCAGCTCTTCCAGCTGCTGTTGATAGTGCTGGGTGCGCGAGTGCTGCATGCATTTGCCTTGACACATTTCATTGATAGACGCAGATGGTGATGTGGAGACTCTGCTTTCTATTGTAGCATTGCTGTCAAAGTAAAATGTTTTGTTGGCCATGCTATTAGGCTCGCTATGCTCCGAACAGAAAGTGGTAGTTGCAGCAAGCTTCTGCTCAGCGCTAGTTGTTGAACTTAGCACTGCGGTCTGATATGGCGTAGGTGGATTTATGCAGATTGTTGGCACAGTATCTGGCTCTAGCACTAATGTTTTGGGACGCAGCCGAGCTGGGCTAGACGAATAGGCACTGGAGGGCAGTATTTCAGTTGATATTGCCAAATCAGGCGGCTGCGTGCTGTCTAGAATAAGTGTCTTTGTCTGCTGCAGCTGCAGCATAGTATGTTTGGTTGCCAAACAACTATCTTCCTCTGCTGCTTTAACTGGCAAAGGCTCCAAAGGCGGTTCCTCTTGCTGATGCTCTGGCTGCAGCTGCTGCTCTTGCTGCTGCAATTTGGCCGCACGTGCCTGGCTGTATAACTTTTCTAGTTTGTTTGCTTGCTCTTTAAAAAGCCGCATCTGTTGACGCTTTTCAGCTGTCATCTGTAGAAAAAATGTTATGCTTGAATTGTGGCCACTCCCGCAACATTAAACCAAACTACTATACTTACCAAAGGCGGCAGTATTGGCTGCCCATCGAGGCGGAACGCAGAAACATAGTTTGTGGCTACTGTAGTGATTGTTGTTTCTGTGGGTGTACTTGCTGTTGTCGATGAATTTTCTTCGGCTAGCGCTAGTAAAGATGCCAGGTTCCAGCTGTATGCACAAAAAGTACAATAAGCGTGACAAGCTCTAAAAAAAGTAGCGCAAATTATGATTACCTTATGTCATCCATTGCAATAGAAAAATTTTAAAAGTCCTAAGAGCGTTGAAATTTTGTCAAATGTTGATGCAGCTTTGTTGTGCTTCTGTTGAAGAATGTTGCTATGGAAATGTTAATGTAAATAAACAAGCCGCATGCAAAGTTTCGTTGTTAATACAATAATAAAATTCAAATTAATTAAGACTTTAACAATAAAATTAATTAATTGCAGTAAAACTAAAAAAAAAATTTGATTTTGAGCCAAATATTTTGTGTGCCCAAATGAAGAAATTTAAATTGAATTTATTAATGCGTCAAGTTGGCAGCATTCGCGCAACTTTGCTGAAATATTTATTGGGGTCACACTGTTTGCTGACATGCATTCTTAATAAATATACGTTATGGGTTATATTATTACATTTTTAATTATTTTTATTAGTCAAACTTGATTTGTGCGCTATAAATGCATGTAACAATGTATGTATTTAATTTGCAAACACAAAGCTAGTAGAACTTTGCGCATAGTGCAAATTTAAGTTTAAAATCTATTTGTAGTTTATTGTGCAGCTAAGCTGGGAATGTAGCAATAATTGGCGTATCCTTCTAATTTAATATACCATCCAGATAGCCTTGCTCAAAGGCATGACGCACTACTTTAAAGATCTCATAATTGCACTCGTCCCCGCCGATGCTCATCGACATGTCAAAAAAGGCCGAACTATGCATATCCGACTCAAATAACATGGAAAGTTTTGCACACTCCTCTTCTGTACTCAGCACCCACGGCATAAAGTGCATGCAAACTAAAGCGCCGTAGAAGGCATAACGCTTATAATGCGCCTCAAAACGCTCGTAGCTGCAACAGGAAAAATATTTAAATGAGAAATAGAAAAAAGTAGTTTGTTTACAATAAAAAAATATTTTGTTTATAATACGCACCTGTAATCGGCCAAAACGCGCTCCAGTTGCTCCTCTGACAACGCTTCTCTATTGCGTTGCAAGACTAACTCCAATTTTTCAAACATAGCTTGATGATATTTCTTGAGCAACTCATGATACCAGGCTTCACGCTCTGCAGGCGGACTATTCATGTATAGAAAGAAACTCAAGTCCATGGCGACGCTGCTAAATCTTAGCTCTTGAAAATCAATCATTTTGATGCCATCTACAGTTCCAGCACTGTCATAATGGAACAGTACATTGTTACGATTGAAATCTCCGTGCAAAAAGGTGCTAAAATAGTTATCTGCTTCTTTGGTATCACAAGATCTAGTGCGTATAAGCTCAAGCAGCTGCTCAGGCTGAGTAAAATATTTTTCACGCAGCTGACACAAACTTTTTACAAATTCTCTATCCTTTTGATTAACTAGCTCATCTGCTTTACGATCGTAGAAATCAAAGAAACGTGCAAAAGCCACCTTGTAAAGTACCTGAAAGACGTTGGCTTTAGCAGTCGCATCCTTGGGGGCAAAGTATAATGGCACAATGCCCGCTTTAAGGCGCTCGTACACTTGAGGCTGCACTACACGTAAGGCATGTCCTAGGGCATGGTATTGTCCAATAAGAACACACATAGCTTCTAGCTGTTGGCGCTGCAAAAAGCAACGTGGTCCCAGCTCATAACCATCATTTTTGAGATGTTTTAGTGCCAGCAAAGATTCATTTTCGTTCTCTGTGCTTAAGCCTAAGCTGAAAATATAAAGTTGCTGTATATGGTCTAGATTTTAAAGTTATACATACCCTCTATAACGCCAAATTGCGCACGATATGCATAAGGCACCCATTCACTGACTATATCCGTGGCAAGTTTGCTGCTACGCAAAAGATGTTCAAAGGCCGGTAATATTTCGGCATAGGCAAAAACTTCATTGGCAAATTCTACGTACGACTGGCTGTCTTGACGAAATTCCTTGCTGCCCTTCATGAACTTGACCAGCACGGTCTCCGTTTCTTTTCTGAAAAACACTGAAAAATCATAACCGGAATTGAGTTCGTTTGCATGTAATACCTGCCCGACTTGGTCAGCTCCAGCACAACAGTGTACAGTGCAGACATGAAGCCATCCAGACCCGTAGAACAGTCCACACTTTGGTTAACTATCTCTGTGCCGGGGCCAAAGCTTTTGCAGACATCATAAATTAAATATCTCTCAATATAGCTTAATTGCTGCTGCTGCGTGGACATTTTCAAAAAGCAAACAAGTTTATATGCACAAATACGCAAAGGTTTCTTTTAACAGCTGTTAAATAAGAAATCAATTTTATCGATAACAAATTAATTTTCTGATCTATAGCAAACAGGTGCACACTGGCAGTTACGATTCCAACATCTTTTGAATTCAAAGTCGATTTTTAACTTTCTATAAAATGCATTTGTTTGATATCGTGTAAAAGTAATCTTGCAATCAGTATATAAAAAAGGAAATTCAGAACTTCAAAATTAACGCAGTCAGCTGAACGACTCGGCATAGCCACCAAGCGCAAAGTGACAAAAAGCTGCCCATCTGTGTTAGAATTTCAAAAATCCGTTGCATTCAAACTACATATTCAAATTTCTGTTTATTAAATAATCTTTATTTCTTATATTTGGTACAAAATCGCAGTTTGTTCGCAATTATACGATAGTAATCTCACAATCAGTTTAAAAACTAAATGACCTCTCATACACACACACACACGCACAAACAACCACACACACATATTTACAATAGCATATAACTAAATATTTGATAAAAAAAAAATCAGTACATGGGTCAAAATCAATTAATGACCAAGCACATAGGCATTTGGAGATTTTTAACTAGTAGTCATGCCATACTATGGGCCAGACGGCATTGCGAGCACAACTACCACCCAAAAACTTGCAGAACGTATTAAATGTGCTGGCTTTAGGAAAACCTAATATCTCACGCTCCTCATAAATGCGATAGGTGAAGGTGCTCTCGTAGGTGCCCACAAAGTATTTAGCATAAGCGCAAATTAACTGATCCACTATAGCCACGCCGCCATCCTTTAATTGTTGTCGCTGCTGCAGCGACTCGGGCACAAAGTGCACAAAGCGAAAGCGATAAAATAGCTCCTTAAGATCCAATAGCTCATAGGGTGTGGCATCGCTGGCCATAAACACTGTGGTTAAATTAAAAGCACGCAGCAGCTGCTTTATTTGCTGCACGGCAGATCTCAGCGTAGGCGTGGTCGCTTCACGTGATTTAACAAAATCGCCACGTCGTAGATGCGCGCATAGATAATCGCCACCGCGTGCATCTCGTTTCTCACGCTCTAGCTCCCACATGGGCGGCCTCTGTACAGCCGCTGTGGCGTCTGTGGTGCTCAGTGCTGTGCGTCTAAAGTCTGCAGCAACCTGACTCAGCTGCTGGGAGAAGCGCATAGAGCGCCGCGCGCGCCAAAACTGTGCATCGCCCCAGTTATCGTGCAGCACCGTCTCGGCGTTTACTATAGCGTAAACGCGCATTGCGCCTATGTCCTGCGGGCTGTCCATATCCTCGTTAAGTGCTTCACGCAGCAGGCGTTCCAGCAGTCCAGCGCTGCCTTGAAATTGCACACAATGGAAGCGGCCATAGTCGAGCAGTGGATGCTGCAGCAGCGAACCACCAAAAATGCCTTGCTTAATGCAGCTTGTATCATTTTGAGGCAATCGTGCGTATTTGTCATGGAAGACGCCCTGCTCCATCATGATTTCGTAATGCCGCAAGCGAAAGACTTGATGTATGTGCACTTTGGGCAGTGTGGGTGAGCCAAACATGTGGTACTCCTGCAAGAACTCATCGAAATCCAGAATAGGCGCAAAGCGGCCCAAGCTGGCCAGATCAAAGAACTTGCTCCAAGGCAGATTGCTTTGCCTAAGGCCTTGGCTGTTCCAGTGATAGAGGCGTGGCCAGGGCGGCAGCACCAAACGCACATTGTGAAAACGTTTGCGCTGGCGCAGGCGACGCACAAACACGGCCATGCGTATATAAACGTCACGACGTAAATTAAATCCCTCTGAGATGTTTACATCGTAGAGTAAGTAGATGGTGCTGCGTAGGCCAAGTATATTCGTGGGACACAAATCGGTGGATGAGTTTTGCCAAAAGGGCAGCAGTTCGCAGACATTGTGACTGCTGTAGCCGGCATTTGCTGTGCTTTCACTGCTACTAGCAACAACATGCAGCAATAGCAGCAGGCACAGAAATTTTGGCCAGCAGCTTGCTGCCATATTTCAATAAAATGCGCACAATTTCGTTATTTTTTAATTTTAACAAAATTAAGTTTAATAAAAAAAATAAAATTATCGACTTGCTGCAGCCAAAACAGTGTTGTAAATAAGCCAAACTTACGTATTTGAAAAATATATATGCACACACTGCGTGCGCTTTTGATAACATGAGACAGCATTTATGCATTTTTGGCATGCTGTACACACTACTCGAGCTGAGTGTACTCGTCTCAGTTGTTTTCTTTGCTTGGCTCGTTGTCTTTTTTTTGTCTCGGCTGTGAAAGGAAAACGCCGCGCGCAGTAAATTTTTTTTCTGGTAATAATTTTTTAAAACTTGCAAATGTGTTAACAAAAATTAAAAATTAAACAAGACAAAGACGTGTGCAATTCATAAAACAATAACAGTAACAAAAAATCAAAAAAATATATTAAACAATATTATTAAGTGGGCCAAATTTATAGTTTTTAGCGTGTCGTGAAAACATACCACATACATACATATAAATAAAAAGAGAAAATGTTTGGTAGTAAAAGCAAAAAGCAGAGATTGTGAAATACGCAAACAATTTTAAAGAAGAGAAAAAAATTACATGCGTAAATTTTCCATTCTTTAAAGTACGTTACTTTTTTTTTTTTTGCTGAGTTTTACTTTGTACATAGCATTTTGGTTTCTTTTTTTTGCGTTTATGTGTGCGTGTGTTATATACACGTTTGGGTAGGCAGCGAGTTTATGCCGCTACTCGCTGTTTTTGTTTTTTTTTTTTTCTGCTTTTGCCGACATCGTCTTCGCTGTTGTTTGTTGGTGTTGTAAAACGCGCTATGACCACAACGCGACGTAGCAAATAAAAAAAGTTGTTACTCAAATTATAACAAAAGTGCATAAAATAATATAAATAAAAATATATGCAAAGTAAGCGCAAAGCAGCATGCACTTTGCTTTATTTTGTAAGCGGCAACATATACACAAATGCATATGTTTTTTCGCTGCACACTGTATATAAAGGTGGCAGAAACAGCAACAAAAATGGCAACGACGGCAACAACGAGTCGGCAACAACGTACGCGCGTACTCACACGTACACACACACTCACACAACACAAGCATTCGCTCTGGCATTCACACATTCCTCGTTACCAACCGAGCAACCGCCCGCTGCTGTCTATCTACTCGCTGTCTTGATGACGAATGCGTGTGAGTGAGCACAACGTGTGTATGTGTGTTAAATTTTGTGTACAAGCGTACTGCGACGCCGACTGTTTTCGTTGCCGCTGCCTTTAAAGCATTTTTTTTTGTTTTCTTCTCGTAAGTTTGCCGTGAAATAATATTGTATTTAATATATAATATAATATAACCAAGTGCCTAGCAACAACATAGAAACAACAACAGCAACAAACAACAATAATGCAAAACGAAACGGTTAAAGAAAAAGAAGCACACATTTACAGTATGTTCCAAAAAAATATGTATACCACGGCATGTATACATACGAGTATATACAACACCTTGAATGAATGAGTGCGTACATACATATATATGTATATGGTAAAGCGTGTGTTTATTTTGTTGAAATAATTTGTTGTTTTTTTTTTTTATGTTTAACTCGAAACCTACACAAAATGTGGGTAAGTTTTGGAGTTGTTGCATTGCAAATAGTCTTTCTCTATATATTAACAACATACTATATAATTTTTGCTGTATTTCTATATGATGGTATACACAAAACTACCATTTTTTCATTCTTCATTTTGAGCAAAAGATCCAGGGCATAGGAACACTTGGGAACACTTGCAACGACGACTCGCTCATTCTCGCCCATGGCTAGTTTCGAGTCGAGTATGTTTGTTTGTATGTGTGCACAGCGCTTGGCTGCGCGTGCATACAGTGACTTGCCAAAATATAGTGCCCTGTTTATTTCCATATTTCGCATAAGTAGAGAATCAAAAATAAATATTTAGGAAGTGAACTATATGCGTAGTATATTTTTTCGCTTACATTTAACTCGAAATATTTGCACAAAATTCAATTCATTTATATACTTTCATATTTGTTTTGGCTGTTAACAACAAAAATATACCCTCATTGATATATAATATTGTTAAGGCGTTTTTGCCTTTTTTTTTCTTGTATATTTTGATAAGAAAAACAACAATTAAGCCCGAAAAGTTATCTGTGCATTATTTTGATTCACTGTATCAAACAAACTTGTTGGGGCTAGAGTTGTCTTGATACAACTGGTAGAGTTTAGACAAAAATTTGTTTGGTTACGCATATGTTATTTTTTTAGGGTAAATTAGCTGGCAAGTTTTAAATATGCAACCCAACTAGCTGCATTTATATTTAACAGAAGGGAATTAAACTTTTTAAGTAAATGATAAAGTAAATGTTATTTAACTAGCAGCACAAAAGATATTTAAAACATATTTTAAAAATTTCTATATTAATTTGGTTTTTTTTTTAGATATTTATAAATAAAATGTAACTTTTTTTCTCAAGTAATTTAAATAAAAGCTTATAAAACTAACAAATTGCAAAAATTTTGCCGCTAGTTTAGTTACGTATTCAAATCTCTAAACAATAAATAGTTTGCAGCTATAAAGCTGCACAAAAATTAAGTTAAAAAAATGAATTTTAAATTTATTATCTTATCGTAGTTTTGACAATGTGAGCTTGCAAATACCTTTTATTTCGGGTAGTGAAAGTATATACATAGGTATACCAAGTGCAAACATAAACTGTGCTACCTATGTATATAAAGCATTTTGGAACTGCACACAAAATATCGTCTGCTGACCTTTCGCAGAATTTTAAAACGATATTTTTCCGAGCATGCCTTTTTGTCGTTTCCAGCTTGTTTCTATTTTGACAAACAAGCGCTGGTTTTTCGTTTCAGACATTTTTCCATTAGCTCTATGCTGACGCGCGCATATGTATGTGCGCATTAATGGAAATTTTAGGTGCTGTTTTACCCCGAAAAATACTTATGCGAGCAGCTGCCATACCTAAAAACACAGCTCATTTAAATTCAATTTATATGCAGTGTTTTGCTGTGAAATTGTGTTTTACAAAAAAATTTATACAAATGTAAAATTTACAATAATTTTTAACAAATATGCATTATGCGTAGCTGCATTTATGAAGTTGGCTAATAATAATAATTTTATAGCTTTTTAAGAATTAGCAAATGCTTGTTGCCTGGTTTGAGTACGAATATCAAACTTGAACGTTTTTTGCAAAAGCAGTTCAGTTCAATAATATTTTTATTTTATGAAAATTCACTAAAAAGTAAAGAGCGTCTTAAGTATTTAAAAAATATGAAATGCTTTGATAATTAATTTGTTTATTAAACAAAATATAAAAAAAATATATGTAACGACAATTCGCAGATACTATCAAGCACAAGACTGCGCAATTTTGTTCTAGACTTAAATGGAAAACAAAAGTATTTTAAAACTTTGTTCTAAAAATCTAACTAGTCATGACAGCGCAAAATTAAAGGTGGCAACACTCTTGCGGTGCGCCACTGTTTCAGCGAGAGCGCATGACGTCGACAGCATTGCCAGCTGTTATCGGCGCAGCAACGTGTTTTGATTTTTTTTATCTGCCAGATAAATAAATATACATATGTATGTACATACATGTGAGCCCTACTGGCATTGTTGTTATATGTTCATTTGCATGTTTTCATATACATATGTAATTTTAATGCGTTATCAGTTATCATTGCAACAATTATAACGATTACAACAACAATAAGTAAAGGCAACAACATTTTATGAGTTACACGCACGTGCCTGCTGCTTTACCTGTGTTAATACAAGCTGATTATTGTAGTTTGGGTATCATAAAATTGGCACGAAGTGTAATACAAACAACATTAACTGAGACACGCGCCCGTTTTAATTACACCAACTCATGAGAGATCATTTTATGACGATTTTCCATTGAAGAAAAGGTGCAAATCGTGTGTGAGCTTTCTTTGTTTGAAGGATTTCCCTGCGCAGGTAGTCCGTTGACAAATGCACATTGTGTGCACTCGCTCACTTGCACTCGAAACGACAGAGAGCGAGTGAGTCTGAGAGAATGCAGCTGCCCTCTTGCCTCGATCAGCAGCGCAGTGGCAGCTGCAGCTGTGACGTCAACGTGTACTGCATTTGTGCGTATGCTTTGTGCTAAGCTTTGTATTTCCACATACATTTTGAGCTACTACTTCCTTGCTTTTGCGATAATTGGCAGTACGGGGGTTGCCTGTTATTTTGCTAAAAAAGGGAAGCCAAACTAGAGGAAGTGCGTATTTTTTTTTTACTTTAAAAAAACCAAGTTATTGGCTTTCTCAGTTTGGACTGTTTATAAAAACTATTGTCATGAGCAGATTTCAATTGTCTTAAAACTTTGTTTGCACAACAACTTTTTTTCTTCACACAATAGTGACTAATTACATAAGACTGCTGTGGTTCATGCAACACAACTATTTTTGCTAAAAAGCATGAAGCTTTTGAATTACAAGTTTGAGTCGCTACCTTTGCGCAAGCCAGAACTTATGCTAGTGTTAAACTCATCAATTAACAAGAAAGGTCGTTGGCTCTGTAGCCTGTTGAGATGGCGCTTCTCAACCCATCAACTTCTCAGTTAAAAGGTCTGCATATTTCTTTGACCAAACATAATAACTTCCATTTTGGTTTTTTTTTTTGTATGGAAAGTTAAATAAAAAGCCAAAACTGTTTGCATGTAAAGACTAAGCATATTCATTTTTATGTTTCGAATTTTAATAGCAAAAAAAATAATCTTGGACAACTGCACGCACAGAGAAATTTCACAAAAACTTGTTTTCTACGCATTTCATGCCTTATGTTATTTTTTATGAAGTAAATTACAGCCTGAAGGCCTACGTTGCTCTGGCTACAAAACTTTTATAATTTAGAATTAACTTCTACTTTATAATTATATAAATAAATAAAATGAAGTAAATTAATAAATAAGACGCAGTTTCTCTTGCGTCCTGTATCCTCTTTGTAACTCTCTTGCTCTACAATGCAGCTGGCCTTTGCATAGAGGTGTCGTTAATATTTGAACTTTGACTTAATGTTAAAAAGTGGGAGCTTGTGTGGAAGCTTGAATTGTCTGCAATTCTCAACTCATGGGCGTAATATGGCATAATATTTTGTAAAAAAAAAATCGTTGTTACGGATAAGGTTGCATTGTTTAAAAGTAATCTTCATAAAGATAAATTTTGAGCATAGTTTTTGATTTGTGGAAACAAAAATAAATGTGTTTGGGCGCCAAATCCGGCCTATTGCATACAGTGTATAAGTCAACAATTCCAGCTTTAAGAAGATAAACAAATAACTTGTGCGAGTCTATGTATGTCTAAGAGAGTTTTCGTGAAGCAAAATGAATCGATTTCCTCAATTAAAAACTGCTGGCAATAACTACTATATAATAATGATTTTAGTCTCGTCTATAAAAACCTTGCTGTTCAATTTTCAACCACACGCATATATTCAAAATTCGCCGTTTGTCGCAATTTGCTGCAACAATAGACGTCACCTTGTTTTAAGCAATCATCATGCGAAATTTAAATGTATTTTTTTTAGCGAATAGCGGCCACGACAAAATTCTGTTGTTAGTTAAGATAAATCACGTTGAAACTTGTAAAATAATTGCATAAAAATGTTCATTACTTATTTGGAGATGTTTGAAATGTTTTTAGACTGTAACAATTCAAACTTTACAATGCAGCTGCCAGAATTCCACTGAGAAAGACTAGTTGCCGAAAAATAAAACTGATACCTCGTATAACTGCTGTCATCGCAATGCTTTTCAATGTCGCTTGTTATATACATACATTAACATACATGTATGTACACTTGAATAACTTGAGAGTGCAACAACATTTCATTAAATTATAGCTATTGTTTATATACATAAGTATATAAACAACAACAATTATCTCCTAACAAGCAACGAGCGAGTTGCTGCTGTCATTGCCTTGTATTGTTGTTATGATCTTCCGCTTGCGCTGCTCTGCGCTCTCTTTTGTTAAGTGCTTCTGTCTGGCAATGCTGTCACTGCGTTTTGTTGTTGTCTTTTCATTGATGCGAGTGTTTCCTCAGCTGCGCTGACTCACACTCAGCAGCGTTTACACTCACGCTCACTCGAGTGTTCATTTTGGTTACTCACTCACTCGCGCATGGTTCATAGATTTCCTTTGCTTACTTGTTTTTGTTATCAGCTGGCTAGCACACACACACATACGCAAACACACATTAACTTGTTCTAGTTTTGTTGTTGTTTCTTGCACTGTTATCAGCAGTTAGGTTGTTGTTTTTTATAGTTTTTTTTGCATTCGGCTACTTTTGTATCTGAGTGTGTGTGTGTGTCTTTTGAGTATTTCTGTCTAAAGTTGTACTTTCTTTTTCAGCTCTTTGTTTTTGTTTGGGCTTATGTACTACTAGTTTGCTTTCACCATAGTTTTACATACTAGCCAAATATGAAGCTAAAAATCTTTTCGCAACATTTATTTATGTACCCTGCTACTAATGTATTTCATAGCTTCAGATAAAGCGATGTAACCATTTACATCTCAGAGACCATTTAAAGCCTAGATGGGCGTCACTATATTCAGTACAGTTGGGTTAGGAATAGCAAATACTAATCAACAATAAAACCTGCAACCAACTGCGGTAACTAGAACTTAAGCGTATAATATTGAACTGGTGGCAAACTAGTTCAATGAGAGCTCTGCTTTACCATATTTGGCTATACCGCAACTATACTTTTTTGAACCTTTCAACAACTAGTTACGTTCAGGGTAGCTGAGGCTATTTATATGGCTAAATTTGGAGCTAATAGTTACTTTGTGTTTTTTTTTGTATTCTCCTGTGTTGCCTGACACAACTTAAATCACTTCACCCCATTTCGTAGTTCTATTGTTTAACTGGTAGAAAAGCAACGGGTCGTGCAAATTATGGTTTTGTCGTTTTTCTTCATTTCCGCATGAAGTGGCTGCTGCCACACACACGCATAAATTTACATACATATATGCACAAAGTATATATACCTATATGCCCAAAAACTCCATTTGCCTTTTTTTTTTTCTGTTTTTGGCAAATGTACTTGCACATAGTAGCTTTGGGTTTTTATATACATACATGTAGTACATAAGCGCAGCACTTACAAAAACGCGTGTTCTGTTTTCTACATATGTAGTATATAACCCAACATAGGCACACGAACGCAGAACCAAGTCGCCCACACGCAGCCAGGGCATTAGCAACCACCCCCCATGACCATGCAATCCAAGCATTGTCCAGCCCTTATGTAGTACTTTCTGAGCTTGTGTACATATGTATATAACAAGTACATACGTAAACTTTGTGCCTTGTGTACTGCTCTCATTTCCAGAACTTGGTATTTTTTTTGTGTACTCAAACAAAATGGATTTACTTGGATCTGATAATTGTTGAGAAACCAAATGTTTGGGAAACTCGGTCAATTTTTTAAAAGCGTTACGCTAAATTTTTTGGAAGCAGTAGGATAAGCATAAAACATAATAAAAAAAAACAAATAATTTATGCTCGGTATGAGCAAGGAACCACCTATTGATAAAGGGAGCTCGTTTATTATTGATAAAGTGAATATTTTGTATCTCAAGTAATCAAAGTTTAAGAGCTAAACGTGTTGCATCAAATATTTGGTGTCTAAGATGTAGTAGGAAACGACTTAGATCTTGCAAAGAGTATACCAAAATGTTCGGCAAGAGAAAAGAGATCAATTTAGTAGCTATATTCTTACGTTTATCTCTGGTGCAGAGTGTTCTAGTTTTTCACTTAAATTTTTTATGTTTTTGGCCCATAGTAGAATTTTGTTATTCACTTTCCTAGTTTGCGAATTATAACCTAGAAACTTGGCTCAGATACTTTTGTGCTCATAATGGTTGGGGGAACTCTTGTCTAAATGTCTAGTATTTTTTGAAATGCCATCTTTCACATAAAAGGAACATGACTTTATTTCCAAAGTGAGTTATCGAGGATACAGAAAATAATAATCCGGTCCAATTCTTTTATGTCGCATATATATTATAACAACATTAACTTTGGAAAGCAAAAATAGCTTGTTTTTGTTAACTTTAAAAAAACAAAATGAAGTTTTTATTCAAAATAAATAAATCTAAGAAATATATTTCGATTATTGAAAATATTACAATAAAAAGAAGATGCTCCTAAAAATAGAAGAAAAATTCGGACTAAAAGCCTATACTTCACATAAAAAAAAGTCCCAAATGGGATCTTTTTTTTTATATGAAGTTTTGTCGTTCCGCGCGAAATTTTACGAACTGCGTATACCCCTTAAAACATGAGTTTTATGTTTTGTAGCCAGAATTCTCGTTTTTTGACATTACTTGTGATAAAAAATTTGTGATGAAATAATTTGATAACTTTTTAATATTTTTGTTGAAAATGCCTATATATATTATATTAAGTCTTTTCTATGATTCTCCTAATCGGTTCTAAAAAATAGCTTATTTTTTCGACTAAAAAACCAAGTCCAATTTGTATGCCCTGTACCGTATGGTACAAAGGATATATTAAGTTTGTGCAAGCCGAAAATGTATGTAACATACAGAAGGAAACGTCGTAGACTCCCCAAAGTTACCTAAAGTATGATCAAGGTGACTAGAGAAGTCCATATACCCATGTCCGTCTATCTGTATGAACGCCTAGATCTCAGAGATGGTAAGAGCTAGAGCGACCAAATTTTCAGATAAGATGCGTAATTATGTCAGGGGAGACAAGTTTATTTTACTTTTCCGATATCGGAGTTATAGTATATAGCTCCCATAGGGGTGTTTCAGAGAACCTCGAAAAAAAAACAAAAGTTTTAGATGGATAATTCGTTTGTTTATGAAGATATCATAACCAAATTTGGCACTCGGAAGTTCGCAAGCACTGTACCAAGTTTGACCAAAATCGGTTGACTATATCATATAACTCCCATAGGGCAGATCGGCCAAAAAACGTTTTTTGCACAAAATTCGTTGTGTTTCGTTCGTTTATGAAGTTATCGTTACCAAATTTGGCATTCAGAAGTTTTTTATAGTTCCCAAACACTGTGCCAAATTAGATCAAAATGGGTTGACTATATCATATAGCTCCCATTAGGACCAATCGGTCAAAAAAACGTTTTTATACCCTGTACCGTATGGTACAAAGGGTATATTGTGTTTGTGCAAGCCGAAAATGTATGTAACGTTCATAATGAGACGTCGAAGACCCCCCAAAGTTACCTAAAGTATGATCAGAGTGACTAGAGAAGTCGATATACCCATATCCGTCTGTCCGTCCGTCCGTATGAACGCCTAGATCTTAGAGATGGTAAGAGCTAGAGCAACCAAACTTTCAGATTAGATCCCTTATTAATCCATAGGAGACAAGTTTATTTTATTTTTTTGATATCGGGATTACATTATAATAGTAACCAAACTTGGCATTTAGAAGTTTTTTAGAGTTCCCAATCAGTGTACTAAATTTGATCAAAATCGGTTGACTATATCATATAGTCCCCATAGGACCGATCGGTCAACAAAATTTTTTGGTGCAAAATTCGACTGATTTCTTTTTTTTTATGAAAACATCGTAACCAAATTTGCCGAATAAAATATCTTTTGGAGGTTTTAAGCAATGTGTCGGAATTAATTGCAATGTGGTAGTACAGGGTATCCCAAAGTCGTCTGCGCCCGACTTTAACGTACGCCATCTTTTTTCATTTGAGTGAGTTATAGACTTATTTTAAAGATTTCTTACGATTTGTGCTTTGAAGATTGGCATCAATTCGGTTCAGGCTTACGAATCAGCTGTGAGAAGAACTTAAATACGAGTTTCTGTTTCGAGCCACAATTCATCAAAACACCTGCTGTTAACAAAAAAAATTTAAATATTTAAGTTGTATGAAAGTGAAAAAAAAAGATTGCAAAAGTTTGTATTTAAAATCGAAATATCTTCTCATCGCTGATCTCTTTTGCCAATGCAAATTACATTAAAATTTATTTTTTGATTGTTTGGATTTCTATTTCTCAGCATTTTTAACAAAATTTCGAATCCCATGCTTTAAGTTACAATGTACTCGCTGTAAAATTAAAAAATTCCTTTTCTATATATGTATATGAAATTGAATGCAAATTTTGAACTATACATATTTTTTGGAAAAAAGTGATCCAATTTATTTTTAAAAAGCAAAAATAAGAGAAGGTTTAGTAATTTGCGCAGATTTAAAACAATTCGGCTGACTTTTATTTCCCAATATGTATAGTCTGTACCTTAGTTTGTAGAAATGAATGCAATATAGATAAGAAGACGCTGGAGAATGTGTTTCTGTTTGAACGCCTGGATAAACAAATTTGACGTTTTGAGTCCTTATGGAACAAGCGATCATTTTAAAACGCTATTTGTTCTTCAATTTCAAGGCTACAGCCTTAATCTTTCGATTAATACCCAACATCAATTTAATTGAGCCATAAATTAAAGATAATCTTTTTTATATATTGTTCTATCGTAACTTAAGCATATGCAGATCTTTCTACTTTCTTTGATTGAACTTGACTTTCACAGCTGTATCTCACTAAATAAAACTTCTGCAAAAATTATAGGATTAACTAAATCTTAAGATCAAATTTCAACTAACTGTTGGCTGAAGGAAGAAGAACCCTTCATAAGCCTCGACTCTGAAATGATCTCAATAGGCAAATATAGCCAAAAAAATAAATTGCAGCTTGCTTCTAAGTAAAGACTAATCGACTTTTATAAATTGCAGCTTGCTGCAAAATTTTCAGCAAGAGTTTTCCACCTTTCGATGTTTTCCACCTTTAACTGAGCATGGCTCTTGTAGCACCTTGCATTCCATTAGCACCTTGCCAGTGCAAGCTTCCGAGAAGGCAAAACATCTGCCTGCCTGAACATTGCAGCCGTCCAGCCACCCAACAAAAAAAAAAAAACGCCCGACGGGCGCACTTCCTGGTAGATCAGGGACAGGTAGCGCACGCTTCTGGCACGCGCAGCTTGTCCAAGGATCTCAGTCGACCTTTTTTTTTGGGCTTTACCTGGCTGCACTCCGCCCACTGCCGCTGGACAATGCTTAAATAGCTCGATCATAGATGTCCTGGCTTCAGTTGAGTTTTAAACGTGTCAAGTCTAACTTGTGCCTTAAACCAAAAATTTTTTTGTGATTGTATTTCTGAAATTATTTGTGATATAATTCGTACATAATGAACGATACAATGGATTTCGATTATGATTGTTGGATGCCTTCAACGACTTTGTCGTCCTATCTTAATTTCAAGCTGGCAAGGTATGTTAATGGTTTGATATGCTCACTCAATCGATCTTTGCGCAAATTTTATACTTGGTTTTCGTTAAAACTTAGTTTAAACAATTTAAAGAAATTTTTAAGTGATTTAGTTTTTTAAGTCTACGCTCTTTGGTATAATGTGTACTCTTATGATCTAATTGCGTCAAACGCTGCTCTTTGGTATAATGCAAACTCTCTTTGATATATTTATAACAAAAATATGATACTCTTTTTATGATAAACAAAATAAACACACGCAAATACACATTTGGAACATACTGTATAGTTTATAAGCAAGAACAGGATCGGAATCAAACAAATCTTCTCTCCCACCCCATCCACATAGCACCAAGGGTAGGGAGAGCATTGCACATCACGTCTTTGTCATGTGTTCTTAACGCTGTAGTCAGAACAATTTTCAACAACATTAACAAATCATTTAATTACGTTTTCTGTTTTATTTTAATTTAGTGCTAAAAACTGCTTTCTTTGTATTACTTTTGACTATCCTATGCCTATTATTATTTCAGTTTTTTTTTTTCTTGTTCAACTAGTAAATTAAGCTTGTATGCTATATGCTATGTCTGCTGAGAGCAGCAAAAGTCTACTCTAAACAACAACAAGTATCAAAAGTATACAACAATTTTCTCATCAATTTCCTTACCAATTTCCTTACACCCCAACAACAACAACAACTATATAAAGCCAACAACTAGCAACTCTACAACAACAACTACAAACCGTAACTATACAAAAAACAACAGCTGAGCGCAAATGCATTAAAAACACAGAATATAAAAGAGAGACAACAGCTACGTACTAACAAAAAAACAAAACAAGAGAGCGCCTTAAAACAAAAGATATTGCTTACTATTTGTCTGGCAGCAAGAGAGGAAGGAGGAGGCAAAAAAAAAAACGAAAGTTTATCACAAGTTGCATTGATAAATTGGCAATATACTAAAACTGTCTTGACGTAAGCGCGAGAGAGTGTCTCGAGCGTTCGGTGCGCGCACGTGGCAGGCACACGCATAAAAAAAACAAGAGAGCAAACAGCAGCAGGCAGCTGAGCGCCAACGAACGCATATACGTAAGAAACACGAGTAAAACAGAGAGAGCGCGAGACACACACACAGACAGTAAGTGAGAGAGAGTTACGTACAAAGCAAGCAAGCAGTTTAGCAGCACAGCGAGAGTATTTTGCAAAAAGTACTCGCGGTCTTCACACTCAGGATATGTACGGCAACAATAATTCGGGTAGTAACAATAATAACGGTGGTTATCCCCCATACGGTTACAACAACAAGTCGAGGTAAATTTTACTTGCGTTTTTCTTTTCAAGCATCAAAAAAAAAAACAACCACCTGCTAATCACAAATCCCAACCAATCCTATAACAACTAGAATGCCCTAAATTTCCTAAATCCTTTTGAGCCGCCAAACAAATTGTGCGTATTGTTTTTTTTTTTTTTTTGTAACCCAGACAGTTTTTTTTTTCTGCAACCCAGCAAGAAATTTTTTTTGACGCCCAGACAAGTTTTTTTTTACAAACTTTCCAACACTATACAAAATAAAATTTCTTTAAGATAAAGTGCAAATTGTGTTGCCTACTTTGGCGCGCAATTAGCTTTTGCATAATTAGGCTGAGCATTTTTTTTTTTTTTTTTTTAATTATAGTTATCAAAATTTTGAAGGTGTATGCATTAAAATATATATATACGAACGAACCATTTTTAGACAGACCTAATCAAGTGTTGGGCTCGATTAGCTTTACCATATGCATTTCCTGCTATTGATTTGCAGCACAGCATACTAACGCCCCCGCTCTAACACCCTAAAAGTCACCCTCTATAACACATAATTCTAACATTGTTTTTTTTTTTTTTGTTTAATAAGTGCGGGCTATGTCAGAAATCTCTAGCAAAAACTAGACGAATTTGCTTGAAAAACGTTGAAAAGAGATTTCTGTCAGGCCCAATTTTGTGTCGTTATTGTTGTTGCTTAAAATAATGCCAAAGTAGCAAAAAAAAAATATAATGAAGCAAACAAGCCTTGAGTGCGGCACAGCAACAGCAAGAAAACGAGGAAGAACAAGCTGATGATAATGATGATGTTGTTGTTGAAGAAAAGACAACAAAAAGCAGTGGAAAAATAAAAATTGCCTCAGCAGCAACAACAACTGCTTAAGATACACCTAAGTATTATTAAAACTAATTAATTAAGCTCTAGAAGGAAAAAAGCTGCAGGCAGCTTAAAAGTATGCTACAATTAGTAAGCAAAAGAGAGAATGTGCAGCTAAAGCAAAAATAAGATGTTGGGAGAATGGCGGCGTGCATGGTGTGTATGTGTGTGTGGGAGTAAGATAAAGAGATGGTGAGAAAGCCGCTGCAATAAGTCGTTGTTGTTGTTTCACTTGAACATTTCTTGTGTTAAGTATTTTTTTTAGTTTTGTTTTGTATCAGTGTGTGTGTGTGAGCGTTGAGTAAATTTATTTCATTTGTTTTTTTGCTTGGCTTGGGTTAATTCCAAATGCCTTGGTTAACAAGCTTCATAGCTCATTAAGCGCACTCAGCATATAACAAAACACTCTCTCTCCGTCGCTGACACACAAGTGCATAAAATAATAATCACGTTCAGCAGAACTAAGCTGCACGATTTGTGCTGCAAACAGCAGAACGCTGTTAAAGAGTTGTTTTTGTTTTTTATTATTAAAAAACGTTTTCATATAGTTAGAGAACATTACGTCTCTTTTGTGTTGAAATAGATTTACGAAAATTTTTATTCAAACAGAAGTGTGAAAATAACTTCCTATTCTACGATTTTTTTCAAGCACATTGCTTATTTAAGATTTTTATAAGAAATTTGTATATAATAAGGTTTTTGAGCAGTAACACAGACCAACATGGTTTAGTTGTTAGAGCGCTATGTGTCATTTCCGAAGTAATTTGCTGCGTAGAATCCGAATCCGGGGCCAGAATTGGGATATACTTCGTAACTTTGAATAGCCAGCTTTTCGGGTAAATAACCTCAAATATCTCAAAATCCTGACGTGATGGGTCAATTCTGACCCCGGATTCGGATTAAACGCAACAAATTACTTCGGAAATGACCCTTAGCTTGGACCCCGGTATTTGTAGGCCTGTGTAATAAGTAGTATGCTTAAAGCAGCATTTAGCACAACTGCGCTTTAAAGCCAGTGCTATAAGCATAGTTCTGCTGAAAGCAGCTATCATAAGTCTTAACACTTACAGCGCAGCGTACATCACTCCTATACTTAAAGCCAAGTTCTGCTGAACGCAGCTAGCATTTAGTGTTAACTCTTACAGCGCAGCGTACATCACTGCTATGCTTCAAGCATAGTTCTGCTGAACGTGAGCATTCTTGCACCCACCATCAACCCATTCATTGTGGCTCGTTTTCGTCTTCATGCATTGTAGTTGTAGCTGTGCGCTGTTCATTTGACATTTACCATTCACACAAACACGCACGCATAAAAACACAACAGTTAACTCGTCTTTGTATTTCGCAATGCTTAAACACACACAAAAACACTCGAAAGGTTAAACGTGCAAGTGTCTAACGTCACGCCATATAACGCAACTTAACGTAACGTAACGTAATGCGAACGCGTCGTCGTCGCTGCGTCGCTTTTAATTTCATTTCGTTTAGCGTATGCAACAAATATATGTGATAATTATATAAATAAACCAAACAAAAAGCAATAAACAACAAAAACAAAAAAAAAAACACAAAAGAAAAAGCAAACTACTACTACAACTGCATTTAACGAGTCATGAAAATTTCGGTGCGTAGTACGCAGCAAGCACTACTAGAACAACCACAAGAACTGCAATAACAAAATCGATCGAAACGTTTCGTTTTTGTTTGGTTGTTGGATTTTTTTTGTTTTTTTTTTTTTTTTTAATTTTTTTTGGCCCGCTTGCTGCACGTTGCAGTAGCAGCTCTTAACTTCGTTCGTGGCAACTGGACTATAAAACAGCCTAACAACGTTTTCGTGCGGCCTGTGCAACCTAAACAGTCTCACTATGTACCGGTAAATGTTTTCTCTAAACTCTTTAGTCATTCCACAAATTCAAGTTTGTCTTTTTTTCTTTATATACATATATATAAATAAATTGCTATTGCTTTGGCTCATTTGCATCAAAAAAAAATTCACTAGCGCGCCTGCTCACTTAGTATGTTTTGTTTTATGGCGTTTAGCGCCAGTGTTGCCTTACGTTAGTTTGTTGTTTTGTTTATGCAGCCAATGCGCTGTTGCAAATTTTCATCAACAGCATTAGTTTGCTCTCATACTTTTCGAAAGTCATCTTTTGTAGATAGTATTTTGTTTGTATGACGCATTTCTCACCAGTCCATACTAAATGCTGCGCTAGTCTAAGTTTGTCTAAGCACTTTGCAACATATAGTTTTTAAGCAGCAGCCAACTATATACAGCTTTTAAAGATATAGTTTAATTTAAGTGTTTTACAAGCTTAACTTGTTTTCTACAGCCATATAATATGTAATTTAAGACTAGGTCAGCATTGGTTCTAGTTTGTCGCGTCTAATGTGCAAAACATTTAGGTCAGACGTACACTCCAAGTATGCAACAAAATGTTGTAAGCCTTGTTGCCAGTTGCCGGAAGAGCACGCTGCAATTGTAGCCAAAATCTCATTGAACTTTTATTAAAGGCCGGCGTCAGTCATACTTGACATTTTTATGAGCCCAAGATGAGGCTGATAAAAAATAAATTACAATGCTTTATGCTAATTGCAGCGACAGCCAAAGGCCGCCGAGTGCAGCAATATGAATTATATAGGGTTGCGTCAGAAATCGCTGGCCTTGTTACATAAATTTTTTTTTTAGAAATGTTAGGAATAACTTTCATGTGAAAGCATCAAGAAGCAATGGAAAAACCTAGTTGATCTTAAGTTATCTAAAATAAATAATGTATTCTTAAAAGCACAAAAAACAATTCAAAACTTCATCTAAAATTCGCTTGCAAGAGTTATGTGTGGCACACTGTCGAATTGCTGTTGCTTTGAAATTGGGTTAGCCGAGATTTATGGCACACCACTTATTGTTTACATATACATGCATATTTTTCATGTGCCGCAAAACGTGGCATTGTTTCGCTCTCTCTCTCTCTCTTATTTTGTGCTGCAGTTTTGTCTATAAATCAGCTTTGCTGCTCTTGCCTGACCGGCCAATATGTAAACACTTATACACACATGCTAGGCCAATATGTACACACTCGAACTTACTTATCTATGTATATCTGTACACATAACGCCACGTGGTAGTTTGCTTCAAATTCATGTCAGGACCTTGACATACAAAGTTAGTAGTAACAGCTGTGCTTTGGGCTGCATACAAAGCAGCTGCAGTCAAGCGTTAACATAATGCTGTTAAGTCTATATGTTATGTTAGTTGACAGCTTTTAATAAGATGCTGTACTTTTATAAGCAGCAAAATGTTAAGCTAAGTATTTATGAGACTGAAAGCTGTTAGAGCAGGGTTGCCTATATTAATTTAAGTTTATTACGTAAGTCTTGCTCTAGTATTAAAGCAGTTGTTGTTGCAGCACCCAAGTTGCACTCAGCTGCCAACCCTGTCTTACAAAACCTTTTTATATACCCTATATATATATATATATATTTTAATGCATACCAAACAAAAATTAGTCTTTCTATGACAGAAGTGTAAAATTCAGAAATTGCTTGAAAAGTTTACTTTCAGGTTTCGCTAAGAATACTTGAAACAAACTTTAATGCAAATTTTGAGCTTTACAGTGCTGATAAATTGTCTGGGCATATGCTATATATGCAAAAATCAAGTTTATTTGTCAAAAAAAAGAAAAAATAAAATAAACTGAAAACAAGAACACACAACGCCTGAGCTGACATATAGCACACAAAGTCCCAAATCAAAATATTCCTACCACAACACATCAATCAACAAAACAAAATTGGTCAACAATCAACAGTAGCAGCCGCAGCAAGGACGACGACGACGATAATCGTGCGGGCTAGTGAACAATCTAGGCGACCCAGCATTGGATTGGCTTCTTGGTACAGCTAGCTGCCAAGACTGACTACGGCGATGATGCAGCAGTTGCGCCTTTGACATCGTAACGCCGGTACGCAGCACAAAAAAAAAAATTTGAATAATGTGAAAAAAAGTGTACCCAAAAGTACAGGCTGCTAGTCGGACGCCATTTTTTTTTTTTGTTTTTTCTGTGCTAATTTTTTTTCTGCATATTTTTTTGGCAATCAAAACTGGCGCCAGCCTCGAATTGCCAAAAATGAAGGCTTTCCGACTAGACAGCAGAGTTCTTCAACTAAATTGTCAACAGTTCTTGTTATTGATTGTATAGTCATCTCTTTTTCACAGCAGCCCAGCAGCCACAACAAGTCGCCGCAAAACATGCCACAGCATTAGTCAAACGTTGTATGAGCGAGACAGGAACGTTGAGCGCAAGATACTTTTGTTTAAAACTTTTTTTTTTTTTTTAATTTTGATTATTTATTTGCTTGCTAAATCATTTTGCCTTGAACCTGCTGCAAAATGAACAACACACGAAAACGCCGTTTACGCCTGTAAGTAAAGACTAAGACTAAAAACAAAACCAAAAAAAAAAAAAAATCTTTAATCAAAAACCATTTTAAAAAAATTTCCAAATATTTTATCATGCTATAGAAAATTTTAAGCCACTATAAAATAGAACTTATTAATAATTAACAAAAAAAAAAAAAATACACAACACAAAATGCAGTCCAAATACAAGACGACTGTCAACGCGGGAGTTAAATTTTACAGCTTTAGAGTTAAACATTTTCCAAAATTCTAGACTAGCGTACTTAAGTCAAAAAGCATAAACAATCTCTGATATTTGGCTTAGTTACAATTTTTTTTTTTACATTTTTTTCAAGTGTTGCCAAAGCGCATAAAGTGCAGTGTGTACAAAAGCAATTTTTTTTTATATTTTTTTTCAAGTGCTGTAAAATGCAGTTTAAAAAGTATTACAACTAAATGTGCCAAAACTTTTTTTTTGCAAATTTTTTTCAAGTGTAAAACATATTTTTTTTTTCAAGTGCAGCAGTCAAAGAGTCGTGCAAAAAAAGTGTTACCATATCAGCATAAAAACATTTTTTTTTTTTTTTGAATTCTCGTTGTTTATAACTGCTGTAATGCCAGTTATAGAATATTTTCTGCCTAGCCAGGCTAAAAGGCTGCCCTAATGTTTAATACTTGCTCAAAATGTTAAGTTTAATATTAAAATTAGTTAGTTTAGTAATTTTAAACTACGTTTGTTGTTGCCTTGCACTAATGCTGGGTCAAAAGTCTGCTGACTTTTTTAAAAGTATCTAAATTTAAGCCCACATTAAATGCAGCAGCAAGCGTTGCTTTTTTTTTAACTAAGTTATAATTAATTAAACATAATTAAGTTAGCTTTAGACTTTCATATACATTTTATGCATCAAACTTAAGTTACGCATTTCAACGAAAACCATTAAAAAATTGCGCTTAGTTATTTATCGTATCATATTTTATATTTAACAATTATTTTTTTTTTTTAATTTTAAAATTATATCACTATAAATCCACTAATTATTTGTTTCTTTGCTGTGCTTCTCTCTTCAATCAAACTGCACAAAACAGCGGTGGGCGTCTATTTGGCATGTCCCATTCACTGCCATCCGGAATGGTACGTATAAATATAAACTTTTATATAAAAAAAAAAAAATATTTTAATACTTAGCTAAAAATATAGTACTTAAAATTTTAATGCATGTACAACAAAGCAAAAGAATTTGAATTTGAAAACTTGAAATTTGTTTGTTTGTTTTTTTTCTATATCAAAACTTAAACTTAAAATTAAATTTAATTCTATTATTATTAAGTAGTTGTGTATGTTATTGAGTTTGCCTCATGAACGCTTTGGGGCACACGCTTTTTCGAATTTAACTTGAACAAAAATAGTTACAAAAAAAAAAAAAAAAAAAATATTGAAAACTGAAAATGTTTTATGGATGCTGAATATTTGATTTTTATTAGTACAATGAAATACTTAAAAAATAATAATAATAATTTGCAAGCATAAAATTTTGAAATAAATTTTCCATTTTTTTAAATAACAAAAAATGAGCATATGATAAACTACAAAATATCTACAGCAAATACAACAAAAACAACAACAACAAGTACAGCAACAACACAACAACAAAAAACAATTTTTTAACTTTTTGTATAACTATGTAGTTTTTTTTTTTAACTATGTTCTTCTGGTTTCACAAGCAATTCTCCTAAGCCATAAATGACTAAGGCGGCCTGAGTTTAAATTGCTACATGTATGAACTTAAACTTGGCGCCCAACAAGGGGCGCTTCCTAAGCTGCCTAAGTCGCTCTCTCAGCTAACACTTTTGTGCACTCTGGCTCCTTTTGGCGCCCAACAAGGGGCGCTTCCTAAGCTCCCTAAGTCGCTCTCTCAGCTAACACTTTTGTGCACTCTGGCTCCTTTTGGCGCCCAACAAGGGGCGCTTCCTAAGCTGCCTAAATCGCTCTCTCAGCTAACACTTTTGTGCACTCTCTTTCTGGCTCCCTTTGGCGCCCAACAAGGGGCGCTTCCTAAGCTGCCTAAGTCGCTCTCTCAGCTAACACTTTTGTGCACTCTCTTTCTGGCTACCTTTAGCGCCCAACAAGGGGCCCTTCCAAAGCTGCCTAAGTCGCTCTCTCAGCGAACACTTTAATGCTTTTGTGTACTCTCTATGCTCTAAGCAATATACTCGCTTGTACATACTAGCTTTGAGCGCTAGCTGGGTGGGGCACTTTAACGTAGTGCCTTCCGTTTCCGTTGGCCTTTACGGCCGGCTAGCAACGTTGAAAGCCAACCTTCCAAAATCAATGTTAGTTGATTGTTAGCCTGGCAATGAGCTGCTGTCCATTTTCTTTTCAAGTGTTTGCCGCCTTTTTTTTTTCCGTTTTTCTTTTTTTTGTCATATAAGTTTTTCAAAGTCAGCCCACACACCCACATACACATACTCACGCAAACACTCACACACATGTACATGGCCACATAACGTGCAAATAAGCCGCTTTTAAGACGAAACACAAAAAATGAATGTCTTCTTTCAGTTTTTGCTTTTTCCATTTAGTATCTTTTTTTTTTCTATGCAACGATGAATGCCGTTAACTGTTTGCAGTTTTCTCAAGATACACACACATATACACATTTAAAAACAAACATACCAAAACACGTAAAAGAATGTGTTTATTTTTTACGCACCAGCGCTGTGCGCTTTTAACTTAACATGCGAATGTTAAACGTCTGTTAAACGAATGTTACCAAGTTATGCACTTATCGTCAATCGCCGCCATTTCGAAATACATAGCATTTGCGAACACCGTTATGCGTCTGTTAAACAACTGTTAACAGTTATGCACTTATCGTTAATCGCCGCCATTTTGAATAAAATTAAAGCCATGCTCATCAGTCATATTTTTGGCAATGAATTTTCTATAATTATGCATTTTATGCTGATTGTGTTTTTTGATAATTGATATGAGTTAACAGCGTGTAAGAGAGTATGAGTTGTTGTTGCGCTGTTGCTGTTGCTCAACTAACGTAACGTAACGTAACGTGCTATCGAGTCAGCATACCACTGCGCCGTGTTTATGGAACGCAAGTAACGAAGCAAAAAAAATCACCCCAAAAACAAATCTAAAATGAAGAAAGCGTTTTATGAGGCCTGCTCTCAACATTAGAATATCTTTGTATGGTTAATTTATTACAGTCACGTTATGCGTTCTCACCACAGGACACAGAATTTACATTTCCAAGTTCCTCGTCTCGACGCGGCTACAACGATTTTCCTGGCGGAAATGGCGGCAGTGCTAATTCCCTGGGTGGCTTATGCAATTTGCCGCCCACAATGAGCAACAATTCGTTGAACAATCTTTGCGGCGTCTCCATTGGCAGCGGTGGCAGCGATGATCATGTCAACGATCAGCGTGGCAATGGTACAAATTTGATTGTTAACTATTTGCCGCAAGATATGACTGATCGTGAGCTATATGCGCTTTTCCGTGGTATTGGTCCCATTAATACGTGCAGAATCATGAGAGACTATAAGGTAAGGCTTGAAATTACTTCTTGAGTTGAGATTATATGCTAAATAAAACATTTGTTCTTTCTAGACTGGCTACAGTTTTGGTTATGCTTTTGTGGACTATACATCGGAAATGGACTCACAGCGTGCTATCAAAAACTTGAATGGCATCACAGTGCGCAACAAGCGGCTTAAGGTAGACTTTTTGATTTTTTTTTTGAAGCTGAGTTGATTTTAGTTGATTGACTGCTCTAAAAGGATCTAGTGCTTTTATATATAAGAATAAAGTGTGTTTTGAAGCAGCTGCTCTGCTTTAACTTTCGATCGATGTTTAAACGATGATTTTAAAGCGTTTTGTAATCAAACTTATTGCTACAACATTTTTGAGAGCAATTGCTATTATGTTAGTAGATTGTAACGCTCTTGAAATATGTATATTCTTCAGTAGAAAACTATATATAAGCAATATCGAATGTACATATATGCCTTTTTTGCTTACATTTCGAGCGATATTTACATGCATGAATTTAACGTTGATTTTATTAGGTAGGTAGGTAGGTAAAAGTGGTTGTCTTCCGACATATCTAGGCCTGCAAAAGGCCCGTTGTGATGCCACTTAAGCTAGTCCTTACTCTCCCGTATCCTCTCTAAACCAACCTGTCGATTTAATGAACGCATTAATCTTATTTATTTTGATTCCTGCGAATTCAGTAACATTTCCAATAGTTTCGGAACCCAGTAGTACTCCTGCATAGTGCTATGCATCCACACAGGAGATGCTTCACTGTTTCCTCTTGCTCTACATCCTGACAGCTTCTTCTTCTTCTTTGTTCCATTAACTCCTAGTGGAGCATAGGGCCTCAACAATTCCTCTGAACCGTATCCTATTGGGAGCTGCTGTGCAGATTTCGTGCCATGAGTAGCGCGCAGATGTTCGGCAATAATAGTCCTTCTCCATGTTCTTGATGGAGCGTCCGGTCGGCGGCTGCCTTGTGGATTCCATTTTAGGGCTCGTTTAGCGATGCATGAGTTGGGCTTGCGAAGCGTATGACCGATCCACTGCTTCTACAGTAGTCGAAATAAGACACTCCCAATCTATTGGCGTGCCTACCAATAAGTCCAGTAAGAGCCCCTATCGTAGCTCTTATGTCAAGTCTGTTAAGTTTTAAAAGTTGCTTGGTTCTATTCAAGCTCCATTGCGGCCAAGTTTTTCTACTAATAAGACAGGTTTCAGTTTGCTCCCATCTATAGTTCGCATCATTAATGATGTTCTTATCTATTAATAATTTACACGTCGCTGGTGGCATAATTATCAAGGCCATGTTTGGCTGAAGTGGTACCATTGTGCCCCGTCTAGCTAGTTCATCTGCTTTGCAATTGCACAGGATATCGCCGTGCCCCGGTACCCAAAGCAGCTTAATGGTGAAGAAATTTGTGGCATCTAGTAAAAGCTCATAATATTCCATCACTGTTTTGGATGTGAGCCTTACTGATTGTAGTGTAGAGCCTGACTGTCAGAGCAGATCTGAATTTCCCTTTCGGTTAAAACACGATTCCTAATGATACGAATACTTTCCATTATAGCCATGACTTCTGCTTGAAAGACAACTACAATGATCTGGTAAACGTTAATGCCCAACGATTCCGAATAGACACCCCCTCCCACCTGATCATTGAGTTTAGAATCGTACGTAAAAATGGTAATCTTGCTATTGCAGTCTAGTATACCATTGTCCCAATCTTCACGAGATGGGAAACTTAAACTGAACGGTTTGTTTAAGAATAACTCCATTGAGTAAGCAAAGTCAGTAGTTCTGGGAATTTGCGGAAATTAGCGCAGAATAGTCGAGTGTTCTCTAGAGCTAATGGCTAGATTTTGATTTTATTAATAACTATCGAATTTCTTATACGCTAAATAATTAATTTAAAATCATGATATGAATATGTCGATTGTTTTTATTGAGCAGAGCTAATCGCTTTAGTCATAGTAGTCAACATTAGTTAGTTTTTTCAAAGTACAATGAAAGCCTTACTTAACGTGTATGCAAACTCTCTTCAAACAGGTTTCTTATGCACGTCCTGGTGGAGAATCGATTAAGGATACCAATCTGTATGTTACCAATCTGCCGCGCACAATAACCGACGATCAGCTGGATACGATCTTTGGCAAATATGGTTCCATTGTGCAGAAGAACATTTTGCGTGACAAACTCACTGGCAGGCCACGTGGTGTGGCATTTGTGCGGTAAGTGCTCAGTGTACCGACTAGTCTATGCTCTATAAGTTATTATGTATATATGTGTATAGTATACATACATATAAGCCAGTCGCTGTTTCATTTGTTTCGACTCATATATGGACGACAACTTGGTCTATTTTTTTTTTGTTTTTTTTTTTCACACATCTCCTATAAACAACAACAATTTGCATACCCAACAGCTATAACAAACGCGAGGAGGCACAGGAGGCTATCTCGGCGCTAAACAATGTCATACCCGAGGGTGGATCACAGCCGCTCTCAGTGCGTTTGGCTGAGGAGCATGGCAAGGCAAAGGCGGCACATTTTATGACCCAAATGGGTATGGGACCACCAGCACCTCCACCACCGCCACCACCGCATATGCATATGAATGCGCCGAACGCTGCGGCTGCGGCCATGACCGCCAACTTTAATAATATGGTTCACAGAGGTAGATCTTTAAAAACACAACAACGCTTTCAAAAGTCGCATCCATATTTCGATGCGCAAAAATTTATCTAAATGACAAATATTTTTTTGAAAATAACAAAACAACTACAACAAGTAAAAAATCAAACAAACCATACAAATAATGACAACTAAATAATGATAATAATAACAACAACAACAACAACAGCAGACCAGTTATACATAATTGTATATGTATATAAAAATTAAATTAAAAAAAAAAAACAAAAAAATTTTTTTTAATATATATATATTTTTTTGTCAAGTACAGCAACAAAAAGCAGCAGAAAAATCACACAACAAACAAAAACACTAACCAAACGAATTTTAGTTAAATTTAGTTTTTGCTTTTCATTTACGTATTTGTAATTTTGATAATAACTTTTAGAAAAGAAAAATATATATATATATATGTATATACACAGTTTATGTGTAAGTACACTGCAGCAAAAAGTTGATGCTGTATGGCCGTAGTTGTTGCCGGCACTAAATTCTATGCTCTATTTTACTAAAAAAAAAAAACAAAAATGTTTATATTTAGGGCTAGTGTTGGACAACTAAGTCTAGTCTAAGCCCAGCAACAGCTGTAGCGTTAACAGACTGTTGTTATCGACAACACAAAATGCAGCTGGCCCGCTTCAATGTTTACATAAATGTTTTTGAAACTTTTATTATTTTCGCCACAAATTGTAAATTTCTTTTAGTGTAACTATTTAATGTCTCTGGAGCAGCATTAATTTTTGAAACCAATTTCTCAAGTCAACTAATTACTTATTTTTAAAGCTAATTTTAGACACTAACTAAAAAACATACACAGAACAAACATATGCGAAAGCTTTTAAAGACACACATACACATACACACACACACTCCGTTTAAGCCAAGTTAGCAGCCAGCCTTAACTGGCCAAATATTAACTATATAATAAACAAGCATAATAATAAACTTTTTTTATATAACTCATAAGCATTAAGCCCAAGTGCCACGATATATAGAACAAGCAATAAATCTTTTGCCTACCATATTCAGGAACAACAACAAAAGTTGCTAGACGTCTGTTTTTTTTTTTTTTTTTTTAATAAAAAACTAAAGCGCAGCAAATAAAAAGCCTTTAAAAAAATATAAAAACTCATGTGTGTAAAAATAAGTAACAAGTTTAAATAATTAGTGTGTTGAATTATAAAGCAACTATAACAATAATAAAAGTAATAATAAAAGTCGAAATTGTGCAATTTTTTTTTTTAAACAAAACAGTGCAAAAGTTGATGTCCTATAAATTTTTTTTTTTTTTTTTTTAATAAAACAAACGTTAAACTAAAGCGTTGCCCTGTTACGAAAACTGTTCTCTACCCTTGGCCTAAAAAATTAAAAAAAAAAAAAACAAAAAAATCCATTTTATAATTTTTCCACGCAACAACTACAACAACAACAACAACTGCAATCAACATTTTTAACTCCTACTCTTACGCCCTCATCTTCAAAGTGTTAAGCAGCATAACTGTTTATTTTTTTTTTTCTTAAATATATATACTTATATATTTTTTTTTTTTAAATCAAACGTAAAATGCAAAACTCAAGTTTATCATCTCTCTGTCTCGCTCATAAAAGTCTACATATATATATAAATACCTTTTTTATAAATATATATGCATACATATTTTGACTATATAACTTAACTTTAAAAACAAAAACAAAAAACTAGCGTTAAATTTTAATTATTTAGTTTGTAGTGCGTTAAAACAAAAAGTAAAAACCAAGCAGCAAAAAAAAAAAAATCTACATATACAAACCCAATTTGGAAACCCAACGTCAAAAGTGTTTTTTAGAAAGAGCTATATACATACAAAATATATATATATATCTTTAAAAAAAAAAAAAAAATACAAATTAAATACAAAAATAAAAAGTCGCAGCGTAAACGCAAAACAAAACAAAAAGAAAACAAATTTTTTTATTTTTTTTTTCCTAGCCAGCTTTAAGCGTGTGGGCAGCATTTTTTTTTTAACAAATTAACAACGACGGGAAGTTTCTTAATTTTTTTTTTCGTTTTTTTTTTACTGTGTAATTTTGGTTTTTTATTTTTTTGAGTGTGCTGCATATCAAAATCCCAGTCTCTTTTGGGAGCCAGCTTTTTTGTTTACAGGCCGCAGATTGAGAGACTAAAGACAGAAACAATGAGAAACAGTTTAAAAAAGACAAGGCGTGGCGCATGGTAAGTATGCGCGCACTGTAGAAACGATAACGGGGTGCATTTATATATATATATATAAAAATAAAAAATAATTATATAAATATGAAAAAAAAAAATACACTAACATGTTTGTGTATATGTATGTTTGGTGCAACAAGCTCAAAGTGAAAGATACTTTTTTTTTTAATTTTTTTGTGTGAAAATAATTTTTTTTTTAAAAAGCTAGTTAAAAAAAAAAAAAAACTCATAAATATGACTGCTAGTACGTACACCCCTTTATCGGTTCCAGTGCCATAATGTTCCAAGTATACAACAACTAAAAAAAAATATAAGCCATACTACTTTTTTTTATAATTTTTTTTAAGTGTAACTCATGGATATACATATATAGTTATGCATACATACATAAACTATTATTTTTTTTTAAGTGAAAGTGTTTGCCAAGACAGTGCAAAGCATTTTTTTTTATATTTTTTTTAAACAACATGGGCTAGTGTCAAAAAAAAAAAAAACAAAATATATAAAAAAAACAATTTTTTTTTATGTGCTTGCTGCGTAGTGTCAGGCTTAAATTTAAACAAACTAAAAAAAAACATTATTTTTTTTTAAGCAGACAAACAAACAAAGTTTAAGGTTATTATAAAAAGTGAGCGTTTGCAAAATTTGCTGGGCAGAACAATTGTTTAAAAAAAAAAAAAAAAACATTTTTATTTTTTATGTAGCTGTGATTTTTCTTAACTATGCGCATAAGCTCAAAGCGGCAAAGTGCAATTTGTTATTTTATTTTGAGCTGTTTTTGTTGTGGTTTTTCAAAAAACGTACAAGACAAACAAAAATTGTTAAGCTTATTTTCAAAATTAAGTATTTTTTTTTTTAAGTACTAAACATTTTAGTTTATTATCTAAATTGGTTTCAAATGTATTTGAAAGCTAAAGGCCCATACGCAGCATGCAAAAATTCCGCACGAAATGTCAAAACTTCATATAAAAAAAAATATACCAAAAAGGGAATTTTTTTTTATATTAATATTCCAAAAAAAGGGAATTTTTTTATATGAAGTTTTGACATTTCGTGCGGAATTTCTGCACTTCATATAAAAAAATATCCCAAAAAGGGAATTTTTTCATATGAATATCCCAAAAAAGGGAATTTGTTATATGAAGTTTTGACATTTCGTGCGCAATTTTTGCACTTCATATAAAGAAAATATCCCAAAAAAGGGAATTTTTTTATATGACTTAGACATTTCGTGCGGAATTTTTGCACTTCATATAAAAAAATATCCCAAAAAAGGAAATTTTTTTTATATGAATATCCCAAAAAAAGGATTTTTTTTTTAATATGAAGTTTTGACATTTCGTGCGGAATTTTTGGACTTCATATAAAAAAATATACCAAAAAAGGGAATTTTTATATATGAATATCCAAAAAAGGGAATTTTTTTTATATGAAGTTTTGACATTTCGTGCGGAATTTTTTCACTTCATAAAAAAAATATGCCAAAAAGGGGAAATTTTTTTTTATATGAATATCCCAAAAAAGGGAATTTTTTTATATGACTTAGACATTTCGTGCGGAATTGTTGCACTTCATATAAAAAATATCCCAAAAAAGGAAATTTTTTTTATATGAATATCCCAAAAAAAGGATTTTTTTTTTAATATGAAGTTTTGACATTTCGTGCGGAATTTTTGGACTTCATATAAAAAAATATACCAAAAAAGGGAATTTTTATATATGAATATCCTAAAAAGGGAATTTTTTTTTATATGAAGTTTTGATATTTCCTGCGGAATTTTTGCATGCTGCGTATGGGCCTTAAGTCTGCAGAACAGCTGTTTACTCTATGCCAAGCACATGGACAAAAGCTGAACGCTATGTCCTAAACATATGTTTAGCCTTGTTAAGCTTTAGGAATTTATTTTTATTTGAGTTGAATTTTTGTGTTTAAAGCGCATTTCAAATACAAGTTCATTGAATGTTTAACTAACTCCAGTGTAGTTTGTGTTACTGAAACTGTACCTTAATTGTTTTCGCCTAAGTAGAGTGCGCACTAACCTCACTTTTAAAAGAAAAAAAAAAAAAATTCCAAGTACAATTAACAAATAAAATCAAACTCATTTCATAACTATGTCCTTTTCTGTTAGTATTTTTTTTTGTTTGTTTTATTGTTTACTAAACAAAGTTTGTTGTTGAAGAAGAAACAAAAAAGTTTATATATATAGTATTCAGTGCTTTCATAAAGCATTTTAAACAAAATATATATAACAAAAAAAAAAAAAACAACCCAGCTGCGCCACAACTAATAAAGTTGTACATTTTTTTTTTATTTTTTTTTTTTTTAGACGGAGCTATGGAAAAATTACGCTCATTATTCGATGCTATTTGCGATGCTATCTTTGGTCTCGATAGTAATTATTCCTTTTTATATTCTCTAACTATGCCTAATATATAATCATAACAATAATTTTTTTTTTTTTTTTTTTTTTGAGAGCACATAAGATCGTACAATCTAACTGTTTAAGTAGTTAAGAGACAAGTTAAACACACACACATACATGCTACATACATAAACAGACACTCACACACACATATAGACAGCTCAGCTATTTTATTTCTTGCGTTAATATTTTTGCGAGTTTCAATTTTCATGCTCTTAACTCTAATTTTCAAAAGCGTGCCATGTTTCCATATACTTACATATATTATTTACTCCATTGCAATTTTCATTTTAAGCTCATATATTACAATGCATACAAAAATCGCCCGCTAGTCTGTGCTTTCTACAATCAATCTTTAAATATAACTCTCAAAAAAAAAAAAAAAAAAAAAAAAGCATATAAGTTATTCCAAATTCAAAAATCAAAATTATTTCGAGCGTCATTTGAAAAAGTTCCAACTACTTGTACTACTTCAAGCTTAAAGCTTTCGAGAAGTACAACAACACAAAAAAAAGCACGATCAGCGCTAAAAAAAACGGCTTTCATTTAGTTGCTTGCGAAAACTTAAAAAAAATCTAATCTAAATCTAGCATTTAGTATAACATATAATACGAATTAACGTTTAACTTTAATTTTGATTCAAATGTTCTTTTAGTATAGAAAAATTTTCATTTTTAAATGTCAACCCTGTCCCACACAGTCAGCTTGCAATAATCAACTCATTGCTTTATTGCTCATCGATAAATGTATGCATTTGTCGATAAAAGCATTCATTAATACACGAAAGTGTTCATCGATAAATAATGCAGTGCTGCCAAGCGCACGAATTACTCACGAGAGTGTAAGAGTTTACTCAAGAGAGTGTTGAGCACTATTTGTAACACGAGCTTACAAATTTAGGCGGCAACGAGTGTACCTTCTTAAAAAAGTGAATTTTAGGCTTATTTTGGGTCGATAAACACGAAAATGGCAAACTTTTTATTTTTTCTTAAGCACCGTTTTCGATATATTTTCGAAAAACATGTTTTTGGGCAATTATTTCAGCTGTTCGTCAATATCTCTTGAACAAAATTTTGTATCGACATGAAAGATGATTAGATTGAAAGTAGGGCTGAAGAAACAGCGATGTTTTCGATATTTTTTAACTTCGATGCATCGATGTTTCGATATATCGAAGAACATGTGGCAGTCATTTTTTGAATGCTTGAATTAATTCAGAGTGGTCTAGTGCTGGAGATAACATCGATGATCGAAGTTTAAAATCATAGAGATTTTATTTGTATCGAAGTTAAAAAATATCGAAAACATCTATGTTGGCCAACAACAACCATTTGATGAGTGCAGAAGTGCTGGAGAAACATCGATGTTTTCGATATTTTTTAACTTCGATACATCGATGTTTCGATACATCGAAGAACATGTGGCGGCTATTTTTTGAATGCTCAAATTAATTCAGAGTGGGCCATCTATTGGTTTGGTTGTTGGCCAACATCGATGTTTTCGATATTTTTTAACTTTAATACATCGAAGTACATGTTGCGGCAGTTTTTCGAATGCTTAAATTAATTCAGTGTGGGCTAGTGCTGGAAAAAACATCGATGATCGAAGTTTAAAATCTCTATATATCGATGTGGGCCAACAACACCCATTTGATGAGTGCAGAAGTGCTGGAGAAACATCTCTGTTGGCCAACATCGATATATAGGGATTTCAAACTTCGATCATCGATGTTTTCTCCAGCACTAGAGTGGGGCATCTATCGGTTTGGTTATATAAGTATTTTCAAATAATAAACTGGACTTAACAAACAAACCAAGAGTTAACTATATTTTCATAATATACATTTCAAAATGAATAACATTTCATAGAAAAATAAGCAAAGAAATAATAGATAACAATACAAAAGCTTATATTATTATTTCCTTGAGTTAACAGAACTAGTTTATCCATTTAAAAATTAAATTAAATAAATCTGTGTTGTCGCTCTTATTCAGAGCATAGGGCGGTGACTAGTTCCTTCCATCGATCTCGATTGATAGCGATTGTTTTAAGTTGCTGCCATGACCGTTGCGCCTCGTTCTGAACACTTCGTTCCCATGTTATTTTGGGTCTTCCTCTTCTTCTTGAGCCTTGCGGGTTCCATTGTAGTGTCATTCTTGTTATATTACTTTGCTCTTTTCGCAACGTGTGCCCAATCCACCGCCACTTTCTTTCTTTTATTTCAAGATGGATGGGTCTAGTAGCAGTCCGAATTTGCAAATCTTCGTTGCTAATGATGTTCGGCCAATATATGCCGCATATTCTTCTAAGGCATCGGTTAACGAAAGCGCGCAATTTCTGGGTGATAGCATTTGTTACTTTCCACGTTTTGCAGCCATACATGAGCACAGGTTTAACGCTGGTGTTAAAAATACGAAGTTTTGTGCGTCGCGAGATATTGCGTGCCCGCCAAACTTTGCTGAGCTTATAGTATGCTTGCCGCGCTTTATTAATTCTGCTGCCCACATCTACTTCAGCCCCTCCATCCTTTGTAATAATACTGCCTAGATAGCAGAATTGTTCGACCTCCTCAATTGTTTGATTTCTTCCCTCGTGCAGCACTGATAGAGGCGTGCTGTTTCGAGTTTGCAAACGCATTAGTTTGGTTTCTGAAAAGTCGATTTTGAGTCCGACTTCCAGGGCATTCTGAATTAGCGCGGATAGCTTGCTATTCATATGCTCGAGGCTATGCGCGAGTAAACAGATATCGTCGGCGTAATCCAGGTCACCAAGCACTTCGAATGGGCCCCATTGTATGCCTGTCGAAGAGTCTTGGTTCGTTTTCTTCATTACCATATCTAAGACAATAAGAAAAAGTAGAGGTGTTAAAGCGCAGCCTTGTCGAACACCCTTTTTCAATAAAAGCGTCCGGCCTCTCTTTCCCTTTTAGCGTACGGAACATGCGGAGTTACCGTAAAGAGCTTTTATTAAGTCAGTGATGTGATCAGGTACCCCGAGGCTTGTGAGAGCGTCCCAAATCGCATTCCAGTCTACTGTGTCGAAGGCGCGTTCAAAGTCTATAAAGAGAAGTAGAAGAGGCTCGGCGGTGCTTGGTGTTGATGTTGGTATGTCCCTGATAGGGTTTCTGCGGACTCCAGCACCCATACTTATGTATGGGTTTGGTGGTTGGTTGTCCTCGAAGAACTCACTCCATATATCTAGTTGCCGTTCGGTGGTAATGGCTACATTGCCTGCGTCGTCTTTAAGGGGAGGTATTGCTCGTTTTTCTCCAGTAAATTCTCCTATGCGTTTGTACACTGTTCTCATATTTCCAAGTCTTGCAGCTGTCTCTGCATCGTGGGCTCGTTCATTTAGGAATGCTTCCTTATCACTGCGTGAGATCCCTTCATTATGGTTATTAAATAAAATCATGTCAACGTTTTTTGTTTTAAGCGTACTCTTGTCGTGGTAGTTCTTTTGCAGATTGAATTCTGCACACCTTCTAACAGCACAGACTTCAGCTTGAAGAATGCTGGTGTGATTGCCTAGTGACTTGTGATATTTAGTCCTGGGTCCTACTACCCCCAGGCCACTTCCTTCATCGGTGAGGGATCCATCCGTATATCACTTTATTGTCTGTGGTTTCATTGGGTGAACTGCCGAAAGAGTTGTTCAGGCCTCTTTCGTGCTCTTTTAGCTTAAAGTCTAACATAATTTAAAAAAAATTTTTTTCGTTAAGGGGTCTACGTAGTTTTCGAACTGCGTATAGGCCTTTAATGAAAAGTAATCAGTTTTGTTCACCAGATATTGGCGAATAACTGAAATGTGTGCCCAAAAACATGTTTTTCGAAAATATTTCGAAAACGCTGCTTAAGAGAAAAGAAAAGGTTGCCCATTTCGCGTTTCTCGACCCAAAATTACCCTAAAAAACACTTTTTTAAGAAGGTTAATTTTTTCGTGTAAACTAGCGTAATAGACGACAGTTGAACTTTTTTTTTTTTTGTGTACAGAGAGAGACTGACTGTTCACTTTTGAGTGTCTTACTCGATTTCTTAATAAACCCAATTATTGTATAAGCGGCATTCACTACTGTCAATACTTGGTTACTCTTAACTGACTCACAGGCAGAAACTTCTATAAGTTCTTTTGCATGTTTGGTCTATCACTAAAGTTAAGTCTGGCATATTACTAAACAAAAAAAAAATACTGACTTTAACTTTATTTAACTTGTTTCGGCTTGTATCTACTTAAAAAACTTCTATCTCTATTAACAACTGACATTAATACGGTTTCAGTATAATTCAATCGAATTTTATGGAGTTTTTTAAACATTCTATAATAACTGATAAAGTCACTCATTATTGAAATAAATTCTCTAATAATTCGTTTCACTAATCGCTACAAAGAGCCATCAGTTCAAAAGAACTAGCATTTCGAAAAGTTATCAGTTCTAATAGGAAAGACCCTTTAGTGTCCTAGTTTGGGTGCCTAGTTGTAGCAAAGGGCCTCGAGAGAGAACTACTTGTTTTGAAATCCACTTACTCATACCTGACTTGACCAACTTTTGTTCCCAGCAGCAACTATCAGTACAGTTTCATATTAAATTTCAAATTCAATTTTGTTTATTGAATTCGATGATACAATTCAGTTCTCTAATAACACAGACCAACATGGTTTAGTTGTTGGAAAGCTATGGGTCATTTTCGAAGTAATTTGCTGCGTAGAATCCGAATCAGGAACTTGAGATATTTGAGGTTATGCACCCAAAAAACTGAGTTTTTTCAAATATCTCAAAATCCTGACGTGATGGGCCCATTCTGGCCCCGGGTTCGGATTCCACGCAGCAAATTACTTTGGAAATGACCCTTAGCTTTCCAACAACTGACATGACCCCGGTATTTGTAGGCCAGTGTAATCGGTTCAAAATAACTATTAGTTCTAAAAGTATTTTGTTTTGTTTAGCAGCAACTGTTCAAACTGGTTCATATCAGATTTCACATTTTGGTTGGATTAAACTTTTGAATGAGTTTCTATTTTCTTTTAAACAACAGCTCTTCTAGTAAAAATGATTAAATTTTGTTGTTTGATACTAATAAGCCTTCTTAGTACCTCTATATAGAGGTTATAGAACTTTTTGTCTGAGCTTTTTAAGATTGACTTACCATTTGAGCCAAAGAGTATATATTAGAGAGAGGCATAAGAACGGCCGTTGGCGTTTGAATGCTGTTTCATATTTTGAGCTAGAATGGCAAAATGTTAGAGTCATGTTAGCTGGTTGTGTTTGCATATGAGTAAAGAGGATGAAAAAAAACCGAGCGCTGTCGTTTGCACTGCTCTAGGCTGTTAAGTTGTGCTGTCTAACATTTGTTTTGCAGGCAACATGTGTATGTGTATGTTAGAGCAGTGCAGCCAGCGTCGCTCGGTTTTTTTGCCATCCTCTACTCATATGCAAACACAACCAGCTAACATGACACTAACATTCTGGCTCAAAATACGAGGGCGTGCAAATGCTAACGGCCGTTCTTACGCCTCTCTTTAATATATACTCTTTGGCTCAAATGGTAAGTCAATCTTAAAAAGCTCAGACAAAAAGTTCTATATATAAAACGAATGCTTATGCAACAAAAGTTAAGTAAGAAGACTAATTGAGTGAATTTTTATCATATTAATAAGTTACTGCTGGAACTTAAAGTTCTTTTGAGTTCGAAAGAACAGTCAGTTCCAGCTCAATTTTAACACATTATTAAAAATAGATTCTAAAGTCCTTCTAACAAAAAACAATTTGGTTTAATCGAATTATTTACTTACTTACTTAGGTGGCCTACACAACCCGTTACCGAGTTACAGCCGATTATTTATGTTATTATAATTATTTTATAAATCTACAATTACAAAGCTTCACTTATAGTTACAGTAGCTTCAAATCCATATTCAATTGGATACATTACTAAAACTGATGCATTTTTTTAAATGACAACAGATTCAAAAGAAATTCATAGAGAACGTTTTTGTTTTAAAAAAAAAACTCAAAAGAACTCTACTAACACCAACTCAAAAGAACTCCTTGTAACAGTTCCGTCACAAAACTCTACTGAGTTTTATTGACTTGAACTCACTCTTAACACTAACTCAAAAGAACTTCTAGTTTCGTTTTTGTAATAGTTCCGTCACAAAACTCTCTACTGATTATTAATTAAGCAGCAATTGCACATTGTGTTGACTTAATCTATATACACGTAGAGCCAATTTTTGTACTTTCCGAAAAGTAGAAGTACCTTAACTCGAAAGTTGCGAATTAAGGCCTTATATACGTTTCCGAGTCCGTCGTCGATTTGCAGTCCTTATCCGAGGCATATATTCTGCTTCCGTGACAAGAATTTTTTTTTTCCAGGAGGTGGCTGTCAACCTCCTGCCCAACCCGCATTTTGGAGGACCAATATCCCTTTGCCATATGTTTCCCTGAACCGGTTTCCCACTGGGGTTAGTTACCCAATCTTCTTCCGGGTTGCTCCAGGGTACAGGGCTCACCGCGTGTAGGTGGCAATAGGAATTAAGTAGGAGTGGCTATGTGATGCCTTGGCCTCATAAGTTGAGCGTTCACTACTTCTTTGAACCCCTTAAGCCTTATATGGGTTGCTAAAAACATTGTATTTCAATAAGAAACGAAGGAAGTAGCAGAAAGCTTATTCTAAGCTGGGAACTTTTTGGATCGTATAGTTCACTCAAGTACTTGTATTACCATTATTGGAAAAATGTGCATGTACTTTGCCGAGTCTTCGAAGAAATTACTACCTCAGCACCAGTGGCAGATTCACGGGGGCAGTTTTTCGCTCCGGACCCCCAACCCCCAAAAGTGAAGTTAAACGTTTTTTATTCTAATAGCTGTTAACTGTTGCTCTGATATATATGCACTTTGAAGTCAAAAAAAGCCCCTATGACCAAATCGTAGCTCCACGCCTGCTCAGAACTCATACTGATACTGTAGATCAGTTAGGTTAGGTTAGGTTAAAGTGGTTGTCTGTCTTGGAACAGCCCAGACGCACTTAGGCACAATGAGGCCCACAGGTAACGCTGTTCGATAGCTGTAGATCAGGGGCATAAAATACACACATATTTTTTTCTTGCGTATGTATTTAAGTTTTCTCTGCCGAAGTGACGTATTGCGGCGCTGACGTTGGTAAGCAACAGACACGAAGCTTATGGGACGTGGCTTCGGCTCTTGTTGCTCTGCTTTACTGCAACTGCAGCCGAGAAAACAATATCAGAGCAACAAGAGCCGAAGCCACGCACCATCAACTTCGTGTCTGTTGCTTACCAACGTCAGCGTCGCTATACGTCACTGCGGCAGAGCTAATTTCAGTACAAAAAGCACGCACACATGCATGCGTTTTGTGTATAACACATGATGTGTGTCGACGTCGTTAATCCCTATACACGCGAGATAGGACCGTGCCGACCTCTGCTGTAGATACTTAATCTGCGTAAGGCTAAAGTAGTGCTGGAGAAAACATCGATAATCGAAGTTTAAAAGTTTTAACAGAGATGTTTCTACAGCACTACTAAACACCCATTTGATGAGTGCAGAAGTGCTGAAGAAACCTCTCTGTTGGCCAACATCGATATATAGAGATTTTAAACTTCGAATATCGATGTTTTCTCCAGCACTAGGCTAAAGCCCACTGATGCTTTGGCTTAAAACAAATCTAGGTTTCTTTTAATTTTAATTATTAGTTAATCTTGTAAATAATAATAATCTGCACTCTTGGTGATAGCTCTCTAACTTCTCTAAAGGGAGAATTGTCAAAAGAACTTGTTTTCTACTTAAGTCTGTAGTTGGGAGCACCTTCAGTTATGTCTACTTATAAAGCCTCGAAAGATCAAGCATGCCAAAGAAGTCCGCTTTATGTTTTTGTTAACAGCTCTCTCACGCCGCCTTATAGGTCTGCATTTCTACTGATCAGCTGTTAGCTGAACTAAAGCTCAGTTCAGTTAAATATAAAAAGTTTTTAGCCGTCAGTCAATGCCTATATTATTATTATTATTTCCTTGAGCTCACAGAATTATATCCATTTAAAAATTAAATAAAACAAATCTGTGTGTTGTCGCTCTTATTCAGAGCATAGGGCGGTAACTAGTTCTTTCCATCGACCTCGATTGATACCGATTGTTTTAAGTTGCTGCCATGACCGTTGCGCCTCGTTCTGAACACTTTGTTCCCATTTTATTTTGGGTCTTCCGCTTCTTCTTGAGCCTTGCAGGTTCCATTGTAGTGTCATTCTTGTTATATTACTTTGCTCTTTTCGCAACGTGTGCCCAATCCACCGCCACTTTCTTTCTTTTATTTCAAGATGGATGGGTCGAATTTGCAGATCTTCGTTACTAATGTTGTTCGGCCAATATATGCCGCATATTCTTCTAAGACATCGGTTAACGAAAGCGCGCAATCTCTGGGTGATAGCATTTGTTACTTTCTGTTATACTGTTATACAATCTAAAAATATTTTGACTTTGAACTACTAACACTTGCAGTACTTGAGTTCTTAGAAGAACTAGTTCCCATTATAAACAGCCTGACAAAACTGCTCTCTATACTGATCTCGGAGAGAACTTTTGTTGTAGTAATTGAAAATTGTTTACCAAGCTTGGGTTTATTTAATTGCATTTTCACACTTCATCGAAATCATGATACTTTCAATGCTCAATGTTAAATGTGTTAAATATTTTATATATATTATGTTTGTGAGTTTTGGTTAAATAGCAAAAAGTGCTTTTTACAAAATTGCTTGCAAAATGTTTTTTGGCACACTTTTGTGCTAAATAATGCCCAACCCCCCACAAAAAACCCGCCATACAACATACAGCACATTCAATACTCTGTACATATGCATATAATCGCGCTTTTATTTTGTTTGAATCAAATTTCTGATTAAAACTACACAAGAAATAAAATCCCAAATGAAATCCTGAAAATCCCACAAAAAGAACATGGCACGTTTAATGCAAAAACGAATACAAAAAAAAAAAAAGAAACAATTTCGAAATAATTTAAAAAATTAATTAAAAATGATAACGCTTGAGATATGCAGAAATTGAAATAAAGGCTGAAAAAATTATATACATTATGTAATATGTATGTATATGATTTTGCGCTAGTATCAAAGCAATGAAAAAGCAAAAACAACATGAAAATAAGTAACTAAGCAAAAGCAAAACAAAAACAATAAATTGATGTAAATTTTAATAACTTTTGTCACAACAAACAACAAATACAATATTTAACACTAACAACTAAACAAATTAAAAGTAAATGCAAAAACAAAGCAAAAGTTTTAAATAAACAAATACAAAATGCATTAAGTTAGCTAAGTAAGGCAGCACTTAAATATACTTATTATAAATAATATAAAATTTTAAGCAGCTTAATTTATAAAATCTAGCAACTTTTTCAAATAGACGACTCGTTTAAAATACTGCTCTTATAATTGCTTTTATAAAATATGCTAATTAATTGTTTTTTTCTGCTTCTTTACTTTATGACAAAAAAAAAAAATGTATGAAATTTTTCAAATAGGTGACAACTTTGCCGATTTGCTCGATGGACTGTATCGTAAGAAGTATCATTATCCTTACTTATAATTGACGCCGCAACAGCAGCAGCAACTACAACAACAGCAGCAGGCGTTGTATGGCTACAGCAACAACAACAACAGCAACAACAACAATGGCTGGCCAATGTACAACAGACAACAGGCAATTTGCTACAATAGCAACAACAACAACCAACAACAACGCCCAAATCAAGCAAATGTTGCTGCTCAAAATTTTCATAGCGCTCACAACAACAACAACAACAACCAGCACCATAGCTACCATAGCAGCCCCAACAACAGCAGCCACAGCAGCAGCTATAGTCAGTATAGCAGCTCCAACAACAGCAGCCACAGTCACAGTCTACACAATAGTCCTAGCAGCAGCAGCAGCTACAACAACAACAACAACAGCAGCTGGCTAAGTAATGTTGCTGCGCTCAACTATGTGCTAAACAACAACCACAATTCACCCAACAACAATCACAATGCACTAACACATAATCTACAACAACTAAATGGCATACTATCCCTACAGCAGAACAACTTTAATGCACTGCAATACAACAACCACAACAACCATAATAGCTATAATAATATACATAATGCCAGCAGTTCACAACAACAACAAGAACAAGAACAACAACGCCAATTTGGCAACAACTTTAATGCACTGCAATACAACAACCATAACAGCTATAATGACACAACACATAATGCCAGCAGTTCACAACAACAACAAGAACACGAACAACAACGCCAATTTGGCAACAACTTTAATGCTTTGCAATGCAACAACCACAACAACCATAACAGCTATAATGACACAACACATAATGCCAGCAGTTCACAACAACAACAAGAACAACAACGCCAATTCGGCAACAACTTTAATGCACTGCAATACAACAACCACAACAACAACCATAACAGCTATAATAACATACATAATGCCAGCAGTTCACAACAACAAGAACAACAACGCCAATTTGGCAACAAACAACAACAACCACACAACTTAGCCAGCACCACATCATCATCATCATCATCATCAACAACACTAACAAGCAACAGCAACACAACAAAAACAACAACATTAACAACAACTACAAATACAGCCAATTATGTATGGCCTACATAACCTCAAACTGGCAATTGCAAACTCAATATATAAAAAAAAAAAAACAATACATATGCTATATATATATATACATAGCAATTTTTTTTTTAAACTAAAAAAAATTCAAGGGATTTAGCGTTAGAAACAATAATGTAAAACAAAAAAGAAAAAAACAAAAAAACTCAGCAACAGCATGAAGCATTATTTTGTATTTAAAAAAAAAACAAAACACAAAATTTAAAAACATTTTATTTTTATTTGATTTTATTTACGTGCACGTGCAACACATAACTATTATTTTTTTAATTTTTAACAGCGCCAGTTCATTTTTTTTTCATTTATTGTTTAAATGTTGCTCATGAAGTTTTTGTCTTTGTTTTTAATTGTTTTTGCAGCAAGTTCTTTTTGTAACAACAATTTAGGCATATAAGTCAACACACACACACACACTTAAACATAAAGAATTAAAAATTTATATATATACACACGCATACAATATAAAGAAATGCGTTATTTTTTTTTTGCTTAAAATTTAAATTAAACTTAAAATGCAGCAAATGCAAAAATTTTCATATATATTTATATAACTATAAAAATACGCGTAATAATATATATATATACTTAAGCTGGTTTTTTTTTCTGTGTCTATACTGTTTTTTTTTTTTATAGCGTTAATGAAAACGCAATTATATAATGACATGATATGTATATGTATATTTAATAGCTGAAGTAAACAAAATAACTTTTTTTTTCATAATTTAAACAAAACATATGAAATGTATTTTTTTTTTTTTATATAAATTATGTTAACATGCTCAAGTACAGGCTGTTAATTTTTTTTTTATATATATTATATATGCTAGCTATGTGTAAAGGCGGCTTAGGCGGCTGTGTAGACTTAACTTAAAAAAAAAATATAAAAAAAAAAACGAAGCTGAATGAAAATGTAACTAATTTAAAAAAAAACAATGCAGTTCAAAAGCGCAGCCAAACAAAATTACAAAAAACTTTAATTTTTTTAATAGTTATAAACAAATTTTTTTTTTTGTATACTACTATATATGTAAACAACTTTTTTTTATGTACTTTTTTTTTATATATATATAATTAAAAAACTTGAGCATGTTATCACACACACACACAAACTAACGAAAAATCTGTAGTAAGAAACAAAGTGATAAAAAGCCTGACAAAAGCAAAACAGACAAAAACACAAAAAAAGCAAAAAAAAAAAACCTAAAGCAAGAAACTGAAATTTTTTATTTTCAATTAAAGCATAAAGCAATTAAAGCTTATACTTAAAGAGGTTTAAAAACAGGCAAAGGCGTGGCGCTGTCAAATGAAAAATTATTTTATTTTAAAAAATAAGCTGAACTTATGTTTTTTTTTTTAATTATATTAATGTATTAATTTTATATGATGCGCCACAGCTGAGCTTACTGAATTACATTACATACAAAATTTTCAAAATTTTGCACTTGATTTTTATGTTTCTTTTTAAAAAGCTACAACATATTTACTGTCAACAAAAAAAATCAACTTAAAAACAAAGCACTTGCTTGCACATAAAAATTTTAAAAACTATAATAAACATTTGAAAACCACTTTATTTGTTTTTGTTTTATTTTTTTATTTAGTTGCCAAATTAATTCACTTAAAAACAAAACTAAAACTATTAGTTTTGTACAACAAAATCAAGGCAGTTGCAGCAACGAATTACATTTAAAGTTTAGCAAATTAAAAAGCCTAAGATTAGTCAGCATATTAAATATTAATAAAAATAGAGTAAAAACAATGCAATATATTAAAACACGTACAGAAGCGTATACAACAAGTCGTTAACAAAACAAGCATGTAAACTTCAAAGTTAAAAATTTATACAAATAAAAAACAGCTTGGTTGTGCTGAAATCTAAAGCAAAAAAAACTAAAAAAAAAAAAAATTTAAAAGTTAACGGCTGGAAAAAAGCTTTCCTAAACTAAAAAAAAAATTATATAAACGAAAACCTTATGAAGCCCAAGCACTTCCATTATATTTACATAGGCGCCTTTCGTATATAGAATCTGCCATATAATCGGGTAACTTAACAAAAAGACCATAAAGCAAAATAAACACCCTATATATATAGTAAATAAAAAATAACATAAACATAAACAAGCAATCAAGTTGCGCTATAAAACGCATTCAATTTTTTTAGCATATACGAACTGCATTGAAACCAAAAAGATATACATATATATACAAAACAATTAAATATATATACATATAACGTTCATATACCTAACTCATAGTAATTAGCCAGTTGTGAGTAGTGCTAGTATTACGCAACATTTTTTTTGTGCAAAGTTCAATACTTTATGTAAAGTAAGTGAACATTTTTTTTTGTAATTGTAGTAAAAAAAACATAAAATATTTTTACACAGCTCAACATGATTTTTAAAAGCAGATTTTTTATACTGGATTTTGGTTAAGAGCACTAAACAGTTTAAGCGTCAATTCAAAAATTGTTTGTATCGATAAGCCTATCGATAAGTACTAAAGCTACACTTGCGTTTTAAAACACTGTTGCGCTTAATGTGAACAACACTGTTTCAGTGTTACCCCAAAAGTGCAGCGTTAAAACGTTTAGAAAATGAAACAATGAATTGAACAAAGTAAAAAATATGCGCAGCTGTAGGTTTATGCCTAAAATATTAAATTAAAAAAAGGCGGCAGGGAAGCTGTATTTTAGTAAAATAAAGTAAAAATGAAACAAATATGTTGGCTCTGACCAGAAACTTTTATAAAATATGATTTTTTTTTTAAATCAATCGTCATATTGTTGAACTGTGTAATTTAAAAAAATTGCAGTAGAAATCGCATAAGGCCAGGCTCCAGGGTTTTATAAGTTAGTTATAGGTATCTTTTTTTGAAAATTATAATTTGTTATTAAATTACACTAGTTTACAAATTTAAGGGTCATCGAGTGAACCTTCCTAAAAAAGTGTTTTTAGGGTAAGGGCCTATACGCAGTTCGAAAAATTTCGCGCGGAATGACAAAACTTCATTTAAAAAAAAACAATTCCAAAAGGGATATCCCAAATGGAATATTTTTTTTTATATGAAGTTTTGTCATTCCGCGCGAAATTTTTCGAAATGCGTAGACCCCTTAATTTGGGGTCGAGAAACACGAAAATGGCAACCATTTTTTTTTTCTTAAGCACCGTTTTCGAGATATTTACGAAAAACATGTTTTTGGGCGATTCGGTAGCAAGAAATGTTTCAGGTAGGTAGGTTGCTAGCCCTCCTACCCTAGCTTGGTGATAGAATCCCTATCTGCACCTCCAAGCAGGTGTTTTGTCTGTTTTGGTCCGCGAGTGGTATTTTATTTCCCACTGACCCTGCATAGGCCGAGCCTTCCCCTATCCGCCACCTGGGGACGCGTCCGATGGGAGACAGACAACTCCACACGGAAACGCCCTATGCTCCAAATAGGAGTTAAAGGAATATATGTATGTTTTTGGGCACTATTTTCTGTTATTCCTCAATATTTCGTGAACAAAACTTTGTATCGACATGAAAGACGATTAGATCGAAAGGTATTGATGTGTTCTTAAAGTTTTGTTCACGAGATATTGAGGAATAACAGAAAATAGTGCCCAAAAACATGTTTTTCGAAAATATCTCGAAAACGGTGCTTAAGAAAAAAAAAAGCTTGCCATTTTCGTGTTTCTCGACCTCAAATTACTCTAAAAAACAATCTTTTAGGAAGTTTCATTTTTCGTGTAAGCTAGTGTTATTTTTTCTGTTTGAGATGTTCGCATAGCCAGAATAAAATTTAGATTTTGGATCTTAATTTAGTGCCTCATTTAAACAGTCAAATTTTGAACAGTCAGTTCAATATTTTTTTTTTAATTGTAAAATGTTTTGTGCAAAATTTTTTAGAAGCTATGTTTTTAGTAACCCTAAGCTTTGTTTCGGGCCAACATAGATTAATTATAGGCGAAAACTGCTGTACAAAAAAAAATTTTAAATATAAAAAATATGCGCGTCATATGCATAAGCTAGAAATTCAAGTTAATATAAACTTAGAGAAAAAAAAAAAACGAAGTAATTTTTTTGAGCATGAAACTTAAGGCATACATTTTTTGATAGTAACAGATATTTTTTTTAATGTCTTGAATTTTTTTTGAGCTATTCAATATTTTTACATAAACATTTTTTTGTGTCATTTTTAAGCAGCCAAGCTAATTTTGTTGTATTTTTTTTTTTTTTTTTCTTGATAAGGCCACAAAGCGCAATTAAACTATTTTTTTGATATACAAATATGAATCTAAAAAAATCAACTCTCAAAACTACTTGCATACATTTTAAATGTTGTTAAAATAAATAAACACTTATATACAATTAAAATTTTTTTATATATATAAAGAAAAAATAAATGAATTAAATTTTTATATATACATAATAGATGTTTAGAAGTAATAACAAATACGCATACAAAAATTTTTTTTGTTTAGCATAAGAAACAAATTTATATAGCGTAAAACTTGGACAAAAAACAAATATAAGCAAAACCGAAAATTTTTTTATATAAACATATACAACTTAAAATATATATTTATTATACAATAAAATACAAAAAATAGTTTATAACGTAAAATCAACGCATTTTTTTGCAAAAAAATATTTTTTTTTAACAAGTTAAACGAAGAAGTTCTTTTTGTGTCAGTATAAAGTAAAAAATAGCAAGTGAACCAAAGAGCATTATGAAAGTAATTATAAATTATATAAAAAAACAAAAATAGCAGCCGCAAGTAAAAATTTTAACATACTAACAACTACAAAGTCGCAAAGATGGGTATAGTTAAGTCATAAACATAAGATTGCGCTTTATTACAAAAAAAAAAAAAACAAAATACAAAATAGTTTATAAATTAAATTCTAAAAAATTAATGATTCTTTTTTTAGTTTGGCCGCGTCAATACTTAAAAAAATCATTACTACTTAAAACATATATAGTATTTATTCATTAGTAAGCGCGTTAATACGCATTCGGCATAAATATAAACACCGAAATTTATAAAATAAATTAACTTAGCTATTAAAAATAAATACTTGTTACAAAAAAAATTTTTTTTTTTTTTTTTGTATGCATTAGAAATTTGCAACAAGTTTAATATTCACTCAAGGAGATCACTTAAACTGCAGACGATGTTTCTATATAGAACGTGAACTGCCCCAATAACGATTTTTAAATAAAGTAAATATATATATATAAAATAAAAAAAAGCAAAATAAAACATATACAAGCGCAAAACGACAGCAATAAACATTATTAACAAATTAAATAGAACAAAAAATTGTAGCAACATTAAAAAAAAAAGGGAATGCATGTATTAAGATTATATTATTTACATAACTATATACCTATACTATATACATACTAAATATAACAAATAACAAACTTGTTATGTGAAAACAGCATTTTATATTGAAAAACTATATTTAGCAAACATTTTCAATAAAGTAAATACATAAACGATGATACACACACACAAACACATACATAATGTTAATTGCATTATAAATTATAAAATTATAACAAGAACAATTTGAATTTAAATTCGTATATACATACAAACAAAAAGTAAATTATAATGTACTAAGTCGACAAATCTTCACAAATAAACGAAAATATTAAAAAATCTAATAAATAAATTCAAAAAAAAATTACTTATAATTGAACATGCAAAAATATTTACGAATAAAAACAAAAAGTATTGACAACCAGCAAGCGTATACAATTTATTTACTTTTAAATATGGCGCGCATAATAGTGTGAAGAAGCTCGATAACAGCGATAACACGCCAAGTTATACAGTGCTGCAGCTGTTTGTTATAAAAAGTGTGCACACACAATAATTTGCACGCAATATTGCCCAACACGCAACAGTTGTTTTCGTAGTTTCCCAATACTATAACGCGGCATTTGTTAACAGGCACAGAAAATCATTTGTATTTTTAAAACTAGTTCTTGTTTTTAGTAAACAATTTAGTTGAGCAAGGGGCTAAGTATTGACAAAGGTTTTTTTTTTTTTTTTATTTTAGTACTTCTCCAGGGAGCTTAGGGCTACTACAAGAACTTTCCACCGTACTCTGTTAGGCGCAGTTTGCTTTGCTGTGTCCCAGCTGATGTTGTGAAGGGACAATTTGTTAAGTATTGTACGTCGCCAGGTTGCCTTTGGTCTTCCCACTCGTCTGCTTCCTTGAGGGTTCCATTCCAGGGACATCCTGACAATGCTGTTCTTATCTCGGTGCCGACAGGAACTTCACTTGTACAGTGCCATAGTTCTGCGTTTGATATCCGATTGGGCCAGAAAATCCCGCATATAATCCTTAGGCACTTGTTGACAAATGACTGCAGTTTCGATATCATTCTTGGCGTGGTCAGCCACGTCTCGCTGCCGTACAATAGAATGAATTTGACGCACGCTTTGAAGATACGCAGCTTTGTTCTTCTGCTTATTTGCTGGTTTCTCCATATGCGGAACAAGCGTTCAAATGCTGATCGAGGTGCACTTATTTTCCCATTGTGTAGTACCGCCAAGTCAGCATCATCGTACATCGCTTTTATTATTGATACGATGTTGACTGGCACTCCTTTTCTAGCCAATGCCCGCCATATCGCCGCTCTGTCTACTGAATCGAAGGCCTTCTTGAAGTCAATGAACAGGAGGTACAGCGGTGAGCGGCACTCCACAGCTTGTTCGGTTATTATGCGTAGTGTGTTAGCTTGGTCTACGCAGCTCCTGTGTGGTCTGAAACCTGCCTGTTCATCGCGTATTGTTGGCGTTTAAAATGTTTAAATCATTTTATTTACATATTCACATACAAAAATAGCGCGCTTAAAAAGCTCGTCCTAAAAAAGTGCTGCTCAATGCCTTGCAGCGATAACAAGCCAGTGCAGCTTTTTATCGTTTCACAAAGTTTTATCGCAAGCAGCATGCAATTTAAATAAATAGATTTAAATTCTGTGCTTTTTAATTTACAAGTAATAAAATTGCAACATTTTAATTTATTTATTTAATCTTAATTTAATTTATTAAAATTCGAAAATACTGCTGTTAGACTATTAAATGCGTCTAAGCGCGCTTTTATCGAAAGCAGTGCTGAAAATTGATTTGCAGCGAAAACAAGCCAGTGTTGTTTTTTATCCTTTTGCAAGCGCTTATCGCAATCAGCTGACAATGTAAACAAAAACAAAAAATAATAATCAGTAATCAGTGGCAGGTCAACTAACGTTTAAAATGCTAAATTCAAATGTTTTTAATAGTTATTTTTTATGAATGCATTCTTATATGTTTTTTTAACATAAAAAATGTTGCCTCAATTTGACATATTTATTTTTTTTATATATTTGTATATTTGCTTGTGTGTTTAGTAAAGTTTGCAAAAATATGAACGAAGGAAAATTTTTCTTAGTTCTGCTAACTATTTATATCTTTGTCGCTTGGACGGAGCTGCACTTTGCTCAGAAAATGTCTCTTTTCCAATTAGAATTGCGGCATAAAACTTATAAGGTTGGAAAAAAACACTTCACAGCGAATATTATTTATGTTTATTACTTGCAATATATGCTATGTAAGTTTACTTTTATAAACTCGCAATCATCTCGACTGTGACGTCATGCTTTATTTACTTTTAGTGTCATTATAAATTAGCAAGCGGTTTCACATTTTTTCAATTAAATATTTAACTCATTTTCTACAGCATTATTTATTTATAGCATTTTTAGCTGTTAGTATTTTTATGATAGGCTAGATGCGCTGTAATTTTCTCGAATTAAGTGATATTTTGTGTTTTTTTTTTTATAGAAAAACTATGGTACCTTTGCTTAGGGCTTTTCACAACACAAATGAAGGTTTCCAAATTAAATATGCTTTAGGCACGCCGAGTGCATAGCTCTTTCAGATCTCTCTTTAGTGTTTCTTATAGAAACAGATCGAGATTCGCTATTTGAAAAGAGACTGCTTGTTAGTATGGAATGTGGCGGTAGACCACTTAAGAGTCTATAAGGTAAGGAAAGTTGCATTCTAGCAACAATCTAGGCTTATATATTCCCTTCCTGACGTATCGATCTGCTCTAGATCAGATCTTATGATCACGGAATTATTTCATAAACTCAATTTCAGAAATTTAGATCTCTTCTCCCAAGTCGGGAGACTTGGGCTGATGGCAGCCCCTGTGTAAACCTCCGGTGGCAACAATGGTTCACAGATAGGTCCAAAACTGAGCAGGGTGTAGGTGTTGTAGTCGTTCTGGCCCAGCATCTTTCAATCAGAGATTCATGCCATAGAGATCTGCGCCCCTAGTATCCTTAGCAAGGGAACTAGGGTAGCAAACATCTGTATCTATTCAGATAGCCAAGCTGCTTTTAGGGCACTATCATCATGGAGCATCTCCTCCAGGATGGTTAAAGAATGCTATAATTACCTTCAAACCCTGTCCTTCCGGAACAAAGTCGTGCTATGTTGGGTACCTGGACACTCAGGAGTAAATGGTTACATGATCGCTGACGATCTAGCACGACTGGGTGCCTCCACCCTGAACACTGCCCCTGGGCCTTTCTGTGGTATTGGTTGGTCCACAAACAAAACCATGGTAAACAAATGGGCTGCAAGAGAACATAGGAGATACTGGCTCTCCTTACCGGGGCTGCGTCGAGCAAAAGCGCTTGTCAAATCTCTGGATATGATCAAGACAAAAGGTCTTGGCAGAGCGGACTTAAAACTCCTGGTAGCTTACCTATCTGGCCACCACACTGTTAGATACCATCTACAGAAAATTGGCCTATCGGACTCTTCAGAGTGCAGACTCTGTCTCGAGGATGATGAAACCACCAGACATATTCTCTGTGACTGCCCAGCGCTGGTATGGGACAGAGCCGGTCACTAGGGAAACGAACGTATTAGTCCCTTCCATCTTAGGTCAATACCAGCAAAAGATCTACTGCTATTCATGCGGAAAGCGGAAAGTCTTTTGCTTTAATTTATGGGTATGGTACAAAAGATCTTCTGGTAGCAGTGCCCCACCTCTTTGTGAGGAACCCAAACGGGGGGAAAAAAAACAATCTAGGCTTTAATGAAGTTTTGTTCCTTGCGGCAGAAAAAAAAAATGGAGCTCGGGCGAAACCTCCTCCTAGATTAACATTTTTAGCAATAAGTGTAAACAAAATTTATCCTTTTATTTTTCCTAAGTTTTTAATCGTAAAATAGTTGAGTTTCTTGATTTTTTTTTTTTTGTTATACAAATGCTTCAGACCCAATCTAAATTTAGGTTTCTTACTTTTTCTTTTCAAGAAAACTTAGAGCACGAAAAGGAATTTGGCATTCGAAAGTTTTTTAGGTTTCTCAAGCTCTACACCAAATTTGATCAAAATCGGAAATGACTAAAACATGTTGAGGACACCAAAATTTTTTTAAATTTGTAAACTAGTGTTATTAACCGAAAGTTAAAAAAAAATATTAGTAGCTCTCACATTTTCCAATTTTCTTTTATTGATTATCTACTAATTTTTCATCGTAAAACTCATTTTTTTTTTAACTTGTAAAATTGAATTCTAGCGCTTAGAGTTCGTTGGGACTTATAGCTAGGTCGCTTACTCTACATGAGATATGTATGTAGGTATGTAAACTATATGTATACATATACATATATACTAAAAAATACAACTTATACACGTAAGTAATCAAATTTGCTGCAGTTGACTAATGTTACACGTGCCGGCTTAATCCTGCAACCTCAACACACTATTTACCGGCTATGATCACATAATAAAGTGTCAGTCAACTTGGAAAAAAAAAACCATAGACATTCAAGCACCTGCGTTTGACTGCCCAACCAAAAGGGATTTTAGTTATTTTTATATTTGATGGGGTTGCACAATCCGCTTTTAGCTGCTGCTACCCCCACACAAATACAAAGTTTATAAATGTGTGGGTGGCGCTAGGAACCCATATTTTTTGTATTATTTTTAGCGAATGTGTAGCTAAGTACATAAGTACATACTTATATAAAATAGGACGCAACGCTGCTGTGCCAAGAGGAGCGAGAGAATTAATTGTGGGCGTGATCGATTGCGCTTTATAATTGTTAGAAAAAGGCGATTATAAATAAAATTTATGAGTCTGAAGTGAAAACCCAGCTGCTGGCGCACACTAACCCTAACCTAACTGTACATGAATTATGAGTGAGCGCAGATGCACACACATACACACGCACACAGAGAGAGAGAGAGAGATACAGATATACAGATACACAGCAGCATGCTCATTCTGCTACTAACAGATACATACATACATACGGCATGTTAGAGCTAAGCAACAGCAAGACAACAAAAAAAAAAAAAAAAATAAAACCAACAAAAAAAAAAAACAACAACAGCAACATATGTACGTAAGTTTGTATGTGCATACACACATACACAACATGCATAGTCTCTTGGCCAGGCCTCGCTTCAAACAAAACACACAACGTACGTTGGCTAGGTAGGTAGAGAGAGAGGCAGCAACAATAATGGTGGTGGCGGCGGCGGCAGCGACGTCGTCAGTGGCAGCAGCGGCAAGCGATGACGACGATGCGCGCAACTTACGACTTTGGCAGCTCAACGCAAACCCACACACACACACACAGATACATACAACGACCCGACCCAACGTACCCAAGGGCAGCAGCGGGCAGGCGGCAAAATATTCAACTTCCCAATCGAGGCCGCAGCCGCAGCACGTCGTGTGCTCGTTTCAACTTCGTGCTTACGCTTCGGTTTTTTTCGTTTTCTTTTCTTCTTTTTTTTTTCGCTTTTGGCTTAGTTTGGTTTGAATGGCAACCAAATTTATTTTTAATTTGCTTTTGCGCCGCCCCGAGCCACCCGCTCTGCTACAAACACACTAAACTACATATACAAACAGACACACACACACATGCATACAACAATCTTATGCTCCATGGAATTTATACCAGCTACAAATAAACCAGCGGATTGATTTCGGCACTCCCCTCTGATGGAAATGCCAAGCTCATAGCCAAAATAATGCCATTATGTACATATGTATGTACAAGCCATGTAGCCGGCTTTTCCAGCAAGCTAGTTGTTTGCTCTTCATCATTACTCTCAAATCTCAGGCATTCTTTGTGCGAAAGATACATTTTTTTTTGCTGCGAAGAGTCTCTTGCGATCTTAGTACTTCGCTGTAGGACTGAGTGAAGTTTCAAACGGGGGTGGAATCTTGATACGTTCGGCTAATGTGAATTTTTTCGTCAAATTTTGGTGTCTCAAGCTCTTATGATGTTTGAAACCTAGGTGCTCATTCGGGCTGACGCATACGGCTCAATTGCTAACCAAGGTGATTGGTGATAAGCAGTTTGCTGTAAACAGTCTTTAGTCTTTCACGCGTTCTTCTCAAAACTTGTAAGCTGTCGAACCGGTGGGAGTTCAGGTGGATTCCGAGGTCTGAAGCCTAGGGGGGTCCTTGAGACAGACCTATACGCCCAACGAAATGTAAAAGATTCTTCAGAATTTTAAAAATGCACAATGAAGCACCACAGAGTGTAGATACAGATTGTGAGCGAGACTAAAGCTAAAGCCTAGAAGGATCCTTGAGACAGACCTATCCGCCCAACGAAATAGATAAGATTCTTCAGAATTTTAAAAATGTACAATGAAGCACCGCAGAGTGTAGATACAGATTGTAAGCGAGACTTAAGCTAAAGCCTAGGGGGATCATTGAGACAGACCTATCCGCCCAACGAAATATATAAGATTCTTCAGAATTTAAAAAATGTACAATTAAGCACCGCAGAACGTAGATACAGATTGTGAGCGAGACTCAATTTGTACTCTGAATCCGCTCCTGCTCATTAAATGAGACGCCTGAAAAGACGGCATGATAGTGAGTATTGTCAGGGCCGTCAAATGAAGAGTGGAGCCCCGTTGGGCTATCAGCGGACCCTAAGCGTATGAATTTTAATTTTTGCAAGTTAGGTAAGGTTAAGTGAGGCGGCCTCGATAACCTAGCGGCAGTGCACTAGACTATCATCCCAGAGGTTGTGGGTTCGAATCCCACGTAATGCCATGATCCTGCACTTTACACTTTTCCTATTCCCGTAATTTTTTCTGTCTATTCTATATCCTTATCACTTACTCCCATTATCTTTATCACAATGGGCCTATTCTTGGCCTAAGTGAGTTGGGACGCTAAGTTCCAACTGCCGCCCTAACCTACCTACCTATCTAGGTTAAGTGAGCTAGGCAGCTCGGCACATGGCCGAGATCACCCGGATTGCGGCCCATTGTGAAGCCTCTTTAAGAGACAGAAGGAGTAAAAGAGAAGGGAATGGTAGGGGAAGGAGAGTATAAATGCTGTGTGTAGGGAGTGTAAAATAGCCAGTGAGCCCCCAATTCCGCCTAATCATCCTGATTGCTAAACCATTTTGAGGATTTGATAAAAAGAGCCAAATTCGTTATGGGCAGATTTAGAAAAAGTGCCCAGGTCTTCAAAGAAGGGCTTTCCCAGATACTGGGTGCAGGGCAGTTGCACAACAGTTCTTGGGTGCTTTCTATCTCTTCCTCATCCCCACAGCTGCTTAAGAAATCGTTGTGGGGAACTTGCATCACAAAGGCCTAGGCGCCTTCACAACTCCTGTCCTCTTCCTCATCCCCGCAGCTGCTTCAGAAATCGTTGTGGGGAACATGCATCCCAAAGGTCTAGGCGCCTTTACAGCTCCTGTCACAATTCTGGTCCTGCAGAAGTTCGAAAGTTCGCTTTGGGTTGTATCTTGGCCAGAGTGCCCGGGAGATGTGGACAACCGGGCACAGTGTGCCAATGCCATTCTGCCTCGGATCTGATTTGCAAGTTAATATATATTTTATTATACATTTTCTAATGAAAATTTTGATAAAAGTAATGAAAGGTGTTCGGCTGTGCAGCTCTGTCAACAAGGGAGCTGAGGTCATAATTTTTTTTACTATCATGTTTGGAGGCTGCAAGTTTTCGATAACGCCGATAACATAAGCCATGGCTCTGAGTCAGTAGACGACCGAATCAAAAGCTGCGAGACAAAGTACTTCCACAATCTGGCTCAGATTCGCCTGCAAAATGGTCCGCGCCGACAAGTCGAGTGGTCTTATGAAATAAATGAAACTTGAAACTCCCACTTTCCTCAACGCAATCTACGTCTTCGGAGCACGTTAAAACTGACTTGAGCAATCTTAACATAGTGTTCTCTTGGATGTCTAAATTTTCGTATAACCTATCTGATAGGTTAACTTGATAGATAAGACGATATTTGGCATTTTGTGGTGTTTGTGCTGCTCTTTACCTCTGTTAATTACTTTATTTTTAATCTACAGACCCTTTTCAGAACTCCCGGCTCGGGGAAAAACTGCGTGTTAGCAACCAGTTTCAAGAGGCCTGACAACGATATATGGTAACTTCTCTTATCGCAGTAGAGGTTTTTTTCCGATAGTAAAAACATTTGATAGGGAGTTTTGTAATTGGGAAATGGTTCAAACTTTGGTTTTAATAATTGGAAATCCATAGGATTAAAATATAAAGAGAGCCCGAGGTATTTTGAAGCTTATCTCATAACCCCGAAATGCTATAGTTTTTGAAATATGTATATATAATAGCAATAGCTACGGAGCGACAAATGAATGTCCCCAAAGAGATCTGAACTTTACATGTGACAGGGCCTATGTTTATGGATTTTGAGCTACTGAAACCACATCGGAGATCTCCCCATTAAACGTGGTATTTTGAAGGTTATCTCATTCTGATTCAGATTCAGATTCTTGGAAACAATAAATATATTAGTGCTTAGTGCTTATTATTAAGCAAGTTTCTAAATGAAATTGATTTGGAAATAATTTTAATGTTTTTCTTTTAAAAAATACAATTTTAATATTATTTTTTAAAAACAGCAAACATCTTTTTATTATGACAGATTATACCAAGTTGCAGAGCTTTAAACTTCCAATTTAAAAGCGTCCGAATAATTGCTGGCTTAACTCTATATACTGGTATATAATGCAGCTATATATCTTAATTTATTGTAACTATATACAACATCGCATAAATTTCACCCTCTGCTCCATGACGCACACAAAACCGTTTAAAACTTTAAGTAACTTGACTCGTACCAATCTTTCGGACACCTTACTCACCCGGCTAAGCGCTGCCGTGCACGTGTCGTGCCGCCTGACCGTCCCCCCTACTACAGAGCAAACACCCAAGTATGGCCCACAAAAAAAAAAAAAAAAGAAGAAAAATAAAAGCAAAGAAATAAAAAATAAAAAACAATGAAAAAGAACATAAAAATTTCATATACATACTATCTATAGGATTATTATCTATATATATATATATGTAGCACATTATGCATATGTATGTATGTATTTTATATGTATCCATGTGACTCGCTTTAACTTTAGCGAGTAAATGGACACACCAAAAACACGAGCTGTACATACAAACATACATATATATATATATATATATATATATATGTACGCACAAACAGACAGTCAGCGTAAGTACTATATATACATATATATATGTACTATGAGTAGATATACGAAAATATAATGCAGTTTTCTCGATTTTCTATGTGGAATTCTATGGCTGCCGGCACTGCCAACGCTCTGCCGCTGCCAACGTCAACGCAGACAACGACGACGACGACCTTCGCTGCCGCCGCTTTGCGTTGCTGTGGCCCTCACTTTGGTGGCACAAAATGTATCGGCATATATACATACATACATATTATATATATATATATATAAATATATATCTAAAAGATATATGTATGTATACATATCTATGAGTCTGTATGAATACTTTTCAATATGTATCTATGTGAATGTAACTGGCAGTTTATGAGTGAGTGTGTGTAACCCGCTGCGACTTTAACTTGTTGTTGTTGTTTTTGCTGCCAATACGCTCACATTGTTGTTTTACGTGTGCGTGTGTTTGTACATGTTTGAGATACTCTGACCTTTTTTCCCAACGAGAAGACTTTGAGCTGTTGTTGCTATTCTATATGCCAGTATGTGTGTGTGTGTATGTATGTTTGTTTTTCTGTGTGTATCTCTTGGCCGCAACAGCAGAGAGATCATTGCAGATTTAACAGTAGGTATGTATGTATGTATCTTCAATTTTTGTATATACATATGCACATACAGTGGACGCTCCAAACATAAACCAATTGTTTGGTGACAATTTTTTTTAAATTCTTTTTTTTTTTAAATAATTTTTTTTTATTTGATGTAAGATTTATAAACTTTGTAGTCTTAAGGCGCTTTGTGTTATCTCTTTGGAACAGCTGCTCTTCCCACTGAAAAAATTTGATTTTCACGCGTTTAAAAACAAACGCGTACCTAAGATACCGAAGCCAAGCTTCAGAGCAGTGGCGGATCCCGGATTTCGTCTTAGGGGGGGTCCAAATCGACCCGGACTGGTTGTGTTGTTCCACTAGGCGTCGTTTTTAATTGTCAACATTGTGACGTCGACAATCGCTTCGTCAATGTCGACAATTCGTCGAGAATGTCGACAATTGTGTCTTTTAAGCGGTTTTTTTAAGTCGGCTGTTTCTGGTTAGTGCTGATCAAGAATCGGAATCTGAATCTATGCATGTTCCGATACGGAATAAACAGCTAGGAAAGCTCGTTTAAAAAACTTTCAACACTTGGGAAGCACGCAAAAGAAACCTTTAGGAACCACGGGAACAATGATTACCATAAAAAATCCATTTTGGGTTTCAAATACCTACGGGATATTGAGCTTGCGAAATATAAACCAATTGATCTGCAACTTGACCAGCAAAGACAAAACATCAAAAGAGATTATGAAAGACTGAAACCTATTGTAAGCGCTATTGTTTTGTGTGATAAGATAAGGAATCGCTCTTCGTGGTTATAGGGACGATGAACCTTAGCATCAAAATAAAAGTACTATCAACGAAGCTGATGGGAGAGCAAAGTCAAACGAAGGGAATTTTCGTGCTGTTCTACATAACCGAGCTGAGGGTGATGCAATTTTGAAAAACCAAATATTATGTCGTTGCCAAAAAATGTGTCTTGTTTGAGCAAAAAAATTGGAATTTATTGATACATGTCACGAATTGGTAATGAAAAAAATAGTTAGTACAGTCAATAAACCCGAAGAATTCCCTGTTTTAGCAGATAAATCGACAGATATATCAAGCATAGAATAATTTTCTATTTGCATTCGGTACTTGGACTCAAAAATTGAAATTTGTGAAGATTTTCTTGGATTTGTGAACCCGTTTGAGGAGTTCAACTAAGCCCAGTTGACCTTATATTATAAAAATAGTATAATTTTTTTAGTTAAGAAAAGAAAGTAGAGCGAGGATATAGTCCAAGTCTCTAGCCCGATGGGTGAACTTTTTAATGATATGCACCGACTCACATCAAGAACAGGCCAGAAACTTGGATTTACAATATAAAAGTTGAAACAGGGAAGCAAGATAAAAACTAAACATTATATCACAAAAAGAGCCAATAGATCACCGTTGACCAAGTGGGTGACTCATAATATAGGATTGGTCAAGATGATTTTAGATCAATGATGTGCACCCATAGCCCGTGGGGGCCGAATGAAAATGAGTATTCACAGTATTCAGTGCAAATATACCACTAAATTTACAATTTTGGCCGCTCTCTTCTTGCACATCCCTGCTTTAGATCAGTGATGGGCAGTCTCTCTTTTTACATAACTCGCGAGGCTATTGCACCAAAATCTGCCGCAGCGCAGTTGGCCCATACACGGTGAATGTCTCTCCTGTTTTTGCTTGAATGCGGTTCTTTCTCTCTCGTGCGCTTTTGCTTACTGCGCTGTTTACTCACACAAAGAAATGTTTGTTTGTATGAGTTTTGCCCACCACTGCTTTAGATAGAAGAAGTGATAGATTGAATAAACCGTTCGAAAGAGAGGAAATTGTAAATAGTTAGAGCATAAGACACGGAAAGGATCGTGCAAAGCATAATTAGATCTACAAAATTGTAAGGCTAAGGGTCGAAAATTATGAGTTACTCTGGATGGTATGACAAGAGTAACTTTGCTAAGAAGCACATTGGAATCGATAAGACCGAGTAACAGCGCCATGGCATGTTCTGCGATGACTTAAGGAAGGCAACTTTATAAGGCGAAGTCTATCAGAATATGGCGGCAGTCGGATATTTGAGTCCCAGTTTAAGCCCCGAAGTAGTGATGGAGAAAACATCGATGATCGAACTTTAAAATATCTATATATCGATCAAATGGGTGTTTAGTAGTGCTGGAGAAACATCTCTGTTGGCCAACATCGATATATAGAGATTTTAAACTTCGATCATCGATGTTTTCTCCAGCACTACCCCGAAGCGCAAAAAGGAGAAATTGCTTTTGTACGGACGAGAAAAATATAAAGAAGTTTTGTTGTGTAAGGATCGTTAAACTCTTTGGACCAACGCTTAATAAAAGCAAGAACCCCTCTAGCTTTATTCACGAGGTTGAAGGTTAGGTTAGGTTAGGTTATGGCGGCAGCTGGCTTAAAAAGCCAGCACACATAGGCCTAGATTGGTCCGTTGTGATACCGCTTAGGATCTCAATTTGAACCCCCTTCTCTAGGTGAATGTTCTTAAAGGGTATCCCAGCCAGTTTGCTGCGATATAGCTTGGAATCATTCTCGTACAGATAGGACCTAGCTCTTCTAGGTTATTGAGGAAATAATTTCCCAGGTACTTTTTCCTGCGTCTGCATAGAGCTTCACAGGAACAGAAGAAGTGCTCTACTGTTTCTACTTCTTCTTCGTCTCTGCAGCTTCTGCAGAAGTCGTTGCTATGATCAAACAAAACACCAAGGTCAGACATACTCTCGATGCGCTCTAAGGTAGAAGATTCTAAAGAGTAAATACGCAGTTTGAAAATTTTCGCACGGAATGACAAAACTTCATATGAAAACAAAAACCCCAAAGGGGAATTTTTTTTTTGTATGAAGTTTTGTCATTCCGTGCGAAATATTTCGAACTGCGTATGGGCCTTAAGTAGCCAAATAAGGAGCAGAACGATAAAATGTCATAGCTTTACATATTGTCTTGTTGAAAAAGAGTTGGTTGACAAAAAGTAAGTACCTACTTATTATTATCGGAGTAGGACATACAGAGCTTAACATCATTCGCATACATAAGAATGCAAGATGATGAGTTTACTTGAAGGAGATCATTTAAAAATAAGTTAAAAAGAAGAGGGCCTAGATGGCTGCCTTGAGGTAAAGCATCGCTATTTTAAGTTTCAGATTAAAATATTAAACGGTGTAGCTAAAAACCGCAAAACTCTGCTACGGGGGAACAGGATGAGATATTGACATGATTCAACAAACTTTATCTTCTGAGGAAATATGCGCTTCAGCTGGTAAAGTTTCGTATCTCTAGCTCTTATAGTCTCCGAGATCTAGGTGTTCATACAGACGGACAGACGGGCGGACGGACAGACGGACATATCTCAATCGCTACCCGAGGTTATGATAAACATTTTGGTATAAAGGTCTTGGGGTCTGCCACGCCTCCTTCTGTCCGTTACATACATTGCACAAATCTAGTATACCCTTTGTACCTATAGGTACAGGGTATAAAGAAGAGGGCCTAGATTGCTACCTTGAGGTACCCCTGACATGACCTTAATTTCTGTAGATACGCAGTCTTTAAAAACTACCTTCTGGACTCGGTTGGACAAATAGGTCGATATCCAATTGAAAAGATAGGACGTAACGCCTAGATTTTGGAGATGCTAGGAGCAAGAGCAACCAAACTTTCAAATTAGACCCACTATTTGTTGTTCTATACAGCTTTCAAAGGGGTACTATAGAGCTGCTCGGGTACAGCGTATCTCAAAGTGTTCCGCTTCCGACTGTAACGTATGCCACTTTTTTTTAATATTCGGCCGTGCTTCGGACGTGCCTGTGACGTAGTCAAATGACCTTTTTTTTTACTCCGTTTTCTTGGGAAATGTTGACCCATTTTTTTTTTTTACTTATTAATTTTTTTAAAATCAATGAATACGTGACAACTAGGGTGGGGGGGTCCATATACTACGGTTGGTCACCGAGGGGGAGAAGGGTTCAAAACTTGTAAAAAGTGGGTCACGTAGTTTGGGTACAGCCCCTAATGCATACCGGCAAAGAACTCCAGCGTTTCGGCTTTACTGCAATATATCACAATTTAATGAAAATGTTAAACTTTTTCTTTACTATTTAAGCGTTTCGTTTTGGCGAATAACTACTGTATATGCAACTATCAGCTATATAAGCGTACTTATGTATGTATTTATGTGAGATATTTAACAGCGCTTTGGAATTTGTGCTTTTAGCATATTTTTATTTTTTACCAACTTCTGTCGATTTATGTATCTTTAGCTTCTTGCAAATGACAAAAAAAAACTATTATCTTAAAAGAAGTTTCACAGTAAGTAGCTTTAAGTTACAAAGCATTATTCCTAAATTCCAACTTCCTTGTGATCCCTGTTCGTAAAACAAGTTCATTGACTTTATTTTTGATATATCAACGAAAAAATATCGGAAATATTTGTGTTATATTTTGATTGAGTATGTATGATTGTACATATACATATATATGTATGTATATACCTACTATATAAACCTGTCTTCTCTCTTTTGTCTTTTCACTGAACACTTTGTTTTGCCTTCACTTTCGCAGTGAAAATTAAATAAATTATATTATATACCTAATACATACAAACATGTGTGCCTGTGCGTGTGTGTGTGTGTGTCTGTGAATTCGTGAAAAGTCGGTGATTCGTCTGACTTTATGGCGGATATTTAATATTTATTTATGAGTAAACAAGATGAGCAACAAACAAAAGCAACAACAACAAAAAAATACTATATGGCCAATTCACATATGTATGTATGTATATCTACTTTATGCAAACATTTGTACATACTATATAGCTTCTATAATTCATTATATAAAGCGCATATAATCGAAATACAGTATGTATATATGTATGTACTTATCTAAATAATTGTATCTGTATAAATGTGCACGTGTGTTTGAAATGCGGCACTAAGAAAAGCGCAAAACGCACAGCATGTAGCAAGTACTTATGTAAATACATAAGTACATACATAAGAGGGTCGCCTAACAAGTAATGAGCTTCACAAAAAAGGGACTACTTTTTCAAAAAAACCTTTTACACTTTTTTTTCGCCTTTTTTATAATAGAATATATGATGCGGACATTTTTTCCACCAACTCATTTCTTCAATTTTTCAAATAGATTAAAGTGGTTGGGAATTTGTAAAATATTTTCATCAGAGCCATCTCTTGAAGAGAGAACCCCTGTTGAGCTTTAAACAATCTTCTGTGAGAGCAATACACAAAAAAGGCAGATGGCCTAGATTTTGTATGCCAACAAAAAAAAAATTAATTTTCTTAAGGTCCATAAAACAATCATACGTTTAATAGATATAATGGAAATCTTTTTCAAACAACCCATTTGATTTATTTTTTACAAGGATTCTAGTTGCAGGTTCACTAATCCGGAGAATATGAAAAATATTTTTTGCATAATTTCAAAAATATTTTTTAAAGACTAGACCTTTTGTCTCTTCATGCAAAATAACTTTTTTGCTTAAAATCTGCAGAGAATCGTTGCCAAAGCTCCAGAAATACTTAGGAACTATCATACTGGGTTTTGCAAGGACTACCTTGTCTTGTCTTGGCTGTAAAATGTTCCGAAAATTCGAATTTTTTTGATTTGCTGAGCCCACAACTGGCTTAAGATCCCGCCAAAACTAAAAAGGATAGCATTTACCTTTTTCAACTTGGCCCTAACAACCCGATAATTGTTAGCGTTCTAACCAGTGGCGGAACCATGTGGGGTTTTCGGGTCCGCATCCCTACCCCTCTAAAAGTTGGAACAATGGGTTGAAAGCCTTTTGCGAGCTATGATATATATACACTTGGAAGTGAAAAACCACCTCCAAGACCAAAATCTAGGGCCGCAGCTGGTTCAAAAGTAGACCGTCCTCCAGGCGTTTTAGCTTCACAGACACCTTCATGCCTTTGTTAAAACAAAGACAGGTAATGCGCCCACAAACTGCAACTTCCAAAAAAGCCATGATCTTTCCCCTCGTCGTGTTCCTACAATAACCGCATTGCAGACTTTAATCGCTCAAGCTTGTTCACTCAGCGTACATAATCGGAGTACTTTCCTCCCAAACACTCCAAGAATATTTGCATTAGAGTAGCACATCAACATCTTGTACAGTGTTTACTTCATCCGGCAAGAGTGGTCTCTAATGATCGCCACGTCCCTCTGTTTTACCTGTCTCTCGTTCCACCATGGTAGATTTAATTTTCAAAAATCGCAAAGCCTCTGTTAAGAAAAGCATGCATATACATTTGTAAAAGATGATCCCCCATCCTAGGGTTGAAGAAATTGCAGAAGTAAGCATCCCATGACACAGTCATCAAATAGAAATTGTTAACAAAAAACTTAATTTTGCAATCGTGGTTTTTCGGCTTAGCGGATAACTTATTAGCCTGCCCTCGTGCAAACACACACGCATACATACAAACGAATAAAAAACCAATTTTCTTTTCATGACTTTATAGCCAAGTATCGACATGGAAAACTAACAGAGAAAGTGTAGGAGCGTGAGTCTGGCAGGAAGAGACAGCAGAGAGAGAGAGCGGAGTGTACTCATTTTAGCTGTCAGCAACGTTTAAGAGAAAAGTTGAATATAAATTCAATTCAATTCAATTATTTAAGCATTTATTAACAATAACAAGTTTATTCTACGAAAATTTCAAATTCCCTTCTAAAAGTCAAAGTACTCTACAGATGATTATGTTATTTAAAAAAATCTATTCCCATAAAGAAAATTCTTCAAGCTTGGTAAAAGTAATAATAACACAGGTCTGTAAATACTGGGCTCATGTCAGTTGTTGGAAAGCTAAGGGTCATTTCCGAAGTAATTTGCTGCGTAGAATCCGAGTCCAGGGTCAGAATTGGCCCAGAATTGGCCCACGTCAGGATTTTGGGATATTTGAGGTTATGTAGATGAGTGGAATGTTGGTGTACCGGGCCCAGCTGGCTCAGTTAAGATCTTCACGAACGGCTCCAAGTTAGACGACCGTGTCGGCGGAGGCGTCTACATTGAGGAACTCGATGTTAGATTATCGTTTCGACTTCCGGATCACTGCAGTGTTTTTCAGGCGGAGGTCACTGCAATCCGGGAGGCTCTAGAAATATCTGCATTTACTCAGATAGCCAGGCGGCCATAAAGTCTCTCGTCTCTTTGACTTCATGTATGAAGTCGGTGAATAACTGTCGCACGTCTCTGGAGAAGATGGCGGAACAGTTTTCTATCCACCTCATATGGGTCCCGGGACACAGGGATATTGAGGGAAATTGTAATGCGGACGAACTGGCAAGACAAGGAACTACCAGCAACCTCCTTCAGTATAAGGAGCATCTGGCCTGCAAACTAATCATAAACACTCATTTCGCTCACTCTGCAAACGAAACGTGGAATCGAATTTCCAACGCGCGCAGGATCTCACGGCAAACTTGGCCGGTATACTGCAGAAAAAGAACCAAGGAACTTTGCTGTCTAAGCCGAGCCCAGTGCTCGAAAGTAATCCGAGCAATCACCGGACACTGGCTGGTGGGAGCTCATGCATTAAGGCTTAACGCACCTCATCATGATGTGAATTGTGGCGATGAGGAAGAGCTGGAGACGGTCCGAGACTATGTAGAACAAGGTTCCGCTTCCTCAAGTCACACTTCCTAAATGACTTAACCCAGCTCTCAGAAAAGAGTTCGAAATGCCTTTCGAGGTTTATTGAGGCACCCGTATGGCTGTGAAGTAGAGTATCTTGAGGATCTCTTTAGTGGGGTAGGGTGGAGTAAAATCCACCATTACGGTATCACAATGAGCCAATTTTTTCTAGCCTAAGTGCATTGCTTTGGCCAAAATATTTTTTTTCTAAAGGCCCATATGCAGCATGCAACAATTCTGCACGAAATGTCAAAACTTCATATAAAAAAAAATTCCCTTTTTTGTCAAAACTTCATATAAAAAAAAAATTGCCTTTTTGGGACATTTTTTTTATATGATGTTTTGACATTTCGTGTGGAATTTTTGCATGCTGCGTATGGGCCTTAAGCAGTGGCTCCGAATTACCTGTCTTGGTTATTGTACCATCATATTCAAGCTAATCGAAATGACTCATAGCATATGAGCTATGCCAAGGGTACTCCAAAAAATGTATTGCCATCATCTTGCAGTCTGACCGATCCATTTTCGCCTATCTAGAAAAAATCAACTGCTTCGAGTTTTTCTTAACCATTGGTGTTTGGCAATATCTCAAAGTAGTGCTGGAGAAAACATCGATGATCGAAGCTTAAAATCTCTATACATCGATGTTGGCCTACAGAGATGTTTCTCCAGCACTTCTGCACTCATCAAATGGGTGTTTAGTAGTGCCCGAGAAACATCTCTGTTAGCCAACATCGATATATAGATATTTTAAACTTCGATCATCGATGTTTTCTCCAGCACTATCTCAAAGTCCTTCTTTTTAGTATTAAACAATGCCAAACACTACTTTCAAATTGTTACCCGTTGATTTTTGTGTATGTTTGTAAATTTATAGGAAATGGCACTAAATATGATAATTTTTACGCACCTTTCCGAATAATTCACAATTCTAAAATATCTTTTGTACTATTTTTACAGTGTCTAAAATATCGTCGTAAAGTGAAAAATACTCATGGTAAAAATAAAGCTCTTGAGGTCATCTGAACGTAAAACCATAATGAAAAGACGCTCTGACCTCTAAAAGCGAAACTCGGTTTTTTTAATCTCAAAACTAATGGGTTGTTAACAATCGAGTTAAAACGAATTTAATACACTCTCTACTTTCCCAGAGTCGAGAAACGCTTTTGAACGGATGCGTGCTCAGCGATACACACGGTTTGGTCTCCGAAATGGAAATTCGCATTTTTTCTAGAAAAATATTCTCTATATATCATGAAGTTGGCCAATAAGCTTAGTATAATTTTTATTGCTTAGATGTTGGTTATCTCGCTTAGCATTCTGGCCTACTTACAACAAGTAGTTGTAACGTTGCTTATAATAAGTCTGGACAGGAATCCACGTTTCTTAGCCCACTCTGTAACATCCTTCTGGTCCTTTCTCTCTTCATCCATTGAACAATCTATTTCTTTATAGTTTTCCAATGTTGGCAGTTAGTTGGTGGAGAGCTTTTTGACATACCATCTCTTGTCAGAAAAAAAGTTCATGGAAATTTAGCAAAAATTAAAACAGCGTGGAAATCGGGAAATTTGAAAATGTCGAATTTTTTCTTACTTGATGTATTTTTACCAAGTTATTGCATAGCTATTTTTTTTCCACATGTATTTTTCATTTGTCATCGCTTTCCGAAGAAGTGACTCTTGTTCTGCTCGATTAAAAAAAAGAGCAAATTCTTCGCAAATCATATTAAGTTCATCAGTAGCTCTGCCTTTGACTCTCATTCGATTCCTTAAATCGGTCCGAACCTTCTTTATCACTGCAAAAACTTTTTCCACGTAGGCATTGCTGATGGGGATCGATAAAACTTTTCCACAAATTAAGGGCAATTGGACAAATCCGTCAGAACTTTCAAAAATTTTTACCCATTTTATATCGACAGGGAGATCAATTTGTTTGATTTTGGGCATAATCTTCGCCAAAGAAAGTATTTCGTCGTAAAGAGTGTCTTCGTCAACATCAAGTTCAACCGCTTCAGCCGCTCGAAGAAATAGTTTTCGGTCCACTATTTCGTCTTCAAAGTTCAACACTGAAAAGTGTTGAAATGGAGATTTTTCAAAATCGTATAATTTTCCCAAATATCTCGATGGTAAACTAATAATGCCTCTTTCTCAAATTTCGATCGTTGATGCTGTGAGGTAGACTTTTGTTGACTTTAGATCCAAAGTACTTGTTATCCATTCTTGTTCGCAACCCATCTCTCAATTCAATTATTACACTGAGAATGTGTGTACTCATCACTGTTCCTTTTTCCAGATTTTTTATACTTTTGGTCATGTGGTGCATTAAATGATGAACGAAGTATAAATAGCATTCTGGGAACGTTAAATTTTCGTTGAGATCGTCGTTCATTCTCTTGATCTTTCACAAAGCTCCAAATCGTTTTGTCAACTTCATCTTCTCCTTCAGTGATAAAATATTGCTTTAAACCCGGCCATATTTGATAATCCGCTCATATGGCGGCCCGGCGGCGGTACTGCCGGGGGAGGCCCGTGCAGGTGGCAACCCTATATATATCGATGTTGGCCAACAGAGATGTTTCTCCAGCACTTCTGCACTTATCAAATGGGTGTTTAGTTGTGCTGGAGAAACATCTCTGTTGGCCAACATCGATATATAGATATTTTAAACTTCGATATATCGATGCATCGATATAACATCGATGTTTTCTCCAGCACTACTGCGTAGGTATAAGAAGAATAAAGCTGTAAGTTTGTTTTACGTCTAGAATGCTTATGATTCACAAAGAGTTTAGGAATGCTTATAATGCAAGTTTGTTTTTTTGTCTTAGGTGCTTATAATTCATAATGAGTTTAAGAATAAAGCTGCAAGTTTGGCACAATGATATATGTAGCATTTATTTTTCTTTTTGTTCAAGTTCATATTTGTCTATAAAAAAAAATATTATCGCTTTTTACTGCTCGTCAAATTAGCAATCCTAAGCACGCCTTAAATTGTATCACCTTTATATAATACGCCATTTTGGTTTGTTATGTAATAAGAGCTGTTCATTTCAAGTAATCTGTAGATAATATATTTGCGTGAATTTTAAAGTTGTTTAAAGAAAGCTAAATTTTTGCAAGAAGAACAGTTTCAAAGAGACTTCTGGCTCATTTTATAGTCTACATTATATACTATGTATGTGTATAGAGTATATAAGTTTGATCATATTTTGAGTGACGATTGCTGTAATGAATATTATTTAAATTAAGTTACATTTTCTCATAATTGATGAATCACGACTTTCAGCAACAGCAACAAAGCGCGTGTCAATAAAATAAATTTACAATTGTATATATTTTTGTATAATGAATGACCAAAAAAGTATATACATAAACATGCATACATATATGCCCCATTGTGTATATGTATGTACTAATATGAACTAGAGCCCATGCCTTGTTCAACCACTTCCTTTCTGACACCATTTACATATATGCTATAATACATATGTTCGTACAAATGTTTGTGTATATTATGATTAATGATAAGGCAACATGACGTATGAGCAACACAAATGTTGAACTTTGTGATTTAGTAAAAGATTTTTTTTTTGATAGCAGTGCTACCTACAAGAATATAATATTTCAAAGAATAAATTTAGACTTCAAGGCTGTTGATTATAACTGTGAGTCAAAAAACAAAAACAAAACTAAACCAGGGGGCTCCGCCTGTAGTTTGCTTTATTTTCATAGTATTCATCGGATTGAGAATGTTCGTGGTAGCTTCTTCACAAAAAGTTCTACAAACAGCATGTTCTAAAAAGCTGCTTATTTTTGCTACTATTTCAGAACTTCTGGATTCTAATAAAATATGCATCCACGAATGGAGAATGAAAAAGACAGGTATGCGGCAAGATTTGAATTGCTAAAACTTTTAATATCCAAAAATAAAAACAAGGAACAAAGAATTTCACTTTTTCTTGACGTTTTAGCACTTTAAAGGCGTACGAATGTCGCGTACTACGATCCTGTAAATGCCCATATATAATTTTGAATATTTTGTAATAATACCAGCTAGAACTTAAAATCTTTGACAAAATCAGAAGACAAGCTGCGATTCGTATAAACGGCGCTCTCAGGTCAATCCCACTAAAACCCTATTTGCGTTGCTCGGGGCTTCTGGTTAGGCAATCCGCCAAGATCGCAGCAACGCGACTTCACACAATTTCCCATTGGCGCTCTCTACCTGGCCACGCCACTATCCTCAACATGGACCCACCAGTCCCCAACTCCATTGACTACGTCAATAAATACCCAAGTCTGCACAGGGGTTTTGACTTATCTATACCGAGCGGGGAGGAATGGAGTCACAATCATATCACCTCCGAGAGTTTCACCGAGATATATACCGACGGAGCCAAACTAAATGGTAGCGTCGGCAGCGGCATATTCTCGGACAAGCTCAACTGGATGGTTTCCCTCAGACTACCAGACCACTGCAGCGTCTTTCAGGCTGAAGTCCTTGCCATCTACTATGCAGCGAAAACGCTACAGGAAGGTGGAAACTTTGCAACTAGCACTACTATGTTCTCGGATAGTCAAGCTGCAATCAAATCCCTCACTGGCCAAATCTAAGCTTGTGCACGTTTGCCAACTCGGCCTAAACCAGTTATCCCTGCTCTCTAGGGTACACCTTGTTTGGGTACCCGGACATAGGGACATACCGGGAAACTGTGTGGCGGATGAACTGGCCAACCAAGACACTTCTCTGCCCGTCGTCTATAACTACATAGACATCGGCACACCCCTCGCCACAGTCAAACAGGCCATCAAACAGAAATTTTTGGCAAGTGCCCGCATTGCTTGGTCCAATGAGGATTCCTGTCGCACCTCAAGACTTACCTGGCCAAACATGACGGCAACAAAGCCCGAAAGTTGCTCACATTAAATCGCAAATCCCTATCGACCACCATTCTAACACGACACTGCCTTATGGGCAGGCATGCCGAAAGAATTCGCGCCCCCTACAACGACTTCTGCCGTGGCTGCGGGTTCGAAGAGGAGGAGGAAACCGTTTTGCACCTTATGTGTCTGTGCCCCTCCCTATAAAGAAGAAGATTAAGGACCGTAGGGTCCCCTTTTCTGAACGGCCTTACTGACCGCTCCAATCACTGTCGCAGGAATATTGCCGGGTTCATTGAACTTTCAGGCTGGTTCAGCAATAGTATGGTTACAGTTGTATAGTCGTGCCGGTTCCTCTTCAGAGCTGATCGTGTACTGACCATGAATGCCTGTATACGCAGCTATAAAGACATCCCTGATCAGCTCTCGAACAGCGTTACCTGTAGCATCACAAAGGGCCTCATTGTGTCTAAGTGCGTCTGGGCTGTTCCAAGACAGGCAGCCACTTTAACCTAACCTAACCTAACCAGTTAGAACAAATGAATGTACATACATACATATATTAATTTGATTTTTTGGTAAAAATGCCCATATATCAAAAATATGAGTTGTTTTTTTTTAATTTTGTAATTATGGCAACTTTTTGCCAAGAAATTTAGACCTGAAATTTAAAAGTGTCTGCATAATTTCCATTCTGACTGTACGCAACAAAAAAGTTTCTTATGTATATTAAAGACAGCTATTTGTTACAAATATTTAATCATAATATGTATTGCTTGACGATCAAATCCTAATGTAAAATGTACATACATATTAATTACATATGTACATACATGCATACATACATACATAAAATACACGAACAGACAAATCACAACGCAATCAACAAGCAGGCTCCGCTTCGTGCCGCGCTGTTAAACTGTACTCTCGAGTTTTGGCAGTTGCTCTTTCTTCTTCTTCTTCTTCCTCTTTTTGCTCTGCTACTTCTAAAATGCCGGCGTTTTTTTTTTTTGGCAACATTTGCTACCCTTTACCGCTTTTACCTTTCCATTCCACACGTTTTTCTGCACTTACTCTCTGATTCGTTCTCTCTCTCTTCCGTTTGTCTCAAACACCTTTAACGTTTCTCTTTCCCTTTTATTGAGGCCTGTTAATTTAGCAACATGAATTTGCAAAAAAAATTAAATAAAAAAAAAAAAAAGACGAAATGTGAAAACGAAACAAAACAGCAATGAAAAAATGTTAGCTGGGCTGGGTGCGCCGGCGTCTCTGTCAGCGTCGGTTTTTATGGAATGTTGCGCTGTTGCTAATCTTGCCGACACTCGCACACTTGCACACAAATGCATACATACACTCACTCACATACACACAGATGACCAGAACTTCCACCGCCCACGCAGCGCACAGTGGGCCGCTGCTTATTTTGTGAGAGATGGTATGCGCGGACGAAGCGGGGGTAGTGATTAAGCCATGTCCTTCCGTGCGCTCCAACACCCAGATCTTAGAGAACAAAAAATAGTATGCTGCAAAAATAATTCAGATCGGATGAAACCTTCGAAAGATATAGTAAAAAAAAATGTGTATTTTAGAACCCCTGCAATACGAACTGAAGAAAAAGAAGACATTTGTTGCTGAAAAGTAAAATATATCTTTACAATTAAACTTTTGATTTACATTACAAATTTTGTACCCATAGACTACACAAAAATTGTCGTCTGGGACTAAAAAATCTTATAGAAACTCTAGGGATCGATCAATTTTGAGACTCTCAATTTTCTTCTTCTTCGTGTGTTTTCTCAAAGAAGTGGCTGTTGTTTCCAATTTGTTTTATCATAAACTAGCTATACCTGTCACGCCTTGCTGTGCCGTTTACTAAACTTAAAGAAATACTAATATCGTTACAACAATATTCAAGTTTTCAATTGAATGCTATTTATTAAAGTGCATTTGGATATACAATGTTTATAGTTGTTCCATCTGGAGCATATACGTATAGGTCAGATGGTTTTCCAACACGTGAGCAGGCTACATGTAATTGTCCATGGGAGAAGCATGGATTCTCTAAATTCAATCCACATACTTGAAGCGATTGTCCTTGCGCTTTGTTGATGGTCATTGTAAATGCGAGTCGTATTGGAAACTGCAAACGTTTAAATTCGAAAGGCCTATCTGTTGATATCATTGGAATGCGTGGTAACAGCACATTTGTTCCTTTGAATTTGATGATATTCTTCATCGTTTTTTTCACTGCAAGTCTGGTTCCATTGCAAAGACGTGCTGGATCAATGTTTCTGAGGAGTATAATAGGAACACCAATTTTCAAGCTCAAAATGTGTGGTGGCAATCCTGGTAAATCGAGTGAATTCAAAAATTCAGTGGGATAATGCACAACTTCGTCTTGTTTCATAACACTGTCTACTGATTTATGTGTAGCTGTGTCGCCTCGTATCTCATTTTGAATGGTGATGTTAAATGCATTGACATCCACGTTCTTTGCAGCAAATATACAATCTTTCTGATGCATTACGTTGTCTGCGCAGCTCTTCAGTCAAATTATTTCTTGCAAATCCATTTTGTTGATTTTTACGTGTATTTCGTCCGATGTTTTGTCTTTTCGGTGGCATGCTTTATTGTACCTTTGTATGAAGAAATTGGCTTACACAAAAACACTTACAAATTTCTATGAATTAATCCTTTTTTATTTTTCTTCATGTGAATTTTGACTCCACTAAGTGTTTTCTTTATCATTAGCAATGAGCTTCCAATTCAAAATGTTCGTTTGTCAAATTTGAACTGAATGGAAACTGAGTGAACACTGTGTTTTTTTCGTTGCATTTGAAAACTATGCTCAGTACTCAGCGTCACCTATCGAAAGGTGTCCATACTTATGTTGTAAACCATCTCGACAACATACCGAACATAACCTGTAAATATGAACACAATCACACTGCAATAAAGTGGATTCTATAAGCCTCGTACAAACATACATTCATTTTTATATATATAGATTTTGACTATACAAAAAATTGTCGTCTGGGACTAAAGAACCTTATAGAAACTCTAGGGATCGATCAATTTTGAGACTCTCACTCAAGAGAACTGCAATTTTCTTCCTCTTCTTCTTATTGTGTTTTCTCAAAGAATTTGTTTTATTTTAAATTAACAGTAGTGTCGTGGTCAAAACTAAAGCGTGAGCTTTATAAACAATTAGGAATGAAACGAGCTTAGGTTCGCGGAGCACTCTTCCCCATTAATATATCAAACCCCATTGCGCAAAATTATCGTCTGTTACAAAAAGTAAAATTTATAGAAGATAATTTTGTAGCATTCTTCGCTTTTGCTTTATATCACTACCATATTTGTCATGCTAGAAAAAAATATGCTTCTCTACAGAGCAGAACGATGAATTTAAAAAATAAAAGAAAAAAATAAAATTATGTACCAATGTTAAAATATTTTAATTATACGTAGCTTAAGCTATGATTCGTACCACTGTGCATGTAGCATGCAAGGAGCCCACGCACTGTCGCTAGATGGCGCTAGGGCTGGCTGTGATCAAATTTCAAGCATGTAAACTGCTGTCCAGGTATTATTTACGGTTGGCCACTTGTAAAATGCTTCTCACTGACTGACTGTGTGTGCGTGTGTATGTGTGTGTTGTAAGAGCACTCTTATCAGCACATATGTATACAGATACCGACCATAACTGTGCTTTTGGTTCTAGCATGCGGAAGCGACGAACATTTTTGTTGTTTTAGCTTAGTATTTATACCCTGTTCCGATTGGGTCAAGGGTATTATAGACATGGTCAAAGTGCTTACTTATGTATGTATGTACATATGTTACAGGCGAAAGGAGGCGTTTGAGCTATGTCAGCAGCTCAATATGAACCTTCAGCAAATCTCAAACTTAAAGATTGGATGAAAACTTCAAATGATACATATTTTTAGAACCCAATTTGCTGCAATAATTTTTCAATTTTATTTAGTACTCTTAACACAACAGTAGGTTTTAATGGAAACTTTCTGTTTTACTTATATTTTTTTTATTTTATTATTATTTAGTACATTTACTTATTGTCCAGCAAAGACAGATTGTAAATAAAATAAGAAGAAAAAAAAAAAATTAAAAATAAATAAAAATTTAGTACTCAACAAACTAGACTTATGTGAGCCTTATTAACAATGCAACATTGACTGATTCTCTTTCTCTCATTCTCATCAATGCCAAACATGACGCAAATAATTTTTTTTGCAAAAGTGGGTTGGGTGTAGGGTATTCCACAATCGGGCAACGTACCAACTGATTCACATTTGGTTTTATTCGCTGCATGGGAAAACTTCTAACTGGCGCCAATGCAACCGGCGCGGCGCATTACTTTAACATTTCATCCTTTTCAGCAACAGTATTAACATTGACGTCGCCGTCGCTGTCGCCGTCTGCAGAGGCGAAGAGAGCAATATGTCGTCTGATAGACAGACAATTCGTCAGCGCATTTTGACGTAGTAGTGCAGCAAAAAACAACAAAAACAATAAAATGCGAATGCATTGACAATGACGAAGACGACGGCAGCGACGACGTAGACGACGCTTCGGCTTCATACAAGTCGCTGTCGTTGTTATCGTCGTTGCCGTCGCTGACGCCGTCGCCGTCGACGCAGTCGTCATCGTTGCAGACATTTCGGCTCGGTCTGTGCTTTTTGTTTGTATTTGCTGTGTTGTACGCTCTCGCGCTCTCTCGGCCATGCAGACAAAGCTAGCGCGCTGCAGTTCAAGGTCGTTGGTAGCAAACAGCTGTTAAATATGTTTATTTTATTTTCGTTAATTTAGTTCAACAATATATTTAGCAACTTTTTATTGTAACAAAGCGTTTTGATTTCGTTTTTTTCTACAAAACGCGACTAATTCTGGCGAAATGTATGCAAGCAAATTTTGAAACAGCTGGTTTGTGACGCAAAATTTTTTTGTGAAGTAAAATGAAGTATTGCGTTATTTTTAAAAGATCACAATTTCATTCTACCTAACTATTTAAGCCAAAAAATAAAACTTTTTTCCAAGAATTTCCCTGTTTAATAGGGTGTAACAACATTTTCAGCATTTTTCAATTATATACAAAAACTTGTTTTCTACGCAAGATGACTTATCTTTGGGCACTCAAACTTTTATCTTTGTCAAAATAACCCATTTACGATTTTGAAGTGTGTTTTTACAGACAATAGATGAGTTACAAAATTCTGAAATTACAGACCATCTGACACACGAACGGAAAATTTTCGCAAAAGTTAATTTTTACACGTTTCATACGTTTGGCAACTTATCTTATTTTAACACTTATAAATATTTTGCGGCTTGGCAATACTAATGGTAAAATAAATGGAATCTGACACCTTCATTTAAAAGTGTTTTGCATAAAAGTACTAGACGTTGTGGATCTATGTATAGTGAATTGAATTTTTTGTCCCAGATTTTAATTAATGACGACTTACGAACTTTATTCAAGTTTTAGTGACAAAATGATACATTACCTTCTTCTTTGATTGATGAAAAATTCCGTTACGTTTTTCCTAAATCCAACAACATCGCCTAGAACGTGCTATATATAAGGAGATTAAGGCAACCCTGAGCATTAATTCCGACAATTTATTTGTATATTCAATATTGCGTGAACATTTGCGTGCCAAGGAGATTTTTTTGCACAGAGTATAAAAAGTTTTGTAGAACTTTTTCAAAATAAAATAAGTCTTTCATCGTCCAAAAATGCGAAAATAACAAATCATAAAATTATACAGAATTATTGTGTTTCTTTTGTATTTAATACCCTATCACACACTAAATAATTTTTGTTTGTAGCGATTAATTTGTCTTCATCAATATTGAATCATAACCTAAGGGGCCATACCCAATAGTAAAAATCGGGTCAAGTAATTTGGGTATGGCCCCTAATCTGTAGCCGTTGATTGCCTTTAAAAAAATATATCAAAAAAAAAAAAAAAAGTACTTAATACAGAATATATTATAATATAATAACATTTTCTGTATAATAATAATTATAATATATTATATATTATTATTATATTATAAATTATTTTGTTTAAAAAAAAAAAAACAAATTTTTCTTATATTGCTTTACATTTTAAAAACGTATAAAGTTTAATTTTTAAAAACTCTATGCTACTCTATGCGCTAGGTGTTTATTTACAAACTGATAAGCCTCAAATAATTTATTGTAGCGCCAGAAATGCTATTATATTGATAACAACAAAAACAGATGAAAATAATGATTATGGTAATGACGTTGTTGTTGATCATAATGCCGTTGCGCCAACTCGCTCTGGCAATGATTGTTGGAACGAGAACGCCTATAAAAGTCATAACGGGTTGTCGCCATTTTATTTGTTGTTGCTGCTTTATGTACTTACATACATATATGTGTATGTATGTATATGTGTTCTATGTAGTTGTTGCCACGTTTAGGCAAAAATTTACAAAAACGAATATCACAAGCAAATAAGAACAAATGCGAGCGAGGCAAAGCAAAAAAAAAAAAAAAGAGAGAAAAATAAAAAAGCAGCAAGCAAAAGGTAAGAATAAAAACAAATTAAGGCTAAACGAAAAACGAGTTAAATTTACACCAAACACATACACACACGCATACTCATACATACATACATATATGTATGTAAACACACTCACACACGCACGTTTAGAGATGCGCACATGCAATAACTCAAGCGACCGACAGACCAGTCGAACAGCCGCCGCAGGCTCAGTTGCCAGCCACCCACTCACACACATTTATGCGTACATATGTACATATGTATGTATATATTTACATACAAAACATACATACAAATGTATATACATATATTTATATATACATTTATGTATGTATATATACTATGTATGTATATCGTTAGTCTCCGATGAAGACATCAATCAGCCAAATAGCTTTTGTTGCGCTTATACACACACACACACTAGCACGCATAAGTCTGTGTACAGTGTTGAAGAACTATATCTTTAACAGCAGCAAAGTACATAATCTTTATTCAGAGAACTTTGTTTTTGTAAAATGATTTATTTGCGCTAGTTTAAAAAACAAAAACAAGTCTGCGTACGCAATATTTCAAGTAAATTAAAAGGTGTAATTATAATTACAATGAAAGCTGTAATTTTAATTATGCAGTGTTTGGAATGCATTTGCACATTTACTGTGCACTGTAACTTTTTTCATACATTTTGTATAGTACTGCAAAAAGCTTAAAATAAGTCTTTACAAAACAAAATATTCAAAGTAATGCTAAGCCCGCCAAATATTTTTTTAGCCTAAAAATCTATTTTAAAATTTAGTGTGTAGCGATTTATGTATGCTGTCAATATTGGACTATAACCGTATGTATTTATCGGTTAATTGCCAATAAATATATAAAATAAAAAAATAAAGAATAATTCTTAAAAAAAAATAAAAATATATAAATTTTTCAATTTTTTTCGCTGGGTTCTTTTATAGTAGTCGTAAAGCTAAAATCTGCAAATGTAAGCTGCAAAATACAAAAAATAATTATCAAAGAAAAAAGATTTATTTATTTATTCTTAGAATTTACTTAAAAATGTTAAAAATGTCTAAACTACGTTTACAATTTAATTAAAACATAGCTTGCAAGTTGAATGACTAATCACGGTCTCTATGTTTTTTTTTTTGCACTGTATGCAGACTTATGCGTGCGAGTGTTATTAACGTTGTTGTAGCAGGGAGGCGGAGAAGAAGACGATGGCCAATGTTCATTAATGTCTGACCACCCTTCTCGCTCGCACAACAGCTGGCCTTGCGCAACGCGCTCGCTTACTCACGCGCCGTCGCCTGCTCTTTTAATCTCCAGTGTCAAACTGTTGTTGTTGTTGCTGCTGCTGCTGTTGTTGTTGTTGTTGCGACCGCAGCAAGCGAACAGGCCAGGCAGGCCCCGTTTCAAGCAGGCACACAACAAGTTTTTTTCATCAGAAGTAGCAGCAGCCGCTGCCGTCGTCGCCGCCGCCGCCGCAGCAGCGCCAGCGCAATAACAGTGCATATACATAGTACATATATGTATGTATATTATATACATACATATGTACATACATACATACAAATGTATGTATCTAGTTATGTACAGTGGCCCAAAGCTTATTTTATGCAGCGCATACTACCAAATTCAAAGCTCTATGTAAGCCAGCTTGAGTTTTAAGAAAATTTAAGATCGTGGAATTAAATTTGATAACACTGCTCTCTATAATACTATCAGAAAGTTTTTACAGTAAATATATGTATGTACATTCATACATACATAGGTCGCAAATACATACACAGTTAGACTCACCCTTATGTGAAGGAAACATTGCCTTAAGAATCATACCAAAAACCCTTAATATGTAAGGAATAAGAGAGAAATGATTCAAGTATAGTATCTACTGAATCTAGGGGCATATCCATCAAGAAAAATAGAATTAAATTGATTTTATAATATCATACTAATAATAATAACTTTTAAGTAAAATAGAATTTTTTTTAATTCCATCTGATTTAGAAGTTTATATAGTGTTGCAATTGTTACAAATGCACTGAGAAATATGTATAAGCTGTGAGCCACTGTGCATTCCATACACATACATACATATACATATGTATATGTATTATACACATATACTTATATATAGATATACTTATATTATGGCTTGATATACATATATGTACATACATATGTATGTACATACATATATATATTCATACATGCTTATTTATTTGAAATAGCTGAAAAACTGTAACTGTAAAACAAAAACACTAACATAAGACGCCAAATTTTTTGTTAGCTATACAACAAATGAAATATGAGAAAATTCATTAAAAAAATTTGTATGTATACGCACACTCATGCACACATACAAACATACAAACGTATTTATGTATGTTTGTATGTACGCGTGTTTGTATGTTTGAATAAGAAGAAGAAGAAGAAATCAACAGAAATTTACACGACTTTTCTGCTTATCTTTTGTGCATATTTCCTCAGTCGCTAGCACGCTCTTACTCTTTCTGTGCTTACCGCTGCCCGCTTTCCCAGCCGTTCGTTCGTTCAACCTCTCTCTAGCTACTTTTCGCACGTTACGCTCGTTGCTTCTTGTTGTTGTTGTTGCCTTCTTTTTTTTTTTTTTTTTGTTAATTCATTATTGAGGCCAATTGAATTTGTGTGTTGCTGTTGCTGCCGACGCGCTCTTCTCAGTAACGAACGGGGCTACAGCTGTCGGGTGTTGGCAGAAGGGAAACCAAGGGGGCATCGTCATCGTCGTTGTGTGTATGTGTGTGCGTCGGTGTCGATGTATCTATGTGTGTGTGTGTGCTTGAATGACTGACGCGTCGTCGTCGTCGTCGTTGCCTCGCTTTGCCTTTGCGCTGCTTCTGTGGCTGACAAGGGCCTCGCAAGAGACTATGCAACACGCTTAAATATGCGCAACGGCGCAGCCGACAGCAAACGAGCGCGCGCGACGAACAAAAACAAAAAAAGAAGAAGAGAAAGAGAAGCAAAAAAAAAAGAAACACCAAATACACACACACATTTACTCACTCTCTCACATATAGCCCAAAATGATGGCGTGTTGGTGTTGCGTGGCAGCAGCAATGCGTGTGTGTGTGTGTGTATGAATGGGCCAATCTCTGTTGTATGTGTGTGCAAGTAATTTGGAAGAAGAAGAAGAAGACCATGCCATTGCCTGCCATGCCCATATGCCCGGCAGACCGAACGACCGGACGACCATTCGTGCGGATATTCCGAAGTTTGATGACGACTATGGTAGTACACTGGGCGGGCTGCCGCTGCTGACGTCGGCAGCGTCGTTGCGCCCCCCTTCTAAACAGCAAATGCCAAACAACCCAACAACGAACGAACCCACTGAACTGAACTGACTAACCAAACCCTAACCCGAACCAACATCAGCTACCAATATCACCCACTCTCCCCGTACTAAACATTTTGCGCGCTGTTCGGTTTTACTTTATGATTTCTTATTTTTTTTTTTTTTCGCGTTTTTTTTTCTACTTTTTTTTTTATCGTCATTGCCGTCATCGTTGTTCTTGTTGCTATTGTTTTTGTTCTTGTTTGCTTGGGTCAGAAGTTCGTACAATGCTTAAGTAACTAACGACTCTAAAGACTTTGGCATACACTGCAAATGTATCAAATTATTTATTGCCTTCAAAGTTTTTTAATAAACTCTTTCTTCTGCATGTAAAGTTCAGATGGACTCTTTTAGGGTTTTGTCACTTTGTACTTGTTGGCATTTTAAAACTGTCCGATATTTCTCGAAACTACTTAACTATTTGTTATTTTAATTTGCGTAGATGAAGATACATATGTAGATTAAGCCAGAGCAAATGAGGCTTTCAGGCATACATACATGGCTAGCAAAGTTGCTAGGACAGTAGCAAACAGTTTGCAGAAACAAGGAATGCAAAATAAACGGTAAAAAAAGTAACGGGGTCGCCCACAAGCAAATTCTAAAGGGTTGTAAAAACACTTTCTTGACACGCTTGAAAATGTGTTATTTTAGTTTTTAGTCTTTTTTTGTTAGTTAGGTACATTGAATGCTAAATTTTTTGTTATTATATTGTTTAAAATTAATTAATTAACCATACTGAATACTTTGTCTTATGAAAAAATGATAAAAAAATATATATTTTTGCGAAAAAAAAGTGATGTTTTTTCCCCGTGTAAAAACACTTATTTGACAAACTGTATATGCTGGAAACTTTCGAATTTGCGATCCTGAAGTAACCAACAATAATATTAGTAGACTTCAATTACACATAATAATTGTCTTAATTGACTCACTCTGTTTACTCTATTTTCTTTTATATTTTTTTTTTTTATATAATTAAGGACCGGTACAAGCTTTGTTCTGCACCTGAAATGCCAACCTTGGAATAAACCTTTTAAATATTTATTAGAAATTAAACCACTGCTAATCTGCAAAATTAAATATTTATTGTTAACCGAACAGTAGCGTGTTGCCTACACAGCGCAAAATATTCAAGCACAAACTTTTAGCTCAAAATAAACGCATGCCTGAGAAAAGTGCGAAAGTAGAAACTTCAAAGAAGTAGTAGTTTTTAAGAATTTTGACGAAAATTAGCGTCACGTAGTTTATGGATGATCCCTAGGCTCAAATTTTTAAAAGCAAACTTGACTTTTTATTAAAGGCCCATACGCAGTTCGAAATATTTCGCACGGAATGACAAAACTTCATATAAAAAAAAAAAACCAAATGGGATTCCGTGCGAAAATTTTCGAACTGCGTATGGGACTTAAATCTTTAAAAATCTTCCAAATCTGCTCTCCATCTACCTTAGTTTAGTTTAATTTTCTACTATAATCATACAGTTTAAAAATAAGTATATACATAAATACATACATATGTATGTACAAACATATGTACTTACATATCTAGTATCAACGTAAAATTATAGTCTTGCTTTTTATCTATGGATTATACTCATTTCTGACTAGCATTATTCCTCTCTGTGTACATACATATGTAAGTATGTAAGTACAATAGTTGCTGCCAATTACCTAATCAGATTCACATTTGAAATTTACAGCTAAAACAAATTACAGTGAAGGGTACAAGGTAGATTGGGTTTTAATTTCATGCGATGGACTCTGCCAAGGGGTGGTAGGGCAAGGTGTACTTACTATATGTTTGGTTGAGGTACGCAAAACGAGCGAGGCCCCGGCTGATGCGACGATACAAAAGTGCGAGAAAAACAGAGAGAACGAGAATGAGTAAGTGCAAGAGAGCGCGCAACGACGATATGCATGCAAGAACGAACGAATGAAAGTGCATAGCGAGCTGGCAAAGAGTGTGTGTTTGTATTAGTGCCCATGCATTTACAGTCAGAGCAGTAATTATTGGAACATTTGAAATTTTTCAGCTGAACACTGCTTTTACCAAGAGGTGTCAAAACCTTTTTCAAATTTATAGTAGCATATAGAATACAAAAAGTAAAAAAAAAATTGTGTTTATGAAAAACATTCAATTTTGGGCTTTTAGGCCCACGATCGCAACTCAGCCTAGAAAACAAAGTTCGCCTATACAAGGCAGTCCTTAAGCCAGTCTGGAAGCAGCTATGGGGGACGTACGGCGAGCACCTCAAACATTGAAATCTTGCAAAGATATCAATCTATAACACTAAAAAACATTGCAGGCGCTCCTTGGTATGCAAGCAACCAAGAAATACATAAAGACTTGAATGTTCCTTATGTCAAAGCTGAAATAAGCAAAACATCACGAAGATATTTAGAGAGACTTTCTAACCATGAAAACTCACTGGCAATCAACATACTAGACAATAGTATAGATAGGCCTCCCATGGAGCCTTGGGAAAACGGGAATTCTCGTTTTTTCGAGACAATTCCCGGGCTCCCGTTTTTTCGTGTTTATTGCCGTTTTTTACATTGCACGAGTTTTTATCTCAATTACTTATTAAAAAAATTCTGAAATCATCGCATACTTCGGAAAAACTAACCGATTTAAAAAAATTCATTTAACGCAATTGGAATGAAAAGAAATTGTTCAATATTTCGCTCTTATTTGTTTCAAAAAACTATATTTCTTTATGAATTGATTTTCGAATGTCAATCTATTGTGTTTTGCCATCTCTCAACATTACGCACAGCTATGAAATTGAAACCAAAAAAAAATTTTTGCATTGATTGATTTTATATCACAAGAGTAGTTATTTTGTGATAATTTTTTTCGTTATTTACTTTGAATAAATAAAATACATACTTATGTTATTAAAATTTCATTACTTAAAAATTCCCGTGTTTTGCCCTCTTTTGAATTTGGAAATTTCCGCTTTTCCCCCCTTTTGTGACTTGAAATTCACGTTTTTTTTTTAAAAAACGATGGGAGGCCTAAGTATGGATGTTAGACGTCTGAAAAGATTTCATATTCTGGACCTTCACGATCGATACACCGAAATCGAATTAGCTGTCTCATGGACAGCTAACAGAAATGGAGCTACAACCGAAAAGACTGACGCCAAAAATAAAAATTATATTTATACGCTTTAGCTAACCCCTGCGATGGTGAGGTACATTTTAATTCCTCACTGTTTTTATTATTCGGAATTGTTTAACAATAATTCATTATATATATACCTTTTTTTGAGCTTTAGACCTAGTCACTTCTATTGCAATTTTAATATACTATGTTATAAGCTTTTCTTAAAAAAAGTTTATTATTAGGAAAAATTTGTGTATTTGATTTTTAATTTTTGATAGAGACTTCTTTGGCTTTAAAAACAACGTCCCAACGATTTCAAAAACTTTGTATCAATTTTTTGGTTTCTTTGGCGTCAATACTCTGCCATTCAATACCAATAGAACTTAAATGCGCAAGCTGCTGTAAAGTTCTTGGTTGCTAGCTTTTGAGGTGTGCGCATAATTTTTAGTCTGACTGTATATATTTGCTACAAATACAACCGAATGCTTGTGTTTGTGTGTTTGCGAACTTACTAAGCACGTGTTGTTGTTGCTGTTGTAATAGGCCAAACTATTTGCATAGATTACAATGAAAGCAACAAAGAAGATAAGCAAAGATGCGCTACGTTGATAATGCCGCAGCAATAGAGTGAGAAAGAGAGAGAGCGCAGAGAGTATAGAAGCGTAAAAGTAAGAGCAGAGAAACAACGGCAAGCGGCTTAGTTAGCGGTTCATTACATTCACACGCGTGTGTGTGTGTGTGTGTTGCGCATACATAGATACAGGATGAAAGCAATGCACGCTTAAGCAACGGAATTAAAAAAAAAGATTTTGAAATAATTTTCGAATTAAAAATTAATTAAAAAATAACATAATTAAATCTGTCTTAAAAGCTTAAAAGCAAACAAAGCTGCGCTGTTGCTTCTAAAAGTGCAGTATTGGTAAATGCTGTCGACTTTAGTGCCAAAAGCGCACAAAAAGTATATAAAGAAAAATATTATGTAAATTTTTTGATCACGTTTGGCAACAATTTAGATATGACCGTATATACATAAAAATAAATTTAGATTTTATGACAACTTTCTAAATTACTTTTTCATCTTTCCATTTCAGTTCTCTTTCTTTGTTACTCTATCATTCTAATATTTATTTCATTATCGTATAGCTTAAAACTTTCCATACACTGTATAACAGTGGCGTATAGATAGGGGGCAACTAGGGAAGCAATTCAGCCCAACTTAACTGTTAAGATTTATCAACATTTTCTTGCCAGCGAAAGACATTCTTTTATTTGTAAAGAAAAAGAAAAATGATCTTTGCCAACTGGCATTCAGTAAGACCAAGAACGTTAACAGTGGTATATTACCATATATTTATATAGCACATGCAGCATTACGAAAAAATTGATTTTAGCCCATTTTTGTGAAAAGTTGGCTTTGACCTTGTCAAAAATTTAGGGGTTACGCGTTTGAGCTGTTAAATTTTGTTTTAATATACTATGTAGCTTATCATATGCTCGGTAGATTTATGAAATTTCACTAATGTTTGGAGAGTACTAAATTTGGTATTTAATACAAATTCATATACCACCAATGCATAAAGCTATGTACATCACTATTGTACATACTTATGCACATATGTAGGTACATGCTAAGTACCAAAGACAGCTGTCGTTTTTTTGAATCTGTTTTTATATCGCCGTATTGTTTCTTCGAATCAATTAATTGAATCACTGTGGAAAACTCCCCAAATCGGTTATATTTATATTATACATATGTATACATATATACATATGTTTGTGTGTACATATTAATCTACAAGTATTTAAAATATAGGGTTTTCCAACAAGAGGTGTTATTTTGAATCACCTGGTATTTCGGTAGCTGTCACTTTTGAAGCTTTTCTTCTTTGACCTTTGACAAGTAGAAACTACGCCATTACTAAAAATGGAACGATACACGCTTCAACAACGCAATGAAATTATTAAAATTCACTACGAAAATGGTGAAAATCTTGCACTCACAGTTCAAAAAACTAAAGCATTTTTGAAGCACCTTGTCGGACCGCAATACAGAAATTGGTGGAAAAAATGAGCTGTTGGGACAAGTTAGTGATATGAAGAATAAAACCCGAGCACGTCGCTCAAGAACAACTGAGAATATTGCTGCTGTAGCCCAAAGTGTTGAAGAAAACCCAGGTTTGTCCATTCCTCGTCGTTCTTTGGAATTGGGCATTCCACAAACGTCATAACACCGTATTTTGCATAAAGACTTGGGTCTTAAGGCTTATGAAGTTCAGTTAACACAAGAACTCAAGCCGGCCGATCATCAACAACGTCGTGTCTTTGCTGATCGGGACCTTGAAATGCATGAAAATGATCCCGAATTCCATCGAATAATCATCTTGACTGATGAGGCCCATTTTCACCTCGGTGGCTACGTCAAAAAGCAAGATTGTCGCATCTGGGGTTCGGAAAACCCAAGAGTTATTGTTGAGAAGCCTCTCCATCCTCAACGTGTGACAGCACCTTGCACCATACTTTTTCGAAAAAGAGATTGGATCAACAGTTACGGTGAATGGATTGCGCTATCGAGAGGTGACTAATGATTTTTTATGGTCAGAGCTGGATCAATACCAATTGATCTGCACAACGTTTACTTTCAACAAGTCGGCGCTACGTGCCACACAAGCAACGACACCATTGCTCTTTTACGGAAAAAGTTTCTGGACCGTGTTATCTCTCGAAGAGGTGATCACAATTGGCCACCGAGATCTTGTGATTTAACACCTTGCGACTTCTTCCTTTGGGGCCACGTGAAAGATAAGGTCTACGCCAACAGCCCAGCGTCGATTCAAGCCCTCAAAGATAGAATTCGTGAGGCTATCGAGGACATAGGGCAGCCACTTTGCGATTTGGTTATGGAAAATTTCATGAAAAGGATATGGTCCTGTAAGCGTGGTCGTGGTGGCCATTTGGCTGATGTTGTTTTTCATTATTAACGGCATACCTTCCTCTATATTATGAAATATCATTTATCTCAAAAAATGGCATTTTTCTTTGAATACCAAAATAACACCTCTTATTGGAGAACCCTTTACTACGTTGCTTTTACAATATTAGTTTAAGAATTGCAAGGTTACATAATGATTCAAATTTTGTATGAAAATCAAGTTATTATGCGTTATTTCAAAAGAAAACGTGTATAAGCCCACAGCCTTTGTATTGAAACTAGGGGGCTCTGCCCCCTGCGTGTTTCGCTTGCCAACCCCCGTACGATCTTCTTTATTCAATTCAGATTATTATATACCCTCTGCAACTCTCTATTTCCATGATGTTTATCAGCCCGACTTTAAAATACCCTGAAACCATGCAGGTTGCTGCTCGGATTCACAATTGGAATAAAAATGTTTACAATGGCTCCTTTGATACTGTCCTGCTTTATATCCCAATGACTTAATTATCATAAACGGTAGCCGAGGGGACATTAATCTACCCTCTAATGATGTTAAGCTTTTTAACCATTGTGGTAAATCTGTTAAGTCTGAGCCATGCTAAATGGAATTTTTCGGTTTCCTACCTGCCTTAATTGTACGGCTGCAAGTTCTACAAAATGTTAATATGCCGTTAATAAAAGGAAACAGATCTGCCAGATGAAGCATATCTGAACTAAACACATAAGTTTCTATATAATCCCTGCTTATTCCTTCTATTTGATGAGCGAACATCAAGTCTTTACAGCAAAAGTAAACACTATCGGGTCGCTGTTTAATTATTTCGTAATCGTTCTCAAAGAGCGAATTTGTATTGTGCTGTGTTACGTGTCTATTATTTGTTTCTTAACATCTTCCTACCTGTCTGTTTTGCTATCGAAGCAATGTTTCAGGATCTTGCTCTGTAATGGTGAAATCTAAATATTCTCTGAGCAGTCCTCTTTGCATAGCATTCCTTACTTGCCCGTCTCGCCTAATATCTTCAATCTATCTGCTCTGTGATCTACGCAATATATTACGCTCCTGTTTTGCAGTCCTTAACTCCAACTTTTCCCTGAGCTGTTTTCTAAGCATAGTATTTCTTCTCTAGAATCTTAGACTCTATGTCTTCTCTGTGCTGCTTTCTAAGTATAGTGTTGAAAACTTGCTCTAGTCGCCGAATTCCGGCATCCCGCCACGAAGCAATGAATGCAAGGGTCGGGTGGCGGAGTCATTAAAGTCCATTTCACTTTGCTATAACTTCAATGCACCACAATGTCCTTAGGCCAATGCCGACGAAAGGTTGCGAGTTGTAATCAAACGTGTGAAGTATTTCTTATAGGATGTCGAAATTGCCTCGAGACATTTTATGGTTGCGGATTTGTTGAGAAGGTTAGGTTAGGTTAAGTAGGCAGCTCAGTTAACTGAGAACACCCAGAGACCATGAGGTCCATTGTGTTGCCTAATTTGAGAGAAGGAAGAAAGGAGTTGGAGAATGGTGGGGAAAGCAAGGGAAGAGGATCAGCACTGTAGGACATCCCTAATCATCTAAGACTCTTCTATTATAAAACCATTTTGAGGATTCGACAAACGCAGCCAGATCCGCAATGGGCACATAAGCCAAACTACCCAGATCCTCAAAGAACGGTTTGCCCAGAAACTGGCGTCTTCTTAGAAGCGCCGGGCAGTCGCACAGCAGGTGTTGGATGCATTCTGTCTCCTCCTCGTCTCCGCAGCTTCGGCAGAAGTCTTGATGGGGAACATGCAGCCTCTCAGCCATGTGGCCAATGGTGCAGTGCCCCGTTACAACTCCTACCACCATCCTAGTCCTGTTTTTTTGAAAACGTTTGTTGAGAAAGATTCGATCTTCTTCGTGGTGGCAATACTCGCTCAATAATATTTTTAATAATAACAGTCGCACTTAACAGACAAATCGACGGTGCTATTCGTGGCGAAGCCTAATCGCAACAAATCATACAGGCATGTTCTAGATTTCGATTCCGGCAAAAACTGTCGGAATCGAAATAAAAGGTGTTCCCGATTTCGATTCCTACAAGAGTCAACTCGTTTTGAAAAGTTTGGCTCTCAGCATTTGATTTAAAAAAAAAAACAAGAAGATCAACAATCTTTTCACACAGCTGTTCTATACAAATGGTTATCGATAACACTCGAAATGAAAACGATTCGAAATCGATTCGAACACAGTCGAAATCTAGAACACCATTTGTCGCAATGCACTCGTTATGACTTTTCAAAACAAGTCGAAATCTAGAACAGGCCTGATAAATCATTAAAATCTGTCCAACCGATCTTGATTCAAAAATGGTGTATCTAACACAACTTTGTTTACCCTGTACCAAAGAAATTATAAGTTCGTGCAAATGTATGTAACGCTCAGAATGAGGCGTGGTAGACCCCCTAAACTATACATATTCTTGATCACTATCAACAGCCGAGTCGACAAAGCCATGTCTGTCTGTCTGTCTGTCCGTCTGTCCGTATGAGTTAAAGAATCTCAGAGACTATAAGAGCTATGGAGCTGAAATTTTACCAAAAGATGCGCATAATAGTGATTTGTGTCGATATCTGACCCCCAGCCTCCATAAGAGAATTTAGCGGTTTACTTCTTTTTATGTGAACTTTTTCCGATATTTTATGCGTTACTCTGTTAACCAGTGCGGAGACGAATCCAACAAACCATAGATCATCAAAATCGGCCAAGCCGTTCTTGAGTTACAAATGATGTAACTAACATAAATCTTAACTCTCTTTTATATACATAATATATATATATAGATGTACATTTCACTAATCTTAGAAGACATCGATTTCTTTATATTCATTCCATTTAATTTTGACTTACCATATACATATGTATTTAAATCCAAAAATATGTTAATTTTTCTTTACTAAAAAAAATTTCCGTTGGGCGCTCTAGAACTTAAGACATTATTTGTTTGAGCTTAAAATTAAATATGGTGGAAAAGTGGAGGTTCTTTGTTAAACTTAGTACATTTATTATTTTTTTTAGTAAAGCGACTGTATGTTTTTTATCTCTTTGGGATACCCGTCTAAAATGTTTAGTTCAAATCTTGATCTATTTTGGCTTAGTAAGCTATTCAATTTTTTGAACTTAGCGCTGCTTCTCCTGTTCTTGTTATAAGTGCAAGGATTTCTTCTTGGTTCAATGTTATGCTTCGTTTTTCTAAAACGCTCCGTTTGTTACAAATCCATAGTTTATTATGTTGGATCCAATATATTATTGCTAATGTAAGGTAATTATTCTCAATGCAATTTATGGCAGAGTATTTAAAAACACAAGGAATATTAGTTTCGAGTAACATCTAGAGCGGAATCCCCTATTATTATCGATTTCAAACAGATCGCTCAAAAGTACAACAACTGTATACATTATAGATGAATACAAACAAACATATGTACATGTGCATGTATGTATGTACAAACAGCAACATCGTAAGCGTGAGTATGTGTGTGTGTGTGTGACTTTTGGCATAGCCAAGTGTTAACGAAACGGGGCCTCGCTCTGCTAGCCTCGACGTCGCAAGCTGTGCGTGCTCTGCTGCTGAGAGAGTGCTGCCGTTTACTCAAACTACAACGAACCCGTATACATAGGCACATACAAATATGTAAGTATGTACATATATATGTACATACATATGTTTATGCATGCAACTTTGTCTACATACATACATATATGCGTGTATGTATGTATGTATGTACATATTGATGCGTGCTTCTAAGCTGCGGGGAAAGCACCATGAGTTTGCTCAGTATGTACAAGTATATATACATATGTATAGTGTGTATATGAGGGAAAGGCCCACACAGCTGACTAATAAGCAGAGCGTTCAGAAATTAAGTCCCACACACACTAATACATGCACAACCTTGGCTAAATTTAAACCCAGCGACTACGAAAAAAGAAAAGCTAAGCTTACAAACACATAGAGCACCATAAATAGAGAGCCAGAGAAAATGAGAGAACGGACCTTAAGCGGCGGGCGAGTGGGTGTCTCTGGCGTATGTATGTATATGTATGTATGAATGTGCGTGTGTTTTTGGGCTTTAAAGTTAATTACGACATTCGTCGTTGTAAGTGAGTCCATATTTTGGGAATGTTATGCAGAAGAAGAAGACGAAGAAGAAACAGCAGCAGCAACAACAAAAAAAAAAGAGCATTACAAAGCGCAACACACACACACATAGACTCAACATATACAAGTACATAGTACAGTGGCTTACAGCTTATTTTATGCAAAGCGAACTTTTCATTTCGAAACCCTGCAGGGGTCAGCAGCCTTGGATCCGCGATAATTTCAAGTGACCCACTTTAGTTCCGAAACTGAAGAATAATTCATAAAAATACAGACTATGTTATAATATGAAAACATATTGTATGTATCTGAATCAAACATCTTCTAATAATCATATTTTGGTTAATTTTTACACAAATTTTGCCGAGGCCTATCCCATAGCGACCGAGAAAGATATTTCCGTGGGCTCAAATTTAAATCACAGTCTTATTTCTGACTGATAATAGGTAGACACTACAGTGTTTCATAGAACATTTAAAAAAACTTAATTATCTACATAACTATCTACTCCAGTTTATGCCTTGACGAAGCTGCGTTTTATTACCGCCAAAAACTTTTTGATTTGTCAAATTATCGAGGATCTGCATTTTAAACAAAATTTTGTCTCTGATGATCATTTTGAAATTTTGTGCGATAGTTAACAAAGTGAACGGAATTTTTTCAAAACTATGATTAATCTGTGGCAATTATTGTATGAAAGTTTATTATTTCTTATGAATGATTTTGCTAAAAATGAGGTGGTTTAAGGGATCATCCATAAACTATGTGACGCTCCAGGGGGTGGGGTGTAGGGAACTGGCAAGGCGTCACGTTCATATGGAAAATCTTCAAAAATATGACTGTGTCACGATGGAGAGGGGGTTTTGACGAAAATTAGCGTCACGTAGTTTATGGATGATCCCTAAATAAAAAGGCTAGAATACTTGCATTCAGTTTTAAAACTATTTTTATTTATTATATCATTGAATTATTTAAATTCTTCAAAGTAGCTCTGCTGATTTTATACAAAGTTGCCTTAACAGCATGGAGAGCAAAATAGTTAAGGATGCCCCTATATTAATTTGGGTCACATTATAACAATCTTCATACCTAAATATTGAGTCTTTATGATCAATATTATCAAGAAAAAACTGCAAAAATTGTAATTAACAGCAAGTGGAGTTTTGTTAGTATTTATACTAAGAATATGGGTTTCAAAATTGATGCATTCTTGCGTATGTCTTTCGAAAATTTCTATCGAATGGATAACATTAATATTTTAGCTTGGAACGGCAAAACAATATCCTTACATGCGTACTAATAGCGTACATGTTTTGGTAATTTGTGGTCTTGCTAGCTTTTATGGTCTTGCTGGACAGAAAGTGGCCAACGCCACATTTTGTTTTCCAATACCAACTGGTTCGAAAGCTACAGCGTATAGAAATTTAAGAACATGCTGCTTTAAAATAAGCTGTGTGCCACTGTACAAATACACACATACTCTATGTACGTAGACATGCCGCTTTGCATTGCGGGTAACAGCAGGCGGCATCGTGGCCATTGTCGTTGTCGTCAGAAGAGGCCCGACAACCGAAAAAAAAAGTAACAGACACACACGAAGCATGTTCGTGCACGTGCAAGCTTCATAGTCGTGTCGTTTCGGCCTGCTATGGAAGCCACTTCTGCTGTCAGCCGGCTGAAACGGGGCCTTTCTTGAGTACAGCGCGAAAAACGAAACTTCTTTCAGACACACACAGACACATGTAGATGCACACACTCAAACAGCAGACTAGCTGCGCTGCCAACAGCAGACTTTTGAACAAGGGTTTCCAAAAGGATGGTTGATGAGTGTGGTAACACTGCCAAAAATAGAGATGGCCCCGCACCTTGCGCTTGCTCACAGTTGGGGCCACTGACACAGACACGCACACACACACACAGTCTTTTGACCCACGCTTTAAGCAGCAACAACAACAACAAACACTGACAGCGGGGTACGATGTTGTTGTAGTAGCCATCGATGTCGTCTCCTTTGCAACTACAACCATAAACACACGCACACATGCTTGTACATAACTTAAGCTGTGCAAGCACCGTGGTACGTGCTCTCTCAATATTAGAAAAGAAATATTAAAAAATTATGGCAGCGTTTATTTTGATAGTGTTACAGACTAGCTAAATTGATTTGTTGATGTTCCATAAAGTCCAACAAATAACTTCAGAGCTTAGTACCACTTAACAATTTTTCAAGCTTTTAGATATTATTGTTCTAATTTTTAATTATGTATAGTCAAATACATATTGATGAAGTTTAAAGGCAAAAGGAGCTAAAATTTGTAATTTTTTGAGCGCTGGTCACGCAGTGGCTTATTTACACGCGTTGCTCACTACGTTATTTTTTGCAAATGGCGCCAGCCAGGCGTAGAAGCTGATCGCAGGCAACGCTGCCGAATTTACAACAACAAAGTTGCACGAGTTGAGCATAGCTTGTGGTCCAACGCATTCAACAGATTTTTTCATGCCAACGTCAAGACCAAACCAGCGAGCCGCTGGACATGATCATTTGCTTGACTATGTCACTTTGGTCATAGAGCACACACAGTTTGTCGTTGTAGTAGTCACCAACAAAGCGTAAAGAGAAGAAAATTTTGCAAAGCACATTCCTGCCCAAAGCTGAAGATGGGAACGGAGCTGGCAATTATTGAAACTGAGTGGATTTCGGTATCATGTACATATATGTATATGATAGTCCTTTCGCTATAGCGCCTTTTCTGCCAGCGGTCTAAGTTGCATCATGCAAATCAAACATGCTCCACTGTCAATTGGCAGTTGGCTAGTCGATAGAAGTGCACCAGGGGGTTGCAAGGTGTGCATTGGTGGTCGCGCAATAGCAATGCCAACAACAACAAAGGCAACATGAATCGACAACGGTCCTCCAATTCGGCAATGTTCGTAACATGTTCGTGGCAGCGACGTCGTCGGCGGCGTCATCGCAATAGCGGCGTCTGTTTTGCTAGCGTTCTCCTATCTATGTTAGTGTGTATCTATGTATGTATGTAAGTATATTTTATATATTTTGTTTTGCTTTTCACATCTAAGTATGTACATATGTAAGTATGTATGTCTTCAACACTTACATACAAAGCTGCTGTGCTGCTTGCGTTGAAGCTTATATATGTACCAAAGCCTGTATATACTATGTATCTAATTAAATTGATTTTTGTAATAACGATCGCATAGGATCACATACTCACTTATGTTTGCACATACCTTATATGCCAATGTGCATGCACACATAGCTATGTGTGTATATAGTATGTACATAAAACTGGTTTATTGGCAGTACCCCACCATCGTCGCGTCCACAACGTTGACTTCGTTGACGCCACCGCCTGCGTCTTCGTCTTTACACCACTACCATTGCGCTTTTCTATTCTGCTTTTAAAAACGCTGCCAGAGCGCAACAAGAGCGCAATTGCTTGCGAGAGCGGCTGTTACGTTAATGCAAGCGCTAAGTATGCGATAGCCAGATGAGCGTAGCGTAAGTGCGAGTGGCTGCGCTATACAGCGCTGTTAAATACAAATGTTAAGCATAACATATGTTAGCCGGTCGAACACACATTGTTGTTTGTTGTGTGGTTCACTCAATCATCAACTTTAACGGCGGGAGGACGTCGTCGCATCACGGAAAGAAGTAACGCGTATAAAAGTAGCGTTTTGAGCGTCGTCGCTGCCGCGTCGCGTCGACGATGTGTAACATATATATAATAAAATACAAAAGAGAAAATTTATTAAAATATTTATGCACATAAATAATATATACATAAATATGTATATGCGTTAAACAAAAGCAAAGTCGCCGTCAGCTATTTAAAACAAAAAAGTGATAACATACTAAATATTGTAAGTGTTAAAAAAAAAAAAATCAAAAGATGAAGTTTTGTTTTATTTTTTTTTTTTGCCGTGTGCTTTAGTTCGTTAAGTTTTTCATTAAATGAAATTTTGAAGAAATTTTTGCAAAGTAATAAGAAAACAAAAACCGCAAACAACAACAAAAGGTGCGCGCGAAAGAAATAGCAAGATAATTGTTAAAACAACAAAAACAACAACAACAACACAAACAAGCAGCACGTTGTACTAATACAGACGCTTGCCGTATACAAGTGAGTGCGAGTGAGCGCGCATCTATTGCAGGCCATCGTGCGGCCAGTGTTGCCCCATCTGTGTCAACAATCAAGAAAATAAAAAAAAAAACGCTCTGAGAGCACAAAAATGGCGGAGAGAGCAAGAAACATGAAACGCTGCGTGAATGTGAATATTTTTGACGATTCTTCTATTTATTGTTAAATATATATATATGTTTTTGTTGTTTTTTTTGTTTGAAGTGTTGCTATGTATGTCTAATTATGAAATTATTTACATTCTTCTTAGCAACGACAAAATGCATCAAATTTGATCAACAGAAGCAGTATATTGGTCGAAATAGCACAACTCAAACGAGAAGAGTTATTAAAAGTGAGAGAGGCAAAAAACAAAACCGACGCTAACAAAAAAGGCGCGTGTGCGTTTGTTGATGCTGCCAAAGCGCCGCAAAGCAAAACGACGTACAAAACAAAACAACAAAAAATGTCCAGCAACAGTGTAGCAAATGATGATGTGATGATCACCAGCGTTATCGATGCTAATGGCCAGTCACTGCCGCTGCATGGCAATAGCTTGGGCAGCCCTTTGGGGCCGCCTATTAAACAGGAGCGTGCCGATGATCCGGAGATTAATGAGCTTGCCGCCAAAATGAAAGAGCAACAGAAGCAACAAGCGGCACAGCAAGCTAGCCGGCAGGCGGCAATGCATCATGCCAATGGAGGCGGCGGTGGCGGTGGCATGCAGCCGCCACTAATCAATGGCAGTGGTCAGGTGAACATAATGAGCTATTTGTCGCGGCATCAGAAACTGCCCAATGGTACGGTGCAGGTTGTGCCGGCACTGGCGGCTGCCAATGGACGCTCCAATGGTGCTTTGGCCAACAACGATGAAAAGGGCGCACTGAACAACAGCAAGGCCAACTCCGGACCCTGTGATGAAGAGTCTATCAAGGGTCATTTTGGCTGGGCGCAGTTTGGTAAGGTTCCAATACCTTATATATTCAGACAGTCCGAAAAGTATTGCTCTGTGCGCATGATTGAGCTAAAGCTGCTGGGCAAGTACTTGAATTGCCTACATCCTGACATTTACTCCAGCTGCACCTGTGTACGCAGCTACTATATAACAGAAGCGGAGGCGCGTCTGTTTATCGAAATCAATCATAAGCACTGTGATGGTGAATTTGGGCGTGATATATTCACACAAAAGGATTTGGTGGTGCGCCTAAATGATGCTTCAAAATTCTATCAGTTCCTGGATATATGCTATCGTAAGCTGGTCTCTGGCAGCAAGACACCCTCAGAGAAATGCGGTTTTATACGCATTAATAAGGAGTCTGTGGTGCCGTATACTGTGCGTAACAATCAGCAGGTGGTGCCGCTCTTTTATTTCGAGGGCGAGACTGAGAATCTTAAGACCAAGGCCGAAATGCTCAATGGCTGGGATTTGGCTTATCTAAAGTTCTGCTGCAAAGTACAAGGCATACGTAACGAACTGTTCTCCAGTGAGAATGTTGCAGTGATATCACTTACCGACATCAAGAGCTACTTTCCAAATGGCACCGAGTTCGAAGACTACTGGCCCAGCAAGGTGGTTGACTCCAATCTGCTTATGGGCAATCGCACCAATGTAAACAATTCGGTTAACTGGACGCGTCAGCCCTCGGCGCCACCACCCAAAGTTGGCGTATCCAGTAGCAACAACGGCACTAGTGGACAAAAGACTCAGCAGCATTCCTCAGCTGTCAGCGCTGCAGCGCAACAGCAACTGATGAAGCATCGCGCCGCAGCGGTAGCCAATGCCAATGGTGCTGCAAGTGCGGCATTTTCATCACAGGCTGCTGCAGCTGCCGCAGCTGCATTTAATACACAACAAGCAGCCGCTGCAGCAGCTTCAGCCGCAATGCTTAACTCACAGGGCGGCAACAATCGCATGCTGGCCGCTCAGGCTACGGTTCAAGCTTTGGCCAGCAGCGGCTGGATGTCCGGACAAAACAATTTGCCGCAACTGCATGCTCAAATGTTGGTGAGTAAAAGAGAAACGAAAAAAGTAACCAAACAATTGATACTAACAGTCTTTATGCGTGTTCTGGAGCTTAAATATAACTTTGCTTGTTGTTACCATAGGTGATTGTCAGCGACTGTTGCTCAAAGTGGTGCTTGACACCAGTGGGGCAGATGCTGCTTGATTTAGTGTACAGTGTAGCGAACAGTTTCCAATTGCAAACTAATTCTTAATAACTTTCGTAAATATTTACCAATATTGCCTTGGTTCGTAACCTTAGTCGTAAATGATTTTCAAAATCTTCCAATGTTGGTATGTCAAGACGGCTAGAGGTTTGTATCGAGCAGAGGTAGTGACCAAAGCTCAACCCAAAGCATTTTCTACCTTCTAGCTGTACAGTTGAGTAGTTAGTGTTGCAAAAAACTTCAATTCTGCGAAGTTCTAAAAATATATGCTACAATTTTGTTCTCTGTGTTTTCGAGTTTCGCGCCAATCAATTTGGTATATACAGGGTGGCTGTTGAAAGCCGCTACCATACAAATTGAATAACTTTTTTTCTTTTTACCTAATCTGTTTCATTTTTGTTTTATTTTAAAGGGGTATACGCAGTTCGAAAAAAATCCCAAATGGGATATCCCAAATTCCGCTCGAAATTTTTCGAACTGCGTATAGGCCTTAAAGTTTGATTTTTAAATTTAATGAAAATTAATAAATGGGATACTGAGACAAGAATTTGGATTGCGCGGTGTTAGCACGCACTAGAGTCCGAAAAATTAGTACAAAGAGAATATAGGCGCACGTTTGGCGGCACTCATCCGATGAGGAGGCAAATTTCGATCTAAACGGCAATGTTAATAAACAAAATTGTCGACTATGGAGTGAGTCTAAACCACAGATACTCCATAAGACGGAATTGCACCCACTTCGCGTCACAGTGTCGGGCCTTACTTTTTCGAAGAGAAGAACGATACTTAAAGATGTTGAAGAGTTTTTTTTTATTCAGAACTACGCCGAAATAGAATCGCTTTAAAATCTGTGTGGTTTCAACAAGATGGTGCATATCCTCTCAACCCAGGCCTGTTATAACAGAATTGCATCAAAAATTAATTAATTAAAGTAAGTTGATTTCAAGAAACTCCATATTCCGTTGGTCCCCCAGGTCTCCAGACCTTACAGCGCCTGATTTTTTTCTTTGGGAATATTGAAAACAGGGAGTTTGCAAAGTAAAATCAACAAATTTGAATGATTTAAATCAAGCCATCCAAACGACAATTGAGGCAATTCCCGCTGCAACCCTTCAGGCAGTCATGAATAACATTATGCTAAGTTGTCGCACATGCGTCACTCAGCGTAAAGCCCATTCAAGTTTCATTATTTTAAAGATACATTAAAAAAAAAACTGAATAAAATTGAATTATCTTGCAAATCACACAAAAAGTTATTCGAGCAATATTCATCAGCCACCCTGTACCTGTACATACATATGTAATTAATTTACTCTTTTACCGCCTTGCTTAGTAAAGAGCATCTAAAGGTTCCTTAGATGCGCGCTTATTATTGTTTATTATTTCATGCTTTCTTCATACACGCGTTCGCACACGAGAGCGCCAATGCTGCCCAGCTTCTTCACATGGAATATGCATTTTTTGCCGCTCTTTTGCGTAAGGCCGACCGACACGCACATGCTTAAGCATGTGTGCGTTTATTTTTGCACGTGTTTTTGTGCCTCACTCAGAAGCGCCGCGCTCTCTCTTGCTATTTTTAGCAAGGCTGTCAACCCTCTCGCTTGCGTGTTGTTGTTGTCCCATTTGAGTATGGGGTGAGTGCGTATTAAAGTAGCGTGTGGGGAAAACGTCAGACATTCATTGAGGGTATTCGTGAGTTGTAGCAGGTGCTGCATTGTATTGTTATAAGCTTTTTGCTTTAGCTGTTGGTCTATAGAAAATCTTTGGAATTAAGTTAAACAAATTTAATTTTAGTTTACGATACTTTAATAATATTGTTCATGAAGTCGTCTCAGCGGAAAACTTGACATTTCAAAGAAAGTAAATAAAAGCACTTTAATAAAAATAAGATGTTAGATACGAAAAAATAGTAAATAACTGGTCTACTTAATAGGAGTATTTAAGTAAGCAAACAATAGCAGCAGTAACAGTGGGTATAGGCCAGTTATGTGGCAGCTTACAGCTTAGTAAGTAGATCTTTAGAGAAATTGTATGGGTCTTAGAGGTATTAAAATTTTAAATAGTATTTTATTTACATAAAAAAATGTGTATTTCTAATAAAGAATAAACATCGAAAGTTGGACAAATTATGAAGAATAATTATTTACTTAAAGATACCTTACGTAAAATTAAAATTAAATGAATATTATACTATGCACATCAATGCTCTTTGAAGTGGTTGATACCTCATGAATGCATACCCGTAATCATAATTTTGTATGGATACATTTTTTGTGAATGAATATGCCGGCAAAATATTTTCAATAAATATTTTTGTGTAGTCTGTGTCGGTCTCCACATACACTATTTTCGTCTAAAGTTTAAAGGCCTATACGCAGTTCGAAATATTTCGCGCGGAATGACAAAACTCCATATAAAAAAAAAAATCCCATTTGAGATGTCCCATTTGGGACAATTATTATATTTAAAAGGTCTCGACCGCAACCGTTCCTTGTTTCATTTTTATCGGTGTATAGTTGAAAGTACTAGTTTGTTGTTTCATAGTATACTTATACTTAAAGTAGAGCCATCAAATTTGGTATTCAGACTCGTATAAGTGTAATAAAATAATTATTTGAAGCAAACGTGTATCCAGGGTTTGGTCATAGGGGTGGTTTTTCACTGTGAAGTGTATATATATCAGAGCTCGCGTTCACCCCTATCCCTAAGCTAGGTTAGAAATTTATTTGTAACCTTGCTGTATATAATAATAATAATAAAATCAGAGCTCGCAAAAAACAGTCAACCCATTTTGCAAACTTCGAGTGGGAGATGGTCTTGACCCGAAAACCCGCCGTGCATACGCGACTGATTTAAAGGATTTTCTTCAAAAAACAGCTTAATCTCCCTACGTACAACGCTTTTAAGAAATACTTTATCTATGAATGATTCATAAAGAATGATTCATTTGTAAACATATTTCACTTATACACTGATGCTTATCGTGAACAAAGTCAATGATTTTTCTGAAAAAATTGATTTTTGATAAAGTTAAATTCTTGAGAAACCTTGCAAACGTACTTAAAAAAAATGTATTTTAAGATATGTATTCTAGTACTCCGATCTTTATAAAGTTTTGAGAAAATAATCTCAAGAGCATGTGCACTATCACAAGTGTATATAACCTCATAAGAATTGCAAATGTAATGGAACTAACACCCCTTGGCTTTTCAAATGTTCGAACTCGAAAGTTCGACTTAAGAACTGGGGAAAAATCTAAGATTGGAATTTCACTTGAGCTGCCTGCATGAACGTATGCTTAAAAATTTGGGTTAACTCGTTTAAATGCAAAAAATTTGATCATCAATAAAAGAAGAAAGATTAAAAAAAAAAAACACATTTTTAACATTTTCTTTGATAAAAAAATCTTAGATTTGAAAATTTAAAAACAATATTGACAATAATTATCAAACTTGCATAAACAAATGTTTGAGATGCAAATTTTGAATATTTAGAAATATGAGCGTATCCATTTTGGCGTGACGTTACGTTTTTACGAATAAATAATTACGAATTGGGCAAATTTTCTACTTTCTAGTATATTTGCAATATTGTTTGTTAATTTTGCAAGTTAATTTTGCAAAAATAAAACAAAAAATCCTTTCTCGTTCTCAGGCGAAACTTGACGTGACGTAACTGAAATTTGCATGTCATTTTAACTTTTTTTTTTAAATTATTTATTTGACTTCAATATTAAAAACTTAGAAATATATTTCACTTTTTAAAAAAATAACTAATATGAAAAATGTTTGAAAATTCATTTTTTCGACTTTGGTTGCTTCAATAATTTTTACTTAATCTGCAAATATCATATATGAGCATAAAGAGCACATCAATAGCTTTCGTTGTATTCGTCTCTTATTTCGATACAAGTTTTGTTCACGAGATATTGACAAATAACTGAAAAAAGTACCCAAAAACATGTTTTTCGAAAAAAAAAAATGAATGCAATTTTTATGTTTCTCGAACTAAAAAAACTATTCATTTTCATGGTTCACTTGATGACCTTAAAATGTGTTTTATTTATCGAAAAAAATTGATTGGGATATACTTTATAAAAAGATCATAAAAGAGCTCGTTACAGGGAAGTGTGACTGTATAGGGTTTTCCAATAAGAGGTGTTATTTTGGTATTCAAAGAAAAATGCCATTTTTTGAGATAAATGATCGGATGTTATTTCATAATAAACAGGAAGGTATGCCGTTAATGATGAAAAACAACATCAGCCAAATGGCCGCCACGACCACGCCTACAGGACCATATCCTTTTCATGAAATTTTTCATAACCAAATCGCAAAGTGGCTGCCCTATGTCCTCGATAGGTCCAATGACCCCGCCGGACCATAAACCGCACCAAACAGTCACACGGTGAGGATGGAGAGGCTTCTTAACAATAACTCTTGGGTTTTCCGAGCCCCAGATGCGACAGTTTTGCTTGTTAACGTAGCCACCGAGGTGGAAATGGGCCTCATCAGTCAAGATGATTTTTCGATGGACGATTTTCACCATTTTTGTAGTGAATTTTAATAATTTCAGTGCGTTGTTGAAGCGTGTATCCTTCCATTTTTAGTAATGGCGTAGTTTCTTCTTGTCAAATGTCAAAGAATAAAAGCTAAGCTACAAAAGTGACAGCTACCGAAATACCGGGTGATTCAAAATAACACCTCTTTTTGGAAAACCCTTTATATAAAGAAGTATAAATTTGTCTTTAAGGTGTATACGCAGAATGCAAAAAAATTTCGCATGGAATGACAAAACCATATTAAAAAAAAATCCCATTTGGGATACAATTCTGTTTTTACACTGTCTAGAAAAAACATATTTATCGAATGAATTAGATTAAGCACGATTAAAAGAAGCTACTTGATTGAAACTTTAAAGAAAAATAAATGTATTTATTAATCTAATATTTTAGAAACTTAGTTAGGATTTATTTTCATAGCAGCTTAAGGATTTTGTCTTTTTTTAAAAAAAACAAAACGAACAATTTTATTCGAATTCGTTTTTGCGTCCGAATTTTTTGCTGTCGTCATCTGCTCATATTTCTCTTGCTAATTGTTAGCAAAGCTTTACACCTTACGAAAGAAATTATCCACGACTATGATATTCCTATTACAGGGGGAATTTTTTTTTATGCATGCTATTTTTTGGGCTGATTCGGAAAAAAATAATTAAAAATATTTCTTAATAATTGTTTTATTTGAAATTGGCATAAATTGGGAATATAAAAAAATTTCACTTTAAAATGCGTACTATTTTCAACCTATTTTGCTGATTCGTTTTTATTTCTCTTGCAAAAAAATATTCGTTTTCTAACCACATAAAAAATTCGTTTTGGTGAAATTGTGAGCATTGAAAATGCCGAATGTCACAATTTGTATGTCCACTGTTGTAACATGTATTATATCTGCGTGTGTGTGTGTAGATTTCCAGCAGATTTTTTGCTTTATAAACAGTTTGGCAACGCCAGCAGCAGCCGCAGTTCAGAAACTAGGTCATAAATAGATACACACAAACACACACACACACACACACGCTCTGCTCTCCATAGTTTTTGTTGTTTTTTTTTTCTTTGCTTTACGCTTTGTTGGTTGTTTTTGTCGTCTTTGGCGCTCGTCTACGCGTGTGTGTGTGTATGTATGTGCGTCGCCGCCGCCAACAACAACAACAAAAGCAACCTGTTGCTTTTATGAGTTTTCTAAACCACTTTTCAATTACCTTGTGTGCTGCTGACACCTCTCTTATTTATGTCTCTCTTTTTTTCTCTCTTTACACGCTCGCAAACATTGACTAAAAACACACACATATGTATGTGTATAGGCACAACAAGCGCAATCGCATGCCGCCAACAATCGAGGAGTGTACCGACACATAGACAACATTATGCTGAGCGGCAGCGGACGCCAACCTTATTCCTATAGTAATACTGCGATCTCCATGTCCTCCGTAAACAGTCACAGCGGTCAGGGCAATGCGCCACCCCCACTAGTGCGCTCCGCGGCCGGACAAAATGCCAATCACATGTAAGTGATAACATATTAATCGATTAATAATATTGCTATCGATCTAGCATATGTACATGTGTGCAAAAATGTTTGTAAGCATTTATGTGCTTACTTTCTTTTTGCCGCATATGTACAAATGTTTGATTTATTTACTATATGTATGTATTACTTTTTTGCTTATTTTCTATGCATACAATGTATTTTCGTTAAAAATTGGCGAAAATGCACAGAAATTGTGTTTTTCAAATTTTGTTGTAATTTTTTTTTTTTTGGTTTTCTGAAAATAATTATATTTTTGTTATAAATATATAAATATATATAAATTACTTTTTTTTCACTCTAATTAAGTTGCATATTTCTTGCCATTAGGGTACTACAAAAACGCAAGCAACAACTTATTTGTTTTGTTTTTGTAGCTCTTCTACTATGCACCAATTGATTTTGACTTGATTTGATGATATGTATTATATTTAAAAATACCTACATTAAAAAGAAAAAAAAAACAGACTACAGTATACACTGAAATCGGCGCTTGTGCACGCATTTGATTTAAAATAAATACAATTTTTAAAAATTACTATTTCATGTAAATTTCCATGTTTTTTTTTTATTGTTGTTGTAGTCTTACAAAAAATTGTTTGCTGAAATTTTAATTAGGTTTTTCTAAAGGCCCATACGCAGCATGCAAAAATTCCGCACGAAATGTCAAAACTTCATATAAAAAAAATTCCCTTTTTTGGGATATTTTTTTATATTTGGGCCTATACGCAGTTCGAAATATTTCGCGCGGAATGACAAAACTTCATATAAAAAAAGTCCCAAATGGGATTTTTTTTTTAATATGAAGTTTTGTCACTCCGCGCGAAATTTTTTGAACTGCGTAGACCCCTTTTCGTGCAAAAATTCCGCACGAAATGTCAAAACTTCATATTGGAAAAAATATCCCAAAAAGGGAATTTTTTTTTATATGAAGTTTTGACATTTCGTGCGGAATTTTTGCATGAAATATAAAAAAATATCCCAAAAAAGGAAATTTGCTGCGTATGGGCCTTAAATAATCACAAAAACTTTTCACACACATGCATACACACACATACAACATATGCACACAACTACAAAACAAAATGTACATGTGTTGCCTAAATAGCTTTCGCCTCAAGTTTAAACAAATTTACATAAAAAATTCAGCTTGAAAAAAATTAACTTAAAAAAATTGGCAGTAAGGCTATTTATTTCTTAGAGTAAGACGTTTTTACGTGTCACAAAATGTTTTGGGCTTAGTTTTTATATTTCAAGCAATGCGTGTTAGCAGCAGAACTCGCCGTTTAAAAAATTACATGACAAATATATAAAAAAAACAAAAAATTTAAAAATTTTTAAAACTTACAAACTAACTTTTACCAAGTAGCTAAAGCTGACTAATCCATTTACACACAAACACACACACTCGCACACGTACATATAAACAACAACATAAATAAAATTTTGTATACTCTTCACGTAGTAAATAATATAACTAAGTTTTATTAAGAAATGTTTGCAAGTGCAGCCTGTAGATGCCCTGTAGAACAAAAAAAAGCTAAATACTTCAGAGTCTGTCCATTGTATTAGTCTAACTAAAAGTTTTGAGATTTTGTAACTAAATAAATTTTTGCAATACTGTAACGTACTAAATTAAAACCAATTTTGCTAGTTAGTGTACTCTAACGAAATTTCTCAAAAAGTTTCGAAATTTTACTACGAAAATATGCTGCTTTAGCTTACTTTAGGCAGAGTATTGAAGTAGTGAAGAGTATTGTAACTATTACGCCATCTTTGTAGTTAGCTTTTGTGCATGAAACTTAAAAATTTCGTTATGTATTTAGCATGACCTTAAAAAAAAAAAAAGCCTTAGTTACACTAACTTGTTTTTCAAAGTTTTGAGTACAAAAAGTTTAGGTTTTACTGTAGTTTGCTTTGTCACAAAACACTTTAAAGCGCCCAAGCCGCTACTATATAACATTTCTTGCTATTCGTCTGACTTATGCTAATTTCTATGTTTTTAAAACTTTTTTTATAAAAACAAAAAATTTGAGAAACTACAACATATTTTGAAAAACATAAATTCGCATAAAAAAATCAAGTTCTCTTATGGTTTTTTTTTCCTGTTTGTTAACTATTGTTTATATATACAAAATAAATATATATATATATATATGCATATGTATGATGGCTGTGTACTGACTACCCCTAATGTTATATTTTTCTACCATTTTGCTGCAATCAAGCAAAAAAATAAATATAAATAAAAAACAAATGACTTACGACAACTACAACATAAAAATGGCAGCAGCAACAACTTAATGGTGGCGCCACCTTCATTTTTGCTACCATGACAACAACAATACATATATACCTATACATATCCAGTGCGAAGAACTAGATACATTATATATAATGCGTGTGCAGGTGCTCTTATAAAGTTTTAGAAAACGAGCTAGAAAAATCTGTTAATTTCCAAAATACTAGTAGCATACAAATATACATAGACACAAACATAAACACACAACAAAAAAAAAAGCAGCATATTCACAAATCACATTAAACACATTACATAAATAATAATAATATAAAAAAAAAAAAAAAACAGCAAATAACCAAGTACCAGGCTTAAAGTTTATATTCGAGAGAGAAAGAGAGATTAAAAACTCAAATTTTAGCAACAATTACAAATTGTGCAGCAGTAGAACAAGCAGTTTTCAGAAATTTTTGAAAAGTTTTAAAATTGTTAAACAAAATTTGAAAAACGCGAAAAACTACAAAAAAAAAAAATTGTTTGCGTAAAAATGCGACTCTCATGTATTATATATAATGTTTCTAGGTCAAATGTCGAGCAAACTCTGGTGCAACAACAACAACAACAGACACAACAACAACAACTACAGCAACAACAACAACAACGACACCAAAATAGCACATATAACCAGAACAATCACAATTCCTCAAATCAAAACCATCTACGTCATCATCATGCCCTACAAACGGCCAATGCCTCCACTGCCTCTAGTAATGCCCCCTCTCATGCCGCCACGCCCGCCCTTCACAACAACAGCAACAACAATAGTAACAACAACAACTCCAATGCTGTTGCTGCCTTATTAGGTAGTAATCCCTTTAATTTTAATATGCCCTCCACACGCGCCGATTATACCAATCTGGCGCTATGGAATCAGCTAACTCCCGCCCAGCGTTTGCTCTTTACGCAGCAAATGAAGAGCGCCAATGCTGCCGCTGCTGCCAAAGCACTGGGTCAAACGCCACCCACATTTCCGCCCATACCCTCGCTACCACTGGACACAGACTTAATAACCATGCTAGACTATAATAATCCCAACAAGTCCAAGAGTCATAAGAGCGCAGCTGGCGCATTGCCGACAGCGCCGTCTAGCACAACAGCTACTGCTGCTGGCGGTGTTACCTTTACCAAACCCAATGTTCCACCGCTTATATCCGATGCTGGCAACTCAGCAGCGGAGTCACAATCAAGTCACACAAAAAAACCGCGCAATGCCAATAATGCCACCATACTGCTAAACTCCACGCAAGCGCTGGAGGATTTCGAAAAGAAATTCAATATGACTGACGAAATGCGTGCTGTCATACAAAAAGTGCTAGCCAATCCCGATCTCTCCACTTTTATACAAACCAATGCCTCGCAAACGTTTGTGCCTTATATATCGCCGCCCATTTCGCCGGCCATTAATGCGGCAGCGTCCAATGCTTCGGCTACGCTATCGCTGGCCTCCAATCCGAATGTAACCATAACGCCGCAGCTGCCGTTGCATTTTTTACATTCACCCTCTAGTAGCTGTAGTTCCAGTGCTTCCACCACTGCCTCGCCGCTGGGCAATAGCAGCAGCAGCAGCGGCATTGGCGCACAAAGTTCCAAAAACGCAAGCAGCAGCAGCGGCGGCGGCGGTGGTGGTGCTGGTGGTGTTGGCTCAGCGCGTCAGAAAAGTGTCATCTGCTCAACCAAGTCGAATGCTTTGCCTTTGGCCATGTTATCCTTGGCCAGCAGCGCCACACGGCATAAAACTAATCATGCCAACAATTATCGTCAGTCACACAGCCATCCATATAATAGCAATAGTAGTAACAATACAACAACACCACAACATAACAACAACCATACGACTACGCCCACGGAAGTAATTGATTTATCTTCATCCCGAAGGTCATTGCAAGCCGCTTCAGCTGCCTACTTGCAACAGCAGGCGGCGCAGCAGCAACAACAGCAGCAGCAACAACAGCAGGCGGCACAGCAGCAGCAACAACAACAAGCCGCTGCAGCTGCAGTACAACATCAGCGTATGGCCGCCGCAGCAGCGCATCATGCGCAGCAGAATGGACGCAGCAGCAGCGGAGGCGGTGGTTCCAATGCTGCAAACAGCGCCTCACTGCATTTGCAGCGTCATGCGGCACTGGCACATGCGGCTAGTGAGAGTGCGCAACGTTTATCTGTCATACCCGAGATCCCAACCAGCAATATGAATGTGCATCCGTACAAGGTGCAAAAGGTGTGCGTGAATAAGAATCTGGTGCCGTGCATCAATATGAAGGCATTTAATGATTCCGAGCAGTTGATGACATTGACGGAGTTTCAGAAGAACTTTTTTCCAACTGTGCCACTGGATCATTGCAAGCGACTGATTGAGGCGCTCGGTGTGGAGCTCTACAAGGCTAATCGGTAGGTACAATGGAATCAACTCTTGCTGGGTATGCGAGTTTTCTTTTGGCTGCATGGAGTATAGACACCAGCAGCTTATTAAAAGAGCGAGAGAGCGTGTAAGAGAGAGGGAGAGAGATTTCTTTACCATAGAATATTTCTGGGCGGCGCAAAAAATAGATGATATGAAGTTTACATGTCACAGAGCTAAGCTAAGCTCAAAAAGCTCCAGCAAGCTAGGGCCAACTATTAAACGAGCTGTTTTGAAGGTTATCTCAATACCTTGAGAGCGAGAGAGAGAGGCTTTTGGAGCTTGAAAAGCCATAGCCATAGTGAATTTTTTATATATATGTATGTGGGACGATCAGATATAGGCACAGGGATGATGCTTGCAATGCTCAAGTCAGCAGGAGATCGCTGCCGAACTGCTGCAACTATAGTTTCGGATTAAGTTGCCTCTTTCACTTTATTTGGTGTGCATCAAATACTAATATATGGTCTTTCTTTGCAGACGTCAGGTGCAAATATTGATGGAGCACGATCGCTCATATACTGAGAATATGCCTCTGGTGCAGGTACGCGACATTATTAAGTATATGACACAGCTGACCTTCATGACACGTCATCCGGAGCAGCCGGCAGCAAAGCGCACGCGCGCAAGCTAGGAATTAAGCTGGGGAGCACAACATTTATTTGGAACAACAGTAACAAACACAACACCAGTAACAGCGACAACACCAACAACAACAACACCAACAACAGCAACGGATAACACACAACAAGCAGCAACGCAGAAACAACAACAACTGCAACATAACAAACAGCAGCAGCAACAGCAGATTAGCAACACAAATGAGAGCAATCAAAATAGTCGCAAAGCCTTGGCGCCACCGCCAACGCCCATGCAACAACAACATAACTATGCAACACAACAACAGCAGACGGTACAGCAACAACAACAAAAACAAACACAACCACCAGCACCACCTCAACACAACAGCAAAACATATGAAATGTTGTACTCCCACAATCCAAAAACAAGTGACACCGCGCATGGACGTCCGCTACAGAATCAACAACAGCAGCGGCAGCCTGAACAGTCACAAGCGCAGCCCCTGGCGCTGCGTACGCAGCATGCAGCACATCATGCCGAAACACAAGCAACAGCTATACGTCAACAGAAAGCAGCACCGCCGCCGCCGCCTACACATGGCCAAAAGCGCCAGCACACGGATCATAAGCTGGTCAGCAGCAGCAGCGGCAGCAAATCGGCTGCACAGCAAATGGCCGAGGCAGAGCATGCCTATTTGGCCAACTTGTATGGCAAGGCAGCGGCCAATATGCTAAGTCCACCGCTTAGCGCACCACACACTGCCAACGCCAGCCAGCCAGCAAGTACATTCGATTGGAGCGCCGCCGCAGCAGCTGAACAGCATCAGCAGCTAAACTATCAACGCCAGCAACGCCGCGCACAAGAGTGCAGAGAGCTCAGCGCTGCCACACGCGTAGCGGCCGTTGCGGAACAGCAGCAGCAGCAGCGTCGCGCCATACTACAAAGACGTCATAGCATTTGTGCCGCCGGCATAGCCAGTCTATCGCCAGCCTCATCGCAAAATTCCTCTTCACCTACGGCCGCTGCATTGGCCGCTGCTAGCTACTATGGCTCTGGTGCAGCAGCAGCGGCAGCTGCAGCAGCAGCAACCTTCTCAGCACCCTATCATCATATGAGCGCGCATGGAGCACATCATATTGCGCATCCGGCACATGGACAGCCATCGCCGACCATATATCCACCGACGCCGCCACCATCAGCACCCTGGGTGCATCCTTGGTATGCGGGCGATGCGTTTTAAACACAAAATGCCGGGAACACTTGTTTGCATACAAAATGCCACTTTAAGCTAAGCAAAAAGTTATTTATGATTTCATTTTTGTTTAACGCTATCAACAACTAGTTTAAGATATTTTTTTTAAAAATATGTTTTTTTTTTTTTTTTTTGTAGTTTAAGTAATTCAATTTCTAGGCATTATATGCCAGACGGGCGTTAGCTATTAAAAATGTATTTAGGCGTGTGCCGGATTTCGATGCAGACCATGTCAAAAAATTCAAATCCGTAACAGGCTAAAAAAAAATCTAGCGCTGCTTAAAAATTGCATTTTTTGCAAAAAAAAAAAAAAAAACAAAAAAATTAAATGAGAATTTGAAGAACTGAATGTATGTGTTTATATACATATATATGTATATTCTTAGTATATGTATGTATGTATGTGTATATATATATTAAATCAATAATAACAGTAACAACATAGTGTGACGAAAGTCAACAAAACTACAAAAAATAGTTCACAAAATATAAAATCAAATGAGTTGCGCTCAGGCAAAGCTTGCACGAAAAAGCACAGACTTGCATACGATATGCACTGATCGATAACACAGCGATAAATTGATCGTTGCGCAATCGCTGTAAGCTTGTATAGACTTGCGGTTTGCTAGAGTGTTAAACTGACTGGATACTTTTAAAGCTCTTTTGTAGCAATATTTACAAATATACTTAAGCATAAAGTCAGTAGTTTATATATATACCATATATATATATATGTATTTATTTGTAAAAGTAAGCAAGAAATGAAATTTCTTGACTTTAATTATAAATTTGTACAAAATTCCATATATATATATATACATATGAAAAGAAAACTCTTAACTGTAATTAATTAAAATTAACGCTTAAGCTAATGAGAAGAAATATAGGATGAACAATTTGTCTATAAAAAAAAACAAAAAAATAAAAAAAAAAACAATTGATCTATGTGCTAAGTAAGCTGCAACATTGTAACTAGCATGTTGTACGTATTTCCAAAAACATTGAAAATAATCCTTTAAATAAGACACCCCCCCAACAAAGAAATGAACAGTTGAGTAAATATGTTTAAAACATAAAAAAAAAGCTTATGTTATGCACTATTTATATGTATATATACATATATACTTGTGTGCATGCAGTAATCCGTTTTAAGGATTTTTGGCTAGAACAAGCTCCTAAGTTAATTTAACATTTGTATATTTAACACATAAATACTTATTTATTTAGTTAAGCACAATTCAAATTGTAGTTGTATTTGTTTTCACCATTTCCTTTAAGTTAAAACCGCTGAAGTATTTGTTTTATTTTATGCCTCTTATTATGTATGGTTAATTATTATTATTTTTTTTTTCCACAAAAATTGTTGCATTAAAGCAACACATGAAATACCAAATTCATTTAATAAATAAACTTAAATAGCTATTATAAAACAAAAAATAAACGTCAAAAAAATGTTACAATATTAAAAAAAAAAAACTAAGCTCTTTTTTTTTAATACGTGGGCTGGCATTTTGAATTTTCAGATAAGCAAAGAACTACTAAAAAACAACCCAAAAGATTATACAACGAAAGCAAAAGATAATACAGGCCATTAAGGATCCATTATGGATTTTGAGCAGCCGAATTCGAAGTCCAAACAACTCCTTTACACATGGGTTTTGGATAACCACCAAAAAATTCCATAAAACCAGATAATTTGAATATTATTTGAGAAACCTTGAATCGGGGTTTTATGGACTTCGGATTCAGCTGCCCAAAGTCCATAAGGGGTGCCTCTTTCTTTTTACACCACATTTTTCTGTGAGTTATAACAAAAAAATGTTCTGTTCCTGCGAGAATTGCATTCTCATAATCTTTAAACTAATTTGAGATCCCTTCATTACGGTTATTAAACAAAAATCGTGTTAACGTTTTTTGATTTAAGCGAACTCCGCTTGTCGCTCACTAGATTGCCAGCCTTGCTAAACTTTAAAAAGTATCACCTTCCAGTAATTCAACGGGCACATGCTTGAATCCAAGTTTTTGACATTAAAATATTGTCGAAGTGCCAAAATTGAGTCAACCCGACTATTTCGGATCTTTTGAGATTTGTTTTTTTCTAAAAATTGATTGCCCATATTTTGTCCGTAATGGGATTTGGTCGATAATCGAAAATCTTAATAAAAATATCGATTATCGAAAAAACCATCGATGCATCGATATAACATCGATGTTACTTCCAGCACTACCCTGTACCGTATGGTACAAAAGGGTATATAAAGTTTGTGCAAGCCGAAAATGTATGTAACATACAGAAGGAGACGTCGGAGACCCACCACCCTAAAGTATGATCAGGGTGACTAGAGAAGTCGATATACCCATGTCCGTCTGTAAGTTCGTATGAACGCTTAGATCTCAGAGATGGTAGGAGCTAGAGTGACCAAATTTTCAGATTAGATGCGTAACTATGACAAGTTTATTTTACTTTTTCGATATCGGGGTTATATTATATAGCTCCCATAGGGGTGTTTCAGAGGACTTCGAAAAAAAAAAATTTTTAGATGGATAATTCGTTTGTTTGTAAAGATATCATAACCAAATTTGGCATTCGGAAGTTTTTCACAGTTCCCAAGCACTGTACCAAATTTGGTCAAAATCGGTTGACTATATCATATAGTAGTGCTGGAGAAAACATCGATGTTATATCGATGCATCGATGTATCGAAGTTTAAAATATCTATATATCGATGTTGACCAACAGCGATGTTTCTCCAGCACTACTAAACACCCATTTGATAAGTGCAGAAGTGCTGGAGAAACATCTCTGTTGGCCACCATCGATATATAGAGATTTTAAACTTCGATACATCGATGCATCGATATAACATCGATGTTTTCTCCAGTACTATCATAAAGCTACCATAGAACCAATCGGTCAAAAAAACGTTTTTTTGTACAAAATTCGTCTGTTTTTGGTTGTTTATGAAGGTATCGTAACCTAATTTGGCAACAAAAGGTCTTTTGGTGTTCTTAAGCAATATACCGGATTTTATTGCAAGCAGTGGTACAGGGTAGAGGTGGAATACTATCGAAAGTGCCATCACTCGATAGTTTAGACTTCGATAGTTGAAACAATCGATAGTACTATCGAACAAAGTAAAATATGGCTCACAAAACAGGGCACATTCTTTAAATGAGTGGGGAAAATTCAATACTTACAAAAAGAGTATTTCAAAATTTTGACCAGACCAGAAACGTTTTATAAATGACTTTGTAAAAAGAGATACTTTTAAAATTACATCTTCAAAAAACAAAAAATGTCCATTCAACAATTAGAAATCATAAAAAAATTATCTTTCAAGTAAGGGCCTACAAGCAGCTCGAAAAATTTCGCGCGGAATGACAAAACTTCATATAAAAACAAAAAATCCCTTTTGGGATGATATAGGCCGTTAACACTGAACAATTTTTTTATGCCCTTTTATCTGCGCATCTTGTTAGGCTTTAAAAACTTGTTACTTCGGTTAAATCCCAACCCGGGGAATTTTTGGGGAAATTCGGAGAGCTTTTTATTAATTTCACATTTTTTTGTTTTTTTTTTTTTTGTTGCGCACAGAATGGGATGGTCCAGAAGAACAAACAAAAATAGGTACCCAAGCAAATCGGACGCTTCGCTCTCGTTATAGATATATTTTCATCACTAAGTTATCGGTTTGGCTATCTGGATATTCCCGAAACAGCAGAATTAAGGTTCAAGTTTTTAAAAGACAAAGTTTTCGCTTTGGAAATTTTACGTTTTTCATAATTATTCGTCTTATTTTTACGTACGCAGAAACGGATGACCGCTCTCTTTGTAGGTATATTTAAATCATCATGGGATATTTATTTCCCAACACGGGAGATTCTAAGTCAACGTTTTTAAAATTCTAAAACGGCAAATTTAACACTCTTCCGTGTTTTTTAATGTACTTAGTAATGGATTGAACAAAAGTAACCCCCCCAAGCATATCGGCCGCTCAGTTCTTGTTATAGATATATTTACGTGGGCTGGGGCAATCCGAAAATCCCCCAAGAAACTTGCATTAAATTTCCTTTTTTTTAGTTTTCAATTTCCGAATTCTACCTAAACGAGCTACATTTTGAAACATTTTTTTTACCAAATATTTATTGCCAAATATTTTTTGTCTGTATCTTTGAATTCTTCTTATTAAAATTAGCTCAAATTAGAAAGTATTTAATTCTTTTGATAGAGTATTCAATTTTTTGCTAACAGCTCCGATGTGGCGGTGGTGGGGGATTATTTATTTTAATTATTTTAATTTTATGGTTATACCAACATGTTTCTAATAATTTCCCTCTATTGGCCCGAATTTCCTCTCGAAGGCCCAGCACGTAATGCAAGATTAATAAAAAAAAAAAATTGCGTACCTAGCCGGTAAAAAATTGAAAAGTTCATATAAAGCAATTACAAATTTAAAAAAAATTAAAAAATGTTTGAGATTTTTTTTGTTAAACCTACCTACATATTTTCGTAGACTTAGGGATCATTCATAAACTACGTGACGCTAACGATCACGATTGTAATAAAAATGTATTTAAACTATTCAAGTTTCATTCTAAACAAAGCCATTGTTTTATTGTCTTTGCAGTGTTTTTGTCTTTTAATAATTACAAATATTTGCAACTTATTAAATGTTTGTAGTTGAACGCGCCAACATTTGAAAAAGAAAAACCGCACTAACGTTGCCAGCGCTGCCAACGGACAAGTGTTGCAAAGTGTTGTTGCGCTTGGTGTTGCCACATCATTTGCAGTCAATTTATAACAATCTACGCGCCATATGTACACACTGGCGCACACATCAAAAGAGCAAAAAGAAGCAACAAAATAAACAAAAAACGGCGCAAATAAAAAACAAGTCACTTTTGTTGTTGTTGTGCTACAATTGACTAAAAATAAAGCGCAACCCACGGCTGCAGAGCGTCGCCAAAGAAGCTAAACGCAATGGGTTTTCCGCGCATTCTCAGTAAAAATCACAAAATCTATACAAAACTTGGCGAATTTTGTCTCTCCGGCGATAGTTTTTGGATTGTCTGCCATACATGCCAGGAGGAGCTACAAACGCAGGATCAATTTTGGAAGCACATACAAGATGAGCACAATTTTCTACATGGCTTTGCCAAGGTAAGCATATTTTTTGGCGCCTAAATTGTATTAATGATAATTTGCTGGCTATACAGGAACACGCTCGTACAACCAGCTACTGTCTAACCGATGTAGAGGCCGGAGCAGGCGCTGCGTCAAGCGCAACAGCTTCTCAGGCAGCTGGTAGTGTTACCGCAGTTACCGTGCCATTGGCCTTGTATCACTGCGCCACCAAATACAGCGAGGACGAACAGCGTGAAGTGGCCGCCGCAGTTGAACTGCATGAGGCGGCACAGCAGCATCACCAGCAGCAACAGCAACAGCAGGTACGATGCAGAAGGTGCATATAAGTATACAATGTGCAGTGCCACCTATGCAGAATATTGTAGTTACTGCGTCGAGCATTTCGCTTGCATTGTCAAAAGGACAAAGAAATAACACTTTTAAAGTCATAGGCCACTAAGCAGCATATGCTTGGTGTACTTCTCTAAGCAACAGCATTTTTATAAGAATCTCCAAACCGTCTAATCAGGAACGGCAATCGATCCTCGATTACCTTCTCAACTCTCTCTCTCAAGAGTAGATTACTTGGCTCAATAACAGCGACGCTAAATGAACTCTCCACACAAACTTCGTGGAAAGCTTCATAGCTTACTTCCGGCCCAACCCAGTACTGCGTAGAGCGCCATCTTCTGTAGTTCCGTTTAAATGAAACAAAGCACAAATAACAAAACAAACCAGATTTCCATCTGTACCTCATGATCTCTGCAGCCAGCCAGCTTTCATTTGGCACAGCCTGTGCAAAAGTTTTATATCTAACACCAGCAGCAGGCCAATATAAAATTGTAGTCCCTGTTTTTTACTACTACTGCCTTCATATTACTGTCTGTATGCCTCTTTAATTTTAGTCTGCTTTAAGCGCTTTTTCTTATTGTCTTCTTTCCATTTCAGCAGCAGCAGCAGCAGCACCTACAGCAACAGCAACAACAACAGCGCGACGCTGCCAAGGAGCTGGCGGAACTGCATGCCAATGTGGTGGTTGCTGCCACTGCTGCCGCCGCCAATGAGAGCAACAGCAGCATAGACATCAAAGTGGAGCCCACAAGTACGCTGACGTTGAAGACGGAAATGCAAGCGTCAGCTGCCGCAGCTGCTGCTGCAGCCAACAATACCACCACCATCTATCATTTACCGCAAGTGGTCACAGCATTGGCGACGGCGCCGCCATCAACAGCAACATCCGGTTTTGTTAGCACAACGCAGCCAGCCACAATAGCCACGTCAAGTGGTACCAGCGGGGGCAGTAGCACTATGGATATGCAAGGTTCAGCAGTGCTGCCTACGCTTACCATGGCGCCGACAGCAGCCATAGCAGCAACTGGAGGCGCCGCTGTAGGTAGCATGCCGCTGCTTACGGCACAGGTGCTACAGCCCAAGTATTCGAATAGCACTACAGCTAGTGCGAGCAGTGCCATGTCCTCGGACGATGGAGAGCGTTGGTATGTCTGCGACTATGAGACCTGCGGCTTAAAATTCAAATACAAGTCACGCATGGAGCTGCATCGTGTGGTGCATAGCAAGGAGCGGCGTTTCAATTGTGATCTATGTAACGCATCCTTTAAACAGTCTTGTAATTTGTCTACACATCGAAAAAAAAAGCACGCAGTGCGAGGCATTAAAAGTGAACAACTACCGCAGCGTTTTTAAGGAAAAGGACGCGTATGTGAACCGCCTACAAACACGTTAGATTTTTATGTACCTATATGAGCCAGTTTAGTTTGTAGTTTTAGTTTAAGAGACTTACAGCCTGAACCTGCGTGCTTTGAAATGAGCAAATGAATTATGCAGAGTTCCGGGTAGCAAATGTAGAGTTCTAGAGTTCTAATTCTGCAGAACTATTGTGCAACATGCCAACTATCAGACACACTAAACGCTTGCTAAATTCAAAGGGTGTATTAAGTTTGTGTAAGCCGCAAAATGTATGTAACATACAGAAGGTGACGTCGAAGACCCCCCAAAGTTAGCTAAAGTATGATCAGGGTGACTAGAGAAGTCGTTATAACCATGTCCGTCTGTCTGTATGAACGCCTAGATAAGAGCTAGAGCGACCAAATTTTCAGATAAGATCCGTAATTATGTCACGGGAGACAATTTCATTTTACTTTTTCGATATCGGGGTTATATTATATAGCTCCCATAGGGGTGTTTCAGAGGACCTCGAGAAAAAACCAAAAGTTTTAGATGAATAATTCGTTTGTTTATGAAGATATCATAAACAAATTTGGCACTCGGAAGTTTTTTAGAGTTCCCAAACACTACCAAACTTGATCAAAATCGGATGACTGTATCATATAGCTCCCATTGGACCAATCGGTCAAAAAAACGTTTTTTGCTCAAAATTCGTTGTGTTTCGTTTGTTTGTAAAGATATTGTACCCAAATTTGGCAATCAATTGTCTTTTAGAGCGTGTTAGCAATATATGTCGGACTTAATTGCAATTAGTGGTACAGGGTATCCCAATGTCGTCCGCGACTTTCTTTTTTCATTTGATTTTGAAGCGAAGATCCGTAAGCAGTTAAAGAGCACAGCTCTGAGAAATTCTAGAACTATACGTTTGCTATTCCTTTGATTTTGCAAAATTTATTTGCTAGCTTTAAAGAACTCATATAAAAGTTTTCAAATGTATACAGTCTCAAACTTAAGCCTTATTAAGACGGAACTCATTACCAAGCTCCTAAGCCGATTACAAGCTCAATAATGCTCAGTTGGCGCTGGAAGTTGGAAATGTCGCTGCTTTTAAGGCTACTTCGTTCTTCCTTTACATTTATTTGATACACAAATACATTTACATATATATATATATGCTATATATATACATATGTTCAACTAGTTCTAAACTCTTTAGGCCGTCTGGCAATGAATATATAATAAATATATATACGTTTAAGTGAGGTTATGTTAACCCTTATATATAGCTTGTAAGTTACACACAGACACACTTGAAATAAAAAAAATCAAAACACTTTTATATAGTAAATAAGCAACTTACAGTTATACTATGCAAAGTCTTCAAAAATGAAAAATACACAAAAAAAAAACAACAAAAAAGCAGTTTCAAAACCGTTAGTTAGTTGTTAGCAATTTTATTATGATTTAAGATTTAAGTTTAAATATATGTAAATGTACATATAATTACATACATAAATATATAAATGTATATGTATATGCCTAGTTTTTAAACAAAAAAAGAAACAAACATGAAATGAAAAAAATACATGGCTTCAAAACTGTTCAGCTAAAAGTTCAATGACTCAAACTGTTGTGGCGCTTAAAATGTTTTTTAGTTGTTTTAAATAGTTTTTTTTTTTTTTTTTTTTTTTTTTTATAGGTGTAGGAAGCTTGAAAAGCCGAAAAGTGTGGGACTTGTGTTACCTCACCCACTAAACCTACCACCTACTCTCCGCTTCCCTCTCAAGGTACCACCGCTAAGTATTACTTCTCGAGGGGGAGAAGGCATGAAAGCCGCATCTAGATTCTCATCTATGATTTGAGTTGTTACGCTGGCGTTCAGCGCGACGCAAGGATTTGATTATCTCTGCTGCCATGTTGCTTATAGCAGACCAATTGTTTTGCGAACTAAGTAGGATATCCATAAAGTCATTGACTATGAATGGCCTCCCAATTCCTAGGCTTAGCTCTTCCCGTTCAGCAGAGAATCTTGGACAGACAAAAAATACATGTTCAGCGTCTTCTGTGGTCCGTGCACAGTGTGTGCAAAACGGATCCGTCTCATGCTTAAACTTGTGCAAATAGGACTTAAAGCAGCCATGTCCCGTTAGTAATTGTGTTAAGTAGAAGTCAGTTTGACCATGCTTCCTACTCACCCACGACCTTATGTCCGGAATTAGTCTTTTTGTCCACGTGCCGTTGGTGGCAGTTCTCCACCTTTCTTGCCATGTCGCCATGGTCGCCTCTCGTCGGCACGGCTGTGATTCGTTGCTTGTTGCTTCTCCTGCCAGCAAATCCAGGGGTGCCATACCTGCTAGTACAAGGGCTGCGTCTTCTGATACTGTGCGATAGGCACATAGCACTCGAAGGGCGAAATAGTGTTTTAAATAGTGTTTTAAATAGTGTGACCAGCTCATTGTAGCGACATTTGGGGACATTGGCATGGCCTGGTACAATTTGGTTTATTTTTGTTTATATAAAGAAACTATTCTTTCTAAATCTTTACTATAAAAATGATGGATGATTTGACGAGGCCATTATTTCGTTTGTTGGTGTTGCATTTTTACAATTTCTAGCCGTTTATTTTTACATAATATAGGTAATATTAAATTCTACTTATTGCAAATTTCAAATCTATGGCAAAATCGTGTATTAAGCATTTCCGAAGTAATGTCAACCAGGGTCAAAAAATACAATGTTAAGGCCTATACGCAGAATGCAAAAAAATTTCACACGGAATGACAAAACCATATAAAAAAGAAAAAACTGGGATATCCCAAATGAGATTTTGTTTTTATATGGTTTTGTCATTCCGTGCGAAATTTTTTTCAATGCTGCGTATACGCCTTTAACAAAAGAGGGTTTTTTTTCCAACATTGTAAGTCGAAAATGGGTTAAATTTGATAAGACATTGATTTTACAGCTTTTCTTATTTAAGGGGTCTACGCAGCTCGAAAAATTTCGCGCGGAATGACAAAACTTCATATAAAAAAAATCCCATTTGGGACTTTTTTGTTTATATGAAGTTTTACCATTCCGCGCGAAATTTTTCGAACTGCGTAAGGCCTTAAGTCAAAAATGGGTTAAATTTGATAAGACATTGATTTTACAGCACTTCTTATTTATTTGCATAAATAATTGGCCTGAAAACTGAAGATATTTAGGTTTTTCTTGTCTTTACTACTTTTCGAGTGATTTTCAGTCTAATTAGTTAAAAAAAATTCCCTTTTTTGGGATATTTTTTTTTATATGAAGTTTTGACATTTCGTGCGGAATTTTTGCATGCTGCGTATGGGCCTTTAGTTAAAAATTAATTGCTTTTAATATTTTGTATTATTTCGAAGATTTTTACATTTTTGTAAATGCAGTCCAAAACGATTTCTATTTTTGTCGCGTACTAAATCGCAGGCTTATTGCCAATACATTGGAAACGATAAATTAACAGACTCTACCTTTTGCACCACATATGCAGCTACAAAAAGAGTATCAAAATACTAAAATTTTATTTTTTCTTCACTTTTTTGCTCTTTAAAGGCGTACATCCTGGAAATGCCCATATATAATATATCTCTTCCTAAACAAACGAAAAACTTTTTGTTTTTCGAGGTGATTTGTAATACCCCTGCAGGGTTCGGAAATAGCCAATAGCTTAGACAGAGGTCTCTTAAAACCGCTGTACTTATTTGTAGTCGTTTCTTTTGTCCAAATTAGTTTGATGTTCAAAAAGACTCGTTCCAGTAAGTTAACCATATATTGAACCATAACTTCTTAAAGGTTTTGTTTTTAAAATTTCTGGCCGATGCAAGTCAATTGTTTTTTTTTGTTGCTGAATTTCCTCAGTAGTTTCACATATTTATTAAAAAACGAAAATTTCCACAATTTTGGCGCGTTTCGTTTGATTGAGTGAATTAATAAAAGAGATGGTCACACTAGGTTTAAAGAACACAGTACAAGTGTTATACCTATATGCTATACTTTAATTTATACACTGCTACAGTGCAAGTGTTATAATATACGCTATAATGTGTTCTGCTATGTGTAATACGCTGACTTGCCATACTGTATAGCATAAAACAAACTTTTAGTCTGTCATACGCGGCGAATTGCCTGAAACTATTATACAGCATAACTGTGCGAATTTGCTATAAAACGACTGCGGTTTGTTTCTTTACTAAATGCAGCATATTGATGACTCCAGAACTTTGCTAATCAATTTGTGTTATATTGGCTGCGGTTTAGTTCTGCGATTGGTGCAGTACACTTGAAAACTATGCTAAATATTTTGCCATAAACTGAACTGCGGTTTGTGTCTTGGCTTAGAGCGGGACTTCTCAGCCTTTGGGAAATTAAATTCTTTTGATTTTGGACCCTGGGTATGCTCAAGTTAAGCATTTTATTTGCGTTTGAAATATCGGGGAGCACGAGAACAAGATGCAATGCACAGCGAACAACCGAAAAGGACCAGGATAGTGATAGGGGTAGTAACAGCATATAACAAGATGCAAGTTTTTCAACACAACTTTTGTCGACTTGAATATTTGTCATAAGGGAACCCGAGTCTCTTTATCTAATCCTTTAAATGGTTTAGACAATCTTAGCAAAAGGTCCAACAATTTTGCCAAGACTGCATCTGAATCTTAACTGATATTTAGATAGATAAGATTGTCTTCAATGGTAAGATGCTGCTTAGAACTGTTTCCTTTAAACGGGCTTAGAAGTTTTTAATGATCAGTTAAAAACTTAAAGAGATTCCTGAAAATATCTAAGATGGCGAAGCTACGAGCAAAGTCTGTGAGCTGCAAAATGAATTTTTGAATATATATCTTTGAGCGGTTGCAAATGCTTTCCAATGGGTAGAGAAAACCTTTGATGAACTTATTAAGCTATTTATTTTAAAGAAAGCGTAAGATTTGACATTTTTGTTGTTACACTAATAGAGTACAACGAACCTCTGGTTTGGTCAGAACAAGGATTGGAATAACTCAGCGTTGTCTGGATAGATGTCACAACGAATTATATTCAAATTTGAAATTTGATATTGCACTATGAAAAAGTGAAATATTCGTCGATTTTTGCAACATTTTGTCAAGTTTCAAAAGAAAAAAAAACGGAAAAAAATCAAAAGAATAAACAACAAAAAAATCGATTTCTCGACCCCAAAAACCCCCGTATACACACATTTGGCTAGAGAAAAAATATCTTTTTTTGGCCTTATGAATGCAATGTTTAAGTCGATTTTTGAATATTTTGACAAAAAAACTATTTCGAAAAATTGGGCGACTCGAAACTCGTTTTAGACCTATACTTTCTGGGGCAAAGTTGTTTAGAATGACCCAAAGCATCAAAATCGCTGAGAGCTTTTATACCGAATTTACCCACCCTAATATACATATACGTATGTATATAGACCTTTTGTGGCCATACGCTGACCCAGATGTTACATCTGGTAGCAAAACATGGCGCGGCACGTTGCGCTACTAATTAAATATATATCCTGATATCCTTCTTTACAATAGTTCTCTATTGAAGTTTTCGCTTTAATACTCTTCACTTTCACTCATTGACTGAGACTTATCTCATTTCAATAACTAACCAAGTCTCTTTACTTTTCACTCACTGACCAAGACTTTCTCGATTTGGCTGGCCATCCGCCTTATATTGGCCTCGATCACCGCCACATCCTCGAATTCCCGACCAAATCTGCTAAGAAATCTTAAACGGCACTCTGCTTATCTATCTATCTATCTATGCCAGGGGTGTCCAGGCCCATTGCTCATCTGGCTCTTTTTGTTTTTGTAATGGCTCTTAGGCAGAGCTGGGCAGCCCATAGCCCAAACGAGCACTTTTTGTTCGTGCACTTATGGCAGATCGCTCTCTGTTTGCCCAGCTCTGCTCTTAGGCATAGGCAGCAATGCGCGTGTAAATGCACGGCCCTAACTGTATAACATCCAATGCCAATGCAAATTACAAAAACAATTTCGCGCGTTTTCTCACTTAGTCTCTTTGCTCTCTGAACTCGTGAGCACAAAAACAACCCTTGCGTATATTTGTTGTTGGCCCACAGGTTTTCAATGTAATTTTGTTGTTGTTTTCGTTCGTGCTCTCTGAACTGTTGCACTTACAAAAAAGTGTATGGGATTGATCGTGGACACGTAATTTTTGTGCACCACATGTTAAATGTGAGTATTTGGGCATAGCTTGCAAAGCAAAAAAAGTTGCAACGAAAAACAAAACATTTATATGATTACATATACTATTTTTGTCAGTGTACATAATAACATGTAAAAACGGTTTGCTTTAGATGTGTTAGTGTTTTTCTTTCATATGTATTGGTTTTTGCTCTTCCATAAGCAGTGTTTGGACACTCCTGATCTATCCTAATACGAAAGAAACAGGCCTGTTCTAGATTTCGACTCGTTTTGAAAAGTCATAACGAGTGCATTCCGACAAATGGTGTTCTAGATTTCGACTGAGTTCGAATCGATTTCGAATCGTTTTCATTTCGAGTGCTATCGATGACCTTTTGTATTGAACAGCTGTGTAATATCGATAAGTTCACATTGTAGAGTTGCCACAAGTTTTCGACAAACTAACTAAATAACTTATTTTTCTTTTTGCCAACATTTTTCTGAGCGAGAAATATTTTTTATTTATGTACAAATTTTGTACAATTTATTTTGTATATATATTTTAAGCCATACATTAATAAAATTATCTTCGAATTAACTTGTGCAACACGACAGCACATAACTTTTCGAAGTTCTGTTTTGTCTAAATCCAGAACACCTTACTTTCATTCCACTCGTTTTGGTTTTGCATGTACACACAATTTCCATAGACATTTTTTGTAATAAAAATATATAATGAAAATTAACCTTGTTTCGTTCAAGTGAGCACATCTAAATTTTCTTAAAGCATTAAAAAATAATACAAAATGAATTTTAGTGGCATTAATGCGTTTATTTAAGTGAACAAAGCAAAATACTTTTCATTTCGACAGATTTTGTCGGAATCGAAATCTAGAACATGCCTGAAAGAGTCCGCCGTACCTAATACTATCTCTATCATCTAATCTACACTTATATCTATGCACTAATACCATTAACGTACGCACTAATACTCAACAATAATTAGCGCGCCAAGCTTAAAGCCGCTATACTTTAACTCTAACAAGCAGTCCAAGCAGTTTTCATGCTGCCCTATTGGCAAAATAGTAAAGCAGTTGTGAGGCGTTAACATGCTTCCGCAGAAGGTCAACAGTGGAAACTTTGGAGCAGAAGATTTTGTTATTGCATGGGTGCCTGGGGGCTGCCATGACAATTTCCGTTTCTATCTTCATGCGCTTTAATTCTCAGGCGGTTATGTGTGTGATTTGTTTCCATTATGATTGCTCTGAGAGCAGAAATCGCTGCCACCAGTAAGACATCCTTGTTCATGGCGTGGTGCGTCATTGGCTTATCCGTAAACTGTTTTTTAGATTAAATTGGGTGCACGTGAAACTAGGCTGACATATACTGGTTTGAACGCAAGTATTTTGGTTGATATGCCCATACTTACCATGCTAGATCTATTGCTATTATAATTGTCAACACGATCAATCGATTTTCTCGATTGCTAGCAGTTTGTAAAAGTAGGAAGAAGTATACGATCAAAGCGTTTTTTGCAAGATTAAACCAAACCGATTGAAAATTTTCAAATTAATTTTTTTTTCATGTGCGGGCGCTTGCGTTCCAAAGGCCATGCTTAAATTCGGCCCTGCACTTTAATGAGTTTTTCAGACAAGTTTTTTTGCTTGCTAATTACTATTCGAAATAAGCCGACTTTAATCAGACCAGCCAAGCTCAAACCAAAAAACTAACAAGTAGCCAATCATGACATGCTAAACCCATCAAAGGCATATCAAGCATGTCCAGCGCTGACAGTCACAATCACAATGCAAATTCTCACGCCTTACAAGTGCCGATGACAACCAGGTCCGAGTTATTGGCATGTCAGCGTCATTATTGTCACAGACTGACAGTTACAGTGGTCGTGCCCGCCATAGATTCCCAATCCAAAAACTCATAGACATAGTCATCGCCGACATTGTTAGTGTCCATGTCAACGGTATCGCTGTTGCAGTCAGTGAGGGAAGCAGAGACGCAGCGCACATCCGCAATGGGAATTTATGCATAAAGCGTGCACGCAAAGTTTTGAAAAGTTTTTACTACCTCGCTTTAGAACACTACAAAGGGCTTAAGTCTGGGAGAGATAGGGCTTGGGGTGGGGAGAGGTTTGTAGTGCGGACGTAGATGGAGGAGCAGCTTGGTTTATGTGGGATGTACTGGCAAGCCATGTGCAATGTGTTTCACGCAAATTGCGGCCAAGATTGTAACAACGCACAGTGGGTCAAATGCATGGAAGTGCACACTATATAATAAGCATGACAAGAATAGTCTATTGGTATTAGAAGCGTTAAAACTAACCACAAGGTTCATTCTATGAACTAGTTCTTTGCTTGCACAGAGTTGTGGTGTAGTTTCAAGTTTTTTAAGTTACGATATTACAATTTTTTTTAGTTGTCCGTCGTCCGTGTTTGAGCGCTTAAACGACTCCACATATATATTAATTTTCCCTGACTGACTATTTTGTCAGTCGCCCCTGGACAGAGCATGGGAATCTCTATTTATAACTATTCGAAGAGAACAGGGACCTACAGTTTATAGCCGAATCCGAACGGCGGTGTCTTGAATTAGAGACTTTCTTGGGCCAGTGCTAGGCAAATGCACCAGTGCTTCTGCGGGGAATCGAACCACCGACCATCGGGTTGCAACACAAACGACTTCAGATGCTCTATTAAAAATCAATTTTTTTCGAAATTTATGTTTGAAAATCCTCGTCACTGAAAACGTCAGTTAGACCCATACAAGGATTTTTAAAAAATTGTAGCTTTACTTTTTGGGCTTACCAATATCCTAAAAGTTTTCCTCAAAACAATTTGCAACAGGTATGTTTGCTTTTGTTGTCAGTTTAAGAACTTCGCTCTTGAAAAAAGATTGTGATTTTAAAGCGAAAAAAATGTTAATATTTAAAAAAATCTGAAATTGTAATCGAAAGCTTTATATTGGTGTTTGAACAATCTCGAAATAAGATTTACAAATTTTATTAAACGATTTTTTAATCTTATTTTAAGAATTATGGTTGGATTAGCTTGTAATATAATTTAGTTTATTGAAATTCGTAAGAGCCAAACTTTTTGAAATATTCTCATTAAGATAAAGTGTATGTCACAAACCTTGCGTGTCACCAATTCGGCAAATGAAATAATTTACATTTTTTGAATTTGGCCCACTGTGCAACGCATATGGCAGCAGCTTAGACGCAAAGACAATGTGGCCTGTGGATACCAGGCTGTCTGGGCTGAGAAGCTTAGTGCCTGTTGAAGGGCTATGGAACCGCCCAGTTAAACAATTTTCTAGTTTGCGAAAATATGTTTAGCACCCGAATTTGGAGGCAACTGCAAATTTTGCTCCAGCTCTCGTTGTTTTCATCAAGGACAAGTTTTTGGCTAAACGTGCTTGAAATATTTTGCAACTTTTTTTGATAGCATATTGTAAACTTTAGATTTCGTAGAAATAATTATTTTTTATTTTTAAAATTTAGTTTTTACAAAAAATATTATATTCTTAGGCAATTTAAATTTGTCCTACTGCGGCCATCGAAGTATTAATGGATGTTACACCGCTTCATATCGTTGTTGATATGCAGCAGTAAGCAAGGATATGAAAATTGGGGGGAAGTAGTTGACTTTAGGCTCATCAAGAAAGACGCTGCAGACTTAGCAAAGGACATATCTTAGCTTCTGCAACCAAGGCACTGTGGGCCCAGATTTGCTTATTTTGGCCACAATCCTGTCATTTCCATAAAAATTTTTTTAGAGTGACGAAATTTTACAAACGTGTTTCTAAAGGATTGAACTATTTTTCTGGGCAGTTTGAGCCGCCTCATGTTTTTTTGAGATATAGATAATCCAGACCAAAATTGGAAAAAATTAAAATAAAAACAAAAAATTTTTTTAACTTAATTAAAAAAAAAAACCGGTTATTTGGAATTGGACCATATTTCACACAGAGGTAGATAGGAGCTCCTCATACACTGAAAAAATAGCCTTTATCCAAAATATTGAATGGTTTTGGAGTTATAGCCCCAAATAGTTTCGGCTTTCCAAGCAAATTACAAAAAGACGAGATCACCAATCCATCTGGTTTTTAACTATTATAATTTTTTTTGCAAGCTCTTTTAATTTCAGAAAAAAAATTTTTAAAATCCATTTTTAATTTTTTACGTTTTTTCGTCAAAATTTATCTTTTTTACATTTTTTGATTTGCATCTTTGTTAGTATGCTATAAAATATTCAAATTGTAAATTTTTTGCACATTTTAGTAGAACTTTTAAAAAAATTGTGATTGAAGCATACTTTTAGGCAGCTAAGAAATTCTAAAAAGAGTAAAATTTCCTGTGGGTCAATTTTTAAAATTCAACTTTTAGATACAAAATTCAATTTCCGAAAATCGGGAGGAATTACATTTTGTTGTTAAACATTTGAAGAAATTTATAACATTTTTTTCGATTAAATATCAAAGCAAAGTAGCCAAATGATAAAAAAACCAACAAAATCTTTATAACTACTCGAGTATATTTAAAACCGAAAAGTTGTTAAGCTCAGTTTTATTTTTTTGCTGAAGTAATACTTATAAATAATAAAGTGTATAAAGATTTCTTAGCTACATGTATCATGGTAAATGATTTTTTTTTCTGTAAATTATTGCGAAAGTTCAAAAAATACAAAATGTCAACTTTGATGGCTAATTACTTAAAAAACACTAATTATAATTTAAAAATTTGTTCTGCACAGGATACCTTAATATGTGTAAAATAATATTAAATTGCCATTTTGTCCAAATTTTGACTTTTATCTGGAGGGCTTTTGGCCAAAATCTGGTCACGCGTGTCCATTGTGCACGGGATGAAATGCCAGCTGAGTACAAGTTCAATCACAACTTCGACACTAAACTCAGCACGAAAGAGGCCTGGACAACTCCTACGGCAGTTCAACCAATGAAACCACAAACAATAAAGGGGTACACGGATGAAGGAAGTGGCCTGGGAGCAGTAGGACCCAGCACTAAATATCACGAGTCACTAGGCAGACGCACCAGCATTTCTCAAGCTAAAGTCTGTGCTATTGAAAGGTGTGCAGTAGTGCTGGAGAAAACATCGATGTTATATCGATGCATCGATGTATCTAAGTTTAAAATATCTATATATCGATGTTGGCCAACAGAAATGTTTCTCCAGCACTACCAAACACCCATTTGATGAGTCTAGAAGTGCTGGAGAAACATCTCTGTTGGCCAACATCGATATATAGATATTTCAAACTTAGATACATCGATGCATCGATATAACATCGATGTTTTCTCCAGCACTAGTGTGCAGAATTCAATCTGCAAAAGAACTACCACGACAAGGAAATCTCCAACCTTTCTGACAGTCAAGCAGCGATATGGGCAATAAGCAGAGCCAAGATCACATCAAGAAATGAGAATTGCACTTGACAAATTAGGTGCCAGAAACAAGCTCACAATTAGATGGGTTCCAGGACACAACAATATCCCTGGAAATGAGCTGGCAGACAAGCTAGCAAGGACAGGTGCAGTAACACCGCTTATCGGACCTGAAACATACTGTGGGATTGGCAACCACGTGGTACGGCACCTATTGAGAATAGAGGAAGAAAACAAACAGATGCTTCACTGGGCACAGATACCAGGACTTAAGCAGTCAAAAACCCTGCTCTCTAACTACAACCATAAGAGGTTCAAACTCATGATAACTTACAGGAAAAATACCGTGAGGATCCTGACGAGCTTCTTGACGGGACACCGTAGGCTCCGCAGCCACTTAAATTAAATCGGCATAGCGGAAAGTGTAGCATGGAGGAAGAAACTTCAGTGCATCTACTAAGTGAATGCATGGCGCTTGTCAGACAAAAGAGACAAGTTCTGGGCATGTATGTTATCTCACCGGAGAGCGTTGTTACCCTAGGTTAGGTTAAAGTGGTTGCCTGTCTTGAAACAGTCCAGACGCACGTAGGCACAATGAGGCCCTTTGTGATGCCACAGGTGACGCTGTTCGAGAGCTGACCAGGGATGTCTTTATAACAGCGTATACAGGCATACATGGTCAGCACCCGGTCAGCTCTGAAGAAGAACAGTCACGACTATTCAACTGTAACCATTTTATTGCTGAACCAGCCTGAAAGTTCAATGAACCTGGCAATATCCCTGGGACAGAGATTTGAGAGGCCAGTAAGACCGTTCAGAAAAGGGGACCCTAGGGTCCTTAATCTTCTTCTTGATAGGGAGGGGCACTGACACATAAAGTGTAAAACGGTTTCCTCCTCCTCTTCGGATTCGCAGCCGCGGCAGAAATCGTTGACGGGGGCCCGCATTCTTTTGGCATGCCTGCCTATAAGGCAGTGTCCTGTTAGAATGGACACAGTGGTCAATAGGGATTTGCGACTTAATGTGAGCAACTTTCAAGTTTTGTTACCGTCCATGTTTGGCCAGGTTAGTCTTGAGGTGCGACAGGAATCCTCATTGAACCAAGCAGTGCGGGCACTTGCCAAAAATTTCTGATTGATGGCCAGTTTGACTGTGGCGAGGGGTGTGTTGTTACCCTAAGTCCAAACAAAATACTGGCCATTGGACTTTTAGGAGTGCTCTAAGCCGTAAAGGGGGTACAATAGATCCACTTGGGTCGCAGTACATCCTTCAACCATTACTAATAATAATAGGCAATTTAAACGGCTAGTAATTAATTTTATTAAAAACTTTCCATAAATTTCGCAAAAGGGAGCTGGTCACACTTTAATTTAAACTTAAATACTAAAGTGTCCGTATAAAAGTATGCAGAAATTTAATTTTCTTTTTGTTTTTTTTTTTTTTTTGGGAAAAAGGGTATACTGTACCCTCCCGACTGTTTCACATATTTTAAAACGCATAATTGTGTATGTAGAATTGAGTTGTGTTGGAGTTTACTTAACATGCTGGTTGATTTATACGCTTGCCGGAATTATAATTTTTTTAAATAATTAATTTGTAAACAGGCTGGCATGCGGGTACAGTTGCGACAAAAGGTTTTTATATGCGTGTGTCGCTGTTTACTTTGCTGCTAAATAAATAATGCAATGAGCTGCGTCGCCAGCGAATTATTTAAAATACTGACAGATTCTGCCAGTGCCCGCTGTTCCTGCAGCTGCTTCTGCCACAGTCTTTGCAACAGATTGCACTCTCTCAGACTCACACAAACAACATCGAAGTTTAACAGTAGCCTTCAGTGCCATGAACTGGTCCATGCGACAGGAATTGTCAGTCCCTTCATCTACAGGACTTATGCTCACCCTACGTTGCCAAATTTTTGCCATAAAGTCGAAATTTTCATAAGCGAAAATATTTATTTTAGCTATATTTTCTGAAAGTGTATAACTAACCTTCAGTTCGGTTTAGGCCTGAATTAGTCATGAAATCATGTCTGAATTTTCAGTACCAGCCATGAATCTATGCATTTTTGCCATAAAGTCGAAATTTTCATAGGCGAAAACATTTATTTTAGCTATATTTTCTTAAAGTGTATAACTACTCTTCAGTTCGGTTCAGGCCTGAATTAGTCATGAAATCATGTCTGAATTTTCAGTACCAGCCATGAATCTACGCATTCATTTGTCACTGAATTTAACACATGCATGTCCTAGGCTTTCAGGCCTGAACCTTAGCCGTAACAATGAGCTATGAATTCAGTGCTGATTCACTTTGAAAAGTCATGCCTGAAATCAGGGATGAATTTTTCAGGCCTGAACGACCGAACTGCAGAGTGGAGTTTAATTTCATAAATAAAAGTAATTTGATGAATACTCTGAAATTTTAAGCAGGAAAGGGTATGTTTAGAAATTGTTTAAGAATATATTATATAAAAAATAAAGAGGATGGTATTTGCAACAGAACTCATAAATGTTAGCGCTTAATATTTATTACATGCCTTTATTGCGAATGGTTTTTGGGTTGTCTTTAGAAATAGAAAGCTTAACCAAAAGACTTGTGTTCTGTGCAGGGAAACCCTAATTTTTACCCTTTTACGCGCAATATGTAATCAAATATAGATTTTCATTAAAGTTCGTACATGTTGCTCAGACTTTTTATCCAAATCCAAAGCCCATGCTTCAGGCACGCATTAGGGACCGTTTTGGGAGCTCCGCTTTGTCTAGACAAATCAATGATGAAAAAAATTTAATGCATTTTTTAGGTCCCTTACATTTTGGTTTTTTGCGCGGTATGACAAAACTTCATATAAAAAAAAATCCCATTTGGGATATCCCATATTCCACTTCTAAATAAAAATTGCGTATACGCAATGTTGCTTTATATAGAACGGTAGGCTCGGCCAGATCGTTCAAAATTGGTCGGTTGTGTAAAAGTTTTGCGCCATCATTCTGCCAGGTTTTGAATCTTTGCCGCCATTTTTCGAATTTATTTCATTAATTTGCAAATTTTGGATGGGCAAGTAGTTCCAATCGGTTTTGTAGCGCAATGGATAGTTCCATTTGAAAAATAAGAAAAACTTTAATCAGCTACATAAGCTCCATCGTTTTTAACTTAAGGCCCATACGCAGCATGCAAAAATTCCGCACGAAATGTCAAAACTTCATATAAAAAAAAATATCCCAAAAAAGGGAATTTTTTTATATGAAGTTTTGACAAAATATCCCAAAAAAGGGAATTTTTTTTTATATGAAGTTTTGACATTTGGTGCGGAATTTTTGCATGCTGCGTATCGGCCTTTACTAAAAACAGTACTCATAAAATTATACTGGCTTTTTGTTTTGGAGCCAGCGCAGGCGTTTTTATTACAATTTGTTGTACTGAACCGATTTCGAATATTTTTTCTAAATAAAATCTATTTCGTCTTTAAACTAGGTACATATAGCAAAAGAAAAATACATTTTTTTTTACTTGCTGGAGTTTGGCTGGTAACCTATCAAACTCCAGAAATTATGGTAAAAGTGGATAAATGATTAATTTTAATATTAAGGTATTCACGCTGTGTTGTGTTGACTTGAGGAGTTGAAAAATGCTGGCGCTGTATATCTACAATTTAAAAACAAAAAAAATTTCGAAATCGACTGCGTACAAATAAAGATATTTACGCTGCAGTAAAGGCCCATACGCAGCTCGAAAAATTTCGCACGGAATGAATATCCTAATGGGATTCCCAAATGGGATTTTTTTTTATATGAAGTTTTGTCATTCCGTGCGAAAATTTTCGAATTGCGTATGGGCCTTTTTTTGTTGTTGCAGTTTTTCAAAATTCGTTTCATAGAAAAATGTTTGCTAGTGCAATCAAAAGGAGATATTTATAAAAAAAATTTTAAACTGTTTATCTTGAGCTGCTGGCTCGGCTTAAGGCCGACTCAATAACTCATTGAACTGTTGCAGACAAGCTCAATGCGTGTCGCCTACTTTGTAGGTGACATAAAAAACCTTTCAAATGTCTAGTAAGTAACATTCACTACACACAGATACTCATATATGTAGATGCACACACACACACATACACACACACACTCACATGCCCAAACATAAGCACATTTCAATTTCCGCTTCATTTACGTTTTTTGTTTTCTGCCTCTTCATTGTACTCTTAACATCTTCTCACTTAGCCATTCTTACATACATATACACTCATGTACACTCATACACACTCATACACACTCATCTACATTCATGTACACTTATATGCATTCATACATACACACACACGGCGCAACATATTCCCATCGATTGAACAAATTTTTATTTTTTTTTTTAAGTAGAAATGTAATTTTCATTCGAATTTTTCAACTTTAATGCAATTGCATTTTTATATTTAATTGCAGCTTTACTTTTCAAAAATCGTAGGGGGCAGTTTCCAGTGACTTAAACAGCTAGACCCTTTCCGCTAAGACTTTTTGTTCAATGGATTGAAGATCGCGAGTGGTTAAGTAAATCGGGCTAAACTCATTCTTGATAAATATTGACTTAACCAGTTAATGCCGTACGTGCAGTGTATTTTATAGTCGGCATTTTTTGATTCTTAAGTTTAAGTTGTTTTTTATGCATCTTTGTAGCATTTTTGTTTTTGCCAAGCCAATGTTGGCTGTTGTTGTTGTTCTTCCAATTACTGCCGCTGTTGCATAATTACACTAACACAACCGCAACCACAAAAACAGATACATAGATACATAGATACAGTCTGACAAATGCAACTGTGACTGATTAGACAGTTAAATGCTGCTGATTGCTTGGACCCAGCAGAAGTTGTCCTTGGGTTGTCCTGTTTAATTGAACCTTTTCGAGGATTCGATAAAAAGAGCCAGGTCCGCTATGGGCAAGTTTGCCAGACTGTCCAGGTCTTCAAAGAAGGGTTTGCCCAGGTACTAGGTGCGTTTCCTAAGAAGTGCAGGGCAGTCACACAGCAGGTGTTGGATGAATTCTATCTCCTCCTCATCTCCGCAGCTCTGACAGAAGTCGTTGTGGGGGACATGCATCCTCTCAGCCAGAAGGCCTATGGCGCAGTGCCCCGTTACAACTCCTGTCACTCTTCTAGTCCTGGTCTTGTGGAATCGCAGGAGTTCAGAAGTTTGCTTTGGGTTGTATCTTGGCCAGAGTGCTCGGGAGATGTGACAGCCGGACACAGTGTGCCATTGTCGTTCCGCCTCGGATCTGACTATCCTTGTGATCTCTGAGACCACATCCTGTAGAGGTCTTGCTATATCCGTATCCATATCCGAAGCTCGTTTGTTGCTTTTCCGTTGAATTTTGTCTTTCAAGGCAGGTCCCAAACCTGGCGCTTAACCGATTATCGTCTGGAAGACTCGCTGCACACATTAGCTCACTATCTAGCGGGTGCTAGAATAGCTTCCCAGATGACGCCGCGGGGAGGCTGTGTGTCAACTTGCAATGATCTGTAGCAGAGATCGCTCTGGCGGTCGCCAGGTTGACCACGATCATAAGCTTTGCGCTGCACAGACAAAGCCAAGTCATCCATTTTTTTTTCGATATCGGGGCTATGTTATATACTATATAGCTCCCATAGGGGTGATTCAGAGGATCTCGAAAAAACACAAAAGTTTTAAATGTTTAATTTGTTTGTTTATGAAGATATCAAATTTGACACTCGGAAGTTTTTCAGAGTACCCAAGCACTGATCCAAATTTGATCAAAATCGGTTGACTATATCATATAGCTCCCATAGGAGCAATCGGTCAAAAAACGTTTTTTTTGTACAAAATTCGTCTCTTTTTGGTTGATAATGAAGTTATCGTAACCTAATTTGGCAATCAAATGTACACTGCAAGCAGTGGGGTACAGGGTATCCCAAAGTCGTCCGCACCCGACTTTAACGCCATCTTTATGCATACGTATGTGTAAAGAAATTTACACACACACTGCAACAATGCAGGCAAGTTATTTTTTAATTAATTTTGTTAACTTAAGCCAGTCATCAGGTTGGAGTTTAGCTTTTATCTGCCGTCGTCTCAACTAAAATAATTGCTCATATTTAATTACCTTGCAGGAATTTCAGACTAACTGACAGAGCTACGGGACAGGGACATAGTAAGTACACTGCAAAAAAAACAAAAAACTTTGGCCTTTGCCTCATACTCTTGAAGATAAACTTTTGAGTAAAAATGCGATTTAATTAAGTTAATTAGTTAGTTAATTAACTTCAAAGTTGTCCAAAAGAAATGCTGTGATATGTAGTGCTCTGTTGTTTTGGGAATGCAACGATTTAAAAAACAAACAAATTTATGCAGATTAATAGAAATTTCAGCCTGAAGTAGTTAATTTTGAAAAATGTTTTTTTTTTATCAATTTCGTTACTTACTTGCTTTACATGTTTATCCAGAAAGTAAACTAAGTACAACAATTTTGGAACACATTTCTGCTAGATGCTCGATTCTGACTGTGCATAATGATTTTGCGTTCTTAAGGGCTATACGCAGTTCGAAAAATTTTGCGCGGAATGACAAAACATCTTATAAAAAAAATCCCATTTGGGATATCTCATTTGGGATTTTTTTTTTATATGAAGTTTTGTCATTCCGCGCGAAATTTTTCGAACTGCGTATAGGCCTTCAGGCAATAAATTTTGTCTTGTTAGATTGCCCTATATAATTGTCTTTATCTTTGATCACACTTATTCGATAGCATTAAAAAGGATATCGGAATTTGAATAAGTAAATACCCAAAATTATGTTTTTGGATAATTTTTAGCTAGAAAAAATTTGAACACTTTTTTGAAAAAATCTAAAAAAGTTATTGCTAAAAAATTGTCGGCCGTGCTACGAATTTTCGGATTCGTTTTGAAACCGAATGTTTGGCGCTCCCAATTGCACCAAACCGAATTTTTCACATGGTTTGAAACAGAATGTTTTGTTGCAAGAGGATTTAAATGAATCGGTTATATATATGTATTCTTAGACTAGTGTTAGTTTTGCATCTACGAGTAGTCGCCCCTAGGAGGAGCATAGGGCGGAAATTTCCGTTTCTTGAGTATGTGTTGTTTTACGGCCGGGTTACTTGCCCAACGCAACCTTTTTATGGTCTGAGGTAAGACCTTTGAAAGCGTCGCTCGAATTCGCTACCACTTTGTTTACGCGAAGGGTACCCAGGGAATACCAAGATGCGGCACTTACTAGCAAGGGGGTCCGCGAGACCTTCGAGTCGGCTTGAGATGAATTATTAAGGATCGTGGAAAAACGCGTTGCCTTACGCTTATTCGTAGTGAGTATGACTTACTAAGGATTGCTTGACCACTTTATCTTATACACCCCCATCGTGCCCCAAAACAAATCGGTTAAATAGGCTTAAAAAAGTAAAAATTTTATAATTAGTTAATATTCTTAGATTATATTTATGCCAACTTCAAGTTAGATATTTATTGACAATTATTTTTTCATAACTTTTTTTCAGACTCAATTCAGTTATCGAAAAAATATTGTACGTTTTTTGAATCATATTGTTTAAATGAGACCAAAAATATAAAAGTAACTATGAAGAACAAAAAAATATATCGTCTGATAAGGCAAATCCTTTACCGATTAAGTGCGGTTTCAAAAAGTAGAGAAAATTATGTAATGTTATTTTTTACCAAAACCAAATTTTTAAAAAAAAACTCTATAAATCGCTTTACCTAGCATATCATTAGCTTTTAAAAATTGCTGCGTTCACTTTTTTACCATCCAATTTCTCATTATATTTGAGCAAAATAGTGTGTAATTGTTTTCAGTGTATTATTCATAAAATAGCCGCTCCCAGTGTCAAGAAATCAAGCACTGACCGCTACACCCCATATTTGATAAATTAGTTTTAGCAGGCAGAGATTATAAACTAAATACACACACACACCCACACTGAGCCACATACATATAAATGAGTATATAAACAAAGACACACATACACATATACATTTAGCAATTAAGATTACACTGCACTAAGGATTCTTTGGGTCAAAATTCAATATTCAACTTTGTTAGTAACTTAAGTCAAATAGATTTAACAGAAAAAAGTCTTAAGTTTTGGCTTTGTGTTTGAGTTTCTCTTTGCTCATTACGCTCTGTTTCTCTTAAAAACGTGCCTTGCTCTTTGCATTCCAGCGCTGGAAAGTAAGTGAGTTGAATGAGCTTGGTTGGTTTTTAAACATTGTTTGCTACGTGAGACAAGCGCCTTTTAAACTTGCTGCAGACTTTTTGAGATATAATCGTTATTTTTTAAACAAAAAAAAAAAAGAAAAGAAAAACCTTCTTAGAAGATAATGAATTTTAGCGAGAGCAACTTATTTAAGTAATTGTAAATGTTTAAGGATTAAAACTCCCACCAACCAATTGTTTGCATAGATAAATACATATTTCTTTTATTAAAGATGGCGTACGTTAAAGTCGGGCGCAGACGACTTTGGGATACCCTGTACCACCACATTGCAATTACGTCCGAAATATTGCTTAAGACCTCCAAAAGATATTTTATGCGGCTTTGGCTACGATATTTTCATAAACAAACAGAAATCAGTCGTATTTTGTACCAAAAAAATTTTTTTGGCCGATCGGTCCCATGGGGACTATACGATATAGTCAACCGATTTTGATCAAATTTAGTACACTGATTGGAAACTATAAAAACTTCCGACTGCCAATTTTGGTTCCGATATCTTCAAAACCAAACGAAACACAACGAATTTTGTAAAAAAAGCGTTTTTTTGACCGATCGTTCCTATGGGAGCCATATGATATAGTCAACCGATTTAGATCAATTTGGCACAGTGCTTGGGTACTCTAAAAAACTTAAAAGTGCCAAATTTGGTTATGATATCTTCATTAACAAACGAATTATCCATCTAAAACTTTTGTTTTTTTTTTTCGAGGTCCTCTGAAACACCCCTATGGGAGCTATATAATATAACCCCCATATCGAAAAAGTAAAATAAACTTGTCTTAGTTACGCATCTTATCAGAAAATTTGGTCGCTCTAGCTCTTACCATCTCTGAGATCTAGGCGTTCATACAGACAGACGGACATGGATATATCGACTGCTCTAGTCACCCTGATCATACTTTAGGTAACTTTGTGGGGTCTCCGACGTCTCCTTCTGTATGTTACATACATTTTCCGCTTGCACAAACGTAATATACCCTTTGTACCATACCATAAAAAAATGCGTCCCAATATTGCACTCCATAAGAAATTTGTAGAAAATTAATATTTTTCATATATATTTTTTTGGTCAATTTTTTCGACGTTCCAATAGTTTTTTTTATTATTTTATTATTCTAGGATTAGACATTAAGTCAATCCATAATTACGCCGCTAGTGTTCAAGGCTCATTATTTAACGAGTCGCTTTAATTAATTAGAAAATGTATGTAATAAGTAAAAAAAGCGTCTCTTTTTGTAAAACTTTCCACATAGAGGAAAGTGAGGTGAAGCCGGAAACGCATCCTCACGGATTTCTGAGTTGAGAAGCTCTGATGATTAGTTGAAAAATCGACAAAAGGAGTGCTCTTTCAGACGATTTCCCCCTTTAAAAAAAAAAAACATTATTTCAGCCCATTTCACTAGGCAACAAAATTTTTTTATTCAACATTCATTCGTTATATCCTGTACCTGTAGGTACAAAGGGTATACTAGATTTGTGCAATGTATGTAACGGACAGAAGGAGGCGTGGCAAACCCCAAGTCCTTTATACCAAAATGCTTATAATAACCTCGGGTAGCGATTGAGCCATGTCCGTCTCTCCGTCCGTCCGTCTGTCCGTCTGTATGAACATCTAGATTTCGGAGACTATAAGAGCTAGAGATACAAAACTTTACCAGCTGATGCGCATATTTCCTGAGAAGATTAAGTTCGTCGAATCATTTCAATATCTTTCACCGTTCCCCCGCAGTAGATTTTCGGGGTTTTTAGCCACACCGTTTAATATTTTAATTTGAAAGTAAACAGAGCGATGCGTTGGTGACATGCATCTAAGTGTCAAAAATAAACAAAATCGGACAAATAGAAAATTTTTGCCACTTCCGGATTCACGCTAAAAAAATGCCGAATTCACCTCACTTTCCTCTACCTAATTAAAAAAAATTTTTTTTAAATATAAATTCAAATGCTTATGTAAGTACAAAGTGCTTGCTATAGTAAATGTTGGCAATAAATCAAAATTTTGTAACTTTACTTTTTCTGCTGCTGTAGCGCATTAAGCAGTCGCCTTTAATTTCAAGTCGCTTTCCAATGCGCTTCCAATGCTTTTCTCTTAAGCAAATGGGATATTTTCTCTTAATGTTTGCATTTAAGCTTATTTTTGCCACATTATGTGTGCCAGTATATTTATGTGTGTGTGTGTGTTTGTGTGCTTAAGGATAATGTAAAGGATTTAAGCTACTTGCCAGTAATGCAAGCATTTAAGACCCTCTTGTGATAGAGTCGGCGTATATGTGTGTGTGTGTGTGCGAGTGTGTCCCTGTGGATGTGATAGTGTCTTGGTGTTTGCTTGCGTGTGTGTGTACACACACTGCAGCACAGGTAAAATGTTGTGACCCAACTTGAGGCTTAGTTGGCTTATCCAAAATGTCTGAACGGTATTTGCTGCTTATGCATGTTTGCAAATCGCGCCAAAGAGACAAAAATTGAGCGAATGTCGAATAACTCTCTCTGTAACAACTGTGTAGCATACTTTTGAGCGCTTATGAGAATTATGCTATGTTTACACTGTAGCGCAAACTGTGCTACGTAGGCGGCAGACAATTATGCCATAACGCAAGGGATATATATAAATATTTTTCAAAAATTAAATCCTGCCTTCACAAGAATAATAATTTCCCTGACTGACAATTGTGTCAGTCGCCCCTGGGCGGGGCATGGGGATCTCTATTAATAACTGTTCAAAGAGAACAGGGACCTACAGTTTATGGCCGAATCCGAGGTCTTCAATTAATAGAGATTTTCTTTGGCAAATAGCGTCTTTGAGCTAGCGATGCCAGTGCTAGGCAAATGTAAAAGTGCTACTGCGGGGATTCGAACCACCGACCTTCGGTTTATAAAGCGAGTACGCTACCATTGGCATTTTAAAGAATTTTGTTTACTTACTTTACTTAGATACCAATGAAATGCGAACGATATAATCATTGTTAAATATAATAAGTGTTCTTTTGGAGCCTTTTTTGGTATGGATGCTGCATGTATGCAAAATTAAAAAAAAAAAAAAATATATAAATAGTCGAAAAAATTAAGCCTATTTTGCTGGGCTACAAAAAATATCAGCCAAAATAAAAAAAACCTATGTTGCCTTCTCTCTATTACTGCGAAGTATACTTTTGAGTGCTCAAAAGTGTTATGCTATGTTTACACTGGCGCTTATACAATAAGACATTTAACTTAAATCTTGTTTTTTTTTTTCAGTTTACAAACTGGTGCAGGAATTCCTTTGAAAGAAAAGCTAAGCCAGAAAAATTGAAAAATCTAACAATGTAGAATGCAACTTAGTTCTGTACTTAAAAGTGCTTTAAGTTAGCGTCAAAAGTACAATTAGTAAAAATTACAAGTTAATTACTTATTGAGAGCTTGGATTACACTAGTTTACAAATTTAAAAAAATTTTGGTATCCTCAGCATGTTTAAGTCGTTTCCGTAGTAAAATGGCATGCTAAATCCAAAAATAGAGCCCAAAATTTTTTTCATGGAACGGATTTCGAGATATTTCAAAAAAAAAAAAACACTTTTCGAAACTAAAAAAAAGTGTGTCTACTTAAAAGCAAATATCCCTGGTTGTACTAAACTGATTTTGATTATTTTTTTACCAAAGTGTAGATAATTGAATTATCTATCAATTACACTAGTTTACAAATTAATGGGTCATCGAGTGAACCATCGTAAAAAAGTGTTTTTGAGGGTAATTTGGGGTCGAGAAACACGAAAATGGCAACCTTTTTTTTTTTCTTAAGCACCGTTTTCGAGATATTTTCAAAAAGCATGCTTTTGGGCACTTATTTCAGTTATTCGTCAATATCTTATGAACATGTGTCGACATAAAAGACTATTAAGTCGAAAGGTATTGATGTGCTCTTTACAACGATATACAATAATGTACAGATTAAGCAATAAGAAGTCACAAGCAACTAAAGTCGGAAAAAGTGTAATTTTTGATCATTTTTCAAAATTAAAAATTTTCGATTTGATTTTTACTATCGAAAGAAATTTTTTAAATTATGCTAAGCTTTAAACTGAAAGAGAATGCTTTTACGAACATTTCGAGTCCAAGATCTTTAAAATCAGGTAAGAATTGTAGATGTTATGGAACCATGAACGACCAATCTTCACTCAATCACATTTTTGTATGAAAAAAAAATTGTTCACTCAAAGTTTTTCATTTGCGTTCAGTTACGTCTTCACGAATTTGTATGCAGCTGTAGTCGTGATTTTTCCTTCATTATAATTTCAGTGAAAAAAAAACTATGCTACTTAGCAGAGATTTGTTGCAGTGTATTTTGTATTTGCTAAAACAATGTTCACACTGATCCGTGTCGTTGCGTGACGCAGTGTAAACACAGTATTGAAAGTTGCTCACAAAAGGGGCACACAAAAAAAAAAAAGATAGAAGAAAAAAGAAAAAAATGAAGAAATATGACCAAGTTGCTTTGAGATTGCAGTTGAGCTCCATTTAAGACCACACAATGGCCAACTTATGCCATTCAATTGAGCCCGAAAACAACGCAGTACAATAACAACAATAAGGAACACGACAACAACAACAACAAGAACAACAACAACAACAATCTGTGGTCCAGCATATGAGTCATGCAAACTTAACAATGACTTGGCGGTTTTGGCATTTGTTACGGACACATGTGTTGTTGCTCTTGCTCATCTACTGCTGCTTTAACATTGTCCTCTCTCTCCTCTGCAGCTTCTGCGTCCCTTGTGTATTGCACAAAAAGTTTTTGGCTTCTTTTAGTTTGAAGAATTTATTTATCGGGCAATTCATTGGTTAAATGTTTCTTATTGTGCCGCAGTTAGTTGTATTGATTTTCAGCTTGATTAAGCAAGTAACTTGAAATGATGACCCAATAGAGATCTGTTAAAAGTTCCCGAGGAACTCAATAACTGAATTGTTGTCTCTTGTTGCGCGCGCGGAATTTCTGTGCGGGATCTTTATGTGACACTATCTAAAGTTTTTCGGTGCTTTCTTTTTGGCAGGCGATTGCAATTACACTTTAAAGCGGTTTGGTTTTTGTGGTAAGGGTAAGTGGGGGGTGCTTCATGTAGCAAGTTTAGATTTTATTTTATTGTGTATGCTGAAATATGGCTAGAAAGGAGCGAGGCATTACTGTTGCTCTAGATTTTAATTCATTTTTTTTTATTTCTCTTTTTTTTTTGGAATTTCTTTTAATGCAAATTAATTTTATTCGCTTTTTGCTTGCACATTTATTATACACTTTATCGTTATGCATTTTGGACATAACACAAGAGATAAGGTTCTTTGCCAGGCCGAAATAATTTATTCACATTTTGTTTTGGTTTGCGTGCATGCGCAGATACAGGAACTTGAAAAGTTTGCAAAAAAAATAAATAAATCTAATATATAATACCAAAAATAAATAATTAGAATAATGTACTTTTGTCGGAACATCAATTACACAGGCCTACAAATGCCGGAGTCATGTCAGTTGTTGGAAAGCTAAGGGTCATTACCGAAGTAATTTTCTGCGTAGAATCCGAATCCGGGGCCAGAATTGGCCCATCACGTCAGGATCTAGAGATATTTGAGGTTATGTACCCGAAAAAAGGTATATTTTCAAATACCCCACAATCCTGACGTGATGGGCCAATTCTGACCCCGGATTCGGATTCTACGCAGCAAATTGCTTCGGAAATGACCCTTAGCTTTACAGCAACTGACATGAACACGGTATTTGTAGACCTGTGAAATGCTAATACCGTCGAAGGGATATACTTCGTAATTTTGAATAGCCATAACTTTGAGAAAAAAAATCGTAAATGATCGCTTGAACTTTTAAATTAAAGGCTAAGAGTGGTACTAAATGATGTAACAGGAGAGACAGACCACAAAAATTATTTCCACGTTGTACATAACCTCAAAAGTAGGAAAAAACGCCGTTTTTCAGGTAAATAACCTCAAATATCTCAAAATCCAGCAAATTACTCTGGAAATGACCCATAGCTTTCCGACAACTAAACCATGTTGTTCTGTGTTATTTTTGCAAAAAATATGGGTTTTCCCTTGAGTAGGCTATTTATTCAAATATCTTTTTGCATATAATCGATTTTTTCTGGATTTTCATTTAATACGTACGCACTGTGCACAGATACTACAAAAATGCATATTTTTTTGACATTTTGCATATATACGATTCTGGTCGATGTTCTTTTGTTACCAAAAGTAATAGATACGCCTGAGTACTGTGTAGGTGATTCCTCTGACCGGACTCTATTTATATTATTTATTTTTGGCTAGAAAAGTCTGTCTATTGTTGTTGGCTTACCAATTATGTTTGCAAACAAAAATAACTATTTCCAAAAATCGCATATCTATTACTTCGGCATCAAATGAAAATCGACAAAAATCGTTAATATGCAAAAAGGCTTAGAATACAGTTTTTTAGAGCTTAAAAGTGTATATTAAAGCCTTTTTGCATATAAGCGATTTTTGTCGATTTTCATTTGATGCCAAAGTTATAGATATACGATGTTTGTTGTTTTCTATTGATATCACAAGCAATTGATAAGTCTGTCCACTGTTGTCGGTATATGAATTATTTTTGCAAAAAAATAGTTGATTCCCTGGACCAAGCTCTAAAAAAATGTACATTAAAGTCTTTTTGCATATATACGATTTTTGTCGATGTTCTTTTGTTACCAAAAGTAATAGACACGTCTGAGTACTGTGTCGGTGATTTCTCTAACCAGACTCTATTTATATTATTTATTTTTGACTTTTTGCGTGTATACGATTTTTATTATTTTATTTTGATATCACAAGCAATAGATAAGTCTGTCTACTGTTGTTGGCTTATCAATTATTTTTGCAAACAAAAATAGGTGTTTCCCTTGATCAAGCTCTAAAAAAATGTAAATTAAAGTCTTTTTGCATATTTTTTGTCAATTTTCATTTGATGCTAAAAGTAATAGATACGCCTGATCTCTGTGTAGGTGAGATCTTTGACCAGACTCTATTAATATTATTTTTTTTTTATATTTTTAGCATTTTGCGTATATACGATTTTTGTTTTTTTTTTTTGATATCACAAGCAATAGATAAGTCTGTCTACTGTTGTTGGTATAACAATTATTTTTGAAAAAAAAAATAGGTGTTACCCATGATCAAGCTCTAAAAAAATGTATATTAATGCCTCTTTGCATATAAACGATTTTGGACGATTTTCTTTTGATACCAAAGTAATAGATATACGATTTTTGTTGTTTCTTTTGATATCACAAGCAATAGATAAGTCTGTCTATTCTTGTTGGCTTATCAATTATTTTTGCAAACAAAAATAGGTGTTTCCCTTGACCAAGCTCTAAAAAAATGTATATTAAAGCCGTTTTGCATATAAATGATTTTTGTCGATTTTCATTTGATGCCAAAAGTAATAGATACGCCTGATCTCTGTGTAGGTGAGATCTTTGACCAGACTCTATTAATATTATTTTTTTTTTATATTTTTAACATTTCGCGTACATACGATTTTTGTTTTTTTTTTTTTTGATATCACAAGCAATAGATAAGTCTGTCTTATGTTATTGGTATATCAATTATTTTTGAAAAAAAATTAGGTGTTTCCCTTGACCAAGCTCTAAAAAAATTTATATTAAATTCTTGTTTTGCATATAAACGATTTTTGCCGATTTTCATTAAAAAAGTAATAGATACGCCTGATCTCTGTGTAGGTGAGGTCTTTGGCCAGACTCTATCAATATGATTTATTTTTTATATTTTTAACTTTTCGCGTATATACGATTTTTGTTGTTTCTTTTGGTATCACAAGCAATAGATAAGTTTGTCTACTGTTGTTGGTATGTATATCAATTATTTTTGAAAATAAAAATTGTCGTTTCCCTTGACCAAGCTCTGAAAAAAATTTATATTAATGCCTTTTTGCATATAAACGATTTTTGTCGATTTTTATTTGATGCCAAAGTGATAAATACGCCTGATGTCTGTGTAGGTGTGGTCTTTGACCAGACTCTATTTATATTATTTTTTTTTTATATTTTTGACTTTTTGCGTATATACGATTTTTGTTGTTTCTTTTGATATCATTAGCAATAGATAAGTCTGTCTACTGTTGTTGGTATAACAATTATTTTTGAAAAAAAATAGGTCATAACTCTAAAGAAATTGATATTAATGCCTTTTTGCATATAAACGATTTTGCACGAATTTCTTTTGATACCAAAAGTAATATGTGCACTGGTACCGAAACATCAATTATTTTGCCAAAACAATTGTAGTTTTCTTTAACTAAACTCTATAAAAATGCATTTAAATGGTTTTTTTTTTTTTGCATATATACGATTTTTTGTCCTTTTTGTTTTAATACCAAAAGCAATCATTTTAATGACATTTTTGTTTTATACATTTTTTTGTTGTTTTCGTCACAAACGTATCAGTTTTCACAAAGTAAGACAGATTTCAGTTGATTAAATTTTTTTTTAATTGTGCTTCATGTAACCATAACTAATGACGAGGACGATACACAAATCGAAAAGTTTTTTACAAAACTTATTTTCTAGTTTGTTTTTATTTTTTTTTAGGAAAAAGTACACAGGGTGGGGCTTTGTCAAGCAGAAATGCAAAAATACACGACTTACCATGTGAGCAACCCTAACAACGATGCAAAAATGCAAAAGTGCCAGACTAACAACGAGAGCGCAATAACAATCAGCTGTTTAAAAGTATCATATGGCCTGCTTTGTTTTTGCTAAGCAAAGTTCTTGTGAGAAAAATATGAAAAATATTTAATATTAATCAATATTTATTATTAAATATTAAAAATATTAATTGAATGCATGTAAGATGAAGTTTTGAAAAGTTTGTTAGTACAATAAAGAAATAACAACTTATTTATTTATTTTTATTAATTTAAATGAATAAAAAGCTGGTTTTATACAATATATATATATATTTAAGTTCCTATAAGTCCTACAAGGACTAGAGGGCCGTTTATACAATTAAATTGCACAAATTATTAACAGCATAATAAAATATGTACACACTGGTAGTTATTGAAGTGTTGTACAATACAGTTTTGGGCAAAACTGCCCAAACTTGCGTTACCTTGGTAATGCAAGGGTATCAGAAATTTGTTGCGCCAAATTGCATTTTCTATTTTCTGCTACTCATTCCTCAACGTTTCTTGCTCATTTCTCATTCATTCATTCATTCATTTTTGGCATTCTGTTATTTGGCACTTGGTCGCGTTCTATAGACCAAAAAAAACCGAAGCCTCGAACCGAGACTATAGGACTGAGTTGGTAGGTTGCTTGGTGCTGGCTGGTATGCCCCGCGGCACATTTCGCTTGCTACCATAGCAAGCTCATAAAAAATAATAAAAAGCAAAAGCGAAAGAACAGTATAAAGGCCAAACGCCAAATGGTATATGGACCAAGAAAAGTAAAGGACCAAAGCGGAAAAATGTGGTAACAAGGGCAGCAGTTCAACATTTTTGCAACACACTGGAATTCTCTCTTTCTCTCTCTCTTCGAGACTTATAGATGAGACACTGTGGCTGTTGTTGTTGTTTTTGTTGTTTATTTGGTATGGCTGAAATGGCCATTACTGAAGTTGTTGTTGTTATAAACTGTATGCTCTTTAAATAAGGAGTATGCATAATATGGTCAACACTTTAAAGTCAATTGTGGTTAAACAAATTATTAGAACAAAGAACTATTTGTCATAGCTGCACTTTTTTATAAACAAAAAAATATTGTCTTGCATTTTTTTAATTAAAATTAATTTTGCACTAACACTTTTTGGTTTTGTTTTTGAAGCTGTGACTATATTTAGGTTAGGTTAGGTTAAGGCGGCAGTTAGGACGTAGACGTCCAACTCACTTAGGCCAGATAAAAAAGTCCTCAAGATACTCTACTTTACAGCCATCCGGTGGTCTCAATAAACCTCGCAAGGCATTTCGAACTCTTTTCTGAGAGCTGGGTTAAGTCATTTAGGAAGTGTGACTTGAGGAAACGGAACCTTGTTCTGCATAGTCCCGGGCAGTGACAAAAGAGGTGCTCCACCGTCTCCAGCTCTTCCTTATCACCACAACTTCTACAGAAATCATGATGAGGTGCGTTAAGCTTTACTGCATGAGCTACCACCAGCCAGTGTCCGGTGATTGCTCGGATTACTTTCGAGCAATGGGCTCTGCTTAGACAGCAAAGTTCCTTGGTTCTTTTTCTGCAATATACCGGCCAACTTTGCCGTGAGATTCTACACGTGTTGGAAATTCGATTCCACGTTTCGTTTGCAGCGTGAGCGAAATGGGTCTTTATGCTTATTTTGCAGCTGGCCATCGGAATATCCAGACGCTCCTTATCCTGAAGGTGGATGCTGGTAATTCCTTGTCCTGCCAGTTCGTCCGCAATACAATTTTCCTCAATATCCCTGTGTCCCGGGACCCATATAAGGTGGATAGAAAACTGTTCTGCCATCTCCTCCAGAGACGAGCGAAAGTTATTCAACTATTTCATACATGAAGTCAAAGAGGCGAGAGACTTAATGGCCGCCTGGCTATCCGAATAAATGCAGATATTTCTATTATCTATGGGTAAGTTTTTTATTGTTATCCGGAAGTCGAAACGATAATCTAACATCGAGTTCCTCAATGTAGACGCCTTCACCGACACGGTCGTCTAATTTGGAACCGTCCGTAAAGATCTTAACTGAGCCAGCTGGGCCCGGTACACCAACATTCCACTCATCTCTGGCTGGAATATGGGTTTTGAAATTTGTATGAAGTGCTCCTGTGGGGTACAATAGTCCGTACTCACAGGAATGAGGGGGTTTCCCTTAAGAATTCTTGAGTGACCAAAGTCTTGGTTATTCCATTTTTTAGCCTCCCTCATACGTAGAGCTGATAGCGTGGCTGATTGCTTACCCATCTTGTCCAGAGGAATCAGGTATAAAATGGCATCTAAAGCTTCGTTTGGGGTCAAGCTTAGTGCCCCGCTGATAGTTAGTTCAGCGGTACTTTGAACCTTACTCAGCTTAGTTAGGATGGATTTCTTATCCAGTGAAGGCCACCAAATAGCGACTTCGTAGCGAAGATTTGGTCTAACGATAGCAGTGTAAAGCCAGTGGACTATATTTGGAGAAATGCCCCATTTAAGTCCAATGGCCTTCCTGCAAGTGTACATGGCAATCGTGGCCTTTTTCTACTATACATATATTTAATAAATTAAAAAAATTCTTGAACATAGAATAATTCCTCAGGGTTCCAATATATCAATAAAAAGATCAAAAAAAAAAAAAAATGCAAAATTCATTTTGCACTATACATTTTTGTTTTTTTCCGGAAAACGAATCCGAACCTTTTAATCAGACTCGATTTGTAACCAAATATTTGATGCTACCAATTCCAACAAATCGAATTTTTCATGTGGTTTGAAACCGAATATTTTGTTGCAAGATGAATGAAATCGAATCGGCAAAATAGGTTTAAAAAAGTACGCATTTTATACTGAAATAATTTTTTAAATATTCTTCGATACTCGTAGATTATATTTATGCCAATTTCAAGTTGTATATTTATTGACAATTATTTTTAGTTTTTTTTTCCGACTCAACCCAAAAAATTGCATAAACAACCCAAAACGATTTTGTTTTGTGCACATATCATACACGAACACATGACGATTAGTGCAACAGGGTTGCCGCGTTACACAAAGAAAATTTCCCTTGTAACAAAAATAACTAAGTGGTTGTCCTTCGACACACCTAGGCCTGCAAAACGCCTGTTGTGATGCCACTTGAGCTAGTCCTTACTCCCCCGTATCCTCTCTAAACCAACCTGTCGATTTGATAAATGAATTAATCTTATTTATTCTGATTTCTGCGAATTCAGTAACATTCCCAATAGTTTCGGAACCCAGTGTGTACAGTCTCCTCTTGCATAGTGCCATGCATCTACACAGGAGATGCTCCACTGTTTCCTCTTGCTCTACCCCCTGACAGCTTCTACAGTAGTCGAAATAAAGCACTCCCAATCTATTGGCGCGCCTACCAATAAGACAGTGTCCAGTAAGAGCCCCTATCGTAGCTCTTATGTCAAGCTGTTAAGTTTTAAAAGTAGCTTGGTTTTAATCAAGCTCCATTGCGGCCAAGTTTTCCTACTAATAAGACAGGTTCCAGTTTGCTAGCTAGTTCATCTGCAATTGCCCACGATATCTCGGTGCCCCGGTACCCAAAGTAGCTTAATGGTGAAGAATTTTGTAGCATCTTGTAAAAGCTCATAACATTCCATCACTGTTTTGGATGTGAGCCTTACTGATTGTAGTGCTTTTAAAGCAGCCTGACTGTTAGAACAGATCTGAATTTCCCTTTCGGTTAAAGGCCTATACGCAGTTGGGATATCCCATTTGGGACTTTTTTTTTATATGAAGTTTTGTCATTCCGCGCGAAATTTTTCGAACTGCGTAGACCCCTTAAAACACGATTCTTAATGATACGAATACTTTCCATTATAGCCATGACTTCTGCTTGCAAGACACTACAATGATCTGGTAAACGGAAGGATTCGTTAATGCCCAACGATTCCGAATAGACACCCCCTCCCACCTGATCATTGAGCTTAGATCCGTCAGTAAAAATAGTCATCTTGCTATTGCAGTCTAGTATACCATTGTCCCAATCTTCACGAGATGGGAAATAAGCTAAGCCGTGTTTAATTTTAATAAATATTGTTGCTAAAGTTATATTTTTGTGTAATTTTATTAAATATAAATAATAATAAAGAAGAACCAATATTTTAATGAAAATTAAATGTAAACAAAATATAGTAATAAAACAAAAATAATTTCGTCGCAATACACCATTAGAATTTATCGTAAAGTTAAGGGAAATATACGAATTTATCGAAAATAAAAAGCAAAATATTGACAAAAAAATTCGTTACACGGAGCACGCAAAAAGGAATCCGAATAAAATAGTTCTATTTGGTTTTTGCGTTTTCCGGAGCAAGGCTGTATATTTAATAAATCATAAAATTCTTGATCATAGAATAATTCCTCAGGGTTGCACTCTATCTATAAACAGATATAAAATAGCTGTCCGACGGAGGGTTAAAAAAAATTGAAAAAAATGCTCAGAAGCCGCAAAAGTCGTTGTTTAAGCAAGTATGACCATACTTTGCAAATTTTTAAATCACATTGAATATAGAATATTTTCTTAGGGCTGCATTCGTAATTTCGTTTTATTTTAACGTTTAAAGGGGTCAACGCAGTTCGAAAAATATACTAAGGCCCATACGCAGTTCGAAAATTTTCGCACGGAATAACATAACTTTATACAAAAAAAATGTCCCATTTGGGATTTTTTTTTTATATGAAGTTTTGTTAAAAAAAAAAAATAATCATATAAAAAAATATCCCATTTGGGATGAATAAAGTTTTGTCATTCTGTTCGAAATTTTTCGAACTGCGTATTCAATTTGAAATGTATTCTTGAGTAGTAAGCAAAAATTTTGTATGCATTAAGTTTTAGCTAAAGGCCCATACGCAGCATGCAAAAATTCCGCACGAAATGTCAAAACTTCATAAAAAAAAAAAATTCCCTTTTTTGGGATAAACTTCATATAAAAAAAAATTACCTTTTTTGGGATATTTTTTTTTATATAAAGTTTTGACATTTCGTGCGGAATTTTTGCATGCTGCGTATGGGCCTTAATTTAAAAAAATTTATGCTCCAGACCGAGTTGCAATTTTGGGACTCGTGATGATTTCGCGATCATTCAAAAATGCCGCTTAGCCAACATGTTTCAAAATCCTTCGATATCATGCCCGGTCCGCAGCTTGTTTTCATCTAACAAATACGTCCAAGTTTACGATTTACGTTACCCATGCAGTGTATCTAAAATTCGCCTATACTTGACTGCAGCGAGTCGCTTGTTTTATATTGCTTTGGGTTTTGAGTTGGCTTGAAATTTCATTGCTGCCGAATTTGGAACATAAAAAATTATGGAATTACGGCGTTGACGTACAGACAAACAAACAAACACATATATACTAACACACATGTAAACTTGTATATAAAGTATTTATATGTTTTAAGACAGTTTTATATTACCATGATCCACTCATGTGTGCCAATATACACAATGTATGTGTGCGTGCGAGTGCGTGTGTGTGTGTGTGCAGGAAGTATCGTTTATTATAGTTAAATGTCTTCTGCATGTCGACACTGCTTGGCTAGCACCGCCTGGCTGACTTGATGACTGGCGATGACTGACGACTGACGATTGGGGCACTTCGCCAACCTACACCGCCCTTTCCATTGTTACTGAAAAAGTCTGAGTCAAAATGGCCTAAACAAGTGATAGCTCTACCAGTCAGCAGTACACTGAGCCAAATTGTCAGCCAAAAGTATCGAACCGGTTCATATTTTGCTAATTTATATTGGGTCGTTCACTAAGTAATTTCGTTTTTTTTTTTATTGTGTAAAACATTTTATGAAATTATATATTCTCCATTTTGATCCAATACCTTTTGCCATCTTACGGGCAAGAGATTGATTCCACGCTCATAAAATTTTTGATCCTTGCAGGCAAAAAACTGGTCCAAGTGGTTTTTGACGTCCCGATTTGAGGTGAAGGTTCTCCCATCCAAAAAATTTTGCAGAAACCGGAACAAGTAATAGTCCGAAGGTGCCATGTCTGGAGAATATAGTGGGTGTGGTAGCACATGCCATTCAAGCTGCAAAAGCTTTTGGCGAGTCATCAAATTTGTATGAGGTCTCGCATTATCCTGTTGGAGCACTACACCTTTTCTATTGATCAATTCTGGCCACTTCTGTTTGAGTGCATCCCTCAATTTGTCCAGCTGATCACAATACACTTCAGAATTAATCGTGGTACTGTCGGGCAAAAGCTAAAAACAAACGATCCCTTTGAAATGCCACCAAACAGACAACATAACCTTTTTTTGGTGACTATCGGCCTTCGAAGTGGTTTGAGCTGGTTCATCCATTTTAGACCATGATCTCTTGTTAACAACCCACTTTTCGTCGCCAGTAGCAATGCGCTTCAAAAATGGATCACTTCTTTGACGTTTGATAAGCAAATAACAGTCGTTAATGCGACGAAGCTAATTTCGTTCTGCAAGAACATGAGGAAGCTTTGAAGCTTTTGTCCAGCTTTGATATTAATCCTAGACGTTTCATGTGCTTGTGAACAGTCGCGTTTAAATTTAATCTTTCAGCAATCTCTCGAGTTGTTATTCGACGATTTGCATCGACCAACAACTTTATTTTATCCACATCGGCTTCAAGCGGCCTTCCAGGACGTGGTGCATCATCCTCAAGATCGAAATTGCCGGAACGAAATTTTGCAAACCAATTTTGGCATTGGCGTTCGGTCAACACATCTTCTCCGTACACATCACTTAATTTTCGCTTTGCATGAACTGCATTTTTGCCCTTTTGATATCTTTTCGATCTTCCATCTTCGATAGGGCACCAAACAAAAACTATTCCAAAAAATGTAACAAAATTTTTTACAAAAAAGCCTTACTATATCAGCTGTTCAAATATATAAAGGTAAAGCGGTTAGGTGTGAAGTTGGCTGCGAAAAAATTCAATAAGATCAGCTGTTGTCATCAAACGAAATTACTTAGTGAACGATTTTTGAATGATGCTACTCCGTGTCGAAAAAGTCAATTTGGGATGAATCCGGAAGCTCGATTTGGGGTGAGCCAAATAATTTCAGCATGGATTTCAGCTGTTTTGGTGTTCATTTGAACGAGAACTTACAAAAAAAGTGAAACAAATTCCCGTTTGCCGGTTTCAAGTTCCAATAATTTGTTGGAAATGCTGAAGGCAGTGAAAATCGACAAAAGGACGATTTCCTTCTTTTTTTGAAAAAACCTTTTTTCACGCCATTTCACTAGGCGACATTTATTTTTGTTCCACATTCATTCATATCAATGTATTTATTATTCAACCTTTTTTGTTACCAAAAATAAAGAAATAAAATGTTTACGATGAAATTTTATGGCAGTTTTTATAATTTTTTGGACACTTTCGAATTCACCCCGAAAAAATCGAAAATCGCGGAGATCAATCTGCGTGACAAAAAATTTTTGTATCGATCTGAAATTTTGACACAATGTAGCTTATTCAATGCCCTGAACGATACAACTTTCAATTTAAGGGGTATACGCAGTTCGAAAAATTTCACGCGGAATGACAAAACTTCATATAAAAAAAGTCCCATTTGGGATATCCCATTTGAGATTTTTTTTTTAAATGAAGTTTTGTCATTCCGCTCGAAATTTTTCGAACTGCGTATAGGCCTTTAAAAAAAATAGATTTTTTTGTCACTCCCAAAAATATACGAAAATTTTTTTTCCGATTTCAACCCACTTGCCTCAACGCTTATTTTTTTAGGATTTCAATAATTTCATAATCCATTTCCATTTGATATGAGCAAATTTATTTCTTTGCTATTGTTCTTAGCTGGTCACACTGTATTTTTTTCAGTGTAAGCGTGTGCGAATGTCGCTATGTGGTTTCCACTTGGCTGCACATTAGCCTCTATGTAAATTTATAAGTTTGGCGGCAGGGTCTCACTGTATGGTTGTTGCGTAAGTGTGTGTGCTTTTGTGTATATATGTGCAAGTGTGTGTGTATGTGTGTGCAGTGAAGACTTTAAAAGTGTTGCCTGCTTTTTGTCTGCCCTTGGTACTTTAAAGTAAATGAAGCCAAAGCGGAATGAAGAGTGTGCTAGAGACGAAGCTAAAAATGTGGCGGCACAAAGATATTTTAAAGATGCTGCAACACTAGAAACCAGTTTTGGGTAGCGGAAGTGCGAAATTAAAAACTTTAACTGCACGGCCGCTCTTAATTATTCATAATAAACTGTTATGCTATTGTTGTTGTTGTTTGTTTTCTCTTCTTCGTTTTCTTTTCTCAGTGCTGTTTGTTGTAATAACGGCTTGCGCATTTTATGTATTTATATATATATATAAACAATGCTTGCCATTTGAATAGGACATTCTTTCAATAGGTTTTCTCTAGACCATTTCTTGCAAAGTATGTTAAAAAGTGCATTTTTTTTTTAAGCTTTAATTTCATTAAAAGGAATTTTTTATTTTTTATAGAATTCTCTTTTTTTTTAACACAAACGTTTTTCAAATTTGAGGCTAGGAGCTGTGATCTGAGAAATTAAGGTATATTTAAAAAAAAAGTTGCTAAAATAAGCTAAAAATCAAAAAAAATAGGCTAAAAAAACTTTTTTGACCCAAAACTATTGGCTATAGGGGTGTGCTAAGCTGATGACGAGCAGTGTATATTATCATTCTGCTTTTGAGATATGAGCATAGTGCATAGAAAGCGTATACAGGGTGTTCTATTCAAGTGGCGAGCAGTGTGTTTATGTCTTGGCCAGCTTACTTGTAATTGACGTCAAACTGTATCTATGTAGGTGTGGGTGTGTATGTATGTGTGTGTGTTGGAGTCTGAAACAGCTTGGCTAACATGAACAATGTATTGTAGTACATGCTTATAAACATAACGCAAAATAAAGATGAGACAAAAGGCATAGAAAGAACAAAAGCAAAAGTAAAAGCCATTCAATAAATAAGTTTTAAGTAGTCTAAGTCCTCGAAATACACAGTTCAAACAAATCGCTCAAGAAATCTTGGCAAAAAGTGAGTTAAAAAAAAAATGTTTCATATTTTTTTGTTTTTGAATAGCATTTTTTGCTTTAAAATTTAAGTCCTAAATAAAAATACGTGTGCTGTAGCTCTAAGAAAAATAGCAGGTGGTACTTTGTATCTTGCCATTTACAAAGACTTAGATGTTGCTTAGGTGAAAAAAAATCGGCAATAACACTACTTGACCAGGGGCGCTATTGCTCCATTAAATTAATTAAAATTTATAATTTAAGCTTATGAAGAGATGAATTAAAGAAATAACGCAAAGTCTTGAAGGAAAAAAAAGAAAGATAATCAGCTTATAATATCAACATGCTATACAAAAATTCCTCTGAAGTTTTTAGCTTAAACAAAAAATTGCTTTGTCTTATTGTCCGTTCTAAATATTTTTATATTTCAACAAATAAAAATTTGTATTAAGCTAGAGCAATTTAGATAGAATTTGGATCAGGAAACCAGAGCCAAACTAAACCATCTAGGACACTGGAACAACGTTTCCCTTAGATGGATCCCAGAACATAACAACATTCCTGGGAACGAAATTGCTGAAGAGCTGGCAAGAAACGGTGCTGCGAGCCATCTAATAGGGCCTGAACCCTTCTGTGGTATTGGCAGACACACCATTAAACAACTGCTACGAGAAGAGGAGAGATCCAGACGACAATCAAACTGGATTGGCACGACTGGTTTCCGACAGTCCAAGCAGCTCCTCGGTTCCTATGATCTGAATATATTTTTTTTATATTTAATCCATTTAATTCCTAGGTGGAACATAGGGCTGTTACAAATATTTTCCATTGAACCCTGTCTAGGGCTAGGTGTTTGATTTCACTCCAGCTTTTCCCGGAGTTTCGCAGTTCGACTTCAACTTGTCTTTTCCAGGTGTTACGCGGGCGGCCTTGTCTACGGCTGCCTTGGGGATTGAAGTCTAGCGCCTGCTTTGCTAGATCGGTTGCCAGTTTCCGCAAAGTATGCCCTAACCATTTATATTTTAGACATAGAATTTCTTCTGCAATAGCAGGTTGCTTGGTTCTGAACCATAATACGTTGCTTAGTATAGTATTCGGCCAGAATATGCGAAGAATGCGCCGCAAACAGCGGTTCACGAATGCTTGAAGACGCTGAGTGTAGATGACATTAAGACTCCAACTTTCACTGCCATACAGCAAGACTGTCTTCACGTTGGTGTTGAATAGCCGGATTTTTGTGTTGAGCGTGATGTTCGATGATTTCCACATGTTTTTAAGCGATCCGAAGGCTTGGTTTGCCTCAGCAAGCCTAAATCGAATATCCTGCTCGCTACCGCCATTATTCAAGAAAATCTCCCAACTGGGCAAGAATTCCCTTAGGATACTTACTGGGTTACTTACGGGACATTGCAGGCTAAGAAAACACCTGAGTATGATGGACATCGTAGATTCTAACACTTGTAGGTTTTGTGAAATAAGGGAGGAATCCTCCCAACACATACTTACGGAGTGTGACGCTCTCGCCAGAAGAAGGGCATCCATCTTCGGAGACTACAGAATACCGATGCGCGACGTAACTGGACTAGAACCATCCCAGATAATTAAATTTATATCCATAATTGGACTGGCCAAGGAGCTCTAGAGCTAGTAGGGAGCACAATAGATCCTAAGGGTCGCAGTGCAGTTTTCCCCTTACAATTATTATTATTAAGCTAGAACAGGAAGAAGTTAACTAACCAAAACTTACACGACTTATTATAGACCGGCTAGGATAAATTGACGTCACAAGTTCAAGCCAACGGTATCAAAAAGAACGTTTATGCTAGCAATTGATTTTGCCAAAAAAACATACAGGGTGCGCCATTTCTTATGTCGGCATGTAAACATTGAATGACTTAAAAAAAAAAACAACCGATTTCTGTATATGAGGTATTTTTATTTAATTTGGTCCTTTGCAATTTATTTGGACCAGTTTTTGAACACAACAGTGTCAACTATTCGAGCGACTGTTTGGCCGTATTCTAAGCGACGTGGATGGTATGTGGGTAATATTCTTTGGGTTAATTTCATTTTATACGGAAACAAATGCAATTGATATTTAAAAATGCGCCGTAGAGTGGTTCCACTGATGCCGAGATGCTGAGCACGGTGGCGATACGAAACTTTTGGGTTCTGGGTAACGCTCTATCTGACCGCTTCAATCAGTTCATTGGAACGTCTTGATCGTTGATGAGCGGGTTGAACACGATCTCCCACTGTTCCGTGCTCAAAAAAATTCGACACAAAACGACGAATAGTGTTGTCAGACGGTGCCTGCTTGCCATGATATTTTCGACGATATGCACGTTGAGTTAACACAATTGAACGGCTGTTTTCAATGTACAAAGTAACTACTTTGGCGCATTCTTTTGGTATGAAGCGATACATGGTTAAAATTGTACTAAATTGACGTTTCCAAAACATGTAAAGTCAAGTCAATCGGTTGTCAAATGTTTAAGTTATTCATTGTTACAATACCGACATAAGAAATGGCGCACCCGTTATGTTACACTAGTTCACACGAAAAATGAACCTTCCTTAAAAATGGTGCTTTAACCTTTAAACCTTTTTTTTTCTTAAGCACTGTTTTCAAGATATTTTCGAAAAACATGCTTTTGAGCACTTATTTCAGTTATTCGTCAATTGTTAAAATTGGAAGCCTTAAATTTGTAAACTAGTGTTATTTACCAAAAAAGCCTGTTTTAATAGAAACATATCTCCGATACAAAAGTCTCTTAAATACACATCTCTTATGGAAAAATTACTTTAACGCGCAAAATATTAAAAAAGATGGCGTACTTTAAAGTCGGGCGCGGACGACTTTGGGATACCCTGTAACACTAATTGCAATAAAGTCCGATACATTACTTAAGCACTCTAAAAGACAGTTGATTGCCAAATTTGGGTACAATATCTTCACAATTAAACGAAATACAACGAATTTTGAGCAAAAAACGTTTTTTTGACCGATTGGTCCTATGGGAGCTATATGATATAGACATTCGATTTTGATCAAATTTCGTACAGTGCTTGGGAACTATAAAAAACTTCCGAATGCCAAATTTGGTAACGATAACTTTATAAACAAACGAAACAACGAATTTTGTACAAAAAACATTTTTTCGACCGATCGGTCCTATGGGAGATATAGTCAACCGATTTTGATCAAATTTGTTACAGTGCTGGATAAACCTTAAAAACTGACAAACACCAAATATGGTTACAATATCTTCACAAACAAACGAAAAAAAAACGAATTTTGTGGAAAAACGTTTTTTTGACCGATCTGCCCTATGGGAGCCAAATGATATAGTCAACCGATTTTGATCAAATTTGGCACAGTGTTTGGGAACTATAAAATACTTCCGAGTACCAAATTTGGTTTAACTTCATAAGCAAACGAATTATCCATCTAAAACTTTTGTTTTTTTCCGATGTCCTCTGAAACACCCTAACGGAAGCCATATAATATAACCCCGATATTAAAAAATAAAATAAAATTTCCTCCCCTGACACAATAGGGCATCTTATCTGAAAATTTGGTTGCTTTAGCTCTTACCATCTCTGGGGTCTAGGACAGACAGACGGACAGATGAACATGGGTATATCGATTTATAAAGTATCCCTGATCTTACTTTAGGTAACTTTGGGGAGTCTCCGATGTCTCCTTCTGTATGTTATATACATTTACGCCTTGCAAAAACTTAATATACCCTTTGTACCATAAGGTACAGGACAGAAGAACTGGAATTTATGCCTAAAAATCGACATTTTAGCCCACTGTGCAGCGGAAGATCAGCATTTTTTTTTTTTAAGAGGTGGAGCAAATGCGCTTACGCATCCACTAACAGCGTCCTGAAAGTGGAAGCCCGACTTGCACGAGCTAAATCTCCACCCCTTCTTTTGGACCCACTCTGCCTCGGAACAGCGGTAAACAATACTTCACGGCAGGGTCCCTATGTGTCGTTGCTCGATAGTTTTTCATAGCAAACGTCCAGGCCTCGCCTTTTTCTTATACTTTTATTTTTAAAGCCCGCGTGTATGGCTTTCGGCATTCGACTTGCGCCGCGGCTCGGGAAAGGCGGGTATGTCAAGCCCGTGACTCGTGCTATGGAGTCCCCCTGCCTGTGCGGAAGATCTGCATTGTATATAAATATAAAATATTCAAAATATTATTTTTTATACTTTCAAATACAAATTTTCTGACCAAAACAAACCACGCCACTTGACACATGTCGTTGCTAACTTTGTTAGTCTTGCATTTTTGCTTTTATGCCTCGTTGTTAGGGTTGTTCACGTCGTTACTCGTGTATTTTTACTCTTCTGCAATTATGCTCAACAAAGTGATCACTACAATTGTCAATGCCAGTTTGCCTCGACAAAACGCACACTTTTTGGCACAAGTTTAACAAGTTTAAGTATTATAATGAGTTGTGAAACATCTGATTCTGATATAATACATTTTTTTGAGTTTTTTTGTAAGTCGTACTATTTATACTAAACTACAAATGTTATGTAAATATGTAATATTTTTTATGCGGGCAAAATTTTCTTAGTACGCCAAGATGATGAAGCATAAAGCAATTCTGGTGATTAGTTGCTCCGAAGATTCCCAAACACAAATTGCTAAAAGCTACATTCAGCTTTAAATATATTTTTTTTTAAAGCACACTGTCCTTGCGAACTGTGTAACGTTGGTATTTAGATAATAAATGCAACACTTCTGCTGGCATGCTCAGGCCTGTGCTGTTGTTAATAAAGCTTTTACGAAGAGCTTGGCAATGGGAGGGGGTAAAGTGAAAGGTGGTTGGAAGCAGCATTTAATAATTGAAAATAAACTTTTCAAAAATCGAAATCCGTGCTGTAGACTTAACAACATAAACAAGTTGAAGTTGAAAGCAACAAAAAGTGTTGCCTTCTTTCAGGCGCATTTATGAAAAACACTATGCAACAAATTTTAAATCTTTGAGTGCGTCCAAAGTTATTGGTTTTTGTTTTTGCTACTTCTACTACTACTAGTGCCCTATATTAGTTTCCTAGTTGGAGCAAAGGGCCTCTACAAACTTTCTCCAGTTTTCTTTGTTTTTCGCAATCGCTTTTACTTTCCGCCAGCTTTTTCCAGAAGCATTTACTTCCCCTTCCAGCGTCCGGTGCTGCTATTTAATACATATAGTTCATTGTTTAAGGTGCTACATTTTTGTATACCATCTGTGCAACGTAACTTGGGACATAGGACCCATATCCAGGTGCGGATACAGGATTTGAGGGGGGTTTCTCACTTCGTAGTGTATATATTAGAGCTCACAAAAAACTGTCAACCCATTTGTTCAACTTTGGGGGGTGTACGGACACGAAAACCGCCCATGGATCCCCCACTGCTTATGTCATACTCTAGATCTGAATGGCGTACCTCCAGCATAGCGTTGTACAGTGCTCTCTTGAAGCGTAGTGGCTTCTTATAGACGGCAGAGTTTTATACCCTAGGTACAAAGGGTATTCCAAATTTGTGAAATTTATATAGCGAATAGAAGCAGACGTGGCAGAACTCAAGTCCTTTATACCAAAATTTTTATCATAACCTTGTTTAGCCATTGGGCCCAGTTCTCATTGCTCCGAAGATAAGACGTATCCTAGATATGATCCGAGTAGCTTATAGTTTTGTATAGAGCTGGGAGTAACATCTTTATTGTAGTCAGAAGACTGTCTAAACTAACGAACACTCCAAAACAGTACTCTTTGTCAACAAAGGCTGCGGCAATGTATTTTGAGACTCTTTGCAGCTGCTCGACAGTGTCCTGACCTTAGGTTAGGTTAGGTTAGGTTAGGGCGGCTTTCGGGACCTAACGTCCCGACTCACTAAGACCAGGGAATTGGCCCGTTGTGATACCGCTGGGTGCGCCTTACACCAACCTTCCCCCACTCAAGAGGTTCCCTTTATGTTTTAAAAATCACGCCCATCCGGCGGCTTTAATAATACTCGAGAGGCTTCTTGGACTCTTTTCTGAGAGCTGGGATAGGTCATTAAAGACGTATGCTTTTAGGGATCGAAGCCTTGTCTTACACAGCCCAGGGCAGTGACAGAATAAGTGCTCCACCGTCTCCAGCTCCTCCTCATCTCCACAACTTCTACAGAAGTCATTGTGGGGTGCGTTGAGCCTTGATGCATGGATACCCGCAGCCAGTGTCCGGTAATTGCCCGGATTACTGTCGAGCACTGAGCTCTATTTAGATCGCAAAATTGCTTTGTTCTTTTTTTGCAGTATACCGGCCATGTCTGCCGTGAGATTCTACACGTGTTCCTGACCTTAACTAAGCTCAAATTGGTGGTCAGTAAAGCAAATCGCAGACTCTCCCAAAGTTTTGCGAGCGTGGCGAGTAGGACTCAGATTTTTGGGATCATGCTTATTCCGGCTATCTTCCATTGAGAAGCAAAGTGCTGCGTCCTTATTTTAGCACTGGAAATTATTGTATAAAAAGAAGAGCTTTTGTGGGCAAGACTTGACATATGACGTCATGAATCAGAGCCTCTGACTCTGGCAGCTTTTTGGTGATACCTTTAAACTGCTCAAAGCTTATAAATGGGTTGCTGAGGTTGTTGTTTTTGTTTGGTTTACATCGTCAACCGTGGCAAGGCTAAAAAGGGGAGAAGCGCTGGAATATGGTTCTCATGTTCAAAGTTTCTTTATTTGCCTCTTAAGACAAAAAAATATCCCAAAAAAGGGATATTTTTTTTTTATATGAAGTTTTGACGTTTCGTGCGGAATTTTTGCATGCTGCGCATGGGCCTTTAGCTTATATAAGGTCCTAACATGCATGATCCAAGGTTTAACTCGTCGAGATAACTTAACTTATTAAGATATGAAGATTACTATTCCCCAAAATGACTTTAAAGAGGAATTGTTTAAGTTTAGTTATTATCGCATCCTTATTAATTAATAAATTACAACTAAAAATTTAATAATAAACTAAAACAGCACTATCTATTATATAAAAAAACATCTCAGATAAAAAGTTTCATCATCACCGTCGTACCGTAGTTGTAAGTAAAGCTTTGAACTCTTTAATCACGTTTCTGTATTAATTCCCAGATGCAATTAGTATTTTGTTGCATAGTGTAATTTGTATACAGTTTTTCATAATAAGTTTTGTACATAGCTCGTGCTGGCTTAGCAGCACAGTGGCACGCCCCCAACTCGGCTAACGCCCATCAACTGTAATAATCCAGGACCTGACTTCAGTGCAAGAATATTAAAGTGGAGAAAATCAAGCATCAAACAATGCCCATAGAGTTTTCTACAGTTCAATAGAAATCGTGTCGAAATTCATGCATGACCAAACAGTACAAATTCCATCAGTTGTTGTTGTTGTTGTTGTATTTGTAACTGTTGTTTTCTTTAGTTCTAACGGTTGTTGTTGCTTTTGCCTTTGTTCAAGCATTAAATTGCTTTATTATGCTTGGTCTTGAGCATTTTTATGCCCTGGATATGCAGCATTTGTACCAGGGCTGCAATTCCATTTTACAAGCCAAATTGATTGGAATTCAAATATTAGCATATTTTGTCAAATTTTACAAGTACCTATCTATATGAACAGATAGCAAGTAGAGGAACTAAAATGGTATTTGCAGTGGGTTCATTTTTAGCAAATTTCTACATTCGTTTATTAGGCTCACATAAGTCTATACAAGCCTATGGAGCCCAAGTATGGGGGTATGAAAATCAAGAAGAAGTAAACAAGCTAGAAATGTTTTTTATAAAGCAAATCTATAGCTTGCCAAAATCCACTCCGCACAACGCTCTGGTGTTAGAAATGGGCGGGAATCCTACCCGATATTACATGGCTAAGCTATATATATAAAACACTATAAAAGTACAATGAAAACAGGTTACCTAAAAAACTATGACGTGATGGCCAATTCTGGCCCCGGATACGCACTCTACGGAGCAAATTACTTCGGAAATGACCCTTAGCTGACATGACCCCGGTATTTGTAGGCCTGTGTCATTTGTGGTAGTAACATAAGAACCTCATTTGGCTCAGCATCAAAGCAAATTGTAAGTTTTGCAGCCCTGATTTATGCCGACTGACCAGCGAAAAATTCAAATGACTTGGTACAAGTAGATGGCAAATTTTTATATATATAAGTACATATTTATATATTAGAATAGGGAATATTGTTTATGTTATATAAGTTGGTATATAAATCGATTATGCATATTAACATAATTGCTGTGCAATTTTGTGCGCATTTGGCAGAGCGTGTTGCCTGCTTTAAGGCGCTTAACCAGAAAAGCATTGAATAAACTGAAAAAAAAAACTTGACTTTTTAGTGTTTGTTTGGTTATTTAGTAAATAAAATTCGAAAACTTTAGATAAACTTGGCCTAAAGTAGCATTAGTTAGAGCGTTGGTCACGCACTTATCTACCTTCTTCTTCTTCTTAGCTTTACAGTCTTTGGTGGACCATAGCTTCCGCAACAATCTCTCTCCATTTATCCCTCTCTACAAAGACATCTCTCCAGTGTCGGACTTATATTTTTCTGAGTTCGACTTTTACATCATCCAGCCATCGTTTCTTTGGACGTTCTCTACTTCTTCCTCCAATCGGTTGCAATACAAAGGCCTTTCTAGCTATTCTTTCCGTGGACATTCTTAGCACATGACTCAGCCACCTTATTCTCTGGCACTTAACTACCTGGTAAATAAAATTATGCACTACTTTCAAACACTGGTAGTCGTTGAATGCCCAGTTCTTTGGTAACATGCGCTACCACCTTTTTTTTTTCTGTGAAGAATGCTTGAAAATACCTTAAAACTGGCTTAAGACGTTAGCAAGCTTCTTCCTTTGAACAAAGGGGTCGACTAGTATTACTTTTCAGAATCTCTGTACCACTTCTTCAAGTGACTGACTCTAATGTCGTCTATGGCTAGTGCAAACAGTAGTGCACAATATAATAATAATAACAATGTTATGTAAAATTATTACAGATTACAACCGGAAACTCGATGCCAATCCGCTCGTCTGAATCCCGCTCGAATCAATTTGTTGAATACAAAAAATCATAAAAGTGCTAACTGATGTATAAGAATAATAGGTTAGGTTGTAGTGCTTGCCTGTCTTGAAACAGCCCAGACGCACTTAGGCACAAGGAGGCCCTTTGTGATGCCACAGGTAAAGCTGGCCGAGAGCTGACCAGAGATTCCTTTATATCAGCGTATATAGGTATCAGTGCTCAGCACATGGTCACCTCTGAAAAAGACAGGCACGACTATCCAATTGTGACCGTATTATTGCTGAACCAACCTGAGAGTTCAATGAACCTAGCAATTTCTCTGGGACAGAGGTTGGAAAGGCCTTAAGGCTGGTCAGAAATGGGCACCCAAGTGTTCTAAGTCTCCTTCTGGATAGGGAGGGGCATTGACACATAAAGTGCAAAACGGTTTCCTCCTCCTCTTCAGATCCGCAGCCGCGGCAGAAATCGTTGAAAGGGCATTCTTTCGGCATGCCTACTCATAAGACAATGTCCTGTAAGAATAGACACAGTGGTCGATAGGGATTTGCGTTTCAGTTTGAGCAGCTTCCGAGTCTTGTATAAGTATAATACTCTCTTTATTACTTAAAGCCCTAATTCTTTTTCTTGTACAACCTCAGACAGTAGGCCAATATGCTTGGCATAATTTTCATTGTTCAGATGTTGGTTGTCTCGCTTAGCAATTAAGCTGTTGTTGCTAACAAATTGTTGAACTTATGCATTCGCATTCCTGAACGCTTTTTTAAAAACATTTTGTCAAAAAAAAACAAAAAACATCCAACTTAATATTCAGTAATAACTTAACAAACAAATAATTTTCGTTTTGAGTGCTTTTAATTCACAATGAGTTTAAGCATGCATATAATGAAGTTGCAAGTTTGTTTTTCCGCTTGGCTGCGTATGATTCACAATCAGTTTAAGCATGCTTGGAGGGTGGTTAAAAATACAAAATACTGTGTTTTAGTATGTTTGGCGCCCTCTACCGCCCAAAATATGAACTTCTGGGTATACCTTACATTACAAATAAAGGCCCATACGCAGCATGCTAAAATTCCGCGCGAAATTTCAAAACTTCATATAAAAAAAAAATCCCAAAAAAGGGAATTTTTTTTTTTCAAGGCGATAAATGTTTAGAATTGTATTTCGAGTCTTAGGCCTCAAACGCGGCATGCCTAAATTCCGCACGAAATGTCAAAACTTCATATAAAAAAAAATTTCCTCTTTTGACATTTCGTGCGGAATTTTTGCAGACTCTAACACTAAGAAATTCAATTCTGAACATTTTGCGCCTTGAAAGTTTTTGTCTACGACTTATAGAATTTGAGATAAATGGGCTACGGGGCGAGGAGTCCAGCCTTTTGGTTTTGAACTTTTTGGATGGTCCTTAAAACATTAAAGGCCCATACGCAGTTCGAAAGTTTACGCGCGGAATGACAAAACTTCATATAAAAAAAAAATCCCAAATCCGACTTTCATTTTGTACTGCCAGACTTCGCCTTTCTTAAATAACTGCAGCACATGGCACTATATGACATTCTTACATAAAGTCTTTCTCGGCCTTTTTGATTTTACCGAAATTCGCAATAAAGTTACGTGAATTGCATTTTATTTATATATTTTCGCTTGCAAAATTCGATGCAAAGTGGTCATAGAAAGGTGTAATTCTTGCGAACGTTGTTCCTCAACTAAGTTTTTTTCACAGAACGACCATTTTTATAGTACGCCTGTACCACTTGATTTGACATATGTCGAAAAGGAGCCACTTTGGACGGGTATGTTCCCAATTATGAGTGTTTAACAACCAAAACAACAGATGGCCCACCCTATAGTTCTGTAGATCCAATTTTGCCTTCCATGATCCTTCTCGTGTCTCGTGCTGTACCAAATTTGATCAAAATCTTATAGCATTCATAGGACCAATCGGTCTTAAAAACGTTTTTAGAGCATTATTCGGTTGTTTATAAACAGAGGTGGGCACGAAAAATAACGGAAAGAGCACTTTTTGCTTGTGCGCCTATCTTTCGCCACAGAAAAGACATAACGGAAAGAGCACTCAGTACAAAAAACGCCTTGGACATTTTTGCACCGAGTGCTCTTTCCGTTAGGTCTTGTAAGTGGCGCCTGCCAGACGCACACGCAAAAATCCGAGAATGTTACAAAAACAAAATACACACAGTGTGCGCTTTTATGGCCCTACTCGAGCATCCTTTTTTCGACCTTTTTAGACCGTAACGGTAGTTTTTATTGGTGCTCGCGACGAAAAATTCGCACAAGTACACTGAGCACAGAAATATAGTTAATTTGGCAACTGTAAGACCCAGTAATTTTTTTGGTAAATTAAAATTGTCATATAAACTCATATGACTTTTCTGTTTCTTTGAATGTGTTGCAAAATTTCGTTCAGTGTTTCACGCACAAGCAGATTGCCGGCGACGCGCCGAGTTTACAAAAACAAAATACACACAATGTGTGCCTTCGCTCGACTCGCAGAATATTACAAAAACAAAATACACACAATGTGTGCCTTCGCTCGACTCGCAGAATATTACAAAAACAAAATACACACAGTGTGCGATTTTTATGGCCCTACTCGAGCATCCTTTTTTCGACCTTTTTTCTTGATGTTGTTGTAGTGCTCTTTCCGTTATTTTTCGTGCCCACCTCTGTTTATAAAGGTATCCAGAACAAGTGCTCTCCAAAGCTACTCGAGCCATGTGGGCTTGTAGGAAATTCTTTGGCAACACATGGAGTTTCAGCCCTAATATTATAGATCTACTGTATGATGGTACGGCCTATCGTCACATATGCAGCCCTTGTGTGGTGGCCCAAGACGCAGCAAAATGTTGCCATTAAGAAGTGCAGCAAGCTTTAAAGATTAGTATGCCTATCTCTCTCGGGAGCTTTGCGTACCTGTCCAACAGCTGTCATGGAGTGAGTCCTTGGACTCACATCACTGCACACATTTTCATCCAAAAGTCAGCCATGCAAAGTCTACTACGTATCCAGATCACATCTGGACTCTTAGCAAGTGACACTGGTCATGCCGCTCTTATATATTCCCTTCCTGACGTATTGATCTGCTCTAGATCAGATCTTATGATCACGGAATTATTTCATAACAAGAAATTTAGATCTCTTCTCCCACGACATGACGATCTAGCACGACAGGGTGCCTCCACCATGACCACTGCCCCTGCGTCTTTCTGTGGTATTGGTTGGTGTACAATCAAAACCATGGTAAACAAAAGGGCTGCAGGAGAACATAGGAGATACTGGTTCTCCTTACCCGGGCTGCGTCAAGCAAAAGCGCTTGTCAAACCTCTGGATATGATCAAGGAAAGGAACAGATTAGTCCCTTCCATCTTAGGTCAATACCAACAAAAGACCTACTGCTATTCATGCGGAAAGCAGAAATTCTTTTGCCGTAATTTATGGGTAGGGTACAAAAGATCTTCTGGTCGCAGTGTCCCACCTCTTTGTGTGGAATGCATACCGGGGGGAAAAAAAAAGGTATCCAACCCAAATTTGGCATAAGAAAGTTTTTTATAGTTCCCCAGCACTGTACCGAATTTGGTCCCATAGGACCGATAGGTCAAAAATACATTATCTATGCAAAATTATTCTGTTTTAAGTTTGTTTATGAATCGTAACAAATTTGGCAGTCAAATATCTATTGGAGTTGGTAAGCAATGCACTGGATTTCATTGCAACGTGGTGGTACAGGGTATCACAAAGTCGTCCGCGCCCGACTTTAGTGTACGCCATCTTTTTTTATTCTTTTCTTCTACGATGTACAAATAATTTTTCGCCATTTTGTATTAAAAATAACGAACTTATTCTGAAAGAACGTAGCACTGTTTTTCCAAATTTCGAACAGCATACGGAAACCATGTAAGAACTTTTCATTTGATATCTTCCAATGAAGTTAGTCAAGTGCTACTCAGACAGACATCGATCGGGACAACATCTTTTTGGACTTAACGCTTAAATGTTTCCGAACAGCTTTTTAATTGATCTACAAAACCATATAGCAGCTTCAATATACTTTTCATCTGCTTATACAATACCCTATAAATATATTAAATCCAAGACAATCCCTAAGCTGTCAAAATTTTGCTTATTTCTTGGATTACAATAAATTCATTTTTTATTTTTTTTTGCTTTAACTTAAAACTTGCAAGTAACTAAAGTTTTTGGGCTTAACCTTACTTTATATATAATATTTATTTATGTAATTTTTGTTATATATATTTTTGTTTGTTTGTGGGCTTATTGTTTGCCGTAAATCTTTCAATAACAATTATGTTTATGGTTACGGCTTGGTTTATATAGTATATATATATGGCTTCAGACATTAAGGCTTTTAAGTGAGTGGAGTGTTTTTTATGTGGAAAATGGGAAAAATATTTTGGAAAATGCTGAAATTGAAGAATAATTCGTTAGAATTTGTTAAATGTCAAATATATCTTTCGATTTGCACTTGTGCAATGTCTTTGATAGTTGGGTGTGTGTGTAGCTGTATGAGTCAGTGTATGTGTGTGTGTGTGTGTGGGAGTGTATCTTTGTTGTTGCTGTTGTACTTTAAGTGCCTGCTGTGCGTTGAGTTGCTTTACGTAGAGTAAACAACATAAATTTTTGTTAAAGTCAACAGGACCACGTTGTTTAGTGTCCTTGTGCAGCACTCTGCGCGGCACTATATGAGTGTGTTGGTGTGTCTGTGTGTGTGTGTGTTTGTAATACCCAGCTGACCGAAAGTTGACAATTTTTGCTTTAGTTTCCCTTTAAGCCGTTGGATTAGTTAGTAACACACGAATCTTCAGTTGCTTTTTTTAAAGAACAAGTTTTTTTCTAATTTATAATTTTTTGAACAAATTGTTAGCTTTTTTTATATATGAAAAATGAGCCTTCGTAAAAAAGTGGTTTTTAGAGTAATTTTGGGTCGACAAACACGAAAATTACATTCATTCTTTGTTTTTTTTTTCTTAAGAACCGTTTTCGAGGTTTTTTCGAAAAACATGATTTTGGGCACATTTTTCAGTTTTTCGTCAATATTCTCTTTCAGCCTAACATAATTTTTAAAAATTATTTCCCATTTGGGATATCACATTTGGGATTTTTTTTTTATATGAAGTTTTGTCATTCCGCGTGAAATTTTTTGAACTGCGTATACCCCTTTATCAAGAAATATGAAAATAAAACGAATTTTTATAAAAAGTACAAAGCGTCAATATTTCTCAGCTTCATGCGAAGTTCGATTTTTATACCCTGTACTTTATGGTACAAAGGGTCTCAGGATGATTAGAGAAGTCCATATACCCATGTCCGTCTGTCTGTCTGTATGAAGGCCTATATCCCAGAGTTGTTTAGAACTGCAGCAATCAAACTTTCAGATTAGATCCCCTTATTATTATCAATGTTGCGATTTTTTTTTTTCCGCCTTCTTTTATATTGGCATCATACGAATTCGGAAACACGGATTTGAAATAATGAAAAAAATTCCCATATTTTCGCAAAGCACAAACTAGTTCTTGTTTTCTTTACGCTTCAATGGTTTTTGCGTTGGTTGGGTATACCTTGTTTTGCTTCTAACGTGCCAAGAGCTGCCAGATGGTTTTGGTGTTGGGTGCTGGCGTTGCCGTATGTTGTAACTTTTGCCACTTTCGTTGCTACTGTGCATGCTTAAACGTTTTAGCCAACATATAGAAGCTTCCCTCATGCATAACACACATCCACACACGCGCATACACTAAGAGAGACACTAACATTGGCACACTGACATACACATACCAATTCAAATACATACACATGCACATAAGTGTATACATTGTAGATATCCTGTGCATATTGCAAACGTTGTCTTCCTGGAAAAAATTTACACTTTATTTAAGTCGAGCACTAACCAACAAGGCATGACCTTCATATAACTCGTAAGCCATAAATAGGGAGACGATCTCTAAGACAGATAAAATTAAAGTCATACTAGCCTGCAAACGTAAGAATTTAAGAAAGGATATATATATATATAGATATAGATATAGTTTCAGTCATGCTAACGCATGTGAGCCTAATGAACAAATCTCTAACCACTTTCGAAGCATTTTCGAACAATTTTATTCGGAATCGGTTTTGCGTGCTCCGCAAAACGATTTTTTATGTCGATATTTCGCTTTTTATTCTCGATATATTTGCTTAAACTTTCCGATAAATTCTAATGGTGTGTTGCGTTGAAATTATTTTTGTTTAATTATTATATGTTGTTTACATTTAATTTTTATTAAAATATTGGTTCTTCTTTATTATTATTTATATTAAATAAAATTACACAAATTTTTTTTATATAAAGTTTTGACATTTCGTGCGGAATTTTTCCATGCTGCGTATGGGCCTTAACACGGGAACCCTGTTGCACTTATCGTCATGTGTTCGTGTATGATATGTGCACATACACGAACACAAAACAAAATCGTTTTGGGTGTTCACACAAATTTTGGGGTGAGTCAGAAAAAAATAACTAAAAATTATTGTAAATAAAATTAAATTGGCATAAATATAAACTAAAGGCCCACACGCAGTTCGAAAAATTTTGCAAGGAATGATAAGACTTCATATAAAAAAATATCCCAAATGGGGGATTTTTTTTTAGATGAAATTTTATCATTCCGTGCGAAAAAATTCGGTTTCAAGCCACATGAAAAATTCGGTTTGCTGTAATTGGGTGCACCAAAAACTCGGTTTCAAAACGAAACCGAATATAATGCTCGGATTCGTTTTCCGCAGCACGGCCGAATGATTTGCTTTTGGGTATTCATATTAGTGCAGTGTATTCCTTTGTCGCATATGTTGCTAAGCCTCTGACATAAGTCATTGCTTTAAATAAATGCATTGAAATTAAATTATTATTTAAAATTCCTTAGTTTTTCGTTATTCCAATGCTTATTAGTTATGGTTTTGCTTTGCGTCAGCTTGCTTGCAGCAGAGCATGCAGCTCTGCATACTTGAGTACCTATATACTCATACTATATACATTGTAGGTACTTATATAAAATGCTTGCATACCTGACAACGTGTTCCTGCTATCAATTTTTACACACAGATACACTTGCACACACACACTGCTTGATGTCATTTTAAAGTCAAGTGAGTTGCCACTTGGCATACATTTTTTAGATACTACCTTGTCGTCGACTTCCTTTTGCTGGTAAGGATTGAGCATTTTTTATGCTTTCATGTTGACTAGCTGACATCATTTCAACTTGTCCCAGCGTCTGCTGCTGCGTCCTGTTGCTGCAGTGATTGCATTCAATTGATTGATTGTCTTTATATATAGACTGCTATGCTCCATATGCTGCAGCTGCTGCAGCCTAATGTTGCTCCAACTGCTGCTCCTTCGCTTTATGATGTGGTGCTTTATTGAATACCATAAATATTTTATTATATGTACTATCAACGTTGATGTTCGTTTATGGCTCATTAGTTAGCCAGAGTGAAATACTAGATAGTAACACTTAATGCAGCATATATTAAGTTAGAGCAAAATAGTTGTAGGTGCAGCGGCTTTTGAAAAATTATTCGGCAGCTCGGGTCTAGCTGATAATGCAAGCAAGTGACAAATAGCATTTCCAGCCAGACGAAGCAGCTCCGTAGAAGACGTCCAAGGGGCCATGACGGCAACTCTGTAGAGGATACCGAAAAGCGAGCTAAAGAAGGCTTATGAGCAGTGGGGGAATCCCCCACGTTGTGTCGGAGCAAAAATCAGCTATTTCTAACGATAAGCTCAATAAAAGAAATTTTAATTCATTTTTTTTCTAACTACTTTTTGATCTTACTAAAAACCCATTTGATAAGTGCAGAAGTGCTGGAGAAACAACTCTGTTGGCCAACATCGATATATAGATATTTTAAACTTCGATACATCGATGTATCGATATAACATCGATGTTTTCTGCAGCACTAGTACTAATAATTCGCAACGAGTGAGTTTTTCAACTTTTGTGCTTATAATTCACAAGTAGTTTAAGCATAACTAGATTAAAGACGAAAATTTGGTGATATATATTTTTAAACAATTTTTGTTCTATTTATCATTGTTTATAATTTCGATTTGTTTTAATGGTTTTCTTCCTTGTTTTTTGGCTGTTAGTGGGCAAAAGTATTTTGACATAAGTAAAAAAAAAATTGATTTTGAAATTTCTTATAATTTATTAATTAGATGGCTTTTAATAAATTTTTTTTAAAAAATAACGATAAATTAAGCTCCTCAAAAAGTTATTATATTAGTTTGTTATTGTTAATATAGCGTTTTCCAATAAGAGGTGTTATTTTGGTATTCAAACAAAAATTCAATTTTTTGAGATAAATGATTGGATGTTTGTTTCATAATAAAGAGGAAGGTATGCCGGTAATAATGAAAAACAACATCGGCCAAATGGCCACCACGACCACGCTTACAGGACCATATCCTTTTCATGGAATTTTCCATAACCAAATCGCAATGTGGCTGCCCTATGTCCTCGATAGCCTCACGAATTCTATCTTTGAGTTCTTGAATCGACGCTGGGCTGTTGGCGTAGACCTTATCTTTCACGTGGCCTCAAAGGAAGAAGTCGCAAAGTGTTAAATCACAAGATCTCAGTGGCCAATTGTGATCACCTCTTCGAGAGATAACACGGTCCGGAAACTTTTCCCGTAAAAGAGCAATGGTTTCGTTGCTTGTGTGGCACGTAGCGCCGTCTTGTTGAAAGTAAACGTTGTTCAGATCAATACCATCCAACTCCGACCATAAAAAATCATTAATCATCTCTCGATAGCGCAATCCATTCACCGTAACTGTTGATCCAACCTCATTTTCGAAAAAGTAAGGTCCAATGAGCCCGCCGGACCATAAACCGCACCAAACAGGCACACGTTGAGGATGGAGAGGCTTCTTAACATTAGCTCTTGGGTTTTCCGAGCCCCAGATGCGACAATTTTGCTTGTTGACGTAGCCACCGGCCGGGCCTCATCAGTCAAGATGATTTTTCGATGTAGTTCCGGATCATTTTCATGCATTTCAAGGACCCAATCAGCAAAGACACGACGTTGTTGATGATCGGCCGGCTTGAGTTCTTGTGTCAACTGAACTTTATAAGCCTTAAGACCCAAGTCTTTATGCAAAATACGGTGTAATGACGTTTGTGGAATGCCCAATTCCAAAGAACGACGAGGAATGGACAAACCTGGGTTTTCTTCAACACTTTGGGCTACAGCAGCAATATTCTCAGTTGTTCTGGAGCGACTTGCACGGGTTTTATTCTTCACATCACTAACTTGTCCCAACAGCTCGAATTTGTCCACCAATTTCTGTATTGCGTTGCGACAAGGTGCTTTACGACGACCCAAAAATGCTTTAGTTTGCGAACTGTGACTGCAAGATTTTCACCATTTTTGTAGTGAATTTTAATAATTTCAATGCGTTGTTGAAGCGTGTATCGTTCCATTTTTAGTAATGGCGTAGTTTCTAATTGTCAAATGTCAAAGAATAAAAGCTTCAAAAGTGACAGCTACCGAAATACCGGGTGATTCAAAATAACACCTCTTGTTGGAAAACCCTATACATTTCGCAAAGTTGTCCAAATACTATTGTCCACTATTGTAGTTTCTACTTCAGGACAAACCAAAATTTTTGTTCCTGTGCAGACATAATCAGCATTTCATAAAGATATTAGAGTTGGGTAAACCTAGTTCATTTCACTGAACAAGTTCAATCGTTCTTTTTTTGCAGTACAACTGTATAAGAATAGTATAAGACTGAACAACTGAATAAGAACGAACAAGTGAACAAAAAAGAACGATGTAGGTGAACATATTCAGTTCTTTCTTTTAAGTGAACAGTTCTTTTTTGTTCGTTCGTTCATGATCTAAATCGTGTTTATCGTAAATTTTATTTCTGCTTTAATACTTTGCCTTAGCTTTAAGAGTACAATTTAAAGATCCTAATGGAAATTATTCAACTGTTGCTTGTGCTGTTGACAGAGTGATGGAAAGGCTGAAAGCATTGAAGAAGAAAAGTTACTCATGCCAATCCACACACACAAATTGATTTCCAATTGAACTAAACCATCTATCAGCATGATGTTTGCCCAGCGGCAAGCCCTTTGCCAGTACCACAAAACACCCCTTTAATAGCAAACTCTACAACTGCTCTATATACCATACACACACACACAGCGCTTTGGCAACCGCTTGAGACATCGGGCAGAGTTCCAATCAGCTGTTGCAAGACACATTACTCATACGCCGCATGTGTGTTGCCCTCAAGTGCTCTTAACGCGCGAATCTCACTCACACACAGTTCAACACAGCTATGAAGAGCAAAATAAATACAATAAAAATTGTAGCAGGTCGAACAATAAAACAATAGCTAGCTATGGCATGGTAGGGGTTTGGTGCGGCGGCAGCGGGTTACGTTGTATGTGGTAAAAATTGGCAAATAATGCATGCAATAAATATGCCAAAACTCTAGACACCCCCAAACAAGAGTGGGCGTGTGCCGAAAGGAGTAGCAAAAGGAGTAGCTAGGGCGTCACTTTTGGTAGGTGGACTAGGTTGGCCCAGTTGTATAAGAAGTTGCGGCGACGTAACTGACAAAATCAAATAAAAACCGCAATGCGAATCTCATTACTTGTAAAGTGCCATAAAAAAATTCGATCACGTAAATTGAGTTTACACTTTAGGAACGCCTACAAGGAGCAAGCCATTGGGGGTTCGGGTTAGAACGTTGTGTGTGTGCGGGTTATCTGCGCACCTAGCAAAACATCAAAATAAACACTGACATCAAATTGAACGAAAACACGTGTAGGAACAACAAAAAAGTGAATCAGTTGGGGGGCGTTGCATGACAGTGGCATACTCTACTACTACTCAATGATATGTTAAGGTTAGAGTCGGCGTAAGTTGATTGCGAGATATCAACGTTTTCTTGCTTATAAGGCTCACATAAAGCTACAGACTTAATGAGGTGGCTCAAGAGCCCAAACTGGCTACACAACTACTTTGAGGTTAAGCTGCTCTAAAAAGATGAGAGGCTGATTTTCGGGTCACCACAAACACGCAGGGCTTCATTATATATCAAATTTTTATGATTTCTAAGTAGGCTGAGGGCAAGACGAAGTATATGCTAGTTTCGCACAGGGATACGCGGCGTCTAGGATCCCACGTTGTAGCGGACCAATATACTTTTGAAGTTGTCAAGGAATTCATATACCTTGGCACCGCCATCAACATCGAAAATGATATCAACCTGGAAATTAAGCGAAGGATCACACTTGCCAATAGGTGTTACTTTGGGCTCAGTAAGCAAATGTGTAGCAGAGCCCTCTCTCGACAGACAAAGCTTACACTCTACAAGACACTCATCTTACCCGTGCTTCTTTACGGCGCAGAAGCTTGGGTTGTGTCGCAGTCGGATGCAGCAGCGCTTGGAGTATTCGAGAGAAAAATTCTTTGCAAAATCTTCGGTCCCGTCCGTATTGGGAGCGACTATCGCATAAGAATGAACCACGAACTGTATGAGCTCTACGGCGACATCGATGTCGTCCAGCGCATAACAATACAACGTTTGCGCTGGCTCGGACATGTCGTTCGTATGGACGAAGAAGCTCCAGCGAAAAAGGTGTTCGAAACGAGAGTCAACGACGGACGACGAAGAGGGAGACCGCGTCTCCGATGGAAAGACCAAGTAGAGGAGAACCTGTCTACACTTGGTGTAATAAATTGGAGAAGGCGCGCTAGAAGCAGAGGCTCCTGGCGAGAGCTTTTGAGGTCGGCTGTAACCCGGTAACGGGTTGTAAAGGCCACCTAAGTAAGTAAGTAAGTAAGTAAGTAGGCTGGCATACACACTAGCATCTCGAATTTGTGACCAATGTGCCATGTTTTACTAAATCTAAGCTTATTGGCTTAAAAACTTTCCATATAAAGCACAACGCAGCTGTTTCCTTGCTGCAATCCATCATGCCAAGGTATGTAGCTGTGAACGCAGTAGTGGCAGCGTATGATTAAATTTGTCGGCTAAGAATTCATAACTGGTTTAAGGCGTTTGCGTATATGCACTTGTAATACATTTTTTTTATACGTTAAATGCATTATTTAACATATGTGAATGCCTGCTAAGCAGCCTCTGTTAGCATGATGCAAAGAATTTTACAAGGTGCCGCAAACAATCGGATCGAGTTCACATTTTGTATGGTAGCTACACGAAATAGTGGACCAATTTGGATCAAACTTCACACAAATGTAAAGACTTAGATTAAATTAAACTGACGTAAATTTGGTTGCGATATTCAAAAAAACAAAAAAGTTTTTCTAATAATAAATATTCCCCATACAAAACGTTCGTATAACAGCAGCTGAGAGCAACATGCTGTAATGAACTAACGTACAAATGTTAATTTACAGGACAGATGCTGGCATAAGCAAAAAGTAAACAAAACAAGAAATGGAAAAAGAAAAGAATTTTTGTTATCAATATTTTAATTAATTAATAGTTTTATTTAATTTTCTTATTGCTAGCTTTTGACATATACTCTTATTTAATTTTCCTTTGGGAATTGAAAGAAACTTTTGTTGTTTTCTTTATCCCTCCAGTTGTATTTATTTTTACAATTTTTCACGCAGCACTTCATTTTTAATAATATAATTTTCACTTTTAATATGTTGCGAAAAACCAAACACGTGTGACTTGCTCTGCTTCTTTCTATTGTTTGTTTTACTTTTGTTTTTTGCTTATGCATGCATCTGTTCTGTAAATTAACATTTGTATGTATGCATGCTGTTAACTGCTCTCACACAAACGCTGACCTTGAAAACAGTTTTTGTTAGAAAAACTTTTTTGTTTTTTGGAATATCGCAACCAAATTTATGTCAGTTTAATTTAGTGTGAGTCTTTACATTTGTGTGAAGTTTGGTCCAAATTGGTCCACTATTTCATGTAGCTACCATACAAAATGTGAACACGCTCTCTTTTGGGAGAGACACGAATAACGGGACTGCGCTTTGCGTGACCTTCTTATTGTTGGATCATGCTCTGTTAGTCTCCAGTTTATAGTCGGAATATTCCAATTGTATACAAACCCACTTATACTCTTTTTCTTTTGCTTTTGAAACTCTTAATTGCAAATTATGCATACACTACCAGGATTTGCAAGCTCTAATCCTGCTGCAATTGCTGCTGGGCAGGCATAACAAATCAGAGTTATTCATTTAAATTTTATTCCATTTTTGCATATTTTTGCACTCTCTGGCACTTTTGCTCTTTTGTTTTATCATTTTTGCTACGTCGTAGATTTATTTAAAGGGATTTGTCGCCTCGGTTCCATCAACGTTGACGCGCCGCCTTAATTTCATTTACTCAACGCGACTGAACGACATGGACATGAACATGGACATGGGCACGGAATATGGTATAAAGTACGACGTTTGGACCAACAACGTGCGCATATGCTCGGGTACATGCTTCTGCTGCTGTTAGCCTACCCGTACCCATACCGCGCCATTTACCATGTCAGGCTAGGCTCATTATTTACCACAAAGCTCCGTGGTCCGCTGTGGCAGGAGCAAAAAGCTGTGAAAAATAACATTAACGACAAACCGGCGCGACTCCTCGACGCTCGTGACTTGGTCGAGGCCATGCATCAAAAAACAAAAAAAATTATGTATATACATATATATGTCTGTATATAAAATAAAATGTCAGTCCAACATGTGCGTGAGATTCATTTGCATATAAGCAGCTCTATAAATACAACTTACACTTAGTCATACATATATACACTTATGTACATTTATATAACACCCAAAGGCTTTTCGCGCCTAGTCCTAAATTTACAAAAAACAAGTTTAACATTTACGCGAAGCATATAGTAATATAAAATTTGTGTACTTTGAGATCTTCATAAAACTTTTTCATTAATTCGTAAAGCCTATAAAACTGGGGTATGTTCTCCCATCTAAGCTAATAATATGCTAAGATTCAACTTAACGTCATCAGGAGCAGCACAAGGGTTCAACGTTTCCGTCGATCAATGCCGATTTCGGAATAGATCACATTTTTACAGGCACAGATACACAACCTTCTAGGAATATATCAATTGAAACTATTTTCGTAACCATCTTCTGTTGTCTGACACTTTTTCCATAAAGAATCTGGAGAAACTTGAGAGTACGGTGGATGAGAAGCCAACTCATAGAGCCATAAACGATGCATTTTTTTTTTAAATAACACAGGCCTACAAATACCGGGGTCATGTCAGTTGTTGGAAAGCTAAGGGTCATTTCCGAAGTTATTTGCTGCGTAGAATCCAAATCCGGGGCCAGAATCGGCCCATCACCTCAGGATTTTGAGATATTTGAGGCTATGTACCCGAAAAACGGCGGTTTTTTTAATATCTCTAAATCCTGACGTAATGGGCAAATTCTGACCTCGGACTCGGATTCTACGCAGCAAATTACTTCGAAAATGACTCTTAGTTTTTCAACAACTGACATAACTCCGGTATTTGTAGACCTGTGAAATGATAATGACGTTGAGGGGATATACTTCTTAACTTTGAAGACATAACTTTGCGAAAAAAAATTGTAAATGATCGCTTGAACTTTTAAGTTAAAGGATAAGAGTGGTACTAAATGATGACAGGAGTGACGGACCACAAAAATTATTTGCACCCTGTACATAACCTCAAAAGTTAGAAAAAATGTTCGTATTTAAAAAATATTCAGCCGTGCTCCGGAAAACGAATCCGAATATTTTGTTCGGATTCGTTTTCAAACCGAATGTTTGCTGCTCCCAATGTTCTATGGTTATTAAAGGAGTGAAATTTTATAAGGCAAGGCTTGTCAGATGGCAGTTGGAAGTTTGGATGCCAAATTCGGTATATTACTTAAATACTCTGTAACATCTCTCGTGGGTCTCAAACGTCTCCTCGCTAAGCCTTATATACCTCTTGTTTACAGTGTATACAAATATTCGCTCTACAGCTTTAAATTAATTTCATTTTTACGAATATTTTATCGTATTTTAAAGCGATTTTAATTTCGAATTTTTGGTCGATTGGGATTACGCATACCTATTGCAATTCAAGTGAGTGCTGCTGTGTGCGTGTGTGTGTGTGTGTATATTACGGCTCCAATGTTTGGCATCGCGATTACTGTCAGCTTCACTTATGTAATTACCGCATTTTTGAGTCTTATGGGAATGGAACGGAAGGCGTAGAGCCCACAGATGTCTGGCAACATTTAATGCCACTTACAAAAACCTGACAAAAAAGCGCAAAGGGCATGTGACTCTATGTGACTGTGTTCGTCTGTGTGTGTGTGTGTGTACAGTAGCTGTCAAAAGTATTTTAACCAAACTGTATGCAATGTTTGGCTAGTTGTTGTGATATGCTGAAAAGTTCAACAGTAATCCAAAAAACGAAATTTTTCGTTATGTCGTTATAATGAGAAAAAAGTCAAGCATATTTTAAGGGATTAAGCTTTTCGGCGGTTTACTTCCATAAAAGTACTTTTCGTTTTACTCGGAATAGTATGCTGGAAAGTTACTAGAGATGATTGAAAATTTGAAAAGTTAGGTATAGGACTGTATAACTTTCTTTTATAATTATTAAAATGAGAGCAATCTAAGTTGTTATAAAGACTTATGTGAGCCTAATGAACAATTCAACTGAAAAGCACACTTCTGCCAGCTGACAAACTGTTTTCCTTCAATACTCCCACTGCCCGACTTTTGCCACTTTAACTTGGTCAGAATACTTTTGCCTACCAGTGTCATTAGCTGTGTGTTTTCATGCGTCTTTGTGTTAAAGAGTAAAAGAGTCCCAGGACACAGCTGCCGCCGGAAAAAACTGTTAGCAGTCAGTTACACAAAAGTCTGTGAGCATTAAGTCTGAAATCCTGAAGTCTGCAGTCTGGAGTCGGCTGGAAACAGTCGACAGCTCCTTTATTTCAATTATGTGTACTCAAGTTTATGTCGAGTTGTGTCATTTTTCAAGCATACAAACAGGCGCAAGGACTCTACGTGCTTCCTTTTAAATGCTAGTTGTTGTTGTTGTTGTTGCTGCTACGCATTTAATTAGCGCCTAAAGTTATGCATTGAAAACACACACCAAAAAAAAAGCAAATGGACTGGGTTCTTTGATATCACCTCGACGAAGCGATACCCTTTACTATTCATAATTTTCCAAGTGGTTATAGAATTGCAAAAGTTTCAATTGGCAACTGGGGAATCATAATTTGTATCTGTAGGGTAAGATAGTGCTGGAGAAACATCGATGTTGGCTGTCGATGTTTAAAACTTAAATACATCGATGTTGCGATACATCGAAGTACATTTGGCGGCCATTTTTTTAAGTGGGTCATCTGTTGGGTTGGTTATATAAGTATTTTCAAATAATACTGTCTGTGAGTTATAACAAGAAAATATTCTGTTCCAGCCAGAATTGCAGTCTCATAATCTTTAAACTAATTTGAGATCCATTTATTCTTCTTCTTCTCCCAAACCCTTGTTTACCTCTTTTCGGACTCGCTTATGCTCCTCCTGAGGTGTGGGTATGCGATCTCAGCATTCGTCTGCAGGCATTCCGATCCTGGATCATCTCTGAGACCCATTCGTTGATGATGTTTTTGCATTTCAAAATGGTGAGGTTTTTGGCACTTGTGTATGGATATTCGTTAGTTATGGACTTTCCTTTTACACCGGCGGTTGTCTCCAGACCCGGTAACCAATCGCATACACTGATTATTATGATTATTATATAATATCATGTCAACGTTTTTTGATTTAAGCAAACTCCGTTGGTCGCTCACTAGATTGCCGGCCGTGCTAAGCTTTAAAAATTTTTAACTTCCAGTAATTCAACGGGCACATGCTTGAATCTAAGTATTCAAAATTAAAATACTGTCGGAAGTGCCAAACTTCAACCCTAATATTTCGGATCTTTTGAGATTTGTTGTCTGCAACGTGGATGCCGTGGATTGCTCATATTTTTTTCGTAATGGGATTTGGTCGATAAGCGAAAATCGATATACAAATATCAAAACAACATCGATGGATCAATATAACATCGATGTTACTTCCAGCACTAGGGTAAGGTGGGGCAAACCCGACAGTATGGGTAAACCCGACCTCCCACTGTTTCTCAAAAACGAGAACTCATACTTGTATTGTCATTTAGGGCATAAAAAATTAGCAAAATGGTTTGTATATATATAGTGTAAGGTAGGGCAAACCCGACAGTGTGGGTAAACCCGCCCTCCCACTGTTTCTCAAAAACGAGAGCTCATACTAGTATTGTCGTGTTAAGCATTAAAAATTACCAAAATGGTTTGTGTAAATAGTGTAAGGTGGGGCAAACCCGACAGTGTGGTAAAGCCGACCTACAAATGTTTCTCAAAAACGAGAGCTTATAGTACTAGTATTGTCGTGTAAAGCATTAAAAATTACCAAAATAGTTTGTATATATAGTTTAAGGTGGGGCAAACCCGACAGTGTGGGTAAAGCCGACCTACAAATGTTTCTCAAAGCCGGAAGTGCATGCTTATGTTATCGTGTAGAGCATTACAAATAATCAAAATGGTAGCATGACAGTTTTCTGTCAATCTACACTCAGATGCTCAAACGACAAGAGGCATATTTTTACGATTTTCAATTTAATTTTTGTGAATTAATTGATTACAAATTTTTTCTTGTTAAATAAAGTGATGAAAAAAAAAAAACAGTAAGTAAATATAGGTACCATAAATATAAACCAGAGGTGGGCAAAACTCACACAAACAAACATTTCTTTGTGTCAGTAGGCACGAGAGAGCAAGAACCGCAATGACGCAAAAACGAGTGAGAGATTTCACACACTTGGACCGTGCAAAAGCCGACTGCGCTGCGGCAGATTTTGTTGCAATAGCCTCGCGAGTTATGTAAATTGAGAGACTGCCCACCACTGATATAAACCTAGATAGATTGGTTGGAAATTGCGTATAACTCATTAAAAATGGCACAGTGGGGCAAATACGACCTCCAATAGTGGGTCCAATCAGACGTCCAGCTCGAGGCAAAACAACGCGAGCAAGCTATTTGATTACATATTTGGAAAAAATTCTAATTAGTTACTTAGCTACTCAATCCAATCATTCTTAATTGACATTCATTCAACTTTCATTTCGATTTATATGCTACATTTTTTTTTAAATAAATACATTTACTTTTTAAAACAATAACTTGCTCTTTTGACTTATAATCGAAAAACATTTAAATTTAGATCAAATCTATGCTAAATCAGCCAAAAATACATGCGGTCGGGCTTACCCCATCATTTTTAAATATGAGAAATCTCCCAAATTTATAATGGTCGAAAGAAATCAGCAGTTCTAGAAAGTTGCGACAAGGCGTTAGCCTTAATTTGGTATATCGGACGAGTTGAGACGCTGTTAAATAAGCATTTTATAGCTAAAACCACTTAATAGTTCGGATTTGCCCCACCTTACCCTAAGTCAAGATGAGTCTAATTAGCAATTTTGGAGACTTTATATGCGTCTTCTTTACTTATAATTTTAAGAACATTCTATACACAAATGAATAGTAAAAAAGGAACATCGAGTTTGAATATTGTACATTTGTGGGAACTAGTGCTGGAGAAAACATCGATGATCGAAGTTTAAAATCTCTATATATCGATGTTGGCCAACAGAGATGTTTCTCCAGCACTACTAAACACCCAATTGATGAGTGCAGAAGTGCTGGGGAAACATCTTTGTTGGCCAACATCGATATACATATAGAGATTTTAAACTTCAATCATCGATGTTTTCTCCAGCACTAGTGGGAACCATAACAAAAATTCATTTTCTGGGAAATATCAATAAAAAAAATAATGAGTTCTGTTGTAATAATAGACCATAAGAAGCATTTCCACCATAATCAATTTCTTTTGCTTCTAGGTTATTGCTCGATTTATTTTACACAACATTTTTTTGCACTTACTTAATGTAGCCCTTTACCCTTTCAGTACAGCGTATAAAACAAAAACAAAAAAAAATGGAAGCCAAAGGGAACAACTTTTTCGGAGGCGCCACAAAGTATGCAATGCAAATAACAGCCGTGGCAAACTTTTGCGCTCAACTTTGCTTTTTCGCTGCTCTCAAAAAGAGAGCATATTTAATTTCTTTTAAAAAGTGGTTCCAAAAATTACCACTTTAATTCGCGTATTCCCTGTACCCTCACAAATTTTCGCCAAACTTTTTAACATAGGCTGAAAATTTATATGCTGCTCTTTGTGACAAAATTAAATTTAATATGTAGTCTGGAGCAAGGATCACATTAAAGTGGATTATCCTGACTAAGTAGTTTATTTGTATGAATTTTTTTTTTTTTTTTCTCCGTATGGGTTCCTCACAAAAAGTTGGGGCACTGCGACCAGAAGATCTTTTGTACCATACCCATAAATTATTGCAAAAGAATTTCCGCTTTTCGCATGAATTGCAGTAGGTCTTTTGTTGGTATTGATCTAAGATGGAAAGAACTAATTCGTTCCTTTCCCATTTGACAGGCTCTGTGCCATACCAGCGCTGGGCAGTCACAGAGAATATGTCTGATGATTTCATCGTCCTCATCACAGAGTCTGCACTCTGAAGATTCCGACAGGCCAATTTTCTGTAGATGATGTCTAACAGTGTGGTGGTCACACCAGGAGTTTTAAGGTTGTTCTGCCAAACCTTTTGTCTTGATCATATCCAGAGGTTTGATAAGCTCTTTTGCTTGACGCAGAAATTAATAAAATACGTTAAATACGAATTCTAGGAAGATATTTATTTTCATTATGCTACAGGTTGTAATTGACGATAGGATCCATTGGCTAGGCGATGAAACATTCACTTAAATGGCGATTTATCGACATGTGTCCTATTTTCGCTTAGGGCTGGCAAGTGCCCTACATTGTTTATTGCCTGTATTCCTCGCATCCTTAGCTGTCCATTCACTTGGTTAGCATATTATGTTAGAGTGCTCGGGCAAAATTAGATTAGGAATTAAATTTCTATAGAAAATATAGTTCTCTGCGTAATCGAATTATTTATCGTGAACTTGGCGTCTCTTTCGGGGCTGATATTTTAAGTTGTGACATCCTAACTCACTTGCCCATAATAGGTAATTTTGATCTCTCATTCCAAATCGCGAGGCTTGGACTGAAGGCAACCCCTTTGGTAACCTCCGGTGCCAGCAATGGCTTACGGATGGTTCCAAGATGGAACAGGGTGTAGGTGCTGGAGTTGTCGCAACCAACACCAGAATCTCTATTGCAATGGGTATCTGGCCCAGTGTCTTTCAAGCAGAGATTCACGCCTTAGAGGTCTGCGCCCACAGTAGCGTCCTTAAAGGTACTAGGGGTGCTAACATTTACATATTTACTGATAGCCAGGCCGCTATCAGCGCATTGGTCAACAATAAAAACTATGGTCAACAAATGGGCCTTAAGTGAACATAGGAGATATAGGTTCTCTTTACCGAATTTAAGACAGGCAAAAGTGCTTGTCTCACCCTCGGATGCAAACCGAACTATATAGAGCGGACCTAAGGTTCCTGGTAGCCTACTTGTCTGGGCACCAAACTGTCAGTTATCACTTACAAAGAATGGGTCTATCGGACTCCTCAGAGTGCAGGCTTTGTTTTGAAGACGACGAGACGACCAAACACATCTTGTGTTACTGTCCAGCAATAGTGTGGGGCAGAGTCACACATTTGGGAGCTGAACGGATCACCCCGCTTCAGCTACGCCGAATCCCAACAAAAGACTTACTTAGGCAGATGGTCTTTTGTCCTAAAAGAATGGGTGAGGTACAATAGATCTTCAGGTCGCAGTGCCCACTCTCTGTTGTGAGAGAACCTAACTACAGTATATATAAAAAAAAAAAAAAAACTCACTTGCCCATGCTCTTGCCGGACATCAGTCAAGTTGACTCTTACAACAGCTGAAACTTTTGCGATTCGTTGAGAATATGAAAAGAAAAAAACTCATCTTAACAAAATTATTTCTTAAGTAACACAATTTTGGGTAAAATTTGGCCATTTAGCCCCTGTATCCTGTATAGGGTCAGCAGTAGCTCGAAAATTAAACGCAGCGGGTCCAACAAAACTTTAATAAACTTCCTCAAATCAATTTTGATGCACGTGAGCATTTAATACGGTTTCAATATCTTTGGAATATGGAATATAAATGAACCTCCAACGCTTTTGGGCTAGGGTATACGAGAGGAAAGAAAACTTTGTCATGTACATTTTTCAGACATTTTTTTTATTGATGCAAATAAATCAGCAGCAACATATGATAAATTTTCTTAATTAAATTTTCACAATTTTCTGTTGTTGTTTTTTTCTGCCTGCTGTTATTGGAATATGTTGAAAGTTTTTTAACTTCTAAAGTTTGCCACGTCGCCATTTTGTTTGTTGCACGTATGCAAATTTTTTTTTTATTGTGGTTTGTGACTTACACACACACACACACATGCACACACGTTTTTGTTTATTAATATTGGCCTATATATAAACTTGCAGCAACTTTTATATAAGCAATAACTAAATGGATATTTTTTTTTTTTGAAACAAAAAGCTATTTGAACTTTTTTCTATGATTCGCTGCAATTTTTATTTTTTGTTCTTAAATACCCTGCACTTTAAGATAGTACTTATAAAGGGTGTTTTTTAACAGCGCACAGTGGGCCCGCCTGGCCAGATTTTGGCCAAAAGCCCTCCTGATAAAAATCAAAATTTGCACAAAATGGCAATTTAACATTATTTTACACATATTAAGGTATCCTGTGCAGAAAAACTTTTAAATTATAATTAGTGGTTTCTAAGTTATTGGCAATCAAAGTTGACATTTTGTATTTTATGAGCTTTCGCGAACATTTTCAGAAGAAAAAAACCTGCATTTACCATGATACATGTAGCTACGAAATCTTCATTCACTTTATTATTTATGAGTGTAACTTCCGAAAAAAAAAATAAAACTGAGCTTAAAAACTTTTTGGTTTTATATATATTCGGGTAGTTAAAAAGATTTTTTTTTTTTTTGTATCATTTGGCTGCTTTGCTTTAGGGTACCTCCGACTACCACTCGATATTCGATCGAAAATTTTTTTATAAATTTCTTCACATGTTTTACAACAAAATGTAATTCCACCCGAATTTTGAATTTCTTAGCTGCCTAAAAGTATGCTTCAATAACAATTTTTTCAAAGGTTGTACTAAAATGTAATGCCCCTAAGAAAACTCCGGGCCCGGGGAGAAGCCCCCTTTTCCCACCTCCCTCTCGTTGGGCCTGTCATTTACCATTGTGTTACAATGACGTCACATTTCGGGCGGAATCGTTTGCTTCGGTATAAATGCAAAGAATCCCAAGTATGAGTGCGTCAATTTTCTTCTCCAAATTCATTCTAGAGATTCCAAGAGAGGCTGATTTACTGCAGTAAAGCTCAAGTTGTTTTTGTAGTCCCTGATGTTGTTGTTGTAGGACATGTTTACGGTCTACATAAAAATTTCATGCAACAAATAAAAATACAATGCTCCATGTTTTTCAGCAGGTTGTCAAGGACGTAGTCTGGTTGGGCAGAGTACTTACTTAATATTTTACGTAGCCCCTTTACGAAAAGCTGGCTACACCCATGCTGGTTGTCATTGTTTTTGTTGTCAGATAGCTTTTGGGCGCATTTTAATTTGTTTTTTTGGCCATTGTTAACTTGAATTTTTTGTTAAGGCTGTATGGACGTACGTGTTTGACCTTTGCCTTTAAGGCTTATAATATAAAGGCAGCTGAAATGAAACCTGAATTGGAGATATAGTTGGGTTTACATTAAAAGCTGTATGTTGTTTTTTTTTTTTTTGTTTTTATTTTAAGCTACTAAATGTGCTGACATCTCGCATTAAATGAGAGTAACAGTGCTTTGTATGCTTTATGTTTATGTTTATGTTTCTTTATGCTCTTTATCAACATGTTTATTTTGTGGATATTTTCTGGTATGTCGAATAGAGGCTATATAGCGCTAATCCAAGCCGTTCTAAGCATGTAAGGCTTAGTGTGACCAGATCATGCTGAAAGTCTAGCTTTGTTTCTCTTTAGCAAGACAAACTCAACAAAATTAACAAAAAATAAATAAAAGTAATGTGATGACAACCTTGAAATTATTTGATAAGCTTGCAAACTCTGATTAAAAAACAGCTGTTTGTTTATGCAAAGAGTTAACTAAACTTAGCCTCAACTTTAAATGAGAATAACTTGACTTCGGGATGCACAGCAAACTTAAGGAAAATTGGGAAAAGAAATCTAATTGCATTGCTGACGAAAATAATCGGCCATGCTGCGGAAACCGAATACTTTTTGCTCCCGATTTCAGCAAACTAAATTTTTGGCTGGCATAAATATAATCTAAGAATATCAAAGAATATTTAGAGAATTTATTCTATATATTCTGTTTCTCTATACGTTCTATTCATTTTTCTGTCTGGTGTGTCAGTTGATAGATATCCCCCAAATGGTTACAGGCTCAAAGCGGAAGCTTGGTGGGATCTATCAGCCTTTTTTGACTAAGCGCGTTGGTAGATCTCCTGGAGATGTGTGAACGCCACCGTTGTCCTTTATGCAGAAAGCATCTTCCGCTGCCATTCCTTTTACACGAACCCATCCTGGTTGTGCAAGTTCACTGCCCAGCCCAAGAACTCAAATATGTCGAGGTGGCCTAAGCAGCTACCCTTCATCAAGTTTAGCCCACGAGTCGACGTGGCTACCAGCGTGTGGCGCTAGGAGCCAAAAGTGAAGAGTTAGGCGTCAGTTGAGAGCCTGGTTCCTTCAGCGACCACGTGCAATAAGTGGCCCGACTGCCTCTAGAATAAGGTGCTATCGCTACCCTCAACCCTACTACTACTAATTTGGCCATTACAACCGGTTATCGGTCTTGGCCGCAGAAATTATCCTTCGCCAGCGGTTTCTGTCTTGTGCTTGCTGGCGCCAATTGGCAATCCCAAGGCTACGAAGATCCTCCGTAACCTGATCTTCCAATCGTAGAGGCGGGCGTCCCTGTTGTCGTTGACCTTCCAGTGATTTCCGCTCGAATACCTTCTTGGCTGGAGCATTTTCATCCATTCGTGCAACATGACCTAGCCAGCGCACACATTTCAGCTGTATGCGCCGAACTAGATCAGTGTCGCCGTATAGCTCATACAGCTCGTGGTTCATTCGAATACGAAAATCATCTTCCACATTTATCGGTCCAAGGATACGTCGGAGGATTTTTCTCTCGAAAGCCCCTAAAATCGCCTTATCGGATGAAGACAATGTCCATGCTTCAGCGCCGTAGAGAAGCACGGGTATGATGAGGGACTTGTAGAGGGTTATTTTCGTATGCCGAGAGAGGGCTTTACTCTTGAGTTCCTTACTTAGCCCAAAGTAGCACCGTTTAGCAAGATTAATCCGTCGACGTATTTCCATGCTGACGTCATTTTTTTTGTCGTTAATACTGGTGCCCAAGTACACGAAATCCTTTACAATTTCGAAGTTCCCCGTGGTGTCGTTTCCTTACTTGTAGATAGCAGGTATTTCGTCGTGTCCAGATTTATAGCCAAACCCATGTTTTTCGACTCTTTTTCAATTTTTGAGAAGGCTCCGCTAACTGCACGTATGTTAGTGCCAATAATGTCAATGTCGTCGGCATACGGCTCTTATAAAAGATAGTGCCTGACCTGTTTACATCGGCACGTCGCAGGATAGCTTCCAGTAGTAAATTGAAAAAGTCGCATGGTAGTGTATCACCCTGCCTGAAACCTCGTTTGGTATCAAATGGTTCGGAGAGGTCTTTTCCTATCAAGACGGAACTGCAGGAGTTACTCAACGTCACCATGCAAAGCCGAACTAGCTTTGCAGGGATACCAAACTCAGACATGGCTACGAAAAACTTCTCTCTATCAGGCGTGTCAAAAGCAGCTTTGAAGTCGACGAATAGGTGTTGTGTGTCGATTTGCTTTTTATTTATAAGTGTTTATTTATTTTTTATAGTCTTCTCCAGCATTTGTCGCAATGTAAATATCTGGTCTATCGTAGACTTTCCAGGCCTGAAACCACACTGATAGGGTCCAATCAGTTCTTTCATATAGGGCTTCAGTTTTTCACACAATACATTTGCCAGGACCTTGTATGCAACGGACAAAAGTCTGATCCCGCGGTAGTTGGCGCAGATTGCGGCATCAAGCTAAGACTCCAATCGAAAGGCATGCTTTCTTCCTACCATATCTTGCATTAGAGTTGATGCATGCTCCTGATCAACTCTTCGCCACCAGTCTTGAACAACTCAGCTGGCAGGCCATCTGCCCCTGTTGCTTTGCCGTTCTTCAGCCTAGATATGGCGGTGGTATGTTAACACCATCATTTACGATTGGGAGCGGTTGGATACTTTCTGTATCGGTGGAATATTGTTCATCTTCACCTGCTAGAAGCTTACAGAAGTAGTCTCTCCATCGTGTTAGCGATTCCTCAGCGTTTGTGACTAGATTTCCGTTTTCGTCTTTGCAGAAAGATGGCCCCGGCTAAAAACCTTCAGTTCGACGTTTCACCTTGTCGTAGAACTTTTTGGCATCGTTTCTGTTTCTGCACGATTCAATCTCTTCCCGTTCACGCCTTTCTTGCTCCTTTTTTTTGCATCTGAAAAGGCGTTTCTCTTCTTTTCTCTTTACCTTGTAGCGCTCCATAACAGCTCGCGTCGCTGAGAACTGCAGAGTTCTTTTGTAGGAAGTATTTTTCTCTTCTTCTTCATCAAATGGGTGTTTAGTAGTGCTGGAGAAACATCTCTGTTGGCCAACATCGATATATAGATATTTTAAACTTCGATACATCGATGCATCGATATAACATCGATGTTTTCTCCAGCACTACCAGAAACATTAGCGAGCTTCGTAAAGTCGCGGCGAATAGACGACAATGGAAACTACTTATAAATAGCCTGTGCCCAGTATAGAGGCAGCTCGAAATCCATGAAGTCGAGCAGGGCGTAATAATAATAATAATATTCTGTTTCCATTTCGTAAAACTTTTTATGCTATAATAGTTGCGTTAAAAGTGAATATAAAATATAAATTTGTTTCGTGTATAAAAGAGTTCTAAATAAAATGACGTATACGCAATGTAGCCTAATATGGAAGGTTAAAGAAAGCGTGGCCAGTTGCTTAAAAAATGTGCAAATTTTATGCGTAAACCTGGCACCTGGCATAGGTATCTTTATCAAATACGCTATGCCAATATTCGAAAAATTTGTCGAGATCCAAGAATTTTTTTACGCAGCAGTACGCAGAAGGATTACAACCTGACGTAGAGCGTTGCTCAAAGTGCCTCTGTTTCGTGTACGTTTGCTCCACACCATGATACAACGAGTAGAGGAAAGACATTCTTCACTGGAGCTTGTTCATCTAAAGCAAAATAACCAGAATAAGCATCTTACACAGTTTCTCAATTGCCTACTGAGACCAAAGTTATTAAAGTCAACTGGCAAAAATAGCTCTCCGCTGTCGATGCTGCCAAGGTAGACAAAGTCTCCAAAACATCAAAGATATATGATCATCTACTGGCCGTGTGCCTCAGAATTGAGCAGCCTTAAAAAGTATAGCTTAAGTATAAAAAAAAACGTTTACAATACAATAACGATTAACATATTATTATTGTTATCGCTGCAAAGCCATAACAAAATCCCATTCATTGAATTCAAAGCCAAGTCACTTTTTACGCCTTTCAGCCGGAACAATAAAGTTAACCACAAATTGTGTGTGTGGTTTTTTTTTATTGCCACAAATGTTGATACTATCAACCAAAATTGTTATAATTCATTAAGGTTTCACAAGTGTAACCCCTAGCCTAATGCTAGTTGCTTTAAAAACAATTTCCACAGCCATTGAGCCATCAAATTACGCATACGCCACATATGCCCCAACGTCTATATGGGCTTTAACTTCAGCTTCAGCTGTCTTGGCCAACAGCTGTTGCTTTCACTTTCATACTCTTGTACATAAATGCCGCTCTTTAATGGTTTTGGCTTTCATTTTGAATTGTTATATCTAGACTACTTCTACGTACATACACAGTGTTAGCAAAAATTGTTCAAACACTTTTTAAATTCAAGTCTAAAATTCTGTTACTTTGCACCAAGCGCTAATAATGAAAATTTGTCATATTTTGGTAGATTTATTTTTTAATTTTATTGAAACCGAATGTTTGGTGCTCCCAAACCGAATTTTTTCACGAATCTGCAAAATAGGTTTAAAAACGCAAGAATTTTATACTGAAATCATTTGTAAGGTATATTTTGATGTTCTTCGATTGCCAACTTCAAAATGTATATTTATTGACAATTATTTTTAACTATTTTTTTCCTGACTCAGCCAAAACGTATTTTTTTGAATTCGCATATGTGCACATATCATACACGAACACATGACCGATTGGTGCGACAGGGCTTCCGCGTTACACAAAGAAAATTTCCCTTGTTACAAAAAACACTAAGTAGTGTTTAATTTAAATAAAAATGGTTGATAAAGCAATATTTTTGTATAATTTTATTGAAAAGGTAGAATAATAGAGAACTAACAACATTTTAATGAAAATGAAATGTAAACAACATATAGTCATAAAAACGTGCAGAACTGTGGCAACCATGCCAGCTCTTTTGTATCAAGCAAAATTAATTTCGCGCCAGCACAATAGGAGAATTTTTGGGAAAAATAGGGGAAAAATACGAATAAAAATAAAAAGGGAAATATCGAATCCGAATAAAATTGTTCGGTTTGGTTTTTTCGTTTTCCGGAGCACGGCTAATAGACTTTTTTGCCGATTAGTTTTTCTACTTCAGATTGGTGTAATTGTTCTATCAGCTCTAGCAAACATAAAATGTCAAAAAAGGAATTTATTTCAAATACTCTATTACAATAAAAAAAATGGTGCGCTCCAAGGAATTTATAATTTATTTTTAGGTTTTTATTTTTTATATTTAAAAATATTAATAACGACTATTTGGTAAATGAGCTAACTAATTTGAAGAATATTTTATTACGCGGAAAAAAAATTCCCTTTTTTGGGATATTTTTTTTATATGAAGTTTTGACATTTCGTGCGGAATTTTTGCATGCTGCGTATGGGCCTTAAAGGCCTAATGAAAAATTTCGCACGGAATGACAAAGTCCCAAATGGGATTTTTTTTTTGTCATTCCCATTTGGGACTTTTTCTTTATATGAAGTTTTGTCATCCCGTGGGATATCTCATTTGGGATTTTTTTTATAGTATGAAGTTTTGTCATTCCCATTTGGGATTTTTTTTTATATGAAGTTTTGTCATTCCGTGCGAAATTTTTCATTTTGCTTATTGGCCTTAATGCTTAATAGGAACTTATTCAGTGACGTGATATGTTTTTTTTCTATCTAGATTGTATGACATAGTTGGCTTAGTAAAATAATTAAAAAAAGTTTTTTATTGGAGGCGCCCGCTGAGCGAAGCAAGCAGGAGGCAAAGCCCTGCACTATAATTGTAATATTTTACTTAAAATATAACAAATTACATTATTTAGTTTTTAAGTTATTTTTAAGTTAAAATTAAGGTTTTTCCCATTTTTCCTTGCTAATTTTATATTATTTATCGCAAACATCAATACATAAATGTATGTAAGGTCAACAATGACAAAATCTATAATATTTCAGTTGAAAGCAGTTGCTAAAACTCTGTATAACTATATTAATTAACCATTAGCTTTAGTGAAAATGTATATTTAAGGGGAATAAAGCACAAATAAATAAATAAATAAATAATAACAAATTACACTTAATATTAAACGTAATAAACTTACTAAATACAAGTGCTTGAATAATTTCTGTTCCGACTGTATATGCGTGCCTATACATATGTACCACGTACCATATGCGGTATGAATTGGGGCAGTTGGAAAGTCTGTAAACCTAAGAACCTGGCAGCCAGTTAGCTCGGAAGTTATTATTGTTATTACTTTGGTTGGGTATTTTATGCATGGCTGCCTGTGTCAGTGTGTGTCTGTATGTGTGTGTGTGTGTGAGTATCTGTGTGTGTCAGCATGTGTTTGTTCGTGCGAGTTTATGATGGTAAACAAATTGCGGAAGTACACGAAGCAAAACAAGATTTATATACAACAATGCCTTGCCCCCATCCCATAACCGCACAAGCCCAACGCCCAAATGGCAGTGCCACGCCCAGCATCATCATCAACCTTATAAACGAGTCAGTCAGTCAGTGAGTCCCTCCATGCGTCAGTCATATAGGTGTCGCTGCTCTTCCTACCCCCTCGAAGTATCTATTGCTTACTTTCGCTGCTGTGCGCTTTTGTGCCTTAACTAATTTCATTTTTTAATACATATTTTTTATACTCTGCATCTTTCTGTACGCAGCATATTCAGTTGCTGCAAATGTATGTCACATTGGTTGGAAGACGTCGAAGAGCTCCCAAAGTTAACTCCGCTACGGTCAGAAGGACAAAATAAATTGGTATAATCAGGCCCGTCGAGAGGGGAGAGGGAAAGGGGGGATTCTCCCCGGGCCCGGAGTTTTTTCAGGGGCCCGGTGTATTTACTGTCGTACTGGCGTGGTTCAAGCTAAAGGTGTAATAGAGGAGCCGTTCTACGAACGCCAAAAAGGGATGCTTTTCTTCAGGCAAGAGCGTTCCGCTCTGTAAGTGTAGTATGTGTTGAGAGCAGGCGCGGATCAGGGATTTGCTCAGAGAAGGTTTTGCAAAAAACTGCCAACCCATTTTTGCATCTTTTGGGGTGCGGTCCGGGATCCCTACTTAGTCTCACAGAACCTACAGGTGTAAGAATCTATAATGCCTATGTCACGTAAGTAAGATCGTTCCTATCATAAGGGGATACTTGTCCAATTCTTATTCAGATCATAGGAACCATGCAGCTATTTGGACTGTCTTAAGCCAGTCGTACTAATCCAGCACGAGTTTCATCTGGATCTCTTCTCTTCTCATAGTTGCTGACAAGCGGTGTTTCTTTTTTTTCCGTGTCCCTCCACTTGGTTCTTAACCATTGGGCTGGTAGTTAGAATGAAATAGGGCTCTGCTGAGGAAATGCAGAGCAGATACAAACATAGACTCTCCATTTCCGCCAGTTGAGGAAATTTTACAAAATCCGTAAAAACAAAGTTTGTGATGTCATAGTTCTAAGTCGATTTAATGAGCAAAAATGCTCCTTATACAAATTTTGTGCCTCCAATTCCTCGAATTTTTAGCCTGCTAGTTCTTACTGTTTTGGGCTGTGCGTTCATCGCCAATAGGTAGCCCAGTAAGGTCAAGCATTTTTTTATGGGATGGATCGTCTCCAAAGTCGTAATACGTAATAGAAAGACGTGCCCAAGCCAGCGCAGACGTTGTTATACCTATATACAGCTCGTCAGGGCCGTAGAGAGAAAATCCGGGCCTGGGCGAAAAATTTACCGGCCCCTCTATTACACCTTTAGGTTGAATCAAGTTAGTACGACAGTAATTACATCGGGCCCCTGAGAAAACTGCGGGCCCGGGGGGAATCCCCCCCTTCCCCCTCCCCTCTCGTCAGGCCTGCAGCTCGTGGTGCTCAAAAAGCTCATGGTTCATACGGAAATCACCATCTACATTTGTCGCTCCGAAGCTGTTTCTTTCGAAAGCCCCTCGGATGTTGACAATGTCCATGCTTCAGCGCCATTAAGAAGCATGGATATGATAATTGATCTGTACAGGGCTATTTTTGTATGTCCAGAGCGGGCTCTACTCTTTTACTCCATACTGAACCCAAAATAGCACCCGTTTGCAAAAGTTATCTCGCGACGTATGTCCTTGCTAAACTGGGAGTTAGAACTATCGCAAAATACGATTTCAAAATTATCTGCTTTGTATACAAAAGGTAATTGAGAAGTAGAGGCCACTCTCGCCGGCTGAAGTTAGCACTGTGCTTTAAGGAAAAGTACTTCATAAGATCTGAGCTGACGTCTACTGCAGTTGCTGGAGTGACGAAGCATATCCACACTACGATATCCGTATCATCTTCATCTTCATCCTTCATCTACAGCAGTGATGGGCAAAACCCATACAAACAAATACTTGTTTGTGTGAATGAGCAGCGAAACTCTCAGTAAATTTGCAGTGCACTGAAAAAAATTTGTGACTAATAAAGTGGACAAACAAATATTTTTAACATTTTATCAATTCATCCTAGTCGATTGTGCCTCGGTACTCCTTTATTCGCAAAAAAGGCTACTTCGCAGTTATAAGTTGTTCCAAACATTGAGTATATTTCATTTTTAAGTTTTGGATAATTGTTGTCATCAATATTTGCCCAAAACTTTTCCCCACTTGTTGTAAAATCATTGCGCAATAATTTTAATTCTATTTGAAGTGGGACTTCGAATTCACTTATATCGCAAGTAAAGGGATTCTCATGCAAGCATATCATTGGGTTGATGGACTTTCATTTATTCCCTGAATTATATCTCCATATTTTTGGTATTTTAAAATGCTATCAATTTTTAATTCTAATTTGCTCAGTCCTACGAGCAATTGTTCTTCGGGATAATGGAATATTTTTACAAAGAATTAACGCTTCGTGGCACTTTTCACCAAAGCATGTTAAGACATCTGATGTTAATTCTTTGAAAAAAACTCCATCCTCAAAAGGACGGCAATGCTAAGCCAACGCCAAAGAAACTACGTGTGAAGCTTTTTTAATTGAGTTCTTATTAAATTCCACTTCCGGTTGAAAACATTCAGTACTATCGGCAAACAAATGTTAAGAAATATTTGGCCTTGAGCTCTAAAAGCTTTAAGTCCCGTTCAACCTCCTTGTATTCATTAAATTTAGTATGTACTGCATTGTAGTGTCTTTTTATGTTAAATAAGTCTATGCGAGCAAGAGTGCGCCAACAAATGAGGCACTGTGCTTCGCCATCCATATTTTCAATAAAAAAAAAATCATTTTCCTAATATGCCAAAAACATTTTTGTTAAGTGTATTTTTTCAACCTTGCGCATGAACGTCTTGCTTCCGTAAGATTTGAACATTGACTGAGCTGATTTATTTCGCGCAAACAAACGCAAAGCAAGAGCGAACAAGAGCGTAAACAGCATGCAAGAGAGCAAGAGCGACAAACACGCACAAGCGAGCGGGAGAATTTGAATTTGAGCCGACTGCGCTGCGGCAGATTTTGGTGCAATAGCCTCGCGAGTTATGTAAATCGAGAGACTGCCCATCACTGATCTACAGTCTCGTTAATATTGTTTGTGTGGATGAAGAAGCTCCAACGAGCAAAGTCTTAAGTGAACCTAACTTGCTAACTTTGCTATCTCGGAGTGGAGAAAGAAAAAACCAATTTCTTTATATTTTTCAATATTTTATTATCACCAATTAGACTGGAATTGCAGTTGTTGTGCGTGCGTGTGTTGGTTTACGAAGTAAGGGCAAACAGTTTTATATGCTCTCGAAGAGTTTCATTGAATTTTCCAGTGGCATCCTCCTTGGAATATGAGTTAGATTTGTCTAGTTGCCTTAAAATCGTCTTAAAGGTGTGTGCATGCTTGCAATAGAAGCCGTTTCCGGAGACGTTTTCATGGATTTTATTGCTGCTGCCCTAAAAAGTGTCTTCTAACGCTGTAAATCTTCTAAGTGCATAATGTATTTTTTTTTTTCTTTTTTGGGGTTACACTGGAAATTTCAAAATATGAAACCATTCGCTGAGCTCTTTAGGCCATGCTGTTAAGAAAAGCCATTAATATGGAGTACCAGTAGGAGTACCAGGAGCTACTTACTGCAATGTTTGCTTGTATAATATCTACATATGTATGTATTGTTGTGGAATTACTTTGGTGTAACTATTTGCCCTTGAACTGCAATTCACTGGTCCATCCTACTATTTATGTCAGCCCACCAAAATTATTGATAAGCTTAATTAATTCCATACGTTTAGCACCGATTGCGTGTACTGGCAAAGTGGGCAGTCCTTCCATGGTCTCAAACCGATAGACGTAGTCAGCAATGAGATCGGTCATACAAATAATATGAGCACCACAATCATAAGTATTATTGATCTGCTGCATGGATGCACTCAGGATTTGGAAACGCGCGTCTCCAAGCTGCAGCATGTCCTTAATTATGTTGAAAAGTTCAAGTGTGAATTTTTCATGCCTGCCGCCACAGAAGTCAGCGTGATAAACGGTTTTGTTTGGACGCGAAGCCATCATTAGCGAGAAGTGACCATCCTGTCTGCGCCTATCTTTAGCAGCGGACAAGGCAAAGAATATAAATTCCCTCTTGAGTGCTTTGCACTGACGCAGTAGCAGTTCCTGCAGCTCTACATCATCCATAAAAAGTATGGACTGGGACATCTCCGGTGGCACAAACAGCAAGTCCTTGTTGCCCGCAAACTTGACATCACTCAGATAGGCATAGTAAAAATTTATGAGCGCCTCGTTAAGGCAACGTGGTCCTTGGAGCAAAGCTATGTCAGACATGCGTAGCACATTGCTGCCTATGGACAGCGAGATGGGATCCGCACGTGTGGCATTGGCTTTTCTGTTAGGCAAGGACACTGCCTTACATGGCGACATCTGTGCATCTTCCGCATCCTCCTCTGCCAGCATATTGGCAACACTACGTGCCGTAGCAGCTCTAGACTTAAGTCCCTTGCGCCCTGTGATTGTTGCGCTAGCCACAACACGACGTTCTTCACGTTGCGAACATGCTGTCTTGCGTTGAGTCCCAATGCTGCTGCTAGTGGCGAGCGAAGCAAGATCTGCACGTGATTCAGCACGTTTCTTCTGGGACAAGCTAACCGCTAACTTGCCGCTAGAAGGCGGTTCCACATTAGCCGCATCAACAATGGCTTTTGAAGCATCATCTTTGTTTTTCTTAATCGGTTTGGCGCTGCTGTCACCCTGAGTACTACGTTGAGAATTTGCTGTATTACGATCTGTATCGGATACGTGCAACTGTTTATCGGTGCTTGAAGGCTTCTTTTTTAACGCGGGCACCTTGAACTTGGGCGCCGACTTCTCAGCTGCTGCTACTTGCACATGGTGGCCATCTCCCACGCCATGGTTAGCTGCAGTGCCCGATTTATTTGCAGTCTTATCGTTACACTTGGCTTTAGCGCTATCGCGTTTGGTCTTACGATCGGCTTTACTTTTTTCCATTTTTTATCCAAAATTTTGTGAAAAGTTTTTAACTACTTAATTGTATAACTGCCGCGTAGGAAACGTTTTAGAATAAAATGAGTTCTGTAGCCTTTGTCGTAGTCGATTTGACAATGAAAGCCAAATCAAGGGTATCTTTATAGAAAAAAAGTTGACCAGCAGTAATGCTATGTAAACACTGCCCAATACATTGTCTAACTTATAAAGTGAGTTCACACTGGCGTCCTAGAGAACCAACAATGTAAATGAAATATGAAAGGTCGACATTACCTCTCTCTCCATGCATCGGTCGTGAGAAATCAACGGTAAGCCACTGAAAATCTCAAATATCTGCGCCTCACTTTGGTCAAGACGCTCTACTTTAAAGTTCAGAACCAGAATGGACTTTGAGCTATCAGTAAGAGTGCTGCAGTAGTGTCTACTTTCGGAATCCGATAGGCGAGAGCACCATTGTAAATTGAGAAACCTCCCTGTCCCGGTGGTGTTCACAAAAAGTAAAATAAATTTTTATATGATTCCAATTTGGCGGGAATAGGATCTGTAATCAGAACATTGAGGAGAAACTTTCCGTGGGCTGAGATGATGTCTGTGTATCTGCCATCAACCGTGGATGTCTTGAATTCGACAAATTTGTCACATACAAGAACATGGATAGAGCAACAGGGATTGTCTGTTGGTGGAGGGGTCGACCCAGTGTTGCCTCGAGTCATCTAGCTCCTCGGATTACGACATTTAACAATTCTACCGATCTCGGAAATTCAAATGTTACATTCAGAGATTAGATGTAGATCTCTATTCAAAGAGAACAGGGACCTACAGGCAGCACCTGCTGTTAGCGGCATCAGTAAAGGTTTTTTCTATAGTCCAATATTTGATAAACCATATCGGCATACGAAATGGAGTAATTCACTTTAAACCAGTGACGGATCCACGTGGGATTTTCGTGTTGGCACCAGTCTTTTGCGAGCTCTGATAAATGTACATATACTATACACTGAGACTAAATCCTGGATCCACAACTGCTTTAAAAAGATATTCAGTTTTTCACAAATTGCCTTAAAATTCGATGGACTACCTTCACTGCAGCACAAAATTTTTCGATTTGTTGTCAACAAACAGAGCCGATGGAAGAAACATGCGCCTTGTAGATTCAGGCAAATAAAGGGTCATCAATCTTGAGGTTTTTTTTTTTAAATGCGAAAAAAACACAAAAATTTCAAATGAATCGGAAAATCTTTATTATCAACAGTAAGAACCATTCTCGCCATTCACTTTTTAAAGATAATCCCTTTCAAATGTTGGCTGCAACTGCGCCGTAGCTCGTCCATGCGGAGGTTTCAATTTTCGATGACGCGTTCGAGCATAATCGAATAGCACGGGTAATGTTGGCCTCTAATGCTTCAAGCGCAGCTGGCTGATCCATAAACAATTTAGACTTCACGTAGCCCCAAAGGAAAAAGTCTAACGATGTGATATCACTCGATCTTGGTGGCCAATTCACCGGGCCGGAGCGTGAAATTAATTGTTCACCGAATTGGTTCCATAAATACTTAAGTGTGCGAAAAACATTCTTTACATTTGCAAACGTTGTTCGGGTGTAAGTCTTTCCATGATGAAATGGCAATGAAAACTGAAATAAAAAACACATGGCAACTTGACAGTACTCACGCGTGATTTATCAAAAAAATCCTATTGAAAAAAAACCCTCAAAATTGATGACCCTTTACAAGACGGTGCCCAAATTCAATTTGCTGAAACTCAAATTCAACTTTGAACTTTCATTTGAGGACCAGCGGATTGCTCAACTTACTCAAGAGATTTTGTTCGCCACCAAATAGGTTGATAAGGCTGCTCAATCAATAATTGAGATCACCCAGAGACCATGAGGTCGATTGTGCTGCCTAATTGTGGAAAGGAATAAAGAAGTATAGAAAAGATGGGAAGAGGGGGGAGAAGTAGAGTAGGGTCAAAAACTGGTGGGCACTCCTAGTCACCCAAGTTCCTTTGCTTGCAAAACTATTTTAAGGATTCGACAAAAGTGGCTAGATCCACTATTGGCACGTTTGCCAGACAGCCCAGGTCTTCAAAGAGTGGTTTACCCAGAAACTGCACAATCACAAAGCGGATGTTGGATGCATTCTGTCTCCTCCTCATCTCCGCAGCTGCGGCAGAAGTCGTGATGGAGAATGTGCATCCTTTCATTAGGCCTATGGTGCAGTGCAACGTTACAGCCTCTACCACCATCCTGGTGCTGTTCAGATGTTCGCTTTGGATTGAAGTGTGGCCAGAGTGCTCGGGAGATGCGATAAACCGATGCAGTGTCTTATTCTCTTTCCCCCTGTGCTCTTGCCGTTCGCCTAATTTTCAATACAATGTCCTCTAAGGGTCTTTTTATCTACGTAACCGCATGGTTAGCTAACAATGCTGCACAGTTCCTGACATACTCATGCGCCTCCTCGTTGCCAGGGACACCGAAGTGCCCCATGTACCCGAGAGAGAGTAATTCAGTGCTAGCACCGTGTTACGGATAGGCAGGGCCGTAGAGTGAAAATGCGGGCCCGGGGGGAAACGTACCGGCCCCCGATTACACCTTCAACTTGAATCATGACAGTACGACAGTAATTACACCGGGCCCCTGAGAAAACTCCGGACCCGGGGGAATCCCCCCTTTCCCACCCCCCTCTAGTCGGGCCTGCTGATAGGTTTACTTTTCACGATTAATTTTTGGATGGTTCAGTGTGATAACTACTGCGCCAAGCTTCAATTTGAAAATATTCTTTGGCAGGCCAGTGAGATTCAATGAGTTTATGAATTCTGTTGGACTATTATTCGAAAGATTTGAAGAAAAGCATTGGGGGAAAAAATGTGAAGTTTCCCAGTAGACCCGCATCGGTCTTTCTTTTTAAGCCACATGAATTGCTAATTCACTCTACTTATTGTAATTTTCGTGATTTACAAAGATCGAGAAGTAGCTCACCTGGGTTTCACGATTGCCACACTGAGCTTTTCCAAGTTTGATTATAAAGCGTACAAATAAGTTTCCGCCATTTTCTATCAATAATAAGGAGTTAAGAAGCAGAGCTTAAATTGAGCTTAAAATGTCACCTGTATCACATTTGTGTGAAGTTTGACAAAATTGATCCACTATTTCATATAGCTACCATACAAAAGTTGAATAAGTTTTTTGCGCAGCCAAAATCACACACTTTTTTTTCTCTTTTTTAGGATAAGAGCTTAAAGCTACTTATATCTATGTTTATATGTAACAATTTTTCTAACGTGGTCGCAGTTTGAATATCTACATCTATTATTAAGGTTAAGAGTCAGGCGGGTTAATCTGTCTGAAATCATTTCGAAATTTGCTTTATAGTGTAAGTCTGAGGTGCGATGGTGCCAAGGAAGCTTGAAAATCATTTTGTTAAGCTTGTTGTATTGTAAGCTCTTCTTGATCGAGGGATTTAGGATTCTAGTGACGAAATAATCTATCTTCTATATATAAAACAAAGTTGTATTAGTTACACCATTTATAACTAAAGAACGGCTGGAAAGATTTTGATGATCTATGGTTTTTTGGATTACTTTGCGCCAAGGTTAGCAGAATAACTATGAAAATATCGAAAAAGTTCAAATTAAAAGAAGTAAACCGCGAAATACTCTTACAGGGGGAATATATATGTTCCTTTAACTTCTATGCATAGGAGCATAGGGCGTCAACTACTCCTCTTCGTCAGCGGACACGGTTTTGTGCAAGGACTCTGAGTTCACTCCATGTTAGATTGAGAGATTTCAATTCGGCCTCTGTTGAGCGTCGCCAGGTGATACGCGGCCTACCAATGCTGCGAGCTATTTGCTGGAAAGGGTTCCATCGCAACGCCTGTTTTGCAACGCTGTCATCGCTCTTCCTTAGCGTGTGGCCCATCCATTGCCATTTCCTCTTCCTAATTTCTGTAGCCACATCTAACTGGTTTGCCTTTCTAAGCAGTTCGGAGTTTAATATCATGCGAGGCCAAAAGACTCTCATGATGCGGCGCAATGAGCGGTTGATGAAAACTTGGAGTCTTTTTGTTATTGCTGACGTAACTTTCCAAGTGGTACAGCCATAGAGCAGGACAGACTTAACGTTAGCATTAAATATTCGGAGCTTGGTGTTGAGGCTTATGCTATTATTTTGCCAAAGTGGTGCCAGAATGCCGAAGGAAGCCTTAGATTTGTTAATACTGCATTCAACATCAAGCTTACTTCAGGGGGGAAGGATGCCAGATATTGACATAATTTGAAAATCAACATCTGCGTGACTCGTCCTTTGGTAAAATTGCAGCTCCATAGCTCCTATAGCCTCTGAGATCCTTTTACTCATGGGAACAGACGGATAGACAGATATGGCTATATCAACTCGGCTGTTGATGCTGATCAAGAACTTATATACTTTATGGTGTCTGCCACGCCCACTTCTGCCTGCATCGCTTTAACATTGCTCAGCAGCTGTTGTATTCTGTCCGTGACGACCCAAATTTGCTGCAGAGAGTCATAACTGGTGACGAATCATGGATCTATGGTTATGATGTAAAAACCAAAGCTCAATCATCCCAATGGAAGCTGCCGCATGAGCCCAAGACAAAAATCGAAGACAAGCTAAAACACGTCCATGCACAATAGCTGTCAAAAACGGACTGAACTTTCAAAATGGCCGAGATTGTCAACATAAGTGAGGGTCATGAGTACCAACATAACGCCACAAGAAGATCGAAAATCGAACATCCGTAGCCCGCGCAAATTCAAAATTCGCAATACTTTTTGAACAAACCTCGTATATAAAAGTTTAAGATATAAATCATTAAAAGTGTTTAGCTACACTCTTTTTGGCGCATACCGCCAGAGCTGCCAACTTGTGCGCGATTTGGTGCATATAGAGCATTCCAACTTCGTTGCCAAAATTTCTGCTGCCCATATGGTTTAATATGTAGTGTATATTTGTGTATGTGCTTTATCGATAAGACAGAAATTAAAATTTCTCTTTGTCATTTTGATCTTTGACAGACCACGCCTACCATGGCAAAGTAGGCGTTAAGGTGTACGCTGTATATATAGAGCTCAATTAAGCTCCAGATGCTGAAATATTAAAGTGACAGTAGGCAGCAGGAATTAATCCCAGCCACACTAACACCCACACACCGACAACACACAATGGCGCTTAAGTGCAAATACTTTTGACATAGACTGTTGCACGCAGATTGTAGATTACCTTTGAGAAGCTTTGCTTAACATGGAAATGAAAATTCTTTTTTTTTTTGGGAGAGGAAACCAAAGAAATAAGTACATACATACTTAACTTATTGTTGAATCATTCTTATTGCGCATACGCCTCGTGTACAACTAATGAAATTTACTTTTGTATACAACATGTGTGAAATGGATATTAAGTAAACATACTTTCAATAAATTTCAATTTCCTCCTGACAATACTTAGGTATGCATAACTTTGACTGAATATGCGAGTTTTCTTCATTTGTGGCAGAATTTTCATAAACAAGACTTGAGGTAGCTTAAGGCAGATTTTCTCTAACTTTTGCTTAGCCTATTAAGCATAAAAGTTTTAATAATTTAATAACTTTGCAATATGAGCAAAGGCAAGCTAAGATAATGACAATAAAAATCGTTTTCGAATGACGTCATTCAGCTGTTTTATGGTTTAGATCAGAAAGATTTTTTGTTTAAGCTTGATGGAATGCATTGTAGCAAAAATTGCACTTTTCAACAAGACTGTGACCCAATTCATATAGTCCAGATGACAAAGCACTGCTTTTCGTCTAAATAGTTAACTTTATTGGAATAGCCAGCAGTCAGCCAGTCGAAACATTACAGGGAGGGGCGTCCAGTTTAGACCATGGCTGATCTTGGCAGAAACAGATCCCTCTACACTGCAAAATCTTTTGAGCAAATTAACAAAGTCTTCAACAATAACAGTGGGCAAATAAATAATATAAAAAAATTTATTATTTATTTAAAATTTCGATTTTTGCATATATACTTAATTGCTGTTAAGTGATTTTTTTTTCAAAGAAACTTTATTTTATATTCAAAATTCGAATAGCTGAAGATATTATGCATATTTTGAGCTACAGAAATTAATTTTTCCAAAGTTATAAAAAACAAAATGGCGCCTGTAGAGAACTACGAATACATGACGTATTTTCGGAGAGGCCTCCACGGCTGCAGCTTTTTGACGTCGCCATTGATCTGAAACAAACAAAAAATATTTTTATCTTAATCTATGGACCGAACCACGTAGGGGTTTTCAAAAATATCCATTTTTAAAATAATGGCATAAGTTAGAATACAAAAATTAATTTTTTGTCCAAAAATAAATAAAATAAAAAGTTTTCAATAAGAAAGTTATATTAAAAAGATTGTGTCGTGTTCGTGAAGCCATTCGAAAAAAAGTGGTTTCCAGAAAAACTCGTTTAAAGTTTTAAAACTGGCCCGACCGCGCCGGTCGGCTTGAAAAATCACTTCGGTACATAAATAGGAGATTTAGATGAAAGTAAAAGCATTATACTTTAAAAAAATAAAGATGGGTTATTCTCTGCCCCCTCACACTTCCATTTTTAAGTTAAATCAACGTTTTTGGGCTTAAAAAATTATAAAATAAGGATACATACAACTTATTCTTTCTATATAACATGATTGTACTCTCCGGCCATCTTAGGTCCGCCATTTTGAAATTCTAGCAGCAGATTCGTGATCAGCGACCCCGAAAACCCATATTTGCATACACAACTTGTGTTATAAAGTGAAATGATTTTTTTTGTATTCGGCAACCATCTTGGATTCGCCATTTTGAAATTTTGAACAACTTATAGTCAGCCAACTCAAAAGTATCTGAATAGCATATAAAAGGAGTTGCAAAAATGATTTTCTGTGCATAAGATTAAAAGTGTTAAATTATGGATAATGTATTATACTTTGCTTTGGCGGCCATTGTAGCTCCGCCATTTTAAAATATCAAAGACCAACATGCGACTTTATAAAGTAGACAAGAAAACGAAAAATTGAAGTGCTGGTGAAAACATCGATGTTATAGTAGTGCTGGAGAAACATCTCTGCTGGCCAATATCGATACATAGATATTTTAAACTTCGATACATCGATGCATCGATATAACATCGATGTTTTCTCCAGCACTACCATAAACGTTCATTTATCTTCAAAAATTGAAGTGTGGGAGGATGGTGGCTGATTTGACAAAGAATGACCAGGAGACATTTTTATTTTTAATTTATTACTTAAAATGCCAAGATTTAATTCTGTCCTTAAAATACAAATTATGAAATAGTACTTGCTTATCAATATTTATTTAAAAATCGCGATTTATATTAAAAAATTAAATTTTTTTTATAAATTTTTACTGATTTTATTAATTTAAAATTAAAAATATATTTTACTAATATTTTACGCATAATTTGGTACTTCACATTTTTTTATTTTAATTGCGAACCAACTATTATTATATTATAAAAATTATAAATAAAAATTATTGGTCACTTTTTGTTTAAAATATGTATGCTTTTATTAATTTTTACTTTTTCAAACAAGAATTGCGAAATAACTTTTATTTTCAATGTTTATTAAAAAAAAGACCAATATTTTTTTTTTTTAATTTTTATAATAAAAAATAGTTATTTCGCACTGTTTATATAAATATTTATATTTAATAATTATTTCATAATTCTTATTGTAAGGTAAAAAAATTAGATTAATTTTTGCATTTTAATAAAAAACAAAATTATAGTTATCTGAAGTATTTTTGGTATTAAGGTTTTTTACTACCATTTTCCTTAATTTTTTATATATAACAGCACTAAATCGTATAATGTATAGAAGGTTCTCAGATGAAAAGCGACAGCTTAACGCTTTGATTGTCAATAACTTAAAAACCACTAATTATAATTTTAAATTTTTTTCTGCACAGGATGCCTTTACATGTGTGAAATAATATTAAATTGTCATTTTGTCCAAATTTTGATTTTCATCAGCCAAAATCTGGCCACGCGGGACAAAAAAAAAATAAAACAAATTATACTTATTCCATTATTTTTATTTTATATAAGTTGCGATGAAAATCAGTTAATTAATTAAATTCCTAGTAGTTCATTATCACAGCTAAATAAAAAAAAAATTTCCTCAGTTGATGTTATGAATCACACTTAAAATTCCCAAGGATTTTCAGCGCCAAGCATATTTTGCTCACTCTAGCCAATCTAAGATAATCTTCTTTTAGCTGTGAAGCTTTTATCCTTTCTCTCATTTTGATTAAGCTTCCTGCTGCACTCGTTTATCAACTTTCATCTGTTCGCCTGTCAATTAGCTAATTGAATATACATGATTCACAATGTTCACACGTTCAATTTGTTGATTTTTCAATAAATGTTTTTTCAAACTACTAGCATAGATTGGGATTTGTGGTAAGCCTTGAACGTATAGTACAAATAAAAAGCCAAACAAAAAGCAAAAACGTATTAATGATTAATGAAAATGTGGGCTTAAAAAACAAGAACATGAGAAAGCATACGAATTGAAAAGTCCCGAATACACTCATTGAACAGTCAGTATTCGTTAAAAATTGCTCACGTGCAAACACACATGCGAACTGACGGGGCTTTCTGCGTGAGTGGATCGAAAAGTAATCGCAACAAGCTTCTGAAAATTTATTGAAGTAAAACTTTTTAAGCGGCATTGTGCATTTCTAGGCATTGTGAATTTCGATGGGAGTTACTTTGAAATTTTGTTAGACTAAAAAATGTTAGTTTCGGTGCGTTTGTTTTGATTTTCTCTTTCGACTTAAACGAATTGCGACGCTGACTTTGTGTTGCTGGTCATGTCTTCGGCTCTTGTTGAGAGAGCGAGCCGTGGTCATGGTATAGAGAGAAGAGTAAAGTGGCCGCGGCTGGTCAGCTAAAGCACGCAGCACATGTAGTACAGTAAAAAAATAGACCAAAAAAGGAGTTGACTTGGAAAAAATTGCACACTGGAATTTCTCTTGCTTAATGTTTCAAGGAGCATCCAAAAGTCTAAAACCAAAATGGTGACCTCTCCCCCCCGAAGGGTTTGCCGTTATTTTGACATTTGTGTCAGCCCATTTATCTCGAATTCTATAAGTTGTATAAAAAAACTTTCAAGGCAAAGAATTATCAAAATTGAATTTCGAGTTTTATTTGTATGGGAAGGTATACCCAGAAGTTCATATTTTCGCCGGTAGAGGGCGCCAAATTTACAGCAACGCAGTTTTTCGTATTTTTACCCATCCCCTTGCACTTTTTTGTTTTTGGTATGTATTAAAAAATTGTAGATCTCAAAAAAGTACACACGACTCCAAGTTATAACGCTTTAAAGTCTTCCCGCGCCTTGAAAAAAAAGCAATCGTGCATGTGCGACAGGGTTCCCGCGTTACACATAGAAAAGATAGATAGATAGACTCTTGTTTGCCTATATCTGCAGAAGTTTTCAAACGATCCTAAAACTTTTCGCATACAATGTGTATATGTGAGCCAAATATCGACTCTTATGCTGTGTATACCCCGAAATTTTCGTACAGAGCTCACTGAGCTAAATATTCAAATTTTTCAAGAAAGTTCAGCTACATTGCGTATACGTGATTTGGTTTAGAATTCTCATAATTTTTGACTACACAGTAGAAATTTTATTAATGAATTTAAATTACAATTCAATTGACGTAAAAGCATTCTTATACGTACTACTACTACTACTACTACTACTACTACTACTACTACTACTACTACTACTACTACTACTACTACTACTACTAGTACTACTATTACTACTACTACTACTACAACTACTACTACTACTACTACTACTACTACTACTACTACTACTACTACTACTACTAGTACTACTATTACTACTACTACTACTACAACTACTACTACTACTACTACTACTACTACTACTACTACTACTAGTACTACTACTACTACTACTACTACTACTACTACTACTACTACTACTACTACTACTACTACTACTACTACTACTACTACTACTACTACTACAACTACTACTACTACTACTACTACTACTACTACAACTACTACTACTAGAGAAGCAGGGGTATGATGAGGGACTTGTAGAGGGTTATTTTCGTATGCCGAGAGAGGGCTTTACTCTTGAGTTCCTTACTTAGCCCAAAGTTGCATCGGTTAGCAAGAGTTAGTGTCGTTAATACTGGTACCGAAGTAACAACAAGGTACAACTTCGAATTTGTACCTATCTATTCCCCGTGGTGTCGTTTCCTTAGATGTAGATAGCAGGTATTTCGTCTTATAAGTACGCCATTAAAAAATGTTAAGTTTTGATCGACCACTTTGATTTTCTTCGCTGAGTTCCTAGATTTTTTCCATGTTGGTAAATTCACTACAATTAAATGGTCATATTAATATAACGTCAAATTGAAGCAAAAACATTTTTGATGAGCATCGACAAGGCTTTCCAAGGGAAATCAAGGATAAAGGATAAAACTTTGGCGGCACAAAGCTAAAGCAGAGGATTTCTTCTAGTTAACTGACCAAAGGGAAAGGCGCAGGCAGATCTCTCAGCTCAAAAGATAACCAGCTAATATTGTACGAAACGTTTTGCCCGATTCATTGCATATAGCAATAAAAAAGTTCATTTTCATTAGTGGTTCACTAACGTTGGTTCACTGGATTAAGTGCTTCGCTCGAAAAACATTTCAAATAAAATGTATTTTTACTTTTTAGATAACTTTTCAGCTTACCCTCGTTCCTATCATGCCGCTCTGTTATACACGCATATAAATTTACATATAGTACTTGCGTATACTGCACGCATACAATTGCAAGCGACTGTCAGGCAATAAACTATCTGTAGCGCCTGTTAGAACATGTAGACAGTTTTTGTCTGCCTTTGTTTATTTTATTTTTCGCTTGCTTTGTTTGAAATAGAACTTATATGCTTGCTACATACACCATATTTTTTGTGTACATAGTATAGTATATATGTACATAGTTACTTTATGCAATGAAACATGATGCATATTTGATTTCATTATTGATTTTCACTTGGTTTCATAAAGTGCTGCAATTTAAAGCCGAATTCGATTTCAATAAAGGCAACTTTTCAACGTGAGTGCATCTAAAGCAAGTGACAAGCTTGGTCACAATGGGATGACAGTGAAGCTTCGCTATGACGCACAGCCGCTTAACACTTGGAAGCGACGACACTTTAATGAGTTGTTGGAAATATGATTCGAATGGGCTTGGATTGATTTTAATATGCCAATATTTCGTAGATTTGGAAAATTTTTCTAATAGTGTATGTTGGATTCAGTAAATGCGCCAATTAATTTTTTGACATATTCATTTAAGTAATTTTCTCAGGTAGTTTTATAATCTTCAATCAGAAAATGTTTGGCATATTTTGAAGCTGGCTTAGTGCTAGTAGAGATTAAGAGACACCCAAAAGATTGCTATTTTTTGCTCGGAGATCAATCTACCTTATTCCGACAGAATGTTGCTTATTCAATGCCCTAAACGACACAACTTTCAATTTTGAAAAAAAATTTTGCAACACCAAACAATTTTCGAAAAAATTCTTCCGAATTCACCCCACTTTCCTTTAAACTCATGTCCGTCTGTATGAACGCCAACAAGAGGTGTTATTTTGAATCACCCGGTATTTCGATAGCTGTCACTTTTGAAGCTTTTATTCTTTGACATTCGACAAGTAGAAACTACGCCATTACTAAAATGGAACGATACACGCTTCAACAACGCATTGAAATTATTAAAATTCACTAAAAAAATTGTGAAAATCTTGCAGTCACAGTTCGTAAAACTAAAGCATTTTTGGGTCGTCGTGAAGCACCTTGTCGCAACGCAATACAGAAATTGGTGAAAAAATTCGAGCTGTTGGAACAAGTTAGTGATGTGAAGAATACAACCCGTACATGTCGCTCAAGAACAAATGAGAATATTGCTTCTGTAGCCCAAAGTGTTGAAGAAAACCCAGGTTTGTCCATTCCTCGTCGTTCTTTGGACTTGGGCATTCCACAAACGTCATTACACCGTATTTTGCATAAGGACTTGGGTCTTAAGGCTTATAAAGTTCAGTTAGCACAAGAACTCAAGTCGGCCGATCATCAACAACGTCGTGTCTTTGCTGATTGGGTCCTTGAAATGCATGAAAATGATCCGGAATTCCATCGAAAAATCATCTTGACTGATGAGGCCCATTTCCACCTCGGTGGCAATGTCAACAAGCAAAATTGTCGCATCTGGGGCTCGAGAGAGAAGCCTCTCCATCCTCAATGTGTGACTGTTTGGTGCGGTTTATGGTTCGGCGGGGTCATTGGACCTTACTTTTTCGAAAATGAGGTTAGATCAACAGTTACGGTGAATGGATTGCGCTATCGAGAGATGATTAATGATTTTTTATGGTCGGAGTTGGATGGTATTGATCTAGACAACGTTTACTTTCAACAAGATGGCGCTACGTGCCACACAAGCAAGGAAACCATTGCTCTTTTATGTGAAAAGTTTCCGGACCGTGTTATCTCTCGAAGAGGTGATCACAATTGGCCACCGAGATCTTGTGATTTAACACCTTGCGACTTTTTCCTGTGGGGCCACGTGAAAGATGAGGTCTAAGCCAACAGCCCAGCATCGATTCAAGACCTCAAAGATAGAATACGTGAGGCTATCGAGGACATAGGGCAGCCACTTTGCGATTTGGTTATGGAAAATTTCATGAAAAGCATATGGTCCTGCAAGCGTGGTCGTGGTGGCCATTTGGCTGATGTTGTTTTTCCTTATTAACGGCATACCTTCCTCTTTATTATAAAACAAACATCCGATCATTTATCTCAAAAAATGGAATTTTTCTTTGAATACCAAAATAACACCTCTTATTGGAAAACCCTTTATACAGCATAGCTATAAACGCTAAAGGTATGAAGGTATTTCAGAGCACCCCGAAAAAAAACAAAATTTTGGATCATATTTCATTCATCATTCAAAATTTAATCTTTTTCCTATAAAAACTAGATATAGGAATGCTTCGCCATATATATACTGTATAATAAAAAAAATTTTTCCTTGTGTGGCAGACTTAAAAATAAATCCCACGCGCAACTCTAGTACCAGCAACAACAAACAAGTGCGTCTATATTAGTGACCAAATTAATTGCATTAATTAGTTTATAAACTATGGACACCTATTTATAGCATATGTATAAATTATACAGCAAAGGTAAATTTCCGCAGGCTGCGCAGTACAAAAAATAATAATTAACAAACTTTTTTCAAAAGCAAAGAATAAAAGAAAAAAAAAAAGGAAATCATAACAAAAAACACAAAACACGAAACAAATCAAAACAAAACGAGCAAAAGAAAAAGTAAAAGGAAAAGTTTTTCGTCCATTTTGTGTCCCAAACTTAAAGGTGGAAACTTTGGCTACTGCTTTTTCTTTTCCAACAACTTTCGTCTTGTCTGGGTAAAACCCAGCCGCCGTAAAAATGAGCCTTTGCCGTAACGGATTATTTTCCGTTTTACGAATTAAGTAACACAGAAGGAAGTACAAATGAAAACGAAACAAGGGAACGATGGCATTGAAAGCACAACGCAAGTGCAAGCATAGCCCGCAGGGGTCGAGTTCAGTTTTGGATGAAGTGCTAGCCAAAGGCGTGCAAATAATTAAGAGCAGCATAAAGAGAGCTTTGTGTCGCTAACCTCCAGAGATGGGATTGGGAAGGAAAACCAGTGGGTTCCATAAAAAGCGGTTGCATCGACGGTAAAGGCAGTATTTTTATAGTATGGAAATTAGTTTTGTATCTTATAAGTTTAGATTTGGTGAGAGAGGCTGCTCACTCCTCACATGCTTAGATCAACCAGAAACCTTAGGTAACATTTGCTTAAAAAGAGAGGATTGTGAGAGTAGCAGCGGACTTAGGTGGAATAGCTTACAAGATGAGTGTTTATCTTGGTGCCAGGGTAACGAAGCCTGGTGATCAAGCGACGAATTACTCTTGCAAAACAGGTGGTACTTTGCGCTCAGAAGACAAATGCACAGTAAAACTCTCTCTCTCTTCAGAAAGAACTTACACTCTATAGGACACTCATCCTTCCAGTCCTCTTATATAGCGCAGAGGAATGACGGTAACAAAAATGTATGCAGCTGTTCTTGGGGTGTTCGAGAGAAAGATTCTTCGCAAGAGCTTCGCTCCATGCTATGTTGAAGATAACTTACACACATTTTTATCGCATACCATAAAGAGTAAACTGATCCGTAAGACGGTGCTTGCGCTCAACCGTATCCACCACCACTCAATCATCCTCTGCTGGGTACTGGGACACTCAGGCGTCCCTGGTAAAAAGGAGGCTGATGAATGCGCCAGGAACGGATCAGCGCTGGCAGCCAACCTTGCGGTTGCGGACAATCAGGGAGACGGCCAGAGCTCTGGCGGAAAGAGAATGGGACACGGTGTCCGGGTGTCGCATCTCTCGAGCACTTTGGCCTAGGTATAACCCAAAGCACACATCTGAACTCCTGCGTCTTCATAAAAACAGGACCAAGATGGTGGTAGGAGTCGTAACGGGGCACTGCACCATTGGCCACATGGCTGAGAGACTGCATATTCCCCATCACGACTTCTGCCGTAGCTGCGGAGACGAGGAGGAGACAGAAAGCATCCAACACCTGCTGTGCGACTGCCCGGCGCTTCTAAGAAGACGAACCCAGTTTCTGGGAAAACCGTTCTTTGAGGATCTGGGTAGTTTGGCTTATGTGCCCATAGCGGATCTGGCTGCGTTTTTCTTCACAGAATGGCTTTCTCAGAAAGAATTTGTGAGAAGACTTGGGCTAGCTGAAAAATCTGTCCATAGCGTATCTAGTCTAAATGTATCCATTCCTCCCAACTATTGTTTTACTCTTCAACTTTTTTATTAGGTATTATAGTGGACCGCGAACTTAACCCAACTGCGTATTCTTCTTCTTATTCTTCTAATGTCCTATTACTCCTAGTGGAGCATAGGGTCATCGTAACTGCGTATGATACTACAGAATTGACATCTCAGCAGGCCAAGGCCGACGTAATTTGTATAGATTCTTAAAAAAAAAGGCGGTACGTTAAATTTAAGCTATTGCTTTGTTTCCAAAAGGAACGCCATGAGCTCATTTGTTATGGCCAAGTTAGAGTAGGTATATAAATTACGAAGAAGCACATGCTTCGAATTAAGTCCTCTGTTATTAGCTGGTTAGCTGGTCAGAAATTCTCTAAGCTAATTTGGAAACCTGGTCATTAAGCGAAACGCTTGTTTTGCTAAACTCTTCCTGAACAATATATTAATGTTTGGAATTTTTGTCGTTTGGGTTGTTTGTTCCCATGTGTGTTTAAGCGTGAGTGCTTTTATTTTAATGAAAATACGATAATATTCAAAATTGTTGTACGGGTTAGAAATTAATGTGAATGACTTCTTTTAAGGTTCGGCCATGTGCAAACTTAAGAGAGAAAGCGAGCAGCAGGGGTTTATTATATGACAAAAGTCAACATGGCGTATGAGCAATTCCAAAAAGAGAGCACCCGCACATACTTTATGACTACACAGATTCAAAGCAGAGTTATGCAATGTCCAACTGCCACACATTGCCGAAAAAGTCAGCAAAACATGGGCGCCACTGGGAAAAACTTCGGGGGTTCCACAAAAAATGTATAGCAAAATATAAACCCAACTTGGTAACGAAGCTAAGTAAAGACTTCGGGTCGAATAGCTGTCTGTGCAGAACAGGTAGCAGAAGAATCCTCTGTCAGGGTGAGGGTTAAGCAGAAATACAGTTCTGTATTGGTAACGTAGAGGGCATGGGCCTCGGTGTTGCAGTGGTTGGCATGCTGCTCTCCCATCTCAGAGGTCCCTGGTTCGAATCCGCGAACCGTCCAGTGCCAAAATCCGCATAACCACACTATTCCTGTTTACCCAATATTTCCTACGCTTGGCAAGCCCACGTCAACCTCGTTATTCACACAGCTTTGCAAGGAAGAATAAGCGATGCTGTCAAAAGCTGGGAAAGCTCGATCAAGCTCAATACGATCGGCAAGGACATATGTCATTGTCAACTTGGTTCTCATATTTGGCAATAGATGGCGCGGCGAGCAAAAGTGTGCTTATCTAGTAAGCTGAGCTTTTTCCGCTGGTAGCTTTGATGGTAGCCCGATCACCAAGAGACGCCACGCCCAGTTGGCGTTAGATAGCAGCCCCACCACTGGAATAAGTCGGATCTGGTCACACAGGATCGAACGAAAAAACACGATTACTGCAACCAATACAAGAGAAGGCTCTTGTAGAAGCCCTAAGCTCCCAAGAGGAGTAGGTAGGTAGGTTAAGGCGGCAGTTGGAACTCCAACTCCCAACTGACTTAGGCCAAGAATAGGCTCGTTGTGATACCGATAAGGACAGGAAAAATTAGTGGAATAGGAAAAGTGGAAGGCGCGGGGCCTTGCTTTACGTGGGATTCGAGCCCACAACCTCTGGGATGAAAGTCTAGTGCACTGCCAAGAGGAGTAATAAAGGGAGAAAACTAGTGAGAGTTCCTTAGTACCTTATATGTCAGCACCTGTTCGAGCAGCCGCAACACCAGATCTCTATGGCGTATCTCGCACCCCCAGAACGCTCCCTCTGACCACGCCGCTACTGCCAAACACATAAATCAAAATGTATGCCAACATTTAGCTGTGTTTGCAAATGAGACCAATTAATTATTAATACATATTGTTAATTAAACTTTAGTCGCATTGAACGACTTTGTCTACATCCCCTACAATACCAGAGTACATTAGTTGCCCTAATTTTGTAATCAAGCTGGTTTGTTTTTTTTTTTCGTAACTTACTTTAAGTTGCAACACCAACACTCCCCAAGCACTTGCAACAACCCACGGCAGCCGACCAAAGTGCGCTAATGGCCATTTAAGTATACAAGCGAACAAGGGCACAAACAAAGGACCAACAGAGCTCTTAACTGAGTGACATTTGGGAGACGTTTTGGAGAAAGTGTCGTTAGCAGCAATTCTCAAGTGGTGGAACTTTTGGTTGGTTCAATTGCTTGTCGAGCTTGTAATTGAAACATTTCCAAAGCATTTTAAATTATGCTTTGGAACTATTAAAACTTGTAAAGTAAAGCAAAACCCATTTATTTAAAACGAAAGTTTGTTGGATAAAACATCGTGTAACTTCTTAGGATATTACTAGAATTAAAAAAAAAAGTACTAACTCTCTTTGCGGTATAAAACTTGGGATGAAAGCTAATTTGGTAAAAGTGATTGGAATTTTGTGTTGAGACAAGTTCTTCGGGCCGTATTCGAACTTGGGATACTCTATGTATCTACCATCACTACAAGCTAAAAACTGTTGACAAAGCTCTTTCGCTTTCTAGCACATGACAAAACAAATTATTTTGTGCTCCTGATTATTTCGGTATAAGCTTTATGGGATCTTACACACAACAGCGCGGGGGCTAGTTTTAAAAATGTAATACAGTCGAGGCGGTGCCCGACAGTGTAATACCCTGTACCTTTTTTCTCAAAAAAAGATTTATTCCTGCATATTCTTACTAAGAATTTCCAATTGGAACATTTTTTTGTTGGTGCAAACGATATTGTTATTACCTATAAGTTCCGCAAATTTTAACCGATTTTGATGAAAATCGAAATTTAAGTCAAAGGAGTTATTTAAAGTATATGGGGTAAGTTTCAAGGGGATATGTTGAAGGGTTTGGGAGAAAACACGGTAAATCGATTGCGGGGGGGGGGGGCTGCATTAATAAAATTTGGATGTGGATTTGTTCATTAGAGGCACATGAATCAGCTTACCAAAATTGGTGGTTCTAGGTCATTTGTTACTATTATTACGTAGAGTCGAAAATTGACGCAATTTATAGGCAAGGGGAGGTGAAAATTTTACATTTTAGACTATAACTTTTGTTGTAATTGTCCGATTTTGTTTATTTTTGACACACAGATGCATGTTACTGCAACGCATCGCTCTGTCAAGTTTCAGATTAAAATATTAAGTGGCTTAGCTAAAAACCGCGAAACTCTGCTACGGGGGAACGGGGAAAGATATTGACATGATTCAACAAACTTAATCTTCTGAGGAAATATGCGCATCAGCTGGTAAAGTTTCGTATCTCTAGCTCTTATAGTCTCCGAGATCTAGGTGTTCATACAGACGGACAGACGGACAGACGGACAGACGGACAGACGGACAGACGGACGGACGGACAGACGGACGGACAGACGGACATGGCTCAATCGCTACCCGAGGTTATGATAAGCATTTTGGTATAAAGGACTTGGGGTCTGCCACGCCTCCTTCTTGCCGTTACATACATTGCACAAATCTAGTATACCCTTTGTACCTATAGGTACAGGGTATAAAAATATGAATATAGTATTTAATTCTTTGGGAACAAGAAGTTCTTTTAGGGCCCCACGATGGTCATCAGCACGCCGGAAATTGTTTCTCGATGATTTTGCTCCTTACCCTTTGGGTAGTAAGTAAGTACACAAAAGTGTATCATACCATTTGAAAACATTGCATATAGACACTCAATCGATTTGCAACTGGTGAATATAAAGAGCAACAAGGAGGTGACATGGGATTGTGTTTGGGTTGGGGTGTATAAGTTCAAAGAGTGGGTTTTTTGGCGCAGCAGTTCAAAGACACTCGAAAGTCGTGCAATGTCAAATAAAAAACGGCAAACAAACAGAGAGCTCACATCACACTAATGCCAATACAAACACACACTCACTTTTTGTGTTTACACGAGAGTATTCATTGCGATCTTTTCACGCGGAATCACAAAAATTATTTCTTCTAACGTTGGGCAGTATTGGAAGAGCTTAGATGATGATACGACCGTGGTTATTTAAAGATTAGAATCAACGATATCGCCACATCTTAAATCTTGAGCCTTGAAGTTTTTCCAGTTGTCCAGCTGTGAAACACAATTCATCTGAAAATGCCAGAAACGACTCAAAGTCATTTGCGACAAACAATCCTAACTCGAATTACGCTTATGTATTGAAACAATAATATCGACCAGTCCAAATCGGAATCAAAATCTCGGTAAGACATTTACTCTACCTAGGCTAGGCCTATATCGAGTTTTGAAATCGATATCTGGTACAGGCCTGAATAACTTCTAAACGTACACCCCTACACCTAATCGACAGACCCGAGATTAGACCTACCTTGGATTATGCAATAAGTGAGTCAGTTCAGTAGAATTCGGAATCAAAATTCAAAAGAGGCCTAAATATCTCTTCAAACCAGCTACGAGGCCCAAGTTTTCTCCTATCATGGACTTCGATTTTTTGTTTCAGTAGGGTATTTAAAATCAAAACGGAAATCTGTAACAATCCGAATATCTTCTCAACCATATACTATGCCCAGCAGGTGCGGATCTAGGATGTGGTCTAGGGAGGGGGGTTCTTCACTTTGAAGTGTATATATATCAGAGATCGCTTATGACTTTTAACCCATTTTTCAACTTTTGGGGGGGGGTTCCGGACCTGAAAACCCCTCGTGGATCCGCCACTGATGCCCAGGCTAGGCTTTTCTCTGATTGCGATTTTTTTTCTTGCAATATCGTTCGATTCGGAGTTGATTTTTTATATGCGAGATATAACATTATTTGTTCGCTTGCTGTTTATAATCTGAGGCGCGTTGGAGTTGACGGTTGTGGACGGAAGGAACACGTGATAAATTTCCATTTGATATACAGCGTGCTTTTTTTAGAGGTTGGCAACTTTGAGTTGGCAACATTGACTTATCTGACAACCTATTTAACAGCTGATAGTTGCTTTTTGTTGAGTTTGGTTTGACATTTCATTATGGATAGAGTTACACCAGAGCAACTTGCAAATGGTTGAAATTTTTTATCAAAATATTGGTTCCGTTCGTCAAACTTATTCAAAATTCAAAATTTTGTTCTTCGATGAAGTCCATTTTTGGTTGAATCGACAAGTAAATAAGCAGAATTGTCGCATTTGGAGTGAGGATAATCCAAAAGCTTTTCTCGAAACATCATTACATTCACTGGATACAATTGCATACCTGGCAATCAACATTCGAAGAGTTATTGGCGAAAAACGGCCGCAAGTGCTGCGGAAAGTTTGTGAAAATTGGTGTTCCAAATTGCGCCTTGTACGCGACAGCCGTAGCGGCCACATGGTCGAAATCATATTTAAACATTCATATCATAAAATTTGCTATCCAATAAAGCCCGTTTCATTAATATTACAAATATATTTCTTTATTTTATTATAATTTAAACTTGTGTAACTCTAAAAAAAAAAACACCCTTTACTATATATGATTTGGCTAGGGCCAAGAGATTACTCATGTTATGACAGAATGTTCCGGATATGGAGAAACCAGCAAATAAGCAGAAGAACAAAGCTGCGGATCTTCAATGCATGCGTCAAGTCCATCATGTTGTACGGCAGCGAGACGTGGCTGACCCCGCCAAGAATGATGTCGAAACTGTAGTCATTCGTCAACAAGTGCCTTATGATTATATGCGGGATATTCTGGTCCAATCGGATATCGAACGCGGAACTATGGCACTGTACAAGTGAAGTTTCTATCTGCACCGAGATAAGAACACGCAAGTGGCGTTGGATCGGCCATGCTCTCAGGAAAGATCGAAGCAGCATTGTCAGGATGTCTCTGAAATGGAACCCTCAAGGATGCAGACGAGTGGGAAGACCAAAGGCAACCTGGCGTCGTACAATACTTAACAAATTGTTCCTACACAACATCAGCTGCGACACAGCAAAGCAAACTGCGCCAAACAGAGTCCGGTGGAAAGCTCTTGTAGAAGCCCTAAGCGGAGTACTAAGAGGAAACAAAAATTAAGACAGAATATAAGACGAACGCAAATGTTATTATAGATTGAGTATTCCAGTTTAGACCCTAGTTTCGACTAACTTACTTGCTTAAAAAAGCAACTTAGCTGTCCTGCTTACTGAAGAGTAGGGTAAACGATTCATTCAAGAATTGAAGGCACGATATCAAGGTTACTTATCCAATACCTACGTATTAGACTATTGCCGGAGCATCAAGCCAGATTGTCTACAGATGAAGTACTCCACAAAAACTATAAGCAAAAATTTTTAGCTTAAGGGGTATACACAGTTCGAAAAATTCCGCGCGGAATGACAAAACTTCATATAAAAAAAAGTCCCATTTGGGATTTTTTGGGAAAATATCCCAAAAAAGGGAATTTTTTGTATATGAAGTTTTGACATTTCATGCAGAAAAAAAAATTCCCTTTTTTGGGATATTTTTTTTTTGTATGAAGTTTTGACATTTCGTGCGGAATTTTTGCATGCTACTTATGGGCCTTTAATGAAAAACCCGAAGGGTGCACTCATGGTCATCAAGATGAGTGTTCCCCGCGATTTTAGTCCTGGACTAAAGCAAGTAAGAGCGCACCTGGAAAGACAATTTTATAAGGAGCTGGGCTGTTTGCCAAACTTGATATCTCTAAAATAGCTTTTCAAGAACTAGCCAAAATCGCAAACAGCTTATGCATAAACGACGTTAACATAAAGCAGCGACTTACAAAAAGCGCTCTGACAAACATTTTTATAAATTTATATTTAAAGCGAAACGAAGCGCGGCACATCACATGTGTCTTGCTCAGCGGGACGTCAGAAGTCAGCGCTAAGGAGAGAGGGCTCGATGGAGGTAAAGCGTAGAGAGTTTGGGAGCTTGATATGGGGCGGTGTGTGGTAGGTGTTGTGTCCTGGCTTATAGGGTTATCTTTTACGCTTTTTGGCTTTGACTTTGACTTTGGCTCATGTTTGTCAAACAAAATTATTTGCCTTACTTTGTCGAGCGGGTTCCTTCTGTCGCTGCTGTTTTTGTTGTTGTTTGTTTTTTATGTATGTTTTATTTTTAGCAAATCTGCATCCAGATCTCAGCTGCTTGAATTAAAAAGTTTTAAGCCAGGTATTGTGGCTGGCTTTAAAATATACATGAGATTTAGTTCCCGGTCAATTTATTACTAAAACTTTGCTTAGGTACGAAAAAAAGAAAGATAATTCAGTCGCGGCAGTTTTTGGAAAGCTTGTTGGGCTGTTTTATAGCAGGTTTAGTTTTCTCAAGAAAGCTTCATTTTTATGGTTACAGTCGGGAACTGCTTGTAAGCAAGCCAAAATCTAAGCCAACTTCTTACAAAAGGAAGTTGGGAATGCGCCTTCCACTGCCTCGCTCAAATTTTTACCTAAGTTTTACATGTTCCTTCAAACATAAATTTCATTTCGTTGAAGAGTAAACAAAAAAAAACAGTATCTATTACCGTATGCTAAACGGTAAAGAGAGCACATTTGACCTTTACTGTTTTTTTTCCCCATTTTGAAGCAATTTTACTGCAATTTGTGTCATTTTCCACCCACTTAACAATTTTTTTGTTCTTTCGCTTTGTGCAGTGCACGAAACAAAAGTTCGGCTAAATAAAATGAAAGTGGAATCAAAAAAAAGGTCAAACTAACTGCAAATGCACTGCTAGTAAAAAGTATTCGCACACTTACTTATTATTTGCCCCTGTGGAAACCTCCGGTGGTAACAATGGTTCACGCATGGGTCAAAAACTGAGCAGGGTGTTGGTGTTGGAGTCGTTGGGCCCAACAACAGTATCTCTAGTGCAATGGGCATCTGGCCCAGCGTTTTTCAAGCAGAGATTCATGCCATAGAGATCTGCGCCCATAGTTTCCTTAGCAAGGGAACTAGGGTAGCAAACATATGTATCTACTCAGATTGCCAAGCTGCTATTAGGGCATTATCATCAGCATCTCCTCCAGGATGGTTAAAGAATGCCATAATTACCTCCAAACTCTGTCCTCCCGGAACAAAGTCGTGCTTTGTTGGGTACCAGGACACTCAGGAGTGGATGGTAACATGATCGCTGACGATCTAGCACGACAGGGTGCCTCCACCCTGACCACTGCCACTGCGCCTTTCTGTGGTATTGGTTGGTCCACAATTAAGAACATGTTAAACAAATGGGCTGCAGGAGAACATAGGAGATACTGGTTCTTCTTACCGGGGCTGCGTCAAGCAAAAGCGCTTATCAAACCTCTGGATATAATCAAGACAAAAGGTCTTGGCAAAGCGGACTTAAAACTCCTGGTAGCATACCCATCCGGCCACCACACTGATAGGCATTATCTACAGAAAATTGGCCTATCGGAATCTTCAAAATGCAGACTCTGTCTCGAGTACGATGAAACCACCAGACATATTCTCTGTGACTGCCCAGCGCTGGTATGGGACAGAGCCTGTCACTTGGGAAAGGAACGGATTAGTCCCTTCCATCTTAGGTCAATACCAACAAAAGATCTACTGCTATTCATGCGGAAAGCGGAAAGTCTTTTGCCCTAATTTATGGGTATGGTACAAAAGATCTTCTGGTCGCAGTGCCCCACCTCTTTATGAGGAACTCATACGGGGAAAGAAAAAAAAACTTATTATTTCCAAATCCAGGGATCGCATATAAGAGTTATGAGATTGAAGAAAATCAAAGCGAAAAATATGCTTTGCATGAAAGTGCAATTTTTGAAAGGACTATTCGAAATAAGAATACATTTTTATTTTTAATTTTTATTAAAAAAAAATCAAGCGTAACTGTTATTTTTTGACTTTAAAAATAAAAATTATGAAATTGTATTTAAATGCCAATTTTTATTGAAAAATTTCAAAATAAGTTTTTTATTTTTATTTTTTATTTTTATCAAAAAATCAAGCGTAACTCTTACTTTTTTACTTTAAAAATAAAAATTATATTTAAATGCCAATTTTTATTGAAATATTTCAAAATAAGTTTTTTTATTTTTATTTTTAATTTTTATTAAAAAAAATCAAGCCTAACTCATATTTTTTGACTTGAAAAATAAAAATTAAGAAATAATATTTAAATGCCAATTTTTAATTAAAAATTGCAAAAAAAGTTTTTTTATTTTTATTTTTAATTTTTATCAATAAAAGTTTTTTATTTTTAATTTTTATCAAAAAATCAAGCGTAACTCTTACTTTTTTACTTTAAAAATAAAAATTATGAAATTATATTTAAATGCCAATTTTTATTGAAAAATTTCAAAATAAGTTTTTTTATTTTTAATTTTTATCACAAAAATCAAGCGTAACTCTTATTTTTTGAATTTTTCAAATAAGAGTTACATACGCTTGACTTCAAACTAAAAGTTATTTTTTAATTTTTATAACAAAAATTTACATTTAAATATTATTTAAAAATTGCAAAATAAGAGTTATTCTTCAATTTTTATTATATAAGCTAAAAAAAAAAGAGTTATTGTGCAATTGAATTTAAATAACTTTTGTACCAAGGAGGGCACAATAATAGTCAGCACCTTTACATCAATGCCTAATATATCCTTGAGGGATCGTTATTAAGGATCCCACAAGGAAAAATTTAAAATATTGTTTCAAATAGTGTAATCACCCTGTTTCCTATTTAACACCCGGGCCCGCTTTAAGTGGCCCGCTTTAATTTCGATAAAGTATTATATATAATACAATATACCTATTGGAAAAGATTTCCGACCCATAAGTCTCATTAAAGTCACATTTTGATTCATTTTGACCCAAGCTCAAAAAAGGCTACCGTTTCCAGGTTTTGGACAGTATACTAAAGATTTTTTGCATGAAGTGCAAGCAACTTCCACGCCTTTTTTAACATAAGCCTGCGCGATTGCTACGAAGTTGGATACAATGAACTTACATGAGAATTATACTGAATTCCGGGGCGAAAAATTTTTAACCCACAGAAAGATGAATTTCTAGGATTTCATCTTGGAGGCGGGTTCTTCACTTCGAAGTGTATATATAAGCTCGCAAAAGGCTTTCAGCTCCATCAAAATGTTGAACCCCCCGTGGTCGTCACTGCTCCTATGCTAAAAATGTTGTGCATCACTCAAGTATTCGGAAACTTTTCGCAGACAGTGTAAATATGCAAAACTGCTGTTGCATCGGCGTTTATGTACTTCTAAAGTTCATACTATATGTATGATGGAATAAATCGATAAAACTATACGCCTGAAATATATAAAAAAATGTGTTGCAGTCGAGGCAGTGACTAACTGAAGCCCTTTTTCCCAAAAAATGTTTTTCTGCGTTTGGTATAACGCATCAGTTTTTAATTGAAAAATTTAATTTTAGGTTAAAGGGTCAATGCAGTTCGAAAAATTTCGCGCGGAATGACAAAACTTCATATAAAAAAAAAATCCCATTTGGGATATCCTTTTTGGGATTTTTTTTTTGTATACCCTCTAAGGGCCTATACGCAGTTCGAAAAATTTCGCGCGGAATGACAAAACTTCATATAAAAAAATCCCATTTGGGATATCCCATTTGATTTTTTTATATGAAGTTTTGTCATTCCGCGCGAAATTTTTCGAACTGCGTATAGGCCTTAAGCCGAAAAGTCTATTGAGCTTAAAAGCCAGCATATATCGAATTAATTTAAAAAACTTAACCTGAGGAGCTATAGTGCGCAACTTTAAGTAAAATTTGGTGCCCTTAGCTCTTGTGGTCTCTAAGATCTAGGTATGCAGACAGACGGACGGACAGACATTACTCATGGGTAGCAGATATTGACTCAATTTAAAAAACTTAACCTGAAGATTGATTATACTTATCTATTTTTAAAGCTTGGTGCCCATAGCTCTTGTAATCTTCGAGATCTAGGTGTTCATACAGACGTTCGGAGAGCAGATTTCGACTGAGTTCTTGTGGTTTGCAAGATCTAGGTGTTGATACAGTCAGAAGGGTAGCTGCAAGTGGGGTGAATTCGGAAGTGGGGTAAAAACGGAAACGCACCCTAACGAATTTTCGAGTTGACATTTGAGTACGAAAATAGCGGTCAAATAAACGTCTTGATAATACTCCGACTCGAGTACGCGTGTTCTTCTGTTCAGTATAATTTTGCCAAAAAAAATGGTTACCTTGAAAGTTTTATTTTAAGTATTTGGGTCGCTGAAATATCAAAATTTTCTCAAGTAAAAGCAAATGTAAGTATATTCGTAGTACTATTTAGACTCTATACTTCAAAAATGCTAAAAGATTCGTTTCGATTTTTGGAAGCCACCAAAATGACGCTACTTTCTTTCGAAAAAGCAGATTTGGGTTGAATCCGGCAGTGTCGAAAATAGCCAAATATTTATTTTACATATAATTTCAGCACGGATTTCAATTTTTTTTGTGTCAAAATGCCGAGAACTACAAAAAAAAAAGCGAAACAAATTCCCGTAAACCAAGTTCCAAGTTCTGATGATTTTTTGGAAATGTTGAAGGCAGTGAAAATCGATTAAGAAGTACTGATTCAGAAGATTTTCCTTTTTTTTAAAAAAACCCATTTTCTCATGACCTATACTAGGCAACACTAATTTTTTTCACATTCATTCATTTCAATGCATTATTCAACCTTTTTTTTAACAAAAATAAAGAAATATAATGTTTGCGATGAAATTTTATGGCGGTTTTTATCATTTTTTTACACTTCCGGATTCACCCCAAAAACATCTAAAATCACGAATTTGGCATTTATTGCTCGGAGATCAATCTACCTGACAAAAAATCTTCGTATCGCTCTAAAATTTTGACACAATGCACTGTGGTCCCAGATTTTTATATTTTGGCCAAAACCCTGTCATTTCCATAATAATTTTTTTAGAGTGATGAAATTTTACACACGTGTACCTAAATGATTGAACTATTTTTCTGGAAAGTTTGAGCCTCCTCCGAGAGATAGATAGAGATTTTTTAAGATATTATGTATCCAGATCAAAATTGGAAAAAATTAAAAAAACTAAAATAATTGTTTTAACTTAATTTAAAAAAAAAATGGTTAATTGGAATTGGATCATATTTCACACAGCGGTAGATATGAGCTCCTCATACATTGAAAAAATAGTCTATACCCAAAATATTGAATGGTTTTGGAGCTTAAACCCCAAATAGTTTCAGCTTTCCAAGCAAATTACAAAAAGACGACATCACCAATCCATCTGGTTTCTAACTGTTATAACTTTTTTTGCATGCTTTTTTAATTTTAGAAAAAAAAATTTCAAAACGTCAATTTTACGTTTTTTCGTCAAAAAGGATCGTTTTAACATTTTTTAAGTTACATCATTGTAAGTATGCTATAAAATTTTCCAATTGTATATTTTAGAACAACCTTTGAAAAAATTGTTATTGAAGCATACTTTTAGGCAGCTAAGAAATTCAAAAAATAGTAAAATTTCCTGGGGGTCACTTTTTAAAATTCAACTTTTAGGTACAAACTTCAATTTTCGATAATCGGGAGGAATTACATTTTGTTGTAAAACATGTGAAGAAATTTATAAAAAAATGTTCGATCAAATATCGAGTGGTAGTCGGAGGTAGCCTTAAAGCACAGCAGCCAAATGATACAAAAACCAAAAAAAACTTTTTAACTACTCGAATATATCCTAACACCGAAAAGTTTTTAAGCTCAGTTTTATTTTTTTCTGAAGTTATGCTTATAGATTATAAAGTGCATGAAGATTTCGTAGCTACATGTATCATGGTAAATGCAGGTTTTTTTTCTTCTGAAAATGTTCGCAAAAGCTCATAAAATACAAAATGTCAACTTTGATTGCCAATAACTTTAAAACTACTAATTATAATTTAAAATTTTTTTCTGCACAGGATGCCTTAATATGTATAAAATAATATTAAATTGTCATTTTGTCCAAATTTTGATTTTCATCAGGAGGGCTTTTGGCCAAAATCTGGCCACGCGGGCCCATTATGCAATGGAGCTAATTCAATGCCCTAAACGACACAACTTTCAATTTAAGGCGATTTGGGATATCCCATTTGGGATTTTTTTCATATGAAATTTTGTCATTACATGCGAAATTTTTCATTCTGCGTAAACGCATTAAATTGAAAGTTGTGTCGTTTAGGGCATTGGCATCCCATTTGGGATTTTTTTTTTAAGGCCCATACGCAGCATGCAAAAATTCCACACGAAATGTCAAGACTACATATAAAAAAAAAATTTCTCTTTTTTGGGATATTTGTTTTTACATTTCACGAAATGTCAAAACTTCATAAAAAAAATATCCCAAAAATGGGATTTATAATATCCCAAAAAAGGGATTTTTGTTTTATATGAAGTTTTGACATTTCGTGTGGAATTTTTCGAACTGCGTATAGGCCTTAAACTGGAACTAAAGTTTTATTGCCTTTTAAAATTTATAGCTATGGGCAATTTCGTTCATCAACTTCATATAAAAAAAATCACATTAGGGATATCCCATTTGGGATTTTTTTTTTTTATATGAAATTTTGTCATTCCATGCGAAATTTTTCATTCTGCGTATAGGCCTTTAAGGGGTCTACGCAGTTCGAAAAATTCCATCTGGAAACTATTTTTTATTATTTCAGATGGAGCCACCAGTGTGTGCATAGTACGTCAAAGTGCTATTTTTTATCGAATTATCGTTTTTTTTGTGCTATTAATCGATATTTTCTCCTATGCTGTATGTTTACAAAAATTAAGCGCGCAAAATAAGACAAAGAACTAAATAAAATTTGAATCAACAAGTATTGTTAACATTACTTAGTATAAACAATGCAAGTATGACTGCCTACCTAATTGTAAAAAGGTTGGCTGCAAAAAAACAGAAGTGTCTGAGTGAAATCTTTTTTAAAGGGCAGAGCAGAAAATGGAAGATTTTTCAAAGATGTATGTATTTTGTATTGGACTAATATTCCAACACAATTGTGAACATTTCGTGCTCAATTTAAAATTTGAGGCCATGTTGCGTAATCAATCGGTACTTCACGCCAAAGCGCCAAAAACCAAACAGCTGTTGTTAGTGTTACCACATCTAGCGACGTAGTGGCGCCATCTAACGTTAAGCATTTTTAGACAACACTGTATTGTTTTTTAATCTGCGTCCTATTGTCAAAAATTTTTGATCGGAATTTTTCGCGACTATTTTTTTTATATGAAGTTTTTCGCTTTTTTGCGTGCTACGTATAGAAAAAAAAATTGTTTGTCACTCCAAAAAATCTTCCGAATTCACGTCACTTGCCTCTATAGCTCAAACGCTATGGAATTATTTTCATAAGGTATGGACTGCCACACCTCCAGCCGTCTGTTCAATACATAACACAAATCTATAATACTCTTGACCCCATGGGTAAAGTGTATAATAAAAATCCCACCACTACTAACGTTAGGGTATTTCAAAAACAAGGCAAAAAGCAGAGGGCGCTGCAAAGTAGGCAACTCGGCCATATAAATTAAATAAGGAATCATTTGCCGCGCTTTCGGCTCCTTTGCTTTGCTCCAACGGAAATGAATGATTTATGGCGTTTGGCAGGGGAACAAGGCCGTGAGCATATGCTTCCAAGCACTCCCAGCTCCACCCAATGGTTAACTTAGTTTCGTTCATGTAATTTTATGTAATTTCGTTTATTTCTCTTTCTCCTTTTTTTTTCTTTTTGGTGCTTGGTTCTTGGTTCTTGTGTCTGTTATTCATTCATTCATTCTTTATGTTGTTGCCTAATCCTTTTTGTGATAATTTATTTACATTTCGCCGGCACATAAATCAAATAAGCAAATAAAAATCAATTTCAGCTTTAAACTAATGCTCGGGTCTTAAAAAATAATTTAACTAAAAAGTTGTAAACAAGCAGAGAAACGCAAAAACACAAAAGAAAGCAGACAAGAGTGAAAGACAACGACAACGACAACAAGAGAAATGAAACGAAAAACGCGCGTGACAAATTTATTTAAGACAAGCTGCATTAACCAAGGATTCCTGACAAATTGCTCCAGACAAGGCGACATGGAAAACATATGTTTTTCCCTCTCTCCTCAGTCAGCGAACTTTTGCGTTATCCTGCTTGGTATGGCGACCCTCTCAACGTCTGCAATACAAATGATTCAAGATTTTCGATAAGCTGATAACCTGACCAAATAAATAAAATAAAGGTATCTACATATGTGCATACATACATACATATATACTGATTATGTACGATGTTAACCACTTTAGTAGAAATACTTGTCATAGGTACATATGTACCTTAGAGAAGCGGAACCACCGGCTTGATTGTTGGTAGCATATTTTTGAGTATCTACTGAAATTTTAAGTTAGTTTATACATTTCAATAGAAAAGATGGCGTACATTAAAGTCGGTCGCAGACGACTTTGGGATACCCTGTAACAATAATTGCTTAAGCACTCTAAAAGACAATTGATTGCCAAATTTGGTTACGATATCTTCACAATCAAACGAAAACATGAAGTTCGTTTTCGATTGCGAACAATAAATGCGTCCATTAAAGATTCGATATCAAGCGTATCGGATATGTATGTAAAATGGCCACGTGATCAAGTCGATCCTGAGCCATGGTAGATCTTAAACAATTTTTAACTCGGCGTAACACAGAAAACTTCTTTCATTGGAACATAGAGAACCTGGTATCGTCAGAACTAATGTAAGAAAACGAACGAATTCGGGAACGATTTTCAGATAATTTTCCGTTTCTCTAAGAAACTTAACAACTTGTGCTCAAATCTGCAGCTTTTTTAAACTCACGCGCCATTATCTCCAATAAGAAGTCTCTATCTTTGGTCAAACGGAATGCATTGAAATCTCCTCTGTAAAATTTTATGATTGCGTCAGTATTTTTTGATTTGCCAATCGCAAAAGTTTCTAGAGATTTGAAAAATCGGGCATTGTTGGAATCAAATCTTTCTCTGAGAGAAAAATTTAACTGGTCGAAAATCTCACAAAATATTTTTTGTAATAATCTTTTGGGGAATCAAAAAAATGGTTTTCTGTTACGCCATCTTCAAGTCGTTTTGGAATTCGACGTTTTCTTGGCAATTTTGGCTTTTCAATCTCAAGTTTAGATGCCAATTCGCAACTGTTTTTCCAAATTGATTCAAATTTTTGATCCCAAGACTCATTCATTACAGTTGACACGATTTCTACCTTTCGATAAGATCCGACAACACACAGTTCCGATGATTGCAGCTCTTTATTGAGGAATTCAATCCGATCAAAGATTCATGGCAGTCAAAAGGGAGAGAAACTTGAACGACTCCATATTAGAAAAGTCCATAGAAAATATTAGAATTTAGGGTTTTGTCCGATAATTCCGAGTAGGTATGTACCCACTGGGATGTTTTCCGAGTGGGTACCACTACCCATACTACCCACGTCAACCGCCGGCCCTGGTGCAGGATATAAAAACCCTTTTTCACAATCCAGGAAATAGCGCGAAAAGAAATTATCCAACTTAAAAATTAAATTTCTGTAAATATTACGATTTAATAATTACTAAATTATTATTTAGTAATTACACCGTGCCACTGAGAAAACTCCGGACCCGCGGGAAGTTATATTTCAAAAAATCGAATAACTTGATGGCTCCAGTGCTTCAAGACATCTGGGGCGTGGGCCGACGCGTAAAAGCTTGCATCCGCTTAGACGTTTGATTTTTCGAAAAGAAAAATCTATTTGGAGCTGTAGAGTTTTATCGTTGGTGTCTAATTTCAGCAATAATCAGCCGTGTTCCGGAAAACGAAAAAAAAAAACCAAACAATTTGATTCTGATTCGTTTTTGTGTGCTTCCGAAAAGGAATTTTTTTTTGTCGATATTTCCCTTTTTATTTTCGTTAAATTCGTATATTGCATTATATAGGGTTTTCCAACAAGAGGTGTTATTTTGAATCACCCGGTATTTCGGTAGCTGTCACTTTTGAAGCTTTTATTCTTTGACATTTGACAAGTAGAAACTACGCCATTACTAAAAATGGAACGATACACGCTTCAACAACGCATTGAAATTATTAAAATTCACTACAAAAATGGTGAAAATCTTGCAGTCACAGTCGTGAAGCACCTTGACGCAACGCAATACAGAAATTGGTGGAAAAATTCGAGCTGTTGGGACAAGTTAGTGATGTGAAGAATAAAATCCGTGAACGTCGCTCAAGAACAACTGAAAATATGGCTGCTGTAGCCCAATGTGGTGAAGAAAACCCAGGTTTGTCCATTCCTCGTCGTTCTTTGGAATTGGGCATTGCACAAACGTCATTACACCGTATTTTGCATAAAGACTTGAATCTTAAGGCTTATAAAGTTCAGTTGACACAAGAACTCAAGCCGGCCGATCATCAACAACGTCGTGTCTTTGCTGATTGGGTCCTTGAAATGCATGAAAATTATCCGGAATTCCATCGAAAAATCATCTTGACTGATGAGGCCCATTTCCAACTCGGTGGCTACGTCAACAAGCAAAATTGTCGCATCTGGGGCTCGGAAAACCCAAGAGTTATTGTTGAGAAGCCTCTCCATCCTCAACGTGTGACTGTTTGGTGCGGTTTATGGTTCGGCGGGGTCGTTGGACCTTACTTTTTCGAAAATGAGGTTAGATCAACAGTTACGGTGAATGGATTGCGCTATCGAGAGATGATTAATGATTTTTTATGGTCGGAGTTGGATGGTATTGATCTGGACAACGTTTCCTTTCAACAAGTCGGCGCTACTTGCCACACAAGCAACGAAACCATTGCTCTTTTACGGGAAAAGTTTCCGGACCGTGTTATCTCTCGAAGAGGTGATCACAATTGGCCACCGAGATCTTGTGATTTAACACCTTGCGACTTCTTCCTGTGGGGCCACGTGAAAGATAAGGTCCACGCCAACAGCTCAGCGTCGATTCAAGACCTCAAAGATAGAATACGTGAGGCTATCGAGGACATAGGGCAGCCACTTTGCGATTTGGTTATGGAAAATTTCATGAAAAGGATATGGTCCTGTAAGCGTGGTCGTGGTGACCATTTGGCTGATGTTGTTTTTCATTATTAACGGCATACCTTCCTCTTTATTATGAATCATTTATCTCAAAAAATGGCATTTTTCTTTGAATACCAAAATAACACCTCCTATTGGAAAATCCATTAGATGGCCCTATGCTCCACTAGGAGTAACAGGACATAAGAAGAAGAAGTTCGTATATTTCCGTTTTTTCCGATTAATTCTCCTGTCGTATGTCCTGCCATGGTTTTCATTAAAATATTGCTAGTTCTTTATTATTCTTTATATTAAATAAAACTACACAAAAATATTACTTTAGCAACAATATTTATTGATATTAAACACGACTTGGCTATTTTTGTTACAAGGGAAATTTACTTTGTATAACGCAGCAACTCTGTCCCACTTATCGTCATGTGTTCGTGTATGATATGGTCACATACACAAACACCAAAAAAAAATCCCTTTTGGCTATGCATGCTATTTTTTGTGTTGATTCAGAAAAAAAAAATAATTCAAAATAATTATCAATAAATATATACCTTAAAGTTGGCATAAATATAATCTAAGAATATTAAAGAATATTAAAAAAGTTTCGATTTTAAGGCCCATACGCAGCATGCAAAAATTCCGCACGAAATGTCAAAACTTCATATAAAAAAAAATATCCCAAAAAAGGGAAATAAGGCCCATACGCAGCATGCCAAAATTCCGCACGAAATGTCAAAACTTCATATAAAAAAAATATCCCAAAAAGGGGAAATTTTCTTTTTGTATGAAGTTTTGACATTTCGTGCGGAATTTTTGCATGCTGCGTATGGGCCTTTGAATGCGTACTTTTCAAAACTATTTTGCCGATTCGTTTTAATTCGCCTTGCAACAAAACATTCAGTTTCAAACCACAAAAAAAGATTCGGTTTGGTGAAATTGGCAGCACCAAACATTCGAACGAATCCGTTCGTTTTCTTCAGCACGGCCGGTACAGCTTAAAAGAATTTGCTGAAATCCTTAAATATAACGTTCCATTAGTTAAGGCACCCAAAACCTCTAAAATATTTGTATTCATTGATCTTGCTTCATCTGTCATTACCACTGACCCACTCTGGTCAGATGGTATGAATATGGTATTATGTACAAAATCCAATTTGAAGTCAGCAACTAGGCCAAAACACAGGTAACCAAATAGCAAATGTCTAACAAATGTTAAGCACATAAATTCTTGGCTTACAAATTGATGCACATACATACAGATACACATAGTATATGCACACACAGATACACATATGTATAAAGTATGTTAGCTGTACATATGTATATACACAAATCAAAGCATGGCTAAAAGCATCTAAAGGCCAAAACCGAAGGAAATACATTTTCAACACAATTTAAATACATTTGCTGGCAGAAAAAAAAAAAACCAAACCAAAATAGTTTATTGCCATACACAGATACTCCGTCCAGTCTATGTGTGTGTGTGTGTTTTTATTCAAAACAAATTTCAAGCTCATTATCATGTTTATTTCAATATCAATTTCTATATGTCTTCGCTGCTTCAATGAAAAATCCTTTCAGACATAGTACAAACGTCCATAAGCTCCACTCCCGCTTCAGATCCTTTCAACACCCAACTGCTTTGGTACACCACACATAAAAATACCTTTTCGTTTTGTATATATGTAAGTTGGGTTCACATTTGGATATCTGGACCCTTAACTTCGGTGTAGACAGATTTATCTTCAATGGTTTTAGTAATAGATTGTTTTTGGCTTATATCTAGTGAAAAGGCTTACAAATTTGATCAATTTTGACTATATTTTCCAAAATTCCAAACTAATTTTTTTGAAATTTGCAACTACGAATGGTTTAGGAAAATTTCAAATAATAATGTTAAAAATTAAAAGTCATTAAAAGGACTGTTCCGCATTTTCTCGTATCATATGAACTCTGAAACTCTTTACTTAAAGGCCTATACGCAGTTCAAAAAATTTCGCGCGGAATGACAAAACTTCATATAAAAAAAAGTCCCAAATGGAATATCCCAAATGGAATTTTTTTTTTATATGAAGTTTTGTCATTCCGCGCAAAATTTTTCGAACTGCGTATACCGCTTAAATTTAAAATTATTCGTTATTTTTAAAAATGGAGTCCCTTTTCCGTTATCACTCTCCTCAAGAAGTAGTATGACGAAATTTTCGTCAACCTTTTCGACACTCGAACTCACCAAAATTTAGTGAATCGAAGTAACTTGACTTTAAGCTAGTGAATTCATTGTATATTCATTTATTTACTATGTTACTATTATAGGATAAAAAAATTAAAAAAAAAAACCTTTTTTAAAAACCATAAAACTTGCGTACACTACAGTGCTAGATTTCTACATTTTCATACAAATTTGTTCATCAACTTATTTAAATTAAAAAAATCGTCGAAAGAAAATTTGATGAAACCCCTCGGAATTCACTTAAATTTTGTGAATTCGTCGAAACCTTTGAAAATTCAATAAATTTTTTTAACATCTTATATATATTTATTATTGAATTATTTTTATATAATTTAAACGAAGTTTAATAAATAAATAGTATCCAAGTCAAAACAATCTAACAAAATATCGAATTTTGAAAGCCAATTTCTTAAAATCTACCAAAATATTCAAAAATGTAGTCGCTTAATTTTGTGTGCATTTTTATACCCTGTCCCGCATGGTACAAATGGTATATTAAGTTTGTGCAAGCCGAAAATGTATGTAACATACAGAAGGAGACGTTGGAGACCTCCAAAGTTACCTAAAGTATGATCAGGGTGATTAGAGAAGTCCATATACCCATGTCCGTCTGTCCGTCTGTATGAACGCCTAGATCTCAGAGATGGTAAGAGCTAAAGAAACTTTCAGATTAGATCCATTATTATTAAACGGGAGACAAGTTTATTTTATTTTTTTGAAATCGGAGATCTATAATATAGCTCCCATAGGGGTGTTTCAGAGGACCTCGGAATAACAAAAAGTTTTAGATGGATAATTCGTTTGTTTATGAAGATATTGTTGGCATTCGGAAGTTTTTTATAGTTTCCAAGCGCTGTACCAAATTTGATCAAAATCGGTTGACTATATCATATAGCTCCCATAGGACCAATCGGTCAAAAAAACGTTTTTTGCACAAAATTCGTTGTGTTTCGTTTGTTTATGAAGTTATCGTTACCAAATTTGACACACGGAAGTTTTTTATAATTCTCAAACACTGTACCAAATTTGATCAAAATAGGTTGACTATATCATATAACTCCCATAGGGCAGATCGGTAAAAAAAACGTTTTTTGCACAAAATTCGTTTTCTTTCGTTTGTTTGTAAAGACGTTGTAACCAAATTTGGTGTTTGTCAGTTTTTTAGGTTTACCCAGCGATGTACCAAATTTGATCAAAATCGGTTGACTGTATCATATAGCTCCCATGGGGCATATCGGTCGAAAAAACGTTTTTTGCACAAAATTCGTTGTGTTTCCTTTGTTTATAAAGGTATTGTAACCAAATTCGGCAATTGGAAGTTTATTAGAGTGCTTAAGCACTGTATCAAATTTGACCAAAATCGGTTGACTCTATCATATAGCTCCCATGGGGCATATCGGTCGAAAAAACGTTTTTTGCACAAAATTCGTTGTGTTTCCTTTGTTTCTAAAGATATCGTACCCAAATTTGGCAAGTCTTTTAGAGTGCTTAAGCAATATATAGAACTTTATTGCAATTAGTGGTACAGGGTATCCCAAAGTCATCCGACTTTAACATACGCCATCTTTTTTTACGTTTGTAATATTTTTTGACCCAAATCGACTAGGCCTTAAAATGGCTAAACTCCGGAATAAGTTTCAAAGCTTATACAAAGTTATTATTACAAAAAAATTCATTTGAAGAGATCAAGTTTTGTGTTAAAATTTGCAATTCAAAGTTCTTAGCATATTTAAGCATTGGTAGTAGATGATCCAAAGTTAGTTGTCACATAAAGCCCAAATTTGTGACTGATGTAAGCTCGAATTTGAAAATGTCCAAAGTAGAGAGCTCTAAAAATGCCCTTTAGCGAAATTCCCTTCATATAAAAAGAAGGAAAAACTAAGCTTATGTAGAGTAAATAAAATTATTTTGTTAAAAACTTTGTCAGTTATGGATATTAACAATTTTTTTTTTGATTGAAAAACAATTTTTCAGTGTAAATCTAGTCTATGTTATTTATATGTTAATCTCAGGAATTAACTTTATATGAGTTCATATGTATTACTAATTATTGTAAAATTATTCAAATAAAAACGAATAATAATATGTGAAAAATTGAAACCCATCGTTGGTGCTATTGCCTTGTGTGGATGACAAGGAATCGCTCTTAGAGGCCACAGAGACGATGGACCTTTGCTTCGCTTAACCAATGAAGAAAGTAATGATGAAAAGTACGAGAACGATGGAAATTTTCGGGCTATTTTACGCTATCGTGCTGTAATCGATGATGATCTAAGAAACAGCCTTATTTCTTCAGCAAAAAATGCAACACATATAAGCAAAACAACCCAGAATGAAATAATCGAGGTGTGTCACAATTTGATTCGGAATAAAATTGATCAGAACGTCAACAACGCTAAAGGATTCGCAGTTTTGGCAGATGGTACCACTGACGCTGCTGGTATCGATCAGTTCTCGATTTGTGTCCGATATGTAGATCCTTTCACATCAAAACTTAGTGAGGATTTTTTGGAATTTATGGAAGTGAAAGACGTTTCTGGGCAATGTCTAGGCAACACTATCAAGACATATCTCTTAGACGCAGGTCTAGATTGCTCGTACTTGTCCGGCCAAGGGTATGATGGAGCTCCAGCAATAAGCGGCGAGTTTCATGGAGCTCAACCATATGTACAATCTGATTTTCCCTTGGCCATTTATGTGCACTGTGCAGCACACTGTTTCAACTTACAGCTAAGTTGTGATGTAGCTGGTATAAAGAACGCATTGGCAACTGTTTGATCGATACATGAATTTTTTCGATGGCCTAAAAGACAAAACGTTCTCAAAGAAAAAATTTCAGGACTACAAATTGAAAGCCGCAAAGAAAAATTGAAAGGTGTCTGTCCAACGAAATGGGCTCAATCACACGATGCAGTAGCGACATTCATCGAATTCCAACCAGCTATCTTTGAAGGTCTTGAGGAAATTCAAAAATGGAAGAACGATAAAGCTGCAGCACAAGCTTCCCAATTGCTGGCTGTTATTTCTTTTGTGGCATTCCAAATGTCTTGTTATATAACGAAGTCAGTGCATTCCATCGTTTTGCCATTAAGTAAGCAATTACAATCAGGAGCCACGAAGCTTGCAGATGATGCAATGCAGGAATTTCAAGAGATGCGCCAAAACTCAGATGATTACTTTCAGGAAATTTTTGAAGATGTACAAAAGGTGTGTATACAATACGACATCGAAATGAAGAAACCACGCGTGAACAGTCGTCAAACAGGAAGATGCAACGTCGTTGCTGAATCTGTCGAGGATTCATCGATACATACATAACTCATCTTCGAAGTCGATTCACAAAACACAAATTGGTTTTCAAAAATTTTGGTACCTTGTTCCCGAAAAATGATTTCGATGTTGATAAGTGCAAGGGATTATACGAGTTTTATGCTACGGTTCTTGACTGTTCTGAAAATGGGTTCGTATCAGAAGACAAGAAAACAAACCTTTTCACAACTTGAAAAAGTATTAGGCCTGGTCTTTTGTTGAGAAATTATTTCCAAACCTCATATGGAACATCATGCGAATTATTTTCGAAAGAGTAAGTTTAGTTTTAGATAAATTGATCTGGATGGAATCGGCTGAGTTCGATTTCCTGTTGAGTTCAGTTTTGGGTTAAATTGGCCGAGTTAGGTTCGGTTTTGGGGGGGGGTTTAAACCCCAAAAACCACCCCCGTAAGTCCGCCACGGCTCCTGTTTCCGGTTTCTTATACGCTGCACTCTTCCAGTCCAACTTTTCTTCGTGTCTCGCATCCTTTAGCAAAATCAAATTGACATTTTTGTCGCCTTTTGTTATCAAGCATATGTGCGTGCTGTCATTCGCTTGAAGCCCATTTGGCAAAGCCTTCAAGACGTAGCTGCCAGTTTGACAGGCCCCAACCAGAAAAACGCCAGCGTCCCATATTCATTCCATTTCGCCAATATACAGTCAACAACAAAATTTACATAATTCACTCGCCGGAAGTAGTCAAAGGAGACCAAAGTAGACCAGAGCAGACCAGACCAAACCCAACCGGGACTGTCCGCCCGCAAATTTGTTATGCATTTCGCATCTGTCAAATGAAAGTCCCAATAGATTCACTGAAACTTAAATTTTCAATTTACGGGGGTGACGAATTTTGGATACACTTTCTTTTTACACGCATCTTAACAACGTTAGCTTTAGAATCGAATTTTTTTGCTTTATTAGACCCACTTGCGTATACAGACCCAAATAAGAATAAGAAAACTTTCTGAAAAGTACTTCGGAACCCCTAAGATCGCTTTGGTGACTCGAACTGTCTTTCTTCTTACATTGCATAAAGCTCTTGTATTCTTTTCCAGTAGGGAACTCTAAAATTATTTGTATTCCTATTGTGATTTCCTTGTAAGCATTACATTATTTCCGGACATCTAGGACGCATTCTCTGCATCTACTGGTATAGAAGATTCATAAGATTTGATTGATAAATCAAATTTTTTTAATAACTTTGAAATTTTCAGGAGATACTTAATTCGTAGTGCTGATAAAACGCATTTAATCTAGGATTGAGAATTTTTAAAACTTTTGCCATTAACAGATTTCAAAACTCTTGAATTCGAAAGGGTGTTGGTTAAGAACTTGCCCTCAAAAAGAATATAATCGGAAAATTCCGCTGAAACTTGAATATTGTAACCAAGATCTGGAAAATCTAATCCAGATTTGCAAGGCTTCAAAATGTATGCCAAAGTTAAGATGCTTTGGAAACGATAACAAAAAATCAAATAGGGCATTAAAACCCTGGTCAGAAATGAAATGCCAGCAACAAAAACGAGGGTAAGCTTTAATTCTATGGCTCATGATGTTGATGAAAGAACTGAAGGGCTGCCAAGATTCGGAAAGCGCAGCCAGTTGCGCTCTATGGCTAAAGATGAGCTGGCGCATAGAAAGCTGGTTAAAACTAAGTGATTGGTCGCATAACGTCAGTGGAACATCTGTTAAAGCAAAACATTTGCAACGATATGAATCATTTAAAAATCTCAGGAGCCACTTAGCCAGAAAGTTTTTGTGCCAGCCACCATGGTCTGGAGCCAATGAATTTGCGCAGCCAGCAGCAGCTTAGTGCGTTAAGAGCTATCGCTAAGATCGGCTGAAATGCTTAGTAAACTGAAAGATATAATTTGTTGTCCGCCAGTGTCTGCGACGGGCAAGGACACACAGATGGAGCTGCCACGGCGTAGCATTGCTGCTCACGAAATAGTGCTGCCAGATCTGCTGTGCGATGATAAAAATGGTAAACGCTATAAGCCCATACAGCTGCTGGGACGCGGCACCTTTGGACACTGCTATAAGCTGCATGAACTGGGCACCAAGCACAACTATGCGGTTAAGGTCATAAATAAGACGCTTATGGTGAGCAGCCTGTACACGCCCATGGAGATGGCTGCACGTGAGATAAGCGTGCAGCGGCACTTGCAGCATACGCACATTGTGCGTCTGGAGAGCTTTTTTGAGGATAAACAACGTATTTACATGGTGCTTGAGCTGTGCGCACGCGGCTCCTTGCGTGAGCTGCTGCAGCGGCACAAACGTTTGAGTGAATACGAGTGTCGTTACTATGTGCGTCAGCTGGTTCTGGGACTGGAGTATTTACATGGCTGTCGCATAATACATCGCGATCTAAAGCAGGAGAATCTCTTGCTCACTAGCAAACTTCAGCTTAAAATAGCTGACTTTGGTCTAGCCACGCATCTGGCGCATTTGGGTGAACGCAAGCAAATGCAATGCGGCACGCCCGACTATACGGCACCAGAGGTTGTCGCCGGCCAGGGCTATTCCTTAGAAGTAGACATCTGGGCAGTTGGCTGCATACTCTACGAGCTGCTACATGGCATGCCGCCCTTCGATTCGGATACACTGGGCGGCACCATAAGCCGTGTTAAACGCGCAGATTATACCATCAAATGCAAGCTAAGCGATCCAGTGATCAACTTGATTGGCTTGTTGCTGCAGCTGGAACCGCACAAACGTCCCAGCGCAGCGGCGCTGCTGCAGCATGAGTTTCTTCGGCATGCCAGCTTGGTCAAGTCCATGAGCAGCGTCTGTTTGTTGTTAAATCCCATACGCAGCAGCAGAAATCTTTCCCAACCACAGACGATGCTTGCGGCGTCTAATCATCTTGCCTTAACAACAAGAAATACACAAGAATTTGTTTAATTTATGTTTTTGTTTTTTTTTTTTAATATTTTTAAACCAATGGTTTGTATTAGTTTAAGGATTAATGGTTTGTTAGATGTATTGAAAAAAAAAATAAAGCGTGCTTAATTTGAGTTTTGTTGTAACATATTCTGCAGCATTGAATACTTGTGAAAGTTGGGATACTTTAAGCGATCCATTTATCAATTAGTTATTTTAAGCTTTATGTACGTGAGTTTAAATGTGTTGTGTACGCTTAGATGAATGCAGATGGGCTGTCGAGCAGGACTAGCCCTTGAGACTTGTCATGCCCGCACGCATAACCTCGTCAACGAGTAGCAAATTGCTGGCAATAATCGAGCAGGAGTTAATAATCTGCTTCTTGACAATGTAATTGTCAAAGATGCCTAAATCGACGGGCTTCATGGGTTCACCAGTGGCCAAATCCAGGCCCACCAATTCGGGGCTTAGACGATCCTCCTCGGTCAGCTTGACAATGGTCTCCTGTACATCATAACCGCTATTGACAGCCAAGGTCTTGGGTATAATCAGCAAGGCGTCAGCAAAAGCCTGCACGCCCAAACGTGTTTTGCCCTTGACGCTATCCTTGTACTTGGTCAGCTCATTGTAGACGCGCACCTCAAAGGCACCGGCGCCAGGCACCAAAGTCTTATCAGAAAGCGTATTATTAATGGCGCGCAGACCATCGCGTATGGCATCCTTAATTTGAAGTATGGTGTGTTTGTTGGGTCCCTTGATCAAAATGGTCACAGACAATGGATTCTTGCAGTCCTCAACAAAGGTGTATTTGTTTTCGCCCAACACATGCTCATAGACTGAGCCTGCGTAGCCCAAATGCTCTTCCTGCAAATCATCGAAAGAGTTCACAGCCATGCCGCCGCAAGCCAAAGCCAGACGTTCCATGTTACGGCGCTTGGCACGACGCAATGCCAGTATGCCCTCCTTGGCCAAAGCATCCAGCGACATGGGATCAATGCCTTTCTGGTTGATAAGCACAAATGTTTTGTCGGTGCCCTCGCACACCTGACGCTTCAGCTCGATAACCTTCTTAACGCGCTGATCAATAAAATCGCGCTCAGCGCGCACAAAAGCCTCACGTTCAGTTGCTGACTTATAGAAAAAGCCCGAGTTGACCTCTGCCTTTTCATATTCCAGCGATACATTAGCCGTAAGTATGTAGGCCTTCTCCAGGCGCTTGGGCATATCGGGATGACGTGCGCCATGATCCAAGACCAAGCCACGCACCAACTGTGTGTCTGTATCGGTCTTGTGCTGCATTTCCATCAATTCAACCATGTGCAAGTCAACGGGGTCCCTGTTCTTGTTGCTAATGGTCAATACAGCATCAACGCACACACCAGTCAGTAAATCGGCGAGTGCAGGATGCACTTTGGTCTTTAAGCTCGTATTGGCTACCTCTGTCAAGTTCTTTTTGTTAATCTCAACGGGCACTTTAACTTTATCCAAAATCTCCAAAGTCTTATCGCGTGCCTTTTCGAAGCCATCGGTAAGAATGCGTGGATGCAGTCCCTCGGAAACATATATATCAGCCTGTTTCAGCAACTCGCCAATCAGCATGACAGTGGAAGTGGTGCCATCTCCGGTACTATCATCCTGTGCAGTGCTGGCACGAGCAATCATAGAGGCAGTAGGATGCTGGATTTGCATTTCATGCAGCAGCACATTACCGTCCTTGGTAATCTTGATGTCACCAGCACCAGAAACCAACCTGAGAATATTCCAGAAGCAAAGCAACAATTAGTAAGCGCAAAAGAGAGAGAGAGAGAGAGAGATGGAATGTGCAGACAAAACATAAAACGACTTTTAAGCGCTCCAAACTTGCTATATTTATAGTTTCTACAAACACAAGACATTTTTAAATTAAGTTTTATTTAGCTCGTGTTTCTAAACATTTACTAATGCTACAAACTTTTGATTTTGCAGGCTTAATAAGCTTCTATTGGTCACTCGCTTGCACACATGCCGTATGCCGGATGACGCATGCCGCTTATTGTAAGCCGTACCTAACCTCAAATATGCGGCACGACACAGCTGCAGCTGTCGCAAAATGTTTGTTAATTATGTTTAAACAATAGCAATAGCAATTGAATTTATACTGCACTGCTATATTTTTATATTAAACACAAGTTTATGTGAAAGTACTTACATTTTGACTGTGCCTTTGGGTCCCAAATTGGTACGCATCACATCCTGCAGGCCCTTGGCAGCACTAATATTAACAGCCAGAGCCTGTGCAGCACGCGCAAACTCTGCTTTTGGGTTTAACAAGCTAATTGAAGCCATTGTTTAATACAAAAACTATAATATTTTAAATAACTTTCTTAAACAGAATAAAACCAAATGCAAGACACGCGCAAAGTTGAAAATCTCAGACACAAGACTCAATTTTAGAGATGTGTAATACCAATGGCGATATCTTTTATACTTGACATATCATCGATTCGATAATAATTTGTGTATTATCGCAATCAAACAGCAATTGCTTTTTAAAGGCTGGTTAAGGAAAAATATTCAGTACAAGTTTTTCATGAAAAATTATAAAGCCTTTCTTTGCTTTAATATATAAATATATGCACCAAAAATTTAGTATGATTACACTAAAATCACTCATTAATATAAAACAAAAAGACTCGGCCCAAGTTTGCGAAATACTGTTAGACCCAGTGCTCTGCATTAATCTCTGGACAAATTAAAATACGTGAAATTTTATGGCAAGAAACCGCGCTAAACTTTCAAAACTTAAGTAAACAACTAGAACAATTAGCACTTTTCAGCACCGAAAAGCCTGGTTCACACATTATTTTGCAGAAATCCAATATTCCATACCACTTCAATATTTTACCCAAGGCATACACTATACAACGTGTCGTACGATAGGTCTGTTTATCGAGCTGTATGTGATGCATACAAACGATACAGCAGACAGTACAACCACATTTTAAAATTTCACTTGTAAACAAAACATTGTGAGCTGAGACGGGTTCAAAAATAATTGCATGTGCTATAATTGACAAGGAGTTTGACCAATATGTAAAGAGGAGGAGCAAAACCAAAGGTCAGGAGTAAAAATGAAGAAATTCGTCAAGCGGAGCCAAAGAAATACGGAAAAAATGTGAAACAACAAAAAAATTGAGAGAAATTTCAATGCAATAAATTCTTCATGAAAATTAAATATTTTTTGTTTTATTTTTTCACAATTGGAGTATTCTTAGAATTAGTAAATATGTAATAACAAATTAAATGAATCAGTTCTCATAATTGGAGTATTCTTACAATTAGTAAATATGTAATAACAAATTAAATAAATCAGTTCTCATAATTGGAGTGTTCTTAGAATTTACAAATTGTCATATGTAATATTTAAAAGGGAGTATTGAAATTTTGAATTTTGTGAATCAAATGGTATCAGATGTAGTGCGGCACTTCTATTGCAAATGTTCATTCATTTTAAATTTTTCAATAACAGTGACAATATTGAAAAGTTTAAAATTAGTTAGTATTTGCAATAGAAGTGCCGCACTACATCTGATACTATTCGTTTCACAAAATTCAAAATTTCAATAGCAATCATTGATCATTTAACAGGTCTGCTACACTGCCGTACGTTTTTCAGGTGCCGCTGGATTAGCAAAGGTTGTAGCAAAAGACACCGCCGCTTGCCAAAAATCTATCAGAGTTTGGGTTATGATGAAAAGATGTTACAGGTGCCGCTGTCTTTGGAAACGCATTAGCGAAGGTTACAGGGCCGCTTCTCATGAATTGCATTGACGTTGAATCATCATTGAAACAGACGGGAGCGCCTGCTAAGACATGGGGCTGCGAGCATTGAAATGATGTTGAGTCGTCCGTATATATGAACGAGTTTGTATTTGTTGAAAGCTGAGTGCTGTCGTCTAAGAAAGATTCCGTGCTTGACAGAATTTCACTGACGCTTCTCACTTTACAAATCGTTAATTCATTTAATCGTCCGACCATCAATATTTCGTCGATTACTCGTTTTGCCAGCAGCTGTTGTTCCTTCTCCATGCTCCTGTACATATGCGCCCATCCGTCTGAGAATGCGCTAGCTTCGTCTTCATTTTTCGGCATTTTAGCTGAAGATTCCAGGTGCTGTGCTACTGATTTTAAAAAACTGATCCTTGCATCAGCAACACATGCCTTCCTAGACACCCTTTTCGAACGCTATTTGTGGAAAAACAACATTTGTTTACTATGGGTTATGAGATTTGTGTTTTTAATACATACCACATTCAGAGAAGCAGCATCTTCATCTTCATCTGGACTTAAAGTTGACCGGCCAGGCAGCGGGAGTTCCAAATGGCGCAAAAATTCCAATTCATCAAAATACCACAGATTCGAGACATACACGTCTTCGGCAGCGGCTCCAGACCGCTCACTTTTCAAAACTTTCTTTAATTCCCGTTTGTATGATGTGCGCATATTTGCAATTTTCTTCCTTAAGTCGTCCATTGTGGCATCACTTTTAATTTTTTTATACTGCTCCATTAAGTTAAGATAGCACTTGATGCGCACATATTTATTTTTATAATTGGCACTTTTGCAGTTCCACTATTCTGGCATATTTCTATACGCTTCAATGAAGCTACGCATTTCTGCAGTGTCTTCCATTTTGCTTATTTTAATTTTATTAAGTTCTAATTTGTAAAATAATGCCGGCACCATGCGCTCAATTATTCCGATAAACACAAACAATAATTCGATCGTATAAAATAGGCCAATACACGATACGACCGTCTGTACGATTGGCCAAAAAAATCAAAACTTTTTGATTTTTCGTACGACCGTCGTACGCCTTCATACAGCAGCACCACACACAATGCAATGGAAATACAACGCGCTCGATAAACAGTTTCGCTGTACAGCACATTGTATAGTGTATGCCTTGCTTTATACTACTGATAAATTTTTGTTATTATCGTATCTGGTTACTACAACTGTTTTCTTTTTTTTTTGTATCGCACTGAGCAATTGTCAAGTTTGACCATATGTCTTGCCAATCGTTGTATCGGCAAATAGCGATATTTTCGATTTGCTTGCGACACGCTGTGGCGTTGTCGATAACACAATGCCAGCAATGGTAGCACGATGCACATCACTAAACGAGACTAATTCAGCGACAATTTTATTGGAAAGCAATTATTTTAACACAAATTGTAACACATTAAAAATCCCAATTGCTGTGTTCTTTAAAAGCGTTGTGTGTTAATAACAATAAAATAAAGAAACGGTTTAACGCGTCTAAAGATTGGTACGCGCAAAGCCATGAGTGTGTTGGCATATCCACGTACAAATGATGAAGTGATTTTTAGGCATTGCACAAAGGATTGTGGCGTTGTGACGGCCACAGAAGACTTTCAGTATTTTGCTCTACGCTGTATTTATTGCAGCGAAAAGTTTCTCTATTTTGATGCATTCATTGGACACATGCAAACGGTGCATTTGGATGATGCGCAACAACAGCAACAAACCGATGGCACTGCAACTTCCAATCTTAGTGGCCTGGATTTTAATGTGGCCGAGTCTATGGCCATGTCATGTGAGCCAGAAACGGCGCATGTCAATAGTGGTGAAAATTTTGATGAGATTGAAGACTTGACTGATGCGGACACGGCACTGCTGGAACCACAAATGGTTATTAAACAGGAAATGCCCGAGATAGGTAACATCAGCGGTGAGGAGACAACACCAGGCGTACACACTAGCGTTGATGGCGACGACGATGACGATGAAGAGCTAGACAATGAAGGTCTACTGCCCGAAACTGGCGTGCATATGCCAAACAGCCTAAATCATGGCAAGGATTATATCAGCATTAAAAACGAACCGGTTTTGATGGCCGATGCAGATTCCTCCATTGACGATGAGGGCGATGGCGAGCAAAGCTATATGGATGATGATTCTGCAGATTTTGGCGATTTTAATAGCTACAATGCGGCTAGCAATAATGCTAGCCGACCACAACAAGGCGAGTCTGATTTTCTAAGCTATGACGAGATGGTCGAGGAGTCACTTTTAGGTGTAAGTAATGTTAAGCCCAAACCATTAATTGCGATTGTATCTCATTAGGCTTCCTCTTCTCGCCAACTCCGCAGCGTGAGCGTGAGCTAACCATGCACATTAAGGATCGCAAAATGATACAATTCCTAATTCATTCGTACCATCGCAATCCCTTTCTGTGGGATCACAGCCATGCTCAGTTTCGTGATCGTGTTAAGCGTGCAAGATTTCTCGACTGGATTGTCTTAGAGTTCAAGAGTCGCTTTAACATATCGCTGGCCAAGGATGCCATTACTAGAAAATGGGATAATTTGCGCACGGTGTACAAACGTGAATGTAATCGCATGTCACTGGAAAAGACCAACATAAGCACGCTCTGGTACTTTAAGGAGCTACACTTTCTAAACGACCTCTATAGCTATAATTCAAAAATGAGCGATGCTGTTGTCAAGGTGAGTTTGCGATATCGCCGTTTGTAATATGAGCACATGTTTGATATAAAACAACATTATGTGCAACTTAAAAGGCGGTAACAAATAACTCTTGAGTTGAGTTTTTATTCTATTTGCCCTTTTGTTTTTATCCATAGGAAACTTCATATCGTCGTCGTTTCTCTGCTATTTGGAATGATACATCAACTGCCAAACTGCTGAGCATGGTAAAACGCTATCAATGCTTCTACAATCGCTTTGATCCGGACTATCGTAGCAAGGAAAAACGTGGGGAGGGTTTGCAACAAATGGCCATGGAACTGCAGCAGTTGATTGATGTAACCACTATACAAATATCAAAGCGCATTTCCCAACTGCGCTTTGACTACTCTAAACAAAAGATGGAACGTCTTAACTGCGAGCGCATGGGCCGCAAATTCTTACCCAATTACATATATTACGAGCAAATGCATTTCATGGACGATGATGTGCCGCCTTTTAAATGCCAGCATTGCGTGGAAATTGTACAAACGCTGCGCGAACTGGATCTACACATGTTAACGCATCAGCCAACTTTAAGCGGTGGCTACTATTGCAATGTATGTAACATACAATTCCATAACGGCGATGAATTCGACAATCACAAGCAACTGCATTTGGGCACTGGCAATGAGGTCAAATACAATTGCGAGCTGTGCACGGCCAGCTTTCGCGAGAAGAGCAACTACGATGAGCATTTGCGCAGACACAACGATGAGCTGTTTTTGCCCTCGCTAGCTTTAAACCACAGCATACTCGAAGGCGGCAATGGCAATGAAGCCGGCGTTAGCAATGGGGCCACAGCCGGTATGAGCGGCGATAGCGACCAGCCATCCACTATAAGCGAACTATTCGTATCGGAGTCTTCTAAGCCATTTCCCTGCGATATTTGTCATCGCACCTTTGCCACACCGGGACATCTCAACGCGCATCGCATTGTGCATCAGGACGAGCGCGAGCGCTGTTTCAAATGCGACTATCCGCAGTGCAATAAGTCGTTTATCTCGCGCCAAAGTCTCTACGACCACCTGAAGCAGCATTACAATAACGAGGAGTTCAAGTGCGATATATGCAGCAAGACCTTCAAGTCCACAAAAAATCTGCAAAACCACAAGCAGATACACGATAAGGTCAAACGCTACGTCTGTCAAATATGTGGCTCTGCCTTTGCTCAAGCTGCCGGTCTTTATCTGCACAAGCGTCGCCATAATCGTCCCAGCGGCAGTGGCAGTTCACTAGGCGGTGGTAGTGGACGTCTTTCACGCAGCTCCATGTGAGCAGCAATAGCAAGCTAAGTAAATGTCTAACGTCCTCTCAGATTTCCCAGCATGCAAAACAATACATTTTTATTGTTTGTTTCCTTTTTTTTTTGGTGTCTTAAACTTAATTTTAATTGTGTCGTATTAATCTGACTAAGTATAATCAAGCGCTGTCCATGTTACTTAATAGTATTTAAAAAGTAATTATACATTCGTTTAGGTCTAGAACTAACTTATAATGCATCCAAGTTGAGCGCAACACACTTCTCGAATTATTTGACCACACGGACAGCTTGCTGTCCTGCTTGAACGCACTTTGTGTGTATCGTTGTAAGAGCAGCAAACCAAACGGTTACGGTCTACATTTTTTGTATACATTAAATGCAATTTAAATAACTTTTTAAAAAAATCGGAACATAGAACATTCATTTATTTTAAGAAAAAGCGCTTAGCACCAACAAGAACGTATGATCCAGAGAAATTCTAAGCATGTACAATTTTTATGTATTTTTAATGATTTAAAAAAAAAAGGCCATAGCTGAAGGGGTTATTCCATGGTTTTGATCTTTTGAATTATGTTTTCGAAAACTTTTTAAAATTCGTTTAAACGAGTTATTTAAAACATGTTGCCCCCAAATTTTTGAAAACATTAAAATTGTATCTTTATTGTTTCTTAAAAAAACCTTTACCATCTCAGAGCAGGCTTAAATTTGTATTACCGGCACGCTGCTTTCCCTCCAATTTTATTTGAAAAGTGCAATTTAAACTTAAAACTTATTTTATAAACTATTTAAGAAATGTAACAAAAAAAAAGAAGAAAATTTGAAGCTAAGATACCTTACCGTATTATTGATATTGTTCAGTGTATCCATTTACAGTGAATTCAGAATTTTAACCGCCAAAAGACATAGACACTGCTTCAAATTACATAGTTTTAAATTTATTTAAATCAGGGGTGCCCAAACGCTGCTTATGGAAGAGCAAAAAACCAATACATATAAAGAAAAACACTAACACATTTAAAGTTAACAGGTATTTCGGTTTATTGTGTGCACTGAAAAAAAATTGTATGTACATGCTTATAAGAGTGGGAAAAAATAATGAAAAAAGTTATGCTACATATATTACTACACTTAAAAATTGGTTAATATCAATATCATCAATCAATTAATCATGCCTCTAAATGTTCGTTTGTTAATCGACTTCTCAAATTTTTAAAAATTAATTTTAAGCTTCAAAACGCACATGCACAAATATATGTGCTTTCAAAAATAGTTCAAATTCACGAAGGATTACCCGAAAAATATCTATTTACCACAGAATTTTACAAAAAATATATATTCCATTCATATGTTTTTACCTATAGCCAGCTTCTGTCTGTTATATGCATTGCATAAATCTAGTATTCCCTTTGTACCTAAAGCTACAGGGCCACAACTACTTTTTGTTTGCAAGCAATGCCTTAGAAAATCTCATTTAACAAGTTTTTCAAAAAAATAGCAAAAGAATCTAATACCGATTTTTTTGAGTGCATGCTCAAACGAAAAACAACAACAAAATTACATTGCAAATCTGTGGGCCAACAACAAATATACGCAAGGGTTGTTTTTGTGCTCACGAGATCAGAGAGCAAAGAGAGTAAGTGAGAGCATTGGGTGATATACAGTTGCACGCGTATTGCTGCCTATGCCTAAGAGCAGAGCTGGGCAGCCCAAACGGGCACTTTTTGTTCGTGCACTTACGGCAGACCAGACCGCTCTCTTTTTGCCCAGCTCTGCCTAAGAGCCATTACAAAAACAAAAAGAGCCAGATGAGCTATGGGCCTGGGCAACCCTGATTTAAATCAATGTTTTTTTTTTTTTAATTAACCGCCATTTTTATGAAAACAATTGTAATTATGAAAGCTATTATTATTATTTATGCTGTTTAGGACAAGGCTCCGATTCCTTAAATCATACGTCTTAAATGACCTATCCCAGCTCTCAGAAAAGAGTCCAAGAAGCCTCCTGGGGTTTATTAAAGCCGCCGGATGGGCGTGATTCTTAAAACACATAGGGGACCTCCTGAGTGGTGGGAAGGGTGGTCCACCTAGCGGTATCACAATGGGCCAATTTTCTGGCCTAAGTGAGTTGGGGCTTTAGGTCCCAACTGCCGCCCTAGCCTAAGCTAACCTAGAGAGAATCGCTAAGATGTCAACCATTCTCGAAATTTGTTTATTTCCAAGCTGATGTTTTAGGTTTTCTGTGCATGATCATTTCATGTCGTCATTAAACATTCAATTTTATGAAACATTCCATTTAAAGTGCAAAAAATCTCAGCTTAAGGTCTATACGCAGTTCGAAAAATTTCGCGCGGAATGACAAAACTTCATATAAAAAAAAAAAGTCTCAAATGGGATTTTTTTGTATATGAAGTTTTGTTATTCCGCGCAAATTTTTCGAACTGCGTAGACCCCTTTAATATAAAATCCCAAGAAGTTTAATATTTTATGTAACATAATTTAGTTATTGTTAGCCCTAAATTGTGTCTTTAGCTAAGTTAAAGGCGGTCAAAAGTGTAACAAAGATTACACGCATGCAAAAGTGTCGCAAACAAATTTTTTTTTTAATATCTTTAAATTGCACAAATTGGGAAAAAAAATATTTCCGAAAAAATTACTATATTAATGCTAAGCTCTTCCAAACGAACTCGAAACTGCAGAAATCTTTAAAAAAAATAATTTTTTAAATTGCAAATTAGACGTTTTCTGGTTTCGGTTTGATGCTCAGAGATTTATAGTGCCAAGCTTTGTTGCTCTTAACTTAGATGTCAAAATAGTATTTAATAGCTAAAGGCCTATACGCAGTTCGAAAAATTTCGCGCGGAGTAACAAAATCCCATTTGGGATTTTTTTTTTTATATGTAGTTTTGTTATTCCGCGCGAAATTTTCGAACTACGTATACCCCTTAAAGCAGTACATGTTTTGCTGTCAAAATAAATCGTATTAGTTTGTGTATATAAGAAAATTTTTGAAACATTCCTAGAGCGCATATTATGTGGCCAAAAAACTAAAAAAAAAAAAAAATTAAACCAAAAAAAAAAATAAGAAAAATCTGCACATCTAAGCTTAAAAATTAGACAAGATTTATAATTCAAATAAATTGTATATAAGTCTGCACTCACACTACACACAGACACAAAAACAAACTACACTAGTTAAAAAAAAAAACCTAACAAAAAAAGTATTTCTTAAAGTATTCACTGTAAAATTATTTATTTAAATACTTAACTTAAAACTAAAAAAAAATGCAAAACACATACAATTAGCTGCCAGAAAAACAACAGCAAAAAAATAAACAATAATTAAGCTTATATATTTTATAATACAAGCAAACAACTTTAACAGCTCATAATTTATGTACACCCAAAATTAGTTTAAGTTTTCTTTATAAACCGACTGAATACAAATACACACATTAAAAAAAAAAAAAAACCAACAAAAATTTATGCAAAACAAATGCATTACCAATTAGCTAAAAAAAAAATAATTTCAATTAATATTTTTTTTTAAGTTTTAAATTTATTTTACAAGTCTATTTTTTAAACACGCTTGCAAGACACGCTTCATAAAAGCTGCTGTTAGTTTAAATTTAAAAACTTGTAAGCTTACAAATAAATAAATAAAAATATTCGAACTCTGGTATATTAAAAATATAAATTTTTAACCTTGTAAAAAAAACTTTATATGATTAAACACTTTTTTAAAAAAGTTTCCCATTGCGACACAAAAAGCATTTTTTTTTAACATTTCACCTACAAGCGATCTCTAACTAGTTAACTACATTTTCAATTAAAACTAATTTAGTTAAATCAATTTTCAATTACTCTTAAGTTCTTTGCTATATGTTAAATATATATACATTTTTTTTAAACTAATTTCTAAATGTTAGTTTAAATAAATTAAGTTAAGAAGAATAACTTAAGAACTTAACTTCCAAGTTTAATGACATTTTATTACAAAAAAAATGTATTTCTTGGTAAAGGCCCATACGCAGCATGCAAAAATTCCGCGCGTAATGTCAAAACTTCATATAAAAAAAAATTCCCTTTTTTGGGAAATGTCAAAAATTCATATAAAAAAAAACCCCTTTTTTGGGAAATGTCAAAACTTCATATAAAAAAAAAATTCCCTCTTTTGGAATATTTTTTTTTATATGAAGTTTTGACATTTCCTCTTTTGGGATATTTTTTTTTATATGAAGTTTTGACATTTCGTGCGGAATTTTTGCATGCTGCGTCCCATACGCATTAAATTAATTTTGGAAAATTTTAAAACTTCCAAGCTTTGTAAGCCCAAATTATGATAAATTTTTTTTTGTACCCCTTTATCGAAAAAGTATACGGGGAAAAAAAAAACCAAAGTCCAGAAGAAGTAAGCTCTCAAGATCTTTCTTGCAATCATGGTGGTCCAATCCTGACAACACAAGTCAAACAGTATGAGCTAGTGCTGGAGAAAACATCGATGATCGAAATTTCAAATATATATAGAGTATCGATGTTGGCCAACAGAGACGTTTCTCCAGCACGACTACGACTACTGCTGGAGTAACATCTCTGTTGGCCAACATCGATATATAGAGATTTTAAACTTCGATCATCGATGTTTTCTCCAGCACTAGTATGAGCAAGCGATTTTTGTTCTATTTTAAAGCCCAATACGCAGCATGCAAAAATTCCGCACGAAATGTCAAAAATTCATATAAAAACAAAAATCCCAAAAAAGGGAATTTTTTTTAAATTTTTTTGCAGAAATTCCGCACAAAATGTCAAAACTTCATATAAAAACAAAAATCCCAAAAAAGGGAATTTTTTTTTTATATGAATTTTTGCATGCTGCGTATGGGCCTTAAGAACTGTACCGAAGTTGTATTGTAGTTGTAGCTAATGGGCTTCTTTGACCCTACAAACAGGCCTGTCGATAGGGAGGACTCTCTCAGGGCACGTAGTTTTCTAAAAGAATTGAAAAAAGTTTTTTTTTTTAAACATTCAAATTATTTTTTAAAAATAAATGTGTCAAAGGTTACCAACGGGTCTATACTCTTCTCTCAACGCTCCTGCCTATTACGTATATATAAGGATCTCAGACCAAGTTCTTTCCCTATTCCATCTTGGGAGAACTTTATAGCTTGTATATGCCGGGGTATATTTTTATTTAAGTCGATTGGAAATTATTTAAATTTTTAAGTAATCTTAATTATTTCAAGCCAGCTTTCCGATTTGAGTATTTGCATCAACATTCTTCTGATACATTCTGGGTTCTGGGATCTTTAGCGCTACTTTTTATTTTTGGCACATACTTAATAGCTTTACCTCGATAACTAAAATTTCTCTGAACACAATAATACACTGTTTTTTCCACTGTGCGTCTATTCTTTAATAAGATAAGCTGATAAGAACAATAATAATGATTTCAAATATGTTCTTGTGAAATAGTTAACAGCAAAAAAAATAAAAAACAAAAATATAACATTATTATGTAAAAACTATATATTTTTAAAGAAAAAATAAAAATAATTTTATATATAACCAGAGTATAGTCAGAGGCCATAAGAATAACAAACAACAAAGTGCGCTTCCATAAAAAAGCCCAAAAAAAAAAATAATTAAATATACTAAAACATAGTTAGTATTACATAGAAACTAGAGAATAATAGATTTTTGCAGCCTTAAGGCCTATACGCAGTTCGAAAAATTTCGCGCGGAATGACAAAACTTCATAAAAAAACTTCCCTTTTTTTTTACATTTCGTGCGGAATTTTTGCATGCTGCGTATGGGCCTTTACCAGAAAAAGCAAACTCGGAAAAGCCAAAGTTTTGATGCACTTGCAATTATACCCAACTAATTTGTTGATTTTGTAAGATATGTTTCGAAAACCAATTTCAAAAAAAGCTTAAAAAAAATCAATTTATTTCGAAACGACATTAAACATAGTTCTTAAGCTGTACTACAAATCGTATATAATAGCTTGAGAACTAGTTCTTTAATTTCACATATGTCTAAAATATTTAAGCATTTGTTTTGGCCTAGCTATAAAATTGTTATCAAATATTTTCAGAAGCCTGCTGCAGCTAGCCATGCGATCTGATTCTTAAGAAGTACTTTTTATTGCCCATAGCTATAAATTTTAAAAGGCAATAAAACTTTAGTTCCAGTTTAAGGCAGTTCGAAAAATTTCGCGCGGAATGACAAAACTTCATATAAAAAAAAGTCTGTCACTTGGGACTTTTTTTTTCTTTAAAGGGGTATACGCAGTTCGTAAAATTTCGCGCGGAATGACAAAACTACATATATAAAATATCCCATTTGGCACTTTTTTTTTATATGAAGTTTTGTCATTCATTTTTTCGAACTGCGTATACCCCTTTAAAGCAAAAAAAACGACAGACCTATCTAACAGTTATATAAAATTAGGAACAAACGGATCTGTTATTGACTTTTTTTTTAAAAATGGCTTACATATTCTTGGACGTTCTATACTAACTATAAGTTCCAGATTCCACAACCTATCAACAGTAGGTTTAAGAAAAGTTCGAAGTTTATCGAATTCGGAGCAGTGACTTTTGAGTACTGCATGTATGCTACATACAATTTTTATCTGCTTATAAATTCTCTGACTCCACAAATTTAACATAATCCAAATTTGTTGGATTAGCAGATATTTCGAGGAAGCGATCTTACGCATATACAAATATATGAGTCTGAAATGCTCTTAGAAACAGCGTTCATGCAACCCAATCAATCAATTCCAGCTTTTAAAAATCTTTTGATAGGTTTAAAATCTCTGATTGCAGCAAAATCTCAGCTCTGAGATACTTTCCTAACTCATCCGAAACTCAAGCACTCTTGAATTTTCTAAAAATTTGCGTTTTTGACTGGTAGCAAAGAGTGTAGAACTAGTTCTTCTTTGCTGGTAGTGACTATCAAAGAGAAAAATTTGCGGTTTTGACTGATAGCAAAGAACATAGAACTAGTTCTTTATGCTAGTTCTGGTATTGACTATCAAAGAGTCCCAAGCGCATTCCTTTCTTTCGAAGAATTGAAGTGTTTAAAGCTATTTTTCAAATCAATGTGACCCTGTATAGAGTAAATCTTCACTTTCGCAACTGCCAATATAGCCAGTGACCATAGCCGGGCCCCTCATATTTTCAGAAGAACTACAATGTTTAATAACTTCTAAGCCATGTACATTATTTTATGTAAAACCTTTGTTAAATTTATGGTGTAGTTATATAAAATCCTCTATAATATAGAACATAAAACAAATGTCACTTAACATTGTCGCAATTTCGAGAAATACTGACGACAATCCCGAAAAGAATCCAGCTGTAATGTAATACATTTATTTAACACTATTCTTAGAAAAGTTGTGCAAATGTAAAAAAAACCGCATGTGTCAGGACTTTATAAAACAAAAAATAAATAAAAAATTGTATAAATAAAATAGAATAAAAATTTTTTATTTTAAGGGGTCTATGCAGTTCGAAAAATTTCGCGCGGAATGAAAAACTTCATATAAAAAAATCCCAAATCTCCAATGGGAGAGAATATATTTTTTTTTTTTATTTTGTATTTTTTTTTCAACAAAATTAACACAAAAATATTTTTTTTTTCAAAAAAAAAAATTTTTGATCCAGAGGGATAAGTTTGGTTAGGTTATGGCGGCAGCTGGCTTAAAAAGCCAGCACACATAGGCCTAGATTGGCCCGTTGTGATACCGCTCAGGATCTCAATTTAAACCCCCTTCTCCATGTGAATGTTCTTAAAGGGAATCCCAGCCTGTTGCTCCGATATAGCTTGCAATCATTCTCGGACAGATGGGACCTAGCTCTTCTAGGTTATTGAGGAAATAATTTCCCAGGTACTTCTTCCTGCGTCTGCATAGAGCTACACAGGAACAGAAGAAGTGCTCTACTGTTTCTACTTCTTCCTCGTCTCTAAAGCTTCTGCAGAAATCATTGCTCGGAGCATTCATTCTGGTCGCGTGTGCTCCGACAAGCCAATGACCCTGGCACCCAAATAAGGCTTATAACAAACTGCTGTGCCATCTCTTGAACAGATTTGCGGCAGTTGTTGACTGTTAACGAGTTGGAAGACATCGCTCGTAGTGACTTTATGGCTGCTTGACTGTCGGAGTATATATTAATTTCCCCGGTTTCCAGACCAGCGTTACGTAAGCAGATAAGAGCCTCGTTTATGGCGAGAATCTCCGCCTGAAAGACGCTGCAGTGGTCCGGAAGTCGAAAAGACTGCCGGATGTTTAGTTGCTCCGAGAACCCAACCTGGTTGTTGAGCTTGGAGCCATCTGTGAAGAAATTTATGCGGTCGCTTCGACCTTGTTGACTTACCACCCACGATTCCCTGGATGGAATTGAGGTTGTAAATAGAGTTGAGGAATGCTCTAAGGGTGTACAATAATCTGTGACTGACACGTCCATATCTCAAGACTGCCCAGCAATTGGCATCCTTGAGGCGCCTCGCTGTTAAGGTGGCAGTTTCTTTTGCCATCAAAAGGATGGGACGTATGTTGGTGATGGCATTAAGCGCTTCACTAGAGGTAGTTCTTAGGACCGGTGATGCATAGTTGTGCCGTTCTTTGTAGCTTGTTTAGTACTTTAAGTTTTGATTTTATTGTTAGGGCTGGCCCTTTAATATATGTATATATCATATTGAATTTAGTGTTTAAAGATAGCGTACGTTAAAGTTGGGCTCGGACGACTTTGGGATACACTGTACCAACACATTGCAATTAAATTTTATTTTCCAAATTTGGTTACGATATTTACAAGAAGAAACAAAAAACAGTCGAATTTTGCAGCAAACACTTTTTTTGACCGATACGTCCTATGCGATCTATATGATATATAATTTCCCTGACTGACAATTGTGTCAGCCGCCCCTGGGCGGGGCATTAATAGCTGTTCAAAGAGAACAGGGACCTACAGTTTATAGCCGAATCCGAACGGCAGTGTCTGGAATTAATGGAGATTTTCTTGGGCAAATAGCGTCTTTGAGCTAGCGATGCCAGTGCTAGGCAAATGTACCAGTGCTACTGCGGGGATTCGAACCACCGACCTTCGGTTTGTAAAGCGAGTACGCTACCACTAAGCTACCGAAGGCCACTATATGATATAGTCAACCAATTTTTATCAAAGGCACAGTACTTGGGAAATCTGAAAAACTTTCGAATGCCAAATTTGGTTCCGGTATCTTCGCAAGCAAACGAAACACAATGAAATTTGTGCAAAAATCGTGATTTTGACCAATCTGTCCTATGATATAGTAGTCTACCGATTTTGATCAAATTTGGTACAGTACAGCTATAAAAAACTTGCGAGTGCCAAATTTGGTATTAAACTAAAACTTTTGGTTTTTTCGAGGTCCTCTGTAATACCCCTATGAGAGCTTTGTAATATAACCCCGATATCAAAAAAATAAAGCAAACTTGTCTCCTATGGAATAACAGAGGATCAAAACTGCGCTAGCTCTTACCATCTCTGAGATCTAGGCGTTCATAGGTCGGTACAGACAGACAGACGGACATCGGTCTATCGACTTATCTAGTCAACCCGATCATACTTAAGTTAACTTTGTGGTGTCTCCGTCGTCTCCTTCCGTATGTAACATCAATTTTCGGCTTGTACCAACTTAATATACTCTTTGTACCATAAGGTACAGGGTATAAAAAATACATATATTTAGATTTAGGCAACTTCTTAAGCCCTCGTTTAAAACTTCTGAAAGATTCAAAATCGAATTTACGTAACTACAAAGGCTCACAAAAAAAATTGCTCCATACTGAGAAGTGAAGAGGGCTGCTCCCTGACGTGCTATGATATGAAAAACATCCCCTCCCGGCTTGTCGGACAGATTTTCATAACCCCAACCAAAATGGACGGCTAAATTGTGTAAACCGTCTATAGACCTCATGCAGAGTTTGTACAAAGTATTTAGTTCCGGCATGATTGTGCACACTAATACCAGGTAAACAGCTGACGGACGACACTACAATTTGCTACTCGGTAAAGTTCTCTTGGATCTTATCATTTAATATACAATAAATTGTGTGAGTGCCAGTCCTCACATAAAGCTGTATGTAATGGCAATTACTTTCAAGTCGTAATGTACCGAACTACGACGTAGTAATGAAATATGTGTCCAAAGTTCAAATTGACGTCAAGTTTTCCAGATTAAACACGAATCGCTTAGAAAGTCTGGTAATTATTTAAGAATCGATTTAATTAGCAACGTTAAGAAAAGTGTAAATTGAAGAAACCAAAGTTTTTGCGTATACTTGTTAATAGGATCGTTTAAAAGAAAACTTTATAATGTGGTGTTAAATATCGTATACTCTATAATGCTACATATCATATTTGTTTAACAGTCGGAAATTTTGTATAAGGTTTGGTTTGGAATCTTGAGGCCATGGGATGCTTGGTTTAAGTTACGAGAACAACTTTCAGCGAACATTTGTGTAACGATACCCAAGAATCTCTACAAGAAACAGCAAACAATTACAAAAATTTATTAACTATCACAGTGCCACAAACTGGGCAAGAATTCTCTTTGGCTACTGACTAGATTGTTTACAGAATACTTCAGACTTTTGTGTCTGCGGTTTAGCAAACGTTTTGAAATGCAAAAATTTATACAATATATTTCAGAAGTTTTAAGTTTATGAACCTTAGCCTCAAGTATGTGCAGGCAAGCTAAATCATTGAATAAGATCTTTGAGTTTTGCAGCGCAGCCTTATTGCGCTAGGTAAGGGCATAACAACGAGCCAAAGTCAAGCCCCCTCACGACGCACGATGACGCTGCGAGTTAGCTAAAAGAAAGATTAGAGGCATCAACGCTAGACAGATACAAACATGCCTACATAGGTATATATACATACAATACATGCAAACATACTATTTATAACGATTTGTGTATAGTATATGTATACATATCATAGCGAATCGGGTACGGCGCGTGCTTTGCACCGACTAAAGAGCGAATTTTTCGTAAACACATTAATCACTTGGCCATTTAAACAAAAAATAATAATAAAAACGTAGGCTGATAAGATTATAAAAGACCATTAACAGATTTGTTTTAACAAATTGGTTTTTTTTTTTTTGTATATTTTGCATTACTCATGGTCTGCATGGTTCGCGGCTTTTTAACATACAACATTTGCAAACGAACAAAATTAATATGTCAAAATATAAAAAAAGAAAAGATGTAAGGGGCCGTTTTGGCGCCTAGAGGTAAGGTAAGCCAAAAGTATTTTCGAGGGCTGTTACTTGTTGCTGCTGCTGGTGTGGACACGGCGTCACTGCGTCGCTGTCTGACTAGATGAGCTCGCCCTGCTCGTTCACTTTGATAATACGCACACGTTCCGTGCGCTCGGACAGCACCTGATCAATGCCCTTGCTGTAGTCACCATTGGCAAAGAGCCCCAGATTGTCCTTGATCAAATGATCGACCGCACAGCCATCGCACTGTAAGATTACCACGCCGCTGTAGTAGGCCTCCTCGCTAATGGTCTTGGTGTTGCGCGTATTGCACAACTTGCAGCGATAAACAAGCTCCATTTTACGTTGCATGCGACGTATGCGTTTTAACATTGTGGGCGACAATGAGCCCGGCTTTTTGGCCGTCGCCGCATTGCCGAATTCGAAATGTTTGGCCGTAAACTGACAGGCATCCAAAATAGAACGAGGTATGGATAGCGGTGTGCTGCGCGTATTGATTACGCCAGTGTCGTTAGTGTCGCTATTGGGCTGTATATTTGCATCACCAGGCTGCTGTGCGGCATTGATGAGCGCATTTTGTCCATTTTGGCGGAGATAGTTCAGTGTACGCGAACTGAAGATGTTGCGCAATGCATTCATTTCACTACAGCGAGTTGAGCATAATGTTGAATTTCTATGTTGGCTATTATTTTTTGTTGCTATTCGCGCTTTATAAACAGCACGTGTTAACTGTTCGAATGTTTCTAACGCGTTTAATATATGTACAAAATTGCGTTGTTAGAATTATGGCACTTTTCAGTGAGCAACAAAAACAAAAACGGCACAGCTGTTTTGTTTAGCACACTGTTGTCTATCGATATACAAGTTAGATTCTTAACAATCGATTGTTATTTACGTTAACCAAGAAGTGATTTAATAAGTTAAATTAAAATTAACTTAAATTATGCACAATTTACGTTTATTGCAGCGTTTATTACATATAAAGCCTAATGCAGCTGTTGTGCCCCAACGTTGGCTAGCAAGCACACACAAGCGTCGCCCTCAGCTAAGCACAGTACCGGCCGATCAATTGGCACAGCTGAAAGCCACTTTTTTTGAGCAACACAAAATATTGAGCCCGCAGCAATGGCAACTTGTACAACAAACGCTTATGGACAGCTATAAGCATATAAACGCACACAATATTGATGCTACCATACTGGGCCTTTGCAGTGAACCACAACAGCTGCCGCTGGCCAAGAACTACATACACTATTTAACTGCTCAGGGTAGTAAACCTAATGCTGCTACACTCGGCCGCCTGTTGCGCATCTACAATAACGTCTATAATACACGTCCACTGTGCGCCAGTGAGCAGCTTGAAATCTTGGACATATGCAAGACGCTACAAGGCGCACATGAAACCTTAGATGCTAGCAGCTGCGAACATCTTATACTTGGTCTGGTAGCCACAGACACACCGCATTGGCAACAAGCTATGCCGCTGCTGGAAATGATGAAGTTGACCAGCACGCCCACCGTAGCGGCATATAGTGCGCTTGTGGCCAAGGCTTTTAATGCTGCCGATACGCTGCTGGCTTGGAACTTGATGGAGGAAATGCTGCAAGCGCAAAGGCAGCCCAAGTGTGAAGTGTATTTGACATACTTAGAGCAAATTGCCAAAGATCCAGCAACTTTAGCTGCTGCCTTGCAGCGTCTGCTACAATTTGTTGAGCGGCACGAAATTATTATAAGCCTTAAAGTTGCCAACAAACTTCAAAGCTTGGCTAAACAGCTGCCCGAGCAGTTGAATGTGATGGCAACGAGCTTGGATAGTATAGGTAAATGTGCTACTTGTAAGCAGCACTTGCAACATGTGGCTATAAGCGAAACACAGTTTGAAGAGCTTCGAAATTCTTTTTTGAATAAGGTGCTCATACGCAACGATGTGTTTCAGAAGAGCACGCCAGAGGAGGTGGCTGCTTTTAAGCAGTTCATTGAGAAAACCGCACCCTACGATTGTGTTATAGACGGCTTAAATGTGGCCTATTCAACGGGGGCAAAGAAACCACCGCAGCAGCTGGCACAGTTGGTAAAACCGGCTCCTTATTTATGCCTTTAATAAAATTTAATTGCTTTATGCTTACTTAGGTGGCTTCGGTTGTCAAATACTTTAAGGAGCGTCGTAAGCGTGTGCTCGTACTGGGTCGTAAGCACATGAAAAGCTGGTCCAAGCCCGCCATGCATTATATACACAATAATGCGAGTGTTTTTCTGACCAACAATCTGTGAGTGTGTTATGTACTGCCAAGTTACTTATTAATTTAACTCTTATTGACAGCTCCCACGATGATCCGTTTCTACTTTATGCCACGCTCAAAAGCGGCCAGGAGACGGACTTTTTTTCACGTGATCTCATGCGCTCTCACGCTTTTCTGTTAGGCGCCGAGCTTAAGCCAATTTTTCGTCGCTGGCAGCAGCAGCATCAATACTCTCTGCTTACGCAAACCCAAACGGGCAAGATTATTGTTAAGGAGCCCATGCGATATCGCCTGTGCGCGCATGAGAGCTCTATAGGCTGCTGGCATGTGCCCTTCTGTGATAGCTATATGCCGCAACAGCCCGACACGTTTGAAGTGCCTGACAAATGGTTATGTATTAAATATTGTTAAACACTGAATTTTGTTGATTATTTATTACTATAGTAAGCACAAAGACACAAGAGACTGTACAATAACAGCTTAAATATTCTAAACTTCGCTAAAAAGACGATAGAAATTAATCTTCGTAGCATTGTTAAGTAACACTCCATGGTGCACATTTCTTATGTAACTTGGAATTCGATTGGGACTGGCGTGTACGATTGCAACGGCGACGTTTGTTGTTCATCTTCTTTTCGGCCGCGCACATCAGTCGCTTTTTGATATAATTGTCCATTTCAAAGTCCGTATCGGATGGTCTGACTAGGCATTCGGTATTAGTAGTTGCCGCTGAATCCAGCGCTTTAATTATCAAGCTAAGTAGTGCATGCGCTAGACGATGACATGAATCAAACTCAATAGCATCTTGACTGGTGTAATAAATAGCTGACTGGGAGGTAGGCTGTACGCCAATGGCTAGCAATATGTTACAGAAGATACCACGCTGCATGCGTGCGTAAGGATCCACCAACTGTGGTGGTATACGCATGGTGGTAGCCAGATGTGAGATAAATTTGGCAAACTTCTTGATTAGTACATTTAAATACTGTGTGCGGCATTGGCGTTCTAGCTTAGTCAACATATTATAGTAAAGCTCTTGTTTCCGCTTTAGCAGGTCGTCTTTTTGTCGCTGCTTTGCCTTGTTTTTCTTAAGAATTACCTCAAGTTCTCTGCGTTTTAAAGGAGAGAAGTAAGTCAGCAATAGTATTTGTTAAAAGTTTACCCATAACTTACTCCATGGTAATGCCAGCGCTTTGATCTAGCATTTGCTTAATACGTTTGGCACGAAGTTTTGGATCCAAGACATGTTTGAATTGGTCGTAGGTATCCTGCAGCATACGCATATGTGGCTGCGCCATATGTATGTCATAAGGCTTACTTTTGGGTGGCATGCACGGCTGATATGCCATACGGCGCACATATGACTGTAACTTGGCCATATTTTCCTCTTGACGGCGTTTAATACTTTCTGGACTACACTCATCTTCTTCCTCTTCTTCTGTGGTAGCGCTCGTGGATGTTGGCAAAGGCTCATCCCAATCAGATACATTTGAGCTGGCCATATTGTTGATTTATGTAAGCCACGCGTTGAAATTGTGGGTACGTACAAATTTTGGAAAAAAGTCTACAAAAATAGTTATGTCGAAATAATGGTATTTATTTTACAAATATCGTACTGCTAATTTATAAACTATTAATTTTTTCGAACGATGTTCAACGTTGAAGAAATGTAATAAACTGAAACTTGTCTAGTTAGTTAGAGTTAAAAACAAATTTCATGGCTAACTTGATATATAACAACAATTTATGTTACAATCATTTTAAAATATGGCTGTGAAGTATGAAATGAATACATGTGAAGTTAATTCCAAATTGGTTTTTTTTTTAGGTTTAAACTTTTTATTTTTAATCAAAGTATGCGCCCATACTATCGACACACTATTGCCATTTTAGCGGCAGCTCATTTATCCAGAAGCCTGGATCACGAGAGTCGATAAACTACAGGAAGGCACTTTCCACAGCTTCTTGGGAATTGAATTTTTTTCCTACCAAAACTGTCCAAATTTCGAAAGAAGTGGTAATCGGTTAGTGCAAGGTCCGGTGAATATGCTGGGTGACGGAGAGTTTACAACTCAAGTTCCTGTAACTTTGCCACAGTCATTCGTGCAGTGTTTTTGGTCGCGCGTTATCGTGCAAGAGGATTGGGGTCGATCGATTGACCAGTCTCGGCTGTTTAATCGCAAGATTCCGCATCATTTCGTCCAGTTAACTACAGTAGACATCCGCCGTGATCGATTCGCCTGGTTTCATGAAGCTGTGATGTGATCACACCCCCGCCAGACCACCAAACAGTCACCATCAGCTTCTTCTGATGGATGTCTCGTTTTGGGCAGTGTTTCGGTACGTCATCTCGATCCAACCACTACGACGAACGCTTGCGATTGACGTAAAGGATCCATTTATCATCGCACGTCACAACTCGATTCAAAAATGGTTCATTTTTGGTCATCGGTCAATTCGTGCGCCACCCACTTGTCCAGATTTTTCACCTTTCCGATTTGAGCCAAATGAGTCAATATTGTTTTTTTCGACACGTTAAACATTGACGCTATCGCATCAGCACGTCGTTATCCACCTTCGTCTCCGGTCGTCCACGTGGCTCATTGGTCAGTTCGAAGTCACCAGAATGGAACTTTGCAAACCAACGGGATACTGTCGGCTGTGAAGTAACTTCAGTGTCAAACACAGCGTAAATATTGCGAGCTGTTTCTGCCGCAGTTCCTCGGAGGAACTCGTATTTCATTAACACACGAATTTCAGTATTTTGCATGGTTGCTCTCAAATGGAAATAAAACGAATAAAAACGATTAATAAAGAGGATAACTGTACATTTAAATCAAAACAAAACAAAAATTTAGATTCTTACAGTTTATTCACTTCATACTTCACGATCCTTGAATGCCAATTCAACTGCCGCCATATTGAATAAAAAGTGCTAAAAGCGGGAATGATCATTTGATTTGTTTAACAACACTTATCTTGTCTATCGATGAATTCCCTTAAACATTGCGGGCAATAAATAGTTGCTTTAATTAAAAAACTTTAAAAGTTTTATGTAGCGATGCATTAGTCAGCAAAATTGAGAAACCCACTAGCTACAGTTGAAGAGCCAAAGTCAGCGACCGACCCAACCATACAAAACCTTGGTATATACATATGTACATAAATGCATGCGTAAACGAACAAACGCACTTTATTACTTTGGAAGTCCTATGTAGACTTTTTTTGAGTTTATTTGATGTGTAAATTTTACCTAGTAGACTGAATGAACATCTATTTGGGCTTAATTAAAAACTTCCCCTTTTAAAAAACAAGCTAGTGAGTGCATAAACAGTGCTTATTTATTAAATTAACTTCTACAAGGTAGTTCTGACTAACAATTTACATAATAATCGAATTAAGTAAGAAATTAACTATGCAATAAATCTAGTCATTTAGGTCATGTTAATAACATTCATTTTGTATGGACCGCTCCAGCGCGAATGTATATTCCTCTGCAGACTCGTCCACAGAAAGCTGGCGTGTCATTAGCGCTAGTATACCATCCACTTGGGTTTGCGTACCATTAAAAAGATCCTTGGTGGTCAACTGTGGTGACAACTCGAATGGAATGTCCTGCAAATAGTTTATGGGCGCACCACCTATATAGCCAGGGCTTGACCTGGGGGCTAATGGTGGTGGATATGGCAAAGCACCGTATGGTGGCTGAGGCATAGGCGGGTACATGCCACCACCCGTACTGGACGGTGTTGGATCTGCGTTGGGTTTTCTTTCCACAAATATGAAATCATCACCATTGTTTTGCTTGTTTCCCTCTGTTGGCCCCTGTATAGCATCGTCTGTAGGCGTTTCTGATGTTTTTTTTCTTAAAAACATTGAGAACATGTTGCCAGCGAGTGCAAACAAACTTTACACAATTTAATTTTAAATGTAATATTTATTACAATTTACGCAGTTTATACGAAATAGTTTATTGTCTGTCAGGGGTATATCGATAGTAAGACAGCTGCTATCGTAATGACCAATTATATCAATCGGCCATTGAAATAGAGTTGCACCGACATCGCATATCGGTTTTGGTTCAGCTCTCAAAGCAAGCAAACAATTATTTGTCAACTGAGGACGAAGGCGACAATTTTTGTACTCGCGCATAATTATTACCAAACCCAATTATTCGTCGAAAAGATGTCAAAGGCGGACCAAGATCCAAATGCTTCGCTGAGCATCATGGAGGTAAGTGTTGCGTCCTAGCTATGCAACGGCGGCAAAACTACGTTGATTGTGCACACACGCTGTGGTTGCGTTGTTGCTAGGGCTGCCTTATTGGATCCAATTACAGTTAGATACAGTTTTAAGCGCTAACATAAAAAACTTCTGGATCTGCCTTTGTATCTCGTCTACAGCAAATAAAGATACTTACTAAGCCTCCGCCCAACGAAGATGAGAAATTTGTACAGCGTACGACAAACACTAAGCATCCATATTATAGACGTCCGGGCAGAGGACATAACCATGATTTGTGCGACTCGTGTGAGGAGGGCGGTGACTTGCTATGCTGTGATCGCTGTCCTTCTAGCTTTCACTTGCAATGCCAGTAAGTAGTTTAGTAGTAGTAACTTAATCTTCATATTGTTTACACCTGCTGATGTTTCTTATTCTTACAGCGACCCACCGTTGAGCGAAGAAGATATACCAAGCGGGCAGTGGTTATGTCATAGTTGTCGCATGGCCATATTTTCTAATCCACCATCGTCGTCTAAAGCAAGTTCTGTGGAGCGTGTGCCTTCCGTGGGCTCGCGCGCAAATACGCCTTCCTCGGGCGAATTGGAGTCCATACCGCTTAAGATACGCAACTTGCGCAAACGCAGCAATAGTGAGCGCAACAGCACTGAAAAGCTGCTGGCCAAAATGCCCTTAGCCATACAGCGTGCTCACGATGTAAATAAAAAGCCAACGCTTCTAGACGATGTCATACGCACAGCCAGCATGCTTAATCCGAAGCAGTTCTCGCTGCCACGCGAGCTTGAGCTACACACCCAGTTTCCAGGTAATGGCAAGGTGCAGCCAGTGCAGCAGACATCTGGCAGCGGGGGCAATGGGCATCGCAAGCTCAATAATCAGCGGCGCAACTCAAAGCCTTATGAGCTGGATGCGCAAGGCTTAGTCCCCTTGCCAGCAAAAACTTGTTTCTATTGCAAACGTAGCTGTAAACGTGCTCCTCTTATATCCTGCGACTACTGTCCTCTGTTCTTTCATCAGGATTGTCTGGACCCGCCACTTACAGCACTGCCAGCGGGTCTGTGGATGTGTCCCAACCATGTTGAAAACTTTCTGGTACGCTATAAAATCCTGTTACTAATTTATATTGTTTTACATATGTTCATCTTCAACTGGTCTTACAGGATGCTAACATGACAACCAGCATTTCGGCCACTGAACGTGTACGTCTGTGGAATCAATTTCATCAGCCTTTAGATCACGAAAACGTTAAAATGGAGTTCTTTCGTCGTGTCAACGCAAGACATCCACCCTTCCGCACAAAGACCATGCTGCGTGGTCGGCCTTTTGTAGAGGTTCCCGCAATGGTGCGTCATCATTACAAACATCCGCCAGCCTTGTTACCTTCCATGCGACAAACTTTACGCTATGATCGAGTTAAGCAACGCAAGAATCTATCCACTGCCGTTGAAGATATATCTAAGGAGAGTGTAAAAGAATCGCTGCTTAAAGATCTGGAAGCCCTGCGTTGTGCTCGTGCCAAATTTCGTGAGATACAAAAGGAATATGGCAATTTGGAGCTGGAGAACGATGTGGATATGCTCAACAGCGAAACTGAAGAAGAGGAGGAGCAAAGCATGGCCCAGAAAAGCGGCGAATATCTCAATGGCAATTATCTGGATACTTCCATAACAGAACCGGCTATAGACGTGTCTACAACTACGTCTGCTGTCTTGGAGCAAGTCGACCAAGCAGCAGTTGCTAGTGCAAATTCAAATAACGAAAATGTAGATGCCAAGCAGACCGGCATCAAGCAAGAAAAAGGCTTAAACGAGTACAAACCCTCTAATGCAGCACATATAAATCAGGGACCAGAAAACATGGAGCATAATTTTGATGATGAAGAAGAGGACTGCAAGCTGTCAGCAAGCATCATAGATGCAGATTTATGTCATTTAGATGTGGACATAATAAAAAAACTGGCGCACCAACGTCTACAGCAGCTGGTACAGGAATATCCAGAAATTGTTACACAGTATAAAAACCGCTCTGCTGCGCGACGTTTACGCGAGCTGCAAGCTGCACCAGGAAATGGTGCAGCACCAAATCAAGCTATTGCACTGCAAAATGAGCTAAATCCCGAGGACATGAATCGCTTTTCTATGCTATTTACTAGCGAAACATCCTCCATATTGGCCCAAAAGAATGGTAATGCAGCCGATGAGGATCCCATGTCGCAGTTGCATCCAGCTTTAGCCACTGCCGCAGCAATTGCCGCAGCCGATGCTGCCGCTGAAAGTTATGTGCCACGAGTACGCAGCGATACCGAAAAAGCTCACGAGCTTGCCTGCAGGCTGGAACTCAAGCTGTTGCAATGTAAGGTCCGTGCTCGTGCCGTACTCACGCCATTGGGTGACATGTTAGAGGACAGCCGCTGGTTTACCCCTCTTGGACTGGAGCAATCAATATTTATGCGCTACCGCACATTGTATGTGGGCTATGGTGGTCATTACACACCCTCGACTACCATGTCGTACATGGAGACAGTTGATCTATCCGCCATTGGCTATTGTTCGCGCATTTCACCCCAACATGCTGTTATATTCTATGATGAGTTTACCAAGACCTATGAGCTTATAAACTATTCAGAATTTGGAACCGAAGTCAACGGACAGTGGTATGCATGCGATTACTCTGAACGCTTATACATTAGCAAGCGCATGAAAGCTGAAGATGCTGATCTAAAACGTAGAGTGGACGAGTTGCTAGATAGGAATCGCAATATACATCGCCAGTTTAACCAGCCCATCTTAGAGTCGAATGCCAGGTAAGAAAGGTGCAATGCTTAATGATTTTAAAACTATTTGTCGGGAAAGCTTGTAACACTGAAAAGTAGCTCAAACTGATGCCGATAGTTATTACGTTATAGCAATAAGTAAGATAGATATGAATGCGTCATTCCTTTCATTACAAGCAAAAAAAATAAGCAATCTAAATCATCAATACATCAGCCCATTTTATAATACAGTTCATTACGTTTCTTACAGATTGGCTCCCCTTAACAAGCCTGCCTGTCGCTGTCAATTGGGCAATGCTGCACCCAAGCTTAATGGAGCCTGGGAGGGATCCGCTGTGCTGGCACATGGCAGCCTCTTACGCTTTGGCTGTCTATCCTTTGTGTTCTCTGTACCCTGCTCGGAGCAGATGCAATCTAGATATGATAAGCAACGTGTAGCATAAGAAAACAAAAGAAGTAGCACTACCAGTACCAGTTAAAGCCATCTACATTTACATACATACATATAAATAAATATATATATAATATACATACTCCCAACAGCCAGATTAACTGTCAGCCTCAGTGAGAAATAGGAAAAGGGGCAGCGGTGGCAGCTTTAACAACGCCTAGTTGTTTACCATAAAATCCATTTCATTTACATACGATATTCATATTTATAACCAGCCCAACCCAATTAAATTTACGTGCATGTAGCCAATAAGTGCAGAAAAGTTGAGTTAACTAATAATACATACTACACATAATTTACTTGTAAATGTTGGTAGCTGTACATTTAATACTACATTTTGGATTAGTTACTAGAACTAGTTACTGTATGAGTTTTTATTTCTATATAGAATTTGTTTTAACACAGAGATTTGTAATGTACATACATATAAAAATGTAATTAAATAAAAATTTAAACAATGGAATTGGATTAGTAAAATTATTTGTTTTTGATTAACCAAGTTAAGGTTAGGTTAAGTTGAGGCTGTGTAAGACACTGTTAGTCTTTTGCCTATTGAGTTGATCATACAGGGCCCTGGTATCAACGCTCAATGCTCTCAAACAGCAGAGTAAATCGAGAAACTAGTCTCCACTTCTTAATTTAGCAGTACCGCTGGGACCAAGGTAGATCGCCGCTTGATCTTGTTGCTCTCATCGTTGTTCATAGTGACGGTGTTGAAGTTGAGTCTAAGAGTACCTGACCTTTCTGATCAACAACTTCACCATTGGTGTACTTGACAGTATATGTTATAAGTACATACGTGCGTGGTATGAAAGTATTTTGGAGAAACGAATTGCTTCCTAAAAGCCATGTTTTTACAATATTTAGAAGTCAAAAATTACACTGAGAAAACAAATTGGACCACAAACGAAATTAGTTTTTGAAACTGCCGCTGGACACTGTACGTTCGCACTTATAATTAGATAGTTAGATTGAGATTTTATATTGACATTTAGCTTAGGTTAATTTAAACAAGTAATGACTTTTAATACGATTTTCTTTTGCCATCAATTTATTTCGATTAACAATTTCGATTGGATTTTCCTGTTTTAATAATACATAATTACATTGGTTTGTGAATGTATTGGACTAAGGATTTCTTGCTGTATGCTGAGTATATTTATATATATGTAAATATATATTGAATGTGAGTGAGAGAGAGGGGGATAGAGATTAAGTAGCGTTCTATGTCTAAGTCATATACATCCATATAACATGCACAGGTTTCTAGCTGGAGCTTAAGTAGAATATGTTCATATTATAATCATATACACATACATCTATACTTCTGTACAATACAATGAAATAAGTACATATAGTTTTATAACTTTTGCTTGACATGATAATGCAATTTCAGGACTCCATAGAAAACAAATAGTTAAACAATTTTATAGACAACGCCTACGCTTCGCTTACTAGGAAGTTGTCTACATTTGTGAGAGTGTTTCTGTGCGTGTGGAGTATCCCTGTGTGAGCTTATAACACTGCCGCTGCATTGTTTTCTGTGCTTGTTGCTGCCGTTGTCACGGGAGGCTCCTCCGGCTGTGGCGGTTGCTCCTGCACCCCGGACTTTGCGGCGTTACGTGTGGCACGAGAACGCTCCCATTCCAATTTGTGCTTGCGTTTGGTGTGATGGTACATATTCGATTTAGAACGAAACTCTGTGGGACAAAACGTGCAAGTATGTAGCTTGACACCCGTGTGTGTGGCAAAGTGCTCCTGCAAATTGAACACGAAAAAAATGCATATGAATTAAATTGTGATAAAATAGGCACATTTTATACGGCTTTGTTTCAAGTCGAGACCATGTGTACATCAAATTAACATACCTCCAGATATCGTTTCATTTTAAATGACTTGCCACAAACATCACAGGCATATTTGGCTTTACTTAGACATCGATGCTTTTGACCAGGCAATTCGCCGCAACTGCCGCAGGCTGCCAGCTCTAGATTGGGCGTGGGTTGCTGTGCATTGTGCTTGTTATGTAGGTGGTTATTCAAAGCGCGCTGATTACGCAAATGTTGGCCACAGATACTGCAGGTGTAGGATCTGCTTGTGCTAGCTATGTCGATGCTCAAGTCAGGAGGCAGGCTAAAATTATGGGTTGGTTAGTGGCATAAGTATGATAAACTTTGATTGCATTTGTATAAATAGCAACTTACTTGCATTGACTAGCTAGTTCTGCGGCGACAGCTGCGGCTGTTGCTGCCGTAGTCGTTGTGCTAGCCGTATTAGCAAAGGCCGTGAGTAACTCTTGTCGCTGCATAATGCTTGCACATAGGCGCTGCTGCAAATTCGCGGGACTATTGTTAGTCAGCGTGGCTGCAACAGCCGCAGTGGCTGCAGCTGCCATAGCCACAGCATCATAGTTGGCCAAAACTATTTCATTCTCCTTGCTTGTTTGCAACGATTCCATTTTTATGCATTTCTCTGGCGAAGCGCCATCCCCGGTATTACTGTCCTCGCTAATGTTACAATTGGCAAGTTGCACTTTCTTTGGGGAGTAGGTTTTGCGTCGGCTGGAGCGTGTGACACGCTTATTGGCCGCATCTGAAGCTGCCGTTTTATCCACAGTTAAATTGATTGCCTCCATTGGCTCTATTTTAACTATAGGTGACAGCTGCTGTACCACTGGTGCCAGCTGTATCGGCTGTGTTACCGAAGTCACCTGAAGCTGTGGCGCGGTCGGAGGCGGCTGAAGCTGCTGTACGACTGGAGGCAGCTGGAGTTGTGGCGCGGCTGGAGGCAGCTGAAGTTGCGGAACGGCTGGAGGCAACTTTAGCTGTTGTACGGCTGGAGGCAACTGAAGCTGTTGTACGGCTGGAGGCAGCTGAAGCTGTTGTTGAACTGGTAGCAGTTGTGTTACTTCTAAAGTCTGTGTCGTTTGTATTGGCTGTGTTACTTGGAGCGGCTGCATATCATGTAGAGGCTGTGTTACTTGAGGAGGCGGTGGCGCATTTTGCCAGGTCGTAGATTCTGCAGCTGGCTGGGCGACTTGTTTAAGAACATTTGTGTCTGAATTAACACAAGATTTTTCGTCGTTTGTAGTGTTGTTATTGGTTGGCATATTGTTATTGGTTGGCATATTGTTATTGGAATGGATCTTGGCAGATTCTCGATCTGCACGCGCTTTGAGCCACTGAGTCTTGTGCTTAGTCTTGACGTGCGTATACATATTAGAGCGGCAACGAAATGCCATTTCGCAGTAAGGGCAGGCAATTGGCCGATCACCCGTATGAGTGGCAACGTGCTCCTGCAAGAAATATTAACACTTGGTAGTTGAAAGATTTTAATGCATGGTCTTGCTTACCTCCAAATAACGTCGCATTTTAAATGACTTTTCACAAAACATGCAGGGAAACTTATTTGAAGCTGTTGTTCTTTTGACATCAGCCTTTAAATAGATTGGCTCTTGCACATCCGGTTCGTCTTTAATAAAATCCATGCAAGCAACAACAGCTCCTCCTTCCTCAGCTGTCTCCGTTTCTGGTTCAGCTTTAATTACTGTCAGCTGCACTTCACCCTCTTCGGAGAGGTGTACATCGCAGTTGATTTCCAAAAATTGACTACACAGTGTTGTCTGTTTTAGTTCAATCAACTTCCAGAACTTGTGAAATGCTTCTAGTTTTTCACAGCATTCGGTGCAAATGCAGGTGGATATGGCATCATCACTTGATAGCTGCCAAGTAAATGTTGTTATCAATAAACTATATTTTGCTTAAACTGTTGTGCATTTACTTACGCCTATATACAAATGTGAGGATATCAATTGGACCAAATAGTTTTCCGGCATTGTTTTGTTCTGATCATTCTCACTGTTGTCGAACAAGAGCACGGCTTTTTGCTCGTCCAAGGTATCTAAGCACAAGCGACAAATCATTTTGGGCAATGTTTCAATACGATTTAAATCATTTAGCACCAATTTTAGGCTTTGCAATGCACAAAAATAACAAAAAAAAAAGGAAAACTTCTATATTGTATGGGCTGCTAATGATACTGGACAGATGAAGCAGTAAGAAATTTATCGATATTGTTGATGGCCTTCGATAGCTAAGCCCAAGTGGCTGCGTACAAATGTGAATGGTCAAGTGGAAAAATTTAGCGATTCGTGTGAATGGCAATTGTTGAATAGGATTCTTCAATATTTTTCGCTTGATCAATACATGGTAGAATTATACAAGGTATGCTATTCACTGCACTGAAACCTTATTTTTAGTTTGAGTGAAAATGTGAGTGAGCGAAACCACCCCCATTGCTGTTGTTGTGCGTAGGCAAGCATATTTAAAATTTTTTTTTTGTGCTGCTGGTTGCAACTAGAGTGGCTTATTTTTTACCGCTGCACAAAATTACGGTAAATGCTGAAAAACTATGCGCGGAAACAACCTTTCTCGTGAAAAATATCAACGAAACTAAAATAAGGTTCGAGTTGCGAAAATTTTTCGGGAATAGCATACCTTGTTTATTCTACCATGTGATCAATAGAAGCAAGTGAATGTTTCTAATAAGATTTATCCTTTTCTTATGCTACAGCCAAGCTGTACTGTACGAACAAAAAGCGCTGGCCTAAAAAAAAATTAGTTTCTGCCAATATATCAGATCACACAAAAATTTTGCTATAGTGCTGTACAGATTAAAGATTGTAGATTGGGATTAGTGATCGACTGTAAAGAATAAACAATAATTTGAGGAGATTACTGAATCTTACAAATCGACTTTGGTACAACAATTAGCGATCTCCGATCCAGCTACCTCTATATTAGAAAAAAAAGTAAATACGAAAATCTTATAAGTATATTTTTTTTTTGTTATAAACGTTATACAAACGCACAGAACCAAACGGAAAGAAAATCTTGCGTAAAAGCTTTTGACCAACTTATTTTTGAAGATATGTATTTAAAATAAAACGGTAGCATGAAAAAGTTGTAAATATTTGAAATATAAGATTTAATTGACTTAAAACTTAGTACGAATTTGGTAAAATATGACGGAAAGTTTACTAAAGAAGATTTAAAATGAGTATAAGGGGTGTCTGAAATATTTTTAGTTAATATGGGTCAGTGGCATTAGGGAAGTTAGGAGGAAAAGTTGCCAAGAAGTTTTTATGAGATGTTTTTAATTTGTACTCAAAAGTGCAAGAAAATTACAGCAGAGATAAAGTATAATGCTCATATGTCAAAATATACATTTTTTTAAGTAAAATAAAAAAATGCTTGATGTAATCAAAGATTAAGATTTTTTTCAAACGTTATCATGTCCTGGCATCTAGTTTGCTGCCAAATGCCTCTATTTTTCATACAAGTGTTCTATGCAAAATGGCTGCCAACTGAGCTCAAGTATTTCACTTTTACAAAGATAAACAAAGTTGCGTTCAACTTCCGCTTCCTGGTCAACATAATTAAGATACTTTCGCAAGTCAAAGTTGCCATTCACCGGACAATTACACAGTTTTATATACAATACATACTATGTATATATGTGCTTACATATATATGTGTATTTAGCTTACGCCCACACAGACATGCATCCAGCTGTTTGTTTTGACATTCAATAGGTTATTCGCAATGGAGCGAACTGCTTCAGCCATTTTGTTCTGACCAAAGCAGTGCGGAAGCGGAAGAGCTAAATGTCAAAATGGCTCTTGTGTGTGCTTTGTGTGCGTGTGAGTTCCTGTGCTCCCATGCTCTCGTATAAATAGCAAGCTTTGCAAGTATATTGACTTACTTGGCAAGTTTCAGTTCATGCGACAGTCAACTTCACATGCGGGCGTAAGCGTGTGCGCCTTAAAATAGGCAACAATATACTCGGATACTATATAAATATATAATTTGCGCCTAAAGTTTATTATATTTATTTTGTTTTTCTCATGCAAATAAGTGCCGCACATGCAAATGCTTAACATTTAGCGGAATGACGGACTATCAGGATATAAGCGCGCTGGAAAAATCGGTAAGTATTATGCTACTTATACATAAATACTATACGGCTTTATACAGTGACTTATGGCGCGCAGGTGGCCAATGCGGGCACACAGCTCTATACAATGGCACACAAGTTGCATGCTGTGGAGCGCAGCTTGGATCAGACCACTATGGAGCAAATGGATGAAATGGAGATGCTTGAACTATTAGAGTCCATGACCGAGGTAAAGAATGAGTATCAGAATTTGCGCAAGGACATACGCGAGGTGCAGCAATTGCAGCGTGACGTCAGCACGTCCATACGCTTTCAAATGCGCAGCATGCAGCAAACGTTTCAGCTGCTTAAAAAACGCATTGCAACGTCACAGCAGCAGCAGCAGGAACGACAACAGCAACAGCGCGCTGCAACTTCAGTGAGAGCATTGGAGCACTGAGCGTAGAGAGCTTTAAGGGCGAAGTCGTCTTTAAGGGTTTTTCTCACCCCTTCTTTGTTTATGAATTTTGCATGAATTTTATTGATTCGCATGGCTAGCGATTTTTATTTCACATCTACTTTCTAGTACAAAAAGCCAGTAGCATAGTAAACAACAACTACAATACATTCTCACAAAACGTGTCAAAATAACTGCCTATTATAGGGCCAAAAAAAAAAATTGTAAACTTTTATACGGTCTTAAGCAATCAAATATTAAGCCATATATCGAAAACAACAAGAAAAACCAACACCAAGCTTTCATACAAACTATCTAAACTAACCATACAAACTAATAATCTGCAAACTACTTTATAAAGCAAAACCAAATGTCTGATACCATTTAAAAAGAATGCACTTTTCCAAAATTTGCCTTAACCTTATACATATATACGATTATTAATAATGCAAAATATAAACATTTTATAATAATTTTTTTGATATATACAAATTTTAAATACTAAACATAAGATTGTCAAGTTTTTATTATATTTATATTATTTGTACAATTTGTTTAAGTGCCATTCATACTTATTCAAACATACACATATGTATATATTTTGAAAGTCTTGTTGAATGGCTGTAAAATGTTATAAGACATATACTAAATCGGTTGTTAAAGCGTTTTTTGCTCTTACTTTTTCGTACACAATTAACGTTTTTTTCGTAAGCCCATATACAACAAAACACAACTTGAAAAGTACTAAAAACATAATCCTAGCAATAATTTACACTGTAACAGTAACATAATGCACTGAATGACAACCTAAGTCATTTGAATAAACCAACATATATGTACACAATTGTTAATAAATTGTATAAGCAATAAATATGCAAGCATAGCATAACATTTAAAGCTGGCGCTCAGTTAATGCCATTAGTGCGATTAGTGTCAAAGTTGTGCACAGCAAAAAATCGATAACAGCAGCTTAGCGCTATTGTTATCGCTATCGCGCTATCGTTGCGCATATCTAAGCAGTGACCCGCATTTGTTTTGTGCGTCGCGCTGTTCTATAGTACTTGGTACTAGCCAAGTTTCGTGTTGATAATTTTGTTTTTTATTTTATACATAAACGCAGGTTTAACATGTTTTAAACATTGCTTGTTTTATGTTTTTTCAAAGGCGTCTATTAATGTGCAAATATTTGTGAAATAGTGCAATACAGTGTAAATCAAATAAGCGGCACGTCAGCAATTGCAAAGAAAGTAAAACAAGCACAACAAGAAAGAAAAAAAAGTCAAGTGCTTGTTTGTGTGCGTGTGTGTTAAGTGTTTAATATTTATTGTCATCATAAAATTTATGTTTTAGTTAACAAGTGTTCCGTAAACTAAGTAGTGCAGTCATCTCGAACTTGCTTTAAAAGCAGCGCGCGCGCCTGCGCCCAAGTTTGTTGTTATTGTTGTTGTCGCTGCTTACGTGTCGCGCAGCTGCAGTACGTCTTTCCCAGCCATTAAGCTCTAGAGCAGTGGCTTAGGCACAAAATGCTGACACCCCATTACTTGGTCGTGCTGCTCTGCTGCGCGTTGTACACCTACGCCGGCGCAGCTACTACCAGCTCCACACAAAAAAACAACAACAACGACAGCAGCAATGCGCAAGTGACCGTTGTCAGTGAAATCGAAAGCTTTCTGACTAATCCGCATTATCTAAGCAATGCGGAAATCGAAGCACTTTTCAAGCGTCTTAGTCGAGACTATCCGCAGCTGGCGCAGAGCTACAGCATAGGACGCACCATACAAGGCCGTCATATAAATGTGCTAGCCTTAAGCGCACCAGCCGCTGATATAGCCACAGGTGATCTGCTACGTCCTATGGTCAAGCTAGTGGCTAATATCAATGGTGACGAAGCTTTGGGCCGCCAAATAGTGCTCTATATGGCCGAATACTTGGCCAGCAGCTATGAAAGCGATGCCCAAGTACAAAGGCTGCTCAATACCACGGAAATACATTTTTTGCCCAGCTGCAATCCGGATGGTTTTGCCGCTGCCAAGGTGAGTCATCAAGCAACTATTTTTTGCGTCTTAATGTATAAAGAAAGTTGCCAAGCTAAAAATTTGCTCCAAAGAACGCAGCTGGATTTTTGATCTAGCTCAGCCACAAAGTGAGCGTGAGTACGAGTGTACGACCTAGCCCTCAAATGAATCATATACATAGACATATACATAGTAGATACATAGTATGTACCTGCATATAAGAGCATGTATTCAAGATTGATTTGTTTAAAGCAGCTGCAGTATGCGAGCTTTTGTGATAAAAAGAAAGTAGCGCAGATTGCCAGCTGTTTCATTGTTTTGAATCGCTCCAAATAAATTGCTCCATCATTTCATATTCATTTGTAAAATATGTTAAAAAACTGTCTGTACCGGGGCGGACTGTGAGGCGTTTCGCCTAGAAACAGTTTCAATACCATTTGAGTACAATCACTTTGATCTCTGATACTTATAGGGTATTAAAAAAGCAAGATTTAAAAGACATCAAACATAAACATATATTTGTGAGACAATCTCTTGGTTTTTAGACTGTCTTATTAAAACTTGACACAGTTTTCTTTTTCGGAATCTTTTAAGAATTATTTAGGTACTATACAAAGTTCATTCGCAGCATATTTTAATACCCTGTACCCTACAAGAGTATTTAAATTTTTGCAAAATGCTGAAAACGTGGAAGACCATAAAATCCTATTATCATTAAGTTTAGCAACTATTGAGTCATGGCCGAATTAAAGAAACGAAAGGAAATGCGTAAATGTTCTTGAAAAACGTTTATCGCTTAATATTGTTGAGCACTAACATATCGATCAATTTTCGCAATTAAACGATTTGGCTTTTTATCGAAAAATTCAAAAACTTTGATTTGTCGTACAACCATACAATGCGATTTGTACAATCAGTTTAAGGAGATAGTGACATAGGTTGGTTTAATTTTATTTTTTCGATTTATTCTAAAATACAGGGTGGCCAGATTAGAACGAATCGCCGACACGGCTTTGTCTATGATCCTCTGGCTACAATTCTTGTGTCAGCACAATCTAATTTGGAAGTCGGCCCAATTTCAAACCTCAAAATAAGCCGGGTTGACTCTCGATGACCAATTCAGCTGCATCTGGCTAGTGGTTTTGGAACCAGCGGCGGACATGTATAGATTTATCGATAGATTTTTCTGTGAGCAACTAGATATCAAAGCTCATTCAATAGAAAAGCTCATTCAATGTGGTAATCCCACTTTCGGGCCAGCCTGAACTGTAGAATTTCAACCTCAAATATAGGGTTTTCCAACCAGTGGTGTTATTTTGAATCACCCGGTAGCTGTCACTTTTGAAGCTTTTATTCTTTGACATTTGACAAGTAGAAACTACGCCATTACTAAAAATGGAACGATACACGCTTCAACAACGCATTGAAATTATTAAAATTCACTACAGAAATGGTGAAAATCTTGCAGTCACAGTTCACTTTGGGTCGTCGTGAAGCACCTTGTCGGACCTCGGTGGCTACATCAACAAGCAAAATTGTCGCATCTGGGGCTCGGAAAACCCAAGATTTATTGTTGAGAAGCCTCTCCATCCTCAACGTGTGACTGTTTGGTGCGGTTTATGGTTCGGCGGGGTCATTGGACCTTACTTTTTCGAAAATGAGGTTGGATCAACAGTTACGGTGAATGGATTGCGCTATCGAGAGATGATTAATGATTTTTTATGGTCGGAGTTGGATGGTATTGATCTGGACAACGTTTACTTTCAACAAGACGGCGCTACGTGCCATACAAGCAACGAAACCATTGCTCTTTGACGGCAAAAGTTTCCGGACCGTGTTATCTCTCGAAGAGGTGATCACAATTGGCCACCGAGATCTTGTGTTTTAACACCTTGCGACTTCTTCCTTTGGGGCCACGTGAAAGATAAGGTCTATGCCAATAACCCAGCGTCGATTCAAGACCTCAAAGATAGAATTCGTGAGGCTGTCGAGGACATAGGGCAGCCACTTTGCGATTTGGTTATGGAAAATTTCATGTAAAGGATTTGGTCCTGTAAGCGTGGTCGTGGTGGCCATTTGGCTGATGTTGTTTTTCATTATTAACGGCATACCTTCCTCTTTATTATGAAATAAACATCCGATCATCTATCCAGAAAATGGCATTTTTCTTTGAATACCAAAATAACACCTCTTATTGGAAAACCCTTTACTTAAACATTTTAAATACAGGGTGTAACAAATTCGTCGTTCGTATAATGTGCATTCAAGCTCTTAAGAGTAAAACCAAAAACTGTGCCAATTAGACAATAATGGTGCTCACAACACTCAGATCTCCACTCCATTTGCTCGTCAAGTGGTCACTTTCCATCTTACTCTCCATATGGCATTTCCAATCAAACGTTGTTGTTCTGCCACTTTACTACCCATCCAAACCAAGTTCAAGTTCAATATTTACTTGTCAGCTCACTGTTTGTTTGTACTTGTCGTTTTTTGGCGGCTTTGTCATAGTGGTACGACCCCATCTTTGGCTAGAGCCGGTTTTCAAGCTATCTGCCAAATGATTTGCCGGCCCGTTGGCGTCTTATCTCTTCTCCTCAAGTTCTCTCTAACTCTCTCATGCTTAATGACGCGTTTTTTTACAATCATGCACACTGTCTACCGAAAATTTTCGAACTATTTAAAATTTTGGGACCGTCTGCTTGGCGCTTGTGATGGGCTATGAGCCTAATATTGTATTTGTTGTATAAAAAGAGATCTGGACCACCTAGGTTCTCATATTGAAGTCAACACCCAAGTTCTAATTACTGACGTGCCCTTCATATCCAGAAATGAGGCAGAGTACTTTTCTCTTTTCGATTTGCGTCCTATCTCCAGCTAGGCGCTATGAATTTTGGGCCTTAATCAGGCACAATTTTTAAACTCTTGGCGCTACTCCTGAATTTTGTTAGCGGCTTAGTACTCACAAGAATCAGAGAATCGCATACATCGTCAGCATAATCATATTGCGTGTAGGTAAAGGAATATCGGCCGCAAAAATACTAGACGGGAGTGATACCAGGCCACTTTTCCGGAATAGGATGTTCTCCAGAAAGAAGCGCAAAAAACTGCAAGTTTTCGAAGGCTGCGCTGTGTTCATCTATTTCAGTAGTCCGGTATGCCAGACTTTCTCAAATGCTAGCTGGAAGTCTAGAAAAACTTAGTTGCCACACTTAATGATGCCATAGCAGAACCCGAATCGGTGCTCCGTTATCAATTTTCTATAGTACAACAAGCATAGAAGCGATAAGGCTTTCTTTTGCGTTCTGCCCAAGCTTTGCAGACTCGAGGATCATGGTGATCCTGGAAGTCTCCCATTTGGCTAAAAATTAAGAATCGTGGTGGTCTTCAAAAGACTTATTTGGCTTTAAGCCTTTTATCGGCGATTTACGATCATATATCAAGGCCTGACCTTTTTTTTAGAAGATCATGGTGATCCTGGAAGTCTCCCATTTTGCTAAAAATTAAGAACTTTGGTTTTCTTCAAAAGACTTATTTGGCTTTTAGCCTTTTTTCGGTGAGTTGCGATCATATATCAAGGCCTGACTGTTTTAGAAGAGAAGTATAAAAGGTATTGAGATACCATTACTCGAGATCATGGTGATCCTGAAAGAGTCTCCCATTTTGCTAAAAACTAAAAATTTTGTTTTTCTACGAAAGACTTCTTTGGTTTTAAGACTTTTTTAGGCGATTTGCGATCCTATATCAAGAACTGACTATTTGTTTTAGAAAAGATGTATAAAAAGTATTGAGATACAAAAAACAGTAAAGAAAATAGGCATGTACACACTGGCAGGAAGGCAGAAATTTTTGTTATGTAAGTTATTAATGTACTTCTGCACTAACTGCATTTCTGCCTTAACTGATTTCTGATTTTCATCGTCAAATTAGGACAAAACCAGATCGATTGGGCCTGAATAAGAGAATTGAGTGGTTTGAAGCTTAAGCTTCTATAAATTCCTTTTCTGCTGTTTAAGTGTGCAAAGACTTTTTATCGGTAGTGTACCATAAGTACATGCTTAGACGTTTTATCTGCTTTTGTTATTTCTTCAAGTGAGTATATATTAAATTTACTCGCTTATATATGTATTTACTATATGTATATGTTTATACTGAGCCCATTTAACAGCTATTAATGAAATATTAACGCTTAACCGTGAGTTTTAGAGGAATTTAAGTGTGTCATGGAAATTGTTGGGTGCTTTAAGACGCGCTTTGGAAAGTTGCTAGACTTTGTTATCTGGCCGTGGTTGCTTTAAGATTATCTATAAATTTGACTTGTTTCATATAAAGTAGGTGATATACATTTGCAAATTTATTAGCAAATATGCATTGATAAGATTAGCGTAATATTTTGTATACAAATACCGTGCCGGCTTTTTGGGCTGTTGTAAGAAACTATGTATTGGTTCGCTTTCGGTTTTCAATTTCTGTAGGATATTCAAAAAAAAAATTGTCCGTATCTATTTCATATGGTAGTACGCTCAATGTCAAATGCTCCTCAATAGTGCTGGAGAAAACATCGATGTTATATCAATGCATCGATGTATCGAAGTTTAAAATATCTATACATCGACGTTGGCCAACAGAGATGTTTCTCCAGCACTACTAAACACCCATTTGATGAGTGCAGAAGTGCTGGAGAAACATATCTCTTGGCCAACATCGATATATAAATATTTTAATCTTCGATACATCGATGCATTGATACAACATCGATGTTTTCTCCAGCACTACTCCTCAACTAGCTCAATTTTCGAGACGAGAATTTATTTATTTGGGCTAGTCGATCGATATCCCAATTGGAATAGTATCTTAAACCTATTCAAGTCATAGAAATCGAGGAGTAATATATTGAGTTTTCGTCCAACTGCTTTGTCACAGTTTCCCAATTTTCAAATATCATTTCATAAAATTGAAGCTACAAGAAAAAAGAACTTGGTAATAATAATATCTATTAGAAGATTAAATATGGTGTGGTGGTAGGTTAAAACTAAGTAAGGACTTAAAAAATATAGTTTTTTGATGCCAGCTACCCCAAAACTTTTGAGAGATGTTTTGGAAATCATCGTTCTATTTGCAAATTACAAATATGTATATTTGCTCTATATACAGTGAATTTCATAACTATAGGACAGTCGAAAATTTAAGTTTCAAGTGCAAATATAACGGTTTATAAGCACGATCCAGCAAAGCTTCCTTTTACAAAAACAACTACCTAATATTGGAGCTTTTAATTTTCCGTAAGGTTATTGCACTGTTGCTTCACACGGTGTTTCGCAATAGCTTATGCATGGATATGCCACTTTTGCAGCAGTTTTTAGCGTTTCATAACTATAGGACAGTAGTCTTTTATAAGGAAATTAAGAGTAAAGATGGCATAAATATATTTTATTTTAATTTTGAATCACTTTTTGATCGTTTTATGATAAAACGCCGCAAGGTATGACTTTTAGTTTAGAAGAGAGAGACCGTATTATAGCCAAAAACGACATGGGGCTTAGAATGGTCAAAATTTATGAAGAGCATATAAAAAGATAACATAATTGTATTTGGAATTTCTTTAAAAACATTGAGAAATAAGTAAAAAATAAAGTAAATGAAAATTCACAGGCTTTCTGACCGTAAGAGTCGACCTCACGAATTTTTTCGCTTGTTTATCTACTTGAATTGAGGCGTTGTCCTATTAAAATATTAGGGTTTCACCGTATTTTTATAATGGAATGGTATCAAACTGCTCGAAAAGACATGTTAGTATTCTCCGCTACTCATTTAAGATGAGTTAAATGGAAGGTCGAGGGTGTAACAGGCTTTATATGCGCCCCGCACAAAAACCAAGCCGCCTCTTAAATTTCGCAAGAAAAAATTTTGTGAATCCTTTGCCAAATCCCTCCAATAGTAATTATATCCACCAGGACTACTCGAACTCAATGTTCTCTTATTGGAAAATATAAGAACAATCAACCTTATAAGGAAAATCTTTCCAAAAAACATGCACAAAAAAAATTCGCAAAATCACGCCTATAAAACATGAGTTACAACAACGAAGCCATAGCGAGCATTTTTGTAATGGTCCAAGATTCCGACATCCAGGCATGTATCTTGAGTGGGCACTTCTTGAGGATTTGCCAAATTGTAGTTTTGGACATTTTACGGTCCACTAATGGTACCAACTCTGAGCAAGGAATGGAAGAATATGATGAATTGTTAAAGATTATTCGTTTTTAGCGCTCCGAAATCTTACTCATAATCTTTTACTTATTTTTTTATATATTTTTCAACGTTTTTAAAGAAATTCCAAATACAATTATGTTATCTTTTTATATGTTTTTTCATAAATTTTAACCATTCTAAGCCCCATGTCGTTTTTGGCTATAATACGGTCTCTCTCTTCTAAACTAAAAGTCATACCTTGCGGCGTTTTATCATAAAACGATCAAAAAGTGATTCAAAATTAAAATAAAATATATTTATGCCATCTTTACTCTTAATTTCCTTATAAAAGACTACTGTCCTATAGTTATGAAACGCTAAAAACTGCTGCAAAAGTGGCATATCCATGCATAAGCTATTGCGAAACACCGTGTGAAGCAACAGTGCAATAACCTTACGGAAAATTAAAAGCTCCAATATTAGGTAGTTGTTTTTGTAAAAGGAAGCTTTGCTGGATCGTGCTTATAAACCGTTATATTTGCACTTGAAACTTAAATTTTCGACTGTCCTATAGTTATGAAATTCACTGTATCTTGTCCTATCTTGGGCACAAGAACGAGATTACCCGGAGACCTTGCGGTCCATTCTATTGCCTATTTTATAAAGACAGGAGGCGTATAGAGAGCTGAGTGGAGTGGAGATGCCCTTCTCTGTGTGTGAGGGAGGTAAAATAGCTAGTGGGTGGTAAGGGTATGTGTACCAAAAATTGTATTTTCCATGTCATGGACTGTATTAAACTTAAGCTCATTTCCGGAATAAATTTTCATCACATTAGCGGTTCCATCAAAAGATTAACAACTAAAGTTAATGCTGTGACAGCTATTCCAAGAATTGAAGTAATCTAAGGTCACTAGTCACTCGTTGCTGCCAAGCGCATAATCTCCACGCTCAACAACTTGCCAAGTACGCAGCCTATTATGCCAGCTACCAGTGAGCAAATAAATTGAAAATGATTGCAGTGTGTCCCACGGTCTGACAGATGCACACTTTTTTTTTTTGAGTGTACCAGTAGTGCTAGCATGTCAGCCTATAACTAATGACGTCATGTGTTGCAATAACATAAACAACAACAAAGGTAATGCCGACGAAAACAATTCAATTGGCATTAAAATGACATTACAAGAAACTGGTTAGCAAAAGCAATAACAAAAAGCAAAGCCAAGGGCGTAGCCAGGCGTTGGCAGGGGCGACCTTTACCCTTCCAAATCTTTTTAATCAGGCGTGCTCCGGAAAACGAAGAAACCCAAACGAACAATTTTATTCGGATTCGTTTTTGTGTGCTGTGGAAAACGAATTTTTTTGACGATATTTCCCTTTTTAATTTCGGTAAATTCGTATATTTCCTTTATTTTTGCGAAAAACTCCCATGGCACGAATTTGATTGATACAAAACAGCTGACATGGTTGCCGCAGCTCTGCACATTTCTATTACTATTGAGGTATTCACGCTTTGTGTTGAGTTGAGGAGTTGAGGAAAAAGTCCACAGGGCAAAGCGTGAATCCCTCCTGTTACACAAAAATATTACTTTAGCAACAATATTACAAGGGAAATTTTTTTGTGTAAAGGGGCCTACGCAGTTCGAACAATTTCGCGCGAAATGACAAAACTTCATATAAAAAAAAAGTCCCAAATGGGATTTTCATACAGTTTTTTTCATGGCTCGTAAAGTTTGATCGATTTCGTAATAATGAGTGGCTGTTTATCAAAATCGGAGAAAAAATGTGGAAATATGAAGTATTTTTATAAAAAGTGAAAAGTGTAAATTTGTTTGAAAAACCAAAAGTTTTAGATGAATAATTCATTTATTCATAAAGATATCGTTGCCAAATTTGCCATTCAAAAGTTTTTTAGATTCCTCAAGCTCTGTACCAAATTTTATCAAAATCGGTCGACTATATCATTTAGCACCCATAGGATCGATCGTTCAACAAAACGAGTTTGGTGTAAAATCCGGTAGATTGCTCAAAAACTTCTAAAGATACATATATATTTGCCAAATTTGGTTCCGATATTTTCAGAAACAAACGAATCAAAACGAATTTGGCAAAATATGTTTTGACCGATCAACCCTATGGGCGGTATATGATATATACAACAATATGTTCCAAGTATAATCGATAGGTAATTCAATTATCTAAACTTTGGTAAAAAAATAATCAAAATCAGTTTAGTACAACCAGAGATATTTGCTTTTAAGTAGACACAACTGAAATAAGTGACCAAAAGCATGTTTTTCGAAAATATCTCGAAAACGGATGTTAAGAAAAAAAAAAGGTTTCCATTTTCGTGTTTCTCGACACCAAATTACACTAAAAAACACTTTTCTACGTTGGTTCACTCGATGACCCATAAATTTGTAAACTAGTGTAATTGTCGAGCTATATATTGGCTAATACTTACATTTATCACGTAACTACAAATTCTCAAGTTCAAAGAGATCGATTTTAAAAATAGTTCGCTACACTTACTTCCACTCGTATGTGTGAAATATTAAACAAAAAATAAATTGACCCCCATTTCTAAAAAGCTGGCTACGCCCTTGTCCAAAACAACAACAGCATGCATCAACAAATGCAGCCACAAATTTTCTTGCAATTTTTGCGCCATTTGTTGCAATTTTTTTAAGCTTGTTGACTGTTGACTGCAACCGGTTTATTGTTGATTTTGTTGTTGTTTATTTATTTATCTTTTTTTTATACTATAATTAATATTTCTTATTGTGTTTATTGTTGTTTATTTGCACTTAAAAGCCCCATTTTTGTTTGCACACCAATGTAAATTTGCACAGAGTATGGCATACTAAAAAACAGAAATGAATAAAAATCAAGAAAAAGCCCCGCCTCGAAAAAAGCTCGGTTTATGGTTGGCATTCAATATTAAAATAAATACATGTATATGTACATACTATGTATATAATTTGTGCAGCTGATAACGTCAGAAAACCAACATATAGCGCATGTATATTACGTAGAGCAACGTAGAAACCCACGCCGAAATGCAATGCCTTTGATAAGTACAATCAAAAGTCAATACAATATACAGAAGCACACAAATACGTAGGCAATAATACGCTGGAGTACCACGAACCAGCCCGTGACTAACGAATCGTCAGCCTCTTTTTCGACAGTACTGCTTCGATCTAGACTGAAAGCACTTATGGTAGCTATTGCCACCGCTAGACTACACTTCAACAGTCGTTCGTCAGTTCGTTTGTGAAAAACTCAGCGGAGCCTATCGCCATTGCTGCGCTAGTGTAAATCGACATGTTCATACCCTGTAACTATAGGTACAAAGGGTATACTAGACAGAAGCAGGCGTGGCAGACATCAAGTCCTTTTTACCAAAATGCTTATCATAACCTCGGGTAGCGATTGAGCCCTGTCCGTCTGTCCGTCCGTCTGTATGTACACCTAGATTTCGGAGACTATAAAAGCCAGATACACCAAACTTTACCATCTGATGCGCATATTTCCTCAGAAGATGAAGTTTGTTGAATCGTAGCACACTTTTTTTTTAAATTTTGTTACGATAACTTCAAAAATAAACATCTAAAACTTTTGTTTTTTTCGAGGTCCTCTGAAACACCCCTATGGGAGCTATATAATAGAACCCCGATATCAAAAAAATAAAATAAACTTGTCTACCGTAGGATAATAAAGGATCTAATCTGAAAGTTTGGTTGCTGTAGTTCTTACCATCTCTGAGATCTAGGCATTCATACAGACGGACAGGGGTATATCGATTTCTCTAGTCATCCTGATCATATTTTAGGTAACTTTAGGGGTCTCCGACGTTCCCGTCTGTATGTTACATAAATTTTCGGCATTTACAAACTTAATATACCCTTTGTACCATACGGTACAGGATATAAAAACGCACAACCAAATTTTATCGATGTGGCCCCTCGTAATCGATTTAACGTGTTTTCTCCCACACCCCTCAACATAGCAACTTAAAACTTGTCCCATATACTTCAAATAACTTCTTTTACGTAACTTTCGAGTTTCATCAAAATCGGTCAAAATTTACGGAACTTATTGGTATAAATTTCGAATTTCACCAAAAAAATAAATTCCAACTGAAAAGTTCTTAGAAGGACTATGCAGAAATAAAATTTTTGCGCGAAAAAAGTTACAGGGTATTAAGCTGTCGGACACCACCTCGACAGTATCACATTTTTGATTATGGATTAAGCTAGGCTGGAGATTTGAAAAAAAAAAACCATAAAACATTTAAATTCTTTGAGAAATAGAAATGCACCGACAATGGTCAACACCGGGCCCGTACTTTTCTCTCACTTCATCTATCAAAAACGATCTTTTACTGTTTCTGAAACTTTTTTGCGGCAGCCTTTTTCATTGATGATTATGGTACCATGTTCCAAAAATACCTTGTACTGGCTACCTTGAATAACACTAGTTTACAAATTTATGGGTCATCGAGTGAACCATCGTAAAAAGGTGTTTTTTAGGGTAATTTGGGGCCGAGAAACACGAAAATGGCAACCTTTTTTTTTTCTTAAGCACCGTTTTCGAGATATTTTCGAAAAACATGTTTTTGGGCACTTCAACTTTTTCAATATCTCGTGAACAATATTTTGTATCGACATGAAAGATGATTAGATCGAAAGGTATTGATGAAAATATAGAAGTTACAAGATTCTGTTCACGAGATATTGACGAATAACTGAAATTAGCCCAAAAGCATGTTTTTCGAAAATATCTCGAAAACGGTGCTTAAGAAAAAAAAAAGGTTGCCATTTTCGTGTTTCTCGACCCCAAATTACCCTAAAAAACACCTTTTTACGAAGGTTCATTTTTCGTGTAAACTAGTGTAATTGTCAACTGATTTTATTCTCTTCCGGTGTTGTGCAGGGTACTAATATGCTCGCAATAACTTGTGTTGGGCACTGTAGAATTGGCCGCTGATGATTTGGTCGCATATATATCGTTCCATTAGATTAAACACTTAAACAGTTCTGGTACTTTTTATCTTTGGTAAGTGCTTATTGATTTCTCTGTCCTCCGCTGAGCCCAACTATAGTAAATACATATATCTGAAAGAGTTGGGTTTGTGTTGGACATTGGAAAATTGATGGCTAGCTTAAAACGATGATTGTAAGAAATTTCTGAGGTTAACGCTTGTATCTCCTTCGCTAAGCTCCAATGATATTTGTTAAGGGGTAACACCTGTTTGGAGCATGGTTTTTTAATTTTTTTTTTCGATTTTTTTTCAAAGAAATTTTATTTTATATTCCAAATCCAAAGTGTTGACGATATTGTATACATTTTGAGCTACAAAAATGCATTTTCTTAAGGTAATAAAAAACAAATTGACGTCTATGGAGAGTTACGAGTACATGACTAATTTTGGAGAGCACTGCACGACTGAAGTTTTTCGATGTCGCCATTGATCTGAAACATACAAAATATGTTGCTACTTAATCTAAGGACCAGAAACAAGTGAACCCCGCAAGGGTTTTCAAAAATATCTATCTAATCGATCGGATAAAAATTGAATGAGTTCTTCGTGAAGCCATTCGAGAAAAAGTGTATTCGCGAAAAACGCGTTTAAAGTTTTAAAACTGGCCCGGCTCTTTTAAGTGGATGAACAATTTCTTTTTTAAATATCACTTTGGGACATTATTTCTAACATAATTCTCTACCAATTTTGTTAAAAAAAAAACATTTTTTTAAGATTCTTTATTTAGAAAATATATTTTAAAGAGTTTGGCTTGTGTAAGGTACTATGAAACAGATGGCTTATCATTATTTTTACTAAAATGCATGCACTGCGTACTGCAAGTAACAAAGGCAACGCATTGTGACGTCACTGAACTCGTCTGCTGCCGTGTTACTGTTACTATTGATTTTTGTTTTGCTAAAAATATCCTTAACCGAGCTTTGTTGACGTACATTAACAGCGTAGTCGTCGTTGACGTTGACGCTGACGTCGTCGCTGTCGTTAGCGGCGTAGCCTGCGCGCCTCTCTCACTTTCTCTTTAAAGCGCCTGCGCAAGCATGAGTTTCGATAGATAGCTTGTTATCATTAAGAATTTGCAAGCATCTGGCAACACCCACGCACAAGCAACACATGTAAATTGCAAGTGACTTTAAAGCTGCAAATAATAAATAAACACGAGTTAAAAATAATAATAAAAAACAAAACAAATTAATTTGCGTTTAAACTTTTAACGCAATTCACACTCGTGACAACGGCAGCTGCAAAGCTTAAAAGCAAGCAATTATTGTGTGTGTTTGCGAGAGAGAGTTTATGTGTGTACGTGCGTGCGTTTGGCTCTGGCGCTCTCTGGCGGCGGGTAATTTCCCTACAATTA